>JAJNCF010000004.1:0-1236801 GCA_022457085.1 Saccharomycotina sp. CBS 16003 | reverse complement strand
TCTGTCAAATTTGCATTATACACATAATTTTGAAACTGTATGATGAGCATTTTTGTAAGAAAAGTTGCACGCGTCGCCTGCTTATAAGAAGTCATGTTGAATATGGATTAGCCTTAATATGTGCGGGAAACAGCAAAAAGCTCTCACGGGACTCACGTAGTGGGATGTAAATGAAAATAGAAGGAGCGCTGAAATTTAGGCTTTACAAGTGTACAAGTGCACTATTATTCTGATTCACGAATTAAGTGTATCAGTTATTCTGCCTAAAGTACTCTCGAGTGAGTGTGGTTTTTAGAGTTTGATACTTCTACTAATCGTATCAAGGGGCGGGAGACCTCCCAGTACATTTTTGTACTTGTATATGCACAATGGTTTTTAAAACCATAATTTTTCTTGAGCACGGAAATTCAACACCTAAACTTTGAAAATGAAGTAACAGTTCTGAAGTAAACTGCAAATGGCAACACTAAAATGAAGTTTTGACAAATTCATGAACGGAATCATCAAGAAAAAGAAGAAGGCTAGACAGTGTCTGACACTGAAAATAATTGCTAAGCATGTAACCTGCAAAGGTTTTGCTGTGCATCAAAAGTTGGTTCTGATAGCCAGCCTTCTGACTCTCAGAGTTCTCTTTGCACATAGTTACGACTACGAAAAACCTGACGCCATCGAACACTGAGAGCCTATAACGCTCTCTGCGGAGTGTTACTACGTCAATCTCTATGATAAACGCAAATAAATTGGATATCTTCTGTTATGTCTGTTTTATACATAGGTATTTTATTTAAAGGTAGATTGAGTATGATCCCGAGATATAGGGACAATAAACAGACTTTCATCATCATCATTGCTAAGCATGAATAAGAATTGTGCGGAAAGCAGTTGGACTTTAAAATAACACGAGGCTGGTGTTCAAATATTAGGGTAATCTAAACAATTTTAATTTTTTTCTGTAAAAGATTCTATTTGGTATGTAAGCCTCTAGATTTGTTTTTGAGTTTCGTGAGATAATTGGAAAAAAGTGTATTCTAAAATTAAGTATTCAGGGGCGTATAACTACAAAAGGGTTCAGAGTTAAAGATGCAGTCAATAGACTGTACAGTTAAGTCATAAGCAGCATTTTCAAAAAGCAATCAATTGCACTAAAATCAATTGAAGTAGAGGCACTCAAAGATTCCACGAATTTGGTTGAACCTGTTCTAGGTACTAAGAAGACTTTGCATCTGGCGATTGTGAAAATACAATTGTCAAAGCAGTTATATAACTTGTATTGTTTTGATTCTTTACAGGAGGTGCTGCAGTTTTTGCACTAAAACCTAATCATACTTACATACTGTATACCAGAGTTGTTGATTTATTTGGTAAAAAATAATTGTTATTTGACCTGAAGTTACAAGCCCAAATAGGCAAGAAGATCTAAAAACTCAGAAACTTCCAAGTGATATCGCCACTAACACTCATAATGTGGCATCAGTGCCCTCAAAGATTCTTTGCCTATAAAATCAGATTTGTGTTTGTCATTGAAAATTGCAACCGTTTTTAAAGAAGTTGGTTTGTATAATGCAAAATGAATCATACACATCATGCTCAAGCGGAAATATGATGAGTTGGCTACTTGAAAACAAAAGAGCAGTGAAACATGCGTTCTAAGTTTGAAACTTTATATACTGTCCATACGTACTTTGAGATTCAAATTTGAATGGAATTTAAAAGTTCATAGCGCCTGTTTTAAAATCAAAAAATCGTCTATAAGAACACTTAGAGAATTTTTCATCTTTCCATCTTTTTTCCCTTGCAATACAAACAATTTACAAAAAAATGAAAATTACGACATTTGCACTATTTTCAGCTTTGTGCGGACTGGCTCAAAGCGAATCTTGCGGAAAAGACAAACAATGTCCTGAAGACAAGCCATGCTGTTCACTGTATGGAGAATGTGGAACTGGCTCTTACTGTCTTGGCCCTTGCAATCCTCGATACTCTTACAATTTGACATCTTGTGCTCCGGCGCCGATCTGCAAAAACACTCAGCATCAATTCAAGAATCTTGACGGAATAGCACAAAACACCAAATATTTAGGTGATCCGAGTAGCACAGATTTTGTTGCCAACAATGAAGTTCTTAGTTTTGGTGATTCCGCACTTCTCACAATGAGCAATGGATCCACAGGAACTGTGTTGACCAGTGCTAGAGCTTTGTGGTACGGCAAGGTTAAAGCTACATTGAAAACATCTAGAACTCAGGGTGTTGTTACATCGTTTATTCTCATGTCGGGTGTAAGAGATGAAATTGATTTTGAGTTTGTTGGATCTTCTTTAGAAGAAGCTCAAACAAATTTTTATTGGCAAGAAGTTTTGGACTACACTCATGCAAGAAATGTGACGCTATCCAACACATTTGATAACTTCCACACTTATGAATTTGATTGGAAGGAGGAAAGTATCACCTGGTCTATTGATGGTCAGGTCGGACGTGTTCTTAATAAAAATGACACTTACAATGCTACTTCTAAATCCTATGCATTTCCACAAACCCCTTCTTTCATTCAAATTTCACTCTGGCCTGGCGGACTTGCATCAAATCCAGAGGATACCAGAAATTGGGCTGGGGGAGACATTAACTGGAATGCCGATGATATCAAAGATCCGGGTTATTTTTATGCGACTTTAAAAGAAATTGATATTCAATGCTATGACCCACCAAAAAATGCTAAAAAGTCTGGTTCAAAATCTTACAAGTATACAGATTCCAAAGGACTTATAGACAACATTGAGCTATCAAACGATGACACCGTCCTGGGATCTTTTGGTGCTGTTGGATTTAATATGAAGAAAGGATCGGATGACAATATAGCCAGTGTATCTGGTTCAGTCCCTACTGGAGTAGGCGCCGGTAACAACCACGGTGGAGCTAATAGTAATGATGTTCCTAATGCGTCAGCGGTTTCAATTTCCAAAACTTCATCGGCTTCAATTCAAGATGCATCCGCAGCCTCGACCTCCAAACCAACTTCTGCAGCCCAGTCATCAGTCTCAGGCCCCAAAAGCGGTTCTCATACTTCCAATTCTGGCCCCTCATCGAGTGGCAAACCAGCGGAGACAAGCTCGGCTTTGGGAGGCTTCCAACAAGCTGGTGCTGGTTCCACCACCGCGGCCGGTCATAACTCAAACGGCGCATGTAAAGTCTCGATTAATATGGGGCTCATAGTTGCTTGCGGAGCAAGTTTATTAATTTTTTAACTTCAATATCTTTCTATACACATAACAATAATATTATAATATATGTCACGCTTGCACTTAAGCCGCGCCCTCCATTCTAGAGTCCCAAGGAAGGGTAACCAATTGTGCCCCAGAACTACAAACAATTACATCTGTGGCGGAAGTTGGATTGTCTTCCAAAAGAACAACTTCAGGACTTCACCTCCAGAAGACTATCTGCAAACACCTCAACATCTCTAGCTCAGACAGTCGACGACCGTCAGCTGTCATCACCCCAAACCACAGAACTTCATCAACGTGTGCTTAGAGCACTCTACCTACGGGCTTACACTTCGCCTTCACCTGAATCCAGTTTAGCTTCCTTAGACAGGTCCATTCGGTATGACTAGCCAAAGCGCTCCTATTTAACTTGACTTTGTACTGACCCTTATTTAAGAAATATTCCCTGTTCAGTAAATACTTAGTTCTCTATCGTAATTGTAGCCCGCAAAATAGCACCACTCTGACAATATACATACGTGTACACCACAATACACTGTGCTTTTTATACAGTCAGGTCTAAAATATTTGTGTTTAAGCTTAATTGAGCCAATCCAACCACCTCACTTCTCACTTACAAAAGGCAATTTTACACATGGTGAATACACATCGCTAGCTACTATTGAATTCTTTTGAATTCAAGTTCTTCAAAACTTTCTTGATGATGGCGTATTTACCATGTAAAATCGTCTTTTGTAAGTGAGGAGTGAAATGGTTGAATTGATCTGATTAGGCCCATATAAAAATATTTTGGACCTGACTGTATGATGTCTATTTAGCAATGCTTCAAGGTTTGGTTATTTCTAACTATGGCACTAGTGTAATATACGGGATTGGAAATAAGCGTCCGGGTGACGCTGGAAATTGATATTTTGAAGTTTGGAATTAGTTCCAGCAGGAGAACAGTTTGGTGACCAAGAAGTGTGTGTTCTCAACCATCGAACTAAAACTATGATAACAGAATAAATTTCCTGATATTTATAGACAGGGATTATATCGTAGATTCAATGGTTTTACAAGTCGGATATGGCGATCTAAGGTATAGATTACTTAGAAAGTCACATATATAATGGACTACGTCAGATGTGCCTTTTGTCGTTATCACCACGATACTAGAATCTATAAAAATAGTTGAATAAATTAGGTTGCGAAAAAAATATATGGCGGAAGTATTATCTAAGCACCCCTTGATTAAATAATATTGGAGTGTTAATTTCACTAGACTTGAGATACACTCAATAGTACCCTATTGTTGTAAACATCAACTTTGCAAACACCCCTTGATAAAGATAGATCCGTTTTTGAGTTAATAGTTCAACGCTCACCCATACCTCTAATTATGAATATCTCCTATATTGTTGAGCGCCGACTGATTTCACTAGAATACTTTTGCAACCTGTGAGTATATATTGTTCTTGCTTTTATAGAATATTCATCGATTTCAGAACTGTACTAATACATGACAAACAGGGGGGATGCGTTGTGGCTTAACTCTGTATACATAAACAAACAAGATGTGAGCGCTGCACTTTCGCAGAGAAGTGATGAAGAGTGTTTGACTCTTTTTTATTTAGGGATATCGATTGAAGGACTTCTAGGTGATAATAATTTTGATGAGTTTATTTCACGATTTTTGACCCTTTTGAAAGAGTATCAGGTTTACAAGAAAAGCATTCAGTCTCCGACAGCAACACAAGTGAGTCCTACAGCCACACTCACAGCTATTGGCTCTGGATCCAGTATCAACTCCAAGACAAGCAATGGAAGCGGGTCTCCTTCTTCTGAACATGGCTCTAAAAAGTTGTCACGATTTTTCAAGACAAGGAGCAGAGAACTTGTGAGAAATAGCCTAAGCTCATCTTCGCCATTAGCCTCAGAGCCCGTGATTAATATGGAGTATTTGCAATTGACGACCACACAAGTGCCCTTCATTCCCGACTATTACGAAACGTTTTTAACCACCTGTGAAATTTTGTTGAGAGCCTACAATCATATCTTGAACATCAACAACGACGTGGGAAATATGAATCTTTCAACCATCACAAAGATAGACGATATAATCAGAACTGATATTATTAGTCCGGTGATACAGCACATTGATATATTGAGCAAGAGCATCTTATACGAAGAAACTACTAAGCTTGATGGTCATCTCATACATTCTTAAATAATAACACTGGTTTCTAATGCATTGGCTGCAGCAAACGCGGCATTATCCGTAATAACAACCTTTTCATTATATTTGTAATTGGTGTACTTGCCCCACACTATTCGAATCTCGTAGTTAGCTAGATCGGCCCTGGTTGGTTGACTATGTATATTTGTTTGTAGAAAAACAATAGATACTTACCAAAGTATGAGAACCTGCGTCCAAGGTACTTGCCAATAACTGGGATTAGAATGAAATTGAGAAGCTGTTGGATTTGTGTTATTGATTCCTCCCATTCAATTTGAGCGTCTGATATTGAAACGCTTCCCTCGTCATAGTCGGAGCTGTATTCAGATCCTGAGCTCATGGCTTAACAATTTAGCGTTATGGGGGAGGTCTGTGTAAACGAATTGTTTGGGATAAAAAAGAGTGATGCAATATACACATGGTTGGAGTACACAAATGTCCTGGTGCGCGAAATTCTAATCGCGACAGACATACTAGAAACCTATCGTAGAAAACAACAGTTCCACAAAAACAAACACCTAAACAATGAAGCTTTAACTACATAATAATAATATATATCTTCATGAATGCCTAAAAGGGAAATAGAGGTCTTGCGTTTCGTACGAACCAGTGTCATACTAAAATATATAGTTGAAAGATTCACGCGATGGCGTTGCTTACATGTATATCAAATTCCTTGCCAACGGACATTCAGTGTGACGATGACCATTGCAGTAGATAAAAGCCCGCTCATGGATCGGCAATATCAAACGGTCTTATTTTTAGCCTATCCCATGCATCAGTGTCCTGATTTCAGACTCTTGAAATGTCAGTTCAATGTTTGACGTTCATGATCCAAGTAATTCTGATTTTCCAAATACACCACCCAATCTGTAACCAACATTTTTACTCAATGAACTACCAGTTATCATGGTACTCAGAAAGAAAGTCTTTAGGATTATGACATATTCTTTTAACCTCATTACAAACACAACTATATACACAAAAACAATCGTTAAAAACAAATAAAAAAATGCACTTATTCATCTTTTGGCTGCGAATTTAAGCAGTAAGAGGAGCATCAGGCATCTGTGGTGCAACCGGCTTAGACTGAGCAGCCATCATTCTTTGGACTGCAATGCCGACACCTTCAAAGACTGCCAAAACACATGCACATGTAATGGCACCGTTTCTGGTTTGCTTCCAGCCACCTCTCATGGCGAGAACACCACCTGTGAAAAATCCGGCAATGATCGCATTAAATGGGTCCTCTGTTCTTCTAACAGACTTCACCGCACAGTCGAATGTTGAAAAAATACCACCCCATACGCCAAAGTTGCCACCAACGGTAGGAGCACGAATCTTGATGGCACTCAAAGCACCTGCTCTACGCTCTCCATATGGTGAGTTGCGGAAACCTTTGATACCGTGCCAGATTGTGCCACCAATGACACCCATAGAAAAGGCGCCACCAAAATCACTAAGAATAACAATAGGGCAAGGATCTCTGGAATGATCGGAAGACATATTGTATGTGGTTTGTTGTTATCGTTATAGATATGTGTATGTGTCGTTGACAACTGAATCGAATGTAACAATCGATAGATCAAAGAAGGCAGGAACTTGATGGAATATTTGGAAGATTTAATTTTTTTCTCCAGCCATCTAAATCAGGCAGGTAGAACAGGGTAATTAGTCATAGGGTTGCGGTAATTTTGTTTCGTTCGATGATCATCCTAAATCAATTACATGATAAGTCATAACTATCAAAACCCATCTCGCAACTCACCACCAATGTAAATCGTATATTAAATTACTGTAGCGCTTGGGCTGATTTGAGTGTTTGTTATTCAGGGAGTGTCAGAAACCGAGGGTATGGATAAACAGTTATAAGTAAGATCTCTGAAAGCGTATTAATTCTGTACATATGGCTGTTAGACAGACAGGTTATGTAGTTTATGTCATTGGCACGTACCAAATTATCGTCTTCAGGGGGAGGTTTGGAGGAAGCCGTTTGTTGGTTGATGTCAAGATCTCTGGTGGAGTTAGTGTTGAGATGTTAGGGTTAAATAAGCCATTTTAGGAGTATATATGGCGTGCATCACCGCCATTTCTTATTTTACTCCTTACCTTTTTGTATAGGTCCTACCATACCACATACCTAGTTAAATATACGAAGTGAAACTGTTCTAATAGTTAGAGGTTCTTATCCCGGTCGTTGGTTACCAGAGGTCTTGTTGTAGGGTGAAGGCAACCTTGCCAGGTCCCAAGTACGGGGTAAGGGTAAGGTTGCCCGGTCCTGGTTAGCGGGTAGTGGGCAAGAGTGCCAGGCCCCTGTTAGCGGGTAGTGGGCAAGAATGTCAGGCCCCTGTTCCGGGGTAGAGGACAAACTTGCCAGGCCCTGTTCTGGGGTTGGGACACACTTGCCAGGCCCTTCTCTGTGGTCACGGGATGGGGATAAGCCTTGTAATAAAGGATTTAGACCCTGGACCTTGACAGGGAGTGAGATTGTCAGTAGATAGAGTAAGTTGTTTGGAAAGCGAGATTGTCAGTAGACAGAGTAAGTAACAACTGAAAAATATTGATATGTAAAGATTAAGTATCAATTAAAAGATATTGGCGTTTAGAAAGTAGCACCAACTGAAAGATAATGGTGGATAGATGATGGGCAAGAGTGTTTGGATTAAACTATGTAAAATAAAATATAAAATTAGGGGAAAGAAACAGTGTATACTTATAAAAACTGAAATGAGAATCAAGAAGAAATTGGGATGAAATTCACAGGACAAATGAGTACTTATGAACGTAACAAAAGACAAATAAGGATTAGTGCAAGTATGAAACATCAGGTATTAGTTAGAGCTCAAAGAGAAGAGAATGTTGTGATCGAGACCCAATGTATAGAAGTCTCGGCAAAACATCACAGCTATAATCTCCTTTGAATCACGTGACTCTTGATTTTTTACCCAACCATTTCCGTCCAGCATCAGCCATAACCATAACAAAGAAGATCTGAAAGTCATTAACAAGATATCACCAACTTCAACTGACAATGCAATAATCTCAGAGCCCTTCAATCATCAGTCAAAATCTATCACTCTTTATATTGGCACATCGATTAAAAAACCACTTATTCTCAGAAAAATAAAAGCCATTGCCTGCATTCCTAGTCACCAAACTGTGTGGCGCCTAACATTTTGTTTGAATATCAGTAAGAATTGACATGTTTAATATTTTCTGCAGAAGGGTTTAACAATAATAACATGGTATCCAAAAAAAGCACTCTTAGAACATTTCCGGAGCAGAAGATTTTTTTTGGCCTGAGTATTATTTTATCTATGGTGTCAAATAGACATTATTTGTAGCAACTTAAATGATCTTATAATCCATTTGTCACAAAGCTAATGTTTAAAAAACACCAACATTGGAAGCTGTTGTAAACTAATGAAAAATCTCGTACGCTTGATGTTAGATCTTATACCCAAACATGTTGTCGTATATTTTTAGTATCATGTTTCGTGACGTAACATATGCAGAAGTAATTTGTATATAAGATAAAATATTAAATCTGTGATTGGTTCAAAATGCTTTTCAGATCATATTGCCAGTCCCTCAGAAACGTTATTGATTTTGAAATGACTTCAAAAACTTATGCCACTCTATTAAAGTCATTAATTATCTGCTTTGAGCGTATTTGAATACACGTTTGGGTTTGAGATTATAATGTATTGTAAAATAGTTAAATATTTCCAAGGTATGAACACAATAAGCACCTCCTCTGCATATTCATTACTGTAGTCATGTCTGGTATTTCCAAACTCTGAGTTATAAATGTAATCAGTAATTAGTCAACATTGATCAAAAACCAAGCAACAGGCAATGGTTTGATAGTTATGCTGAAACTCTTTATGATTTGTACTAGAAAATCTACTGAAGAAAAAGCTGATTGCATGTTATATTTTAAAACGTTTTTGCAAATAGCTGTTTGCTCATTGTTTTTTTGTCGGTCTATAATATATTTTGAGTGTGTATATCTAACAAATTTGAAAAGTTGGTGAAAATACTTGGAAAATAAAAATTAATTAATCATGTCGAAAATTGATATTTTGTCTAATTACAACGATGTAATAAGATTTTGTTTTTGTTTTTTGAGCATTGATTTTGCTAGGTAGTGTAGTCGGGTGAAATAAAAAAATTAAAATTTTTATCAGTGATCGGAGACTAGTGTGGCGACCACAAGTCAATATTTACTTATTTAACTGGAAGCAGTTGGATTCTTGAATTTATAACCCTTAAAATCCAAGCAAAATCAGATTGATAAATGCAACTTATATATAAGTATAGGGTGTCTCAACCAACTTTCCCATCTTTGTTGTTGATTGATCTTGTCATGTCTGCTTGGTTTTAAAGCATTTTTTTTCAGAAGCTGAGAATATTAATTGAAGGTCAAATATAATATCAAAAGAATCAGAATTTACTTTTATGATGGTTTGCGAACTATTAGCAGCCTGCAAGGGTTTTGCTGTGCATCAAAGGTTGGTTCTGATCGCCAGCCTTCTGACTCTCGGATTTCCCTTTGCACAAAGTTATGGCTATGAAGGATTTGGCGCCATCGAATACTGAAAATCTGAAACGTTCCCTCCGGGTGTTACTACTCCAATTTCTATGAGATACGCAAATAAATCAAACGTCTTCTGCTATGTCTGTTTTATATATAGGTATTTTATTTAAAGGTATATTGTGTATAATCCCGAGACATAGGAACAATAAACAGATTATTATCATCATCATCATCATCATCAGAATTTTGCATGTTTTGTTTACTAGCTTAAGGTCTGTAGGGTCATTTCAGATGTTCAGATAAAAACATTGTTTAAAGATTTCTGAACGTGAAGTACCATCAACGTGAAGACAGCGTCATCATTCAATATTTAAAGAATAAATGATTTGTTGCCTCATAGTTTTTTCATATTCTAATGTTTTCATGGAGTTTTCTGTGTATTAAAAATACGTTTGTGCATAGAATCTCAGAGATAGTGCACTTTTTTTTCTCTGGAATTGAATCATGTACAGATGTATCATCTTAAAGGGAATGTAATTTTGAATTATCTGTGACAATAAAGACAAAGTGATATTAGATTTTAAAGTATAATTCTTCAAAAAGCTTTTTTGCCTAATTTAAATCTTTGGTTCAACAAATGCTGTGTATATTTTGATTAAATACGCAAAAAAACGGTGTAGCTCATACACTCATTGTGAAATACATTTCATAGAGCTATTGCTAGAAATTACTGTAAACACTACAAAGTCACTAGTGGGAGATCTTCATATTTGCACAAGTACTTCATGTAAGTCAAAAATTACAGGGTGCTGATGCGTGTACACATACATGTACACACCTGGGGTAATAATAGATGACCCCTATAAAGCCGCATTAACTTATAACAATGATTTATAGATTTACGGGGATATGAGCCAAATACCTGTGTGTTGGTTACGTACATGATTCATGAAAATTAGTTTTTCAGTAGTTTTAAATTGATGTTTGCAAAAACTAATTTAGCAAGAATGCTAAGAATCTAACGCGTAGTAGCATTGACTGGTTTTATTGACATTTTTAGAAGTTTTAGCTGTGTAAATTCTGTGTTTCTACAAGATCTTGACTTTTGGAGTGCTGGAGTGTTGGTTCTGGCTAAAAGATTAAATATGATGCAAACAGTGTAGTGCAAGGCATGAGGAATGAGCGTCTAAATGGCACTAGTATTGGGGTTTTAGTGCGTTGAAGGAGTATAAGAACGTCTGTAGAAACATGTTATTTAAATAGAACTAAGGAGCGATCTACGTTATTCAGAAGAAGACTCTGATGCTGTATGTAGAAATACTCCATTGAACTGAGCACAAAGACACAAAACTAAATCAGAAACTATTTCTGGTGTAAACAAAACATAAAATAGAATGCACTCAAATAGTGTGGCATTGCCAGGGTAATCAAATCCAAAGACATAAAGTGGTGTATATACATAATGTCGTGTCGTAATTTCGACAACGTTATTCACAGGCACATCAGTTGGCTTCTGACTTGCAAAATCATAATTGCACTAGCCTTACGTCTCTCGTAACTTGTACGTTCGGCTTGGATGTTTAGAAACTTGTGAAGCACAGTAGACAATACCTTTCTTTTTGTTCGTCTTTTCGCTCTAATGTAGTTGTAGCAAGAGCTACAGATAGAAAAACAAGGATAGATGGTGTTATTTTAGCCATGTTTAGTTATTAATATGACCAAATGCATCTTCGCTATTTCTATCGAGAGCTGCTGCCAAAGGTTTTTTAGTAATAGACAAAAGATACTTTATATAATATGGAAAAGAGTCATGAAAAATCTTCAATTTAAGAATTCAAGTAAGGTCATTAGTTGAAATTGAAGGGAACGGCTGTCGCCATGGCTACATGTCATAATCATCGTAATTTCAACTATGGTCATTTGCTGCCAGGGCCTCCAACGCTCTTCATATCAGCTTCAAATACCGATAGTACCAAAGAAGATACCACATTGGGCTGCACAGCATGGACTTGATATTTGTAGTTATTATCCACAGAATGTGCACGCTTTTGTACTGCCCGTGTCGTCGTCTTCTGGCAGATCGAGGCGTGATTAAAAACATGCGAGAACCCGGAGGTACAATTTACAAATTGGGAAATCCTTTTGAAAACTTCCGGAAACATAGAAGCCTCACCACATCCTGCTCAAACTGATTTCTGAATCAAAAAACAACAATCTCAAGCAATTCAGTTGAATAATAGTATACTTGTATCTCTTTGGTCAGTAATCACATACGAAAATGTGTACACACATGAGTTTGCAAGTACGCATCACCGCTGCTACTGTCATATAGAAAGCGCTACGCAATGTCGTAAACTTCTTGATCTCAAGTGTATTAGCACCCACGTTTTTGCTGCTTACTTTCAAACGACAACTCTGTATTCAGACTTACATTTCACTTGATTTAAATGCTGATTGAATGTTTCATTACATGTTCTCAATGTGGCATAAAGATTTCTTTCTTCGTCCACCACCAGTATTTTTATCTTCATTAATTTTCCTCTTTAAGTTTTACTGCCTGCCTTTTTTTCTCCCTCTCTCCTTCTCCCTTCTTTTTTGCACTAGTCTTCATCAACTTTTCGTCAGTTCAACAACTACTTGCAATCCATCGCATTTTATCACTTCACTATACATTGTGTAATGTCTAGGAGAGATTCGACACCTTTATACAAGCTGATCGTGCTCGGTGATGGTGGTGTTGGCAAAACAGCTCTCACTATCCAAGTATGTATTTTGCACCTTACACTCGCTGTCGAGCGATGTTCCCCACTAACTCAACTTGACACAGCTATGTCTCAATCACTTTGTCGAAACATATGATCCTACCATCGAAGATTCATATAGAAAACAAGTTGTTTTAGATGGTCAACCAGCTACTCTTGAAGTGCTGGATACTGCCGGTCAAGAAGAATACACGGCACTAAGAGACCAATGGATCCGTGAAGGCGAAGGGTTCTTGTTGGTATACTCTATCACATCACGGTCTTCTTTTTCGCGCATTCGCTCTTTCTTTAATCAAATCCAACGTGTTAAGGAAGATGACAACCCATTCTCGGTAGTCATTGTAGGCAACAAATCTGATCGCGGTCCCGAAGAGCGTGAGGTTTCCACACAGGAAGGTGAAGCTTTAGCTGAAGAAATGGGCGGCGTTCCGTTTTTTGAAAGTTCAGCAAAACTCAACATCAACATTGAAGCTGCTTTTTTCGACTGTGCCCGCCAATGTAAGCAGCTGAGAGCAGAGATTATCCAGCAGGCACAGCAAATACAACAAAAAAAGAATTTAGATTTACAATCACTACAGCCTGTAGAACAGCCAGCACCGGTTACTTCACAACAGCAAGCTCCGCTAACTCAGGTCAAGAACACTACTACAACTAAACACGCTTCTCCAGTTTCTAAGGATACCCCCACAACTACAAAATCGAAGAAGAAACACAAGAAGGGATGCATCATAATGTAAATCAAAGAACAATCACAAAACACGAAATTTTGTTTTTGTGTATATGCCCTTGTTTTCTCATCTGTCAATTCATCTAGCATAAGACTATAAATTGAATCTTTTTTTTTTACCTATTACTGCTACAATGTTCTAATTTCTTATTTTTTGTAGATGATACGAACTACCCAATTAGTATATCTCTTTACCGGCTTCACTAGATTCTTTGACCATTCGGCGAAACTCGTGATTTAGAATGTTGACGCTCATCGGCGGTTCTTTTCGCAATTTTTCCTTTTTCAGTTCAGCCTCGTAATTCTTTATTGTATCTTCTAGGTTTGCTTTTTCAAGATCTAGCTCTTCTTGATTACGGGTCGAGTTTTGCTGGTTGATCTTCTTCACTTGCTGAATCTCGATAACGTGGGTTTCTCGCAGATCCCGTATCTGTTTCTGAAGCTGTTTTGTTTCGTGCTCGAGAATCTCGTTATTTTTTGAGGTCACTGAAAATTCTCTTTGCAATTTTTCGAGCTTAGATCGCAGTATAGAGTGTTCTGCGACAAATTTTTGAGTCAGGTCCGATAGATGTTTTAATTTATCGCCAGCTGTGGATGTCGATGAAAGTATAATAGTTTGGGGGCTAGACATGCCTTTTGATACAGTTGTAATTAAAGTATCAAGAGCGGATCGGTCTACTGCGTCTCTATTGTTAGCGTTTGATCGACGTAAATCGCTTTCAGAAACAAGAGAGTTTTTGGGATTTGAGGATACTGAGGATTGGTACGCAGCGATCTGTGTAGATTGTTGTTGCATGATATCCCTGTCCTGTGAATGAGCTTGACCTAACACGGCCACCGAGTGCTGTAATACGCTCATTTCATAGGCATGTGTTTGTTTATACATTTCGTTCACTTCGTGATTTATTTCGAGAATTTTGCGACTAGTCTCAGCTAGATCGGCCTTTTTATCGCTGGCTAAGGAGTGCTTGGTAAATCGCTTTCCTAAGAATAAATTCTTTCCGCCACTAGGTTTGCGCTGACTGCTACTGAAATTAGATCCACCAGCACCTAGATTGTTTTGTTCATTTTGGATAGATAATTTGCGTTTGATCTCCACGGCAAGCTTTGCTTCCATATCTTTGACTCTCTGCATTAGCAGTTCTTTATTACGTTCGATATCGCTAAGTTCATTGTCAGACAAGATCTTGAATCCCCGTGAGAGACCAAGTGTTTTCGAAATCATATTTGGAAGGTCGGATTTCAGGTTGACAGCTGGTGAGGCACTGTAGTAGCTAGGAGTACTCAATGCATTGTCTTCGCTTGCTGGTAACACAGAGTTGGCCGTTCTCAAGGGGGGCTGAACTTGGCGTGTAAAAACAGCATCTTGGGATTCTGGTGGTCCGTCGTTGAGAATGGGCGAAGCTTGGATGAAATCGTAGAAGGCGAGGTGATCGAAAGTGGTCTCATCGTTTTCAAGCTGCGGTAAAACTGGCAAGTTTGTCATTTTGAGGCCAAATATAGTGCGCTTTTATATATGATAACGAAAATATCAAAAACAATAGGAAAAATAAAGAGATGAAACGTATTAAAACAGTATTTTTTAAAAAGTTCTGTCGATGTAGATGTACAAGACTGTACACCTGTTTCAGCAATGTGGAGACAAACTCCACTAGGGAAAAGTGGACTCAGTGCCTGTACTTTATACACAGTAAGAAAATTTTCAGAGAATCACATCTCAACAAGCTGTTTCTATCGAGAATTTGCAATATGCAGGTCTGAGAGCTTGCCGGGGCGTTGTACTGTAATGAGCATCCATAGAAGTACAAAGTTTGGTTTTGACAACAATGTGTTTGCTCATGTTTCATTACAAAAGAAGTCGTAAAAGGAACTGAAAATCCTATTTCTACAATAAGGCTGTTTGAAAAAATCCAAGAACACACTAGTCCAAAATAGTTAAGGAAAATGAGTGTCGTCCACGTCCACCAACACACTGTACATCATCATGAGCAAAGACACTGAGAACAAGCTCGATAATTCGCTTGAAGAGCTTTTGAAAGAGCTGAACGCAGAAGTTGAAGGTTTTTCTTCTGCCGCTTCTCTTTCGTCAGCTAACCATGTCTCTCCTTTATTGCAAGCACATGGCACGTACATAAACTATCATAGTTCCCAACAGAACTGTCTTGTTCCGATGCTCTCAATAAGCTTTTTGCCTGTTACTCTATTGGAGGCCAAATCAGACACATCTATCGATACGAGGTAATTAGCTATTGCAAGTAACCCTGGGCAAACATGAAGTTCTGTCTCAAAATCAAGGCTTATTGTAACAAAGAAGAGCGACGCAAGGTTATTGCAAAGTACTTTATGCAAAAGCTGGCAAATCAAAAGAAAGAGAAGGGCAGTTCTGAAGATGTTTGAAGTGTTCGAACTGTCCCTATTTCTGGTGCTTTCGAGGGCCCTGTGAACTCCAAGCAATAGAGCACCACTAATTAACATTTTAATTTTTTAATTTTTTTTTTTTTCAATATAGCAGATGTGTACACGGTATCTCAACCAATAGTTATGTAAGTGGCACAATTTCTGTGAAGAGCACAAATGGACGCTGATGTTATAAGCAATTCAGCTTCACAACATGTTTTCATACGAAACACAATTTGAATTTTCACATTTTAGCTACACTTGGGGAAGACGCATAAGTACAGAAAATCTGTGCTAAAAAATTCACTATCCTCAAAAGTGAATTGCCAGTTTATAAACCTTTTGGCAGGCATTGTACTATTCAATGGCTACAAAAGCAGACAAGGAGTTTTTGGCATTATAAGCTGAGAATATTTCTTAATCTATGGGATAGCATGAAGTTATCATGATTAAGTGTATTGGGTAGACATACCTTATATCTCTATCTAAAATAGCTATTCAGCGTACATAGAATAAGGAAGTGAAAATGTGATAACAGTAAGCTTCAAGCAGGCTTTTTAGAGGAAGAGTAGTGAGTTTGAAGCAAGCGTCGTTGTTCGTACTAATAGTCAGTTTAGAGCAAGTATTGATATATGCTATTATATTGAGCTTTGAGCTAGCACCGTCAATGGTACTCTTGTCGCAATATTGCTGTCCAGAGGCAATATCACATCTGGAGCCAATTCAGAGATTTGTACTTCTGGGACTTGGGGAGTTATTTTTTTGGAAAGCTCTCAAACGAATCGCAAGCCTATGAGCGTGACACCTTTTACAATTGCGTCTACAAAAAAAATTTATAACTTTACACTTAGTTGTAAATAGTATGTTCACAAGTAGCAACACTTGCAAAGTTGTTGAATACGTAAAATTGTATCAATCCATGTTGAAAATCATTAAAGCAGATTTTAATGCAATGTAAAAGTCTTTGCATCATTGGTTGTATATAAAATTTATATCAAGAGCAAATATCAGGCTTTTCCGAGCTATCAAATATTAATTATACTAAAATTTCTTTTCAACTGACACTATAATATATTGCATGCAATTGTTTAAAAATGAAGCAAATTAGGTGTGGCTAATAGACGCTTTGACTTGAACTCGTTTTTTGAACATTAACCAGATAGCCTATTCAATGGCCAAGTAGCAGATGTTGCAATTACAGTTTATATTAAATATTATTGAGGACAGATAAACGGTCTCTATATGATATGAAGGTTGCAATTACCAAAACAAAAATATGTACAAGTTTTGAGATAAGCAAAAATCCAAAATATTAAAATCCTTAGTGAAGTTATGTTACGTATCTTTCTGAAATCAAAATGGAGCACCGCTGGAGCTGCAACTCCAGACAAGCTTCACAACAAATACAATTTCTATAGTTTTTTAATCCTTCTCCAATAACAGGTCTCTCTACACTCAAATATAAACCCTTGAAAAAAATGTAGAATGGCAGTTACTATGTCTTTTTCCAGGTATTTATAGTTGTCTAAATTGATTAAATACAAATATTTATGATATTTGCTAAGTTGCTATTATATTTATGGATCTTTTGCAAAGAGTTTATCTCACAAATACGAATTGAGCTGATTTGGTTTTGATCTTGAGTTGGATTTGAAAAGGAGCACCGTTGAAAAAAGGTTGTTGAATTTCACAAACCAACAATTAGAATTCAATAAAATATTCAGAAAAGATTTGGCCATTTGAAAGGATTTGGATGATCACGCTACCATTACACAGGAATAACGAAATAATTATTTGTATACACTACACTAGATTGAAGCACTGTTGCCTCACAAAGTCACTCATGTATTAGTAATATTTCTTATTCACATCAGTTCTTAATCTGAAAAATTAACGGTATAATGCTTTAGATACCCAACACTATTTACGGTTATAACAATAGACAGTATTATTACTCAGCTCAAAGTCATAAACTTTCCGCTAAGATCTGAAAAAATTCAATTTGTATTAAACCTATGGTCGTGAAAAAACCAACAAATATATAGGTGCACAAAACGTCTCTGAAAATAAACAAATCATTTTTAAAAATTAGTTCAAAATTGGCAAAAAATTGCCTATAATCATCATTGGAATACCAAACACATCTCTTTTCAGGGTCCAAATGGATGTTGTTCTAATGCATCGACCTTCAGGAGTTAACAGTGTGCATTCTCCCACATTCGCACCAATAGAATCACCAAAAGCCATTTTTGAAAACACCTCAAAATACTCGAGCACGCTACGGTCGTCCATCAACTCAATGATGAATCGATCGCTCATAAGTGACTCGAGAGACCAGCCTGTAAGTATGCTGAACTCGCGACCGACTGCAGCGATTTGTCCGGTTCGACGCCATACGACTGTAGGAGTACCTGAAGTTGCTATATACTTTTTGTATTCTAGCAGAGTTCTTTGAAAGCAGCGTTCCATAAAAATCAAGTCGTCTTCCTGTAATTTGTTGGTGCAAGCAATGAAAGATGGTCGATAACTTGCAATACACTTTGCTATTTGCAGTTGTTGTTCGTGTGTATAACGGGCTTTGATATATACAGAAAGCCGATTGTACTCATTAGTATAGCTATAAGGGTGACTGACATTGGCGTATATGTCGGCAGGCTGCATGAATTGCTGTTGATCGTGATGCGGAACGTTGTTGATTGTGAATGATATAGGGCGTTTTGGAGAATTTGGAGAGTCGAATCTCCAGTCATGTTCTTCTTGAAGCTGACGAGATTCTAATGCTTCAAGGACGTCGCTGAAACTATGACGATTATTTTCCAGGGAGTACTGATTTAAAGCGGAGTTGGCATCAGAGCTATAAAAGTCTGTAGTCATATCGTAGTTTAGACCCGACGAATCATGAGAAGTCATGGGTACAGTAGAATGAGTATCTAGCGGTAATGTAGAATGCGACGAAGGGGAGTTATGCAAAACTTGGTAAGGCGAAATACTTTTCTCTAGTTGAGACGAGTACAGCTCATTATGGTCCGGTTGCAAGGTAAATGATTGTGGAGGCTGTAATTGATGTTGCAATGACTGTGACTTGTGGGTTTGATTCTGCGGCGGCTTGGGCTGATGTTGAATAGATAGTTGTGGTGATCGATGTTGCGGCTGCTGTGGTTGATTCTGTTGTTGTTGATATTGATGAGGACTGTGATGTTGCGGAGAACGAATGTCAATTTGATGGTGCGGTACAAATGAGTTTTGGACCAAAGTTTGTTCATGATGTGATGGTTGGTGATGCTGAATAAGTTGTGCTTGCTGAGGTTGCAGATCCGACTGTACTGAACCTGATCTCTTGTCGGACTGTGACTGAGACTGCTGATGTGGTTGTTGATTTTGATTATCGGTCAAATACTTGGCTTTTTTCTTGCGTATACCGTCGCGACAGGTGTCTGCAAATCCGCGCTCTACACATCGTTCACAAGGCCGGTTGTTGTCGCAGGTAAGATGTGTGCGCTGACAGTGCACACAAGCACGCGCAGCTTTCCGACGCTTGGGCTTGCCAGTACGCGGGCTGATGACAACTTTTTGCTCTTCATGAAGAAGTTGGGTTTTTACTTTGTCGATGGGCTCGGTTGATGGAGCGACAACATCAGACATTGGAGGAGTGCAAGTATTCTAAGGAAAGGGAAGGGTTAACCGACGACAGACAGAACAGTAGGCAGGTGATGGGACGAGCAGACCAAAGCTGTAGATTGATAATGCGAGACTGCAGGTGATCTCTACAGTACGAGAACTCGGTGATGACAGAGGAGGAGGAAGGGTGCTGATCTATGTTGTGATTTGTACCTTGAAGGAAAGACGAAAGGAGATGTGCAAAAGTCGGCCTGTTAATGAGAACCGAGCTATAGACGAGTGTATCAAGTAGGAACAAGCTATTGTTAACAACAACAAAAATGCAACGGGACAAAGGTTGAAAAATTAATCCGGGACAGGGCAACAACAGTATTGTTAGTAGATTCTAGATTGCAACGCCCTGTCTGTTGCGGCAGAAATTGGCCAGTCGAGGAAAAAAAAAAAAAAATGAAATGCGAATACGAGAATGGGTGGGTGAAAAATTCGCTAATTATACCGAATCAGACAAATCTCCGCAAATCTCGCCATATAAAAATTATGTGTGTACACAAACACTGTATATACACAACAATAACGCTGTTGGCCCTCCGGCCAGCCTGCTTCTGCGCTTACTGTACACTCTCCCTGCTTTTTATCGCCGCAGTTCTCGTCACTGACTCAGCACAACTGTGGGGTTGTTGTAGTGCTTCGAAAATATGTGTATATTACCGTTCCTAAATATACTCATAGACACCGTAGAGCACAGAACTGGAGCAACACGCCCAGTGTCATGTCACTGTTCACTAGTAATCACAGGTGCAATGTCGTGGATGTGTACTACACACACATAGTGGTTGTGGTGGTGGTAGCCCTCGCCTAGAAAAAATAAGGGCATTGTGGAATCTTGAATTTTATTTGAAATTTTGATTTAAATTCAATTCCCACATTTGTTATCGGTTATCATAGGTCCCTTATCTAACAATCAATAATGCTGGTCCGCCGGTTATTTAAAAAAGGTTTCGATTCCACCCAGCCGACGGATCTACACTTTGTCGTGTAGACTTTCTACGCGCGCTGTGCTTTTTCACTACTCACGATATCATCATCGCAGATATCAGTTCCTTTCAGATCGCCATATGTACACCCTATTGGCTATTTGGTCCAGACCCCAGGTTTGAATTTGTTCACCTCCGCATTCTCCAGACTAGTCTTGCATCTACACATGTACATACAGCACTGCCAAAGAAAACTCTTTGCCTACCGTCGGCAGCTCGCCTTTGCCCGAAAGCGCTTCTTATAAAACATGTCAGGTTGTTGTTTTCCACAAAGGTCTCATCTCGTCTCGTCTCGAACAAATCGAACAAATAAAATCGGGTGTGAAGTTTTCTCTGAACACCTCTGCTATTTGATTATGCCCATATTCAAATGCAAGCAAGTCTCTTGCTACTGCTCCACATCCATCAACATATTCTAGCAATGGTCTTGTGTGCTTTTGACGCAATTGGAGAGAAATTAGAAATCGTCATTTCGCTTAAGAGCTCTGTCTCCAGTGAAAGATTGTTCTTCGAAGGTCATCACATGGTGGGAAAACAAACGCAGAAGAATTACCAGTTTACGTCACTAAAAAAAAGCTCTGAGTAGCAATCACCGAACAGTTAGGTACTGACATTGAAGGCCGTGTAGTGTTCAAAAACGCTTTTGCACATGACAGTGTTGATAGTACATATCTCTTAACTCCGATGTGAGTGTACTTGTGAACAAAGTAGGTGAACCATGCTGTGTTGAAGAACTCAAAAGTCGTTCGGTCAGATAGCGAACTCCTGATTGAAAGGCCCAGGCTCAATCATTATCACACTTTCAATTCGCGTTTCGGGCATTTGCGAGACTCTGGAAAATCTGGTCAAAACATCTATCTTCTCCTCGCTTCGATTATTTGTTTCAATAAACCATATGCTGCTTGCGTTTATGATGACCACATGTGTTTTATATGTGTCACTACTACAACTGTATCTACACACATGAATATAAACGTCATATCATATGGTAAATAGAAACAAATTATGGTGATATTGAACGTTTTCCTTAAACGACCGCTAGGCTTCATATATATTCCAGTGTTTGTCTTGCTTTTCTCCTGCTTCCGTTTTCTATACTAAGTCCAATTCCGCTTTCTCTCTTATCATATATTTGTCACCATGATCAGCTACGCTACACCAAGACTACATTCTGTGGTGTTCGCTCAGTGCCTGGGAGCACTTCAATTTGGGTACCACCTGGTAAGTTACAACCTTGTATAATATCTGAAGATTTTTGGTTTCTTTCATCAGACGTGATGTGTTAACTTCCACATATCAATAGGCCGAATTAAACTCCCCAGAATCATATATTACATGTCGTGCAACCGAGACTGCTGTTTCAAAAGACTGCATTCCTATGTCGCTAACAGGAGTTGGTAAGTTATTCTCAAGATGAAAGACATATATATGTGTTGAAGAAGTCTAAACTAATTTCAATGTGCATTAGGAATCGTCACTTCAGTCTTCTCTTTGGGAGGATTAGTTGCAGCTGCCGCTGCGGGTAACATAGCTGGACGAATTGGCCGCAGAAAAACTGCATTGTTTACATGTATACCATACATTCTTGGTCCGTTGATGATGGGATCAGCCACATCAGTCACTCAGCTATTAATTGGACGAATCTTAGTTGGATTAGGTGCCGGATCTACAATAGTAGTGGTGCCCCTGTATGTCAACGAAGTGAGTCCTCATCATTTGCGAGGAAAACTTGGATTCATGTCCCAATTGGCCATAAACTTGGGGATTTTCACTGCACAGTTTCTGGGACTTTTGCTCAGTGACTACAATCATTGGAGATATATTTTATACTTGGGCGGAGTTATTGGGATTGTAAACTTTGTATTGGTGTACAAAACTCCAGAATCGCCGAAATGGCTGATTACAAAGGGCCGCGTTGAGGAGGCAAGACATGTTTTGGAGTATCTGAATGGTGAAGGCTTGGCTGACGACGAATTTGAGCACATTATCAACTCAAACAAGCAATCTGAAGATGATCCATTGATCAAAGATTCACTGAATACTCCAATTTCTATCAAATCTTTTGTGAGCGAAGCAAAATACAGAAGACAACTCATTGCCGTTTTGGGCATAATGGTTTTCCAGCAAATCACAGGCGTCAATAGTATTGTTTTCTATGGTGTTGAAGTGCTATCTAGTCTTCTTTCCTCAATTGCTCCAGCTCTAAACTGTATTATTTCAGGGGTCAATTGTTTGGTAACAATCGGATCTGCAAGTGTAGTTGATCACCACGGACGCAAAGGCTTACTTTTGATTTCCATGTTTTTGATGACATTCACTGCACAAACACTTGCGCTTGGAATTATTCAAGGCTATTCTATACTATCCGCACTTTCGGCAACTATTTTTGTTTTATCTTTTTCGGTTGGCTTGGGTCCTGTACCTTTCATGGTCATTCCCGAGTTAGTACCCCATAACGCTGCTAACGCCGCGCAAAGTATCGGTTCGAGTATCAATTGGCTCTCTCAGTTCGTGGTTGGCCTTTTGTTTCCAATTGCGCAAGATAGACTTGGCGGGGCTATTTATTTCCTGTTTGCAGCTATTGGAGCACTCGCAATCTTGTTTACTGTGTTCTGTGTACCCGAAACTAGAGGAAGACATACAATGACCGAAGTTTGGGGGAATTCTTTATAAGTATAGACTGCTTTATTAATTGGAGCCGGTTTGGATGAAAATTATGAAGTTTGGTTTTTACACATCGTGTTATGGTCAGGAACCGTTTTGCCTAAAAGAGCCTTGATTGCCTAATTAGGGCATTTTTCTTCAAAACATCCAGAAATTGAAAAATACGAAGGCCCTCATGTCCAAACAAGCCAAGCAGCCACCGGTAAAAACAACTTCAGCTTTACGAAGCAAAATTCAGGTACTACAAGTATTGCAACATCTGTATCACTATGCGTTACTGCCAACAAACAGTATCAGTTAAAATTCTACTATATCCTCACCTTGCGTTTATTTTATACGTGCACTCTTATTCCGTGTTATCATTAATAATATCACTATAATTTGTTCCCACATCTAAACCTATATTGTGTTAGTTCCCTCATGAAACAATTTCCCCAGGATTGGCGATGTAACTTGTAGTTTTGGATCAGATAATACAACAGTTATTGTAAGTGAAGATTGTAAAATGCACCACAAGAATCGTATCCAAATTGCAAAGTACAACAACACTTTACTTACCACATAACAGCATGAATCGAATTATTTCTTACACTATCAGCGTTTTAAAAATTTAACAAAAAATCTTTTTCAACAACATAGTAAAACCAAGCCCATATTTATAAAGACTCAAAACAACAGATGTAGTGGTGAATGCCAAAAAGTCGAGAAAAGCTATTTGCCAGGATGAGGTCTGACTGGATGGTTTGCTAACCATTAGCAGCCTGCAAAGGTTTTGCTGTGCATCAAAGGTTGGTTCTGATCATCAGCCTTCTGACTCCCAGATTTCCCTTTGCACATAGTTACGACTATGAAGAATTTGGCGCCATCGAACAATGAAAACCTAAAACGCTTCCTGCGGGATGTTACTTCGTCAATCTTCTATGAGATAAGCAAATGAATTACATGTCTTCTGTTATGTCTGTTTTGTATATAGTTATTTTATTTAAAGATATATTGTGTATAATCCCGAGACATAGGGACAATAAACAGATTATCATCATCGAGGTCTGACTGGCAGCCAGTATCTGGATATTCTATAACAGTTTATTGCTTTACAGATAATAACTTTTCAAAATAAACACAAACTTTCTAATAGTCATACGGTGAGCCCAAGACATGAGCTACTCATCCAAAACAATGTATACTGAATGCTGGTGACACTTCACTAATGTCGTAATGCAACAATGGGCAAATCTCCATGATGCCAATATTGAATTTGTTGTTTTCACCTGTTCAGCACAACCACATTGAGATTATCAAATAAAATTCTAGTCCTAAAACATTTGCACGTAGGTACATGCTTTGTAATAATATTTAAGTGCCAACTGTACTGCAGATACAAATTTTTTTTGAACCACTGGATAGATCTGTAATTTGAGCTTCAGCCACAATTGTGACCGGTGCGTGCTTTTCAACTGGATCATTCAACGTATAAAAAGTCGATTGTCATATGAGATCAATGAGGCGGTTTAGCTGATTTGAATAATTTGCAGTAGTGAATGTGCCAATGTTTACGATAAGGCCGACAATACCAAAAACTTTTATGATATATGTATAGCTCAAAGACTGCTTGAAATAGTTGGACGTATCGCAAGTATAGACTGGTATGTATCCCCAACAAGTGTATATTTTAAAAGTCATTTCGATATATAATACAGATATATGCGATACTATTAGTAAAATCATAATATTTAGGGACATATTTACTTCTGAACCCCCATTTAAGACTTCAAACATTATCCCTCTCCCAATTTTGAAATTCTCTGTTATTTACACCATTTGGCCTATTTGTAAATAAACCGCACCCACGTTTTGGCTCAGTTATATTTCACCCCCAAAAGCCTAGCTCATGAAAAAGAGTAATATATAGTCGAGATACCACGAAATGTTGGCATCTGAGTATCATGATACGAGGCTACAATATTCTCCAAGTTATTTATGTTTGTTCTACATTTTGGTCTCTGGAATTGAAATCTATTGGAATTGAAATTTATTAGAATATAACATTAAAATATACATATATATGCTAAATTTTCTTGCTAATGCGAATGATGTTCAGAAACGCATGATCTGTTCACTTATGCTTGTTTGATAGTGATACTTGTTATGCTTGATAATACTTCATGTAGATTTCATTGTCTTTAGCTGAATCTGAATCTGTAATTAAACATCGTCGGTGTTCAGTAATTACAAATTGATTCCATGCTTTTTATGGCGTATTGTACCATGATTTGAGAACTTATAAATGGAAGCATCTTTATCTAAGATTAAAGAAGATAGCATACATTCGCAGAAGAGGATCTAGGGGTTCTTTATAAGCTTGCCACAATCTATAAACCGACGTACATTTTGTAAGTGAGGATGCCTTATTATTTATATTATAGAAGATCAGTTATTATCAAGTGTGATATTTTGCAATTACTATTAAATTCCAAGTGCAAATCATTAAATTACGAATCATAAAAGGTCTCTTCGTGAACTACCAAGTAATAATACTTGTATCCTGAAAGATATCACTCAATTTTCGCAAGACGAAAAGGGAAGTACTGTTGAAATATCAAAAATAGGTGTGATTAATAAAGTTCAAAATTGAATGGGATTGAAATATACGGGTGTAGCCATAGGAGGGTTGATCAATATACGACAAAAATGACCAAAAAAAGTATGTACCAAAAATGGGGGAGGAGAAGCTTAAAAGGACACATTTGGGTGCATTCTATGCGGTGGCTCTAATATTTATTATGCCTCTGTTCCAGATTCATCACTTGTAGCATTTGTCTCTTTATGTGCAAATTTCAGATTGAATTTCTCAGAACATATTCTCTCACCGTACTCCATGTACATTTCCCTAGTTACGTTAACCTTTTCTAGCATACCTGGTTCGTTTGCTAAATGTTTACCACCAGTCCAAGCGTATGTTTGAGGATCTTCCGGTAAATTTATCACTAGCTTCGCGTTGCTTGGAATAAGAGGTTGCAAATCATTTTGTAGTCTTTCAACAAGCCCAGGAGTTTTGGAAACACCTCCCGTTAAAAAAATATTTGAACAAAATAACGTCTGAAGCTCGGAGGGGACACGTTGTAATGATTGGTGTATCGATTCGGGAAGACCAGAATATTCGAGATCGATATGATATGGATGAAACAATACTTCAGGTATTGTAAATCGCTCATTTGTCAAGCGCAAAACCTGGCCATCCTCAGATTGAGACTTTGTATCTTTGGATTTCATAATATGTCCAACGTCTCCAGGTTGATCTGGTAATGCGTAATTAAGTTGAAAATCCGCTGGACTTTTTTGACATTTTTTGAGCTCTGATAGAAAATCTTTAGCAATGTAACATGTCTTTTCTTTGACCCGGTTTACAAGATAGGTTTCGTTCATCATATTAAATTGTGAGAAACTGATACGTTCTTTTAGCCATCCTGTCATAATTCTACCGCCTACCGGTACTTGAACAATTCCAGGAACAAACACTTCGCCTAAAATTGTAGGCACAATTGTTATAGAGTTGAATCCAATATCGACAACCAAGGCACAGTGACGAAGGTTCGGTTTTCCCAAGGAGGGCAGATTCCATGGCACAAGCGACTGTGGCGAGCATCTATAATGAGATTGGAAATTAAAATGTTCAAAAACGATTTGATCCATGTTGCTACTTATCTGAGGTAAAGTAGTAACAGCCTCAGTGACAATTAAATTTGTTTCCGAAGGATCAAAGTCTATGCCGGTGCTTCCACTAATGAAGCTACTATCGTTTGACTTATCATGATTTTCGTCATTCAAATTATCCAATGTATAATTCCATATTGTATTTTCCACCCTCCAATCGACCAGAACTCCCTTTTCATGCGGTCGTTGGAATGTCAGGCCAGACACATCTGTGTTTTCGGGCAACTCTCCAATAAAAGTTTTGTTTCGAGAATGTGTAATACAATTTGGAACAATATGAGGATACGACTGCGTAGCATATCCTGCCTTTAAAGCGTATGATCCATTATCTAAAATGAGAGTCTTGGACATACTGTTAATCATGGAGCTTCCAAGTGCATTTGAGACGCGTGAAAGTTGGGATCTAAAAGGCTGGACTCTAAAAACATTGTTTAACTTTCCAGTAAATATAATGATTATATAAGCGATGTTGATTTAAATCGCTATATACACACGGTTAAATGCTCTAGTATTGTTTTGATCTCAAAATAAACAGGCGCAAAGCTCTACAATAGGGAATATTATAATTGTAAGGGAACGCAGTTTATCAAATGGAGTAGAAAAACTGATTTCACAAGTTGTTAAATAGGACTTTATATAGTCTCAGTTTACATTCATTGTTCAAAATTATCATTCAAAGTAACAGGAAATTGTCCACAGGTTTATGTACATACACGCAAGCAAACTACCACTTCATGTCTACATTTAAGATCATTAAAGACTTTCTACTTGCGAGCGCTTGAAGTGCACATAACCCCAGATCATATCAATGTTTGTTATGCTTTTCAAATTGAAACTAGAACATAACAAATTGGACAAACATATGAGATTACATTTCAATAACCCATTTAATCAGTGTACTCCATAAATTGTACTTGGATCGCCTTTTACAAAAACAAGTATGGATAATCACAAAGCAGTGCCGCGCTCAAAAGAGTCTCTGATTTCTTTGGTATACTTATCATAATGGCGCTCAAGCTTCTTGTTGAACTGTTTGTTTTTTTCGTTGATATAGTTGACGTTGCCATCGTCTTCCTGTTCGCGTCTCTTGCTTCTTTTAGCCAACCGATTAAGATCGTCTTTCTGAAGTTTTTTGACCATACGATCAACAGCTTCCCTTGGCGGTTTTCCGTTAGTACTTTTTCCGACCTTGAAATCGCCTACCAAGGGCTTTAGTTCTCTAATCTCTTTCAAATATGTTTTCTCAGCTGCTGTAGAATAATCAGTAAACGTGCCTCCAGCAGCCTTCTCTTCCTTTTCTCTTAGCTTTTCATCCCAAGCTTCAGATTCTTCCACCGTCCAGTCCCAAGCCCGCCGACGCTCAAACTCATCTTCTCCTAGTTCTAGTTTTGACAACTCCATTTGAGCTCGCTCTTTAGTTTGATCTAGTTTTGCTTGTAGCTTTGCCGCTGTTTTGTCAGATACTGAACGCACATCTTTCCTATTATCTTGGGTTGACTGTGATTTCTTTTTTCTAAGTGCTGCAAGGCGATCCAGTTGTTCTTGTCGTTTATCTGACATTGTAATGAATTGTTTTCTGTGTGGAGGGTGAGCTGTAGTTCAGAATCAAACAAAAAATATTTGGGAGTTTTTACCCAGAAGCAAAACAAAAACACCATGCTTACTCTCCACATACAATCCACACCATGGCTGACAGCATAAACTCTCTGATAGAAGTATGTATCTAATAACTATCAATATATTAGATTGATGCTAATTAAACCAGAAATCAAAAGCTGGAACAAAGAGACTAGATCCCTTTGCAGAGGATGAAGAGAAGCAACAGCAATCAAACAAAGTTCAAAGAATTGACCAAAGAAGCGAAATTGAGGCCTATATTGAGGAGCAAGAAGGTGGTCAAAAAATAGAGGTACGCTACAGCGCGTTTCATATCATACATTCTACTAACTTTTTATCAGGACGAAGTGTATGATTTGAACTTTCTGAAAAAGCTGCTCATTGTATTCGAAAAAGCAGTATCGGCCAATAATGAACAGCGCATCAAGTATTCTGATGAGCCTTTGAAGTGAGTAATTGTCATGTAGCTTTCTGTTATTATTATCATACTAACACACAGGAGATTTTTCGATTCTGAAATGGCTTTGGATAAAGCTATTAAGTCTATCTCTATTATATCAGATACTCAGTTGTTGCCACACTTTGTGAAATCGGGGAGTTTAGACACACTTTTATCCCTGTTAGCTCATGAAAACTCAGATATTGCTTCCCAGGTCACACAAGTTCTTCTGGATCTTACAGATGTAGACAATCCATCGGTTGAAGCACTATTGGGACATAACATTCCTGTGGCAATTGCAGATTACGTTTCTAGCTACAGCGACGCAGAAGAATTGGGGCTTGTTAATTCAATTTTGATAATTGAACAGCTTTCAAACGCCGGTGAAAATTTTGTTTCAACTGGAATCATTAGTTCATTAGCAAAGTCTGCTACTGAATGGGATATCGTTAAACTTCCTACGACCGTCAGGCTCTCATCTGCCGAAACACTTGCAACACTTATAGGACAGACTGAGGTACTAGCACAAGAAATCAAAAAGGATGTGGATTTAATATTGCAATCCCTAGAGAAATCTCGAAATATCGAAAAGATCAAAAAGGGTAGCGAGGAGGAAGGCTACTTTAAAGATCTATCATTTGTTCTGAGCCGAACAGTTAAATATGATCCCAACCTCTTCCTTGAATTTGAAGGTCTTGACTTATTGGTTTTGCTGTTGAGCAACAATAATTCACAATTTTTTGTTAAGGAGATTTATGCAATTTTGAATAACTTTTTGGAGGGTCCAGACAAGCTAGAGTACTCATACATGGTCATCAAAAGTGGTATTTTGAAGGCTATTTTTTCTCACCATCTAAAACAGCACGGCTACGAAACCGTCAAGCTTCTTTCCTTGTTATTGAGATGGTTACCGCTTGGATCTAAAGAGAGAAACCGGTTGATCAAAAAACTCATTTCTCAAGATTATAGCAAACTGAACCTGCTGAAATCTTTAAAGAACAATGCAGATACCGACCAAGAAGAGCTTATATTGTTGGTTGATGTAATTTTGGCATGGCTACTAGTTGAATTCCCCGAACTGGAGTCTGAAATCGACAACAAGAAAGAAATTATTACAAACATAGAAGTCTCGATCAAATTACTAGATGAAGCAGCCGAATATGACAAAGAAGAAGGTATTGATGATGTAGACAGAGAAATTGAAAGAGAATCTTTGATAAGTCTTCGGGATACACTGTCGACCTAAATGTATCCTGTAGATGGTATTTAATGTGTGGCCAATTCGGTGTACATATAATAATATAGAATATACTACTATTATTATTGAAACATTCAGCAGTAATCAAGTGGCAATTTTACTAATCCAACTGTGTTTCTAACTTACCCAATGGCATATATCAAGACTATATGTATACTTCATTTTTAGGTGAACTACAAAAGCCAACCAATGGGTATTTTATTGTGATACCAGGGTTGCAGGTTTTGAATAATGTAATTTCCCAATTCCAAAATAGAGGTTGTGGTTATGCAATTTATGTAACCTATGTTACTGATTTCCGTCAAATATGTATAGTGTTGAAATAGTCTTTCGCTACCTTCCATGAGTATTAGAACACGATTGAACCGATCGAAATGCTACTTAATGGAAGCTACAAAACGTTCAAAGCGATATATCAATCTAATCTCTGACCACTTTTAAGTTGGCATTATGTTATCCAATCATTGCTTGATTTTTAGGTTTAGATATTTATTATGTCATAATATTATAAGAAAATACGAAGCTGCTACTACCTCCAGAACATGCCAGCCTAATGTGTTTGCTTCACTTTTGTACTTTCACAACATTTCCCTCATATCTTTCCTATTTCCACCCATTTCTTGCTTCCCTATTTTTTTTCAGTACCACCTCAATTCCTTGAATAACACTTTAATTGTACAAGCGCAATCCATATGCCCTCCGCTTTCATTGGTGTCTACGTGGCACAGTATCCATATACAGCTCAAACTGAGCAAGAGTTGACGGTCGAGCAAGGTGACTTGCTATATTTACTCGAAAAGTCCACTGAAGATGACTGGTGGAAAGTCAAAAAGCGAGTGCTTGGTTCCGAAACTGAAGAGCCCACAGGTTTAGTTCCCAACACATATATAGAACAGGTACGTCTGCCGAATTAACAGGTCTAGGAAGTTTTATGCCTTATCTCTAACATGATGCAATGTGCTGCTAGGCTCCAACTGTTGGTTATGCCAAAGCCCTCTACGCATACGATAGACAAACAGAAGAAGAGCTTTCTTTTAAAGAAGCCGATGGTTTTACAATTTATGATGATAGCGACCCTGATTGGCTTTTGGTTGGTGATTCTAATGGAGATTATGGTTTTTTACCCTCAAACTACATTGAGCGATCTAACGCACCAATTTCTAGCCAACCCCCACAGCAAGCTGCTCCTCCTGTGCAAGCTTTCCAGCCACCACCACCATCTCAGCAACAACAAGCTTATGTACCTCCCCCTCCCCCACCAACTTTTATCCCTGCCAACCAGTCGAAGCCATTACCCCAAATGCCTGCTGATGAAGCACCCGCGGCTCGTGGTATGCCAGAAAATGATGAAGACGCGCCCCCGCTTCCTACTAGGCCAGGCGGTGGAGAAACTAGAGGTAGAAGATCGCCATCTCCTGTGAAAAATGCCCGTAACGAACAATTTTATACTTGGGCTGTTCAAGAAGTGGACGGAAGAAAAAAGTCCAAAGCAACACTATCCATTGCAAATGGTTCAATTATGTTTTCCCCAGGAAAATCAAACAGTACCCCACAACAATGGCCCGTAGGTGATCTCACTTACTACAATTTGGAGAAAAAGCATGTTTTTTTGGAGTTTGACCATCCAAAGGTGTCTTTGGATCTTCATGCCGGAAACAAAGAAACTGCTGAGGAGATTGTTCGTATTTTGGGTGAAATTGCTGGTGCCAATAAAGCTGCAGGATTACGTGAAGTTATCACAGCAGCACAAAGCGCTGGACAAAAGATGGGAAAAGTTCTATATAACTTTGAAGCCCAGGGTGATGACGAGGTCACTGTAAAAGAGGGTGAAAACATTTTTGTTCTTGATTCTGAAAAAAGCTCTGAGTGGTGGATGATTAGAAACGCTTCTGGCAAAGAAGGTGTTATTCCAAGCTCATACATAGAAGTTATTCCTGAGGCCAGTGGAAGCAGCTCTCGGCTCATGTCTTTTTTGCCTGGGAAATCGTCTTCTGTTAAAAAACCTGAACGAACCAAATCTAAAAGAGGGTACTTTTCTAACAACAAGAAAGACAAAGAACGCGAAAGAGAAAGAGATGAGCAAGAAGACTACAGCCGACAACAGGAACGTCGCCGTGCCAAGGAGGAAGCTCGGGCTAAACCTGATCCTAATAAAGTTCGTACTTGGACAGACAGAACTGGAACTTTCAAAGTTGATGCTCAGCTTTTGGGCACAATTGATGGAAAAATTCATCTCCACAAGTTGAATGGTGTCAAAATTGCTGTCGCAGCAAATAAAATGTCTTTGGAGGATCTAGAATATGTTGAAAGTGCTACCGGTGTATCTCTTGAAGATGATAAGCCTTTGGTCAATATCAAACAGAATAACTCGAAATCGCAAAAAGAATCTAGAAATGCACAAAGAGAGCAGGATTCATACAGAGATAGAGAGCGTGAGAGAGAACGTGATCGCGAAAGAGAAAGAGACAGAGACAGAGACAGAGAAAGAGAACGCGAAAGAGAACGCGAAAGAGAACGTGAAAGAGAACGTGAACGTGAACGCGAAAGAGAAAGAGATCGGGAGAGAGATCGTAGAGATACCAACAGAGATAGGTCTAACAACAACAGTGGTATCTTAACTATTCCAGGCGGTGTCAGTACTGGACAAGGCAATGCCGTTGCTCCTCCCGTTGTTTCTAATGTAACGGCGGTCTCTCAACCACCAGCACCACCATCACAGCCTGTACAATCTTCACATCCTTCGCAACCTGCGCAGCCGGAGTATGACTGGTTTGGATTCTTTTTGGATTGTGGTGTTGATATCAATAACTGCCAGCGCTACGCTATAAACTTCAACAGAGATCAAATGGATGAGTCAGTTTTGCCAGATATCACTCCGGATGTTCTGCGTACTTTGGGATTGAAAGAAGGTGACATTCTCAGAGTCTCTAAACGTTTAGATGAAAAGTTTGAAAGGAGAAAGACTGATGCTTTGGAACCAAGCAAAACCGGTGGGCTTTTCTCTGGTCCAGGCGGAACCCTCAAAAACAATACACAAAAAGACACTGTGTCTACGGAACTTGCTCAACCGCAGCAGCCTCCTCAACTTAATACATCTCAAGTCTCTGTTACTCAGAGCTTCGACGACGATGCTTGGGCTGTAAAGAATCCACCAATGTCTACTCCTGCTCCTGCAGCGGCTCCTGCCTCAGGGCCCTCATCCTCGGCTCCAGTGCCTGCTGCGCCTACCGGTGCTCTTCAGGATCTCATGGATTTCAAACCAATGGAGCCCGTCAAGACTGCCGCTTCAGTCAATACAACCGCTCCGGTAGTTTCTGCGCAGGCTACTGGTGCTTCTGCCCCAGTGCCACCAGCTGCTCGTACACCCATTGTCATTCCAGTCTCAATCCCTATTCAAATTGCCACTCAGCCTACAGGTCCTATGGAGCCGCTTGGTCCCTTTGCTACTGGTATTGCTCAAGTGGTTACTGGTGGTCCTTTTGCTCCTATTGGAGGTCAAGCTACTGGTTCATACGTTCCACAACAACAAACAGGATTCCATCCTGTTCTTACAGGAGCCGCGACTCAACAAACAGGATTTGCTTCTTCTACACCAGGCTTTACTCCCCAACCTTTCCAGCAAACCACAACAGGAGGAGGGCCTTTTGGTGGCCAACCCACTGGTGGTGCTTTCGCAGGACAAATGACTGGAGGCCCTTTTGCCAACCAACCTACTGGAGGTCCTTTTGCTAATCAAGTAACAGGTTTTGGCGTCCAAAATACTGGTTTTGTTTCTGCAACCCCAGGGTTTGTTCCTCAACAGCAAGCTACAGGATTCAATGCTCAGGCCTCTCTTACTGGTCAACGTACTGGACCCTTTATGCAACAACCTACAGGATTTAATCCTCAACAAACTGGAGGCGCTTTGATGATTTCTCAAATCACTGGAGGACCAAGTGGACCTTCATTGGCCCAGATCCAACAACAGAAGCAACAACAACAGCCTACTGGCCAATTTGGTATGGGACAAATCCAACCACAAGCTACAAACATGATTGGACAGCCACCTGCCACTTCGTTTGGACAGCCACCTGCTACTTCATTTGGCCAGATGCCTGTTACTTCGTTTGGACAGCCACAGGGTATGCCTTTTGGACAACCTCCTGTGACATCGTTTGGACAGCCTGCAATGCCTAGTTTTGGTCAAGGTCAACAGCAACCAATGTTTGCACCCGTTCAGCCTCAGCAAACATTTGGCAATGGTCAACAGCAATCCATGTTTGGACAAATACAGCAACAACAGGTTCCTGGTCAGCCCCAGTTTGGCGTTGCTCCTACTACTAGCTTTGGAACTTTACAGCCTCAGCAAACACAGTTTGGTGCTCCTCCTGCTACCTCGTTTGCATTTGGTCAACAGCCTCAACAATTCCAACAGCAACAGATGGGCAATATGACAAATCAATTTCAACAAATGAGCTTCCAACAACCTTTGCAAAATCAACCAACTGGATTTGGATTTGGTAATATTCAAAACCAACCATTACAGTCAGCTCCTACTGGGAATAGAAAGGCGAACCTAGCTGCTGCTACTCCTCAAAATCCATTTGGATTTTAACGAATTATACAATAAGTAAGATGATAACAGGTAGACAGTACAGCAAAAATTATAAGTGATGTTGTTAGTAAATTTTGTTAGATAAGCTATTTTCTCATCCACGTTTTTTGTGATGAATGTAGTTGATAAAAATATTTTTGCGATCAACCTGAAAATTATTGGAAATGAATCCTGTCAAGCAATACCTTGCAAAATAGACACCCATTACACGTCACTAGTGTTGCTATGCGTCTACCTTGTAAGGATAGCAATAAAAGAACAAAATCTTTTACACTCTAGTCCCTTGTAATGCTCAAGATAGCCAAGTGTCAGAAATTGCGAATGAGGGATACAGAGTATGAGTATGAGTATTAATACAGACAAGGTGAGTTGAATCATTAGTAGGTAGAAGCCAAGCTATTAATAACTTTTTTGCGGGACGACGAGGCAATACAGAAACGGATGACATTGGCAGATGTAACAAACGCCAAACTGAAGGAAAGGAAAATTTACCGGGGAATAACTTGGCAGGTAAATGAATCACCTGTTAAGTATAATACGCATAGAAGGAAATCAAAGATTTCTAGTGTTAATGGAGAAGGAGGTGAGGACGATGATGAGAGTGAATATGTATATGGGCATGTATATGAGGACAGTGAGAAAGGAGATGATGATGAAGATGATAGTGAAGATGATGAAGGTGAAGGTGATAGTGAAGATGATGAAGGTGAAGGTGAAGATGAAGATGATGAAGGTCATGATGAAGAAGGTGAAGGTGATGATGATAAAAAAGAAGATGATGAAAATGAAGACAAAAATGAAGATGAAAATCAAGATGAAGACGAGAAGGCCTATATTGACTCGAGCTCTGATTTTATTGAAGAAGGACACACTTTTGTGATTGAACATATGGGTGATGAATATGATATAATTCGACCTTTAAAAGACCAGGACAATACTGCTGTCGAGTCTCTCGTAGAAGATTACAATTCTAACACTGGGCACTGGAATCACGAGTACGGGGTTGGCATTGAAGCATTTGAAAACGAGGACAACGAGGAATGGGAAGGAGTGTATAAAAATGCAGTTGATGATATTGAACATGAAGAGACTGCAAGCGAAGACAAGGAATCGGGAATGGATTGCGCAGAACCCCCAAAAACACCGTGGAAACCCGGTCCTCGGTACTCACCAGAATCCCAGTTCAATTGCAATAATCACCAGACGCCGGTGCACGCTTACATTACTCAACATCCAGAACTTAATTGGTGCGATCGCCGGAATTTAGTGGAGTGGATGATCCAGCAGCACGCAGAAAACGAGATCCCCAGCCGGGTTATATGGCAGGCAGTATACATTGTTGACCGGTTTTTGTCTTTTGAACATGGAATGGGAATTCGGCATTTGGAAGTCATAGGTATAGTGGCAACTTACATTGCGTGTAAGCATGAACGATATGGATTGGAGTTGCTACAGCATCGGCAGCATCCTTGGGTAGAAGAAGAGCAATACATTGTCGAGCGGTTGGGGTGCGGCTTGCAAACTACGCGATTGTCTGGGTTTTTGTATACTTACGAACCAGGTAATGCCCGATCTGTAGCAGAGTATTTATGCGAGCTCACGTTGCTAGACTGGCGGTTTATTTCAATTGATCCGCAAATTATTGTTGGCACGGCTATGAAGCTCGCTGATATTATTCTAGGAACAAAAAGTGTAGAAACTGTTGAGGGACAGGCAGAAATCGAGATGATGCAGGGAATGATTGATCTTTGTCTAACCGAGACGGTTGTGACACAGAAATGGAGAAACGATTCGGTGCTAGGGGCAGTGAAGATGTGGATTGATGAGAATAGAAGTGACTGATAACAGTATGGCAAATAATTTTGTGTATTGTGTTTAGATCTTAACCAGTTCTTTTACAAACTGTAGACCAATCTATAGAGTCGATTTCAAGAAGGATTTGGAAGTTATGAGCGATATCAGAAACATTTGAAACTTATGGGAATTCAAGTAGGTGGCTTTGGTAAAAAAATACTGATTTGTGAGTCGTCTCGTCAAATAGGGATACTTAGCGAAAGTTCTGTAGTTGTAGCTAAAGACTTCAAGAGTCAAAATCTCAGCTTCTTTGTAGTCATATCAATAATATTACTAAGATATCAAAACAATACAAAGCCTTTATGTTAACTAAATTCGAATTAAAGAATTTCATTGAAAATTGTATAAAAATCTATCTCAGGCTCCGGGTGATAACCAGATTAGAATCATTTCAAACGCAATCACTTCAACGTGAGAATTAGAAAGGATTTATAATAATTTATAGGGTTGCAATTGATGTGTAATTACTCTACTGCTCATGAGAAGCACGACTAATGCTTACTCAAAACTTTGGCTTATATTCATTTTTGTTTGAGATCTAAATCTTTGAATCAATATGTCTTCTGCAATTTTTGGACACTTTTATGTAACTATTGATTTTCACAGTTGACTGAATTTGTTATGTATGTAAAACTCAACTTGATGTCGCACTTTTTATTTATTAAATAGACTGATTTCAATTTTGCTTTACATTTTAGAGTACTTCTCATTACTTGCTGTTTAGTTTGTCTGTTAAGTGATGTAGAAATTTACAGCCTCATATGTATGAAAGTGTATACAGAGATGTATAAAGCAAGCTCAAGATTGAGGCTATTGTTACCCACACGAAGAGTCACTAAAGATAATAAAAGGTGACAATTTGAAATCTGATATCGAATCAGAAATCTCGAACTATAGACTGTAATAAACGAACCGGGAAGGCTCTCTGTTTTCTAGTAAAATCAAAGATTTTACACTTAAAATTGATGCTTTACTGACATATTTATCACAACGGTGAAATATCGTTCATACCAAGTTGTAATTTTATTTTATCTAGAAACAAGCTGAACTTGATTGTGTTGGATGAGTGTGTGAAAATACAAACAACTGTCGCCATGCTTGTTGTTCATAGATATAAGCATCGAAATTAGCGCTTCAATTACCTTACAGTATAGAATACAAATGTCAGAGAGTGATTTAGAAATCCGTTGGAGTCTACGATTGGTTCTTACAAAGATACAATATTGTCATATGCTTTTGGATTGGTACACCGAGTATTAAGGATTAGGGGTTTTCAAAGCTGATACTTACAGTGTAGACCTAAAGTCTCGGGTAGATTCTCATTTATGTAGTATGATACGGAAGCATCATATATGAGTTTGACCACGACACTACTTGGAGTCCAATGGATAAAGGGGTCTTTCATGAATCGAATTTTGTTGCGTCAATTAGAGATATCGAGTCAAAGTGATCAACAAGTAAAAAGTCAATACAGAAGTCGCTAAAACTCCAAGACTTTCGGAAAAAAACTCGATAAAAAAAGATGCATCTGCAGCTGGCAAATACATTTACTGAATATCGAATCAGGTAAATGTTAGCATCAGGCTAAGCGGTTCTTCTTTTTTGGGCGTGTTGAGTAAGGCATGTGCATTTTTTGTAAGCTCATCCAATTGCTTCTTGTCTTCATCGCTTATGGGATCACCTTTTTCTATTTTCCATGTTTGAGCGTCTCCGACTAAAGATCCATTGAGTATCTGTTTGATCCTCACTACCTCTTCGGCTCCAGGTAAAGACCCAGTGCTAAGATTGTTATTCGAGCTTCCGTTGTTGGAATTCGTGATTTGCTCGATGTCAATCAAGTTTTGGTTTGTAAAGTTGACTATTTTGAGAAGCTGCTCTATTTGGTTTACTGAGTTTTGATTCACTGCTGTAGCTGGATATGCTTGGTCGACGTCTGTGTAGGGATAGTTATTACCCTGTTGCGAAGATAGAAGCGGGTCTGTTTCGCTGTTGGAACTTGATTTCAAGCAAAGTGAAAGTATCTGACCCATGTCTGTTTACAAAATATCTTGTAATGTTAAGTTTAACAATTTCGGGAAACGACAAGTCTTGTTATGCTTAGCAGCGTTTACAGAATATCGTGTGTAAAGAAGAGAGGATAAAAGTAGCAGGCAGTGTGAAATGTGGTCACAGACATCTGGTTTCACTTTACCACCAATCTGAGTGCGTATCGTACTCAAATTGACAAATCAATGACAGAAGCTTTAGTCATATACAGTTCATGCATTATGATTTATGACTTGATATTTATTACTTAAAATAATAAAACAAGATCTACATCGGCATCAGTTTGGGATCTTTACATCAATTTCTGGCTCAAACTTTTCAGTCAGTTGGTCCCAACTAAACTCAGCTCAATTTAGCACAGTAGCTTCAATTTGCAGCTTCAAGATTTGCAGCATTTCATACATGAATTATGGTTATGAACATAACATATTATAGAATCTGTCCAGGCGTACGTCTGATAAGGAGTCAATTTCAGCAGCGGCAGTTTTCATTAGAGAAGGCACGTCGAAACAAATGGGATCTACCACAGATCGATGGATTAACACAAGATCAGACAAACATTGATTCGGAAAAGCCGGTTGTAGTAGAACAAGAGAAACAAAAGAACAAAAGATCAGAAGAACAGCTACTAGAATCGATTTTGAGTAAGGTGGACGATAGAACTGCGCATATCCTCAGAGCACGACCAGAGCTGAGAGAAAAGTATTTTGATATTGTTCAATCTGAGAACAAATCGGAAAGTAAAACAAATGTACCACAAGGGTGGCGAAAGAACAAAAGCTTACCAGAATGGAAGCGACAAAACTATGCTCTTAAAGAAAAGTTTAACGGTGCTGCTTGGAGGCCAACAAAAAAACTATCACGAGAAGCAATAGAAGGTATCAGAGCATTAAAACAGCATTATCCCGAATTGAACTCGGGCGATATTGCAAAAAAGTTCCAAGTTCCAACTGAATCCATTAGAAGAATTTTGAAAGCAAAGTGGCAGCCAAACGAAGAAGAGTTAGAGAAAATGGAAGCTCGTTGGGAACGACGCGGTGAACGGTTACTGAATGATATCAAAGAAAAGGCATGGGAAGAAAGAAAAGCCAAAAAAGCAGAGGTTGAGGCGATGCTGAAGGAGCGTAATATTGTCCGTGAGCAACGTGGCCTTGAGCCTCTTGAACCGAGGGCGCCAAAGAGAAGTCACAGGAAATTTGAAGAAAAGAAATCAAAGAAGCCAGTGAAGCGCAATATTTCATCCATGGTATTTTGAAAACTATTCAAGCCTAATTTAGCTTGAAATCATGACTGTATTTATTCATAATTGGTCGATGTGTAGTATTCATTATTTGTATATATTCTATTTAATCTAAAGATAATCTTGAGTTTTCGTATTGTATTCAGTATCTATATTCCAATAGATTCTTTAGTATACACTAATGGCAAATCGTATGGAGCTGAGTGACCTAATCTAAGGGTGGATCATATAACCTAACCCCACCTTTTGAGCTATTCGTGAAAATGCTCAATTCATTACAATTTCGCTCTTGTATACCTACAAGTAGAACAACGGAGCTTTGATTTTTTGGTTGAGCTGCGCAACAAACCACCACGATAGCTGCATATATTTCAGATTTTCGAAACTTTTCGAATTAAATTACAATGAAACCTAAAGATAGTGAAGAATCCGAAAACTTTGACGATGATGAATATAGTCAAGAAGAAGAGGACGAGGAAGAAGCTGAAGTTGAAGAAGAGGAAGATGAAGATGAAGAGTTCACGCCACCCCCTGTAAAGCGAACTATCAAATTTGTTGTCGCCAATCCCAAAAAGAAGGCACCGGCGCCGGTCCCGAAGCCCGCCAAAGTGAGTCCGAAAAAGCGTACACGAGGAGCTGTCAAGATATATGACGAAGAAGAAGAAGACGACGAAGAAGAAGATAACGAGGAAGATGATGATTTAGCTCCCGAAGAAGAGTATGACTTTGGGGTGGAAGATGAACTTGCTAATGAAGAAGAGGAAGAGGAAGAGGAAGAACCTGATTTTACGAAAATGACAGCCCGGCAACGAGCACGATATGATGAGAACACTCCGGAGAGGCTCATGGAGCTTCCTCAGGATCTCTTTAAAAAGAAACCTCAGTTGACCGAAGAAGAACAACAGTTGAGACGAGCAGAGTTAGCAAGACGTCGGAAAAACATGTCAGTTAGACGATTGGAAGAAGAGAAACAAGAGACTCTTGACAAACTATTAAAGAAGCGCGCAACTAGAAGTAGAAAGGTAATTGAAGAAACCGGCGATACTGATTCGGGTGTGAATGCCAATGGCGATGAAGTTTTGTTGGCAAGAAAGAGAACTATGTTAAAGCATCCGGCAGTGAGCCATTGGTCTTCCTCGAAGGACAAGTTCAGTCTCAGCTGGGAGCAGGAATTTGTGGGTAAAGAAACAAAAGCTTTCAACACTGGCTCTTAATAACCATGGAATAATTCGCAATCAATATTTATTTACAAATTTGAAAACGCTCCATGTTTTTGTAGGCAATGTGAATTTTTTGACGCTAATGTGATATGTAGCACTGTGTTGATTTGTTTTACACTCCATAACATGGATATATTTCTAACAATAAGCTGCAACAAATGAAGTTCATCTGAACATACATTGTGAATATTGTACAGAGCTGCTTGGCGTCATGAATACCTATAATAATTTATTTTGCACCAGTATCATTTCATTCCTTCATAGGCCATGATGGTGGTCTGTTTAATGCCTGAATACAATGGAATCATACACAATATAACATATTATGTACATTTGGGTCAAATACCCATTTGAACCACAGAAATAATAGAAATTTGATTCATTAATTTATTTCATAAAGGTAGACGAAACAGCTCTCCGCGAAGAGAAACTGGCGGTTTTGACATTTGATTTTACACAATCTATGGGTTACTCTCTACTTTGACCTACACTACAATAGGTTCTGGATGTAACAGTCGGACACCCAGATACATGACTTTTGAACAAGACATTCAAATGGTGCATCATCCAGGAGGTTTCATCAGAAGAGGCTCAATAACCGACAACAGCTGCTGAGTACTCATATCTTCTTGATATAATCAAAGTAGCGTCTAAGCCATTAATACACCAAATGTACACAACTTGTCTAATTTCGACAAACAAACATAAAAACTTGGCTACTTCGCAACATCAATTGAAACGTCAGCACTGTAGCTGTATCTATAAATTCAATCATTAGCATGTTCATCAAACTCTTGAATCACACTACATGTGTGTATCTGAGCGTTTTGATATCACAATATATCATGGGCAATCCAGTCATATGAGCTATTGTCACCTTCCAAACAGCACTTTCCTTCCAGACAAGCCATCCCCATAAACTGGTATCTGTCCAACTTCAAACAAGAGATAAGTATCCACCAGGGGTTTCATCCAATCTTTATAGGAGAAACAAGAAGCTACAAACGATAAACGGTGTCTTGTCAGCACTCGATCTATATCTATTTGATGCGCTTCACCATAGCCAGTTGTAATAGTTACCACTGTTAATCCAGGATGAGATTTATTCCCGTCTTAGACTTGTGATACATAAAGTATTGTACATTCTAATCGTGAACAACCCTTGAAGTCAACAATAGAACGACACGATGTAGAACTTTTGAAATCTATGATATTGCTAGGGCTAAGCCCTAACTTTTATTTCTAGGCTCAATGTTAGGCATGTTATTTCCCAATTGAGACTCAAGCAATTTTTTTCACTGATAATATTCGAGTGACAAAAAAGTTTATACTTCTGTTCTCTTCTACATCACTAATTTGTTGCAAAAGCACCAATTACTATTATAAAACCATTTTAATCGCCAAAATGGTAAGTTAGGATCTCCTCCCTATGACGATGGAGTAATCATTTACACCTGCAAGTGTGATGTATCAGTTCTATAGAGTATGTCTTTACATCTCTAGGAAATTCAGTATTGATTTTCCCATGTTCTCTGATTCCGTTGAATTATGAAACATTTGGTCTTAAATGACTATATACACTTATCATGACTTTTGAAAATAAAGACTTGATTTTTGTATTTTTTGCTGAGTCTCATATCTTGGAGACTGTAGAGTGATTACGACGTCTGAAAGTTTTGTTCTATTACTTACTGACTCGTTTCCTCAATGACACAGCCTGCCGCTAAAACTTCTAAGAAGGTTGCTCGCAACCCTACCGCTAGTAACGAAAAGTCTACTAAGGTATGTATTGCCGTTAAATCATTACAGTTGGGTTTTCCATATTAACCATATTTTAGAACCCTTTGATTGAGAAGCGTCCTCGCAACTTTGGTATCGGTCAAGCCATTCAACCTAAGAGAAACCTCTCCCGTTTCGTCAAATGGCCCGCTTACGTTCGTCTGCAAAGACAAAAGAAGGTTCTTAACCTCCGTCTTAAGGTCCCTCCTTCTATCGCCCAATTCCAATCTGTTTTGGACAAGAACACCGCTGCCCAAGCTTTCAAGCTCTTGAACAAGTACAGACCTGAAACTGCTGCTGAGAAGAAGGAGCGTCTCACCAAGGAGGCCGCTGCTATTGCCGAGGGTAAGAAGAAGGAGGATGTCTCCGAGAAGCCCTACGTCGTCAAGTACGGTCTTAACCACGTCACCGCTCTCATTGAGAACAAGAAGCCCCAACTTGTCCTCATTGCCAACGATGTCGATCCCGTTGAGTTGGTTGTCTTCCTCCCCGCTCTCTGCAGAAAGATGGGTGTTCCTTACGCCATCGTCAAGGGTAAGGCTCGTCTCGGAACTTTGGTTCACCAAAAGACCGCCGCTGTTGTCGCTTTGGTTGATGTTAAGGACGCCGACAAGTCTGCTCTCTCAAACCTTGTCTCCACCATCGAGGCTAACTCCTCTGAAGACTCCCGCAGAAAGTGGGGTGGTGGTATTCTCGGACCCAAGTCTGTTGCCAGAACTGCCAAGAAGCAGCGTGCTTATGAAGCCTCTCTCCGTGTCTAAACAAATTCTTTTTGTCTTGTATATCTTTGTTGTATCGTGTCTTGTTTTAGTTTTAAATTATTTATTAATTGTTTTTCCTTTTTTTTTGCATTCACGGAATGTTGATGTCTATTGTGATTGAAATAGTCTTGCTTGACGGTATTTCGCAAGATGTTTCTAAGTGTCAGAAACTAATAATGTGGGATAAGCTATTGTGGTTGAAAGTAAATATAGATTTTTGAAAGCGTATTGATTTAACATCAGTCTGTAAGATTAGTGATTATGTTTTTTCTGGCTTGAGAACATATCAAACTATCGTTTTCAGGGTGAAAAGGGATCCAGTTGGTGATGTGGTGATACCTGAGAAAGCAAGAAGTATTTTTCAATGGCCAAATGATGTTGTCATGAAATAGGATTTAAAATTTATAGAATAGGATACAAAACTTAGTTTATGACACTAGGTAGCTTTTCAATCACATGACTGAGATAAAAGCGCTGTTGAGTCGTGTATGCCCCTTTTTAAACACCTGTTTGTATCACTCGTTTCTCTTTCTATGTCTGTTCAACATCAACACAATTACCAGCCAAGAAAAGTGCAACAAAAATGATTTCCGATAGCCAACTGAACACTCTCGCTATCACTTTTGGTATTGCCTCTATGGCTCTCATTACTGTATTTCACTTGATTACACGCAACACGGAAGAGCTACGGAAGAAATAGGGCTTATGAAACAGTGTCCTGAACAACCTCAATTACATGACCTCTAGAAGTAAGTGTCAAACCTTGCAATTGCTCTTTTATCATGAGAAATGTCTTTGTTGACTTATTTTTAAAGGAGAAACGCGAGCCAAAGAATCGAGAGTGTCCATAAACGAAGTGCTTTTCATGTACATATAAAAATAATAGCCCTAGAACTTGGATTGTGAACACATGTATTCTGACAAACAATTTCGAGTAATGTGTATTAAATGAAAATCTCCCAAATCTGTCTTTTTGCTTTTCCTTTCGTTAGCATTTCTCTAAAACACTACTCCTCGAGCAATATCCATCAGACATGTGGCAACAAAGCTTGCACGAGTACTTGGTAAAAAAGGTTTGTCTATAAAATGCTTGCTTCCCAAAGATATGGCTTTATTTCATAGACGCTAACTTTAGTTATTCCAAAAGCTTCTAGCTAATCATTCGTTTCATCGATTCGTTCGATACACAAATGCTAAAGTCAAGGGCGAGCCTGTGCCGCCACCTCCAGAACATATGCAACCTCGTGAGTAAATGGATTTCTGGTTACATTCAAGATGTTGAAAATGATCGAAAGGGCTAACCTGTTCAATTCCAGAGTCAATGTCAATGTTCCTGATAAAATTCAGAGTATTTAGAAAATTGTGGCTAGAAGAATTCAAAAAGCAGTTCAAATCGTGAAACTTTCTATGGTTCTACACACGTCTTGACGCTTATAGTGATCAGCACTTCGAACATACATTTTAGCATTTTCCGCGGTACTATGGTAGGTTGAAACCATCTTTTCGTGGCTTGGATGAGATTCTGATATTGAAGCACAAAAGTGCTCAAGTGTATAAGACATCTCACGCAACTGTACATATATAACCTCACACACAAAATACGTTTTCATTATAATTCAGCATTCGTAAATGCCATGAAATAAATATATTTGAAAATATTCAACTATGGAATTAATAATAAATAATAATATAGAACTACAAACGTATTGAGACGCACTTCAGCTCTCCTAATCAACTCGTATAGTTGACGTACCCTTCTAAAATGGAGTTTTTACAATCTTGCTCTTAGCCATTGGTTGAACTCTTCTACTAGGAGTTATCAAACTTTCCCTGGTCGGCTTTCTAAAAGTTCGTCTATCGACCATTCCCACATCGTTGTCAAGAGCGATAATAACGTTTTTATCACTTCCAAACTTGAAGTTATCAGCTGCAACATTATCAGCATATCGTTTGATCAAGTAAGGATAAGGATCGTCACGTAAAATCTTTTTCAAGCTCCAGGTAATCACGTAAGGGCCGCTACTAGTAACAATAGACTGCTCTTTACTCTCAACACCAGCGTTAAAATGAGCCTTGGTGAAATTCAATGGACTTTTCGTTTCGGCTTGCATTTGGGCCAAATGTTCGGGTGAGATTTGGAGTCTTTTAGGTCTAGGCTTGGAATCTTTTCCAAAACTCTTTAAAAACCCAATGCTACCCGCATTTTTGCCCTCTTTGATTGTGGCGTCAATCAAAAGTAGATAAGTTTTGCACGTAGCGAGAATCCATTTTCCGTTGGAGGCGACATCGATACCGGTGATAGGGTCGCCCATACCAGGAAGAGCGGTTTTGGCATTGATTCCCAAACGATCGTACAATTTAATTTCACCCTTTTGAGACGCGACAGCAATATGTCCATTCTCAGTAGAAGATAAAGCGGTGAAATCAACTTTTGTGGCGTAGTTCTTGGCTTGTGACTCGACAAGTTTATCTCCTTGTAGTCTTGGATCGATTTTGAAAACTGCTTGGTCACTGACTCCGATAACACTTTGCTCCTCTGTGGTCGAAGCGTACTTGCTGACAGGAGCAAATGCTTTAATATTGTGGTCCTCACTCACGTTCCACTCGTCAACAACTTTTCCATATTCCAAATCCATTCGGTACAACGAATGCGGATCATCAGGATCTTGGAAGACCATCGCCTTGTCTCTTGAGTGAAGCATAGCTTTGCTGGGAATGAAATGTTTTCCACGGGTCGTAGCAATATTATCAATGGTAGTCTGAAATTCCAATTCATTATCATCTGTTTGCTTGAAAACACCGAGCCTGTTTTCTCGAACCACATAAGAGCGATCATTTGCGTGACCAACAGTTAATTGAGTATTCTTTCCTGCTCCTGCCATACGTTTGACATCGTCGTATCCTTCGTCATAATCTTGGTCTGCGCTTGTTTGTCTTAGGCCAGTACTGTGTTCAGATTCTGAAGAATCTGCATACAATTCTTCATATTCATCATCCGATAAATCTTCATCTGCATCTTTCATCTGAATATCTTGGAATTGATCAGCCAAATAATCTCTTTCATCTTTTTTAACCTTGGACCAGGCTTCCTTGTTGTTGTTCTCCCATAATGATTGCATAAAGACTTCTTGGAACTTTTCCAACTTTGAGAATGAATCAAATTTGATCAACCAAGAGTAAGCTGACCCTTCGATAAGAAAGTTAAAAATGAAAGACAAATGCTCATAATTGAATACGGGATTCATGTCCATGGAGATAGGAACACCAAGGTAGCGCTTTTCCGGGCTATCAACTTCCAACCAATATTGAAAGCTTCCCTGACTATATAAACAGAGGTTTGCTTTATCCAATTGTTCTACAAAAGAGCCACTGGAGGGTTCAAACAAATGTAGCGAAACAGTACTTTCGTAGACTTTGGTTCCCAAATCTTGCTCATCAGTTAAAGATTTCGTCGTAGCCTCAGTGAGTGGCTTAGTGGCGGTCAAATCTTCAGGAGCAGCCTCGTCTGCTGATTGAAAGCTGTCATCTGTTTCAGGTAAAGTCTCAGCCTTGTTGGCTGGCTCAACAGTTTTTTTGTCATAAGGGAAGTCGAATTCTTCAAGTTCAGCATAAGTCGCGGTCTTTGCAAGTCTCCTATACTTTCGCTCAAATTGACATTTTCTGACCACTAAATCAAATTGATCAAGTTCTGCCGGTTTGATTGTACCGTTGCATTCAAATCTATAGTGTGACCCTTTTGAGCCCGCTAAGTTATCCCACACAATGACGATGTTTTTGTCAGCGTTTGTTGTGTATGATATTTTCAAAGCTTCGTCAACCAAAAAGCTCCATTCTCCATCATCCAAACTATCTTCTAGCTCATCGCTGCCATCTTCGTAAATCTTTTCAGCTAGCAATTCGTACTGATAATCGATAGAAGATTTTTTGATACTTAGAGAAGTTGACAAAGAAAGGCATTGAACTGGATTTTTAGGATGATTCGGTTTAACAATATATAACTCTCCAGCCTGAAGCTTGACTAAAACCGAGCTATCGCCACCAAGCACAGAGCGGAGGAAATTCATGCTTGCGATGGTAGGGTATTGAGGTTTTCTGTAGAGTTGAAATAGTTGGTGTAAAATTAAACAAGAGCTGGGGAAACACGGAGAATAAATACTTCCAAAGTGGTTTTTGTGTACATCTCATACCCAGAGCTGGTGGTTCCTATCACATGCAGAAATCAGCCGTAGGACCTGTCTTGGGTTTGCCACCATTAGTTGAGCTGTACATTGAGCATTAAGTGTCACGGGTAATCATCCTGCTTAATGAATAGAGTTCAAGTGTGCAAAAGTCATATGTCCCCTAGCCCAGTTATAAGCTGTAATTTCTTAATTGAAACACTGTCTTGATATCACCAATCTCACAAAGAAGCAAATGCCACTGCCTGTATTTACAACAGCATCAAACTTATAACAAGTAAATTAGATGAAATATTTATGACATGAGATTCTTGGGTAGGCAAATACTAATCTTAAAGTTGTGAGATCAAGCACCAACTGTACAATAAGAAATATTATTACGCTGTAACATTGATAAAACATAGCCATCAGTTATTCGACTTCTGATAAGTTCCAAATCGCTGCTGATATCAAAATAACACTAGCTTGAAACTCATAAACACTGCAATACATGGTTGATACGAAATCTCATTTAGATTCTAGTAAACGATTTATTTATAGCCTTAGGGCAATGTTACGCGATTGCTATTAACACTGTAAGTTACAGCTATACTGCAATATTACTGGGCATAATTACAATATTGTATCGTTTACCTACATGCCATATTTGATAGCTCAGTTCTATAATATGAATATTTGCAAATAACGGGTCAGATTCTCAGTTCAGGACTGCCTGAAAATGTCAACAATGTAAAAACAAGAAAGCTTAAGATGGCTTCATATCATAGAATTGATGAAAGAACCAGTTTTGCAAAATATCAAGGGTCTTGAGGTTCACTAATCTAGAATATCTATAATTCGGAGTCTAGCAATACAAAACGTAAAATTTTATCTGATAAATGACATTTAGTGGTTAGTTATAGAAAATTTCTAACCAGGTGTTTAAAGAGTTGAATAAAAAAGCGTTTTTAATAGAATTGCAAAGCTGTTGATAAATCCAAACAAAGCGTATCAACATAATATTGGCCCCGTCTATTGTCTCTGACTATGATTCTTTTTGACTGTGTACTTGTAAGTGTCTAGCTTAAACACATACCAAGTGTATGTTCATGGAATTTAAAAGAGATAAAGGCCGAGGCAGATGTGGTATAGTGACTCTGGAGCGTCTAAAATAGCAATTCAATGATCTGGTGTTTTAGAATTGAGTCTCCTGAATCATTATTGGTGTAAACACATGTATATCTTGACTCTACCTATTTCTAAGCATATCTGGATTCAAGTTATCTTGATAATACATTCTCTTTCATCTCTTTATGTTCTTTATCATTATTATCAAGCTACCAGTTGATTACTATTTCATTTTTGTAAATACGTAGGCTACTTTGAAAAACGAACATATTCACAATTCAACTCAGAAAAAATATCTTCAAAAGTAACTGGCCTGAAATTGGATTGAACATGATGTGAAATTCAGCTCTATCAACAAAACACTGTGTGCAATTAAGTATCGGAGCTACAAAAATACTTTCCAGCTGCTTTGGTAGATCTAAGCATATTTATTAACAGTTGTTAGCAAATCACCAATGTTTAAAATTATGGCTATTTCATGTATTTGAGTCTCTAGCAATCAATTCATCTAAAATCTTTTTCAATTTTCAAATTACTCTAGCCGCCGTCGCATCGCGTAAATTTGAGTGTGAAGTCAAAGATCCGATCTGCTAGAGAATCATAAAAAAGTGTTGAAGATAAAAGAATGGACAACTGAAAACTCGCATGTAGTAATTGGCTTGGTAAATTTAGCACAGTCATACTATCACAAACCTCTTGATGCAATTACGCTATTTTTGTCACAAACAGTTAACAGTTCTTTTCTGAAAAGTTTTATTTGAATAGTATTCAACATGACTGTTAGGTCGTTAAGATAATTAGTCTTTTTCAGCATCCACGCTGTTGTAGTTTTTTGTAGTGTCCAAGACGTGTGCAAGTATTGGCAGACGCCTGCAGCACTTACAAGCTAAAGTAGAAGTAGCGACCGTAACCGTAGCTTTCATACTCTACCTCTTATTATTTTCAACTTGCAGCATCTCTTCGCTCAAAGTTAGAAAATCCACGGCTTTTCTAAAGCACTACAGTGCAACCTGCGCTGTCAACTCTAGAATACAAAGGTAACCCTGAATGTTCTACAATTAGTCTTTTAATTATTTGCAGTCTATATTTAAATTTCATAGTAAAGAACCTGCTTTTTGTTATATCAAAATTCCAGCTTTATAGAGGAAAGACCATTGACATCACCGGCTCATGTCAATATATATCATTCATGCCATGCCATCATCGACAGAAAATTGTATTTACAGTCAGTCCAAAATCAAAGTTTTTCAAATTATCTTGTCACTAAATGCCGTAAGTCAACCAGCGTGGCAGCATGCAAGTTGCCATCTTATAGAGCTTTTCTACACATAATAGTTACAGATTTTATATCAGAACTTATTCCATACAGTGCTCAAAAGCTGAAATTTCAACTGCCAACATATCTATTACGCAACTTGCCAATTTTTTAAAAACATTTGATGGGTCATTTATTCACCAGAATGAATCATAACGATGCGCCAAAGTGCTCATCTATAGTCGATGGATTACGTCAGTAGTCTCTTTTGCACCCCAGATTTTTTGTACGAAAATAGTGATTCTGAAATATAAATATTACGACAAGTGTCTTTAGCCTGCTCTTAAGTGGATGCTTGATATCTCATATACAAAAGCTAGTTTTTGATACTATGATATATTGAAGTATAACGGGACAGAATTCGGCGCTTGGAATAGCGCTGGTGAAAGGAGGCTTGATTCTGAAATACTGTTATTGATTCGGAGAAAGAGTTGGGTCATGTAGGTTTAGATCAAATTGTGCTTGCACAAAAACTACTTAACAACCAGCGTTGATTGGAAGGAATCCCGATGTTTACAAAAAATACAAAACAATACAAAACAATACAAAATCAGTTAACGATAACAGTTTCATTCAGGACCTGGAACCGTGACAGCCCAGAGTAGTTCGGATTACTTGTGAATTTCGTCATATGTAGCACGTCAGTCTTACACTACACAAGTTAAGTCCAATCCCATTTCAAATCTTTTATTCGTTGCTCCAAGACCTGAACCGGCACATTTACAGTCATCTTTCTGCTATGTACTTATCGTACTACGCTCTTGGGTTTATCGATCCTCACTCGCCATTATCTTCTTCATATCCCATTGCATTATTTTAACGTTAACATTTTAATAAAATAAACATGCTTCAACAGCTTTCTGGCTTGACTTCAAGACCTGATCAAAACCATTTTTCAACATGATAACATTATACTTCATCGCATACAAGAACCTTTCACAACTCCCAAAAAAGTAATCAGTTTTCGAACCCCCGACCGCTAAAACGTCCCAGATTCAAACATAAAAGTACACATACAAGCAGTAGTAATTTAACAAAACGTTCCAAACACAACACCCAACAAATATACAAACCAAGTCTCCAAAAAAAACTTTACAAATAAAAAGAAGGAACACCAGGTTCATGGCTTTGAGAGTATACCTGATAGAACTACCACACTTACACCAACGCCAAAGACCGATGGTTCGCTAACCATTAGCAGCCTGCAAAGGTTTTGCTGTGCATCAAAGGTTGGTTCTGATCATCAGCCTTCTGACTCCCAGATTTCCCTTTGCACATAGTTACGACTATGAAGAATTTGGCGCCATCGAACACTGAAAACCTAAAACGCTTCCTGCGGGATGTTACTTCGTCAATCTTCTATGAGATAAGCAAATGAATTAAATGTCTTCTGTTATGTCTGTTTTATATATAGTTATTTTATTTAAAGGTATATTGTGTATAATCCCGAGACATAGGGACAATAAACAGATTATCATCATCAAAGACCAAAAGCACACATATCAATAGTACCAACTGACTCCTCCCAGCTTTCTCACTTTTCCAAAAACCTGTTTGACCTTACTTTAAAAAATACAGATTTTCAAATGCACTCATTTCTCAATCGCAGTGAGCAGTCTCTTTGATTAAGGGAAATTAGACAACTGGATCACAACTGAGCTTAATCCAATCAACTGTTATTTTCCCGGACATATTTTACTTACTCTATGATATCTAACTCCCAACTTTACCATTCATCCCAATATCAATCTCCACACGTACACTCCTCCTATCTTTACTGCACATTTCGATTCAAATTCCAGTTACCCGATTCAGACAGTTTCCCAATCCAATCACCCAGCTATCAACAAAGCTTATCATCATCATCAAAACATACAGTTTTCAAATTACTATATAAAGATTATTACACATTTCCATGTACATTCCAAATGCTCTTTCCATCAAAACTTTCCTCTCCTCATCTCTCTCTTACTTCACACACACACATTTAGTTGAAAGAAGCAGAGAAAGAAGCAGTGGCCTCCTTCAACTTGGCCAACAAGTCCTTGGAAAGCTCACCCTTCTCAGAGATGGCGTTAAGGATTTCAGGCTCAGAGGATCTGAGGTAGTCAAGGAACTCAGACTCGAATCTGCCGACATCGGAGAGAGGAATGTTGTCAAGGTAACCGTTGACACCAGCGAAAACAACGGGGACTTGCTCTTCAGCACCGAGAGGAGCGGCTTGCTTTTGCTTAAGAAGCTGGGTAAGACGCTCACCACGGGCAAGAGTTTGCTTGGTAGAAGCATCAAGATCGGAACCGAATTGGGCGAAAGCGGCAACCTCACGGTATTGGGCCAAGAAAAGCTTAAGAGAACCAGCGACTTGCTTCATGGCCTTGACTTGGGCAGCGGAACCGACACGGGAGACGGAAAGACCGACGTTGATAGCGGGTCTGATACCCTTGTAGAAAAGCTCGGCTTCCAAGAAAATTTGACCGTCGGTAATGGAAATGACGTTGGTGGGAATGTAAGCAGAGACATCACCACCTTGGGTCTCAATGACGGGCAAAGCAGTCAAGGAACCGGAACCGAAAGCCTCGGACATCTTGGCGGCTCTCTCAAGAAGACGAGAGTGGAGGTAGAAGACATCACCGGGGTAAGCCTCACGTCCAGGAGGACGTCTCAAAAGAAGAGACATTTGTCTGTAGGCAACGGCTTGCTTGGACAAATCGTCGTAGATGATAAGGGCGTGTCTGCCGTTATCTCTGAACCACTCACCAATAGCACAACCAGTGAAGGGAGCAATGTATTGAAGAGGAGCGGCCTCGGAAGCAGTGGCGGCGACAATGATGGTGTACTTGAGGGCATCGTGTTGCTCAAGAGTTTGGACAAGTTGGGCAACAGTAGATCTCTTTTGACCGACAGCGACGTAGACACAGTAAAGCTTCTTGGACTCGTCAGAACCGTTGTTCCATCTCTTTTGGTTAAGAATGGTGTCAACAGCGACGGTGGTCTTACCGGTTTGACGATCACCAATAATCAACTCACGTTGACCACGTCCAATGGGGACAAGGGAGTCGACAGACTTGAGACCAGTTTGCATGGGCTCGTGGACGGAACGACGGGGCAAGATACCGGGGGCCTTGACTTGGGCACGGATCTTCTCAGTGGTCTCAATAGGTCCCTTACCATCAATGGGGTTACCAAGGGCATCGACGACACGACCCAACATGGCAGGTCCGACGGGGACGTCGACAATAGAACCGGTACGCTTGACAGCCTCACCTTCCTTGACAAGTCTGTCGGAACCGAACAAGACAATACCGACTTGGCCGGCTTCCAAGTTCAGGGCCATACCCTTGACACCGGAAGAGAACTCAACGAGTTCTTCGGCTTGAATGTTGTTAAGACCGAAAACACGGGCGATACCATCACTGTAGAAGAACGCGTTAGTATAATTTGCAGAAAGGTACGGTTTAGTGGTGGAGAGCAAGTGTGTGTGTGTGTTTGTGTGGGAGGAAAAAGTGAAATGTTTGGAGTTGACCAATCATGAGGCAGAACACGAAATATCCGGGAAAAAAAGAGAAACCTATTCAAGTCGCCTATAGTCACCACCACCACCACCACCACAAGCTACCGGACAGAAAAGCAATTGAAAACAACATACCCAACGGAAAGAACACGACCAGTCTCGTTAAGGTCGGCCTCACCAGAGACACCTCTGATACGCTCTTCAAGAATGGAAGAGACTTCTGTGGGAGCAGCCTTGGCGGAAGCAAGACCTCTGACAGGTTGAGCCTAGAAATAAGCATGGTTAGAATCGTGCTTTTGTGTTTTTTTTTCTCGCCATAAAAGAATGTCGATGTCAATTGGAGAAGGATACAGGCGAGATGATTGAGGGCAACGGGTATTTCGAGCCAGGCGTGTGGAGTATATGCCGGGGTTTTCAAACAAGTTGTAGAGGTGTTTGTCATTTACGAGCGGGAAATGCTGATTGGCGATGATTCCCGTGTTGCCGAACGATATTTCCAAGTCTCCCACATCATGCGCTGTTCCTCTACAAGTGTTTTATTCCAATCTTGACCATGACCACCCATTCACCACCGAAACAACCATTTTGATCGACAAAAAAGAAGACGAAAAATAAAATAAAAAATAACAGAATTACGAGACACTCACAACAACGGCTCTTTGAGCGGCAGAAACACCAGCGCGGCGAACTGATTGACGAAGGACAGTGCGCAACATTGTAATAGAGAAAAATGAAAAAGGGTGCGTAAAGGGGATATGTGTGGAAACGACAAAAGGGAAAGAAGAGAGAAGGAAAAGAAAAGGGAAGGAAAATAAAAAGAATGTGAAAAAAAATTAAAATGGATCACTGGTAAATGGATAAAAAGCGCGTACATGCAAATAGTCCTTAGACAGAGTGTGCTCATTACGCACAATAAAAAAATAAAAATAAATAATAATATTTGGGTGTGGTCTCCACCAATCGACACACAGAAAACTTGTCAAAGCGGCCAATCATTCAACCACATAAATACACATCTCACTCCTATGTTGTATATGTTATATCACATGATAAACACGTAGTAAGCGGTGGTGGCAGTGACTTTTTAAAGCCACAATGGACACAGGTGTATCAACGTTGTTGCGATTACACTCGCAATTCCCACTCCAGACTCCCGTCGACACTCTGCTCATATTGTCGCCAGCTTTCAGACAAGAATGTGCCTGTGCTCGTCTAAGCACAGATATACTATAGCCTACATAGTACACGAGCCATTGACCAAGTCATAAAACTGTTCATGGAGCCATTGAGCTTTCCAGTTGCCTGCTCAGAAGCCGCCCGTGATTTCACTGTCTAGATCCACTACAATTACTCTATACAGTAACACTTGATTAAACTACCCAATCCGTCTCAATTCCCAAAAACAGCCATCCCAGTAACCACTCCATCAACCACCAACACAATCTCGTCTACATCAACACCATCTCTTCCCTCAGTCAGACAATGAACAAAAAAAAAGAGTCATTTTGATATATATGTATTCATGTAAAGATATACACCACATTGGGGAAAATACTTTCCTTTCCCTTCCACAATTACAAAAAAACAAACAAGTCGTCAAGTATAATATCTACCTTCTCATCATTCAAATCATTATAATGTCGAAAACACAAACAGATTATTGGTCGCAGCAATCGCAATCGAGTTCTCATGCGGATGCCAGCTCAGGTGCAAAATACTCTTTTTAAAGTCAATTGTTTCGTACTCGGCATCGCGTCTCATCATGTTGATGCCGCCGCGCGCTGGACTGCGGTTCCGGCCATTGCCGTTGCCCAACAACCCTCCACCAGAAGATCCAATCGACATGGGCATGCCGACCTTTTTGGCCTTGAACGCACTCTTGTCAGCCTGAAGCACAATCTCTGTCTCTTCGGCTTTGGGATCCACGGCGTTAGGATAAATCATAAAGTTATTGTTGTACGATCCAGTCATGACGCTCTTGCCGTCACCGGAAAAGACCACCTCGAACTTGTCGAAAATTGCGTCGTTTTCGTAAGTGTCGCACAGCTTGTCTCTAATGTGTTCGTGGATGCTGATGGTTTTGACCGGCTCGCGCTCCATGTTGACATCCCAGATCTTGACGGTCATGTAGTCCCTGGACACAATGTACCGCCCGTCGTGCGAGAAACGCACGTCAGAAATGCTCGATGTGATTTCCGTGAAAAACGAGTGTTGCGCAGGGTCCATCCACTCCTCAAACATTTTGGCATGGTCGTCGCACAGCGCGCGCTGGCGCATGTCTGCAAGCTTGATAGTGCCCTTGCTGGACGAGTACATGAACAGGTTGCAGCTTTGTGGATGGAACTCTGCGGCGGTAATGACCTCTGTGAGCTCTTCCATGTTGGCCGGCTTGATGTCCACAATGTTGAAGCTCTGGTCAGCAATGCCCAGATTCCACAGGTTTATCCTCAAGTCGTCAGCACTGATGTAGGTCTCGCCGTCAGAGTTGACACTGATTGAGTTGATGTGGTATGTGTGTGCGTTTGCGTAGGTCCGTCGCGGCGTGGCGGCAATCATAGTGTCGCGCCAGGCCATTTTGGGCAACGCAAGCGAGTTGATGTTGAGCAGACTGGGGGGTCTGCCGCTGATGTTGCTGTCAGAGAGATTATTTTCAGCAACGACTCTGACTGACTTTTCGTATACTTTCCACAGCTTGATGGTTTTATCGTTGGTAGAGAGCAAAAAGTGGGCCTGGTTCTGGCGTTTACACCACTTGATTTTGTTAATTTTCTCTTCAATTTCCAGGGATTTCAGGTAGTCAAACTCGGCGTCGTGGGACTGGAACTCGGTGTGGAATCGGTACTCGCAGCCCTTTTTGGACTCGTTTCTTTCGAAAAGAACCACTCGGCCGCCTTTATCACCGGTGGCCAGGTAGTTTCCTGTGTGGTCGAATTCAACGGTGGAGATGACGTCTGCCTCGGTGATGTTTTCAATGTCACCTTTGTCGCCAAAGCATTGTGAAAACTTCCAGGTTTGTTTGGGGTTTGTGCTATCGTTATCAGACATTGTGATGATCAGAGCTTAAAGGGTGGTGGTGTTAGTGGTTTTTTTTTAAAAAAAAAGTGGGATGGGAGAATCCAACATACCAATTGATGTTGATTAGGGTAGTGTTTGTATTTAGCAGAACAGAGGGGTTTCTGAGTAGATGGTTGAATTGCTTTCTATGTGAGAGGATGGCACAAGAAAGAGACTTTGATTGCTTTGGAGAAGTAGTGTCTTGTTTTTTCTAATAAAGAGAAAAAAGAGCTTGGCGTTGGGTTTGTGCAGAACCAGAGATTGATAGTGAGCGAGATAGTTGCCGGTGAGTGAGTGAAATCGAGACCAGAGATTGGAGTTGTTCACTTGGAGAAGAGAGATTGTGCAAACAGGGCAATGTCGAAAGAGAGGGAAAGAGAGAGAAGGGGGGGTATTTTGAGATAGAAAGATGCGGTGTTCTGGGGATGACTGGAGAGGAAGAGGATTTAAAGTAGCAAGAGAGAGGAAGAAAGAAAAAGAGAGGATAGAAAATTAGATTTTCTGGGTGATGTTGTTCTTGTTGTTCTTGGTGATTGATTGATTGAATGATTGATTGATTGATTGCTGGGTGCCAGAGTGGCAGATGTGACTTGGGAGTTGAGTGTTTTGGTCTGATAGATGTACATTATGATTATGTAAAGACACAGGGCGGTTCAAAGCGTGCAAACTCAATTAAAGTCCAGATCAGACTGTTTAGTTTAGTTTAGTTTACTAAAAGGACTTGAATTGAAATTGATTGATTGATTGATTGATCCATGAATGAAAAGGCGGAATGGTGCTTTGAAGACTGAATGATCTGGCGAGATCTCACACCACGTGAATATACAATACACACATAATGTGTCCATGTATGCCCACTGCTGCCATTGGAGCCGTATATAGTGCACAACTGCCCTAGCCCTTTACACATTGAGCAGAGCAGAGCAGAGCAAAGACCAGAGCAGTCCACGTGACAGTCTCCACCGGCACTTACCCTCTTTTGTACAGTCTGAGCGGGAGTCGACGGTTCCCGGCCATGGGACAAAGACCATAATAATATTACTATGGGAAACCCGGGAAGTTTTGTCTGAAAATGTCTGGAAAACTCACTTCATTCTTTGTAACAACTGCCCTTTTTCGCCGCCGTCGCCGACCTTTAAAAAGACAAAAAAAAAACATACAGTTATTATACCCCTGTTCATCTATCTTTATATATAAATATACAAATACACACGCTTCTGTAGTATACACACATTCTTCTAGCAACGACGCAGATTGTCCATCTTCAGACATATAATCAGACGCATATACACAGCACATACAGCACGACACAAAATGGGCATTCCGAAATGGCGAGTGGTGGAACACAAGTCCAATCCTCCTTGTGTGGGCAGATCGGGCCCCAGAGCGGCAAACACGCTGCGCAGACGAGCCGGGCTGAACAGCAGCAGCAGAAGTAGCAACAGCAATACCAACAACAACAACAGTAATAGCAGCAACAGCGATGGGCGAATAGACCTGTCTACCCGCAATCTCCGGATCTTGCACTGGAACATGCAGCAGCGCTCGGCTGAGCGGTCGTTCAGGGACGGAGCAATGAACGAAGACAGAGAAGACAACGATGACAGAGAACAGCCGGCGTCTGCTACTGGCATTAACAACGACAACGACAACAACAACAACAATACCAGCACCAGTGCCATTGTCAACACAAACATCGACACCCTTGCCAGACTCCTGGGCAGACCTGAAGAAGCGACAGAGCGCCCGCGACCGCCGCCGCCACCGTACAACGTCTCGCTGCGGCGCCATAACGCGATGCGCAACCTGCGGCGACTTCTGCAGGCCACGGGGAACCAAGGGACTTCGTCGGGAGCCTGGTCCTCGTTCAGGAACTTCAGCCTGGAGAACCTGTTGCAGTCCTCGTCCTCGTCGAGTGGCAGTCGTAATAATGGTGCCAGTGCCAGTGCTAATGCTAATGTTAATGATAATGATAATGCTGACGGCGCTGGCAGCAGCAGCGGTCCACATCAGTACATGCTACGCCACTGGGCACGGGAAGCCCAGGGACCGCAGGTGATGATCGACGATGGCATCGACATGGACCGGCGGGTGATGGGTCTCTACGGGCCCACGAGCTCGTTTCTCGACGAAGAGGACGAAGTCGAAGGAGACGAATACGAGGACGACGGAGTGGTGGACGACGACGCAGAGGTCAGCTTGATTAGAGAGCACCTGGGCCCGATCAACTGGCTCACTGAGGATGCTGGCAGCAGAAGCAGTAACTCGACGCTGACGTTTGCGTCGACTGCCGCTGCCACTGCCAACACCCTTGACACGCCGACCACCGAGCCTTCCTCTTTGCTTCCACATGGCGAGCCATCATCATCGTCGTCGTCATCGCTGGCCAAGCTGAGCCAGACTAGTTCAAGGTTTGCCTGGCTCTCACAAAAGCCTCATTCGTCCGGGTTAGTGCCGGGGCTAACGAGTACGGTGACAAGCAGCAGTCGCAGCGTGCATTTCACAAACCCTATAATATCGGATACGCTCGAGCAGCAGGACGACGGGTTTGGGCGGCACCAGCAGGAACTGGAGTCCGAGTCCGAGTCCGAGGCTGAACTGCAGCAGCAACAGGGGGAACAGGAGGATCAAGGAAACAACGGTGATCTGGACAGACTGGCGTAGCATACCAGAGAGCAGAGCTGAACTTTGTATTATTTTTAGTGACTCTTGTGTGTACATTATACACTACAGTGAATCGGTTCCCACAAGAGCAAGTGTCTATTTATTTCTTTTGTAAACAATGAAAAAAACAACTCATTTATCTTCTTCCTGATGAACTGTACATGAAACTCAGATAACGAAAGTACTACTACGCTTGAATGTGTACATCTGATTTTGGCAGCTGTCCGGGTGTTGATTGAATCCATGTGAGAATACCGAAATGGAGATGTACACACAAAAGTCTAGCTAGATCACCCCCTGTATTTCTCTTTCTCGTTGCAAGCAAACAAGCCAAACGGTCTTTTTTTTTTCTTAGTGGCTGTTGTTTGTCGTTTGTTCATGCGCGGGTTCACATGTGCAAAATGGCAAACAAACAGCGCCCAAAGCTTAGGAGACCAAAAAACAAGAACAACAAAAAAAAATAAGGGGGTTGTGGACCCTTAGACTCGCCCCCAGGACCTTGCATAAGTCCGGATAATACAAAGCTACAGAGGTGGTAAGCGACAGGAACCGAACTAAAATCTTTCTCCCCCACATGTATACGAATTAAATCGTGATTTCAAAGATTTCATGGTGTTGGAAATAATACCAACAACGGAATTTCTCATTGAGATGGCTAGTTCATCTACACGTAGTTTTTATAATATTTCCACAGTTGTAATAACAAAAAAAAAAAAAGGGATTCTGATTCAATGTGAAACATTGTTCAAAACTTCATTTTTCATCATCAGTGTGTATATGTGTACACTGATATTACCCTGAACCTCGATATCAAATGTGTACATAAACAAAGTATAAAAGCCCAGCCATACCGCAATTCTATATGTTTTGCCAGTGATCAATTGAGTTGTACAGCTCGAAAAATCCACTATTGACAGTTTGTAGCAGGTTTCACATGTTTTCCCTTTTCCTCTTTCACTGAAAATGACAAACCCAAAAGATCCATGCAACGGCGAGGGCGGACTCTTGAATCAATTGGTTTTCATATAAAAAAAAGAAACGTAAAATGTAGACCCTTTTCTATCTACATGTATTTTTAGGAAACATACGCGTATACAAAAACTACAAATACACATGTGTACAAACCAAAAATACAAATCAAAAAACAAAATACGGAAAAACTAGATTTTTCACATCAGTTGTAAAACCATCATTATCTAGGTAGAGTTTTTATATAAATAAAACCAGAAACACCCTTTCTTTCTTGAACAGCCTGTTCTTCTTCTTCTTCACCGACTACCAGAAGAAAATCGTCTTCACTGCCTCTATCCCTTTTTATTATACTTCGTTTTCAGCTGGCTGAGTCTACATCTCCATATTTCCTTCACACATTCATTTATTCGTTCATTCTTGTGCATATTCCGTATAATACTATAGATTTGTGTCTCTCGAAAAGAAAAATGAAGATATCACCGTTTTATTTCCTGATTTGGACAGCGACTGCCGGTCTCGCTGCTCCCGCTCCCCAATCCAACAACAACAACAACCAGCAACAATCCTCTTCTTCCTCTTCCTCTTCCAAGTCCGACTTTATGGTTTCAGGGCCGTTGCCCAACCCGGGCACTTTAGTGCATGAGATAGATTTGGGCGCACACACGTTTGGCAACTCCTGGGGCCAGCCCTACGTGACCCAATTCGCACTGCCTTCCACAAACAATGCCCAGCAGTTCACACACGCCCATATTAAAATGGACGTTTCTTCCTCGGGCATCCAGTACGACCGGCTGGCCCGGATCTACATTGGCGGCAGCGAGATCTGGCGCAGCTCCACAGCTGAGCCTACAGGCGGGCCCATGAGCTACTCGTTCACAAAAGATATCACGCAGTACCTGGCGTTGTTCAAAAACAAGCAAAGACAGGATCTGGTTTTCGATCTGGGCAACACCGTCAACGACCAGTTCACAGGCGCCTATGACACAAAACTCACTCTGCAGCTGTTCAACAACCCCAATGCCTACGGTTCAGACAACTCCAACTCCATCTTTGAGAATTTAGGCTCGCTCGCGCCGGCCACCGACGTCCTCGCGATCCGGCCGCACGACAAACCAGCCAACGAGGCGTACTCCTACAGCCTTCCCTCAGACTCGATCGACTTCACGCTGCCAGCTCTCCCTCGCAACACCACCAAGGCCGTGCTCGACATCTTTGCGTCGGGCAACGGCAACGAGGAGTTCTGGTACTACAACATGCAGCCCGACAACAGCCAAGCGTTTGCGCAGCAGTCCGGGCAAACGCTCCAGGGCAACTATCCTTCGCGCATCATCGAGGTCTCTGTCAACGACGCACTGGCCGGCGTGACTCTGCCGTTCCCGACGATCTTCACCGGCGGACTCAGCCCCTCGTTGTGGATTCCTAATGTCGGCATTAATGCGTTCGACCTGCCCACCTACCCGATCGACTTGACCCCGTTGCTGCCCAAGCTGTGGGACGGCGCCAATCTCAAGATCAAAGTCACGACTGGGATCGGCAGTTTGGCCAGCAGCGACTGGTACGTCAACGCCAACCTTCTCACTTGGCAGCAAGAAGGTGTCCAAGGATCAGGATCAGTCATCCCAAGTGCTAACAACGGCAACAACAACGACAACAAGTTCGCAGACACTCCGGCCAAAGACAGCTTCATCGAGATGCTTTCCCTGACCAAGGACCTGTCCACCCAGGCAATTCTCTCGTTCCAGCTCGCAGACAACTCTTCGCAAGAGGCGTTTGTCAAGTCCACGCAGACCATGTCCTTCTCCAACGCCAAGTACTTTTACAACCAAGCCAGCGTGCGCCAGGTCGCCCAGGTCTCGTCCGGGTACAACATGCTCTACGTCTCCAAACCCGGCACCGATCTCTCGCCGTACATGGGCTCCTCCAGCAGCACAGAGACCCTTCCGTCAGGATTCTCTTTGATTTTCGATGGCTCCGACAGCGACACCAATCTGCAGCAGGTCCGCAAGCATTCTTATTTGTACCCTTTGGTGATCTCCGACTACTCGTCGCCGTCGTCGTCCTCGAATGGAAGCCAGCAGACCGACGTGTACCGCGGGTATTTGTACCTGGACGCTGATAACGGGCACGGCGTGTGGACGCGCCAGAACGCATCGGTGTCGCGTACCGCTGGCCAGTCCGGCGAGCAGTTCCTCGTGCAGCAGCAGCAGGGCGGCGCCGAGACCACCCGGTTCGTGTCGATCAAGGACCACAATCTGGTCCGGGACTCGCAAGATGTCCCTGCTGCCAACAGCGGTAGTTTGTTGGGCATGGCGCAGAACGACGCCATTACCTCGCTGGTCTCGCGCGCGGCGCAGATGGCATATGGCCAGAAGAGTAATAAGGCCATGGTCTCGAGTGCGATCATGAACATCTTTGACGGGGTGCTGCCGGCTGCCCCGAACGGGTCGTCTCCCACGGGCGTCTCTTCATCGATGCGGAAGCGTGATAATGATAATGATAAGGAGGAGGAGGAATCGTTGAAGTTCTCGTTTGCAAACGGGATTGCGTTTGTCCAGAAGGGCGTCAGCTCTGTGCAGGGCCGGGTCTCTTTGCTGATGAAAAAGAAGAGAGAAAGTGTGTATGATCAGATCGGCAGGAGCCCGTTCACCGGTAACTTTGAAAAGCGCAATGTGTACGATCAGTTGGGCAGAAGCCCGTTCAACCAGTAGGTTTGATGTTCTCTAGATCCATATAATAATACATATACGTATATATAAAATTTCATTCATGAATGTCTGTCTTTACTTGCATTTTCACCATGTGTGAACGCACTGCACTGTTGTCATGTTCAAATCACAGATCAAGGAGTCCGCACCACATATTATTATCTTTTTTTTTCTCCATTCCCATCCATCCAACCTTGTTTTATTTATTTTTACATTTGCAAGCAGTCCAAAGTGCGATTTAATCGACACCACCCGAGAGTATAATATTATTATTTTTGTGTACTTTGAAAAATGCATTGGAATTCTCCATCCAAAAACTCATTTTTCGAGTCGTTTGGCATTTCTCCCCTTATTTTTTCATAATCATCATCAATTTTTTTGGTGTTTTTTGGTTTTTTCCCCCCGGTATGTGAGTTTCCCCTTCATCTCCCAGAAACAGCGTTATTTCCTGATTGGGCCCGGGCTGTCTTGACCAGATTAGGCAAACACTGCTGTTTCCGTGAATAATTCGGCCTGTTTGGGGAGGTCAAGATACCTGTAGCCTTGCTTTGTACATGAAATATTATGTGTATAATAACCCGGCATTGTTCTCTATTTTTCTTTCTTGTAATTTCGTCTTATTTTGGGCCTTGTTCTTTGTTTCTTTTAGGATCCTTTTCTCTTCTTCTTCTTCTTCTTGTTATTGTTATTGTTGCTGCTACATTTCTGAATGGCATCATGACCCTCCCGCTCACGCTGTCAGAGGCTTTCAACCAGCACCATTCGTTCAATAAAAAGTACAGCATTCTGGCTCAGCCGCCTACGCAACCACCTTCGCGCACAAGTATCCGGTCTCCAGTGCACTCGCCTCATCTACCCACTACTACACATCATCACCATCATCACCAACCTTCACACCACAAATCGCACTCCAAGCCCAAAAAGCTCCGTAAATCCGTGTCTCTTGTTTCGCTAAGCTCGTCTGATTCGTACGCCAAACCCACAAGCACCACTCCCTCGCCACAGCATGACCATCATCACCATCACCATACATCCCGGCCCAAAGAGAGCAAACGCACGCCAACTACAGACAAAGACCTGCCGCCTCTGCCTGGACCCGAGTACTGTCTCGCACCACCAACTGTCCGAGCCCGCGTTCAGTCTCCGCGATCCGCCTCTGCTGCGCTGCCAGAGCAGTATAAACTGCACTCGGTGCACGACCCGACCATCGCCTCTGTCGCCGCCGCCAAACCCGGTGCCTTTGACTTGCTGCCGCCGCCGCTGCAGCGCGGGCCCAACTGCCAGTCGTTCATGTCGGTCCAATCAGAGCCCAACGAGTACTTTCCTCTGCAGCCGCCCAAACCTATCAACACCGAACGCAACTCGCTGAGAATCTCGTTTGAAAACTTTGAGATCCCCGTCAGCCTGCCGCATATCGGTCCCAATCGCAGAGCACTTCGCGAAACTCAGTCCTCGATCTTGACTGCCACTATTGCATCCACAAACAGCATCTCCCGTCCATGTTCTCCCTTTGATCCTCCCATTGTAGAATGTATGATTTTTCTGCTCTGCTTTCAATTGACGGTTTAATTGACTTCAATGCTAACTATTTCATTTCTCCCCTAGATCCCACACCATACCAGCTCACAATCAATCCCGACCCCAAAGTCCAAAAACGCATTCGGAAAAAGTATAATCTGATTCGGGAGTTTATCGAGACCGAGCAAACGTTCAACGCGGATTTAAGCGTTGTACTTGAGATCTATGCCGAGCGACTCGCCGCTGCCGCCGAGTACAAAGATTCCGTTTCTTCAACAGACACCAAAGCGCTGTTTGCTAATGTAGACAAGGTGATCCAGCTGTCGCGGCAGTTTGTGGCACAGCTGGAGGCAAGAGTGCCGCGGTACGTGCTGGACGAGAGCGATCACGAGAACCTGCCGAGCAGTGCCGGCCCCGGGCTGTACGACGTGCGGACCGGGCTGGGCGAGGCAGTGCTAGCGACGCTGCCAGCGCTGGAACCGGCGTACGCTGCGTACTGCGCCGAGAGCCGGTTCCAGATGGGTGTGTACTACCGGATCTCTGCACAGGGTGGGCCGGGCGTGGACCGGTGGCTGCGCGGGTGCGGCGCGGAGTCGCAGAAGGTGACGCAGGCGTGGACTCTGGACGGGCTGCTGATCAAGCCGGTGCAGCGGCTGATGAAGTACCCGCTGCTGCTGGCTGGTGTTTTGGCAGCGACGCCAGCCGGGCACCCGGATTACCCTGCGCTGAAACAGGGTTTGAAACGGATGCAGGAAACAGCCAACAGAATCAACCAGGCCGAACCTTCGCATCCAGTGACCATTTCCACCGGGCAGGACTACAACAAGGCAATGAGCCGGCTCAAAGACGACCCGCACTGCGACGAGGAGCTCGAGATGCTGCTTGTCCAGCTCGATAGAAAGCAGCGGCACCTGCGCAACCTGATCAAGCATCTGCGCGAGCACATTTGCGCGGTGCAGACGCATTTCGACCGCACGGGCGCGCTGGCACACGCGTGGAACGCCTGGAGCAGCAACGAGAACGAGGAGCCGTGCAACGTCCGGCACCGGCGGTTCGCGATGTTTGCGACGCCGTTCACGTCGGCTGCCGCAGCCACGCAGGTCTCGGTGGCCAAGCTGGCTGCGGTGGTCGAGGCGCATGTGGCTGTGCCGCTGACCGAAGGGTGGGGGATGTACCGCGCGGTGGCGAAGCAGGTCGCGGAGCACGACCGGGCGCACGCGGCGTATGCCCGGTACGTCGAGTGGAAGGCGCGGCTGGACCAGGACCCGGCGCCGCTCGACGACAGCGTGGTCAAAGACGCGGACTTTTTCCTGAAACTGCACAACCAGCTCAAAATACAGCTGCCGCAGCTGTTCAGCCACACCGAGAAGCTCATTGACTGCTGCTGTCTTGTGCGGTACGTTGCGATCCAGCGTGATTGGTTCAGAGTGGCCGTGGACTCGACCTCGTCGGTGTTTGAGCTGAGTCTCGCAGACGTCCGCGGCACACCGGACCCCATTCTCACGCAGTTCCGAAGAGACAACGTGTACAACCACCATCACCAGTCGCAGCAGCATTCGCATTCGCAACAGTCTAAGCATTACAGCAGCTACTTTCATAGGCGCGGGAGCCGTGGAGCGCTGTTGGCGACGACGCCGGACGGGCTGGGGATCTGTCATCCAGTAGAAGCCGACAGGGTCCTGAGCGCGGCCACGACGGCGTCTAGTGAGAGCAGCGTGCCGTCGTCGTCGTTAAGACGGGAGTCAGAGGACTCGGACGGGACAACGACGACTACGCATGAAGAGGTCGTGGTGGTAATGAGTCCGGCTGGACCAAACGGTGGTGGCAGTGGGACAGCAGCGGCTGCAGCGGCTGCTGTAGTGGAGCGCAAGAAACCCAGCTTGAGACCGACCTGGCGACGACAAAAGTGAAGTCTATACTGCATTAATTATTATTATTATTACGTTCTTTTGTTGAGATAGATAGATGTGTGTATTCCTTGTATAGACTGTCTATGTGTATATTTATTTATTGATTTTTTTTTTATTTTTTTTTTAGCATCAAGTGAAGATGGTTTTGTTTGATGGATTGAGGAAGAAGGTTAGTTTTTGAATGGGAAAGTGACACAGGGTCTGGTTGGAAAAAGAACAAAGTGACACATTGACTTGTGGGAGATGGGAGAAGGTGACACATGTACCTGTTGGAGATGGGACGAAGTGACACATTGACCTATTGGAGATGAACAAAGTGACACATATTGTACGAGATCAGGGGAAACATTATACAAATATCATTACAAAGTTAGAGACACACAAGGTGTGGAGAAGAGATCTTGTTATATTTTATAGGGTCCACACTATGTAGAGCCTGGGATATACAAAGGTAGGAAGGAGTGAAAAGGGGATGGATCAAGATAAGGTTGGGAATGAGAAATGATGAAAAGGAAAGGAGGGAAAGGTGTTCGTGGAATCGAGAAAAAATGTACATTAAAGGGTACGAGAGAGATGTAAAGAGTGATTGGTATGGATGTGCGGATTTCAAGTGTAATGATTTATTCAAGGTGGTTTGAATGAACAAAAAATCTCACAATCAATCTCGACAGAAATGTTTCTTTTTTTCTGAAAAGCTCAAGAAGATGAGAATCAGAGTTAAGGTTGACACTTTTTTCAAAACAATTCAGCGTTTGACAAATAAGTGTCTCACAATGATGATGTTTTTGAGTTTGGCCAACTTGAAAGAACGCATTGTTAGTTTCTTAGAAAGGGGTTTTGAGTATTTGGAAATGACGGTGGTTGGAGATTGGATTCGGAGTATCGTATAATCGTGGATCGTAAGAAAGAGGTTCACGGTTTATGTGTACAACAGCTTGAGCCAAATCAATTTTGAAAGTTCGACTTGGGAAATAGTGAAAAAATTCATCTCGGTAGTTTAAAGGCGTGTGAAAACCAAACCATTTACAAGTACACAAACCTATCTAATTATTTTTCATTTGATTGGTTCAGTGTGTATAATGTAGCAGATACACCTCAGTAAAAGCAAACTGGAAAAATAGTGTACACGCAAATAAATAACCAGGCTTCACTGCAGTTGTTTTGTCTATGAGTATTTCTATGTTTAATCATTTAAAGCGTCTGTTTGTACGTCTTGTTTGGTGTGCATTTGTCTCTAAAAATATTCGGTCGACACGGTACACAAAGTCTCACACTTTGATCCAATGCCACAATTTTCTTTCCCGCCTTGTTTTTTCTCTACACATCCATCATCATCTTTTGAAAAACGTGCAATGAAATCGCAAATTATCAAAACCCTGACAAAGATTTGTCAATCCGTAATTCGAAAGAGAAAAAAAAAAGTTTCAAGTTATCAACCAGTAGTTGAAAGGTCTCAGATTATCGGACTGTGTACACATGTATAGCCGGTTATAAACTTGTTTATTATCCTAAAATAAGGCTTGTGTTTTATAATCTGAGATTTGTCCCAATGCCTCATTGCAAAACAAACCTATAATAACAGATATTAGAATAGTCCCTGAGACAAATTGTCAACTCCAAAACAGTCAATATCAATACCAGATCTCAGTCATTCTATAATCCATACTACAGGAAAAAAAAGGTTTCACAGTTTCGCTCGTAACCTAGTTTGTCCAGTGATCTAACCACACGACAAGCGTATATCTCTCTCCCAAACACTTGGACGTTTCGATTGGTCCTGGGCGTGTAGAAGTGTTCCAGCCAAGTCTGTTTTACTTATAATATTAATGTATTGTCTCGGAGACGTGTTTGCGCATGCTAAACGCGTATACTACGCGCGTTTGAGTCTCATATTGTGCGTGAAATGAAAAAAAAGCTTAGACCAGTTGTATCCAAACCACACTGCACTTCTACTCTGCTGACTCCCTGATGGAAGGCTTTGATTAATGGCTGCACAATAACGCTTTAGTTATTTCAGACATTGTCGAAATATATTTCTCTCTTATTTTTATTTGCGTCTGGAATATTGATAGACATGCACAGAATGTATCTCCGTAATACATCTTCGCGTAGCTGTATACAGCAGCCATGCATTCTGCAGCAATGCATTTTGATCAGAGTTCGTATTTTTTTTTTCTCGCTTTTTTAAGAAAAGCCGTCACCAGAGTTTTTCATTGCTTAAATCATGTGATGTTTTCAGATGTGAAAACGTTTGCGAAAGATAACTATACGATTTTTTTTAGAAACAAAAGCCTGATGATGTTTAAAAGTCACTTGAGAGTTATGCATTTTGTGTTCGGGTTGATATCTTTGAAGCCAAGAAAACCATGTGATGGCGATAAGTCTTGGAAGTAATTTTACGTGTGCACTGGTGACACCATCTACTAGAAGTAAGGCGGACTGATGAAAGACGTATAATGCTTTGGCAGTTGCCGAAAATGCTGAATAAGAATTAAGGATATCTAGTATCAAGAGGGAGACTTGACTGGCTGCCAAATTCACGATTCACTGAATATAATACTTGTTGAGTTATCAAAACAGGGCGACAGAGTAGCTACAATTCTTTGATAGATATCTGCCCCAAATCCTCGCCGATATTGGACTTAAGCAAAAACATCTACACCAATTATCGTCAATATCAAAGTCAAAGTCGTGACTTGACTGCGTTAACTGTGCTGTTTTTTTTGTCCCAATCGTACTGACCTGCTCCATCACCAAATCTAATTCAGAATCCAGCGTCTCGTGTCAATCACCTAGTCAACCTTCCTCATTCCTCAGCGTATTTTCATCGTCCACTCTTCCATGCCAAGCTCCTTAGCTTTGTATTCTGTTTTAGTTTCTATACGCACACACGGATACGTAACAAAAAGATGGAAAAGGTGAGAAAAATAGAAAAATAAAAAAAATCAAAACTCCCATTTTTGTCCAATTACAATTTGTGGCCAATGAAACGCAGCCTACCCGTTCCGCCTATTTGTTTTTCTTTCCTGGCGCCATGTACATGTATATATAATCACAAAGCCCAAATACCGTTGTTGATAGAAAGCGTAGCCGTATACAAAAACAGAAATAAAAAACGAGACACTGCTGATTGATTCAAATACGGCGTAATCAGTGGGAAGAGATACTACGATGATGAGTTTATAATGCTATGTACAAAGTATCCATTTATATGGAACGTATTCTGGCATTACGTCACAGAGATCAGCTGGCTCTGAAAAACACTATGATCGTTCAGATCATCAACTTTATAACGGTCACAAATAAAGTATCTGTTTATCATTATCCAAAGACCAGAATTTTTGATTTGGCTTAAATTGTACTTAGCTAGTGGTTTACATGTTGTATAACTATTGGGAAAATGTGCTTCGGTTGTTTGCAGCCGATGTTCAGACTTTGGATTCGATATTTCAATCAATGTTCTAGAATAGATGGCCTTGAAGCGTATCAAAAAAAAAAAAAAAAGACTTTCATTTCTAGTTAAATACTAATACCAATCTTTTGGATAACGTTGTGAAAAAAATATATCTCGTGTTTTGATACGGATAAATCGATCAGTTGCAGTAGAACAAGCATTTTTTAACGTAGATCGGGCTGTTGGAAAATCTGGAACAAATTATGCATGGCTTTTTTCGAATCTTTTATGTATTATCAGGTGAACAGTGAACAAAAAAAAGGCGATATGATAGTTGTGGTTTGACGGTTAGACTTGATTTTAAAATGGATGATAGCTGTTTGTCAGCCTAGAAAAGCTATGTGGTACTGGTTGATTTCGATTCTGGTCTATTCAAGTCCCCGGCAATTGGATTTCAGGTTTTATTTTGGACTTTATCTTTTCTTGCTGCCTTTGCTGTCCGAGTTTGATCTTTTTGTTTGCGAAGCCGATCCGGCGGTTGGATCTGAGGATGGGATCACTGTGACCGGGACTTGAGTTGTTCCGTCGTCGCAGTGGTCTTTTACCGGCACAGTAATAGGGGGCGTGCTGCAGAGCGCGAAGCGGTCAAGCGGGCAGTTGTGTGAAACCATGCTGATCTGTGAATGCTGCTAAACAAGAGACTTCAAGACTATGACTGAAATGTGTGTAGATGCAAGAGGGCAGAGAGGAAAAGGGAGAAAGACGGAGGATTGTTAATTGTGGATATTAAAACCCTGAGCGCTGATTGACGGATTCGGGGGTTTATTTATATCCAACAGCGGTTAGTGCCAAAAGAGAAAGGAAACCATTTTTCCACAACTTTTTTTTTTTTTTTTTTTTTTTTTTTCAAGACAAACCTTGACAATGAACGAAACAATAAAAGCGACTACTAAAACAGGTTTTTGCTTGGAATCCATTGACCAACGTAATATTTGAAATAATGACTGGTTTTCGCAAATAAAACATTAGATTTTAATATCTGATGTAGTAGCAGGCCTCGAGTCAATTGGTGTGATCTGACAATGTGGCAGTTGAAAACAGGCTCAAGACTAGAAGATTTTGAAATGATGCTGTGAAGCCGGTGGTTTGTCTGATTGTTGATCTGACGCCAAGGTCTTTTTCCAAATGACCTTACAAAATCCATTGTGCAATTCTCGGGATTTCCGCCTTTGCTCATGAAATTTTTTTTGAAGAGCCTTTATTTCGCATTTCTGACATCTACCGAGATGCAAACACCCGGTTTCGAGTCAGTTTGAGATCGTGTCAATCTGCCATTGTTATGTTTGGCAGACCACCGGTCATTGAAGTGCTCTCCGTCTCATGTCGTGATATGTTTGCAACGATATCCAACACCGACATGCCAGTACATTCGTTCTTGTGATCATTCGGTTGGATTCCTAAACCAAACAAGAAATCAAGTGTATTTTTCCCTACGTAAATCACCCATTCCCTTGGAGTACATCCGTCTCGTATTATTTTTTTGCACGATAGTGGAATTAGAGAATCTCGATTTCATTCAAATGGCTCCTGGTTTCGCATGCGGGAGTGCTCGATCCGAACTCGCCGACAAAAAAGCTGTTTTGATCTTGACATAATATTATGGAGCAGGCATCTCTATACATGCCGCAATTCACTGATGATAATAGTTTTCATAATCAATTCTAAGCGGATCTTTTTAAATACCTGAATCTGCCACTTTTCAATAACTCATTTATTTTATTCTCTTTTTTCACAACAATTCACTCTTTCTGTTTTTTTGATCCTCTAAAACCATTCATATACGATGTTGATTATTTTGATTTTGTTCAGCGGAGGCCGCGATTAGACCATTGGCTCAGCCCATGAACCGTCTCTTCCGAAAAAGACGTCTTTTAACCGGTTTTTTTACTTAATTTTTTCCTTCTCTCTCTACAAATGCTACAACACCACATTTTATCAATACATTTCACTGTAGCAATCACATCAGACTCTCCAGATCCTAGTGTATATTGTGATGAACATCGACAAGACTTTCATGACACACCACGTGCTGTCCTTGGCGAGGAAGTGTAAAGCTGCCAGAAAAACAGTAACCAAAAAAAATATATTAATAAAAAATCAAGGGATTTTGGCTGTCGCGGACTCGTGATCCGGAGATTCGGCCCGTCACAATTCCAGACCTTCTTTTTTGAACAGGTGAATGAAATTGGGACTTTGAAAAACAAACCCCCAAAGTTGTGGCCAATCTGATTGTTCAAACGCTTTTGAAGTTCATGTTGGCAAACGCCATCCTCAGTACTCACTGCTGTTCCATCTGTATTGGCGTGGGTTCTGATTGCGGTGTTTAGAAACTCGTTCTTTCATGCCAGTCTACAGATCTTTATGCACATTGACTATTTACACCTCCTCCACCAAAGGTAAAAATAGGTGACCGGTAGATACCCGTGATGTTCACCAGACGATAATATATATCTTTGATCCACACCGACTGCTCCACACACGCACACAAAGGACATTCAAAGCAACCGTCTTGTGATTCCGGCTTCCTTTACGACACCTGAGAATCTGGATGAGGATGTACACTTGGTAAGTGTAGATATCACCACATTTATCACTATGCTGTTGTAAACACCTTAAAATCCATGTTTATTTTCTAGCTTAAAAAGCAATCTTTAAATAAATCTTCTTCTCTTGTGTATAAAGTTTGTTTACACCAAGAACCCTCACCTGATTCATAAATGTAACTTCATTTCGTATATCAAAAAAAATTCAATTCTTTCATTTACACATTCATCATCACAATGTCTTTTCCTCATACACAAACATGTCTATATCTGGTACGCTATGGAAAGCGCAACTGCTACGCTTGGTGCCACCAGCGGCGCAATCGCATATGTTATCAGCAGCATTCTTGACACCGCGGTCACCTCGCTCTGACTGATTCCAGCAATTTCCGCAATGGCTGCTAGCGTGATGGCAGGCGGGCCGACCGGAGTGATCATGAGAATGAAGTTCAGCATCTTGTCTTTTGGCCAGAACTCGGCAGGGAAGTGCGAGGACATGAAAGAAACCACCGAGATGGAAATGACGCCGGCGATAACAAACCTGACAAGAGAAATCAGCACGATTGTCGACATCCGGACTGGCTGCTGCAAGGGCGCGACCAGTTTGCTGCCAAGGGCAAAGAGCTGCAAGGCCGGGTAAAGCCCGCCAATGCTCTTGATTGACTCGGTGATGGAGGATGCAAAGGCGACGTTGTCGTAGACAATGTAGTGCAATGGCGGGGTCACGCCGATAACAACGGCCACGAGTGCAGCCACGACGGCCGGATTGAGGAACTGATCAATTGCAGCGACTACGCGAGATAACAGCGATGCATGGTGTTCTTGGCCAAACTCGTCTACATCGCTATCTACAGGCTCACCGGCTGCTGCTCTGTAAAGAGGGTCCTGCGGGTCCTCTATGACGTTTTCTACATCGTGGTGCGGCTCGCCCACGTTGAAGCTGGGCCTTGTGTAGGATTCGGGAATAAACGAGCCAATGGTTTTGCGTCTTTTGAATTCAAAGTTGTTGTTGCCCATGGGGACGGCTTGGTATCCGCCAATAATGTCTTCTGTCTCATGAATGTCGATTGAGGTGTTTGACAGGACTCGTGATTTGAGTGTGTTGGCGGTGGTGCTAGTGGTGGTGTCATTTGGCGATTGTTCTAGCAGCGCGGTTGTTTCCGAGGCGGGGTCGTCGTTGGAAGTGCGGCCGGCTTTGAGATGTGAGTTTTTGAGCATGACGGGGCCCAAAGCGAACCTGGCAAGGTTATGGACAATGCCGTGCAATAGGACGTATGCCTTTGCTCTGACGAGAGCCTCGTCTACGGACTCGCCTGGACGGAGCAACGGATTGAGCACGTCGGAGTGCGAGATAGCTGCAAGCAAGAGCAGCGGCATGGCCACTACGTTGTTGAACACCATGCCAGGCACAATGTAGAGCGGTTGATTGAACAAGACGGTAGCCAATTTACCCAGAATGTAGGTGACAAAGAGCATGAAGATGGGCAGAGCAATCAAGGGCCAAAACTCTTTCAGAGTCTGCAGCGAGATGTGCGATCCCATGTCGGTCAGAAGCATGGCGGGCAGGAACAAATTGACGCATAATTTCGAGATGCTCTGATCATGTAAAAGAATGTGTTAGCGACAAATATGAGAATGAGAAGGAATGTAAATCAAAGAACGTACCCGTTCACCGGTTTCCGACAGAAACTGGACTTTACTACAATAAAACCCGTAGAACAGGACTAAAATGACGGCTACAGATGATTCTGCCGCGGCAATCGCGGAGTTCAAAATGGTCCCCAAGTCCAGATGGAACATATTTGTCGGAGGATTATTGGTTGGTGTTGGAGCTTTTTTACTCAAAAAAGGTGGATGGTGAAATAGGGAAGAGAGGTCAAATAAAAAAAAAGAGGTTTTATTTCTGGAAGGTTTGCTTTTACCCAATTACGCGATGGGGAATGTGCATGACGTCTATCAGAGATACATAGCAACGCGATTAGGTGAAGCACAGCGAGAAGGCAAGAAGCAGAAAATAGCGATTTTGTAAGAGATGGAGCAATGATGATTGCAAGGTTTGTTCAGAAGATGGCTGCGAATGTAGATGTACCGGCAAGTTAGAAGATGGTGATGCCGAGGATGAGATTTGCTGTTGTAAGCGCGAGATATGAAAACGCGATGTATGCAGGAGGCTGGAAACGGAAATGAGTGCAATTTGATGATGACGTTGGGTGGGCGGTAAACTTCAGAATCTGGCTGAAAGAGAGAAAACAGGATACTCACAAAAGGTGGACATGCAGAGATGGAGAATACACATGTGTCTTCGGGTTACATAGGTAGCCATGGCGAGAACATCGTTAAAGCCTCTGTACACATTTGTAGATGTGTATATGCCAGAGGGGATCCATGCGCGATTAGCATGAGAGCCTGGATGAAAGTGTGTACATGGCTGTTTATTAAAAAAGTCAGGCACATTTCCCCCCGTTACTCAACCGTTTTAAAGCAACACCGAGAATGAACCTGTCAAAAGAATGCGTCTTGAAATGCAAATCACCATATTTGTTCATCCATCCATCGGTATTTATTCATTTGTATTCATTCATGGAATTACATATTCTGTCTCCAGTTGCTTTTGAGCATCTCTCGATCGCAGTGTCATCTAAAAAAACTTTAATAGGAAAGAGAAAGAGAATGCAGGAATAAGGCCGCCGTAGTTCCAAGTGCCCAGAACCAAGCAAACAAACAAACGAAGCAATCATTATCTGTTCACCGCCTTCTTGATGATTATATTTGTATCTTCATCTTCATGATCACCATCTTCATAATCACCATCTTCATAATCATAATTTCTATAATCATCCTCTCCGTAATCACTTTAATCATAATCACCTCAATCACAATCTTCATCTGTCTTTTTTTCCTTCCTTCCCCTTTCGAGTACTCGTCTATTGCCTAAAATGGGTGCTTTTTGGCCTCTTTTTTACCCATTTCATCATTGTTCTTCCAACTTGGACCTATACATGTAGACTTTTGTATATTAACTTGTGCAAAACCTGCTTGTTCTCATAATCGAATGGAAACATTTTTATCTTTCTATTATTTATTTTGAATTTTTTTGAATTTTTTTTTCATACAAAATCTGTGCTTCACACTTTGCTCAATTACCCATCCACCCCGAATTCCTTCGTCCTCCTCTTCCTTTCTTTCTCTCAGATACTCTCTCATTCCAAGACCTCGCTCGTTATCTACTAACCATCACCTTAATTTTTTTATCATCGCCTGGTCATTATACTTTCGAGATACACACACAAACTCAAAACAAATCAAACCCAAAAAATTTGTTTATCATCTGTGGACAAACATAGCCTAATCAATCCCATTAACAGAACAAGAAGAAAAAAAAACCACCATTCTCAAGCAGTCAAATTTTTAATCGTTTTTTTAACGTTACTCTCCTGTTCTTCTTTTGCATCGTGTCTTCTTTTTACAAATGCGATCAATTGTCAAGCTTTTGACTGACAGAATAGTCGTCCCCTCGGATGCCGAGGTCGCGGCACATCTGCCTCTACACGACAGCGCTAGCCGTTTGGTCCTGCCACTAGCAACCCCTACTAATGCAAATACTCCCATCACTAATCATCATCATCGTAATACTAATCACCTTAATATCAACACATCAGCCATCAGCAGCACCCCAGGCACTTGCACACCAACCCATGATTCTGCTATAGACTCGCCCATCACCAACTCTCCTTTCATCCAACATCACCACAATCACCGTCATTCCGACGACGCAGATCACTATCAATGTGAGCAAGTCACCAACATTCCCTCTCATCTGATCAACGAATACAACAGCACAGCGGCAGACATGTATACTACACGTACTCGTGGTCGCTCTGTTAGCTCTTTTGACTACAACGAGGCCTACATTCCTACCGTGCCGCCTGGCCACCAGTTCCTTTCTCCTACAACAGAGTCCTCAGAATCCCCCAGCCCCGTCCCCAGCGAAGACGTCGTCTCCGATAGAATAGACGGAATCTCTGATTCAGACGTTAACCAGCAGCACGAGGCCTTCCTCAACCACTACTATACCAAAGAAAAAGAAGCCTTTGATCGAACCACTTCTCCTTCTTCAAATGCAACCGATGAAGAAGACGACCACCTATACAACTACCAGCAACAACACATTAAAAACGGCCAGTATGAGTACCTACTTAAATCCCACAAAATCAACACTACGTTTTCGCAAAAGGCCCAGTTCATGGCAGTGAAAATGTACCGCTCGCGCTTCCGTGTTTCTTCAAAATTCACCATCCCGCTCTGGTTCGCCAGTGTCTTGCCCATGATCACCATTGCCGCTGTCGCCTGGCTTATGTTGACGGCTGCCCACCGCGCCGCAAACACAAACAGCGGCAGCCTGCTCTCGTTCAGCAATACCCCTACAAAGGTCCGTCAAATCAACCCCATGGTCGACAGCCCTTTTGTCCAGGGATGCCTGGATCCTGTGGAAGAAAGTAAGAAAAAGCGGGCCAACGCTGTGCTCGTGGTCTTGGCCAGAAATAAGGAGATTGACGGTGTCTTAGAGTCCATGAAAGCTTTAGAACGCCATTGGAACAGATGGTTCCACTACCCTTATGTCATGCTCAACGACCAGCCGTTCAACTCAACGTTTAAAGCTGCGATCCGCAATGCGACCGAATCAGACGTCCAGTTTGGTCTCATTGACGAAAGTGTGTGGAATTTCCCCGAGTGGGCCAGCGAGGAGGAAATCAACGAAGGCATTGCCAAACAGGGCGATCGTGCCATCATGTACGGTGGCATGGCGTCCTATCACCGCATGTGTCGGTTCTACAGCGGCGCGTTCTACGACCATCCTTTGCTCGCAAACTACGACTGGTACTGGCGTGTCGAGCCCGAAATCAAATACTTCTGCGACATTACCTACGATCCATTCAAATACATGGAAAAACATAACAAAGTGTACGGATTCACAATCGCCATTAAGGAGCTTGTGGAAACGGTTCCTAACCTGTTTAGGCACACCTATGCATTTAAAAAGGAGCACAACATTACTTCCAAAGGCATGTGGGAAATGTTTCTTACCAAGCATGAAGAGCCAGAAGTTGTAGACGATGCGCGCAATAATGAAAAGCGTCCAAAGGCAGCAGACGGCAAGATCATAGCCGGTCAAAACTTGGCGCCACGCGATGGCTCTGAGAAGATCCTGGACATTGACAACTACGACTATCTTTCCAACGACGTGCCACCATACTCGATCAACGGAGAGGAATACAACATGTGTCATTTCTGGTCAAATTTTGAAATTGCCCGATTGGACTTTTACCGCTCAGACGAGTACCGCGCGTATTTCGAGGCTTTGGACCGGGCCGGCGGGTTCTGGACCGAGCGATGGGGCGATGCGCCGGTACATTCGCTTGCTGCCGGGTTGTTTCTGGCGCCGGAGCAGGTGCACTACTTCCGAGATATTGGGTACCGTCACACTACGATTCAGCACTGTCCCGCCAATGCGCCAAATCAACAGCTTCCACCTATTCCGTTTGTGAATGACCCAACGGATAAGAAAGAAGTAGAAGAGAACGATTACTGGGGGCACCCGGATCCGGAGATGGAGAACGGTGTCGGGTGTCGGTGCAGATGTGACACTGATGTGGAAGAAGTCGAACTGAAGGAAGGCTCCTGTTTACCTGATTGGGTCGAATTGACAGGAGGATGGGTTGAGTAGAGGGGCATTTTCATAATTCATGGACAGTAAAACTGTTTTTTATTTTTGTTTTCATTGGATTGCTTTTGTTTTGTTTCAGTTATTGTTTTTGTATTAATTCTTTTGTTACTACTGTCTTTTTGTAGTCAATTATAATTGATAGATTGACTTATTTTTGCTCATGTTGATTTATTGACTAGCTTGATTTTAATGTTGATGTTGGATGAAACGAACCGGGTATTGTGAGAACTAAAACACTTAAAGACAACTGAATGAATATGAAGTTTGGCTGAAATTAAATTACAACGGACCAAAAAGTGTGAAAAGGACAGTGACAAGATGGATAGGTATTAAGTGGGTGATAATGACAAAATTCAAATGACAAAAAAGTTGAATAAAAACAAGACAAATAATAAGGATTTCAGTTTGTGATAACAAAGTTACAACGTCAACAATGCGAATAGATAATAGAGTAACCAAATTATAGAAACAATAAACAAGACAGTTTATATTTTTCACCAAGAGGGAATAAACAAAGGCTGATGGAGCTATATTTATATTTTCATGAATTGAAATCCATCCAATATGTATTTTAGAATCCTAACCAAAATCTAGATGATTGAACAGAGCCGCACGTTAGCTGTGAAACTTTTGAACTCAGAAGTTTCACGTTCCTGCATACAAATGAGAACGAATACCAAGGTAAAATATGTAGTTAATGTCTTCGAAAGGACCAAGTGGACCAGAAGAAATAGCCATACAAAAAGGTTCTGAAAAAGTGCCCAAATAGGTAGGTAGTGAGTGGATGAAGATCCTTTAGATCAATAAACAATTTGTATACACAGGTTAGTGTGTACATGTGCAAAATATTTCGAGGTGTATGCAGCAATTGAAAGAAGCACTGAAACTTGGAGATAAGAATAAGCCAAGAGTAGAAATAGTATCAAGATGAAATGGATATGAAAAGGCAAGCAATTCTGATTGATGAAAGTTAAAAACAAATGTACTGAAGATATCAAAGAGCAATATACATTCACTCTGTAGGAGAGCGAAGAACCCCAGACTTTTAAAGCCCAAATACCGTAAAGACTAAAAAAAACAGTAAATATTCGCATGAGAGATAATTGATATAATTGTAAACAGATGAAATCACCATCCTCTCACTTTCAAAGCAACAGAGACCACATAAAACAGTCCTAGCAAGGCGTAGTCCAACCATCCTTTCCAGGTCCAATCTGGCGACCTAGACATATCGGTGTATACTGATCGAGGACTCGCGTGTGATGCTGACGCCGCAAAGAGCTTGACTTTGGTGTGCAATAATGGAGGCGACGGGTCGGGGCGAGAAAATAAGCCTGGAGAGTGTTAGTGAAGGAGACAGACGCACTTGGAACTATAAAGATGTATATGAGAAAAGTGTCATACGCTTGAATGCACGTTTGGAGCGTGTCTTGAAGTTTGTGAAGGAAGAAGGCGCAGACTCGGAGTTCATTTTGGTAGCAATTGAGGATGGCATTGACTTTGAAAAAATCTGGTTGAAAGCTGTGGAATCTGAATCGGCTATATATATGGATGCACTGTCCAACCACCCATTTCTATATTTTCGTTGCCAATTCAGACACAAGTCGATTTAAACCGAATATCATTGTTTGGATACTCGTGGTGGGGTGTTCACGGAGACGCCCGTTGAATTTGTTCTTCAAGGCTGACCAGCCTCTTGCTCCAGATTAGAAAAAGAAGATAAAGGCCTAGTGGTGTCAGCCGTGCGACTGGGCCAACCGCATACCAAACGGGCATGTATGTACACATAGCAGACGTGCAAGAGTTCATGCACAGAATAAAACGAACCCTGAAATCGACCGATGGCAACTCGGTGAACTTGTTTTAAACAAAAAAGAATATGTTACAACAGGTAGATAACCGTGTTTATATACAAAAGTATCCCCAGATTAGTTGATTTCAAAAAGGGGCGCTTTTGGGACGCACGCTTTGCACAAAGCAGGGCTGTTGGGAATGGCACACGACAGAGCACGCGATCACAAAAGAAAAAAACTGTGATTTCTGATTCTGTAATTTCAAAAGAAGATGGCGATTTTTGAGATGCAAACAAAAGTATACAGTAGACTTGGTATGTATATGGTCTATCTGATGGCGATTTATACGGCTCATTTGCAATACCAAAGCAGCAATGCGTTCATAGTAGTAGAACCGGCAGCGCGAGTTTGGCACAGAGCAAACTACAACGGGTCCAAAATGAGAATTCCATGGCAAAGCAGAAACTATATACAATTGAGTTTTTCAGAAAGCTTGTATAGCCATCATCTAACCCCCAGACCTTCAATCAATCGTCGCAATCTCCGCAATCACCATCACCTGTCGATATATTGCGTTTCTCGCCAGGCTTTAACTGTCATAACTGAAGGATTTGGACACAAATCACATGATGAATTACCTAAAACGGTTTAGCGCGTACCCTTACCCAGCTTGGGAGTTCGTTTAGCACCAAAAAAAAAATTGAATTTCAAATATTTCCACGCAAATCCGCTGCATTTAAAAAATTTTCTTTTCTTCTAATTCTCTTTCTTCTCACCATCCGCCATCATTTCAAAATCACCACTTTACCTCTCCCTTTCTTTTCTTTCCTTGACTCTTTGCATTAATCTGGTTGCTTCGGAAAGCTTTTAGCTATTCTTGTTTTTTCTCACAAAAAACTTATCTGCGCGCTACGATACTGATTTTCTAATCATTATCGATTATATTTCTGTTTGCCCCCTTGTCCCTGTTTTTTTTTGTTTTTGATTTGCCGCAATCATTCATACAAAAAAAACAAAAATAAAGAATCCTTCTTATATATCCTAATATACCCTCGTCTCAAAGAACTATACAAGTCCTAACGGATCTTATCTTTGTTGAGGAATTTTTTTACTCTGTGCATATTAAATAGTAGTGTTTGCAAGCGCTACTTGTTCCCGTCCCATTAGTGTTCCCTTTCTCATGATCGCAATGCCCGCCGCCATGTCCACCGTCCCCATCCCAGCTGCCCTACCTATGAAGCGGAAACGTACTTCTACCGAAGAGTACAGTGATGACAGTGACAGTGATGTGGTCACCAAAAAACGGTCGTTCGAGGCAAACATGTTTAAATCTTTCGTAAAAAGTGCCCTTGATGAGCTTGATAAGGTGAGAATCTCTTTTACCCATGGTTTTTTTGTTTCTTACTTTATCTTGTACTAACATATGTGTGCCATTGTCAACAGTCAAACTCGGAACCCATCGACACACTAGCATCCAAAATCGGACTCAAAAGTGGTCCTGACGCTGTGGGCCAAGCGCAATTGTCCATGATTCTCGCATCTCTAACACCAGAAATTGGCAGATTGGACAAGCCCAGCTGCGAAAATCTCATCTCCGCCATTCTCGCCATCAGATGGACAAACAAGTCGGTCCAATTCAAGACAAACTACACCCGTTTCCTCACAATGCTGGTCTCCAGTATCCCCAGATGGTGGAGCAAAGTCGCCAAAAAAATTGTGCACGACTTTACCACCTCCGACTCAGAGTTCTTACACACAGCACTCAGCTACATTATTTCAATCATGCCTACATCCACATCTTCTCTTCCAGACATTTTTAAAAAGTGTTTCCCTCATAAAAGCGAAGCGACCAAGACTATTGTCAGATACGTTTCTAATCTGCTAAAAGTTGTGGACTATGCTCCTGAAGTCAGAACTGCTGTTTGGGAGCTGATTTTTGAGAAAACTGTAGAACTGGATGTAGAGCTACAAGACGAGCTCGACTTTGACGACGATGATGATGTTGATATTCTGTCGGACGACGGCGAAGACGACGAGGATATTGATGAGGCAATTGCCAACCTGGAAGAAAAAGAAGTCTCGCCCGACGCCAAAGTCAATAAAAAAGCACACCTTGATAAAGGCACCGACTCTGAAGGTGAAAGCGGAGATGACGACAGCGATTCAGAAGACGAAGATATTGCTCCTGTCGATCCTGCGCTAAGTGCCTCAGTTGCGCGGACCAAGCTTGACCAAGTCATGTCTCTCTTACTCAGATACTTGGACAGTAGTCTGACAGAGCCAGAAATCCAATCTGGCGGCGGTCAAAAGCTGTTTGTCACTCTCCAGCATCTTTTTTCCACATACATTTTGTCTACCTATCGTACACGGTCTATTCAATACCTTTTGTTCTGGGCCAGTCATGCCAGCCCGGTTCTCATGGACGCATTTGTGGCCTCTTTGCTACAAACCGCGCTGTCACCTAAAGAAAACATTGAAAAACGGTTAAAAGCCATGCAATACATCTCCTCGTTCATTGCACGAGCAAAGGGCTTGACACAAACACAGGTTGTTTTCACAGTTTCAATTCTTGCTGGATGGCTTGATCGGTACGTTGAAGAGCGTGAGGTGGAGGTAGAGTCGATCGACGGAGGTATGGGCCGGTTCCGAATGTTCTATTCAGTGACCCAGACTCTCATGTACATCTTCTGTTTCCGCCACAGTTTACTACAGAAACCCGCCGAGCAGACTCAGCAAGTAGACGGGGTCAAGAACTCTTCAGACAGCCAGTGGGTGTGTGATCTGGATAAGCTTTTCCGACGACTGATCATTACAAAGTTCAACCCTCTGCGGTACTGCCGTAAAACTGTGGTTGCTACGTTTGCACAAATCGCCAATAAGGAAGATTTGGTGTACTGTTTTACAATCATGGAGCAAAACCGACTTGGTGGAAAGGCTGTCAGTGCCTCGAACGGAAGTAACAAGACTGGAGGAGGTGTTATTTCTGGAGACGTGATGTGGAAAAAGGGTAATGATTTCGTCATGTTGGATGCTTACTTCCCGTTTGATCCTTTGCCACTGCCAATCTGCAAACGTCGCGTTCAAGATATTTACGTTGAATGGGATGATGTAGATGATGGAAGTGGAAGTGACGACGAAGAAGAAGACGACGAAGAAGAAGATGAGGAAGAAGATGAGGAGGATGAGGAAGACGACGAAGAAGACGATGAAGAAGAAGAAATGGATGTCGATTAATTTCTCATTTACCAATTATTTATGATTTATATTACTAGTTATTGAAAAAAGTTTTATTTGTTTTGTTCGTTAATTGACCAGTGTTGGTAAATATGTTGAGTTCCTTTTTAATTTCATTGATTTGTTGATTTAAGAAAAATGTTGAGCTTTAGTTGATTTCAATTCTTGAAATACGAACGTAGCCGCAAACTTTTTTTCAAAAAAGACGAGACAGTGTAACATTTCCATGTGGTCCCGAAGAATTTATAGAGAGCGGTCACAGTGTTTTTGCATAGATTCATGCCAATGAACAATGGGGAATAAGGTCTGACACGTGAGAGAAGTGGGTTCTGGAGCAGGCAGATCGAGGAAGTCGAGCAGAGCGGGATGCGCTTGGTCCAGCAAGTCCCGGAATTACTTTGTTCCTCAAGCCAGAATACTACACCACGGATTCCTGGGCCACCTGCCAATTCCTGTGATTGTACTTTCTCCTGAACCCACATCGGTTTTCTGGAAAAAAATTGGGCTCAGCGGTTTCACTAGGTTGAGCACACGAAAGGACAAAAAACCTACGCATGTTTTAAAAGTTTGGCATGTGAAATGTTTTAAACAACAACTGTGCCTTGGACGGATCTGGGCCATGCGCCAAAGTCTCTGGCGTTCAGACAGTCCAGTCCTGTTGTTCAACAATGGCTTTTTCTAAGCTAGTCAAAACCACTACTACTAGAGACTGTCATTGCAATTCGATATCTGAAACTGAAAGAATCTAAGGATTCAACGGCAAGAGTTGAAGAAAAGATACTGTTGAATATGCGCCATATGTGCCGTTTTTAGGGTTTGTTTAAACCCATCTTCCGTGCATCTTTGGCACCTATTTTCTCCTTCTTTATTTCAACACCTACGCTCCTTCTCTTTTTCCTTTCCATTGCTCTCACTCTTTCTCATTTAAGTGCAAATTCCAATTCCAAACATCAATCATGCAGTACGTCGGCCGTGCTATAGGTTCTGTCTCAAAAACCTGGAATAGTATCAATCCTGCGACACTCAGCGGCGCCATTGACGTTATTGTCATTGAACAGGAGAACGGCGATTTGGCATGTTCGCCATTCCACATCAGATTTGGGAAATTCAGCTTGCTGCGTCCGTCACAGAAAAAAGTCGAAATCAAGCTCAATGGCGAGATCATTGACTACTTGCCAATGAAACTGGGTGACGGCGGTGAAGCCTTTTTTGTCTTTGGCACCAACAAAACCGTCCCTGAAGAGAGTTTGACTTCTCCGGTCATTAGTCCTAGCGAATCGCCAAGAAGCGATGCTGCCATATCCCCGAGTCCAGAACCGGATTTTTTGGACCTGGATACAACTCGCAGCAGAAGCAGAAGTACCAGCCCAGAGCCTCCAAGCACTCCTACCAGAAGCGGATCGTTTAGCCCGCCTGGAACTCCTATGACCAAAGATCAACTTTTAGAACGTGCCAAGCATCTCTCGCGCAAATTAACAGATATCAATATTCCGTCTAAAATAACAGACAATGGCGATATTGTCTTGGATGTAACAGGATACAAGGCTGACGAATCAGACTTTATGCAGAGCGAGCAAGTCGTACGTAAGATTCTCATGGAAGAGTTTGGCGAAGACAACCTCGAGGCTATCATCACAAAAGACGAAGAAGGAAACATCAAAATTGGTGGATCTCTTGACGACGGGTACACCTCGGATGACTACGGCAATGAGACAGTTTCAACGCTACAATCGGGTCCTGCCCTGGGCGAGGAACAGAGCTACGCCAAGACTCTGCGTTTGACTTCGGACCAACTCAAACGAATGAAGCTGAAAGAAGGTGCAAACGACATTTCATTCAGTGTCAATGGCGGCAAGGCTGTTTGCTCATCACGAATATTTTTCTGGAAACACGATGTGCCAATTGTCATTTCCGATATCGACGGCACCATTACCAAGTCCGACGCTTTGGGGCATGTATTTGCCATGATTGGACGCGATTGGACTCATCTTGGTGTTGGCAAGCTATTTACCGATATTCACGACAATGGGTACAATATCATGTATTTGACGGCGCGGACTGTAGGACAGGCGGACTCTACTAGATATTACTTGCAAGGCATTGAGCAAGACGGGTACAAGTTACCACCAGGTCCTGTGATCCTATCTCCAGACAGAACCATAGCTGCTCTACGAAGAGAGGTGATTCTGAAGAAACCCGAGGTGTTCAAAATGGCATGCTTGCGAGACATCAAGAGTTTATACAGCAACAAAGAAGATGTGTTTTACGCCGGGTTTGGCAATAGAATCACTGATGCGATATCATACCGAAGTGTCGGCGTGCCTAGCAGCCGGATTTTCACCATCAACTCGATTGGTGATGTGCATATGGAGCTGTTAGAATTGGCTGGGTACAAAAGTTCATATGTTCATATTGCAGATCTAGTCGACCACTTTTTCCCACCGGCAAGTATAAGAAACAATGAAATCTATAATGATGTATTATACTGGCGGGAAGATTTACCAGAGCTATCTGATAGTGACATTTCCGTCGATGAAGAAAACGAAGAAGACGACGAGGAAAACGATGAAAATGACGAAGATGATGAAGATGAAGACGATGAGGAAGATGAAGATGAAGATGAAGATGAAGATGAAGATGACGACGAGGAAGACGAAGACGAAAATGAAGATGACGACGAGGATCATGAGCTTTATGAAAGCTCTATTGAAGAACACTCTGAAGTCGATTCGAAGGAGATTTCTTCAAAATAAACAAACTTCATGTTTTCTAATTCATAATAAAATTTTGTCATTCCACAAATCGATTGAACAGTGCTAGGGAAATCATACAGTAATTAGGATTGTAGAAACATTCTTAAGATAAGGATAACAGGTATCATTCATTTACTTTTTTTGTATTTTGGAGTCAAATCATTTTCATATTTATAAATAAAAGAAAGGAGGACAAGTAGAAATCAAACAAGCATGTATAATTAAGAAAAAGAAGTGAAAAAGAAAGATAAGAAAGAAAACAACACAAAGGAAAAACGTTTGATATAGTATGAGAGATGATTATAAAAAATGCATGTCTTTGCTCATTAGTTCGTTACGAGAATTCCAGTCAAAGCTTTTGTGCGAAGAGAGGCAAGAAAGGTTGGAAATACACTATTGACTAAAGGAAGAAGGTGAGGGCGTGACAATAGAAAGGTTGGTAGTCGATCTTGAGGCAGGGGGGTCAGTGGTGGGGAGCGAAGGCCAAGTAATAGAATCGGTGGAGTTAGGTGTAGCAGAATTTCCAGTGGGAAATGAGGTCGTATTAGTGGTGGTAGGCAGAGTAGCACTGGATGTGGAAGGCGTTGCAGCAGGAGCTGCAGAAGACTTATAGCTTCTGTTGATGATAGAAGTTGTAGTCGGAGGAGTTATCTTACGTATCGGAGGAGCAATATGGATCATGAGAGGAGTGATGTTGCGTACTGAGGATGTGACTCTGTTCTTAGCTGGAAGAGTGGTATTGCTAGGAGGCATGATACGACTTTTTGTGGGTGGCGGAATAATATCACTGTTTGGAGAAGTGATGTTGTTGCCAGCATGTCGGTTGATACTGGGAGGAGCAAGAGCTGAACGGAATGCAGTCGAAGAGTTGATAGGGCGTGCAGTGATTGGAGTACTGATCGGACGCGCAGTGGTAGGAGTGCTGATAGAATGATGGGCCCTAGGAGCAGTGATGATAGTGTGTGTGATGGAAGAAGCGGTGGGGGGCCGTCGAATAGTGCATGTTTGAGTGTTGTTCGATAACGGCGTAGATGGCGATCTGGCTGCCGCTATCGAAGCCGCCGGAGAGTGCGAAGAGGAAGACAATGCATTTGGTTTGGGTGTTGCGGTTGTTGGAGTTGAAGCAACAGGTAACTGTTTTTTGTAATCCATCAGTTGGTAGATGAGACTCATATTTGGTGAGATTTTTGGGTTTCTGCATTTGAGGTAGTTATAGGCAGAATCCAAGGACCAGCCATTACGCTCCATTCCTAAGGCAATTATGAGACTGGCACTGCGTGAGACTCCGCATTGACAATGTATCAGAATTCGTTTATTGCTGGCTAGTCGCAGGTTGATGGAATCAATAAGGGGCACTAGATCTTGGGATATCGGTGAATTGTGGTCCCATGGAATGTGGAAATACTCCACTTGGGTTAAATCCAGCCCTGGCGGCGGCAGCACTTCTTTCGCAACATTGATGATGACATTGAACTCGGCGATCTGGGCAAGAGAAGGCTCGCTGAACAAGTAGACATTTGGATAAATTCTTATGGGCGAAGAGTAGTCAAAGTCAACATCATCTGGCAGCTGTTCCTTGGCGTCGGGGATTTGGAGACTTAGTTTTGATATCGATATCGACAGGTTTTTACTATTTTTGTTGTTCATTGCGTAGATGTGAAACTGGTTGTGATGATGAGAGTGGTATTGGTGGTGCTATGAGTTGTGGAGGTATAGTGAAGAAGAGGACGTGGTGTTAAATGAGAGTGGGTGAGTGGGCGGTTGATTAATGATGGGCAAATTGTTGACGGACAGACAGTAGTCAGGAAAATGGAGAAGAGCAGATTGGTAAAGGGTTTACGAATGATAAGTTGATGAATGGATTGTTGATGATTACTGTCGATGCTTGTGGATGATGCTTATGGTTGATGAAAGTTATTGTTGATGAAGATAATGGTTGACAACGATGATGATGGAAGTGTGGAAAAAAAAGAAAAAAAAAGAGGAAAAAGAAAAGAAAGTATAACAACCTGCAATGTGTAGTTGTATGAGATCAAAACAGAGTGACAGGACGAGACAGATGAAGGTTCTGAGCGGAACAGACAATCGCTGATCTATGGCTTGTTTCACACAAGAAGAGGACGGCGATGTATCGAATTGTGGTGTAAACAAAAGCAGAGACGAAAAGGCCGGACACTAATAACAAATAAGTACAAACAACACTTTGGAACACTGGGCTGTTGATTTCCTTCGACTATTTCCGCGGCAGAGTCTTTGTTGTTGTGGATGTTTTGACAAGGTTGTTTTTGAGGCGATTAGCTAGAGTATTCTGGACCAGTTCAGATATCGTGTTATGTATCTGTTCCAACAAGTTTGGCTGTGATTCAAAGGTGATTGATGATGTGTATGTAAAGAGAGAAGAAGAGAGAGAGAAAAAGAAGAAGAAGAAAAAATGAAAAGAAATAAAACTTTGATATTTGGAAACAAACGCGCGGGTTCACGGTAAATTTGGCCCACGCGCGCGCATGCAAAACAGAGTATTTGCAGATTCAAGTTTAGAAAAAGACCGTTTGTAATCTGGAATTCTGTTTTTTTGATTAGTAGTTACGCAGTGACAATGGTGAGTTTCACTGCTCAGCTTTAGCGAGAAACAGGTCACAAGAAGCCAAATTCAATAATGTTGTTTGGATCTGGAATCAATCAAGACCAGAACTGTATCCAGCAAACAGATATAGTCGCTCCAAATTTAAATTAGAGTCATCCTAGTTGAAATTAAGCAGGAAAAACGAAGAATACAATTTGCATCTACTTGAAATTAAAAACAGATATTTCATACGAACTGTCCAAAATTAAATTAAACGCTTCAGGTCTCGTGGACTTAGGCATCAGGCCCCAAACACTTGGTGTCTCAGGAAGTACAGATGCAGGAGAAAGGGCGGATCCTTCGAGTCTGCGGCAGCCGTGGGCTGCTTGGAGAAAAATGGTATGAAGTTACTGAACACAAACTGAACAATAGCATGGGTACACTTTACACAGGGCGATATGCCTTCAGCCCCGACTAATCAGAATTAAACTTCATTTTTGGCAGTTGTTTCGATGATGATGATCTAGGTAAGGGAGACGATGAATACGGTCTGCAGTCGGAAAAAGACAGCAGGTCTAAGAGTTAGTTGGGGATTCAAAATGATACTAATAACCACAATAGCTAAGCTCACATTCATATCATTGCTTATAGCATAGTATTCACCATGATGGTTATAACAACCTTCATTCTAACTTCGTCGTCGTCTTCGTTGTCATTGTCATTGGCATTGGCATTGGCATTGTCGTCGGCGTCGTCGTCGTCGTCGTCAACCTTTGTACTTGGGTCGTATTCTGTCTCAAATAAGGAATATCCATAAATGGACTTCACATACAGATCGCTTACTGTATACAGTCACTTGATCTGAATCTGAAACACCCCTAAACCAGTAAGAAACGTGATCTTCTAATCAGGTGTATCCCAAATAGGCACTTTCTCGGGCTTTATTTGTTGTGTTTTCATTGGAACCTGACTTGCACAAAATGTGTATGAATTTTTCCTGCCTTTTGTCCCTTGTGCTATCCTTAGACAAAAAAAAAGCATACTAATATTTTTATAGTGCATCAATAGGAACCCCGAGAAGGAAAGATTTTAGACACGAAAAAATCACATTGTCAAGAGATTTTCTTCTGCACCATCCGGCCCAACAAACAAGATCTTTCGGAAAAAAAGACTTGTTTGCTCTTGTTTCTAATCAGCAGCATCATCATTGGCAGCATACTTGATTAACAACAACGGCAGTATCAGCAAACAAAAAATAAAAGTATCTCAGCAATGATGCTCTTGCAGTCTGCCCGACCAAGAGGTGCCATGCCGGTCAGGCTTTTTCACCGCTGCTCTGTTCGAGTTCTTACCAGCGCTTCCTCGAGCTCTACCTCTTCTACAGCCACGGCTTCATCCACCGCCTCATCTACCGCTTCAGCATCATCTACATCTGCAACAGCCAAGACCCACGCTGGCACCACCGACAAAACAGTTTTGAAGGCTCTATCATGCACAACAAAACCACCCCGTAAAACATCTGTTATCAGTCCGTACGTAGCTCTGACGAAACCACGATTAACTGCGCTAGTTGTGCTGTCTGCCATGTCTTCATACGCTTTGACTCCTTACGATGCCACGCTTTCACAGCTTCTCTTCTTGACAATTGGCACCACGCTTACTTCCTCATCAGCCAACGCAATCAACATGGCCCGTGAACACAATTTTGACCGGCTAATGACCCGTACTCGTACGCGACCCATTGTCCGCGGGCTACTCACACCTTCCCACGGATTTGCGTTTGCTGGAGCATCAGGTGTTCTCGGTACTGTTGCGCTCTACGCTGGCGTTAATCCCATTGTTGCGATCCTCGGCGCCGGAAATGTTCTTCTCTACGGCGTTGTTTATACCACGCTCAAACGAAAAAGCATCATCAACACTTGGGTTGGAGCCGTTGTCGGTGCTGTTCCTCCTCTCATGGGTTGGGCAGCATCCTCGAGTCTTGCCGATCCCGGTGCATGGTGTCTCGCCGGACTCCTCTACGCATGGCAGTTCCCTCACTTCAATGCCCTCAGTTATTCTATTCGTGAAGAGTACAGACGTGCTGGGTACGTTATGACTGCCTGGACGGATCCCGCGCTTAATGCTCGTGTCGCTCTACGGTACTCCGTCAGCATGGTTCCGCTCTGTGTCGGTCTCTCCTGGTTTGGCGTCACGGATCCTTTGTTCCTAATAGACAGTTCCCTCGTCAACGGATGGCTTATTTTCCAAGCTTTCAACTTTTGGCGGGAGTTTAGAAATGTTCCAAAAGCCGCTACGCATTCTGGGAAGCTGCTTGTTGAGCCTTCAAAAGTAGGCGGCGATGGCAACTCCAAATACGCACGTAAGCTGTTCTGGGGATCGGTCATTCATCTCCCCTTGGTTCTATTACTTGCAATGCTTCACAAAAAGGGTCAATGGGACTGGCTGTTTTCCGATGAGGAAGAAGATGAAGATCAAGAACACGCTTTGGCTTGAGAATTCCGTTTCTCTCATGCTTTCTGTCAAATCTTTTGTACATATGAGATTTTGTATAATGACCTTCTGTATATATATTGCTACCATTATCATCTATATTTTTAAAGACAAACGTCGATATGCGATCAATGTGATTTGTTGGAATCTAGAGGTGTATATTCGTCACATGATTAGGTCTGATCTTTTTGTGCATGAAAAACCGATCTCAATTTGGAATTTCCTCATTGGAGTTCTGAAGTACTAATTTGACTTGGACTTCGTCAATTGCAAGCAAGACGTCGTCAAAAACAGAAATTACATTAAACTTGTTGATATACACGCAACACGTTGCTAAGTCTTCTAGCTGAACCATTCGTTTAACATCTTATTGTGTGGTGGGTTGATGATGTTTGTGTTTAAGAAGTTTAGTGATGACACTGAGATGACATCAAAACTTGAATTAAAACTCATACAATTCCAATTTCTTCCACTCCATTAAACCAAAGAAATTCTTACGCATTGACACACGAACAAACGCCATGGAGTTTCATAAATTTATCCCGCCTGATATTCAAAGCCAGTCTAACACGGGACTGGTCGTGCGATTGGGGTCGCGTATGAGAACCCACGCTAGGGTCCAGCGACCCGTGGAAACGTTCAATTTTCCTGGAACATACAATGAAAACCTTGAGATTTTACCGTTTCAACAGGAGGAACACAATTACAAAGCTCTGCAAAACGTAGGAAACGTTCAAGAATGGTTGGGTCGACCAAGAGTGGAGTTTGGCGTTGCAAAGGAACGGATCAGAAAGTTTGGGTATTCATACTTGAAGCCGCCAGGGGTCAAAAAAACAATGGCGACGATGGAAGAAGAACATGAACAAGAGATGAACGGAAGCGAGCGGGGCTACGATTTTGGAGAACAAGAAGACGACGTGATGGAAGGGTCTGAAGTAGAAGGTGATGAACAAGATCAAGGCACAGAGGGACAAGAAGATGGTAGCCCAGAGGACGGAAGTGCCGAAGGCACAGAAGAAGGGGAGATAGATTTGGATGCAGAAGTGCAAGAGGCATCGGATTTTGAGGTCGATGACGAGGACCCGTTTATGGTGGACGATGAGTATGAAGCCGAAGAATCTGAGACAGAAGAACAGACTCCGGCTCATCGCTCAGCGACAGATCAGAATGGGCAGTTGGAGTAGATACAAATACGTTTTTTTGTTTTCATTGCATTTATTTATTTATTAATATGGTCATGATTATCGTTCTTTCAAGTTGGACATACATTAGGTCCCTAGAAATTGAAAATAGAAAAATTATGATGTGATTTTCATCAAAAAATTCAAACAAAGCATAGCTAATCCTGGGCTACTCGATAGTTTTTTTTTAAAATATTTTTCATGTTTTATTTCAGAGGTCTGGTAAACTCTGAGTCAGACGCGAGGTTTTTCATTGATTGTATTCTAAACAAACCTGGGTGATTAACGATTCCAAGTTTGATTGAGTTTACGAAAATTTAGGTAGGTTTTTGTAAATATTTGGATCCGTGAAGGCTACATTCTGCGTGGACCAGGAATGGAAGATGAGTTGATGGAATTCTGGATCCAGAATTTTTGGGAGATGTGAATGAAATTTGACTGCAATTTGTACCTACATTTTGGATAGACTATAAACGACAAATATACAGTATGGAACGTTGATACATACATGTAACAGAGAAGAAATTCTCAAAGACGTAGCAAGAATGTTATGCATTTCGGCCACATGTAAAGTTTTTACAATTGCATTCAAATTGTACTGAACCAACTGATCGCAGGTGCAAGTAACGCTTAATTTTATGATCGCAAACGGGAGCGTTTTAATCATTTCAAAAGGTGGTAGCCTAGCCCTCTTAGCCTTTGCCCTTCCCATGCTTGAGGCCATATAAATCTGCTCTCTGCCCAAACCCATCACGGTTCCTTTGCTATTCGTCAGACGCCGCCTTTCTTCTTCGCAACTTGGGTGCATAGCTCATCCAGTTCTCATAAATGACGAGTTCAAAATCTCTTGTATTTCAATTAAGGTATTTCTTGAATAGGCCATAAGGCGCTAATGAATTCATACCAACCAGCGTTTTTGGCAGCTTTTTAGCTTTTTGATCCCAACTATTTTTAGGGTAGCCTACTGAATTACCATTATTATTGATTTTTTTTTGCTACTCCTTGTATTGAAAATATACGTTCTCTCTGATTTTTCTTTCCCACCAGTTCTTGCAAAACTTATTCATTGAAAGACATATCAAACACCCATTCACACACTCAAACACCCCTATTCATCTGCCCGGGAGTGAAGCCAAATATCTAATCTTTTAATTGATATCTGCAGCTGTTCTTGTCGCATCGGTAGAACGCCAGTATTCGCTGCTGTTTCCAGAATTACCTTCATATACCCCCGTTGAATACATCTTACTCCACACACCCTCCATCAACATATATCAACTAGAATTTATCAAAAAACCAAATACACCACCATCACATCATATCATAAATCATCGATTAAAGACATAAACGGTACAAGTAAGTAGTAATTGCACTAATATGACTTGACAAAATATTAACCTCCTCCTTACTCCAGATTTGCAATGTCCAATCTCCCATCTTCGTCAAAGGGAGACCGTGACAAATCTGAAGACGCTGACCTTCAACGCTTTCGCGACGAGCTTAAATCTATTCAAGGACGAATCGAAAAAACCGCTGTTGTAGGTGAATCCTTGCAAAGTACAGAACATGAACTTCAGCTTCATTTGCAAGCTCTCACCTCTAGAGCCCGACAATCGTACGACCCCGCCGAAGATTCAAAGGCCAACGAGCTCAGTCGTCGAATCGCGAACCTGTCCCGTCAGTCGGATGATCTCTCAAGAGACTCCAATTTAGTATCGCATTTAACTGAACACTCCCGCGAATCTGTAAGTATCTTTTTGCTCCTGTGCTTTAACGTACATATATGCTGACATTTTATTTTTCACCCATAAAGCCTCTTTTAGGAAGTTCAAGCGGCGTTATGGCCCGCCCATCCAGACCGAATCGCAACACAAAGAGTCAGGATGTCGGGTTCGTCGCTGATGTCGGTGAAAATCTGCTATTAGAGTGTCGTAGACTCCACAGAGAGTTAACAAAGACCCAATCTGCTCTTCGCAATTTGGAAAGCGATCAAGAGCAATTGCGTTCCGAAAAACAGTCACTTGAAGCTCGTCTTGGAGCTGCTAGCAACACTGAAGAGAAAATCAAGGAGGAAAACTGGAATCTTGAGCTACAATTACAAGAGTTGAAAGATGAAATGTCGCGATCAGCTAAAGTCATTAACAAGGCTGCATCTGAAACTGGTCGTCTCCAAAACGACAAATCATCCCAGTTGGAACTTATCGAAACTCTCCGACTACGTGAAGCTGAGCTCAAGCAAGAGATGGAGGCCTTTAGAGGTAAACACGACTCTGATTTAGCAGCTTTCAATCGCGAAAAGGCGTCATTGCGGGAGGAAAACAGTCAACTTCAACAAAATCTTGTCGATCTCAAGACTGAAATCGAACTTCGTCAATCTGCCGCCCCTGTAGTCAGCTATACTGAAACTCCTTCAACTGTCGAATCAGAGGAAGTCAAAGAGTACCCAGAAGATGAAGATTTTGGTGTTTCTGATTACTCCCCTGCTGCTGCTGCAGTAGCCAATTCTAGCGCTCCAAGAAATTCCGCTCTTGAGACTGAAACTATCAAGGCTTCTTTGGGTCATGCACACAGAGTCATTAGCAAGTTGAAGAGCACTTTGCATCAAGAAAAGACTGAAAAGAATGAGCTTAAGCGTTTGCTAGCCACTACTCAAGAAGAGCTTGAACAATCGAGAACTGAGGCTCCTACCAAGAAGATCAGAGTCCGTAAAATCAAGACTAAGGCCACAGTTGTAGCAACCAGAAAGGTTTCTCTTAAATCCGAAGGAGCGACTGCCAATGAAGAAGGATCTGGTGAGGACAGCAGTGATTCCGAAGATGAGAATGATGGTAAAGCCAACGCTTTCAGAATTGCCAGGGGCCACAGAGGAAGCCAAACTCCCGAAGGTAGTGACTCTGAATCTGAAAAAGCTCCTATGTCACAGACCCACAGTCTTGCTTCTGAGTTTCAATCTATTACTGATATGGAAGCTTTCGCACAGAAGCATAACCTTGTTACCTTGCCTATTGAAAAGTATGAAGAATTGATGAACAACGCCCAAAAGACTCAATCCGTTGAGCAGGTCACTCTGATTGCCTCTAACATGGGGTACAAGATGGTCAGCAATGGTGATTATGATAATTTGGTCAAGTCTGCCCAAAGAACCCTTACTGTTGAAGAAATCACCCAAGCTGCCTCTGATGCTGACCTCGAAGTTGTTCCCAAGTCCAAGTACCAAGATCTCGTTAAATCCGCCCAAAGAATCCCCTCTGTTGAAGAAATCACGCAAGTGGCTTCCAAATCTGACCTCGAAGTTGTTCCTAAGTCCAAGTACCAAGAGCTAGTCAAGTCTGCTCAAGCTCCTCCTACTTTGGACATGATGATTGTGACTGCCGAGGGTTTGGGATACAAGGTTATTAGCAATTCTGAGCACTCTTCTCTAACTGAGCAAGCTACCAAGTTTGACGCGAATAGAGTCAAGTCCCTCGCTACTACTCTTGGTCTTACTACTGTTACTACTGCTGCCTATTCTACCCTTTTGAAATCTGTTTCTAGTCCCTCTGTTGAAGAACTTGCTGAACGCGCTGATAAGCTTGGTTACTCACTTGTCCTCGTTGAAGAATACAAGACTTTAGTTCAAAAGACATACTCTCCTACTGAGCAAGATATCAAGTCTGCTGCCAAATCGTCTGGTCTTCATGTTATTCCCGAAACCGAGTATACTTCTCTCATGGCCTCTGTTGAAAAGCCCTCTGTTGAGTACTTACAATCCAAGTGCAAGGCTGCCGGGTTGACGGCAATTAGTGTTGTTGAGTATAACGAACTGAAGATTGTCACGCCCGAAAAACTTGAAAAGCAAGCTTCTTCTCAAGGCTTCCGTTTATTGGAGGAGTCTGAGTATAAGCATCTTACTCGTGATTTGACTGTTACTGAACTAGAAGAGAAGGCTAAATCATTAGATTACTCTCTTGTGTCAATTACGGAGCTTTCAGAGTTGAATAGGAAGGTCAAGAAGCCTACTCTGGAGGAAGTTACTGAGTACTCCAAGCTTTATGATAATGTTCTTATTTCTGACGAGGAGTACAAACAGCTTGTCGAATTGGCTCATGAGCCTGGTATGGATCACATCAATAAGTTGGCCTCTTCTAGAAATATGGTTGTTCTTCCTGCTGAGGAACACGAGTCACTTAGATCGACTTTCGAGTCGCCTTCTCTGGATCATATTATGTCTAAGGTTGCGTTACACAATCACACTGTCCTGCCGAGCGAGAAACTCGAGTCTTACAAGAGTCTTGAGTCTTCTCCTACTGTCGATTTCCTCACCACTAAAGCAGCCAACTATGGACTGGTTATGATCAAGTCTGATGATCTTGATTCTATCAAACGCAAGGCTGAGCAACCCACACAAGAAGAGCTTACACAAGAACTCGCCAAGTATGAAATGAGCGGTGTCTCCAACGAAGAATTGAAAGAACTCAAGCGTAAGAGAACTAGAGAAGAAGTCCAAGTTGCAGCTCAAGGATACGGTCTTGCTACACTGCCAGAATCTGATCTTGCAGAGCTGACTCGTAAGCGCACCAAATCTGAAGTAGAGACTCTTGCTAAGGACTACGACTTGGTCACAGTGTCTGAGAAGAAGTTTACTGAGCTGACTCGTGAGCGTACACAACCTGAAGTCGAAACTCTCGCCAAGGGCTACAATCTAGTTACTATTCCAGGTGACGCATACACTGAGCTTACTCGCGAGCGTACGCAATCTGAGGCTGAAGCATTGGCCAAGTCTTTCGATCTTGTTACCGTGCCAAAGAAGGAGTATGCTGAGTTGACGCGTGAACGCACCCAACCTGAAGCTGAAGCTCTGGCTAAGTCATTCGATTTAGTTACAGTGCCTAAGAAGGGGTATGCTGAGCTCACTCGTGCGCGTACACAGCCTGAAGCTGAAGCATTGGCTAAGTCATTTGATCTTGTTACTGTGCCGAAGAAGGAGTATGCTGAGCTCACTCGTGAGCGTACACAGCCTGAAGCTGAAGCTCTGGCCAAGTCATTCAACTTGGTCACCGTTCCTGAAAGCGACTACGCTGAGCTCACTCGTGCGCGTACACAGTCTGAAGCCGAAGCTTTGGCCAAGTCATTCAACTTGGTCACAGTGCCCAAGGAGCAGTACGTCGAGCTCACGCGTGAGCGTACTCAACCTGAGGTCGAGACATTGGCTAGATCTTTTGATCTGGTGCCTGTGCCCAAGACTGAGCACGCAGAGCTGACTCGTGAGCGTACAAAGGCTGATGCTAAGTCGTTGGCTAAGACGCTTGGTCTCGTGGCAATTTCACAAGAGAATCTTGCCGAGCTCAAACGCAAGAGGACCAAGGAGGAAGTTGAGACTGCTGCAGCCGAGTACGGTCTTGCCACTATTGATGAGTCTGAGCTTGCTGAGCTCACTCGTGAGCGCACACAGCCTGAAGCTGAAGCGTTGGCCAAATCGTTCAATTTGGTTACAGTGCCTGAGAAGGAGTACGTCAAGCTCACTCGTGAGCGTACACAACCTGAAGCTGAAGCTCTGGCCAAGTCGTTCAACTTGGTCACCGTTCCTGAAAGCGACTACACTGAGCTGACTCGTGCGCGTACTCAACCTGAAGCTGAAGCATTGGCCAAGTCATTTAATTTGGTCACCGTTCCTGAAAGCGACTATGCTGAGTTGACGCGTGAGCGTACACAACCTGAAGCTGAGGCATTGGCTAAGTCATTTGATCTTGTTACTGTGCCGAAGAAGGAGTACGTCGAGCTCACTCGTGAGCGTACACAACCTGAAGCTGAAGCTCTGGCCAAGTCGTTCAACTTGGTCACCGTTCCTGAAAGCGACTACACTGAGCTGACTCGCGCGCGTACTCAATCTGAAGCTGAAGCATTGGCCAAGTCATTCAAGTTGGTCACAGTTCCCGAGAGTGACTACACTGAGCTTACTCGTGAACGTACACAACCTGAAGCTGAGGTATTGGCTAAGTCATTTGATCTTGTTACTGTGCCGAAGAAGGAGTATGCTGAGCTCACTCGTGAGCGTACACAGCCTGAAGCTGAAGCTCTGGCCAAGTCGTTCAACTTGGTCACCGTTCCTGAAAGCGACTACACTGAGCTGACTCGTGCGCGTACTCAACCTGAAGCTGAAGCATTGGCCAAGTCATTCGAGCTTGTTACTGTGCCAAAGAAGGAGTATGCTGAGTTGACGCGTGAACGCACACAACCTGAAGCTGAAGCTCTGGCCAAGTCGTTCAATTTGGTCACCGTTCCTGAAAGCAACTACGCTGAGCTTACTCGTGAGCGTACACAATCTGAAGCTGAAGCATTGGCCAAGTCATTCAAGTTGGTCACCGTTCCTGAAATCGACTACACTAAGCTCACTCGTGCGCGTACTCAACCTGAAGCTGAAGCTCTGGCCAAGTCATTTGATCTTGTTACTGTGCCAAAGAAGGAGTATGCTGAGTTGACGCGTGAACGCACACAACCTGAAGCCGAAGCTCTGGCCAAGTCATTCAACTTGGTCACAGTGCCCAAGGAGCAGTACGTCGAGCTCACACGTGAGCGCACTCAACCTGAGGTCGAGACATTGGCTAGATCTTTTGATCTGGTGCCTGTGCCCAAGACTGAACACACCGAGCTGACTCGTGAGCGCACAAAGGCTGATGCTAAGTCGTTGGCTAAGACGCTTGGTCTCGTGGCGATCTCACAAGAGAATCTTGCCGAGCTCAAACGTAAGAGGACCAAGGAGGAAGTCGAGACTGCCGCAGCCGAGTACGGTCTTGCCACTATTGGTGAGTCTGAGCTTGCTGAGCTCACCCGTAAGCGCACACAGCCTGAGGCCGTTGCGTTGGCCAAGTCGTTCAATTTGGTCACAGTTCCTGAGAGCGACTACACTGAGCTTACTCGTGAGCGTACACAATCTGAAGCTGAAGCATTGGCCAAGTCGTTCAAGCTGGTCACCGTTCCTGAAAGCGACTATGCTGAGTTGACGCGTGAGCGTACACAACCTGAAGCTGAGGCATTGGCTAAGTCATTTGATCTTGTTACTGTGCCGAAGAAGGAGTACGTCGAGCTCACTCGTGAGCGTACACAGCCTGAAGCTGAAGCTCTGGCCAAGTCATTCAACTTGGTCACCGTTCCTGAAAGCGACTACACTGAGCTGACTCGTGAGCGTACACAGTCTGAAGCCGAAGCTCTGGCCAAGTCATTCAAGTTGGTCACCGTTCCTGAGAGTGACTACACTGAGCTTACTCGTGAACGTACACAACCTGAAGCTGAGGTATTGGCTAAGTCATTTGATCTTGTTACTGTGCCTAAGAAGGAGTATGCTGAGCTCACTCGTGAGCGTACACAGCCTGAAGCTGAAGCTTTGGCCAAGTCATTCAAGTTGGTCACCGTTCCTGAGAGCGACTATGCTGAGTTGTCGCGTGAGCGTACACAGCCTGAAGTCGAAGCTCTGGCTAAGTCGTTCAAGCTGGTCACCGTTCCTGAGAGTGACTACACTGAGCTTACTCGTGAACGTACACAACCTGAAGCTGAGGCATTGGCCAAGTCATTTGATCTTGTAACTGTGCCAAAGAAGGAGTATGCCGAGCTCACTCGTGAGCGTACACAACCCGAAGCCGAAGCTTTGGCCAAGTCGTTCAACTTGGTCACAGTGCCCAAGGAGCAGTACGTCGAGCTCACACGTGAGCGCACTCAACCTGAGGTCGAGACATTGGCTAGATCTTTTGATCTGGTGCCTGTACCCAAGACTGAGCACACCGAGCTGACTCGTGAGCGTACAAAGGCTGATGCTAAGTCGCTGGCTAAGACGCTCGGTCTTGTGGCAATTTCACAAGAGAATCTTGCCGAGCTCAAACGCAAGAGGACCAAGGAGGAAGTTGAGACTGCTGCAGCCGAGTACGGTCTTGCTACTATTGGTGAGTCTGAGCTTGCTGAGCTGACTCGTGAACGCACACAGCCCGAGGCCGTTGCGTTGGCCAAGTCGTTCAATCTCGTCACAGTGCCTGAGAACGATTACGCTGAGCTCACTCGTGCGCGTACACAACCTGAAGCTGAAGCTCTGGCCAAGTCATTCAAGTTGGTCACCGTTCCTGAGAGCGACTATGCTGAGTTGACGCGTGAGCGTACACAGCCTGAAGTTGAAGCGTTGGCCAAGTCGTTCAAGTTGGTCACCGTTCCTGAGAGTGACTACACTGAGCTTACTCGTGAACGTACACAGCCTGAAGCTGAAGCTCTGGCCCAGTCATTCGATCTTGTTACTGTGCCGAAGAAGGAGTATGCTGAGCTCACTCGTGAGCGTACACAACCTGAAGCTGAAGCTTTGGCTAAGTCATTCAAGTTGGTCACAGTGCCTGAGAACGACTACGCTGAGCTTACACGTGCGCGTACACAACTTGAAGCTGAAGCTTTGGCTAAGTCGTTCAAGTTGGTCACCGTTCCTGAAATCGACTACACTGAGCTGACTCGTGCGCGTACTCAACCTGAAGCTGAAGCATTGGCCAAGTCATTTGATCTTGTTACTGTGCCGAAGAAGGAGTATGCTGAGCTCACTCGTGAGCGTACACAGCCTGAAGCTGAAGCTCTGGCCAAGTCGTTCAACTTGGTCACCGTTCCTGAAAGCGACTATACTGAGCTGACTCGTGAGCGTACACAGTCTGAAGCCGAAGCTCTGGCCAAGTCATTCAACTTGGTCACAGTGCCCAAGGAGCAGTACGTCGAGCTCACACGTGAGCGCACTCAACCTGAGGTCGAGACATTGGCTAGATCTTTTGATCTGGTGCCTGTGCCCAAGACTGAACACACCGAGCTGACTCGTGAGCGCACGAAGGCCGATGCTAAGTCGTTGGCTAAGACGCTCGGTCTTGTGGCAATTTCACAAGAGAATCTTGCCGAGCTCAAACGCAAGAGGACCAAGGAGGAAGTTGAGACTGCTGCAGCCGAGTACGGTCTTGCTACTATTGGTGAGTCTGAGCTTGCTGAGCTCACTCGTGAGCGCACACAGCCTGAAGCTGAAGCGTTGGCCAAGTCATTCAAGTTGGTCACAGTGCCTGAGATGGAGTACGTCGAGCTCACTCGTGAACGTACACAGTCCGAAGCTGAATCGCTTTCCAGAAAGTTTCATTTGATGCCTGTGCCTGATCAAGAGTATGCTGAACTCACTCGTGACCGCACACAATCTGAAGTTGAAGCTCTGGCTAAGTCGTTCAATTTGGTCACAGTTCCCGAGAAACAGTTTGTCGAGCTTACTCGTGAACGGACACAGTCTGAGGTCATCTCGCTTGCTAAATCATTCGGTCTTGCCACTCTTCCCGACTCTGATCTAGCTGAACTTATTCGTGAGCGCACTCAGCCTGAAGTGGAGTCTCTTGCTAAGCGTTTCGGTTTGGTCACAGTATCAGAAAAGGAATATGCCGAGTTGACTCGCGAGCGTAGTCAACTTGAAGTTGAGAGCCTGGCTAAGGGCTACAACCTAGTAACTGTTTCGACCGAAGCTTACACTGAACTCACTCGTGAGCGCACACAATCTGAGGTTGAGGCTCTCGCCAAATCATTTGGTCTTTCTACTATTTCTCATTCTGAACTTGCTGAACTTACTCGTAAGCGCACCCAACCTGAGGTTGAAAGTCTCGCCAACAGCTACAATTTAGTTACTATACCTCGCGAGGCATACACTGAGCTTACACGCGACCGTACTACGCTTGAAGTCGAAGCTTTAGCTAAGTCATTGAACCTGGTTGCAGTACCTACACAGGTGTATGCTGAGTTGTCACGGGACCGCACTCAGCCCGAAGTTGAAATGCTTGCCAAGTCTTTCGGACTTACGACTATTTCTGATTCCGAATTGGCTGAACTGACCCGTGAGCGTACACAATCTGAAGTAGAGTCTCTTGCTAAACGCTACAAGCTTGTCACTGTACCTGAAGATAAGTACGTTGAGCTTACTCGCGAGCGTACCCTTCTTGAAGCTGAAGCTTTGGCCAAATCATTTGATCTTGCCACTATTCCTGAGGCTGATTTCGCTGAGCTGACTCGTGAACGTACGCAGTCTGAAGCTGAGTCGCTTGCTAAAAAGTATCACTTAGTGCCTGTGCCCGAAAAGGAGTATGGCGAGTTAACACGTAAACGCACTCAGTCTGAAACCGAAGAACTTGCAAAATCTTTTGGTCTAGTTACTTTGCCCAACGATCTGTACACTGAGCTCACTCGTGAGCGTACCCAGCCTGAAGTAGAGTCCCTTGCCGCTTCTTTGGGGCTTGCAGCTATACCTACTGCTGTTCTCGCTGAACTTCAGCGTAAAAAGACCAAGAAGGAAATAGAATGTGAGGCGGAGGCGTTTGGACTTGATATCATACCTAAGGCTGATCTGGCAGAACTGAAACGTGAGCGTACTCAAATCGAAGTCGAAGATTTGGCCAAGTCATTTGCGTTAGTGACTGTTCCCGATAGCGACTACGCTGAGCTTACTCGTGAACGCACGCAGCCTGAAGCTGAAGCGTTGGCCAAGTCATTCAACTTGGTCACCGTTCCTGAAAGCGACTACGCTGAGCTCACTCGTGCGCGTACACAACCTGAAGCAGAGGCATTGGCCAAGTCATTTGATCTTGTAACTGTGCCAAAGAAGGAGTATGCTGAGTTGACGCGTGAACGCACACAACCTGAAGCCGAAGCTCTGGCCAAGTCATTCAACTTGGTCACAGTGCCCAAGGAGCAGTACGTCGAGCTCACACGTGAGCGCACTCAACCTGAGGTCGAGACATTGGCAAGATCTTTTGATCTGGTGCCTGTGCCCAAGACTGAACACACCGAGCTGACGCGTGAGCGCACAAAGGCTGATGCTAAGTCGCTGGCTAAGACGCTCGGTCTTGTCGCGATTTCACAAGAGAATCTTGCCGAGCTCAAACGCAAGAGGACTAAGGAGGAAGTCGAGACTGCCGCAGCCGAGTACGGTCTTGCCACTATTGGTGAGTCTGAGCTTGCTGAGCTGACTCGTGAACGTACACAGCCCGAGGCCGTTGCGTTGGCCAAGTCGTTCAATCTCGTCACAGTTCCTGAGAAGGAGTACGTCGAGCTTACACGTGCGCGTACACAACCTGAAGCTGAAGCGTTGGCCAAGTCGTTCAACTTGGTCACCGTTCCTGAAAGCGACTACACTGAGCTGACTCGTGCGCGTACTCAATCTGAAGCTGAAGCATTGGCCACGTCTTTCGATCTTGTTACCGTGCCAAAGAAGGAGTATGCTGAGTTGACGCGTGAACGCACCCAACCTGAAGCTGAGGCTCTGGCCAAGTCATTCAACTTGGTCACCGTTCCTGAAAGCGACTATACTGAGCTGACTCGTGAGCGTACACAGTCTGAAGCCGAAGCTCTGGCCAAGTCATTCAACTTGGTCACAGTGCCCAAGGAGCAGTACGTCGAGCTCACACGTGAGCGCACTCAACCTGAGGTCGAGACATTGGCTAGATCTTTTGATCTGGTACCTGTGCCCAAGACTGAGCACGCAGAGCTGACGCGTGAGCGCACAAAGGCTGATGCTAAGTCGCTGGCTAAGACGCTCGGTCTTGTCGCGATTTCACAAGAGAATCTTGCCGAGCTCAAACGCAAGAGGACCAAGGAGGAAGTTGAGACTGCTGCAGCCGAGTACGGTCTTGCTACTATTGGTGAGTCTGAGCTTGCTGAGCTGACTCGTGAACGCACACAGCCTGAGGCCGTTGCTTTAGCCAAGTCATTCAATCTCGTCACAGTGCCCGAGAAGGAGTACGTCGAGCTCACTCGTGAACGCACACAGCCTGAAGCTGAAGCTCTGGCCAAGTCATTTGATCTTGTCACAGTGCCAAAGAACGACTACGCTGAGTTGACGCGTGAACGTACACAGCCTGAAGCTGAAGCTCTGGCCAAGTCGTTCAACTTGGTCACCGTTCCTGAAAGCGACTACGCTGAGCTCACTTGTGCGCGTACACAACCTGAAGCAGAGGCATTGGCCAAGTCATTTGATCTTGTAACTGTACCGAAGAAGGAGTATGCTGAGTTGACGCGTGAACGTACACAACCTGAAGCTGAAACTCTGGCCAAGTCATTCAACTTGGTCCCAGTGCCCAAGGAGCAGTACGTCGAGCTCACACGTGAGCGCACTCAACCTGAGGTCGAGACATTGGCTAGATCTTTTGATCTGGTGCCTGTGCCCAAGACTGAACACACCGAGCTGACGCGTGAGCGCACAAAGGCTGATGCTAAGTCGCTGGCTAAGACGCTCGGTCTTGTCGCGATTTCACAAGAGAATCTTGCCGAGCTCAAACGCAAGAGGACCAAGGAGGAAGTTGAGACTGCTGCAGCCGAGTACGGTCTTGCTACTATTGGTGAGTCTGAGCTTGCTGAGCTCACTCGTGAACGTACACAGCCCGAGGCCGTTGCGTTGGCCAAGTCGTTCAATTTGGTCACAGTGCCTGAGAACGACTACGCTGAGTTGACGCGTGAACGCACCCAACCTGAAGCTGAGGCTTTGGCTAAGTTGTTCAACTTGGTCACCGTTCCTGAAAGCGACTACACTGAGCTGACTCGTGCGCGTACTCAACCTGAAGCAGAGGCATTGGCCAAGTCATTTGATCTTGTTACTGTGCCAAAGAGGGAGTATGCTGAGCTTACACGTGAACGTACACAGCCTGAAGCTGAAGCTCTGGCCAAGTCGTTCAACTTGGTCACCGTTCCTGAAAGCGACTATACTGAGCTGACTCGTGAGCGTACACAGTCTGAAGCCGAAGCTCTGGCCAAGTCATTCAACTTGGTCACAGTGCCCAAGGAGCAGTACGTCGAGCTCACACGTGAGCGCACTCAACCTGAGGTCGAGACATTGGCTAGATCTTTTGATCTGGTGCCTGTGCCCAAGACTGAGCACGCAGAGCTGACTCGTGAGCGTACAAAGGCTGATGCTAAGTCGCTGGCTAAGACGCTCGGTCTTGTCGCGATTTCACAAGAGAATCTTGCCGAGCTCAAACGCAAGAGGACCAAGGAGGAAGTTGAGACTGCTGCAGCCGAGTACGGTCTTGCTACTATTGGTGAGTCTGAGCTTGCTGAGCTGACTCGTGAACGCACACAGCCCGAGGCCGTTGCTTTAGCCAAGTCATTCAATCTCGTCACAGTGCCCGAGAAGGAGTACGTCGAGCTCACTCGTGAACGCACACAGCCTGAAGCTGAAGCTCTGGCCAAGTCATTTGATCTTGTCACAGTGCCAAAGAACGACTACGCTGAGTTGACTCGTGAACTCACTCTCCCCGAGGTAGAAAATCTGGCCAAGGGCTATCATAAGGTAACCATTTCCGAAGATCATCATCAATCTCTGTTGAGCCCTTCGGTTGACCACATAACTGCCTGCGGCAAAGATCTAGGTCTTTCTGTGATTCCCAGTGATAAGTACGACGAGCTGACAAAACTCGCACATGAGCCTGAAGTTGATCATATCTCTGATCTTGCCAGATCTAGAGGTCTGACCTTGCTTCCCGAGGCAGAATACCAGTCTTTAAAAACTATTTCCCAAAGTCCTTCTTTAGCTCATATTTCTTCCAAGGCTGAGACTCTCGGATACTCTGTTATCCCAGCTTCGGAGTTGCTTTCGCTTGAAGAAATCAAAAATTCTCCTAGTATCGATTTCCTCAACACTAAAGCCAAGACTCACAATTTGCTACTTGTACCGGCTGATGAATTCACCGAGATCAAACGTCAAGCCGATGCTCCTACTAAGGAAGAGTTAGAAAAGAGTTTGGCTGTTTATGGCTTGGTTCCTATTTTGGCTACTGATCTTACTCAGCTTCAAGCAAAAAGAACACAAGAAGAGGTGGCTGAAGACGCAAAATCATATGGTTTGGTTGTAGTTCCTGCTAAAGAGTTAGATTCTTTGCGTAACCCGTCTGCAACAGCTATTGCTGCCGCCGCCACAGGATTAGGATTAGTGGCAATTTCAAAATCTGATCACAAAAAGCTATCTGAACCCTCAGTCAGTGATATTCAAAAGCATCTTCAATATCATGGTCTTGTATCTCTGCCTCAACAAGAGTACGATAGACTGGTTACACCTTCTTTCGAAGAGGTGACACAGCGTGCTGCTGCTCTTGGCTTATCAGTATTACCTTTGACAGAACTAACAGAGCTTCGTAATACATTGGAACATCCTTCGCAAAACTATATTGAGAAGCACGCCGATAAATTAGGCTATACTGTTTTGCCTTCAGAGGAGGCCGCTAGTTTGAAAACACCTTCAGATGAAAAAACTGTCCCAATTTGCTGATTTGAGAGGGTTATGTTTGCTAAAGAAATCGCAGCTGGAGGAACTTCAACGCAAATCTACTATGCCATCAAAAGACGAGCTTGATTCAATGGCCAAATCTCAAGAGTTGGTTCTTGTTCCTTCTAGTGAATATGCCGAGATAACCAGAAAGGCTGAAGAGCCAACGTTTGATGAGGTTGTATCTATGGGATCGCTTCATGATGCGTCTGTCATCAATTCTTTAGATCTCGATAACCTGAAACGTTTAGCACATTCACCAGAGTTAGACCACATTGAAAACTTGGCAAAGTCTAAGAATATGGTCATTATCTCGAGTGAGTTACACGACAGTTTGATCTCTGAGACTCAGTCTCCTACTAAAGATCAACTGAGTAAAAAAGCCGCGACATATGGTATGGCTTTGGTCTCTACAGATAAGTTGAATGCCTTGGAGAAACTTGAAGATACACCTAGCGTTGAGTTCTTATCTACAAAAGCGATAGAACAAGGCCGTGTGCTTGTTAGTTTGACGGAACATGAAAAGCTAAAGCAGCAAGTGGAGAGTCCTACTATAGACGAGCTTGTAAATAAGCTTGCCACACACAATATGGTAGCAGTTCCATCAGTTGAGCTTGAATCGCTTTCTAGAAGTGTCGAGTCGCCTACTGTTGAAGAGCTCACTACTCGTGCCGAAAATATTGGAATGGTTCTTGTTTCTGAGAGTGACTTTACCGAATTGACTAAATCTGCCAATAGACCAGCTGTTGAAGATTCTTCTCCTGATATTTTGATTACTGCGCTTTCAAAATCGGGATACGTTTCTGTTCCTCAAACTGAGTATGACACTATCACACACCCTAGTGTGGATGATATAAAACAGAAAGCTGTTGAAAGAGGTATGCACACGTTTTATTATCCGTATTGATTTCGAGTTACTAACATTTTTCATAGATCTGGTTGCAATTCCCAAACTTGAATACGACCATATGCATGCTGAGATTGACAACTTTGACAAATCTAAGCTGGATGCCAAGGCTAAAAAGTTGGGTTGTATTGCTGTCCCCATTGATACGTTTGATGATATGTCTAGAAAAGTTTCTACACCAAGCGTAGAGGAAGTCGATGAATATGCTAAAGCATTTGACATGATTCTTGTTCCTGCTACCGAGCATTCGTCGTTGCTTTCGTCTTTTGAACATCCCACTCGAGAATATCTTGAAGGTAAAAGTAGAGATATTGGATTGAAAGCTGTGCCTTTCGAACATTACGATGACTTGAAGAATCCTTCTCCTGAGAAACTTTCTTCACAAGCTGCAACCCTAGGATTATCTGTCATTGCTTCGGATAAACTCAATGAATTGGAAACTGTTGCATCAAAGACTCTATTGGAAGATGCCACAACCGAGCTATTAATCAGTAAACTCTCTGATTCGGGCTATTTTTCACTTGCCGAAAAGGAGTATGAGTCTTTGAAAAACCCTAGTGTGGAAGAGCTTACTGTAAAAGCCAAAGAAAACCGTAAGTTAGATGAGACGCTATTTTTATTGAGAAATTTACTAACATTATTTACAGATTTGACAGTTATTCCTGATACAGAGTATATCAGGTTACTTGACGAAGTTGAAAACTTCAATTCAGATATGTTGCTTGCCAAAGCCAAAAATCTTGGTTACGTTGCTCTCTCTGCGCCTGAATATGAAGAGTTAGTTCGCAAATCGCAAAAGCCTACAGAGAATGAGCTGCGGTCACTTGCCATGTCACACAACTTTGTGATTCTTCCTGCTGTAGAGCACCAGAAGCTGGTGGAATTCTGTGAGACCCCATCTGAAGAGTACATTGTTGAAAAGTCTTCTGGTCTTGGTCTTAAAACTTTGTCACAAAATGAATATGACGATCTCAGTAAACCGTCGCACGAAAAACTTGCTACAATTGCTTCAGATCGTGGTCTAGTGTTGGTTGATGATAAAAAGTATTCAGATCTTACACGAGATTTGACTGAAAGCGATATTGTTGAAAAAGCTTTGAAGTTTGATCTCACTGCCATTCCTTCCGATCTTTATGCCAAACTTTCACGTGATCTTACCACTGAGGAGATTGTGCAAAAAGCTGCAGACCAAAATTTGACTGCTATTCCCACTGAGCGTTATGTTGAACTTTCTCGAGACTTGACTAAAGAAGAGGTAACCAAAAAAGCTAAGAGTCTTGATTTGGTGGCTATTCCCAAAGAAGAATATACTGAACTTTCTCGTGACCTTACTGAAGAAGAGCTTGTTAACAAAGCCAAGGCCTATAATTTTGTTGCTATTCCCGCTGATGCTTACTATGAACTCACCAGGGAACCTACCGAGGCAGAAATAATTGAACAGGCATCAAGATATGATCTTAGTGCTGTCAAGTCTGCCGAATACTCGAGACTTAGAGAGATGTCCCTTCACCCCACTAAAGAGCAGCTTATTGCTGGTTCTGAGCCCTTGGGCTTGGTCCTTGTTCCCAATGATGAGTACAAATCTTTACAAGAAATACAACAAGCGGATGCTCAAGCCAAAAAACAAGGGTTAATTTTGGTGCCTTCTAGTGAATACAGTGAGTTGCAGAGACAAGTTGAGACACCTTCTGAAAATGAATTATTGGCCAAACTGCAAATATTTGGCTTAACTGGTATTTCAGCTGCAAAACTTGCTGATCTCCAACGGAAGCGCACTCAAGAGGAACTTACAGATGAAGCCAAAAGCTACGGTCTTGCTGTGGTGCCCGAAAGCGAACTGAAGGCACTCAGAAAGCCATCTGCGTCGTCTGTTGCCGCAGTGGCTGCTGGATTGGGGTTGGTGACTTTGTCTACTGCTGAGCATAAAGAGATCTCCGAGCCTTCACTGCCTGTACTACAGTCAAAACTCAGCTCCCATGGAATGGTTAGTGTTCCCGAAGCTAAGTACCAACAGCTGTTGAATCCCTCGGCTGGCGAACTGACGACTCAAGCTGCTGCTCTTGGCCTTGGTGTTCTCTCTGCTTCAGAGTTGGCTGATTTGCGCCACAAAGCAGATAATAGCACGCCAGAGCTGCTCCAACAACATGCACAACATTTGGGCTACACCATTATCCCTGCTGATCCTTCAACCGAAATTCTCACAGGATTTGCAGTCAAAAAGAACCTCGCTCTTGTTGATAAAGATCATTTGGATCATCTAGAGCACGTTTCTACTAGCCCTAGTAAGGAAGATCTTATTGGACTCGCTGCTTTACAAGGTTTTACCGTCATTTCTGTATCTGAACTACAATCTTTGCACAAACAGATTGACGACCCCACTTTTGACGATCTCAAGCTGAGTGGCGAAAAACTTGATATGACTGTGATTCCCGATTCTGATTTTACAGATCTTCAGCGACGTGCTACACATCCCACTATTGAAGAATTAGCTGCAAGTTCCGAAAACTTGGGATACACCGTTCTTCCTAAGGATCAATTGGACGAGATTAATAGAAAGCTGACTGAGCCAACTGTCACAGAGTTAACTGAACTTTCTAGATCTGCTGGTTATGTTGCACTTCCAGCTGTTGAGTACGAACAGATGGAAAAGAGTGCTGTTGAACCTGATCAAGAAGAGGTGATTCAACATTGTAGACGACTTGGTCTTTCAGGTATTACTCTTGTCGAGCTTGATGAGTTGCACAAAAAGCTCAATCAACCTTCAAAGACGGATTTGGAGGTTTCTGCCAAGAAGCTTAATCTTGTTCTTGTTCCTCGCGACCAATACGCCTCAATTAATGAAAAGTCTCTTCAGTTTGATAAGATTATGGCGGAGGATTCTGATAGTCCTCGCAAGCAACTTGGTTCTGTTCTAGCTCGAAAAGAACATTTTGAAGGAATCATCAGAAAGTCTGCTTACACTGAGTCTTCTCCCCATGGTGAAAAGGTTATTGAGTCTATGCGTTCTTTGGGATATGTTCCTGTATCTTCTGAAGAGTACAAACGCTTAGTTGAAAACCAACAAGAGTATAAGCCAAACAAACTTGACATTGTACGATCTGCAAAAGAGTTTGGTTTGGTTGCCATTGGTGCTGAAGAGTACAGATCGCTAGTCAAACGTGGAAAGTCTGGTCATGGCAAGAGCAGCTCAGTAACCTCATTTGACGGATTTGACGACAAGCTTCGTGCTTCTATTTCTGGTCAAAGCACTCCGTTGGTTATTCCCCACGATACCACTCTCTCTCGTTCTTCTTCTATTAGTGAGAATACTCGAAATGTTGAGTCGGTCCCTAGTGACTACTTGGCTTCTTTGAGAAGAATTGCTGAAACTCCTACAAATGAAGATGTTATGAAATTGGCTAAGAAGGCTGGTTTGGTTTGTATTATTCCTGGCGTAACTACCGATTCATCTAATTTGGTAGCTATTAGCAAAGAACAATATGACCGATACATTCCCGAAGCAGCTTATGCTAAACCTTTTGAGTGGAAAACTGTTGCATCGCCTGTTATTTCCAGAACAAGCACACCTCTACCTGTTATTTCTAGGACTGGTACACCTTTGCCTGTCATTTCGAATGATAAGGATTTGGATCATGCTGAGGCTGAAAAGTCCAGATCTATTGCACCTGTTCCCGCGGTGGCCACGGTTCAAGATAGTACTTTGATAAAGGAGAGTGAACCCACTTCAAGAAATGTTGATTCTGAGGATGGCGTTGCTATGAAGGCTGCTGCTTTGGGTATGTCACTGATTGGCGCTAGTGAGTTGGCATCATTGAGAAGTTTGCAAAAGGATAATGCTACTGTTTTGAGCGAAAAGTCTCGTCTGGAAGATGAGCTTTCAAAGATCAAGTCAGTTTCCGAGTCGTTGTCGCAGGAAAAGATGAAGATTAATAGCGATTTGCAGGCAAAGTCTTCTTTGGTGTCGACACTTGAGCAGCAAAAGGCTGATCTGGCTGAAAAGTGCGAACAGCTTCAACATGATGCTGCCAAGTATTCTGATGATTTGGAGTCCAAGTCTACTTTGTTGTTGACACTTGAGCAACAAAACTCTGCTCTTTCTGAAAAGCTTGAACAAAATCAGCTGGACGCTACAAAGCAATTTACTGCTTTAGAGACCAAGGTTTCTGAAGCCGAAGAAAAGCTAAAGGAGCTGAGTGAGGAAAACAATCGTTTATTGGAAGAGAAGCAGTCTTTGGAGAAGCAGCATGATGAGGCTTCATCCAAGCATGTAGCGGCTATTGGCGTTTTAGAGGAATCCAAAAACAATGCCTCTGAGCTTCTGCAGCGCAAGGATAAGGAACTAGAACTTTTGTCTCAAGCCCAAGCCGAAAATGACAGTGCATTAGAAAGTTTGAAACTTGAATATGAAAAGGTTAGTGCTGAGAAGGAAGAGTTGGAGACGCAGATTGCGTCTAACAGGTCCACTGTTCAGGGTGTGCAAACGTCTTTGGACGAGTCAAAACGCGATGTTGAACATTTGCGCAATGAGAATATCAAGCTTACGGAGGAGATTGTGAGACTTGAGTCGTTGGTTGAACACAAGCAAATGGACGATGCTCTTGAAAAGGATGGTTCTGCTGGCTCTCGGGCAGTATTGGATGCCAATGCAACTGATGTTGACCCACTTGTTCTACGTTATAAATCGGGAGATGCTGATAATTCTGTTGGTACCCTGACACTTGAACAAAGCCAGGTTGAAATTGAAAAACTAAAGACTGAACGTGATGAACTTCTTTCACAAGTCAACGCTGAGCCTACTATAGACTCCGTCAAGACTACTGCTGGTATGCTTGGTTTGACGGTTTTGCCGCATGAAGTGTTTAGTTCTTTGAACAGAAATGCTGCTGATGCCACTCGACCCAAAGAATACACAGTGAAGGAGATTCAAACTATTGCCAGAAAGATGGGCTACGTTTTGGTCCCAGATGGAGATAGACCACAAGAGGCGCAAGACAATAGAAGCCGGTCACCCAACATGGTGCCATTGATTATTTCGCACTCGCGTCGAACATCGGCTTCTAGTTCTGCTTCTCCTCGATCACCATCGGCGGCGCCTTCAGTTGGTAGCATCAGTAATGAGAATATCAACAGTGAGGCTGCTAAGCGTGGTCTCGTTTTGATTTCGCAGAAGGAGCACAATTTGTTGAGAGAAAGCGGCTTATTTAATGGTGAAATTTCGGATGAAGAGTTACGCAAGCAGGTTTTGTCTAGAGGCCTGCACCTTCTTACCCAAGAAGATTACGACAGTTTGAAGGCCGGTCCTACGGTGCGTGTTGCAAATGAAAGCAGCTTGAAGAGTGATGCTGCAAGGCTGGGATATGCGGTTTTGACGGATTCGGAGTACAAGACCTATGTTAGATTGAGAAAGGCAAAGGCAGTTGAGTCGAGTGAGATTGGAGATGAAGATGAATTTGTTATGGTTCCTAGTGCGGTTTATGAAAAGTACAAGATGGATAGTGTGATGACGAGAGAGAAATTGCAGGTGGAAGCAGATAAGGTTGGATTGGCGGTGATGACGATGGAGGAGTACAACAACTTGAAGAAGCAGAAGGTGAAGTCTGAGGAGCTTCCTGTTCTACGGGAGGTTCATGTTGGTAAAATGGCAGGCGGCAATGTTGGAGCTGGATCTAGTGAGAATGAAGAATCAAACAGATGGTCGGCTACGGTTCATACCCCAAGAGCTTCTGAAATTTACAGTGTTTCTTCACAAGGTGCTGGGCCACAGCCTGCTGCTGCTGGCAACAACGAGAATGTCAATCCATTTGGATCGTCTACGGCACAAAGAAACATGGTGAGCTCGCCGTCTACAGTTAGATCGCATGCTGGCCGTCGCAGTTTGGAAGGAATGATGCTGGAAAGTGGATTCCGGCCTGATACAAGAGGTGGCGCTACTGGCAATGGAGCAGTTCCAGACAGTGTTCTGGGTATGAGTGCATTGACAGTTGGTGCTAATGTTTCAATGAATGATCGCCATGTAGTGTCTGTTATTACACAGGTACTTGTTGGTGAATATTTGTTTAAATACACTCGACGACTTGCGCTGAGTGGAATTTCCGACAACCGTCATGAACGTTTCTTCTGGATTCATCCTTACACGATGACACTTTACTGGAGTACTGATAGCAGTTCAGTTGACACTCGCCACAACGGCCGAGCCAAGTCAATTGCTATTTTGGGCGTGCAACAAGAAGAGGATCCTAATCCCTTGCCAGTTGGTCTTTACCACAAGTCTATCATTGTTCACTCAGTTGACCGAGTAGTCAAGATTACGTGTCCTACACGTCAACGCCACAATATTTGGTACAGTGCTATGATGTACTTGCTGAAGCGTATTGACGATATTCCTAATGATATGGAGGACAGCGAAGGGCTGAATGCGTTTATTAACGGCGACCGGATTGATCAAGAACGGCTTCGCGCCAACAATTCGCCGTCGCGCCCGATGAGCAGCCGAATGACTACGTTGCGACACAGTATTGCGCCGGAGATGAACCGCAATCGGGCCAGTCGTGGAGGCTCTGCGAGAATGCGGTCGACGTCTACTCATGGCTTGCAGACGCAGCCGCAGCCGCAGCCGCGACGCCCGAGTACTTTAGGCAGTGATGTTAGAAGTGTTTCTTCTAGTATCAACTCGCCGTTGTTGGACAAGTTCAGAAGAAGTCGTAATTCTTCGAGGAACTAGAGTGTGGATTTTAGTATTATTATTATTATTTGTTTTGATTATTTGTTTTTATTTTTTATTATTGTATTTTTTATATTTTTTACTTGAATATTATTTTTATTGTTTTTTTTTTTATTTCTCTTTGATTTGTTGAGACCAGATCTGAGTAGCCAGTTATGAATGTGTACACAAGTTGATTACACGATGCATGACTGGGTCATGACCATAACATGTTTCTTTTAGTGACAGCCAAGCAAACAAAAAACAAAAAACAAAAAAAACTCATTTTTGATCTAAATTTATGCCAATTTTTTTTCTGGGGTAGCATAATAATATATTATCGTTTGAGAATCAGTTCAAAAGGAAAAAGAAGGCCATTTTTTTTTTTTTTTCAAATTTCTTAATTCTCAAAGCGGCAGACCCCAATCTTGTGTATTGCTTTAAAAAGAACCAAAAAAAAAAAAAAAAAAAAAAAGAAAAAGACGGGGTGTATCATGTGGCCACTTTTATTGCCTAAACGGTTCATGTGGGAAAACAGATTGTACAGACACACAGAGAGAACTGAGAGGTGTTGTTTAATAGTTTCTTTTGTAGCGCTGACCAACGGTGTAAATCAAATCTTCATATGGAATCAAATCCAAACAGTGACAAGTCGTGAATTATCATCATTGCCAAAGAGCCAGCAATTGCTCAGACGGCATTTGGAGAAAAAAAAAAGAGGGTAAAATGTACATAAATATTATGACTAATATTTCAGATATTATTAATCACAGAGTATATTACCTAATAAACGGGGTAATTTATGCTGAAAGTGTATCAACAATAACAAAATAAAAACATGCGAATTTGTGCACGATAATTAACAGATCCCTTGACGACAAGTACACACATGTAAACGGAGGAGGCCTGCTACATCGAGAGAAGGTGTGTGCCAATCTCAAGCAGCTGCACCTTCTTTTGTGTGAGAGAGTGTGTACGATAATTGTTGTGTATCAATCAACAAGATTTTCATGCGAAACATGTACACATATACACATAACAGAGATGAATCCATAGTCTGTTTTTTTTTCGCACAGATTTATAACTGTTTACACGCCTGTTTTCTTTGTTCAAGAACCAATCAAATGCAGCTCGTATCTAATCTCGTCTACATTATCAAAATCAAAAAAAGGCTTTACACATTGCGATACGCACCCATGTAGAATGTATGCCATAGTCGTACACTTGTTTTCGACAGGGTAATCTAGTCAACAACAAAAGCAGAAGAAAGAGGAGGGGTTCCTGTACTCATTCCAATGCCTGCTCAAATAAAAACAGTTTCGGGGAATGCACGAAAAGTGTGTGTACATGTGTGTATTGGTTATCGGGTGAGACGATTGATTGATAAGAGCAGTGTGGATACACATATCGCACTCCGGTGTTTGAAGATAATCAACTTGTCTATCTTTCGGCATTGGGAAAGTAAAATAAGCGGTGTGTATCTTCGAGAAGAACAAAAAAATCATGAACGGCGCGCCAACGGTTTGAATCTCAACAAACAACAAGAATGCTTTGTAGTATTGGGTCTCCGTTGATGAATGTCTCCTTTTTTTCTCATCTTGCAAATATCCGTTTCCAATCAGACTCTGTTCCCCAGCCTGTCTAGTTTTCTCTTAGACTACCCCAGACTTTTTCAACCCATCTGGCCAATCTCAACTCGCGCATTGCTGGTTCTCAAATGTGTACCCCGGATTCTTCGGGTTCTTTACAAAAAAAACAACAGTATACCCGTTGTACACTGTCTAGGCACGTGCACTGGCGAATGTGTCATGAACTAGTCCATGATTATATCAGCCAAACACACAGAATATCTTGGTACGTAGTGTGAAGATCTCAGAACAGTGTACGTTTAGTGCCAGCAGCAGTTGAGAGCCGCCACTCAAAAGAGAACAACACAGCCTTTGTTGCCAATTTATGTCCAGCGCCCTCGAGCACAAATATCACTGCAATTCTATTGGCCAGATACACAAGCCCACTATATATACAAGAAAAAGCCATGTACATACATTGTACACAGAATTCTAAAAGTGCTTAATGATGATGATGATGATAATGTGTTGCCCACTGCCGATCTTGAGCAACGACGAGACCAACCCGGGGCAATGGAAATTTGTGTACACAACTCGAAAAAGGAGAAACAGACGCACGGTTCTCTAAAAGTGAGTAGTGTACATTGTACACTGTATGGTGGACATTTTTGCCGGGGTGAAACTCAAATTTCAAATTGCCGTGGCAACCGGCCCCTGCCCTGGATCTGCCCCAGACTTTACATGACGTAAGTGCTCACTCAGCACAAGGCAAGGCAAGGCAAGGCAAGGCAGAAAGTGCGAGTTTCTCGAGACTGTATAAGCGACGATCTTTTTTGAAGTTCATGACGAGTGTACATAACCGCGCTGTTTTGTATGTATACACAAATCTCTTTGTTTGCTCGGCAATGGTCTATCCATTTAATTACGCACTTGTGTGTACAATCAGTGAACCCTTTTGAAGAAACTGTGTACACATTCAGATAACAGCAGCCCAAAAGCCCAAGCCATTGTAGCACTTTTTATCCTTTACATTCATACAATAGTAAGCACTCTGCGTACGGTTGTATTGTGTAATCAGTTCTTTTCCTCCCCGGGGTTCTGTGCCCAAACAGGCAATTGTATCTTTCCCGGGGTTGTTTGTTTCTTTTGTTAATTGTTGTCATTTGTTGCATTAATTTATGCGCAATTCATGCAATTCATGCTACCCTGTGACATAAATATAAGACACTAAAAAAAAAAAAAGAAAAGCGCAACAGCTGTCCTGTTGTTGGTCCTACAAATAAAGTTTTCCACTTTTTTTTTCTTTCCCCAGACTGAAACGAGAGACAACCACTATGCGTGTGTACATGTATTCACTTTTTGTTGTGTTGTGGGCATTTCTCCCTGGCCTCTTCTTGTTTCACAGCCTTGTTTTTTTCTTCCCTACTGACTCCTTCATATAAACCACGAAGACTGCTCCTTTTTTTTATTCTTTCTTTCTTTTCCTTTCTTTATTCCCCACTACTTATTTATTGTCATTTGATTTTTATTTTTTCACTTCTCCAAGTTTCAACGGCTAAGGTCTACTTTATTCTTTTACTTTTACATTTTTTCCAACTACACAACATAATCACACAAAATGCCTGACGGTGCCCAAGCTTGGTGTAGCAAAGTTATTAAAACTCCTGGTAGCAATTCCGACCGCATTGCACAGGCCTGCGACAGATGCCGCTCGAAAAAGGTCAGTATACATATCCTGCCTTTCTCCTCCTCCTCCAAACCTTCTACTAACACTCCTTTCTACAGATCCGTTGCGACGGCAAGCGACCTCACTGCACACAGTGCTCGGCTGTCGGATTCGAATGCATCACCTCAGACAAGCTTTCGCGTAGAGCCTTCCCCAGAGGATACACAGAATCGCTCGAGGACCGCGTGCGACAGCTGGAAACGGAAAAAAACAAGCTTCTCAACCTCCTCGACATCAAAGACGAGCAAATGGAACTTCTCTCTAAAGTCGAATCAGTACACAACAGCATTGCATCTCCCAAAAAACAGCCTGCATCGGCGTCGCCGCCGTCTTCGCGACCGCCCATCATCTCCGCCGCTACCCCAGTATCGCCGCCTCTTGTAGCACATCCAGTCCCAGCTGCCACAGAGCAATCACTTCCAGCAACAGCAATGTCACCATCCAGTCCTTCCGCCGCAGAGGAAGAAGCCTACGTTGTCCACCAAATCAACACTCTTTCAGAAGACGGCATCTACACAGGCTCCGCTGCTGGCGGCGTGTTTATCGAAGCGTTTCTGGAAAAGCTCAAGACGAAAAACAAGGCAGCCACTCCTTTAGTCGCCGCGCTGTTCAAAAACCTCGACCAGCCCCTGCTCCCGAACAATGCGTCTCAGACACCAGCCTCGCCAGACGCGTTCCCAACCCCAGTCTCTATTGCATCGCCTCTTTCCAGCTCGCCGGCACCGTCCTCCGCGCCCGCCCTCACACTGCCCAGCCGGCTCACATCTGACCGGTTCACGGCGACATACTTCCACGAGTGGAACTCCATGTTTGCCATTCTCGACCAATACGCATACCTCGAAGAGTACCAGAACGTCATGAGCGCGCTGTCGTACGCCGAGGCCACCAACAACTACGACGGCCTCAAGGGTAAAGAGACGTTCATGGTTACTGCGCTTCTCGTAGTGTACTTGGGCTCGATTGCGACGAAAGACAAGTCTGCGTCCGCTATGGCCGAGAGCCACAAACTGGAGCAGGAGTGGAAAAAGGCGTTCACCCACCAGCTGCAGTCCAAGCCCACACTGGCCACTGTCCAGGCTTTGGTGCTGGCCCTGATTGCCAGCATGCATGTTGGCAATACCAACGACGTTGCCTGGTACAGAATGATGGCTGTCAACACGACACAGCGTCTGGGTCTGCACCGCTGCCACAAGAGTCTCAAGTTGCACAATGGCCAGCAACTGCCGTTCTACGACCAGGAAATGCGCCGCAGAGTGTTCTGGGTGACTTACACCTTGGACTGCTTTGCAGCAGCACAGCTGGGCTCCCCGCGACTCCTGCACGACGACGACATTGAGTGCGCGCTCCCGTCAAACATTGACGACGAGATGCTGAATGCCGGCAGCGACTCTCTTGCTGAAGGTGCTGACTCTAAAATGACGCAAATGTCGTGTCCTTTGAGTATCATCCACTTCTCCAAGTGTCTCGCAAACATCCTCGGCACTGTGTACTCGTCTGTCAAGAAGACGCATCCATACAAGACCATTGTGCAGCTGGAGGATCAGCTGGAGTCGTGGCGAAGAGAGCTGCCAGCCGACTTGAAGTTTGAGTTTGCCAACGGCCAGCCCACAGCTACACTTTCGCCTGTCCATCAAAAGTCGCCGCTGCATCTGATGTTCTATCACTACGCGCGGATCCTGATCCATCTTCCGGCATTGTCGTCGACCTCGTCGGGCACGCGCGGCTCAGCGTCGTGCGTGGCCGTGATGCAGTCTGCCAAGCTCCTGATCCAGGTCAGCAACTACCTCAAGCACCGCGCCGTGATCTCGACCGTCCCGATGAACACGTCGCGCATGAACGTGTTTTTCGCGGCGCTCGTCATGTTTGGCGCAGTGGACTACAGCCGTGGCGGCGCGCTGCTCATGGACATTCGCAAGACGATCCAGTCGCTGCAGTCGCATATCTTTGCCGACATCCAGATGCGCCGCCCGGGCGCGCTGTCGCAGGAGTCGTTCCATTTGTTTGAGCAAGTCTGCGACGGGCTTTTGAACGGGTCGGGACCACAGGGCTCGACCGGCCGCAGAAAGAGTAGTGTTTCGAATGCGCCGCCGCAGAAGATGGATGACAAAAAGTGTGCCAAGAAGGGACAGCCCACGAAGACCATTCCTCTGGCGTCGCCTCCTGCCACTACTACAGTTGCTCCTGTGAAACCTGTTTGTGACGTGCAAAGCAACGAGTCACTGCGCGAGTCTGCAATTAATGACTTGTTGTTCTTGAACGCGCTGGCCAACAACGCGTCGTCAGCGGCGGCCCCAGGAAGCACATCGTCTCGCGCGTCCAGCGTGTCTGAGCCGCACAACAGCAAGCCCATGAACCTGTTTGACTTTGTGCGGCCGGGGCTAGTAGGCGACGAGCTGTTTTTGAACCTTCATCATGACGACAACGACGACGAGCACAGGTCTGCTGTCTCGCATCCGGTGATGCCCAAAGTGGAGCCGGTGTATGATGCAGGGATCCCGGATCACCATCATCAAGGCGGCGATCTGTTGGAGTTTTTGTGGGACGAGCCGACCAGTTTGTCGCTGGCGTGAGAAACTAGCAAACCTGGGTTTATTTTATGTTTTTTTATGTTTGATTATTATTATTGGTGATGAAAAAAGTAGTGTACACTTTAAGTAATGTGTTTTGTGTGTATTATTATGAAAATTTATATCTATTCCTATTTTTTTTATTGCGCTTGTGTGTGTTTTTAGTTTGAAAGAGTAGTTTGAGTACAGGTACATGACAGAAGAAAACTATCAAAATTTAGAGTCTTATCACGTGAACATTTTGATAAGTTCCCCTTACCCTAACATTTCATAAGTATCTTATATTTTATCTGGGTTGCTTATCGTCACACACTTTTATGTACTTCAATATGTATACACTTTTCAACACACACTGTACTTTTTGGCTTCGCAACAATGATTCCTGAGCTCAGCAATCTAACAAAAAGCAGATCTACGTATGTACAAATTCGTATCATCTATAACATTATGATTTTTGCGTAAAAGATAACTGTGACGATAAGCAACCCAGATAAAATATAAGATACTTATGAAATGTTAGGGTAAGGGGAACTTATCAAAATGTTCACGTGATAAGACTCTAAATTTTGATAGTTTTCTTCTGTCATGTACCTGTATATGGGTTGAATTGAGATACAGATGTTTAGTTGTTATAAATGACATGACAAAAGCAAGTGAAAATGAAATTGAGGAAGAGAACGGACAGGATAGTAAAACAGTTGAATGAATGTACTCGTGATTCTTAAAAAAAAAAAAAAAAAAAAAAAAAAAAAAAAAAAAAAAAAGGTGATGCGGAACGTCAACTGAGCATTGTTTACCCCGGATTTTTGTCTTTCGCCCCCCGCAAAATCATATGTGTACATTTGGTCCAATTGGACATGTAAACATTGTATGAAAAAAGATTGGCTGTGTATGTGTTATGCTGTTTATGTGTGGTTTTTGTATGTGTGGTTTTTGTAGTTTGCTTTATTCTTTTTTGTTTTTGAGAAAGTTGTGTATGAATGGTTTAAGTACGATTTGAATAGTGAACATCCAAGAATTGTTTTTTGAGAATTGGTATTGAAGTGTTGATGTCTATTGGTATAATTAGAATACTGAAATCTATCAAGTATGACTTCATTTCAACAGATCTAGTTGTTGATAGTCCAGAAACACTTACTAGGGAAGAGTCCCTGAAATACTGAGAGTTGGGAGGGATATTACAGGAAATTATGTGGTGCTTGTATTGGTAGTGTGCTTTCGTGAAGGAGAGTATCAGGACTGGTGACTGTAGTTCATTGTAAGAATGCATTTGCCAGTTATAGATTTTCACTATTGTCTTTAAGAATAGATCACACAATGGACCATGAATTTGGATTTGTATTTGACAATGTTGGATCATGGAATTTGGTACACCAAACAAGTCTATCACCGAAACCGATACTGGGAGTCTTAGACACCAATCAGAACCTCTACTATTGCCAAATACAAAACTAATAGTGAGTTCACGTTGTAAACTGAATTATAAACATTCAAAATTTGAACGGACTTTGAAATGTGCGGTGACTTTGATATCGACTGTATCCACACAATGTGACATTTTACAATCAGACGCTCAAGTAGACATCAACCTTTCACAGGTCCCAAACTACGATCCATACCCGATACCTGTTACTCTCTATCAATTCTAGGAACAATCTGAACCAGAATCATATACCTCCTACTCTTCTCGTCAAATCTACACCATTGTCCATACACAAACACCAGATACCTAGTCTATTCGACGACGTTCTGTATGCTTTGTCTATCTCTGGTGCCATCCAAGGCCAAAAACCTTTCAAACTCGTCTCGAACAATTCAGGTGTTGTTCTTCAATACCCGGATGTGTCATGAGCGAGAATCTTCTCTTGGAAACCGTCACGGCGTAGCATACACAGTAAAACGTCTGAGGCAAGCAAGCTTTGGAGATAAAATTGAGAACTGCCTTTGTACCGTGGACCTGTGCTCAATCTCCGTGGGCTTTCAACCCCGTATTCACCAATCGTCTGCCAATCCCGCCATCCTACTAAACACTGGGCTAGCTGTAGATATCATTAGTTATATTTCTGTAATATATTAGTTTCAGCTAAATAAGAGTCTTGGTATGTATTCGAAGCACCGTGAACATAAACACGTCACATGACTGGCTTTTTTTTTTGTATGGTTGAGCATTTCGCGATATGGTAGGTCTGGGAGATTCAGATGAATAGCAAACTAGCGACTGCTGGGTTTTTATTTCACAAGCATGGATTTATGTGTGAAGCTTTCGACTGAATTACTTTTCTGCCATTCAGGCAATTGAGTCAAGTACAAGGATGAATGTAAACTAAGGATCAAAACATGATTTCGCTTGCTTCAAAAATAAATAATAAACAGTATAGACAGAATTGTGAATCTACATAAACTGCCACGGATCCAGTATAAACAACTCATACTATACCACTTGTATTAAGAAACTACCAAGTAGTTCTCGCACGTTGTTCATTCGGTCTGTTAAAAGCAGAAAAATCATATTCATATCAAAGCCCCTGTGCCTTTCACTGTGCCAACGAGTTATCTCAATCAACCAATTTCAATGTCTAATCATCACCCAAACGCCACCCCAAAACAATAAGAGACCTGCAACTTCCCATCAATCCCATAAATCTTCTCCAGCTCGCCTAATCGATCATCCAGCCCGGGCACAAAGCTGCCATTGATGTAACAAAACACCTGGTCCTGCGGCCCACACCTCAACTGTTTCCGTATATACCTCACCAAGACCTGGAACTCTTGCGTCTCTGAAATCCGGTAAAGCGCCTGTTTCATCGGTGGCGTCGATCCAATTGGTCGCAGTTGGATGTTGACTTTGGCCGGCGCGGCGGGAGGATTGACCGAGGGTAGATACGAATTGAGAACAGTTGTCGCGCTTAACGGGAGGGTGGATAGCATCAATGATGCAGACAACGGAACAACAGGTATTTTTTCTGGTTCTGAAGGAATCTCGTCGCCCATTTTATGTGCTGTGTTGGTCGACTGTGATTATTCAAATGTGGAGTGGGTGGTTGAAATGATAACGGGTTTGGTCATTTTGTAAGGCTGAATCTACAACGTCGCTGCTTGGGAGAAAAAAAAGTACACGTCCCACGAGCTTGATATCCTCATAGAAAAACTAATTCGTTCATTACACACAAAAATCTATTTATTAAAGAATCAAACAATTCCTCCCTTCTTACACAACTTATAAAACAAAGACTCCTTGTTTTTCAAAAGATTATCAGGTGTATCAAACTCAGACACTTCACCTTTATCCAGAACCAGCACGCGATCGGAATCCATGATTGTATTCAGTCTATGAGCAATAGTGACAATTGTCTTTCTCGAAAACTCTGATCGAATAGTCTCTTGAATAAGCTTATCGGTTTCAACATCAACTGATGCAGTAGCTTCATCCAGTACTAATATAGGCGAGTCATGAAGTAGAGCACGGCCTAAACACATCAACTGCCTTTGACCGGCCGAAAAGTTGGATCCCGATTCATTCAATTGTGCATCCAAACCACCGTCAAGTCCAGCAACAAAGTCCGCTAAATGCGAGTGTCGAAGAACCTCCCATAACCTATGATCGCTATGCTTACTGATAGGGTCCAAATTTTGACGCACGGAACCTTCAAAAATATGAGAATCCTGAGGAATAATAGAAAGCTTTGAACGGAGATCAGCCAGTCCAATCTTGGTAATATCAACTCCATCAATCGTGATACTACCAGATGCCGGTTCAATTATCCTAAACAGTGATAGAATAAGTGAACTTTTCCCGGCGCCTGTACGGCCCACCACGCCGATTTTTTCATGAGGTTTTATGGACAAATCGATATTCTTCAAGATCAGATCCAGATTCGCTCTGTATCTAGTCGAATAATTAGAAAACTCAATTGCGCCCTCATCAGGCCAGTCTTCAGAAGGCTGTGTTTCGGCAATATGTATAGGGGCCTCGCCTGGAAGCTTACAGTACTCAAGAATCCGTTCAACTGCAATAACACTTGTTTCCAAACTGACCAGCATTTTGATAAAGTAATTGACGTCTTCAGCTAGAAGTGCAGAGTATCCCATAACTAGACCAATTAAACCAGGGGAAATTGTTTGCTTGATTGCACCATAACTGACTAGGAGTGCAGTTGTGAACGACAGTACGCAGCCAATGATTTGTTGTCGCATTGATAGCCATCTGCTAATTCCTCTGTATAAATAGATAGCCCTGAGATAATAATCAATGTTATTATAAGACACAAATTTGAACCGGTCAAGTTGATCAAAAGCCCTGATTGTGGCGGCTCCAGTTAAGGTCTCTTGGAAATGTGAGTAAATAGGACTTTGCGACATCATGACAATTCGCTTCATTGCGCGCGAAGCAGAGGCGTAATACTTTTGATAGTATGAGTAAATAACAATCAAAGGCACCAAAATAACTAAAACATAAGGAGATGCAAAGACAATCACCGCAATAGAAATAGCCATGTCAGTAATGACCCAGATAATTTCTAAAAAGTTAGAAGGTAGCGATTCGTCCAGTTCAGACACATCGCCCGAAAACCGATTGACAATGCGACCCAAAGGAGTGGTTTCAAAAAACGTCATGGGACACTTCATAACACTGTCAACCATTTCTTCATGTAACTTTTTAGAGGCAGTAAGGCCGCAATAAATTCTGACTACTGTTCTTCTGAGCACTCCCAAAACGGCAAACAGAATACCAATTGCAAGATATACTCCGAGATAATACGATAGGTTCACATTTCCATTTTCAGTACTGTTTTTCTCAGACCAATGCTTCAACCACATTTTTAGAGTAAAAGAATCCATAGAAGACACAACAATAATGCATAATGTAACAATAACCGAGGGGATCCCGCATGCCAATAAATAAGTCATGTAAACCTTAGTGTGTACACGACCCTTGACCGCTTGCTCAGGAGCCTGTGAAGTTCGTTTGGCTTTTTGATTAATGTCACGACCTTTGAATACTTTTTTGAAACTGGCAATACTTGCACGTCGAATAGTAGAAACGCTATTTCTGTGTTGAGTCTCGGCAGCAATATCATGCAATACGTCGACTTCACCTTCAACAGTGGTATCTACAGAATCCAAAAGAGAGGGATCAGGAGAAGGACTATCATCACTTGTTGGGTCAGTAATATCATCTTCAATCTCAATACTAGTGTTGTTAGAACCAGCAGAATTTGTGTGTCTTCCAAATTCCAAAATCAAGTCACTCAGCCTGCCACCGTTATCAATAGACTCTTGATAAGTACCCCGTTCAACAATCTCTTGATTTTCCAGTAAGATTATAGAATCGGCTTTGGAAAGTGCATGAATTGAGTTTGTGGCAAACACTCTAGTTTTTGAACCAAGAATACCCTCAGATGACAGAACAGATTTCAAAATATGAGAAGAAACATGCTCATCAACAGCAGAAAGAGGATCGTCCAGAATATAAACGTCTGCTCGAGCATAGACAGCACGAGCCAAACTCACACGAGCTTTTTGACCACCCGATAAAGTAATACCCATTTCTCCAATTTCTGTTTGATCACCATCAGGCAGCAACTCAATATCAGGTCTAAGAGCACAAGCATCAAGAGTCAGCTCATAGAATGTAGGATCAAACTTGTGACCGAAAAGAATATTGTCTCGTAAAGTTGCGTTGGTCAACCACATATCTTGCGAGACATATGCAATAGATCCCTTGATTGATACACTTCCCGATATTAAATGTAGCTCACCTAAAAGACCTTTCAGGAAACTTGTTTTGCCAGAGCCAACTTTGCCAACGATACAGCTGAGTTCACCCTTACGAGCCACATATGAAATGTTCTTAAGAGCTGTCGGGGTAGTGTCTTCTGAACTCCAGCCAAAATTAGCCTTGTCCATTATAACTGTATCATCATTGTAGATTAAAGTAGTTTCCAGCTTTTGAACAGATTCCTTTTGCAACTCATCGGCTATAAGAAAATCCTTCACCCGCTGAAACGAGACATAAGAGTTGATGACAGAAACAATTGTCCTGGGGAGTTCAATGATGGGCTTGTTGATTGTGTTAAAAAGCGAAAGACATGGAAATACAAGTTCTGGAGAAAGAACCTCTTGCTCAAAGTAGCCGTAGGATGCAAAGGAAAATGTAGTGATAAAACAAGGCACAATGACCCACAAAAAGTCCATTCCTGATGCAAGCAAAATCATATTTCTCAAGTTCCAAAGCTGCTGGTCTCTGACTGCGTTCAGTTTGGAGCTCAAGGGTATCTCCCATCCATAGAATTTGATTGTTTTAATGGCAGTCAGGATGGAAGTAGTTCTGCGAATACGTTCATCCTTAACCTTCATTTGATTGCGGCGCATAGTCTTCATTTTACTAGACATGTACGAGTTGATAGGCATGACTGCAATAATAACAAGAGGCGCTACAAATGCAGATTTTCCAAGAAGTTGATACAAACCGAAGATACACAGAGCAATCTTGATAGGGGCCTGCCACAAACTGGATATATTGTTTGTTGTTCTTGCAATAATAGTAACATCTGAAGACATCAAGTTGACAATTTCACCAGTTGAACGTATTTGGCGAGACTTGGCGGATAAGGACAAAGATTTGTCGTAAATTTTAGAATTCAGAGATCCCCGAACAGACATGACCAGACTTAAAACTACCTGGAATAATATTGTTCGGCACAAAGTATGACACAAAGCCACCAAAAACATTCCTAAAGAAATATAAAATCCGACTGACTTGGGCATAGGATGATCTGTCCTATAAGATTGAGCAAACATGATCAGAGAACGAAGTAAGAAAGGCTGTGATAGAGCCATCAAGTCAATAAAAAACTCAAACAATCCAGAGTATACAATGAGGTATCCGAAAGATTTCAGCAGTGCAGTGATGAGGCCCATCACAGAATCCGACGACCGGTTTTCCCAGTTTTTGGTGAAAGTGTCTCTCAAGTACCGACTTGACAAGGTAGCTTGGATAGGAGGCAAGTCTGTAGGATTGATAACATCGTTGGTAGCTTTGGTGATAAGAGGGTTGATCCAAGAAAATGTGAATAGTGATATAAGGTCTGACGAATCAAGAACGCCCTTACTCTGCTCAATATGCTGTTTGTGATAAAATATGAATGGCAAATATTCTAAAAAGAAAACTGCCACAGAAATGAATGGGAAAAAAATGTATAATGAAGAATAAAGCGGATCTGTTTGGATGTATGAGTTGACGAATATGTGGAAAAGTTTCATCGAGTAGGATACAAAACCAAGAATCCAAAACAATAATAGAGCGCTATCGGGAACATCTTCGTAGACATTTTCCCGAACATGTAGAGTCCATACAATTATTGAGGCGAAAAATGAGAGTATCGGGGAGACCGTCTTCAAATCGTATAGTCCTGAAGATCTGTAAGAGATTAAACCGACGGCTGCTTGTAATGCGGTAAAAAGCAGAACAAAAATCTATTTATTAGTATTAGCCAATGACGTGAAAAACAAATGAATCAAAACAAACTTACCAGCTTTAAGGAATTATACCATGGCGAGCGTTGTGAGGATATTGGGCTTCGCCGTTTGATGATCAAGCTGGCGGACCCCGCGACTAGTATAAATGCGATTGGAATGAGTAAAATGACAGAGTCGATAAAACACGAATTGAGGTTTCCTTCTGGTGATATTATGGCCCATCCGTTTTTATCTGTGCAAAGTTGGGAAAAGAATCCTCCGGTACAAGCACCTAGAGACGAGTTGCACCCTCCGGGTCTGATGTGCTCTACATCGCTACCTATCAGTATCATAGGTGATTGAGTAGACATGATTGAATAATGTGACGGCGCCGAAGATGTTGTAGCCGGTAAATGGAATGTGCAGTCTTTCTAGCTTTGAATCGAGCGGCAAATGAGGTTGAATTGCAGTTACTCAAATAGAAACAATATTGTGTTAAAAATGGTTGGATAAAAAGTAGCCAATGTAGTTTTGTGATATTATGAACCAGTTCAAGAATGAAAACGAGCGTGTTTCAGTATCAAATAACCAGAAACACCGTGGGGATTTCTAGTCAATGAAAGCTAGGGACGAAGGGAAAGAGATCAAGAAATTGAAACGAGTTTTGATATGTTGATATTAGCAAAGATCCCATTGACTTATAGTCACATGATGACACGGCTGATTCTCGTAAAGGGATCAGTCGCGTGTGGGATTGGGTAAAGCTCAGCCCAGTTGCCTTCGAGACTTTGATCTTGGGCCTGTACAAATTGTGTTTTGCCACGGTGGATTTCGCCTCAACTGTGCTGAGCAGTTCATAAATTTATAGAATTGAGTCAGACTCCAGAACTATTTATAGGATTAGAGGCAACTGAAGAGTCATTCTTGAGCTTGCGAGACAAACTAGCAGAAGTTCGGCACTACCATCAGACCTCCAGTTATTGAGAATACTACTCTAGGTATTGGAACTGGTTTCTGACTATCCAATAGCACTGACGGTAATATGACAGAATTAAAAACTATGCGACTTAAGGTGCTGATTTGTATGACACAACTCCATACTCATTGGTCGCGTACTTTTGAGATGATACAAAATCACGGAGTCTGAAAATATGAAAACATCGAAATTTGAACCTGTATTCAATTAGCTAATGTCAGAGCTTCCGTATCTTTAAGCTATATAATCATTGAGAGAAAAATAGTTGTAGATAATTCTGTAACTTTGATCAAGTATGATGAAAATCTTGAGCACAAACTACTGAAAAGAGTAATTTGAGTTCAATTGCCCAACCGATCTTCAGACCAGTTACAAGCCGTTATATTAGGATTGAGAATACAATTCAAATGGGATCATACAATTGAATATATAGAAATTTAGAAATTCATATTTGATCTATACACACTCTAGCTATCACAAAAGACTTGCACATGTTTTTACTAGTCTTTAAATCTCATTGCGCCATAGGTCGACACAAGTTATCAATAATATTATGTAATATCAACCCGTCCCTATTTATATTTGTCATGAACATACTAACATGGATTTTTTTTTCTTTCTTTTCTTTGCATTAATAATTCATTCTTTAGTTTTTCGACATCATGGGGAAAGAGAATTCCATCAACGCTACGAGCAACGATAATCCTACAATCGACGAAATATGCGACACGCTACGATCTGCTGCGATCACTGCAAGTGTATGTTCTCAAGTGGAGTTTACTGATCGAGGTGACTCTGAAGTTCAAGAGTATTGTTTTCCCAACTAACAAAGTTTATAGGAGACAGGAGATTATATATCCTACTCGGAAATGCTGGACACATTTCTAACCGAGCCCGAAAAGTATACAGAAGACGATAAAGATGAACTGCTGAAAACCGTGCTCGAGGTGTTCTTAACAGAAGACGAGATCGTGACCCAAATAGGATGGGATATGCCATCGTTACTATTACCTTACTTTGAAACTTCTTACGACTTTGCAACCGGTCCACTTTCACAATCACCCTTGATCAAAACATTAATGAGCATTTTTTCGCTGCTGGCACGCAAGGGTAATCCAAAAGAGTTATTTGTGTCGAGTTTGGAAGGGCTGACAACTCTTGAAATAATCCCTTTGAGTGATGATGACAAACGCACTCCAGAGGTAGCCGAGCGGTTTTTCGAACTCAAATTCATGGCCCTCAATGAATTGTTATCTTTCTCGCTAAACCGCATCAATGTTCTTCGACCATCGAGCTTTTTGGCTGACGCTACGGCGACCCTCACAAAATTCTTGGCAGAGCAGCTGGACTGTTTGTCGCTTCGCAGTGTCACATTTATTCTTCGCAGAATGTTTTTATTCGCTCGTGACTACCGGCCATCGCCATCTACATCGAAAGAGAACATAGACGAAGAGAATAATCTCAATTGCAAACTTCTTCAAAGATTTGTAGCCAGAATCTATCAATTGGCTCTTCAGCAATATTCACTACGATGGAGTCAAAGATTTTTCGTACAATTAAGCAAAGGTGTCGCATATGTCACTTTACCCGCAAACAAAAACCCGGTTCAATTGGATGACCTGACACAGGCTTTTGATGATATCATCAACAGACTCATGCAGTTAGCATTCTCTTTTGACATTGATTCTCAAGCATTGTTTGAAAATATGGTATCTGAGAATCCCGGCACCGCTACAGACGAAAGTCTTCCTGAAGCTGCTGTGTTTTTGTTGTACACAAACTACCGTTTCGAAAACAGATCCGAGTACAAAGTCCCATTTAAAGGGTTAATAAAGTTGACACAAAAACTCATTGAGGAATGCCAGACTCTGGAAGCTTCAAATGGTGTTTTTGATAGTCTGCTTTTTTGGGGGCTATGGACTATTAGATCCTTGAAACCCAAAGATATCCAGTCAATAGAATTCGATGAATTTGCAAGCTACCTGGATCTTCTCACACTTTTGGCTCGCAATACACCCAGAGAAATGCAACAGATTGCTCTTTCGCTTTTAAGACGCTTTTTGTCCCTGGATACACCAGAAAATAGATACAAATGGCTTATTTCGTCAATCGAGATGAGCCCGTATCTCGAAATTCGTGATCTAAGCATCAGAATGCTGAAAGACTCAATTATTCCTCCCAAAGCTTCAAAAGACCCTGACAACATACTGAAGAATATTACAGACAACATCTCTCGAATGTCCATCACAAATGAAAAATATACGCTTTCGGACATACAACTAAAAGAATTGGAAAGTATGATTAAAAAACAGGTGACAGATGTCAATAGCTTTGAAGATCCTGAGTTTGTTCTGCTGCTATCATGGATAAACTTTATGATTGTCGTCAAAACTTCCATTGCTAAGGATGTCGTAGATCATACGAGAGAACTCATCAAAACGGAAGGAACCAAAGCAGAAACCTTGGGCTTACAAAACAGAGTAGCTATGCTAGAAGTTGCATTGCCTTCCTTGGAGACCCAGCTGAGTACTAATAAGGATTCATAACTATTTGTAAATGGACGCTACATTAGAAAATATAAAAACACTGTGATAATATTACTCTAGTTGGCCAATACCTTTTCGATAATTTTCAGGTACTCGAATAAAGCTTCTTCCTGTAACCTTTTAGTCACCAACTGCAGAGAAATTGGAGCATCAGTAAACGTTTCTGGTTTGTAAGATTCGAAAAGTTCTTTGTCAAATTCGTTCAAAGGCGTGTAGTCATTAGGGTACGCCTTGTCCTTCACGGGATCAACAGTAGTAACTGGGAAAGTAGCTCCTGGGTAATCCAAAGTGTTCCAGTGACTAGTGTACCCGGGATACTTTGAAGTCTTATGAAGCGGGGCAGGGCCAGGACCAACCGGACATATGAGCATATCAATTCCTTGAGCATTCCAGTACCTGTTATAAGCATCCTGGTATATGAATCTTTCAAGGTATGCTCGTCGCATTTCATCTGCGTCTAGTTTTTTAACAAAAGGATTTTCAACTATGGTCATTTGTGTCAGCTCCATAACCGGCTCATCTGTGTCCTTGAGTAAATCCAGCATACTTTTCCCTCCATCCTCAAAATACAGTTTGGTCATGCCAAGTCCAACATGATGATTATAAGGTTTAAACTCCACGACTTCCAGATCGTAATTGTTGTCTGTGGATGATTTAAGCTTTTGTTCAATCTCGCGGAGCGCACGAGCCACTGGAGGCTGAGGGTTGATGAATCCATCAGAATGCATGATCCCTATCTTGAGCTTTTTGTTGTTACTTTTAAAGACTTGTTCAGGCATCCAAGGCTTAGTCATGAGCTCCGGCCGCTTGATCCAGGGTTCAGAGTCAATCACAATCTTGTAGACTAATTCACAGATTTCAAGTGTTCGACCGAGAGGTCCCAGAGTAGATTGAATTGTAGATAAACAGAGCGTTGGAGGTCTGAACACATCAGCCACTGGCCATCTACCAACCGATCCTTTGATTCCGTAGACGCCTTGAAGTGAAGCAGGACAGCGGATTGAGCCACCGACATCACTACCAATGCCCACACATGAGCTACCAAATCCCAGTGCAGCTGCTTCACCACCAGACGAGCCTCCACAGGTCAAATTAGTGTTGAATGGATTGCGAGTTACACCATGGACCATCGAGCTGCTTTCCAGATGCATGAGAAACTGGGGTTGCGTAGTGCGCTGATAAAACACCGCACCGGCGTCTTTTAGAATTTCGGCAATCAAAGAAGTGTGGGGAGTAATATTGTCCACTAAAACGGTCAAAGCAAAATTGTTTCTTTTGCCTTGAAGCGCAATATGATCTTTTAGTGAAACAGGCAGTCCATGCAATGGACCCAAAACATTTCCATGTTCATTGAGATAGTCGTCAAGAAATTGAGCCCTCTCGAAAGCTTCCTTTGGCAAGAACTCCGTGACGTTGTTAAGCAGTCTCTGGGCTAGAATTGCAGCTCGCAAATAGGCTCCGGCAACTTGAACTGCGGAGACTTGTTTACTTTTGATCTGCTCAAGCAACTCAATTGGATCAGTTTCAACAATCTTCAAGTCAGTAGGTGCAAGGAATTGCGCTTTCAACCCAGTCACATTCAAAGGCAGTGGGTCTGGAAGTTCATTCAGATGTTTTGAGTCCGATGGCGATGGAAAGTATTTTTCAACTTCAGCCATGGAAGCATCACGGTAAGAAGCAAACTTTTTGGCGTTAGATTCCCAGAGTTTAGACATTTTGATATTGATGATGAGGAAGAGGAGAGTATGATAATGTGAGAAGAAAAAAAAGATAAGAAGAAGAAGAAGAAGAAACCTTTATTAAAGTAATAAAATGTGGTTTTTAAGGACTGGCCGAGAGTGAATGACGACAGACTTACTAGTGTCAGCTACATTGATATGCTTGTGCATTGTATACATTTCTGTGCTGAATACATATTTAGTAGCTTCTAGTAGACGCTTTGTTTAACAACCGAGGATGGCTAAGGTGGAGAAATGGTTCCTACAGCAACTTCTTATTATCCACACGAAGGCAATTGTCCAGATACACACATCGAGAACAAATCAATCCAAGACTATTTTATCGGTCGAAATCAATGAACAATTGCTCGGTATATAAATTATCATCAAGTTAGATATACACAGGAATGTTGGGGCAAGACTCTTCGTCAAGTGGTAGTAAGATGGATCAAGTGTAGCTGGTTGAAAGACTCGATTAACGAACGGCTGAGTTATGTGTAGTACACACTGATATTGTTGAGTTGTGTAACATTGCCGATGGGTAGTAGTAGACCCTTCTGTACGGAAGCTTAGTGTACATCCCACCCACAGATTTGGGTTCAAAAACACACATTTCAAAGGCCACCTCATGATAGCAGTTCAAAAGGTTGAATACATGTAAAACCAGTCATCAAGTATCTCGTACTGATTCACGTTTTTAAATGTGTAGATGTACTACAAGATGTGTACAAAGCATGAAAGGAAGAGGATACATTGATACAGCTTTCCATGCATTTGAAGAAGCAGGTTTAAAAAAAAGCTAGCATTAACGCACATCTATCGACTCTACAAATATCTTGGCAAGAATCATCAAAGTCAAAGTGTGTAGTACATGTAGTACAAGAGGGTCGCTGAAACGTGGATGTAGAATCGACAAGGCAACTGTGTAAAGCTTTAAACCTCATCACAAGACCTTGTTCAATCAGCAAGCAACTGCTTTTTTTTTTTTTTTTTTTTTTTTTTTTTTTTTTTTTTTTTTTTTTTTTTTTTCCTGTAATTGGATGTATGGTTACAAGTACATCCTCACATTACTGATGACTGAGAGCTTGTATGTACACACATTTGAATGTACACGTTGCACCTTTTCAAATGTGGACGAAGTATTCTAGATGAAACATTGAAATTGCCCCAAAAAAAGCGCCTGTTACACACACATCAAGCAGATACTTTGATTAAACTCAAAACGGAATTTCTAACTTGTTTTGTTCAAAATGCCATTTGCAATGTGTATCTTGAAACGGCTGTGTATGACACGTTACTACAGTTACGGCCAGAAGTGTGTATGTGTATTCCATTGTAACCAAGTCTTGTTTGGGTGCTCAAACGTGATGTCTTGATTGAATTTGTAAGAAACCAACCGCTTGAATAAAAAAAATGAATGTCATACGATGGCCAATTCATCAAAGAAAACTGTTTCTTGTAATACGCACGTAAAATTATCAATCTGATCCCTGAAAAAAACTGGTTCCTATGAGCAGATGCGTATAGCATTAGTACTTAAATCTTAACATTTAATACATACATTTTACACATCTACATGCTATGGTTCAATATGCCGGTAACATGCAAACCAAAAATAATTGACATATATTTGGAGTTATGGTTGATTTCATAGGTCAGTCTGCTGATTATCATGACATGTGAAGCATACTGGCTAGATTCGAACTGATTCACAAATTTCGAGCCAGACACCACGAACGAATAATGTGTATAATATCGTAAAAAAAATACTAATCTGATCGCTTCAAGTGGCAAAAGCAACATGTACTATCATTAGTATCACGGCAAAAAAAAATAAATAAACTGAATAAGATATAAACAGATCATCATCAAAAAAAAAAAAAAAAAAAAAACAAACATTTGCTAATTGTTAGCAGCATGTGAGATTTTTGCTGCGTTTTAACAGTTGAATTGGGTTACTGGCCTTGTACCTTTCAAATTTTCTTGCGCGCATGGCCACCACCATGAAAAATCTGGCGTCATTGGACATGGAATATCTTTAAACGCTTTACACGAGAAGTCGTTTTGTTCACTCTCTACAAGATAAACAAGTAAAAAAAAATATCTATTATGCATTTTTATATGTAGATATCTTAATCTCAGGCATGTGTATACATGGAAACAAAAAGCGAAATACTATTATCTTTGCCTAGGACATGTTAAACTACATTTATGAAAAAGACCAAAGAAAACAACGTTCATATGAGTAGTCAATTTTATGTCTATATTCTAAGTATCTAGCAGCTAAGTGTCATTTTAGCTAAGCCATTTCAATTGAAACGATATCGTGGATTGATTGAAATACGTTTGGCAAATTTGAACCAAGAGTCATTCTGTAACACAATGTGCTGACACTGCTATCATTAGGACATTTTCTGAATTTTTATGTAAGCTTTACCATTAATCAAAGCTTGTGTGTACATATCAAGGCAGCTGCTGTGAGTTATCTGTTGAACTGATGTACACTACAAAATACTTCACGCCAGCCGTATGGTTTAGTGTGAAACCTATTGTTCATAATAATTTTAAGTCTGATTTACCTGAACATATCTCGCCATTAGCTGTGTTTTATTTGACAATAAATAACTGACAATTCTCTTAGACTAACTTCAACAGAAGATTGACCGTATTTCAGCCTTCAATGTGCTCAAACACTCTTATTAAACGTCGTCCCCAACTTTCTCGATATCTAAACATATGGGTTAGGTCAATTCAAAACATTTCTCAATTCCTCCCAAATTACTGAAATTTTTTAGATGTTTTCCCACTTGAAATACAAAAATAAATAAAAGATTCCCAATTCTAATTGCAGAAACCTACACCTGAAACCACGACAAATAATAATAATAACAATAAAATGGCTGCTGTTGCAATCAAGAAAGGCGGCGCTGGAAAGCGTAAACAGGAAGTTCAAAAGTCGAATGTGAAGGCCAAGAAGGCTAAGGTTGTTGAGCCCGAACCCGAGTCGGAGCCTGAAGAGAGTTCTGAAGAAGAGGTTTCTGAGGACGAGAAGGACGAATTGGATTCTAGTGCAGATGAACTCGATGGGAGCGACTCTGATTCAGACGAAGAAGACAAGATGGACGAAGAGTCCGAGAACGGATCTAACAACGACGAAGTCGACCCTAATAAACAAACATCCAAGGCCAAACACGCCGAGCAAAAGAAAATGAAGGAGGAGAGAAAACTGGCCAAGCCTAATGGAGAGAAGATTCAACACATTAAGCAAATCTGGGAAAAGCTGAGAGTCAAGAAGGATATCACTCCTGCCGCCAGAAAGAAATTGCTGGAGGAGGCTTGGGCCGCTTCCAAGGATCAGATCAAAGAGCTTGTGCTGAAGCACGATGCGTCCAGAGTTGTTCAGACCATGTTCAAATACTCCGACAAGGAAAAGAAGCTCGCCATCACCAAGGCTCTCAAGGGTACCTATTTCGAACTGGCCAAGAGCAGTTACGGTAAATACTTGCTTGTCAAGCTGTTGCATTACGGATCAAAGGAGGTCAGAGAAGAGGTTCTCAACGAGCTGTACGGTAACTTTAGAAAGCTCATGCGTCACCGTGAAGGTGCCTATGTCATTGAAGACGCTTACAGAGACTACGCTACTCCTGCGCAAAAGCGACAAATTGTCAGAGAGTTTTACGGTTCTGAGTTTGCCATTTTCAAGGACCTTGCTGCGGAAAAGAGCTTGGCCGACATCATTGCTGCCAACCCTGAAAAGAGACCGTTTTTGATGAAGAACTTGAAGGATACTATTAGCGCTGCTATTCAAAAGGGATCTATTGGTTTCACTATTATTCATGCTGCCATGCTTGAGTATGTCAAGAATTTAGATCCCAACACATCTGAGAAGGACGAGTTTATTGATCTGATCACCGAGCAATTCGCTGAAATTGTCCATACGGACGAAGGTTCGCAAGTCGCTTCTAGAGTCATTGCCATTGCCACACCCAAAGAACGTAAGAACTTGATCAGAGCGCTCAAGGATTTCGCCGACAAGCTCGCAGAAGACGAGTACGGCCACACAGTTCTCATCACTTTGTTCAACGCTGTAGACGATACCGTTTTGATCAACAGAGCGTTCACACCCAAGCTGGAAGAGAAAATGCCCGAGCTGCTCGCCAGCAAGTACGGCCGCCGCCCGTTTTTGTACCTTTTGCACGGGTTTGCTCCCAAGTACTTCACCAAGTCTGTTCTCGCCAAGGTCGAGGAGATCAACACACTCAAGGCCGAGCGGAGTCGGAAAGACGACACCGCGCGTCGTCTCGAGCTCAAGGAAAAGTTCTCAGAGTCTATGCTCAAGGGCTTGATTCCTTTCCCCAAGGCCGTGTTGTCTGAGTCGTTTGGATCACAGGCCGCTGCCGAAGTGCTTCTATTCACTGTTTCCGAGGACAAGTCGCAGGCTGTTGAGGCTATTGCCTCTGCATTTGCAGGATCCCCGGACAACGAAGAGCACCTCATCAAGCTTCCATTCACCAGTCGTACTCTGCGGACTCTGATTCAAGACGGTCACTTCAACATGAAGACCAAGACCGTTGACCCCGTTGAGCATCCTACCGGATTCAAAGACGCCCTTTTCAAAGTCATCAAACCCAATGTGTCCAGATGGGCCGCTGGCGACGGCTCTTTTGTCGTGCTCGCCTTGTTGGAGAACCTAGACGATAAGACCGAGCTGGTGTCACTGCTCAACGAATCTTCGGCTTTGGCTGACATCAAACAGGCCGCAAAAGACGGTAACAAGGGTAGCAAGCTGATTCTTGAACAATTATAATTTGGTTTTAATGTATTCTAAAAAAAAAAAAAATAAAGCATGTATAGATAATTCACTATTTCATTTCATTTTTTTTTCTTCCCCTGTTCCTCTGGCAAGTCGACACAACACATGCAAATGTATTTAAAGTCACTTCCAAACCGGTGTTTATTTTACTCCCAAATTCCACCCATGCCTCTCAACTCTTCTTCCTCCTCATACACACACATTCATCAAGATACCCTAATGAAAGTCGTGATAAAGGAGTGGAACGCCGTGGGCGCATGGCAATGGAACACGCCCAACGACGAGGTCTGTGGTATTTGCCGTGTTCAGTTCGATGGTACTTGTCCCACTTGCAAGTTCCCTGGCGACGACTGTCCTTTAAGTGAGTAAACGATCTGGCTTCTGTGGTAGCATTGTCTAACTGTTTTTACTAGTTATTGGAACATGTAAGCATTCTTTCCATTTGCATTGCATGTTAAAATGGCTCGAAGTTGAAAGCTCACAAGGTTTGTGTCCCATGTGCAGACAACCATTTGAGACTACATAAACACATTGTGACTGGACAGGTTTTCAGATCAGCTCTACAAACCATGTCTAGAATTGATCGAGTACCATCACAGACTTGATCACCATCACCAAAACACAAACGCACAAAATCAATAAATAAAATGAATTAGATAATTATTAAAAACCATTAATCTATGCTATATCTTTCTGTTACAATAGAAATAAAAATAAAAGACAAAATAAAGTAGTCCTTCTCGAGTATCGCTTTCCTTGTTTTCTCTGTAGCCGTCATATAAAAAATCGCCATCAAAGTAAATCTTTCTCTTTTCTCATCATCGTGGTAAATAATCTTGTCCAAGTTCCTTAATTCCTGTGTCTTTGTTTTAATAATACATCACATCAAATCACAAACTCAACTTAATGATTCGTGATCTCATAAATAATAAAAATGTGCAGTCTTCGTGTCGGGTTCATTACAACAACTGAATTAATAACAATGCAATTCACATAACAATTTCGTATCGTCATAATCAAACCAAAGCGGATATCAACATCGAAAACCAATAAATAAACAAAGAAACAAACTTTTAATAGGGGGGGGGGTAGTGAATAAATGGGTAGGAACAAACAATGCAAAGAAAATGATAATAAAAATAGAGTCGTCAAAAAAGAGAAAAAAAATCTATCAACAAATACCGAAATAAACCGAAAATAAAATGCAAGAAGGATACTTTCAAAATTGAAAGATATCATAGATAATGGATCGTGTTACTCTTCCCAATGGATTTACCATTGAGAAGATTGGTAACCACCTTGGTTACCGTAGCCACCGCCGTAGCTGTTACCGTAACCACCACCGTAACTGTTGCCGTAGCTGCTGCCACCGCTGTAGCCGCCTTGACGCTCACCGCCGTTGTTGTATCTGTCGAAACCACCGTTGGACTTACGGAAATCACGGGTGTAGTTGTTGCGGCCACCGTTGCCACCTCCACGAGGTCTGCCCTTGCCAAAGCTGGCTTCACGCTTGACATCATCCAAGAAAGAAGGAATCTCTTGGTTGGCCTCCTTGAGAATGTCGTAGAGCTCACGAACAATGTTCTTGTTGTTTCTGTTAAAGAAAGCAGTAGCAGTACCAGTATTACCAGCACGACCGGTACGACCGATACGGTGAACGTAGTCATCGATATCAGTAGGAAGATCGTAGTTGATAACTTGAGTGACATTAGGAATATCGAGACCTCTGGCAGCAACAGCAGTAGCAACCAAGATAGGAGTAGATCCGTTACGGAAACACTCCAAAGCGCGTTCACGCTCTCTTTGGGTACGGTCACCGTGAATAGCAGAGGCGTTGAAGTTTTGGTGAATCAAAAAGTCACAGAGGGCATCGGCCATACGCTTGGTCTCAACGAAAACAAGGGTCAAACCACCGTTCTCGGCAGAAAGAAGATCAAGAAGAGCAGACTTCTTTTCCTCATCCTCAACGTACAAAACGTTTTGGGTAATGTTTTGAGAAGTGGAACCGACACGGCCGACGGAAAGGAAAATGTAGTCCTTCAAGAAGTCACGGGCAAGCATTTGAATGTCACGTGGGAAGGTGGCGGAAAACATGAGAGTTTGTCTGTTTTGAACGTCAGGCATGTCTTCGGCTTCAACAATACGTCTGATTTGAGGCTCGAAACCCATATCGAGCATACGATCAGCCTCATCAAGGACAAGGTACTTGATGTTGGCCAAAGAGATTCTGCCACGCTCAAGCAAGTCGACAAGACGACCGGGAGTAGCAACCAAAAGATCACAACCAGTGGAGATTTGACGGATCTGAGTACCAATGTCAGCGCCACCGTAAACGACACAAGGGTGGACCCAAGATCTGTATGCAAACTTGCGGGCCTCATCGTAGATTTGGGAGACCAACTCACGGGTGGGAGCAAGGACCAAAGAGGTAGGGTATCCCTTGGACATACCGGCACGGACGGGAGCCTCAGCAGGTCCCTTGTGGAAAGACTCGGAAAGAATGGGGAACAAGAAACCACCAGTCTTACCAGAACCAGTTTGGGCACAAGCCATCAAATCACGGCCGTTGGCAACAATAGGAATAGAGTATTTTTGAACGGGGGTGGGCTTGGTGTAACGAGCAAGCTCAATGTTGGCAAGCAAGTGTGACTCAAGAGGAGGACCGAAAACGGTAACAGCCTCAGGAACGTCGTTACCAGAAGCCTCGACAGGGATATCGTCGTAGTTGTCAAAGTTGATACCAGTAGATTGGAACTTGGGATCGTCCTTGCTGCCAAACAGATCGGCCTCTACACGAGCGTCGGGAGGACCGGGAATGTGCTTGCCGTCAACAAATCTGCCTTCGTGACGAGAGCGGAAACCGCCTCTGCTGTTGTTGCCGCCAAAGCTACCACCACGGGATCCGCCATATCTGTTGTTGTTGTATGATCCGTAGCTGTTGTTGCCGTATCCACCACGGCCACCGCTGCGGTAAGAGTTGTTGTAGGAGTTGTAACCACCGTTGCCGTAGTTGCTGTTGTAGCCACTGCCGCCACGGTTGTTGTTGTAGCCGTCAGAGCCTTGCTGTTGTTGTTGTTGAAGCTGCTTATTGCGGAAGGGAGGGATGTATGCCTTTCTCTCGACGGGAGCAGAGTCAGATGAAGTGTTGGAAGTTTCAGTCATGATAAGATAAGTAACGATCGGACTTGAAGTCTTGAAATAATATGTATAGAAGTAATGGGGTAGATTCCTTCTATCTATTCGCGTACAGAAGAAGAAGGGAAAGAAGAGAAAAGCCTGTAATTACTGCAAGTTCACTGATCTTTATATACTCGGAAATATTGAAAATTTTCGAGAGTGCTGGGATGTACTGTGACAGGCTGACAAATACTGTGGCGTCGAGCTGGATTCCAGGAACTTAAGGTGCAAATGTACTAAGAAATTTTATCTCCTTGCCCAGATTCAGTGCTTATCTATCGCATCGTTTTTATGCTTGTTCCGGCCACGCAGGCAATGTCTCAAGACGTCGGGAGTGTGTTGCGACGGTGCAAATGTGCAAATGTGCAAAAGAACGAGGGATTCGAGATATAAAAAAAACAAGGCAATTGATGAGGATTCTGATTCTATATCAGTCTAAGAATTGGCGTGAAGTTTGAGCAAGGAAAATCAGGGTCCGTGCTGATCAGATAAGCGGCGAGATCACGTCGTCGCTGGCCTTTGATCAAAAAAAAAAAAAAAAAAAAAAAATGACAGCAGCGCCATCTGCGTTTGTCTTTGGGAGTTTCAAGTGGGATTTTTGGGGGTGTCCCAACACATGATAATGCAGGAACTTTAACTGATTTGGCTAGCCCTTTTTGGATGTATCAGACTCAAGCTTTATAATGCAAGATATAAGTGATATGGCTCAGCATTTTGACTGACTATTATTCAGTGTCCAATTTGATTGTCCAAGTCTTGTTCATTGTCTTGGAGGTGATCAACATTGAGTATGCTTCTTGTTGGAAGCTGGATATATCAAGACGCTTGAAGATTGATAGATATTGAAAAACAAGCTAACGATGCCGGATAGAACAGGGAAATGGTCTAGCTTGATGTTTCACACACACGACCAACTCTCGGTACGGTACTTTGCCTTTTAAGGAGCCGGATATCTTGCAACCAACAAAACCAAAATAACGGCCTTTGATCATCTATTTGAAATTGAAATCACTCAACTTGTCAAACTGGACTTAAAATCTCGAACTTTAGAAAAAGAATGACATGTTCTCTTAATGTACTCAAGACATGGTTTTTCCGTATCCGGCTGCTGTGGAGGGACCAGATTTTATACGTTTACGCACGGAATGCTACTGATTACAAGCAAGTACCTGGCTTTGGTTTTTTTCGATTTGACTTGCGTACCGATCTATTTAGTACATATCAGAAACTACACTTACAACTAACTTGGCGGCAAGAAAAGACTACAAATCGAAACACATAGTGAACGTAGCCGCGTACGACTGATGGCCCAGCTTACAACAATCTAGAGATTGAACACTGACAATTAAAAATGATTTTGCACTTGAGTCAACGTTCAAAACAGACCGTACTGAGTGTAGTAGCACAATAGACCTCACAAAACTATGTAGAGTCTGTTACACTTTCTTTTCTTCCCCCCGAGACCGGAAGAAAGTTGTTGCAAAATAAGTATCTCAATACACACAGTATCGGCTAGAGTTACCGCCCATACTGATGCTATTGTCGATACACGTATTGCCGCCCAAGCCATGTTGCGCGCTTGAAAAGAAATGACCAAATTGCTAGTGTTATGTTCTGCTCTTGTAGTCGAAGTAAAAGAATATGTACATACACAAGCGTAATTCAATTTCGTGGAGTCTGTATAGATATACACAAGCTTAAAGCGACTCTTTCAAAAAGACAATGCGCCAATACATACTGCTGATGAAAAAATTACACCAAGATCAGTATCAAAGGACAGCTAAGACTGTACAAGAGTCCATCACACACAGCGTTTCAACCACATGGACCCGTTCTTCCAGAGAACATGAACTTAGACAGCGTCTCGAAGGCTTGTGCACAATTTTGCAATCTGGTTCTGTAAACACGCTGATCCATCCATCAATTCGCGATTTTTGACCGTACTACAGCTTAACGTTTGATCCTCCAGACCTCCGGACTTACCGTGTCCATCAATCCTATATAACTGCTCACACAAGTACACACACCATCTGCCATATCACTTAAAAATCAGGGTCTGCAAGTCCGAACCCCTACGCAGCGGGTATCGAACGATCTATAGGCTCTGCACCCCTCCGGACACGCACCCCTCCGGACACAAAATGTATTCAGTTGCGCTCGAAGACTATCTTTTCACAAAATGATCGGGTTTCTTGAAAATATTTATGAATAGACAAAGTCTACATAAGTAACTTGATCATTTTGTGAAAAGATTGTCGTCGAGCGCAACTGAATACATTTTGTGTCCGGAGGGGTGCGTGTCCGGAGGGGTGCAGAGCCTATAGTTCGTTGGTACAGTTACAGGCAGAGCATCTAGATACTGTACATCTCCAGAATACGATGCAAATGAACCACAGAACAACTCATGCATACCATTGCCATTAAAAAATTAAAAAAAATGCAAAAAATTCTCTATTAAATGTGCTTTTAATATCAATACATATAACTCCTCCCCTGTCCACGCCTTGCTGTTTCTACTTGGCAATCAACACTATCTTATCCTTATCACCCAGCACCGCTTTATACTCCGCATCGGTCTTGATCTCAATCAGATGGCTGCTCGCGTCCTTATACAGGATCATCATCTCGGACACGCTGAGATCCATCTTGGTAATGATGCGGGTCTTGAGATCGGGCAGGGGGAGGTGGTTGGACACTTTCAGGGCGATCAGATCGTCTTCGTAAAAGACCTTGACCTTGATGGTTTTTTCAGGGACCACTACTTGTTCTTGTTCTTGTTGTTCTTGTTGTCCTTCTTGTTCAGGTTCTTGTTGTTCATGTTGTTCAGGCTCGTGAGGAATGTCAGGTAATGGTTGTTCAACCGACTGAATACCGGAAATAGACGACTCGCTTCCCACCTGGAACCCTCTATGATCAGGCATATCTTCTTCCACATCGCCTTCCTTCAGCTCAAATAACTTCTGCACCACCGCATGCCGCGATATATAACTCGGCAAGTCCACAAGACTCTTCACGTACTCATCCAAATTAGCCCGTCGCTGATTCGAGATCGACTCGTTCACATATGTAAGCGGTCCAGGCATGAACGGCAGAATCCGCTCCTTGGTCCCGCCACCGCTGCCGTTGCTAGCACGCCCAGCCTCCTCAGGGAACTCTGCCAACAGCGTGATTTGGAAATCGTAAAAGTCTTGGTAGTACCGGCACAGCTTGCGGTGCTTGCCGTTGCTCAGCTCAGCTACTATCAGGTACCAGAATCGGTCGTTGCTGTAGGTGTAGTTTTCGACCGACGCGGCTACCACGTAGATCTCCTCCATGGTTCTTGTTGGAGGTTGATGTTGCTGTTGTCCCAGCGAGGTCTGCAAAGAGGACGGGGTCTGGCTCTGGTCGTATTGCTGCTCATACTGGTGTTGATGTTGCTGTTGTTGCTGTTGTTGTGCTGGCTCTTGCTCATCTTTCACTCTAAAGTCTGGCACTTTACGCATTTCCTGCTGCGCAAAGCTCGTTCTGACATTCATTGCATCATGCTTCAAAGGAATACTGCTCTTTTTATACTCCTCCGCAATCCTCTTCCACTCCTCTACAAACGGGATCCGCGCGCGCTCCATCGCGGCCTCCACATCCTCGAGCTTGATCTTTTTGTTCGTTGTGATGTCGCGGATCTCGATATACGTGACCGGGATCAGACCGGGCCCGCTGAGCCGGCCGATGGGTTTGGCAACGACCCATTCGGACGTGGACCGCGCAATGATGATGATGGACTCGGATTCGTAAGCGGTCAGCTCGTCTGGGCGCTCAGCTAGGAAGTCGTGGAGCACTACGGCGTAAAGCTGGCTATGCGTGACCGAGGGCGAGGTCCGCATCGTGGCGCCCGAACTGCTCAGAGTACCGCTATTAACCCTACTGCCGCTCCCGCTCCCACTGCTCCCGCCGCTAACACTCCTTGAGCCGGCTGTCGTCGTCGACACCGGTGCTCCCGCTCCCGCAGACAACGCTGCCCGATCCACAGAAAAGCTCGACAAACTCGACGAGCTGCTCTGCGCCACATGCAACGGCACCGTCGGAATCGCGTCCTTCCTCGACACCACCTCAAAGTAGATGATCGGCACCATGCCCACCAAGTCGTTTGGCGGATCGTACGCCTCGTACCATCCGTCCTCCTCGCCCTCGTTCTCGAACCCGCCCACCACATACAGGAAATCGCCCTTGCGGAACCGCAGTTCCCCGGGGCCCTGCGGGTTGTAGTCGAAAAGCGCCTTGATTATGCGTTTGGGCGGTGTAGTCGCGTGCGAGCGCCGAGGTGTTCTCTACAAAATATTAAGCGTTAGAAACAATCAATCAATCGAAAATACTAAAGAAAATAAAAAAAGTAGCGTGTTATAGTCGAGATCACTTACCTTCATTATACTGTATTGTGTGTGTAAATGTAATCCAAATCTTGGAGCAAAAGTGTGTGTTTGTGAGAAGAAAAAAAAAAAAAAGAGAAGAAGAGGACCCACTCGAAATTATAAAATGGAACGAAAAAAAAAATATGTACACAAAGGCTGACTAAGCTCGTATATAAATCAACATTTGAGACTGATTTGTATTACCACAAAACACAAAAAAAAAGCCGCATGACCTCGACTCCAGATCTCAAAATGTGGATTTAATCATGAAAAAAAAAAAAAAAAACAGGACCTGTTCAAAGTGTGGGAATGGTCAGAGTTGATACAGGAAGATCATTTTGAGCAATAAAGAAATACAAGTATACACATGTATGATATTATTATAATATACAAAAAAAATTAGCGAAAACAATAAAATAATAAATAAATAACAGCTTGAAACAAAATAGAAGCTTCAAAAGAATAACAATCTTATAATACATGAGAGTAATTTTAGAAAGGAAAAGAGATAATCAAAAATAAGAAAAGCACAAGACAATTTCACAGAAAAAAAACCCCGACACATCTTCAGAAACAAAACATAAAACTGGACCCCTTATTAAACCACATACTTTTCTAAAAGAAGCATGCGGTCGTCAAAGTAAGTGCGGAACACGCCCATGGACATTGCACTCAGTGGCACTTCTTCAGACTGAGCCGCCGCACCGTTGCTCGTCACTGTGGAGTTGGACTCGCGGCGAGTCGTGGAAGACGGCGCAGACGGGGCCGGGCTGCTGTCAAAAGTCGACGACACGGGCGACGGGACCGCTGTCGAGTTCCCCGACGAGCTAGCAGTGCTGCTGCCAGCCGGCGAGTAAGCCTGTTCGGACATGTACGGCATATGGGCGCTTGGGTCTTTGAGCATGAGAAACGAAGTGATGAACGTCTCTTTGACCGAATCGCCCAGCTGCAGCCGGTATATCGGCACGCCGCTCGGGTTGTTTTGCAAAGGGTCGGTGTTGATGAAGATGTTGTTGAGCAGCATTTGTCGCTTTTTGAAGAACGAAATGATTGCCAAAGGATACGCCAGCAGCTCCTTTGTTGATTCGTGGACGACATGGTCAATGCAGTTCTCCGGGCTGACCAGATCAATGGGCCCAATGAACGAGAACTGGAAAAGGTACCGTGCTTCAGGCAGCAGCGCGTCCATGGCCCGTGTGACGGCGTGGAAGAACGCGTACAACACGAGGGCTTGATCGTTTTCCAGGCCTTCAAGACTGAGAGCGTTGCAAGGGAAATGCGAGAGCCACTCGCGCATAAAGTCGAATATCTGACACGGGTCTCTGAGCATCACCGGGTCCGGGTCTGAAGCCGACCCGCGTGGCGACGTTTCCAGGAAGTGGTTGAACCGCACAACATAGTCGCACAAGAAGCGGTACTCTTCTGCCAGCGAATCAGCAGCAGCAGAAGCAGAAGCAGAAGCAGCATCAGGGGTCTGCCCCAGAATAAACCCTTCTGATGCTCGTATCTGGTCAATAAGCTCTGGGAAAAAGGTCTGGTCGTACGGCGGATGCAGGATAGTTTTAACGGACTGAACAAGGGTCTCAGTCATGCAGAGGGCCATTTGCGTGGTGGAGCACAGGTGCTGGACTTTTTCAAGCACAGCGCCTAATCCGCGCGAAAGCGTAATGTAGCTGGCAATGTTGCCCCCCTGCAGAAACACGTCCCACGACAGAATCAGCGACGAGCTCAGCAGCGCGTCTGTATTTGATGGTGAAATCGAGTGCAGCTGACTCTGCATCTCGCGCAGCGCAATGAACCGGTGCCGGTCCGAACAGGCGCGCTCCAGCTCAATGCCGGACTTGATGTGCGAGAAGCTGAACGAAAACGCCATCGTGGAGTGGAACAAACAAGGATGATGGAACGCCAGAGCCAGAGTGTTTTGCATCCAGTTGTAGTACGCCCAGCGCATTGTGTTGGTTTCAAAGCCGCTGCGTGCAATGCCTACGGTCGTCGAAATGTCCCGGCGCTCGAGCTGCGGCAGGGTTGCTATCTGCTTAGTAATCGGAGTGTGTGCCACGGGTGTCGGTTGCGAGCGGCGGATGTGTGAAGGTGTCGGGTCCGGCAGGTGGTGTTCCGAGTGTAAAGGCTGCTGCTGTTGTTGTGGTAGTGGTGGTAGTGGTGGGAGTTGTTGTTGTTGTGATAGTGTCGGTATTGTCGGTGTTGTTGGTGTTGGCATGGCAGAAGAAGGGATATTTGGTGGTGTTCCAACGAGGGTTGCCAATGCGGGCAGAGTCGACGAGACTGCTATTGGTGTTGTCGATGTTGTCGATGTATTTGTATCTGTCGTCGATGCCTCTGCTCTTGCTGCTCTTGCTGCTGCCGCCAGAGCCTTTATAGCCTTGTCGCGCTTGTCACGATGCTCGTTTGCTTCTGACTCTGAGAACTTTGAGTACGGACATTCTATGTTACCGCGCTTGCACTGGCCGCAGATCGGGAGCTGCTCGTCGCACTTGATTCTCCGCTGCTTGCACCGCTTGCATCCCAGGTGCGACTTCTTGTGTGACCGGCGCAGGTGCACTTTCCGGCTTTCAGGTGTTGCTTTTGTCGTGCTGTCGTTCATTTTCGTGTGTGAGTGTATATTATCAAGTATTATATATGTTTGTCTGTTTGTATTTGCTTGTGTTTGCTTGCTGGATGGATGGATGGATGGAATAACTGTGTTTGGCAAAAAAGAAGAAGAAGAAGGAGAAGTAAAAGGAATAAAAAAAACCTGGTCAGAAGGGGAAAAAATAGAGAAAATTTAATAGTTTTGAGAACAAACAAAAAAAAAAGGGCAACCACTACTGTATCCACTCTTCTTCCACTTGTTCCAAAAGATTGGCGTAGAAGTGAGAAATGTTTAAAGGCCCTTGTTTGTTCTTTCTTTCCTGTTGAGGACGTTCAGAAGTGGGGAGAGACAGAAAAAGACCCGAAATTCATGAAGAAAGCAAGTTTGTTAACATTCGGGTCTTCGGAACAGTGGCCCCGGAAAGAAACAAACAAACAAAAAAAAAAGGAGGAGACGGAGCAAAGAAAGGCCGGGTCCTGATGCTGATGCTGACGTAAGGTTTAAGAGAAAGAAAGAAAGAATTCTTTTCCCCCCGCGTGGCCTGGCGCACAGAACGGTCACGTTTCAAGCCTAGAACCCCCCAGCTTTGCATAGAAAACAATTAGTGATAATTGTACACAAGCACCCATGTAACAACATCAACAACAACCCTCTGATCATCAGCAAAAGTGTCATTATGATCCCGTTGTGATGTATCCCCAGAAATACACCCTCTAAAACAGACATGGGTCTTCAGAGTTGGATTCTTCATAGCTATCTAGCCGTATTATGCTACACGTGACTTTTAGGCTCTGTACAAATCAGTGAGCCCGTTTTCTCCATCAACAAGATCTACAGATCGGTCTGTGCTGAGGTACCGTACCTATAGAATGGGCTCCAACATCCTTGACCAAAATACAGCCATTCTAACAAAACGATTCTCCATCTCTCAACTGTAAAACACTACCAATCGCTAGGTTCTACACGTAAAGCGTCTACAGCTAGAATACAGCAACCACAATCACCTATATCCAGAATTAGGTCCAAGGATTTTTGGGCATTCCCTAACCGCCTTGTGTGTCAATGGATAAACAGGCTGAGTGTACATGTATTGCCAGTATCAATGATGAGATCTGTATACACAACTGCCTAGTCAACGCAAGGCACCAGGAACCATGCGTGCGAATAACGTTATCAATCGCAATGCCGATTGTATGGTCTCGGTTTGGACTCTAAATACATGGGGAAAACTTTTGAAAAACAATAAATGTGCTAATAATACACACCAAAGACAGCACTCATGGATGTGGTTTTGAGAACTGTGAGAAACAGCTACCGCTTAGAGTTTGTGTATGTATGAATCAAGTCTACACCACGTCACTGTTCCAAATCGCCTTGGTCAGAGTTGTTTCTCCACGCGTGCAGTTGCACTTGCTTTTCGTCTGCCAACAAGCTTCCCGTTTACGCTTGCTTGTTTCGGTTCGATCGTCCTGCCGGGTTGTGATTAGTATCAGACTCGAACTGCCGCTTATTTTAGTTCATTTTTTAATATTATTTTCGATGCCGTTGTTTGAGCTGTCCCAGCAATCTGGTACACATACCGTTTGATACTTTTTCCTATGGGTTTGCAATTGCCCAAATTTGCGTTGAAGTTCATGCCAAAAACTCTCAAGAACCATTGAACTGTTTGAGCTTGATGAAAAGCTTAAGATTGGGCTAGTTTGTGTAATTGATTATGACGATGATGATGTTTTTTATGGCTGCTTTTATATAGGTTAGTGTATAGATGTGCGTATGTGTTGAATGTCGTTTTATTATACGAATTACGATGATGTATATGAAGCTGGTAAAATAGTTTGTCTGCGAAAGATTTGCAGTACAATATAGTAAAAACCGTAGATATACATGTCTGGCCACCTCCAAAATATTTCGCCATACAATTTCGCAAAATCCATCTTGAAAACAACGTAACATGAACGTGTACTCCAAATATCTTTTGTTCACTATTGTCTATTACACTATTTTAGTTACAAATTTTCTCTAGGTTAAAGGATCTGATACTAACTCTACACGGGTATTTTCCATTTCGTTTTGTGGATAGTCGAGGTGTGATCTATTTGGCCTTCTTGGTGAAACTTTTGTGTTGCCTCCCCGTATTTTCAAGCTTTTATGATCTGAAAAACGTCATGTTCAACTCAAACATACACTATTCGACAATCACTGTTACACAATTGCTAGCCGGATGTTTTTCGAAACCGTTATGAAGGGGCCTTAAGTGGCATAGATTTTCCGGGAGATGAATCATGAGTACGGTAGCCAAGCTTTCCCGATTGGGAAATATACAAATAAGGATGTAAGTTGCTGTACCTCTCAATTAGGAAGTACATATCACAATTAGAATCAGCTGTAGATTCAAAAATTTGACATTGATTTATGAATGTTAATTGGCAAATTATGTTTTACAACTTTTATCCATAGGTTCAATAGTAATAGTTTGAATCTGTCTAGTAGTGCGATCCAGCAAATCAACATAGTCTGTATACTCCTGGGCATTGAAAGAATAACTACCATCTTCAAGTGTCTTGAAATTTGTGAATGTCAGTGTAGGTATCTCTAGATCAACCTCAGTAAAATAACCAATCTCTCCCTCTACCAAACACTTTTTGTACTTGTAAAATTTGATCAAATCATTCCATCCCTTGTTTGTCATCATGCACTTTGCGTTTCCCACAATGATTACTCCGTATTTGGCTCTTGTCAACGCAACATTGAGACGGGGCTGGTCAGACAAGAATCCTATAGTGTTTTGACTGTTGGATCTGACACAAGAAAATATAATATAGTCTTTTTCTCGACCTTGAAAGGAGTCCACGGAGTCTATCTTGATATCTTCGTAAGCCTCACATATTTTGTTGTACTCGTCGCACATGTAAGCTTTTAGTTCATCCATTTGGCCCATATAAGGCGTTACGATGCCGATCTCTGCTGCATCAACACCCCTTCCCAATAGAGTGTCAACCACTTCAAGACATCGATCACATTCTCCCGAATTGTAGTATGTTGTACGCTTCATATTTTCAGGACATTCAGTATGCCAAAACATCATTGGTACGTCTTCCACAGGCCAAAAGCTCTCTAGATTCACGTGGGTTCTTTCGTCTGACGTTACTCCGTCTTTGAGTTTGCCTTCATAATACATGTGTCGAGAAAATTCAGATAGTTCTGGATGCATTCTATATTGGATATCCAAAAGAGTATAGTCGTAGCCTGACTTCAGGGCTCGGTGAAATAATGACTGTTCTAGCTCATAGGCCTTTTCGGATTTTACAATAGGACCCAATTGTTTATGATCACCAACAAGAACACCGTGTCTAGCGCCGTGTAGGAACGGTGAAATACACTCGGGTTCGATACTTTGAGTACTCTCATCAACTAAAACACAATCGAAACGAATTTCTTTGAATAAATCGTCACCACTCATGGCGCAAGTACAGCAAACCACATGACTATTGCCCACTATCTGGCTAATAAACTCGTATTTAGCTTTTGTGAGAAGTCTTTGTGACGAAGAAGAAACAGAACGGCCATCAAGATATTTTTTTACTATTTCGGCCACCTTAGTAGTAACGCCATAGCCTTTAAGATGCTGTTCTAATGAAAGTAATTTGATTGCTTTGTCAAATTTTGACGAAGCTCTATAGGTTGCCACACGAACAACTGTTAAATTCATACTTGATAGCTTCTCCGCCAAAATGTTGACTGCGTTATTTGAAGAAGCGCAGACCAAGACCGGAGAAGAAGATAGTTTCACCATGGATTTGACGATTTCACAAGACACAGTAGTTTTACCAGTTCCTGGGGGTCCTTGAATCAAAGTAAACCTAGAACTTAAAGCTTTTCTGATTGCAGTTTTTTGTGATTCGTTTAAATGTGCTTTTTCATTAATTTCCACATTTTGTCTGAATACATCGTTAGGATGGAAGAAACTAGTATTGTCAAGGTTCTTATTCACAAAAAAATTGGCAATCAAGTCCGGATTGTTCAAGTGAGAAACTTTTGCTAGCCCATTGCTGATTCTTTTGAACATCTTTCCCGGGATTATTTCTATTCGGACGCGTTGCTTTGAAGTTTTTCGTAGCTTGCTGACTTTCAATATGATTTTCTTTGGATTGCTCGTGGATACTTGTTTGACTTTCCCATTGAAGCTCATTTTGCTTGGTTCTTCATCAGTTGAACTAGTACCTATGTGAATGTGATTATTTCTTAATTGAAACCTGTCATTGCCATGGATATTATTCCGGTGAAACCTAACATTGCCCATACGATTCAACAGAGTTACTTGAACCGCTGCTCCCTTTTCGTACATTTTCGAATTGATGGTTGGCGGAAGCTTAAAGATCCATTCGTGATTTTTGTTTTTCATAGACCTTCTTTCGTCCTCATCAGAGTCACTGTCACTGCTATGATCTGAAAAGTCTTCGCGTTCGTTAACCCTGGTAGATTGGAATTCTTGTGTTTGAATGGTTCCATTTTCTACCATGTATAACTCAATATCTTTGATGACTGCCTGTTCTAACTCAGCTGTACTAACTGATTCTTCATATTCCAGCAAAGTTCTAAAATGCGCCGCGTAGTAGTGGAGGGATTCAAATGCTGTCATCACTGTATAATAACTGACTTAAATTGTGACTTGGTTGAAACAACAATTTTGCCAATACTAGGCAAGATGCGTGAATATATATCCAGGTAGTTCACTCAATACGCACTTTTCACTGTGATATTTAAGCATCACATCACTGACTGAACAATACAAATCTTCGGTTTCAATAAGCAACTTTTTGTTTAGATAAGATTTCTTTAAACCTGGTGTTGCGATAAAATACTTGGATAATCTCAAAGTATAATATTTGGTGGTCTACTTTGAAATATCGATGGTTCGCGCAACGCACATCTATCAACATATACTGTCCCGAATTTTACTCAATGTGTGTACACACATCTGATCTAGTGCTAACGAGTGAATCCGAAAAGACAATATCTTCTTCAGTTCAATCGCTTTACATGCAACGGATGTGCTTTGAAAATTTAATGTTTAGTCCGCTGTGCTCTAATTACTTTAACTATTTTAGAATCACTGGTCGTGCTCAATAGAGGGCTATATGGATGATCTTCAAACTACAACCGACAGTAGACTTGACTATATCATAAAAATTTGCTTGCTTTATGACGACCTAGAATTGATATATCTGTAATTTTGAGTCCTTGACTTATTTGAATTCCATTAGACAAGATAAAATATCAAATACATAAAATAAATAGATCATGAAGCTGTTCGGCTATTCCTAAAGCATTCAACACATCAAAGTATCAAAGTTTTGCCGTCGACTATAACTCGTACTTGGCTTCACTAAAGTCGAGTTCGGGATGCTGACTCTTGAACTTTTCAAACATCTGTTTCTTTTTCATCTCATCACTCGTGGGAAGCCCCATTTGTTTTTGCTTTTGATCAAACATCATCTTTTCAACCGTTTGCCTAGTATCAGCATCAAGATCATTCAGCCTTGCGTTTTCGGGCTGAATTCTTCTGACGTCAATTTTGGGAGCAGAGGTGACAACATGAGGCCACCATTGTTGTTTGTTTTGTTTCTCTAGGGTAATAGCCAGTTCCTTTTGATCCACTACAGTCCAGGTGTTCTCATCAATAACAGTGTCTGCAAACAAATCACCATCAATGTATGGAGATGCCGAATCAGATTTGAGTGAAGCATGTATTTTCTTCTTCAAAATCTTGACAGATAGATCTTTGGCGCGTGTACCTTCAGGAAGCGCAATTGTCAATGTGACATCTTGAAGAGTCTGTTTCCATTTGTATGGGAGCGCATCTGGAATCAGTTAGCTACGGCTTGGTTTGAACCATACATGAAAGACATACCTTGTTCTTCGCGTTCCTTAGCAATGGCCAATCTTTCCTCTTCGGGATCACGAACTTTGTCGTCTTGGGGAGCGGGATTCATGTTTGATCAATTGATTGCACTTGTCTCTTAATCACTGGAAACTACTAGTTAGGCAATGGAACAAGTTTGGATTGGAAATACAGCTACAAAACAGGCTTGGGCGGGCTTGAAAATCCGGTAGAGGGGCACGATGACGCACTGATTAAACAGATTTTTTTTAAATCGCGTTGCTGTTCCGACGTTTCGCAGAATGCTGGTGAATCGTGGTCTGAGTGTATAAGGTGATGATCTGCGACAAAGATGCCACTGCATGAATTTACACCTGATTTTACTGAGGTCTGTTGGGCTGTGGGGACCATGACTCGGGAAATGGGCCAATCAATCACCTGTAATAGTATCTCCTAACCCTTAAAATTTTCGAGTTGGCCGATGAAAAAAATACAAAAATAACTAAAATAGGCGATATCTGAAAAGTTATTTCCATGTTGAATACTTCTCTAGACGACGTTGGACTTGATATTGCTCTAGCTCTGATAAAAAACTATCAAAATGCTTAGAACTCTTGCCGGAAGAGGCCTGCTGAGGTCTCAAGGTACCAAGATCCTTATTGGTACCACCAACAACAATACCAACAACAGTGGTAACAAATTTAACAGTACATTGGCCCAAACATCGCAAGTCAGTTACGACTGGGTCAACACAGACAACAACGCCCATTTCAAATTCAATAAGGAGCGCTCCGAGTCAGAGTTTGACAAGCTGTTAGCCGAAATCAAGGAGAGATTCATTCGAGTCGAAGTACCTGCAAAGCACAGAAATTTCGTTTTTAGACCCCGCAACTCTGATCTCCTTAAAACATCTCCTTTCACTGACAAGGAGGGCGATTCATACAATCCCAAAGTGTGGAAGGGTATTCCTAGCAGCAAACAACTGATTCAGCTGATCAGAAGAGCCACTGACAACAAATCGTTTGCCATTTCTAAGGATATTCTTCAACGATACATTCATCACTATCCTCAACAAGTTAAATCACAACACATTGCTACCTTTCTCAGAGTAGCCGCAAGAACTGGCAACTTATACGAAGCTTTTGATCTCATTCAAACCAAACCCTATGTTGAATTGATTGATCAAAGCGTTGCTATGGAGGTCGTTAGACTGTATGCTATTCGTGCAGTAACCCTGAACAAGCACTCAGCCTACAAAGATCTTATTAAGCTCGCAGGAAAATTCAACAAATTGTTTTCCGATCCCTCGACCTCATCCCGATCTAGCTTGGAGCTTTCTTTACTGGTTATTTACGGCATCGCTCCCTTTAAGCAATTAGATCCTTCCGAGTTCCACAAGATTGCTTCTCCTCATATCGACAATCTTATCAAGCTGCTTGGGTCTTTCACAGTCACCGACCCCAGCACTGCGGACGTTGGCGCATTGACATATCACTATTACAATTTTGTGTTGGGCCGACTGGGTCTGGGAACTTTGAATGACAGTAGGATTGATCTTTCCATTGTTGACAAAGAAATCAAGGCTTTGGAAGACATTCTTGCTCAAAACAAGCAAAACGCACCTCTAGAAAGATATGTCAAGCACGCTTCAATGGGAATTTTGGAGGCATACGAGCGCGCAATATCTAAAATCAATCAAAAACCTTCCGAAGCTGTTGAACAAGCTTAAACCTTTTGGAGAGTAGACTACAATGTATTATAAAATCCTTGTATTCACTTGAAAATATTAATGCTTTATCAGTAAGACGAAATAAAAAAAATTAATAAAATGTCACGTATTATAGAATTTTCTGGTTGAAGTTAATTTCTTCGTAATAATCTTTGTTATCGATTGGTCTCAAGACACAATTAATAGCAACGGTCCAAAGACCTTGCTCTAACCTAAATGCCAGTCGAATTCTTTGAAACGGTTTTTGCACGCACCTTCTACACAGCATATGTTTAAAAGGCCGTTAAACGTTGATCTGCGTTATTTACGAGTTTTTCCTAAGCTTAGTGGTTTAATCCTTATAAAGTTACTCATCTTTGATGACGATCATGACCTGCTCATTTCATGATCTTTGTATCTTCCTCTCTTTTTGTATACAGTTTTTTGCTAGTCGCAATTTTGCCAATTCCGGTTTAAAGTCACTAGCTATAAAACAACATCAATGATCAACAATCCTCTCATTACTTCTTTGCTTGATACTGATCTGTACAAGATCACAATGCAAGCTGCTGTTCTAGATAACTATCCAGAAGTCGGTATGTGCAGCCCGTAGCATCAAATTTGGCGATTACATTCTAACATCAGGCTGTAAAATGTCTAATATTATCTTAGCAACGGAACGCCCGAAAAGCTATTCACATCGGAAGCTTTTGAATGGCATAAACTTCAAATAAGTTGAAAGATTTGCGTTTTTCCATTGATGATATTGCGTATTTGAAAAAAATACCGTCAAGTTTCTTACGACCGATTATTTTACTTCCCTCGAGACATTTCACTTGACACCTTTCAAGCAGATAGATCTCTTTCAGATTAACAGCAAACTCTCTATTTGTATCTAAGGTAAATAGGTGGATACCATTTTGTACGAAATTCCAATCCTGGCCTTGATATTAGAAGCTTACTTTAGATAAATAGATACCGATTTAACTTACGATGGTCAAGTCGAAAAAGCTCGAGGCAAGGCTGAAACTCTTTTCAGAAAACATTGTGCGTTCAGTGAATTTGGAACTAATCGCTCTCGATCTTTGAAAACTCAACGTTTGGCCATTTGAAGGTATTGTACAAGCAACTACTGCTAACCCATCCTATTCAAAGCTGCTAATAGGAACCTCAAATGTGCTTTTGCCAAAGAATTTAACTTGACTCCTATTGGTACTGTTGCCCGCGAGTGGATGATGGGTATTGCTGCTTATACCCAAAACTACATGCAAGCTAACAAAATTGCTATGGATAATTGGCTGAAAATTGTAGGTGATTCTAATGCCGGGCTCACTCTTACTGACACATTTGAAGCTGAGAACTTTCTCAATTATTTGATTTCACCGTAATCTAACATTTATTTTGGGGTTCGTCAAGATTTAGGTGATCCCTCAGAGTACACAAAACTTCTTGCACATCATTATTACGAGACCTTGAAGTACCCCAAAAATACAAAAAAGATCATTTTAAGCTACAGTCTAGATATTGACAAGTGTATTTTATTCAAATCCGCTGCTGAAAACTCCGGATCGGTCCCTTCATTTGACACTGGAACATATTTCACCAATGATTTTCAAACTCACACTGATGCCAAGTCAACTTCATTCAATATTGTCATTAAAATATTATCTGTAAATGGTATACCTGCGGTTAAGATTTCAGACAACATTCACAAAAACACTGAAAATACAGATACAGTTAAAAAAAAGTCAAACAAGACCTGGGGTAAAACGAAAAAGAATGGAAAGAAAGCGATGAATCCAAAAGATGGGGCTTTTGAGCGCCCTTAACATAAAAACGGTCCAATTATTATAGATAGATATGTTGTAGAAATTATTTTGAAGCATGGGATTTGCGCACTGAGGCAATCAGATTTTTCAGTTCTGACACACCGTGGCTCAATTTACCGCCGCGAGCCGTTGAATGTGAAGATGAGCGCGAGGATGGACGAGCGCTGGATGAAGTATCTGTGGGATATTTTCGTTTCAGTTGTCGTGGAGCACTATTGCCGTTACTAAACATATGTAATGAACGTAAAGCCTTCAATTCATTGTATCTCTCTAACTCTTTAGCTTCTTGATACCTAATCAATGCTTGTTTTTTATCTTCTTCCTCTTGAAGTTTGAGCTTTGCGTCATGTTCTTGCCTGATTTTGATCTCCTTCAATGTTTTGCTACTGAGAGATAAATCAATGGATTGAAAGAATTGCTTCAAATGCAAGAGGTTCGATATAATTGTTTGTGGCTCATTGTTGTTCAGAGACATAATTTTGATCTGTTTAAAAATTGTTTTGTGCTGATCCAGTTCCAATTTTTCATAGACGTTTTTTTCTTGACTGAAATCCATAATAAATAAATTTAGATCAAATTCCGATTTAGAATCAATCTGTTTTAGAAATAGCTGTAATAGCGTTTTTGTCGTATTCGAGGTTTTCAATAGGCTCTCCAGAGTCTGAAAGGCCGGTGATTACCAACACAATTCCAAGATCGATATATGTAGACGGATCGTTTCGCAAAACATCTAGATTAATTTGCAACTGGTTCAGTGTATACTTTTTGCCTAAACACAGCTTCTGCTTTATCCATCGACCAAACACGGAATCCCAGTTGTTACAGAATGCTGCCAATCTAAATGAGTGGCGGAACTTAATTTTTTCCAATTGAACAAAAAGAGGATCAAGAAACTCCGGCATATCGAGTGGTTGCCACAAATTATTGTATTGTTCGTTCTCTGCCTCATTTTTTAAAAGCTTTTGCACGCTTCCGCTTTCAAAACTCAATAATTTCATTTGTGATTCCCCTTTTCCTACAATTGCATTTTTGTGGAAAACTCTTGGCCTACCAATTTGATTCGCTGCGTTTTCGTACTCGACTCTCAAACGTTCGCGCTCTAATTTGAAACTTTGAGCAACCGAGGCAGCATTTTTCAAGCTTTTTATTGCAAGTTTTTTCAGTCGAATATTGTCAAGTTGTTTCGCGTGTAAATTAAGCTGAATGGTTTCCTTGGTAAAATCTTCAACCAATTCTCTAAAAACATGTAAACTAGTAAAATTGATCAATGATTCGCGCTCTTTGGTACGTTTGACTTTTACTGTTTCCCAAGCATTGACTACAACTTCATTTAAAAGCTGAGAAATAACGTCCGAAATCAAATCCCGTGCTTCGTTTTCTGCTTCGCTGTTTGAATATACATATTTTGGACTAGGCAAAGGTGTCTGTACTTTCAAAGGTTGTGAAGCAGGTTTTTGCGAAGGCAATTCAAGTTTAAAGCCATTGGGTTTGGGAGGAACCTCTTTCTTTTGATTCAATAAGCTGTTAGAAGTCTGACCAAATTTGAAGCCGCCATTAGCAGCAGTGACTGATTTTTTATTATCCAATTCAGCTTGAGGAGGGCCAAATGAAAAATTGGAAAAAGGCTGAACATGTTGTTTGTTCTGCTCCTGTTGGGGTTGTGGAGCCTTTAACACGGATGACGAAGTTGAAAGACCGTTAGCCTGATTAGAATTGAGGTTTGTTGAAAATCGAAATTCGTTTGTTGGTAGTGTTTGAAAAGGTTTGGGCGGTACAAATGATTTGGAGGGGTCAGAAAAGGAAAAGTTTTGAAATATACATTCTGGCCATGACTTTGATCCTTTTTTAACATCTACAAACGGCGAAGAAGTGATAGGAAATATTTTTTGCTCGTTTAATGATGTTGGCGCAACGTTGACGACCAGCTGACCTTCATTGTCAGTTACCACATCTAGGCCATATGCTCTACAAAAAGCGGCTGTATCTTGTTGATTGTTGAATCCCAGCATTTTGAGAAGGCGCGACAAAAAGTAAGGAAGACCACGAGAGTGATAAGATCGTGACATACTTGCTAATCCGCTGAATCTGATATCTTGAAAATGACTCTCCACCAGACAAGCCGTTAAAAACGATACATTTGGGGATGTTATGGCTTCAAACATAGCCACAAACAAATTGGGACAATTCTCCTTAACATCTTTAGGCGGAACACCATGAGCTTGTTGCATCAGTCCTCGTAGCAAAACCGCCATCTGAACTTGCGGGTCGTTGAAGATATCACTGGGAAGTAATTGCGACTGCCTGTCGATATCTGGGTCTCTGATATGACTCAATAAGATATATGAGCGGAACTCAGCTTCGTATGGACTCCTAAAATTCGGATTTTGTTTTCTGTTCGAGTCGTATAGTTCTGAGAGCGTTTGTAATGTTTTATTTAGTTGTTCTAGTTCTTGTTGCTTGGAATATTCTAAATCACTTGATAGCATAACATGCAAACACAAAAGATGAATTCGTGCAATAAGTTCGTTACATTCGATAGCTTCAGGTCCCGAGTAATTCTGATAGGTGAAATCTTGCCGAATTGATCTGGTACGGTCCCAAAGAAACGGATGACTTTTAGGGAGCTGAGGCACCACATGGTTTATCAAATATTTCAGAGTGTCTATCAAAATCGTTGGCGGACGAACGTCTGAAGGAAGAGGCGGAGGCTGACCAGCTGCTGGGCGAGAAAAGGCTTTGACAGATAGATCTCTAGAAACATTACCATTGGCATCCTGTACAAATAGGTTAGAAGCTTTAACATGAAAACAACACTACACTTCCTGCATATATACCTTTTCAAATGTCTTGGTATCCTTTTCGTATGCTCTTCGAACTCTCTCAAACGTAGGGCATTTATCAACACATGACCCTACGAACACAATTGCATCTTTTAAGTCCTTTCTTGTATCTTGTTGATCTACCAAACCTCTGCTTTCCATTTCTTTGCGTTCAACATCGCGCATTGCTTGAAAGTCTCGATATATACTTTCGAGTCCTTCCGTTGAAGTGTATTGCGAGCTTTCAAGCCTGAGCATTTTTTCTTGATTCTGTAAGTCCCATGCATCGCTTTGCCGCGTTATACTTGTGATCAGCTTTTGATCCGACTTCAAATATTCAGGTACAGTGACCGAAGGTCTTTGTCTTTTTCGAAATCCAGGAGGAGTTGGAAGCGAAGGCGGGTTGGCTAAAGCCGGTTGACTATTTGCTTGGAAAAAATTGACGCTATGTGTGTTACCGTTTTTGTCATGATCATTGCGAGAGTTTGAAGAATTGTTGATATTGGAGCCTCCTCGGCCACGACCTCGCCTTGCGGATCCACCCCGTCCTCTGTTGCTGCCGTTTTTTGAGCCCTGGTTATTGTTGGCATTGCTGCTGTTATTATTTTTATTTCCAAACGCGCTAGTGAATTGAAGAGGCGCCGAAGAAGACGCCGAATTTACAGATGAGAATGCACTTTGGAAGGGTGCTTGTGATGGTGCGTTCTGTCCGAAAAAGGCAGATCCTGAATGCTGTTGTGAACCGCTGTTATTAGAGTGGCCAAAATTACTGTTTGATACATGCGAGAACATTGTTGAACCACAGCCTTAAACAGTACTTTGAAGCGGGTTTGGTTGTAAGAAGTTTGGTGGTCAAGGTTGCGACAATGTCGATGGTGGGAGTAGTCAGCGAGCTACACAAAAGGTGTCAGCTATTACGTATGAACATAACACATAACCTTTACGCTTTTTGAATTAATCTTATGTTTTATATTGATCAAAGAAACGCCTTTAATAGACAAATCTCAGACCGACGTTCCAACCTACCTACATCTCGAACGCCAACGTCGCAACAAATGTCTGGACAGGATACAGAGATAACCCAGACCCCAGTAACCCCCAAAGGTTTTGCGTCTGGCTCGGAATCGCCGGTACTGGGTTCGGATGCGCCTACTGCACCCTCTATTGGCGATACAGTAAGACTTCCGAATGGTCAGAAAGGCATTGTTCGGTATCTTGGCCCTGTGAAAGGTAAAACCGGTGAATTTGCTGGTATTGAGCTAACAGACGAATGGGCCAGCGAGGGCCGACACAACGGTGATTTCAAAGGGTAAGATAAATCTTCTAGTACTAGTTAGCGTTTGCCGTAACTGAGATCTAGATTTTATTCATGTCTACCAGCCAAATCTTAATTTTTCTTTTCTAACAATAGTCCTCGAATTGTAGAGTCAAGTATTTTGAGCCCACAACTGAAAACAGTGGTTTATTCATTTCTTTGTCTACACTACTCAATGGAAGACAACGTTCAGCAACTCTTGATCAAAGATCGGGACTCAGTAAGCGCCCCTCCATGATTTTTACATCTCCCACGGGAACTACAGGCAGTACTGGCGCTGTTGTCGGTGCTACGAGTAAAAAAGGACCATCGCCAGACCCTACTTTAGCACGTCGCAAAGTTTCTGGAATAGCACGGCAAAAATCTTCACCTCAACCAACATCATCGCTTTCATCGGGACCAAGCTCCAATGAAAACCTTTCTAAATCCGTCAAATCTAATCGATTTAACTCCCCATTGGTAAGATCAAGTGAAGTGTTTAATGGTAATGATGGGTCCATACCGAAACGCCGAACGAGTCAAACTTTTTCACCTCCTTCGCAGCCTAATGCCAGTTTGGAAAATTTAGTACAGGACCACACTAAACGCTCAAAGACAATTGATAGAGATCAAAGTGTTGCTATTGCCCAGATTGTAGCAGCGGCAGTTTCGCAAGTTCAAGTAGAAGCACAAAAAGAAATTCACGATCTGAAACATCAAATAAAAATAATGGAGCAGGATCTTTCCGAAAAACACATATTACTCGATGAGCAGGCAAAGGTGCTATTGGAATTGGGCACATATGCAACAGAGTTTCAAAAACTTCACGATCAAGAAACAGCAGAGCGAGATGGAGACAAAGGCTCGTTCAACGAAGCTTTCGTTGTGGAACTGAATGCAAAGCATTTAAAGGAAATAGAAGAACGGGATACGAGAATCAACAATATGAAAGCGCAGTTTGAAGAACGGCGCAAAGAGTTCATCACCATCATTGATGATCTTCAAACAGAAATACAAGAATCTGCAGATGCTTACAACACTGAAATTCAACGACTAAAAAGCGAAAATGAGCGGCTAAAACAAACATCATTTGCAATTACTTCCTCGGAATCAAATTCACTAAATACCTATGCTCCTGCAAAAGCAATGAGTGACATCAATCTAGTTAAAAGCTTAGGTGTGTCTCATCACTCGCAAATTAACAACTTCGAAAACTCTTTGCATCAAAATCAACCAGGCTCCCGTCTATCTCATGCATATCCTCTAGAACGCGCAAACTCCAACATCGACAAATCGACATCAAACGAGTTATTGCAGCCTCGAACAATACTCCGAAAAAAACACGAGAGAAACTCCAGTTCGGACGACAAATCTGCAGGTATTGAAACTGCAACGAACAGATTATCGCTTGGGTCTCGATTTACACCCGTACAAAAAATTGTTCGACATTCCAGAAACTTTTCTTTTCCAATATCGTCTGCATCAACACACAATCAGGCTAAATCGTCACCTTCTTCTGATCATTCCTCACCATCGCCTGATACTGAGACTTTATCTGAAATAAATTCTACAAGTTCGCGCCCTTCGTCTCTGGCACAAAATACAACATTATCCAATAGTACTGAAGATGCCAATGATGATATTGATAAAACATTGGATGCGGGAACGTCACCTTCAGTTGCGAATGAACCATCTGATTTTCAAAGTTTTTCATTTAATAAAGAAATTGGGTCAACTGGAAAATAAATACACTACAAAAAGGTCATTAGAAAAATGAAAACCAAGTTCTGATTTTAACTCGGATATGAATAAATCTATTTTTTTGGGATTACAGGTATTGTGCTATTATTTGATATAACCTCATTCCATGAGGCACAAGTCATGTTAATTGGACTGATTCGGGAAATATAAAGCGTATAATTACTAGTAATATTATCAGTCTGTTACCATGAATATTTTTACATTCCTTTTATTATAAAGATTTAAGGTATTATGATTCTAAAGTACATAGGCTTTAGAATTGTAAGAAGCTATAACTGATGCAAAAATAAGTTGATAAAAACTTAGGCTAAAACGTCCATACACTTTCTTCCGGCAAAGGCTGGTGAAATGATTTAAATTAGATACCATAGTATTATACGGAAAAGACCATTGCATACTGAAGAACATGGATGCTTACATACACATCAAAGATGATGTCAGGGCGTATTCTTGCAATAATTACTAAATATTCAATTATGAAGGCTTCAGGTAACAGCAATGGGAGTTTCAGAAACAATAGGTAAGAATGCGATAAATCTGTCTTTTTCGAAAGAACCCTTCCATATTCGTACATCCAACGCCCATTTGTACCTCATTCTACTACAATGTTGCGATATTCCCCACCTCCGACGCTGGCTGTTGATGCACTATTGTACAAGGTCAAGCAATAATGTATGCTATAGATTTATATAATATTATTATTATGTATGAATGACACTATACACTTCACGTCGTGAACTAAGCAAAACTGAAAATACTGGCCATATCCACGTATCGGCGCCCACAACGACTCAAATACTTTTCCACAACTCTTCGCGGAACAACAAAACGAACACGGTTTTGTTCTGCAATCGCATTCAATTCCATTTGCTTGTCATTTCCTTCTGTTTTGACTTGTTCTGTGGACTGGGCTTTAGCTTTGTCAACGTCAAACAGACTGTCAAAATACAACAGTTGATTGTAAATTTTGAGATCACTATAGGCCCACTCTTTACGGCCAATAGTACACTCAACGCATCGATCGCCGTATCCGCTTACTTGCCGAGTATGTACTCGACACTCGATACAGACTGTATCTGCTTTGTAGTATTCAGCAATTTGTTCCCGAATTTGAAATTCTAATTGTGCGTTTACAGCATTCATCGCCATGGTTCGCATACAGTTGGGGCATCTGATACCTTGAGCTCCAACTGACTCAGCGCTTATTCCCGAATATGTAAACTTGGTTTCACATAAGTTGCATTGCAATGCAAGAGCCTTTGAATCTCTGAACCGCTCGCTATCAGAAATTGTGTTTTGAAATGGAACAAAGTTCATACCAACTCCAGACGAGCCAGAAGAGCCATCCCGAAGCACGTGATTCTGTCTATACTTGGCGGTATCAAGACCGAGACAGTCTGCCAGGCGCACCATATCGGTTCCTTGAATCGGAGCACATAGACGCTCCAAAGGAGGCAAAATTTGTTTGCTGAGATAGTAATCGGCATCGGGGTGTAACTGCTTGGCCCGGATTTCGCGTAAAGTGTAAGCGCGGTCAGCAGGATGACGACTGTTACCTCCTTCGCTATTAGCACCATTTTCGTCGGCAATGATAAAGGCAATAACATCGTCAATTTTAACGATTTCACCGTTCTCAATTCGACGTTTTGCGACTTGAACATGAGGCATAGTTTGTCCATTGGGATAATCGTACGGGTTCTTACCCAGCTTGTTTCGTACAATGAACTTGGGAAGGGGGATTTCGTTTTCACGGACTTTTGTAGCGAGATCACGTAGGTACTCGTGAATTTGCTCGAGAGCCTCGTCGGAGTTTTTGTCGCCAAGAATCTGGTTTAGTGCGTATTGGGATGCTTCTTTAGAAAGCTCACAGTACTCACGACGACGCATATCTAAACCTTTGACTTCAATACTCGTAACAATCTGACCATTCTTGACAGCCATAGTAACAGCGGCATACTTCTTTTTAGCGTGCAAAAGCATTCGCTTAAACACATTATCTGTATCAATTTCCAAAAGCTTGTATCGATCGTTGACTTGTCTCTTAAAAGTGTTACCAATTGTTATAGCTTCTGCATATTCATCCACACCTGTATTGATCATAACGGAATCGGTATCACCGTAAATAACCTTCAAATCGTTTGATTCGGCTAGCTCTTTTGTGTTTGTTAAAATTTCACGACCTTTGTAGGTTGTCAACACAGCAAGAGGTCGGGCATAGAAACGCGATTTAGTATAACCTAGACATCCGTACATGGAATTGGCAGTCAGTTTCAGGGCTTGTTGCTTAATGTCCCATTGCGAAAGTTGAGTGGGCGTAGCTTTGGGATCCTTCATGTTGTCTTTTACCGCACGACGACGTTGGACAAGGTTTTGTACAAGCTTGGGGAAAATTCCCAAAGGCACACTTGGGTCGGGGATCTCAGGTACTTCATCTCCATCTGTAGAGCTTCTATCAACTGTTGTGAAGCAAATATTGTACTCTTGAATAATACTGGGATAAAGAGAGTTGAAATCCATGACTAGAATAATATGATCGTAAAGACCTCTTTCGGGTTCAAAAACAAGACCACCTTTGTACTTGTCTTTCTTTTTGCTGGAAACGTCTTGCTCTTCGTCTTCATCTTGCTCGTTTTGTGTCTGAGTGGATCCGTGCCCATTAGCTTTAGGTTGGTTTCCTCCTTTGTCAGGGACAATGTATCCACGTCTATAAAACTGGTGGAGCAAAATGAACTCGTTTCTTTCAGCTCTAGTACCAGAGAGAGTTCTGGCCCATGAATTACCAGCAAGATTCGTAAGCTGCATAGATAACGCAAGCATTTGTAGTTTGAGCGTTATAGCAGCAATAAAATGGGTATCAGTTTCGTTGTGGTTGAGAAACTCAACCAATCCGGAAGGTGTAGTAACCCACTTGGACAAACTACAATCTATAGGCTGATCGAACCGACTCTGACCTAGACAAACCTCGACCATTTCGGAAAGCGTCCAAGAATTACACTTCAATGTCAGCGACTTTCCGAATACATTGGAAATATCGCAAACCAGTCTTCCGCCAATGATTCTCCTCTGAGCAAAAACAGAATTGTTGATGGTAGGCCATTGATTCTGTCTGAACCGGCCTAACCGCGACCATCCTTGTACATTTTTGTCTTTTAGTCTGTGGACCAAAATACTCAAATGGACATTTTCAAGCGAGTGTCCAATGATAAAGTCTGGATCAAACTGCTGGACTCTATTCAAAAATTCAGACAACAAACTTTCCTCGTTTCTGAATATTGTGACTGTATTTTGGACCTTTTTTGCCAGCTCTTTCTCAAAGCCAAATGGAAGAACACCGTTGTTTATAGGGCGCACCAGAGTAAATAGAATAGAGTTGAGTTGATCTGCTGGGATAGTTGTGTCATGTGCAATATTGCCGTACACTCTTGCACTAATTGAAACAACTTCTTGTCGATTGATTTTGCGATTCATGACTGTACGAAGAGATATACTCATCATGGTCATAGGTGGAGCATCGGCTTCAGGAGCAACTTCAATACTTGCAGCATTATCAACTTCCGCTTCAACACTGCACCATGAGACATTGTTTATAGGCTTGACGTTCTTGACTTTCAGCCAGCATGGTCCCATAATCTCCCGAGACAGAACTAGTTGTTCAAACAAGTTTGTATTGGTTCCGAAAACTTTGGAGAAAGTGTTTCCAGTCAAATCCATTGGCAAAGACGTTTTCCGGTTGTGGTCGTATAAAATCTTGACATAGTTGGCTTCTTTGGGGATTTCGGGCATTTCGAAACAATACTTTTTCGATTCGACTTTGGTCGCAAACTCTTTGACTCCGTGTTTAGTAAGGATCTCGTAGATTTCGTCGTAAACATCCGATTCTTCTACTTTCTCACCGTTATCTAATCTCGTTTCTCTAGGCAGAAAATACAATTCTCGTTTCGATTTGCGAATGAACAGAAATGTGCTCACATATGTGTTATTGTGCTTGACTTTACCAAACAGGGCCAGAGAGTCGCCAATTTCTTTGTAGTCAATCCAGAAAAACAGCATTGAGTTACTATCGTCTGTAACTTGATCCAGATCCACATGCGAAGCTTTCACAAAAGTTGTATCAACACTGTAGTTCAGTTTACTGCTAATGTCTTCCCATTCCGAGGCATCGGGTACTTCCATTAACACATCAGGGTCGGGTAGATCTTTTTTGATCTCTGGCTTGACCGCAGACTTGTTCACAACAGTACTACTGCGAACACCAACCTTTAAAGGCACAGATTTGAGTTCAAACTCGTCTTCTTCTTTTTTGACTAGTACAGGTTCTGGTTTTGGTAAAGACTCGCTAGCAGGCTTGGCCGGTAGATTCACTGGCGGCTCATCTGCTATCGCATCGGCGAAATCGTCATACATTTCAGTGTCAACAAAAGGCGGAGAAGATGGAACCTCTTGTTTTACCAAAGGTCTAGAGGCTGTATAAGTTTTTTGAATAACTGGTTTCGAAGATATGGTTTGTTTCTTCACAGCAGCGTGCTTTTTCTTGGACAATCCCGAAAGAATAGAGTTCAGGTCCGCTTCATCTTGTTCGGTCACATCTTTCTATTGATTCAAAACAGTTAGCAATTGATCAGTGCAAGCATCGTGATTAGATAGCAACATACTTTTTTTTCCTTGATTGCAGGCGCCATGAAAGACATGATGTTCTTGTGAGCAGGCTTTTTCGGTGGTGGTGTGCTCTCTTGTTTACCAGACTTTCTTTTCTTCGTCTGTTTGTTATCGCCACGACGTGATCCAGAAATATCATCCTCATCGCCGGAGTAGTATTCATCACCGAGTTCATTAGTACCGTCACCATAAAGATATCCATGGTTTCCGTCATTTACATCAACAAAGTTTTCGTCCATTTGTTGGCGTCTATACTGATCTTCATCAACCAAATCATAGAGCTGGCCATCGTCATCTTCGTCATAAGACTTTGGTCCCTTTGACCGTTTCGACGCCAGCAACGCCAATCTCTTCTTTCTATCAGCAGCGTCGGTCATCTTTAAAGACTAAAAGGATATGGTTGGAATCGTGGAATGGGAAAAAAGAGAATGGTGTTTTTGGGAAAACCCATAATTATTTCGCGTTTAGGTATTTTTCTGGTTTTAAATTGAAATAAAAAAAATACAAATTGGCGTCGCGTTTTGGCAGGCCAAATTGGAAACGCGTCAATAGGGTAATTACGCGTAAAAATTAATTTCATGTGATTTGTCACAGCATTCATGGTGTATCAAGGGAAAAGCTCTTTGAACAGAACATATGTCCTGATCTGGTTCTTAATAACGGCTTCATTCAAGAATGACTGAACACCATTCAACAGATAGTGAAGCATTGTTTGTTTTCTGTAGGTAGATATTAGTCGCATTTGTTCATTGTGCCAGTCCTTTCGCCAAAAAGTAGTTTGTATAGATCACAAATCCAAATAAACTGTGCTTGAAACATTAACCATTGACAAAAGACAATAATTGACAACTACTCTCAACAATTAAATCTGCTTTGGCTGAAAATGAGCAATCCAACGCCACAGCTCCTGCTGTATCAGTCTGGAACAATATTTTCTGTGGCCAAACTGGCCCTCGAGTCTGTGAATATTACATAAGCATCAGCGTTCATGGCAGAGACCAGATTCAGCGGTGCAGCAGCACGTCAGGGTTTCAGCGGCAATGGGCTGGGCGGGTCATTCGGGTTTGCGGTCTGTCTCAAGACACCCGGAGACACGCAGAGATCTTCTCAGCGAATAATATCTTACTTCAGTGTCAAACTGCAGGCGCATTCGTGTGCTGAACCAACTTGTGTTTGCACTGTGTAGCTGTATCGTTTAAGTCTAGCTACTGCATGTGTTTTCAAGTGACTCAAATTGCATTAACATGGCATTTAGTTCCTTCTTTTCTGACTCTGCTTCATCGTACTATGCTTGCTGGCAAAGCTGTCACATAGCTAACAAATTCTACGACAGAATCTAAATATTTGAGTTCAAACAAAAAAGATTACGTTGAGTTGGTCTCTCAATGAAAAATTACCAAGCGGGTCGAATCACAGTTCAAGTCTTTCACGAAGCGTTTAATCAGATGGTTCCTTGCAAACCCATCAGTGTATTTGAATCCAGCAAACTTAAACTGTTGGTTGGCAGACTTCTCGAAGTCAATGTTGGATATTGAAAAAACACACTGACTATCGTGGCTAGACTGTCATCAATCAGACTGTATTATGGTTACGAAAATGCATGGCGTAAACTCAGAACAAGCAAAAGGCAGTTCCTTCTTTTTGCCACGGGTACATCTCGAGTCTTTGGTCAATGGCTTCGGGGACTCGTAGGGCAGCAATGAATCTCGTAGGTCTCCAATTGAGAAATTGATGGTGTCAAGCAATAAAGAAGGCAAAATTTCCATTACCCAAAGCGCATACTTGTTTCAACCATATCAACCTGGCAAAGTATATCGTACATACACAAAAATTTAAATAAAAAAAGATCACGATGACGGCTGAAGAGACAGTCGGGTTCAGACAAGAATAAGCATTTTCAGCGTAGGAAAACGCGGATTGTAAACTTGCCAATTTTTTGTTCTTTATTGCATCATGTGTATATCAACACCGATCTGTGCTGATTTTCGGGTTCTTGAAGATTGTCTAATGTGTATAATGGTACCTATTTTGCTTTTGAAGAGGAATCAGTATGCTCAGCAGATATTGACTTGGATCAGTCGTGTGCAAGTGGTTCACTTACAATGACGCAACAAGAATATCACAAACCCTCAATTAGGCAAATATCAGTCTAACTCGATGTTCATAAACCGGGCACTATATGGAGACTATTTCGCAATCCACACTTGACCCAAATCCATTGCCTGAACGGGACCAATCTAGATTGAAAATGAGTAGATGCAACAGCCATCTTGATATAACTAGTATTGAACAAAAAAAAAAAAAAAAAAAGCAATAAACATACTGGAAATGCGTAACAGTGTTTTGGTTGAGTGAGATAGAGGTTTTCGGTATCCGCGTTTGAATAAGATTGAGCTTGGAGGTGTGTCTAAGACTGTTGAAGGGTTTCCAGCATGGTTGGATAGTAAAAGCCAGTGTCTGGGAATCCACGTCTCAGAAATATTCCAGACACAGTTTGTGCCCATATCACAGTGATATCAATAGCCACACCCTGATCTAATCGCCAATTGCTAAGTCAACATTATCAACACCCTCACTCCATCCACCCCTGATACCCTCTTTTTAAAAACATGGGACAAATTCAGCTCAAAAACATCCCAGACTTCTCCATCACAACAAGCCAACCTTCCTTCGTATCCGGTCATGTGTAATCTGATTGAGAGAGCGGTGCGACACAAGTGTGCTTGATCGTGTATAATCATGTAATGTGTGTTTATATAAATACGAAAATGTGAAATGAAATTAACTAAAAAAACAATAACAATAACAAAAAGACTACTTTTTGGGCACAATGTGGTCAGTAGATGCCGCAATCTCGATACCATCAATGATAGCAGGACCGTCATCAATAGAGTAGCGTGTGTCAGAAGAAGCATGGATCTGGTGGTCAATGTTGACCTTTGGACCTTTGAAAAACTTGTGGGCGTAGACAAAGTACCAAAGCACGGCGAACGTCATGGGACCAAAGTAGACCACAACGGTCCAGTTCATGAGATCAGGCGTGTTGTTTGCGCCGCGGAACTGCGGGAAACACAGAATGGGCGTCATGAGCGTGACAAACACCAGCGAGACAATACCAGTAACAAAGCTGAAATGGCCAAGGTGCCACGGCCCGCGACGGAACGTTTTGCGAGCAAATAGCGTTTTCATTGCAATAGGGATCGCAAAGGCAATGTACGCCGCGATGGCTCCGACGGAGAAGATGGCGTCGATGGCGACACCTGTGCCGGCAAAGAGGAGAAGCAGCAGCAGAGACCCGATGGCCCAGTTGACCCAGACGGCGCGGACAGGCGTGTCTGTGCGCTTGTTGACCTGGGCCCACACGTTTGAGAGCGGGAAACAGCCGTCACGGGCGTACGCGTAGGTGACACGGGAGGCAGCGATCATGGAAGCCTGGCCCATGAAGAAGGCAGAAAGAATGGTGAGGGCTGTTACAAGGAGTGTCAGGTGCTGGGGCAGGATCTGGGACAGGTAAGCGACGAACGGCTGGCCCAAGGGGTCGGACATGACGGCAGGGATGTCTTTGACGGTGTATGCGAGGACGAGCTGGAACACCCAGCCAAGCAACCCGCCGATAGAGGAGGTCATGACAATAGCCCGCGGCGACGCAATGTTGGCGTTCGAGCACTCTTCAGCTAAATGGAACGGCGAGTCGTAGCCGGACATGGTCCAGATAATGGCGATGAAGCTCATGAGCACAGCAATCCCGTCAGGCCAGTCTGTTTGGTTCTCGATCTTGCCCCAGACTTCAGAGGACGGGTTGAACTTGGGGTCTGCCCGCGAGTTGCCGGCGAGAATGACCACGAGAGCCACGAGCAGCGCTAGCGAGTTGACGATGGTCCCTGCCGAGTTGAACTTTGCCAGGAACCGCGTGGGCATGGACGAGAGCGCCGACTGCATGGCCATGATAGCCACTGCCAGCAAGAAGGTTTCCCAGTTGTGCTGCACGTAGTCCGGGTTAGTCAGCGACCGGCACGCCAGGATCATGGACGCCATGGCGTAGTCGATGGATGGCGCCGATGTGATCTGGCACATCCAGTTGCTCCACCCGGTGATCCACGCCGCGAGCGGGCCCCACCCGGGTGGCGCCAGCACCGCGGCCGCGTAGTACAGCCCGCCGGAGGTCGGCAGCGCGGAGCACAGCTCGGCCATGCTGTTGGCCACGGCCTGGATCCCGATCATGGCCACGAGCCAGCCCCACGTCATCCCGGCGGTCCCGGCGTACCCCATCCCGTACACCATCGTCGATGCGATCGATGGGAGCAGCCCGAGCAGTGCAAAGGAAACGGCAAAAGAGGACCACAGCCCGAACTCTCTTTTGAATTCCTGTTTGTAGCCCAGCGCGCGTAGCGCCTCTTCGTCGGCAGTGCCCTCGGCTAGACTGGCAGTTGGTGATTTGCGCATTTCTATATCAAAAACGAGCAAGCAGGAAAATGGTAGTTATAAAGAATGATGATGATGATGTGAAAAGAACAAGATGGTGGAATCTCGCAAGATTATAATGCAAACATGAATCCAACTGAACCCTTTATGCGATCTGGGGTTTATCGAGTCTTAGATTGTGTCCACACATATTTAACCAGGGCGGCTGATTGCTATCTTGCAGCCCTGCCTGTTCCAACATCTCCACCCAATTAAATGTACGTAATCAAGTGAAATCTGTGTATGAAGCGGGAAGGTCCAAGACTGCATGTAATGAGAAGAAGGGGGATAAGATTTTCGCCACAGATTTAGCCGCCGCCACACCAGGGTTCAGGGTTTTGTGTGGAATAAAAGAGACAGGTAGATGCGGTTGTTTGAGCTTATCGAGGATTACGTCATCATTGCCATCATGAACAGCGCTGCTGATTGCCGAGTGTAAAACCTGTGATATCAACATCAACAACATCACTACATTATCATATCAATTTATCATCATTGACAAAGGTCATTTATCGCATATATAGAAATGTGTACACAAAACAGGACAGGACGGACTTGTACGCCTAATCAAGGATATCTGTATGATAGCCTCTGTTATCTCGATTTGGGCGCTGTCCAATCAACGCGGCGAGTTTGGGAGAAGAGCGATACAGTGCCTTTCGCCGTGCGTACACATAATTGTGTAATTGATTATGTGATAAGATTTCATAATACACACTCTCTCGAAAACAATCTACTAAAGCGACGCGTCGAGGTCCAGGACATCAAAATATTTTGTGTTTCAGGAAAGAGGAAACAGCGAGTGTATGTACAAACGGATCTTGTCGACAGAAAAACACTTCTAAGAATACACACAAATCCGATCAACGGCCTTTCTATTCTCCCCAACACTGTTTCCTTCTTCTTTTTTCATCATCAACAAACGGAAACCACCTTCCCCCATCAATGTTTTTGAAATAAAAAATATCTTGTTTTGTATATTTTTGTTGGACTGTTCTGTATTACATTCTGTTTCCGGCTATTCTGCGCCATGCCCATGGATGTACACAACCAGCTAAGAAAGTCTCGGTGTGTGTAGTGCGCACCCGCTCATGTGGACGATCGGAGTTGAGTGTGTACACAAGTTTTTTTGATTTACGAGAAAAGAAAAAAAAACAAAAAAACAAAAACGAGACATGGAAATAATAATGACTCAGTAGTCTTGTTGAGTCGTCGGGAGTCATCTGAGTCACTGACTCAGCGCGCGCACGCGGGCAGGTGACTGCCTCTCTCTTTTTTTGTTGTGTGAAAAATTGCGTAACGAGTCTCTCTCGTATGTACACACACAAAAGCGCACTAGTACTAGTGGTACTGTTGCTGCAGATATTATATGTCCGCATATACAATTATGGCCTAACAGAGTAGTATCCTTAAGTGGATAGGTGTCTAGTTGTGTATGGTAGAGATTCACTTGAAAATCTAAATGGGCCAGTAATGACTGATTTTTATTGGTGGAGAGACCGATGTCTAGCAAACACAACTACAGCACACCTATTCCGGTAATATCCTAGATCCGGACTGGTGACTTCGTATACGAGCTCAGCTGCTTTGCGATTACCCAACACATCACCTGCGACCCCCCAAACAGGATAAAATCACATTTTCCGTAAAACACAGGCGTCAATCATCAATTGTCTTGGTGAGTACACATCGTTGAAACAAAGCACTGAGCTTTTTTCTACAAACATCAAGATTGGGTATGGTGGCTAGAGTATACAAATATGTATGTGATTGGGTATTCACTGTTGCTTTAGAGGATTGGCGTGAATAGGGATCGTTGATGGGCAAGCTTGAAGCGAGGTTACGAATGGTTGATTGACTTTAGCATTGTAGTCCTGGTCATGAACACAGTTACAAACGATTACTACCAAACACCAACTCTGATTCCCAACCATATTATCCAATGACTCTCTACAGACCAATATCCAGTTTACCCAGTTCTGGCCATTCCACAACAACCCCATCCACGAGTCAAAACTAAAAAAACAAACCACGTCCACGAGTCATCCTTTCCCCAACCCCCCACCCAAAACGACTCTTTCTCTCTTTTTCTTTATGCGTATTTATCAATTGCATCAAACGGCACTCTAGGCCCCGGCCACTGTATACACACACACTGTAAACCTGCACTACGCCATATCCATCACTCTGCTTACACTCGTAACCACTCATCCAGAACAACAATTGTACAAATTTGCTCGGTGTGGAATCATGGGTTATACCGCTTTCGGAGAGAGAGTCTTTGAGGTCACCCCTTTTTTTTTTTTTTTTCTTCTTTTAATGGATGAGTGTAAAATGAATCATCCGATCGCCCTTTTCATTTTTTGAATCATGCTGCGGAGAGAGAAAGAAAGAACCAGAGAGGGGGGCAGCCTGCGTGTCTCATATTTTGTGTGTGCATACCGGAGTTCAGAGACGAGTCATGTTCAAACCCAATAACCTCGATTACATATCGTAGAATACACAATATTATTCTCTTCCATTTGAATACGTAAATAAAAAACCCATTGGTATTGCTGAAAACCATCTGAAATATAACAATGTATTGACTCAATATTCACTATACTACATAAACATTATACACACGCTTCACGCCAACAGACTTCTGGCTCTCGCAATGACGTTGTTTGGCCGCGACGTTGGCGATACCTTCAACTTCATATCGTCCAAATACGAAATCAGCGCAAAATACGTAAACACATTGCACTCCGTAACCTCCGCCGCTGTTCCATAAACCCCATGACCATCACCACCACTCTTCTCTTGCCCATTCTCCCTTTCAACATTAGCATTACTCGTAGCCTGCTCTTCTTCTCTGCGTGTCGATGATGATGAATCAATGACTCCATCATAATACAACTGCCGGATCCCACACGTCCATCCCTGCTCATGCTGGTCACGCTCGCCGCCGCCACCACCGCCAGCCAGCCTCGAAATAAACTTGATGTTGCTCTTATCCTCTCGTGGGTTCACAATCTTGCCGCGCGAGTAGTACCATGCGTTCGTAAACACATTGAAATGCATATCGTACAACTCGGTCGGGTCCACGGACGCCGGCGCCAGCATACAGCTCTTCAGGTACCCGAACCGCGCAAGCACCGAGGGCGGCGTCTCGGTCTCGGCCGCCAGCCGCTTGCTCAGCTGGTGCGCCCACACCGTCATGATCGCAGGCAGCGTCAGCGACCGCGCAAACACGCTCTCCATCGCGCCAAACGAGGTGGGCTGCGTCGACTTGATCAGGTTCATCACATAGAACCCGGCCAAAGTCAGCTTGTTACAAGTCTCGTCCTTGTTCGCCCACTCCACCAGCTCCGCCAGCTGCGCCGCGCTCGGCTCAAACGTGCCAAACAGCAGAAACTTTTCAATGTAAATGTGCGGGTACCCGCCAGGCTTGGCCAGCCCGAGCTGGTCCTTGAGACACTGCAGTTTCAGCAAGTTGTCAGAAACAGACTGGATAATGCGCGACTCGAACCCGCCTTCAGTATAAATACTAAAGTAGCACGTTTGGAAATGCAGACTCAGTTTGCACAGCCCGTTGTAAGGCACAAACGACTCGCTCTCGTTGACAAAACTGCTCAGCCCGTACTGCTCGAAAAGCTTGCGCACTCTGCCTGACTTTTCTGTCGCGCTTGCCGGGTCCGTGAACGTCTTGGCCAGGTTCGGCGTCATGAACTGGATGCTGCTTTTGAACGAGTAGCCCTGCCACATCTCCAAAGCATGAAACACCCGGCTGTGCGCCGGTTTGTATGTCAGCGAGCCAGTAGCGGTCGGCGAGGTTTCACGGCCAGACCCTGCCTCGTTCTCAGAATCACAAGACGAGTACTTCCGTTTCTTGAGTAGATTTTGCGACTCGTGCATCTCTTGATAATACCGGCACCCTTCCACGATCCACCCAATCGACACCAGCCCATACAAAACCACAAACAAGTGCCCAATCGACCATGGATTCTTGCCGTTGATCTCACGCATCCCCTGCTGCTTCTGCCCGTTCTCCATGATTGACGGCAGCTTCAAAAACGATTTCAACAAGTACAAATTAGAAATCGTGACAATCTTCCTAGTAGGGCCAACAGCGTGATGGAACATTTTGGCAGAGGTGGCTTTCCAAAGCGACAGCGGGCAAATCATGATATCGTCGTCGTCGCTCAGCGCGCCGTTGCACTCGTTCTGCGTCACGTACCGCCGCATAGTCTCGCCGACATACGACAACGACGACGCCCTGATGAAACTCTCGTGTCTGATCCAAGTCAGCCACTGTGCATGCTGGTACTCCTCAGCAGCCACTCCAACCGGCACCGCAAAAAACGTGTAAGCTTCACTGTTGAGCGTGGCGTTGCCGAAATTCAGCTCATACTCCGGACCCGAGTGGTAAACCGAGCCATGCAGCCGGTACCGGTACAACTCCTCCTTGATCTCCTGAATATGCTGCTCGGTCGGATCCTCTTCTTCGTAAAGAACGAAATTGTAGTTGTACCAAATAAGAAACGTCACGACTTGGTAGTAGTTCAAGTTGTCGAAAAACGAGTGTGTGCGTCTGCGCACGGTGACGGCTTCAACGTAAGACGCGGTCAAGCGTTTGTAAACCGGCTGGAACTGGTTTTTGTTTTGCGACGAGACAACCATGCCCACAAACACCAAAGTCGCCGCCAGGTGCACTGCGCATTCGTTGATGTCGAAACTGGGACGGTGCAGCACCGAGCAGACGGTTTCGAGACTGTGCCAGGCGTGCTTAATATACCCGGACAGCTGGTCACCAGGCAGATGCTCCCCGACAGCAGCACTCCCAAACAACACACTGTTGATTTCGGCAATCCGGTCGTGGCGGTTTCTGAAGTTATAAGCGTGATCAGGGACCACTACTTTTTCAGCCTCGGGGAAAGATTCCGACAGACATTGATGATAGTAGCAGTTGTTTTGCATAATGTCCAGGGTGTTGTTGTCGAAGTAGTCTTGTTCCTTGAAGAAGAATGTGTACTTGTCAATGAGCCCGTTGCGAGGCGTTGTTGTAGAGTCTGGGTATGAATAAGTGTATCGAGGGCTGACTGACGGTTTGCTGGGGTGTTCTAGCAACGGCGACTGGGAAGCAGTACTGGTAACTGGCGAAGACAACGGGGTAGGATCGCCACAAGACGACGAAGACGATGATGACGAAGAAGACGAAGAAGAAGACATTTTTCTGGTTGACGAAGCGCTTGACGATTTCTTTGCCTTTTTCCGCTGAGCAGGCGAGCCCGCCGTCGCCAAAGCCGGCACAGATTTGGCGTAGCCACTATGCTGAGTCGGCAGCAACTGGAACTGAATCATTGACCCGGACAAGCTCTTTCCCATTGAAGAATTCGACTCGGTTTGCTGCTGTTGCTGTTGCTGTTGTTGTTTCCATGTTGTTTTGTTGACTGGATTGATTCGACTTGATCCAAACGAGCCCTTTGAGTTGTCGCCGCCAGTCGACTCGGCCCGTTTCAAGTGAAGTCGTGTCAGTAAATGGTTGTCGTACAGGTCTTGTCTGTTGAACGCGCGGTTGCACGTTTTGCACACAAACGGTTTGACCCCCAAATCTAAAAATTCGATCCTCCCCAAAACAATCGGAGAGCAACCCCGTTAGCAAAACTAATCACAGAATATAAATTATGGCGAAGAGAGAAGGGAAATACTCACGGCTGGCTGCGTGTCTTTCGACATAGTCTCGCCGACTGAACGTCCTGGTGCATCCTTGGTGCGTGCAACTGTACACTTTCTCCGTCGCCGCTGCCGAGCTGGGCTTACGCCTACTACTTGCGCTGCTGCTCTTGAAGCTATCGCTGCTGATATTCTGTTTAATGCTGATACCCTCACTAACTTGCATCCTGGTGTAATATCTTATCTTTTTTTCTTTGGCTAAAGGTATATTGAAAGTGTATTGTAATAATTGTATGTAAATTTTTGGGCAAAGAAAAGAAAGAAACAAAAACAGGTCCTGACCGGTTTGTTTTATCTATAAAAAAGAATCTAGAAAAATAAAAGACTGACCTTTGAGTCAATATATAATAGATACATGCGCACACAAGTTAAAACCCCTTTTCGAAAAGCAAAGAAAGAACGACGAAAAAAAAAATAAAAAAAATAACCGGATATTGAATAATAAAAAAAACGACAAGTACAGAGAGTCAGCTATTCCCGATCGGTAGGCTTGCAGATGAGTCTCTGTACAGTTGAGGAAAATTGTCGAAAACCGCGGAAGACGGAATATCTAAAAACAGTATTTACAAAAGCGGATGTTTGGTAAAGTGGGTCATGTACCAAGTGTGCTACAAAGATACAAGTGTGTGCACTTTGTGTGCAAGAAAGGTTTTGACAATTGCAAAAGGGAAAATACACAAACCTGTCTTGTCTAGAGAAACAAAAGACGGTGATGGTTCTGAAGACTGTTTTATGACGGTTGGTAGTACTCTGTTGCGTGGTTATAGAGACGCTGACTACTACCTGTACTCAGCACATGAGAGTTTGTCAAGACACCTTCTTCAAACCATCGTGGGATCAAGTCTTGGAGTAATCACCAAAATTTCTGTGTATCAAAGCCTTCTAAAAAACATATCCACAGTTCAGCTGTTAAAACAGCAGTGCTAATTTAAATACTTGTATCGTTGCCTATTTACAACTTCCTGATGCTCATCTACCTCATCTAATTTCTCGCTCGCTGAAGCGCTGCCCACCACCATACAAAAACATCAATTTGACGTCTATTATTCAATCTGGATCGTAGTGTTGTGATGGTGAGTATTCACATCAAATCCCAAAAAGGTCTTTTCATTTGTCATTATTTATTTAACATTACCCCGGCTCTTAAGCACCATCAGTTCCACCTCAACCCTCGCGCGCTTCGAGATTTCGCTTGTTGCAGGCAGCAGCGGACTCGCCGTTCTCCGTAGTCCGTCCTCCTACAACACAATCTTGTAATTGACCCCATTTGTGTCGCCATACCTCATCTTCCTTCAACATAATCCACATCCCAGGTAAATAGTATTCTTTTCCCACATGGCTTTGACTCGGAAATAAATCAGGTTCTTTGTTTATCGTTACCCGTTTGGCCTGCCTAGCACGCAATTCTCTGCACAGACTTGCAACGCCACAACTGTCAAATCAAAATGTGCAATTTTTCCTCATCCTTCAAAATCACAGTTCCAACTGTATTCGTCGTACTGCATCGTCTACCTTCAACCACCAAGAAAACCAAAAGAAACACTACAACACCAATACGTAACAATTTCTCCAAAGAACAAAACATCTCACATCCAACACTCAAAACCCCATGCAAGCTTCAATCTTTTTATTTTTTTTTACATATGCCCAAGTGTATACATTATTTAACAAAACCAACCAGAATATAGATATATATAAACAACAAAATGAACAATTATGGAGAGGAGAGGAGACAAGTATTAAGGAAGATAATAGATACAACAAAAAAAGAGTAAATGCTGGATACAAGACATTATTATTTCAGTCCAAAGGAACGAGCAGCATCGGCAGCAGCAGCGGCTGCAACAACATCATCCACCGGCGTAATCGGTTGATTCTCAACAATAATGGTCTTCTCAACGAGCACAGAGTGCACTGGAGTTGTGCTGTCAGCAACGTCACTATCCTTTTCTTCTGGATCTACATCAGAAGTGGCATTAAAATTAGGGGTCTCGGCAGTGTGCTGGTCGTTCGAATCAACATCATCGGGTAGAGTGGATTCCTCCGGGACTGTTAGAGTAGTGCTGGTAGTAGACAACTGGCATCCAGCTGATTCGTCTTCGTCGCCATTCACAGACTGATTAGACGACACAGAAGGCCCGGCAGAACTTGGCTGGTACCCGCCAAACTGCATTTGGTGCTGGTACAACTGCTGCTGAAGTTGTCTAGACGGATTTCCACATCTGTCTTTGCCAAAGTTGATCTTAAAGTTTTTGTACTCTTCACGGGTCTTGATCTTTTCAATTGCTTGAATAGCATTGGCAATATTAGTAAAGTTGACAAAGGCACACGACTTTTCAGGCAAAAAGTTGATCTGCTCAATCTCGCCGTACTCGCTGAAATCCTGTCTCAACTTGGACTCGGGCCAATTGGCATCAATGTTTCCAATGTAAACGTTTCTAGACGCTCCGGCAGTCACGGCCATTGCGATAACATTGGGCAAGTGACCAGAGTGCTTTCCCCATCCGATCTTCAATCGCTTGTTGTGAATAGCAAGTCCTTGAAGATTGGCAATGGCAAAAAACTGCGCAGCAGCAGTGGGATCAACAAATGTCACAAAACAAATATGCTTTTCAGGAAAGTACCGAATATTGTGTAACAAGCCACCACGGACAACGTTGCAGATTTCCTCAATGGTAGTTTCGGGATGGATAGATCCAAGATACACGGTTCTGTTACCGGCATTGGCGGTACCGCCAGCGGCAGTGGCGACAGCGACAGCAGCAGCAGATTGCTGGGCAAGGGCAGATGAGATCAGATCTCTATCGGCATTAATGATGAGATGTTCATATCCCGGAGCAATACCAAGGTACTGAGCAGCATTCTGTTGCTGAGTTTTAGAAATGTAAGCGCTTCTGTCTTTGCCGTAATAGACTTTGCGATTCTCCCATTCTTTTTCCAAAGATAGATTGTGAACACACTTGATAGCCGTGCCAATGCTCAAGAAATGCACAAAACCAATATTTTTATCTTTGATCAGCTTGATCGTGTCAATAGTGCCAAATTTGGAAAGCTCTTCGCGGATAGCTTCTTCAGTGATATCCTCAGGCAAGTTTCCTAGATATACATTACGCGAGGCGCCCTCTTGGGAAACAGCAAGAGCAATACGCGGACTAACGGGGGTTGACTTACCCCAACCAACTTTTACTTCCTGGTCGTTGTTAAAGGTGAGTTTTTTGAGCAAAGCGTCAGAGTAGAAGTGAGTAGCAGCACTGGGGTTGAGGAAAGAGATGAAAGCACAGCGCTTTTCAGGTATCAGCTTGACCGATTCGACAGGACCAGAGTGGACGTGGTTGAGGAGTTTCTCTGGTGAGATGTCCGCGGGGAGGTTCCCAAGATATACTGTACGAGAAGTGTGAGAGTGCATGAGCGGGTCATCTAGTTGGGAAGGAGATGTCGGGGTGGAAGAGTAGTATTGAGAATAAAAGTCTGAATGGGTTGGTGAAGGTTGCACAAACCCGTGGACGTGATGCTGCGTAGGCGGCTGGTGGTAGTAAGAGTAGGGCATGTCGTATTGAGCCATTGCGTAAATAGACGATAAGTCAAGACAGTAGGAGATATTAAGTAGTAGCGTGAAACTGGAACAACCGGGTGTTACAAAGTAGGTGGATTATGGTATATAACAGGAGGAGATCAGGGCAGATGGCAAGCTGCGGATAGTAGTAAGCGGGCAAATAGTTGGATATAAATAAAATAGAAATCTAAAACGGGGTGAAAAAGGCCTTGAAAGAGAGTAGAGAAAGAGAAGAAAACAAAATCAAACGGTGATTTTGTGGCTAAGGTTTTGCAGAAAAAAACAACAACCAGCAGCAGGAGAAAGAGGCCAGAAAGTCCAAAAGAAACAGAAACGAAGGGCAGGCGGCAGTAGCAGCGGAAAAAGAAGAAGAAGAAGAGGCGAAAAAAAGAAGCTTTGTTTTAGCAGAAGCGTCTAGTTCATGAGCGGGCGGATCAAAACCGGCAGGATCACGGAGCTGAAGGAATCTGATGGTGCGAAACAAGGAGGTTTTGCAAAGTGGAAAGTTGAAAGAGGAAGGAAGAAGGAAAGGAAAGAAAGGGAAAAGGAAAAAAAGGAGAGGAATTCAGACACCGGGAAAAAAAGGAGACAACGCTCTCGTGCGCACACATTCAAAACAGACACATTTGGAATCCAGGCAAACAGGTGTAGCAGAGATGAAACAAAGGGCAAACGGGTCTGTAGAGAACGGGTGCCGGGTGCGAACCGAACACGATCGAAGCGATTGCCTTGGAGCACCGAGATCAGAGAGAGCAGCCGGTTCAGTTGAACAGGCGATGAGCAGGCGGTGTCTTAGCGAAACGTTTTGAAATGGCCGGATGTACACACAAAACTGGCCAGCACCGGACACAAACAACAACAACAACAACAACTCATACAAAGCACCCGGCACAGGTACAGGTACCGACGCCTTGTAAGAAGCGCCGGGTCCCGGTCAGGTCTCACCCGGTCCACAAATTACCCGGCACTCGCCCTGTCCAATCAATCTTTCTTTCATTTCGACCCGCTCTATACAGTGGACCCTTTTTTTTTGTGTTGTTGTTTGAAATTTGTGACTTTTTTGTTTTGTTTGTGTTTTTTGCATATGCGCGCGCGTCCCTTAAAAACAAACCCAAATAAATGCGTCTCACTACTTGGTTGCCTAGCCAACACACGTTTCAGCCGCACCGCCCGCCTCCCCCCTCCTGATTCAAAGGTCAAAAATCGTGAAAAATTCCAAGCTGACAACGACGAAGACTATCATGATACTGCTGATGATGGTGATCTTTAAACTCGCAGTTTCAAATTTCAGAAGCCAGAATCATTAAAAAAATACTAAAAAATCAACCTTCATTGCTCTGAACACTGACATACTTGGCCTATGGAAACCTGCCAGCACATTCTTACAACTGGCTGCTATAAATACACATCCAACACTCACGGCTACTATATACGGGTCTCAGCCTGTTTCACCATCACGCAGTCCCATCTCTAAATCAGGTAAACAACATCGCCAAACGCGCTGTCCTGATATCGCAAATGTAAGAAAGCAAACAAACGATTAAATGCATTTTATACAAATCTACGATCACAAAGGTAATGCACCATGCTCTGCACCATGCTCCTGTTAACCTAACTAGATCAGCCAGCAGATTTCACATCCACGAAAAGCACTGGCTTCCCTGTCTCTCACTTCAAGATTATTCCGCGTCGGACGACAAGTCCTCGGTCGACTCTCCGCTCAACGACGCATAATCGTCTTCTGCTTTTTGCGGTTGCCGTAGGGTCATCGGATTAACTGCATCAGTTTCTAAGCGTTCCACAATTTGCTCTCCAACTTTGGCACTAGACTCAATCGTTGCGATTTGAAAATCTGGCTCGCTGGATGGCAGCCCATTAGTCTCTTGCGCAAAGCCAAAGTCTGGCAGAGGCGGATCCGATTTCAAATCATTAGTGTTGACATCCAGCCCGGCAGCATCGATACCGACCTCCAAATCCGAATACTTGTTGGATATCACTGGAAAATTGGGCTCATATTCTTGATTGGCAAGAGTACCCGTCGGTGGTAACGCTGATGTCTGACCAGACACCCGTCGACGTTTAGGCGAGGCAGGCCGCGGCGACGATGACAACCGGATCTGCGAGGTATTGCCCACCTGGCTACCGAACCGTTCAAACCGAGGTTTGCGTGGCGATAACCGAATAGCTTTGTCGCGGTACATCCGGATCTGATTCTCTTTTTGCTCCAAAACCTTTTTGAACTCGCCGGATTCATAGCTTTTAATTTGGAGAAAGTCGTTCATTTGCGAATTGAGCTCAGCGTGATTGCGTTGCAGCTGTTGTAGCTCGGCTTTCGTAGAGCGAATGTTGTAGGTGCTTGTCAAGAGCATTTTGAACATTGCAGCGTTCCTCTCGGACTCGTTTGTGATCGCATCAAGCTTAAACACTCCTATCACGGATTCTGTACCAGAAGTAACTCCCGAATGGATCTGCAAACTCAATCTGCCCTCTGATCCGACTTCGCATGTCAACGCAGTTGATATTGAGTCTTTCAACGGCACACCAAAAAACACTTTTTTGACGATATTAGAAAACGTTTCGTCGTCGATGCTCTCCGACGAATCACTGTCTTTTTTGAAAAACCGCATGAGTCGTGGCTTGAATTCTTTACTATAAACTTGTTGTCCGTCTGTCACCGTCATTTTGAACCCGCAGTTTTTGTCGTAATAGTACTCATTTCCCAGATTAGCCTCAGACACTAAATTGCTTTGCACCACAGACGCATCGAGTGAAATCTGAACTATAAATGAAAGTCCGCTACTATCATCCTCCTTTGAATCCTCAACAACAAACGTCTGCAACAAGTTCATAACTTCATCAAAAAAAAAAATTGCTTTCTTTAAAAAGCTCCTCTTTGAAAGACCGGATTAAATTACAAAGGTTAGGGCCCTCTTTCGATTTTTGCCCAGTGTGCACTGGTGTACACACGGCTGACGGGGTTAGGGCCCTGAAATTTTCCTCCCAATACCTTTTTCAAACTATTTTTTCTTTCGATTTTTCCATTATTAATTGCTTTCCCCAGCGGCAAAAATATATCACCAGCCTTTAGAACGATAGTAATAGAATATGGTATGTTTGTATTAAGCAACAGCACAGCAATTGAGATAGACTAACATTATTCAGTCGAATAACTACGGATCATGGAAAGGACCTAAGCCTGGTGCTAAGAAGAGAGCAAACGCCAGAAACCCTTTGGGTCTCGGTAGATCGCTACAGAACCACGCCAAAAAGATCAACAAGCCTCAAGGATACTACGACAGTGAGGGTGTCTACAGATACACTACAGATATGGAAGACGGTGTGAATGTTTCTCAAGAGCCCGGCTGGGTCAAGCTCAGGTCCATTACTGCTGAGAAGCCATTGGATGAGTTTTTGTCGACAGCTGAACTGGCTTCAGCCGATTTCACTACTGAGAGAACACAAAATATCAGAATCATCCAGGCCGGTGGCACGCCTGCTGCTGCTGCTCCCGCCAGTGCGTCTGCATCGGGCAGCACACTGCCCTACTTCGAAATTTTCTGCACACAACCCATATCTTTTATCGTTGGACGAGCGAAGAGCGCTGGATAAAGTTCATACAGCAAACAAGGATAGACTTACAGTTCCCAGAAGGCCAGTATGGAGCAAAGACACCACAGCAACAGAGCTGGATAGAGCTGAAAAAGAGTCGTTTTTGGAATGGAGAAGAGGACTGGCTGTTTTGCAGGATAATGACGATTTACTGCTGACTCCTTTTGAAAGAAATATCGAAGTCTGGAGACAGCTGTGGAGAGTTGTTGAGCGTTCTGATCTCGTTGTGCAAATTGTCGACGCCCGTAACCCTCTTTTCTTCAGATCCGTCGATTTGGAGAGATACGTCAAAGAGCTTGACGGAGGCAGAAAGAAAAACTTGTTGCTGATTAACAAGTCTGATCTGTTGACTTACGAGCAGCGTAAAGAGTGGTCAGAATACTTTAAGATGAAGGGTATCAGATATGCATTTTTTTCTGCTTTTGCTGCGTTAAACATCCAGGAAGCTGCAAAGGAGACTGAAAAGATCCAAGAAGAGGATTCCGAAGAGGACTCTGAAGAGGATGACGACGAAGAAGAGAAGGAGAAGGTTCAAGAAAAAGAAGAGAAGGTTGAAGAAGAGACCGAGCACGAACCTATGACTGCCGAAAAGCTGGCTGCCAATCCAATGCATATTTTGTCTGTTGAAGAACTAGAAGAACTGTTTTTGTCAGAGGCCCCCGCCAAACTCAATAACCCCGATCAACCCTCCAACAAGTACAGCGATGCCCTTCAAATCGGTCTTGTCGGTTACCCTAACGTCGGTAAATCATCTACCATTAACGCCCTTATTGGCGCCAAAAAGGTTTCAGTCTCAAGTACTCCGGGTAAAACCAAGCATTTCCAAACCATCATGTTGTCGCCTACTGTTGTGCTCTGCGATTGTCCCGGTTTGGTTTTCCCCAACTTTGCGTCTACTGACGCCGAGCTGGTGTGTAACGGTGTGCTTCCTATTGATCAGCTTCGTGAGTATACTGCGCCTACTGCTCTCGTGACGCAACGAATTCCTAAATACTTCTTGGAGGCAATTTACGGTATTAGTATTTACACAAGACCCGTGGCAGATGGTGGATCGGGAACTCCTACAGCAGAAGAGTTGTTGAACTCGTATGCGCGTGCGAGAGGTTTCATGAGACAAGGTCAAGGTAATCCTGATGAGTCGAGAGCTGCGCGGTATGTGCTTAAGGACTATGTCAACGCTCGTCTGCTGTTTGTGCACCCGCCTCCCACTTACACAGGCAACATGGACCCTGCAGCAGCCACAGAGAACCCCGATGCGGTAGCGGCCAGTTTCAACTCGCAACTTTACAACATGTCCAACATCCCTGAGAGCAGACGTAACCAGATCCTTTTGGCGATTGCCAAATCCCGGTTTGGCGAGAATGCCAACATCAACCAAGTCGACATGGACACTGTTGATCTGGCAGCCGAGCTGGAGAATTTGAAGTTTTCTCAGCATGATCCTCGTGCTGGCACAAAAACTGGTATCACTGCAGTTGCTACTGCTTCGACCGCGGCGGTGTACTCGGCGGGCGCATCGCTGGACCGTGACTTCTTTTCGTTGCCTAACTCGAGAGAGCATCAAAGCGTGCCGTTCCACTTGCAGAAGCAGGCACAGGGTAATGGTAAGAAGCATAACAAGATGAACAAAAAGAAGAAGGGCAAGTTGGCCATGGGCGGCGAGGCGTCGTACTCCCAAACTTACAGTGATTTCTACTAGTTTTTAGTTCTTGGTCATTGTTGTTTTTCCGTTTATCATTTTGTTGTAGATTGTGTTTTTTTTTTCTTTGTTTAATGTTTTTTGTAATGTCTTAAGGTATTTAGAAAATTTTATTGTTTTATGATGATTGTAATTTGTCAAATGTTTTTATGCCTCGAGGTATTGTTTTATTGTGATACCGTTATGTGTAGAAGAATTTGGTCATTGTCGGAAAAAGTCAAGTGTTGCAGATGGACTAATCAGGCCAATGCTGATACATGTGTTTACTTCCGGTCTGAGGGAGTTTGAAAGTAAAAGAAGCAGTTGTCATAAGTATGACGCCAAGGTTCAAAGGTCAACTAGGTTCTGGACTTCTCATCATGTCTGCATTGTCATAATGACATTGTGTATGATGGATAATTCCTAGTTGTGGATACCACCAGAAAGTCGTCACATTGATTTAGCCATGTGCCTATCAGTATACACATAATCTCTTGTCAAATACACACTGAGCTACCATTTAATCAATCTTGTGTGAAGATTTCTCCTGAAATTGAATCTTTGTTTTGTTGACAATCTTATCCTAGATTAAATATAAGAACCGCATTTTAGCGGACTCATTATACAGACTTATTAGCCTTGTTGATATTTGTACATATCAATAATTGCTGTTCACGTAGCATGTCCACTTCTGATATGTTTAAAGAAATTCGGGGTTTCGTTTAATGGTAATGTACACACTCTCGCTTAGTCTCTACACTGCCTGTACAAAGTACAAGTTTCGAGGATTTGTACAGTTTGATCCAAAATGCGACCCTGTTACAGAATTAATCCAATGCGTACATTCATGTATCTGCTCATATTTTTTTGAGTATGAAATCACAATGCTGCCTTTTAATGAACAACGTCTTCGGTAGTAGCTCCTACTTAAAATACAGTAACACTATCGCTGTTCAAATAATGCTTGGTGTTACGAAAGCTGTTTTCAAAGTTTGATCGTACTATTAGGCACGCTCTAGTCTGATACCTATAAGTACATGTACACACAACTTTCCAGAATAACTCATCAATCAAAGAATTACAGTTTCTAATCTAGTCATTTGAAAGTATACAATCCACACTGTCATGATCCTCAGTAAAAACAAAACAATAAAATAAAACGTTTCATTTAATTAGTATTTGACTATTTCATTTATACAGATCCCATAATCAAACCAATTTCTCTGTTTCGTTTCATCAATTTTTTTTTTCAACAATAAATAATTTTTGAGTTTTCTTTTACTGATTCAGCAATTCGTAGTCTCTTTGAGATGGTCGAGATCGCTCTCTCAGATTCTTGAACCATTTCCACTTGCAAGGCTGCTTATTCAGAGTAGGCGGTTTCCAGCTCTTCAATAGTAAACTCGAAACCACCACACTTACTGAACTAAATGCCATAGCGGCACCTGCAAAAACTGGATGCATCATAATACCCCAAGGCAGCAAAACACCCATTGCAATTGGAATCATCAGCATATTGTAAATCAAAGCCCAAACCAAGTTCATTTTGATACGTGAGAATGTGCGTTTGGAAAGATCGAATGCTGCCGGAATGTCTAGAAGCGCATCATCTTTTAGTAAAATGATGCTAGCTGCTTCCAGTGCTGCATCCGTAGAGCCTGATAGAGAAATACCCAGCTCCGATGCTGCGATTGCCGGTGAATCATTGATTCCATCGCCAACAAATGCGACTCGTTCGGACTTTGCTACCCCGCTAGTCGCCAAACTTCGCTCAGGATCAGGCCTTTGTAGCCCCTCAATGATGTCCAGTTTACCCTTGGGCGAAACTCCACCCCAACAGTAGTCTTTTGAAATACCCAGTTCTTTGGCAACACGCGTGACTACTGACAAGTTATCGCCACTTACTATGCCCACCTTGTAGCCTTGCTTCTTAAGAGCATTGATTGTTCCTATAGAATGAGAGCGAATAGTATCCGACAATGCAACGTAACCTGCGTAAACACCGTTGATGGCAAGGAATACAACGGATTGTCCAGCCACTGACATGGCCTTGAGATCATCGTCAGCAATAGTTACAGAGTTGTCATTCAACAGTTGCTCATTACCAGAAACAATACTGTAAGTGCTTAATCCAGTTTCAACAGTAGCGGTGACACCTTGGCCAACAATCACTTTGAAGTCGCTGACTCGCGCATCAAAGGGTTCCGAATTCCCAAGTATTGTTTCGGTCTTGGCTTTGCTTACAATACTTTTAGCGATCGGGTGCTCGCTGTTTTGCTCCACCGATCCAATCAGAGTCCACCATAGCTCAGGACTAATAACTGAATCTTTAAATGTGGTGATTTGTTCAAATTGTGTCACAGACATCTTGCCAGTAGTCAGAGTTCCAGTTTTATCAAACAAAACCATTGTAATTTTAGAGGCTGTCTCAAGAGCAGCTCCTCCCTTGATCAAAATACCGTTTGTAGCGCCTACTCCAGTACCGACCATGACAGCAGTAGGGGTGGCCAGTCCAAGTGCACAAGGACAAGCAACAACAATCACAGAAATACAAAGCTGTAAACAAACCATAAAATTACTTTGTTCGGAGCGGAACACCATAGGGAGATTTTTGAGAACATGAGCCAATACAAACCAAGTGATAAAAGTCAATAACGCGAGTCCTAGGACTGTTGGAACAAAGAATCCGGCAACAAAGTCCGCATAGCGTTGTACTTTTGTTTTTGATGTTTGGGCATCTTGAACGAGCTGAACAATGTGTGCCAGTTTAGTGTCGTTACCAGCTTTCAAAACACGAATGTCCAATCTGCCGTGCGAATTAATGGAACCACAAATGACATGATCACCGGGACGTTTTGTAACAGGAATTGATTCACCAGTAATGATTGATTCATCCACATAAGACTCACCTGCCACCACTACACCGTCGGCCGGGATTTTTTCTCCTGGCAAAAGAACAGCAATATCGCGTTGTTGAATCAAATCAGCCGATATAACTCTTGTCTCTATAGCTGAAACATCAAATTCTTTTCCTCCAACGGCTTTATGCATTTCCATGAATTTTTCAGGGTCGGAGTAAATAGTGGCTTTAGCCGGAGTCAATTGCATGAGCTTTGAAAGAGCCACAGATGTCTGACCTTTCGCCTTGTTTTCGAGATACTTGCCGATAAGGATGAAAGTGATAAGCATGCCACTGGTTTCCCAAAGTGTTTGTGGGTGATGAGGATATTGAATGAATATGGAATAGAGCACAAGGATGACAGAAAAAAAGAATGAACAAGATGTAGAAATGCATACAAGAACGTCCATAGTAGGAGCTCCGTGTTTAAGAGCTTTGGCCGAACTGGTGTAGAACCGCCAGCCAACTCCAAATTGGATAGGAATAGTTAAACAACAATTGATTAGATCGTCGTAGTAAAGACCTGAAACCAAGGGTACTTTCATAAACCGTAAACATGGCATTTTGTTGATGATAAAGATTGGTAAAGCAAAAGCCAAACATATGAGAAAGTCGTTTCTGCATTTGGTTATCGCTTTGATGCGGGAAAGTGATTCAAGTTGTTGCGAGACATCAACAGATGTTGCAAGCATAGCATCAAATCCAGCATTTTCAACGGCTTCAACCAGTGTACGCGGCCCTGTAAGCGCAGGATTATATGTGATGGACACCTCCTCTAAGGCTAGTGATACAAGAGCTTCAACGACACCGTCAATTTGGCGAAGCGCCGACTCGACAGAAGAGGTGCAACTAGCGCATGTCATGCCGTAGACCTTTATTCGAATTTTGCTGTTTTTTTCGAATGTATGGCTAGCTAGAAATAAATCGTCAGATGCGCCGTCTTCAATAAGCGTTTGGCTTTCATTTGTTAAATTGTCGCTGGTGTCAAGATTGTGTGTGGCAGCTGGTTGCGAGTCAACAATGATGGTTGCGTCAAATCCACAGTCGTCGATTCTTTCGCGGATCTGGCTAGCTGATATTTCGGAGGTATGTTGGACACTGGCGCGTTCAGTGATGAGAGAGACAGAGACGTCGAGGACTCCAGGTAGTTCTTTAAGCCCATTTGTCACGGCGGCGGTGCATGCTCCGCAGGTCATGCCCTCAATTCCAACTACTGAATTCAGATGAGCATCCTTTTGTAGTTGTTGTTGGTGTTGCTGAGGTTGCTGTTTTTCGGAAAATATAGTGTCTGCCTCTTTAACAGAGATTAGTTTTGCGTCAAATCCGCAATCCTCGATTCGTTCTACAACGGCATCTGAAGATATTTTAGTTTTATCGAACATCACTGTTCCTCGAGATGTAACAAGAGAAACTGCTGCAGAAGAGATCCCGTCAGTGGCCTCGAGTGCATTGGTGATAGAAGCAACGCATGCCCCACAGGTCATTCCTTCGATAGCAACCGAAAGAGAGTCCATATTAAAGGATATGCGTATATCTTTGATCAAAACGACTTCAGGGTTGAACAGGTCAGTTTAGACTAGGGGATTGGTTACGTCTTATAAGCGTTTACTGGTGACCGTGCCTATTGGTATTATGGAAACAAGGTCACAGAAGACGTTTCAGACGATGACAGCAGCAACAGAAAAAATATTCCACTAACTGGTGATGCAGATATGGGGATGGGCAAAGGCTCGAGGAGTTTAAGAAATATAAAAGAGTTGAGGGAAAAATTATATCAAATTCCAGAAGTTCTGGAGTTTATTTGTACGGTTCGGGTTAGTTTAGTGCTTCAATGTGTGAGCGTAGGAATTTTAAATTAGTCTGGGAGTCTGGGACCGAATCGGTCAATGACTAATATAAACGGTTGTGAATTAGGTAAGTAAAGAGGGAATTTGAATCTGACCAAAACTCTATACAAAAATTGCGTTTGGAGAATTGGCTCACGTAGGAAATGGAAATGGAAATGAGAACGGCGAATGCTTTAGCAGAAACAACGTATCATTTGCGACTGCTGCCAATCGCCAGTTGCTTGAAATCAGGAAACTAGATAATATCGGTAAATATGTAAAACTACGTAAGAGCTAGCAAAGGTCTAACTAGACAACTCATCCATATAATGCACTTTGTCCGATGCTCCACGTAAATTGGCAGCGGCGGTTTCTGGGGTCAGATCTCGCTGCGGCATACCCAGCATTTCGAATCCCACAAGGAACTTGCGGACGGTTGCGGATCTAAGCAGAGGAGGGTAGAAGTGAAAGTGCAAATGATCAGTTGAATGAGGTCCTTGGTGAATTCCCATAGAGTAAGGGAAACTGCATTTGAAAAGGTTGTCGTAGCGGATAGTGATCTGAGAGAGAATAGCCGCCAAATCTGTGCGCTCTTCATCAGTCAGCTCGGCAAGATTGTGGATCTGCCGTTTGGACAAAAGAAGAATTTCGAACGGCCAAGTAGCCCAGTAAGGCACAACGGCCAGGAAGCTGGAGTTCTCAGCCACTGTACGAGATCCGTCTTTAGACTCGCGCTGTGCATAGGCTTCAAGCATACCGATTCCATGTTTAGTCGTGTACTCTGTCAAAGCCACGCGCTCAGCGGCCGGTTCCTCAGGTACCACGCTTGTCATCCATGCTTGGCCGTGGGGATGGGGGTTAGAGCATCCCATAGCAGAACCTTTGTTTTCAAAGATTTGGCAGTACGCAATGTCAGGATCACCCATAGCCTCTTGGTAGACTTCAGTCCAAACCTTGACAACATTTTCCAGCTGATTCGTTGTCATTCGTGCCAATGTCAGATCGTGTCGCGGCGAAAAGCAGATCACAGCACAGCGGCCTGTCACTTGTTCAGAGACAAACAACTCATTGTCTGGCTCATCAGAAGCCGCTTTGGCATCTTCTTCGGACTCACCGGGTACTGCTGGTTTGACGGCTGCATAGTCATTAGGGAACACAAATGTCGACGTGTATTTTGGGTTTGAATCGCCTTGGGCGCGAGTGTTACCAGGACACAAATAACACTTGGGATCGTATTCAGGTCGTTTTTCGGTTTGCGGGGTCTCTTGAGCGCCCTGCCATGGGCGTTGAGTCCGGTGTGGCGACACAAGAACCCAGGACTTGCGCAAAGGGTTGTATCTTCTGTGAGGTTCAAGCGAGCTATCTGAAGCCATTGTATAGTCTTTTGTTGATGTAATTGATGGAGAGTACTTTGTTGTTGCAAGAAGAACAAAAGACAGACGAAACGGCGCGAATGCACAGCCTTATATACACGCAAACATGTGGGGGCAATTGGGTATTATCCGAACATTTGATTCTTCCATGGCCAACGGAAAAAATAAAGACGATAATTGCCTGTTTGGAATTAGGCAGAAGTCAACGGTGTTTTGGCTTTACCAACCCGCCATTGGATGAATCGGGACATTATAATCGGGCCGGGCATCATAACAGACTTCTAATTGTCCAACGGTTAGTCCGACGGTACCCGAATACTTCATTTGATTTTATACCCCACAGATTGAATTACAGAATCACTTTGCTCAAAAAAATATATAATATATAAAAGGTGCTTTACCATAATTTCATTGTCTCTTTTGTGTATTGAATCATCACAATATAGTCTCACGAGTTCATCGGTTCAACTGCACATTGTAGCAGCTAAACCATTCGACGCCCGTCCCGAGCCTCTTCAATCATGTTTTCAAACTGATGTGTCCCGTATCCGCCATAGGCCGGTGTTCTGCTTTTCCTCCACCTACCCAGTGATGTCACCGGCACCGTGCTGCGTATGCCTCTTTGCTTTGTCGGCGTCTGAAGAACATCGTCTCTCAGTTGCTGTTCGGTCATTCTAGAGCTGCCTACCGTTCCAGGTGCTTTACTGTGATGAGACGACGGTTGTTGTACGGGTTGTATTGAAAGCGGTCTTAGCACTGAGGCAGTCGATCTGGTGTACCGATCAATATTATCTTGCTGAATCATTCGTCGCGTTTCATCCCCATTCTCTAGCTCCTCCCGGGTTTTTGCCCGCCAGTAGCGCCAAATCGTCCGAACTCGCTGCGCCTGTCCTCGGGCATGGAAATCGTCGGCATCTCTAGCTTTGGTTCGTAGCTTGAACATACGCATGCGCCACGCACGATACACTTGTTCTAGTACTTGTCGATTGGTTTCATCGGCCATAGCATCAGCTCTCGCTTCAAGCTCTGAACACAGGTCGCTTCGTTGACGCCATTGTTCAAATGTCCTCGCAAGTGCTGACTGAGCATACTGAGAGTCAGCAATACGAAAGTCTTTAGCAAGAGTGTCCCGCGCGTCTAACCAGATATTCATAGCATCTTTTTTAAACCCAAGCTCTTGCTCATCTAACAACTGATTACACAAACTATTCAAATCGTCAATTTGAACCATCCGTGCAACCCACACAAACAGATACTTTTCCTTCAAACGAATTTCCCGATCTGCTTGATAGTCTTCTAGTTTCTGGGTCAACCGTGCCTTGCGTTCCAGCTTTGTCGATACTCTCCATTTACCTAGGTACCTCTCGAGCAGACTATTCGCATATTTATCGTCAGCTAGCTCCTCCGCTTCTCTCGTCTCATTGTACCGATATATCCAAGCATAGAGTCCAGATTGAATTATCTTTCGTCCATATATCTCGTCAGCTTCTGTTTCTTGCTCTCGGATTTTGGCAGATTTGTTTCGCCACTCATCAAACGCCGTAGACGCTATACGAAAATCTGCAACTTGTCGAAACGCAGAATACCGTTCGTATGTGCTGTACTCGATTTCCTCGCATCGATCTCTCCAGTGGTCTAATACCCGCTCGGCAAGCTCAGTGTTCTTAACCTTTTGAAACAGACGGAGCTTGGCAAGTAGTCTCCAATGTTTGAATGTCCCGGCTAGTATTTCTTCGTCGTTAATAGAAGTCACTCTCTGTGACCTACACGCCACCTGCCACTGGTGAAAAGCTCGTTTACAAATGTTGTATTGCCAAAGTACTCGGGCTGTGTAAACCTGTTCAGCTTGAGTTCGCCATTGTGCCATATATTTTTGTTTGATGCTAAAATCTCGCTCGGTTAAAATAGTAGTAAGGATTCCATCATGTCTAGCGTGTGATCGCCAGAGCTCCATTGCATTCTTCAAAACGTTAAGATTGTATAGCTCTTTGGCATTATTTGTCATTAATTCAATGTCATCATGCCTTTGTTTCCAAACACCAAATCCACTACCAAGAACAACAGCACGATCCATTTTTTTGGCTTCTGATTCCATTCGATGTATGTAGTCAAGCCTGGACCTCCATAATGAAATAGTCAAATGCGCAATTTTTGTATGATATACTCGTTCAGCTTCAAGTTCTGAATGAGTCTGATCTAACGCTCGGAAAGCACGTTCTTTTAGTGCTCGTTCATACATTAAGTCTGCAACTTGTTTCTGATTCAGGGTATAATCAAGTTGCTGTTTCCATATCAAAAAGTATTTTTTAACTAGCATTTGATCTACCGTCAACGAAGTCTGCACAATATCTCGGGTCCTATTTAAGACTCTCTCAAAGTACAGTCTTTTCAGTCTTTCAGCCTCTAGTCTCTCGATCTCTTCCCTCTGTAGCTTCAGATGCTGAAACTTGTAAAACCAAGTCCTCAAAACTGCAGACACTGTAGTTGCGTAGTCATAACTTTCAGCGATTTCCGTCATCTGTCTATCTTTTTCTTCCAGTACTATATAAGACTCGTACCACAATCCTAAAAATCGATCCTTGGTTTTTTTGTCGAAACTATCCAGCCGCGCTCGCAGTGTTTGATTCTTTGCCCGCCGCATCTCACGAAACGAGTATGTTCGCAGATAAACATCCATTCTATCCGACCAGCTGCCTTCTTCCTGCCCGCACAGATTAACCAACACATTCAAGCACGTAAAATAGTTTGCATAAGATTCAGGGCGCAGTTCGTTAAGCTCCATAAACTCTTCAAATGCCGTGAACGCGTCCACGAAGTCCAACCGCATCTTGGCTTCACCACGTTGATCCGCCAACCCTGCAATTATCCGTAAAATCTCCACATCTTTCATACAATTAATACTCGAGTTTTTGGAACAAACACACACACACACGCACACACACACACACACACACATAAACACTTACCTTTTTCTTTAAGCAATGACACCGGCCCTTTGGGTTTGTTGCCGTTCCGATCTGTCTCCTCGTCCGTCGAGTGGTGATGCGGATCATATTGAGTCAAAGTCCGGATCCGTTTCCGCAGATCTGCTGTTCGTTTCTTGCGTGCGGACGTCTGGCGGATCGGCATCGTTTACATGAGGACTGTATCTCGGTCTAGGTAAACAAAATGTATGTCGATACTAATTACTAGCCCTCGTGCCAGATATTTCATGGGAAGGGGAAAATAGAAAATGCAACATGGTAAATGGTTACTCCCTCGACGCGTTCGTGGTTAGGGGATTAAATAAAACAGGAAATTTACGAACATGAAGTTCCTGTCAAGCAAGTATCATCACTAGAGATGCCTAAAATGAACCGCTGGGTCTAGGTGTTTACCTTGTAGCGGCAAAAAATTGTTGTTGGAGAAGTTGGTTTATATCAAGTTGTTTTGTTCAAGTCCGAGTTTGTGACAATATTATAGAAGCTTGTGTAAATTAGTAAACACATTGTACGGATTTAATAAAAAATATCACAACATAATCTCTAGAAATTTACACCATTTGATTTATTGCGTTAAGTTACAGTTACCGTTAGTTGCAATAACTCTGGTGGAATCTCTAAACAAAATTTTTTATTTCCGATAATAGAATTTGATTTGGTTTCAGTGACTGTGCGCGAGGCGATTGGTTTAGCAGACAATCTGCCGCTTGGCCTCATAATCCATAGATAGCAAGTCTAAAAACTGCTGATGATAAGGGTTTACAGTTACTAGGTACACCTGAAGAGATAACCAATGCGCTTATGGAAGCAACTGAAGTACCAGTCAAAGCATCTTGCGCAACTTAATTAGCAGTTGATGTGTTGCTTATTGTAGATTTACATCGTCTAGCATATGCTGCAGAAACAGCTTTTGGAATAGCTTTGTCAATAACCGCAAAGATTGTACTTATTTCAGGTCCCCAAATAATCTACTTTGTGCCATGGCTATTTAATTTTGATTGATATCAAACACAGTGTGTACGAATTTCGAAATGTTGTTTCCAAATAGTTTTGACCTCCACTGGCTGTATTAGGAAGAATACCCAAAGCCAAATTGCAATTCCTGGGAACATGTGCAGAAGGCATGGACAAAATATGCTGAATCGAATATCATTTTAAAATGAAAAATTTCACGTTGACTCTATAGAACTTGAAATCAATCTGTAGTTGTATATTGACGCTAGTACTATCTGCAGAAAAGACAACACCGTAATGATGCATATCTTGGATTGCTGTACCAAGTTGAATAAACGTATCTAAAAGCAAAATACTAAGTGCCTGACCCATGTCAATTTGTGCGTTTCCTGGTAGCTATTCTAGATCTATCCAGTTGATACGGGCTGCTTACAAAACCGTTCCCAGTTTGCCAATGATACCCGTTGGCATGTTGAACAATGGACCAGTTAATCTTGCTTAATCCAGTCCTCCAAGAGCATGTGTCCAACAGTTTTACTTGGGTCATTCAAAAGTTTATAGTACTAAAATGACTTAACAACACCTTGATCTTTCAATCTTTGAGGTGTGCTAGCGTTTATACCATGTTTTGAGGCAATTCGGGACCGACTTCCATTACTTCCTGAACTTGGGCTCTGCCGAAGAATTCATTCATTAACCCAAGCGTAAAATTGCAACGTCTAATGTCACCAAATACCACGCTCTCGGTGATTCTCAATCCAATACTGAAACTTTTCTCTGATTTTTGACCTACAATATTCTATTACTAGGGACACGAATTTTCGAAAAATCGTAGTGGTATAGAATGAAGAGACAGCATATGATACAAAATCTCAAAAATGAGAGAATCCAGCATCAACAACTACCTTTATAAACTGTGGAGGAATACTAACAACAAATTGTCTAGTATAGGCAAATGCGTTGTTTGCAAGCTGATAATTCAGTGTTTCTTCTTTGTGACAGTAATAAAAAAAAGTTTCGAGTCGCTTTTCTCTCAGCTCAAGAACGACTAATGCATCGGCAGATGTCAATAGCATTAACAGCTGGAGACCAGCAAATACGATATGATAATAATAATATGGTCTCATGATTTTGCAGTAAGCGTGATAATGTGTTTCAAATTTACGTTAAAAATGCAAGAAAGAACTTGGTTTGGTTTGATTCATGATTATGTTGACGCTACACGATGTCGCTGTGAAATCACAGAACTGCTGAAATGCTATGTACGGGAACTATACCCTGTAAGACTAACTGTCATGTTGAATATATACATCACAAAGATTGAGCTAGTGAACAACACAGACATCACGAATACAAGCCTTCCTCCATACCAATTGGAATGCTTTTACCATACACTCTTTCCCAAGAGATTGGTCTGACCCATTCTTTGATTTCTTCTTTACCTAAAACCTTGATGATCTCTGTGGCAAATCCGTATGCATCTTCAAAGTTATCGCCTTCGTAAGCAAAGTACACCGGAGCACAAACCTTGAGCTTTTGATCCGATAATTGTCCAAACAGATCCAGAGTTATTCCCGATTCAGGCAGGTAGTATGCGTCGGGTGGCGGCTCGGAAGTTTCTAGTGAGAGCCTGGCGAGTCGTTCAGAAAGCGTACCAGAAGGAGCAGAAAGAAGGATATATCTAGGAGAAGAAACTAGCTCGCGCAGTGCGGCATTAGAAGATCCAATCGCCAAAGTCTCGCTGAATTGGAAAGCTTTGATAAAGGGGACAAGTGTAGATGTGACAAATTGCAGTTGTTGACCCGGAAGTGTTGGCGAACGGGCCTGAATGATGGTGATGCCGTTGTTGCTGAAAACTAGTAAACAGAATGTTAGCAACAAGAGAATATTGCACAGTATGAACGTCACTCACCCTCTAGAGCAGTACTGATCCCAGTTTGCGTCGTTCCCTCGGGACCATCACGAGGCCCGACAAACGGGTACACATAAGTGTCGTCTAGCCGCCCCACGAGCTTCAACCCCAGTGTGTAAATCAAAAGATCGGCTGTGAGTTGGGGCACGTTACCAGCAGAGACTGCTGGCACAATCAAGATGGAATCCTTCAAGATTGCTTCAGCATCTTCGACGGAAACACCTTTAACCGGAGCAAAGTAGGACATTGTATCAATTGTGTATTAGTGTAGATCAGAGTGTATAAATGATACCTTCTACTGTTTGAATGCAGTCGGTCGATGTATTCACTATTGTATCTTGAATTACGCGGTAGCAGTAAAATTTGTCCCTGCGAATATTTTGGCATGTACATCTCAGCATAAAATACTATGGACACACTTGGTTCTAAATCTACACAAGCATAGACTCTCATACAAATGTTAACTGCTCTCGTTGGAGGTGCGAACAGTGAAACCAACTGAAAAATTAAATACTACTGGAAAAAAAACTTCCACAGCCAAAAATCATCATCACCAATACATCGGCGCCCACAACCACACAAACGAAATGATTTCACGACAACTCTTTACTCGCTTGTACTCGACAAAGCCATCCGTGCTGCCTCCTCCTGTAATCCAAACACCCGCGGCTCCTAAAATTCCTACCCCGGAACCTGCTACTCCCCTGTTCCCTACTTTGGACTCTGTCAGTCTGGCTGATTTCACTCTCAACAAGGCCACCGCCGAAGCCGACTCGTATTGGTACAGCATCGCCCGTACTGGAGGCAACCAGCTGCCCGTCTACTCGGATGTCCGTGGTAACGGCGATCGTACGACTATTATCAGAAAGATTGAGGGATCGTTACCGCTGTTGAAGAAGGATCTTATGGCCGCATTGAATCTTACAAGAGACGAAATCAAGATTAAGCCTACGTCCAATCAACTTATTCTTAAAGGCGACAAAGTCAAGCAAGTTCGCGCTTTACTTAGACAAGCCAACCTTTAGACACATTTTCATCTCCATCAACTTTACACCCACCTTATTCAGCACCTCCATTTTAATCGACTTGTCAGTTTCCAAGTCTTTTGTACATAACTTACATACACATGTTTCTTGAATTAAAAACAATACTGCTTTAATCATAAAATAATCACGTTTATATTCATTCGGTAACTTACGTATATGTAGATGTATACATGTGTTTAGTTAATCATGGGACATTGAATAACGAGAATTGACGAACGATACCAGGTCCGTACTCATCGTAGTCAGCCTTAGTGTAGCAGTAGTTCTTAAACTCGGCAGTTTGAGCAAGCAAAGAGCCACCGAACCAAACAGCATTACGTTGTTTCTTGTGAGAGATGACTTGAACCTCAAGACCTCCACTCTTGGCACCACTTTGGACTTCTGAAGCATGAATACGAGCCTTGACTAAAGACCGGATATCGCGCTGCAAACGACGTCCGAAATCTCTAAACATGGTGGAACCACCAGAGAGAACAATGTTCTTGTAAAGACCCCTTCTGACATCAATAGGCGAAGCTTGCACGACAGAGTCAACAACATTGGGAAGAGGCGTGAGGTAGTCGGAACTGTAGATTTCAGGATTGAAGAAGATTTCCGGGGCAAGGAATCGCTCATATGCAACATCGACATCTATCTTGCGTCCCAAACCTTGGTCCACAATGTACTTTTTAAATCTATCAGGATCGTTATCAAATCTATTAAATTCTTGAACAATGTCAGGAGAAACATAACAAAATTCCTCCTTAATCTTTTCGGCAGTTTTTAAACTGGTGTCGGGCTCATTACGGTCACGCAGTAAGCTTTGAATAAAGTAGGTAATATCACGACCAGCAATAGGGATGTTCTTGATGGCGGAACCAATAACATATCCTTCAGCAACTGGAATGACATGAGTGACACCATCACCGGAATCAATAACAGTACCAGTCAAAGATCTGTCAGTAACTTTACTGGAGGTCCAAGAAGCAGCCAATGCCAATACAGCTTGAACTGCAATGTATAAACCCGCACAATTAAAAGACTCAAACATAATCTCAGCAGTGTTTTCTCTGTTTTCGGGAGGATTGAGAGGTGGTTCAGTCTACAAACAAGTTAGTATTTCCGCCTACAAACATCGCAGAGGTTTTACTTACCAAGAGGAAATGATGGTCTTCCGGCTCGACTCTCAAATACTTGAAAATTGAATTTTCCCAGAATCGTTCCATATGATCCCAGTTTTCAACTTGACCATGTCTAATCGGATAATTCAAGTTGTAATCTGTACCCCCGTTAATACGTATTCAGACCCCAGCCTTTCAATTGAGTACTTACGTGGGCCATTGGCGGCTGCCAAAGCTTCGTCACCAATAAAAAAGTCCAAATCTTCAGTGCCGCGTTTTTGAGCAAGGTTACCACCCGCAGAATTTCTAACATTGGCACGGCCGCTAGGACCAGTGGACCGTGTAGCAATGGTTGTCGGGAAGATAAACGAAGGTGAATCATTACCAGCAAATCCCAGCTTTGTCAAACCGGTACCACTACAATAAAGTTAGACAATTGATCAAACAAGCAATAATCTTTCAAAAGAAGAACATACTTGTCTGTATACAGGTGGTTAGCGAAATGTTACGATGGAGATAGAGTTGTGGTGAAACTTACCCATAACAATGGCAGGAGAACCTGAATAAGCCATTGTCAATTAGTTGTTGAAGACAAACTAAAATATCTGGAAATGTATTTGTTTGTATTTGAGTAAACGTTCCTCAGCAAGAATTCAAAATATCAAGTGAGTATATAGAGAAGGTATTTCTAATGTCAAGTTCGAGTGGTGGTCTAAACGGCCAGCAAATTCAACGAATAGCCGGTGGCTCAGTTGTAAGGGTTAGGTTACATAGATTAGCACAAAATAGCATCATCTTCCGCGTATTTACACAGCAGCGCTTGATCAGAAATGAAAAATTGAGTTGTTACTTTTTTTGTAATTCGTTCATTATAGACAAGTATTTTATGTAGCTGGTTAATATGAGTCTGTTCCGTTGACAATGACGTTGTTGATCTAAAATTGTTAGTATTACAAGAAGTGAAAAGGGTGAGAACTAAAAAACTTACCTTGAGAATCATTCTGGTCAATTGAGTAGCGAGAAGAAGTTGTTGACGTTTACCAATCAGAGGATCAACGACAAAGTTCTCTCTCATATCTATAATCGCAAATGTTAGTTGTTGATAAATTAATGTTTTGACAAAATAAACACTTACCGTTGTTACCGGTACCAAGACAGTCAACACCAAGTCTAGAGTTGTTTTCAAGAACGTGTCTGGACTTAAGAGAAGACAGGGTCTCAATTGATGAGAGACCCGAGTTTTCAGCAAGAGCCATGGGAATAGCATCCAGTGCAGTAGAGAAAGCTCTGAAAGCATATTGATCAATACCAGTGTGTTTATCAGCCTCATCAGCAACAGCAAGGGAACAAGTGATCTCCGCAGCACCACCACCGTATACAACACGGTTATCGCGAACAAGGTTACGTACGACACAGATGGAATCATGAATAGCACGCTTAGCCTCGTCAATAATCATCTTACTGCTACCACGGACAAAAATGGTGACAGCACGAGGGTTAGCACAGTCCTCAATGACCAGCATACGGTCACGGGTGGTTCCGAAAGTGAGCTCGCGAACTGAGCCAGCAGTACCTAGCTTTTCGGGAGAAAGATCTTGGAATCTGGGAACAATGCGACCCTTAGTGGCGATAGCAATAAGCTCGATTTCAGGACCACCAACCCATCTGACAGCGGGAAGCTTGTTTTGTAAGAGCAAGTGGTTGGCTTCGTCGTCAAATCCCCATTGACAAATAACCAAGTTCGCACCAGAATCCTTGACGTACTCGATCATTTCCAAAAACTTCTTGTGCTCATACTCTTGAAGCTTTTTAAACTCTTCAACGCTGGTAATGTTAAGCTTGTGTTTGGTTTTGGGTTTAGGGGGTTCAAACGGACAAGTGAGAATAGCCAACTTGACGTCGTGTAACTCATGGGGCATTTGAGGATGTGACATGTCCTTGTCTAACACAATACCCTTGACAAGTTTAGTGTCTTCCAAAGAGCCACCAACCTTACCGTCAACCTTGATAAGTTCGAAATCAACATCCTTACGATCCAGATCAGCAACTTGCATAACAGCATCGACAGCAATGTTGGCGAATTGTTCGTGAGACTTGGAGACAATCTTACTACCCAAAGAAGTTCTGGCGGCTTTCAAAAGGGTGGTTTTGTCTTCTTTACTGACAGGAAGAGTATCTGAGACTGTATCAAGATGTGCAACAGCGACTCTGCATGCTTGATCGAATCCATTGGCAATTCTAATGGGGTGGATTCCCTTGTCGATAAGTTCGGCGGCTTGCTCCAACAAAGCGCCAGCTAGCACAACAACACCAGTGGTACCATCACCAATCTCATCGTCTTGTGATCGCGAAAGTTCAACTAAAAGCTTAGCAATTTGGTTTTCAATTTGCATTTGACTGAGAATAGTAGCACCGTCATTAGTAATTGTGATATCTCCATCAGGTGAAATCAAAATTTTGTCGAGACCTCTTGGTCCAAGCGAAGTTTTGACCATGTTTGCCACTGTCTTTGCAGCAAGAATGTGTGACTTGACGGCCTCAATTCCGTGAGATCGCTTTTTTTGACCTTGATCTCTGACAATAATGAAAGGACGTCCCATTTCGTCTTGTGCCATGATGGCATTGGACATATCAGGCATTGCCATTTGTTGTTGAGCCATTTTCTATAAATTATTCACACTTGGTATACAGATCTAAGTAAAATTGACAATCGTATAGGTGAATGATCTGGTACTCAAATGGCAAATGTATCGCGTTGACTTTTGGCGGATTAGAATATTTTCTTTGACTTTCTTTTTACCTTTTTGGTGTTGGCAATTTTGCACAGGGTAACCCGACCTAACCCTGGAGAGTATTGAACTTAAGACTTGAGTATACTGAAGGTAGGGAACTTTATGATCTTTTTGTAAATGCACTCTTAGGCTGTCAAAGAAGTAGTATAAAATATTTCAGAATATGGATAAATATTGAACAGAGCGTTACTCTGGAGACTCTGTACCAGTTGTGACATTTCATTAGTTTAATGTTTGCTTGTCAGTTGTGATCTTTGAGGAACTCTCCATGAAGCTATAGTTGAATTGATGAATTGTACTCAATTGTTAATAATTGATTCAAAGGCAGAATTCATCTGATTGTTAGTTAGAGGTAATTTGCATTCATGTGCGCTATGATATCTGGCATCGAAACTTTGCAAATTTTTATATTTTACAAGGGACACTAAATGACAAAATAAACTGAAGGACATCAGCATACCTAATAGATTATTGAAAACATTGTAGCTCAAACTTACAAAATACAGAAACGACAGACAGGCTCTATAAAACAAAATGAATTCAAAGATATATTATCAGATGCTTTGATGTTACTGATCTAGATGTGTAGGTGTTTTGTTATTGTAAAAAAATCAAGAGTGTTTAACATACAATTCCAGGCTCAATAACACGAATGGTAAAAGATTTAAACTACTTTACTAAAGTATAAAGTAGAGAGACCTCAAGCTAATCAATGACAGGTAAAATAGCTCACGGGTAGTATTAAAAAGCTACTGAGCCGTCACAGTTGATGAAAGCGTACTGAAATCAAGATATTTTAATGCTCTAGTTTGTATGCAAAAGGTTAGTATCAAGCGACAGTCAATCAAGTACATTAAACCTTCAAATCTGCTAGCAAAAATACGTCGAAAATATTTTCTGTTTTTTGTTTATGCCATAAAGCAATTGAATGAATTTCGGATTCTGTATAATTATATATCTGTTGAAGAGAGACCTTAGATTGAAGTGAACTAAATCACCAAACAGATGTATTCAAGATCAATTTTATCTATTGAAAAATCAAACTAGTACACAACTTTTAACTGTTAGAGCGCAAAACAGTACCAAATTTTGGTTTCAATTTTAAGCCGTTAAATTTCAAACATACAGTACACAAACCAAGATTTATTGTGTAAAGCGCATATTTCAATAGAGTCACAATTTTTATCTGTAATATTGATTTGGACAGTCTGAAGAAAGAATGTTTTGTTCACTTGAATAACAAATGTTATAGCGGTTCCAGTAGAAACATCACGATTTATATGTACGTTTGAAATAATAATGTCAAAACTTGCCCAGTTGAATGCTTTTTTTTCTCAAAGTGCTCAACTGCTTTATTACAGATCATCACACAATTCTGGACTTTCTCGACGATCTTAAAAAAAAAAAAAAAAAAAAAAAAGCGTTGAAGGATCGGGTTTATGTTGTCTTGGGCCATTCGCTAATATGAGAGTAGATACATATTGATAACCTAGCAGCAGACATATCGACTAGTGAGATACGCACAAAGTATGCAGCTTTAAGGCCAGAAGCCTGATATATACTATGAACAAAATCAACAAGGTCCAATTCTGAATGGACAGTTACGTTGATTGCATATTCGCATGGAACAGAGTTTGCTTAAAATAAACCACAGATGCAAGTCCTGTCATTTATAAACACAAAATACTTTCCAGAATTCTCTGAATTTATCACCCAGTATTCATCAGGATCAATTTCAACCACATCTTGGGGTACTGTTGCACTCATTCTCTTAATGAATTTAGCCATTAGTGGCGTCCAAAATTTGGAATTTATATTGTGACAATTTTGATGCTACTTGAGAATCATTCAGTCTCAACTATATTGCAACAGATTTACTATCGGAAGTTTGTGTGCTTTGCAAAACGCAGCGTTGATACACTCTACATTGTTGAAAGTCTACATCACAAAACGAGATCTTGAACAATAAGCATTTGCATAGTAATGCAGAGGATGATCAGTCCAGCATTCATGAGCTCTAAAAATTCTTATCCTCCAATTTTTCTATGACTGCTTTTAACTGTACGACAGTGGAATCAGTACACAACCTTTTAATCAAACCAGTGAAAATTGAAGCATGTGCACTCTTCTCTATATTTCGGTGCAACTTTCGAGGCAGGAGCGGTAAACCATAGAAGTAATTTACTTTCTTAGATCTAAAGCTAAAATCAGTCTATCACATTGATCTGAAATAACGATTTAATTTCCAAAGTTCAATTATCTGAAGTACAGCTGCTCAACAAACTAAAAAAAACCATTTACAACGTTTATAATATAATTCAGTACCAGCAATGGCATGAGCAAGAACATGTATATAGTCACATACAGGGTAGTGCTAGATACAAACTTGTTTAGTGCTTACCTTTGTAAAAAAATACTGTCTACTGCTACAATCCACCGAAAATGTAGGAAAATCGTACGAGGCGCGCCAGGTGCAACAAACAACCGCTCAAATATAATATGTTCTTTCAGGATCTGCCTATATGATCATTTCAACAATCACGAGTACATTACCTCAATCTGATTCTTGGGCCTCGGAATTGTGTTTTTTGATATTACTTCTAACCTTTTGAACAAGCCTCTCTGAAACATCTGCTTGAAGACTTTCCTTCAAATCTTTCGTAATCTGGGCCGTAGTCTTCTTAGGATCTTTAGATATGATATTCTTTATGTGAGAAGCTATCGCATATCCTTTATTGACCTTGCGAGCATCTGTCTCATGAGAGTGAATAGGTACAAATCTTGTCGTTTTAAAACCTAATGTATTTCGTCTGCGAAGAAAAGTATACCGAGCCTTACAACCTAGTTGCTCGCGCTTAGCACAGGTAAATGTTACACTTACAGCTCCGTCTCTTTCGCGACGTTGTGCAAGAAAGGGCAAACCAGTATGGGCCACAGCCAACCGAGTTGCGTCTTCGTCTTTGAACATTGCACCGAGCCTTATATTGTTATTTTTTTCAATGGGTCCAGGGATTTCGTAGAATTGTAGCCAAAAAGGACTGATTAGTTCTTCCCTTGGTTTCCTCTTGCGGGTCCTTTTTGGTCGGGTTTCTGTATTCGTTTGAGTGTTTTCTGGAGCACTAGCTGGAACTGTCTCATTGGAGTCGAGAGTCTCGCCTGATTCGGTTTCGCAGGACATGGACACTTCACTTGGTTCGGTCTCGCGGGTATTGGGAACTTCACTTGATTCGATCTCATGAGATTTGGAGGCTTCACTTGGTTCGGTCTCACGAGATTTGGAGACCTTGCCAGTCTCACGAGATTTGGAACCTTTGCCAGATCCAACCTCACAAGATTTGGAGCCTTTGCCAGATCCAACCTCACAAGATTCGGAATCTTCTCTTGAATCAGTCTCAGAACCAGTATTATCACGTTCATTCCACCATTTGGCATCATAGACTCTTTCAGCATGATAAGACGGATCAATCGCTAACAGCTCGTACGGCTCGCAATCAGAGTCTTCAGACCCATAATCGATTTCTATTCTAGAGTTTTTGGGTTCCCGAGGCATGTTGTGTATATTTGATTTGATTAATCAAAATTGTTCATCAAACAGTAATGTATCATGATTGAGAATGTGAATATTTTTTTTCTTCGTTCTTTTTATTTGGTTCGTCTGTTGTGTTTACTAATGTGCACGTAAGCTTGTGTAAGACTACTGTGTATAGACTTGTACAAACATCATCATTAACCTACTCTCCTGTGTTTTGACTTTTAACCGTGTTCAGATTTTTATATACAAGTTTATGATCTGAATCTTATTTTTATACTAACTTATGTCAATTGGCTTTTCCACAGCTGTATGTGTACAACATCTTTGGTGTGTTGGGACAAAACTTGTTTTTAGTCATGTTTAAGTACCAAGTAATATGTTGCTAACGTTTGATGTAGTTCTTGTTTCAAGCGGCACCATGAAGAATTGTAATATTGGACCTGAATCAGAGTTATACAAATCAAGCCTTGGTGAAAGACTTTTTCGATACTATTAAACCAGTAACCTAAGCTATTAAAATTACATTGTTGAATGGGAGAAACCCTGACAATACATGGACTATCAAATCATTAGGTATATCTGTTTTGCAACAAGATCATTATGAAAGTATTTTGAATCGTGAATCGCTCAGTGTATAGATTTAAAATAAGTAGATCTGTAATGCTTGTTGACTCGGCAATATCAACGATTTCCCCATCATATCAAAGCAGGATTACGTGCCTGGGTTGACTTTAAATACAACTGGTCTTTACCGTTTTTTTTTTTTTTCTTTGACAATATCCGGATCCTACTTGATTCCAAGGAAGGTCTGGAAGCGGTGATCGAGTTCATGAAAGCGCTACCGCATTTGCTTTTATAATGGTTTGCTAACCATTACCAGCCTGCAAAGGTTTTGCTGTGCATCAAAGGTTGGTTCTGATCATCAGCCTTCTGACTCCCAGATTTCCCTTTGCACATAGTTACGACTATGAAGAATTTGGCGCCATCGAACACTGAAAACCCAAAACGCTTCCTGCGGGATATCACTTCGTCAATCTTCTATGAGATAAGCAAATGAATTACATGTCTTCTGTTATGTCTGTTTTATATATTATAGTTATTTTATATAAAGGTATATTGTGTATGATCCCGACACATAGGGACAATAAACAGATTATCATCATCACCGTTTTTTGATTGGGCAAATTTCCATATTATTATGTTTACTGAATCAAGTATCAAAATCACATTCTCAAATCACTCCATATCCCATCCGGCATAGTCAACGCATTTATTACTAGACTACACACATCACAATGTTCCAGATCTTGTCCCATCATCTCTAGCGTTTTTCCCACTGGCCCGCCAGTTTGGATCCCACGTCTGCTACCATTCTTAATCTCAAAACCCGCTATTCATACATGTATTCTTTCTACTCACCTTGAAATTCAAGCTTCAAAGTGTATCCATAAATCAAAGCAAATTTGTCTCTGATCCACTTCTTCTCTCGACATTGACTCATGAATACAATAAAATTATAAAATGAACGCGTACAACACATGCAAAGCCTGTTTTTAAATTTTATCATGTCAAAATCAAATCAGGTGTGCCTAAATGGATGAAACTCTCAATCTCCAACTGGGGAAACGGTTCAAGACCAAACTATATTATGTGTACTTCTTCTATATGACTTTTTCTTCCCATATGTCCATGCATACACATGCGGGCGGTAAATTTCCTGGTACTTAGGTCCCTGATCCCGGTCAGAGTCTAAATATTCGAATCTCTCTACTCGGCTCCCTAGGAGATTTATGGCTAGTCTACGACTGGATTTTTAATTTTCAGGTCAACACTTGATAAGTACAACAATGATGTGTACATTACATGTATCACGCTTGGGACAAGTCTGTGTGATCCTAGCTCAGCTAAGCTCAACGGCCCGCTAGAACTACAATTGAAAACTAGTTTGTACACAGCAATGTGGGTTCACAATCCGGCTTTTCAATTAGCTTTGGCAGTGAAATGGTTTACTTTTGAAAATGTCTGATAGTAGTGTGTACACAGGTCTGGATTACAGTTGACGGCATAACAAGGCATAAATACTTACGCTTATTACAGCCAAAACTCAAGTTTGGAGTGCTAAAGTGTATAACTTATAAGCTGTACAACAAGTTCAATCTTCATCGCCCCATGCCCAAGATTTAGTGGCTGCCATTTCCTAGACCCGCCCTCAGCTGTTTTTGTTTCGTTTGGTTGTTGTTGTTGTTGTTGTTTTCTAATACAAAGCAAACCCGCCATGAATTGTTTGTGTAAAGCGCACCTTTGATCGGAACAACAGAGAGAAATGTGGCGGGATGATACTATACTAACGGTTTCATGCAAGCAAGCTCGTGAGTATCTCTGTATGCAGTGCCCACTTTCCTCAAAGCCTTTGCCAAAATCCAATTCATCTGCTCTCATCAAAACAAAGCATCTCTACAAGCATTGTACTGTACACATATTATAAATGCTCAACAAGCAGTTCGGTTAGCTATGAACCCAGGTGCACAAGCCGAGTGCCGGAAATGTACATTCATTGGACACTTCGGTATAAATTACTGTTGACAACAACACCTCTACCCAGGAAAGAACAAAGTACAAAAACGCCTTTACAGCGGCCAGACAGCCAAACCTTTTGGGGCGGGTCAAAACAGCCGATTTGAATGTGTGTGTACTACACACTCAGTGGGAGCCAGGAAGTCGAGAACACACGAAATACACATAACAAGAAGGTGTTGGAAGGGCTGTACACTGTAAACAGACCAAGACGAATTGAATGAAAAGGATCTTTTAAGGCCAGGGTGCAATGCAGGAAGAAAGCGAGAGACACTCTACACTCATGTGTAGAGAGGTTAATAGTGTCTACAGTACGGGCGAGACTAAGGCGGCATCCTAACAATAGCTGCATAAAGCGTGAGGTCATAAACGAGTCTTTAGTGTGTATTTCGCATTATGTAAACATGTGTACTTATTTGTCAAGGACGCCAGATGAGAGTCCTGGTACGATTCTTCAAAGGTCCGGAGTCCAGCCTCAACTCTAGACTCTTTCACAATGAAGAAAAGAACGCAGGAGAGAGTTTGTGTTTGATGTAGGATAAGTTAGGATGAGATAGGATGGATAAGTAAGAAAAACATAATAAGAATAACGTGTCGATATGTCAACCGTGGGATTGCAACCCAGCCTGAAGTTAACATGTAAATAATAATAATAATAATAATAATAATAATAATTCCTGTCTGATAAGTAAAGTAATAAAAGATTCTTGATGTTCGATACGTGATATATTGTCTGAGTCCGCTCGTTGGGACAGCCGTCGCAGCGTTGGCGACGGCCAAGGAGGAAATATGGAAGTTATGTAGGATGCTTGCTATTTATACTTGTAGATTTGAGGGTAAGGTTAGATTCGGACCAATAAGGTAACAAAATGATTTTGAGACATATCGAAGATATGGAACAGTCCTCCTTCGTTTGCACTGAGATCAACAACAACAACAACAACAACAACAACAACAACAGCAGCAGCAGAGAGGGATCACCGAGGAGTGGTCAAAAGAATATGTGTACAAATGATACACATTAGGAGTGGATTAGAGTAGTCTTTGTCTGAATGATATTAATAGTATATGTGTAGCCACACTGCAGTGAGTGTGTATGTACATATTTATATTTAGATCTGTATTCCGGCACAACACTTGTGTCGTGATGATACACAAAGCAGATGTTGTGTTTATTTAGTGACATGCTTGTTGTTGTTGTTGTTACTAAAGAACACCATAGCGAAACAAAGGTGTACAACTGAACTAATGTAGTCTCATGTCTGTTAAGTTTGTAACTACATGGCACAAGTCTCATTGACTTCGGTATCTGGCATCTCGCTACTGTACACTTGCATGTACACATTCCAAGATGTGTATCATGTAATTTACACTCGTCCAATGGCGATTGCGAACAGACAATCATGATGCCAAACATTCTTGCCAGAAAAAAAAAAAAAAATAGTCTCCTTACTCGAAACGTTTGATGCGGATAGGCAATATGTGTATGTGTCGTTTCTCTCTGTTCTTTGCGAAATATAATAATAATATTACATGATATGTAGGCTAATATCGATGCAAGGTTAGGGCAGGTGAATGTTTAGGTCTACAGACAAAGTTAAGTGTGTATGCCTAAATACCTTAATCGGTAGTTTGGGAATTAAAATTGAAAAAGAAAATATTATCAAGCAAAATGTCCAATTGGATTATGTGTTCAAACAAGTACACACACTTTCTCAGCTATCTTTGTTATGTAGCTTTAAAACCTTCTTGATATTGCAGTAACAATTAGTTTCGTGATCTTTATCAATAACCCTTTAGACAAATCAGTGAGTCAGTCCACCACCACCACCATCGCTCTCTTCTCTAAGCTTGTTTTTTGTTACCAGTCTTGGCACTTAAGAACGAAATTGGCATGTGTGTACATCACAAATTATCACAACACAAAATGTATATACGAATATCATGAGCAAGGAGGATATTTGAATTGAATTCATCTGTTTGTCAAAGCTATACCATGTTGGCAGTTGCATTTTGCTTGCCTTTTGCTTGAAATGTAAATCTTCTACTAAAGTGTATGCACACACAACTATATCGATATTATGGTAAACAAGCTTTGCAATTTGATTGATCGACGCGAATAAAACCGCATTCAAAATCAAGTCTTCAAATCAAATGGTGGCATGTGTACACTGTAGCCTTTTTTGTAATTTTTTTTGGTTATTTTTTTTTTTTTTTTTTTTTTTTTCGTTTGTCCCGGCCATGCACTGCAAACAAGCACAATCAAGTCTGCCCCTTCCTGGCAGATGAAGTAAAGTTATACTCTCACTTTTTTTCTTTTTTTTGTATTAAAAACTTTCTCTTTTTTCTTTCCTCTTCTTCTTCTTTCTTTTCTCCTTCTTTTTTCTCGGTTCATATAGCCATTCCACTTGGTTCTATCTGTATACCGGTGATACCAACAATCCCATCAGCATCATACATCTACCCTACTAGTCATTCGTTTTAGGTAAGTTGCACAACTATTCTCACCGTTATCAAACCTTTTATTCATGATTAGCATTTGCTGTGAATTCTTTTTCCAACGGAATGCTTTCATCATTGCTCACTTTTTATATCATTCAAGGTTCAGAATACTAATTCTATTTTTACTTTTTTTTTTTCTCTGCAAATTTTAGCTTCGTCACAATGATTATTAAACGGAGACTTTTTATCTGCTACATCATGTTGGGCGTGGGCTTGATTGGCCTGATTTACTCCTTGAACTCCATGTACATGGAGAGAGACGATGTGAACCCTGAAGCACCTATTCAAAACGCTTTCCAAGTGCCGGATCCTTTCCCTAAGGGAAAGCCCGATTTCAGAAAGAAGCACGATGAAGAGCGTAAACAACAAGAAGAAGAGGAACGCAAGCAACAAGAAGAGGAACGCAAACAGCAAGAAGAGGACGAGCGTAAGCGTAAGGAAAAAGAGGACGCTGACAAAAAAGCACAGGAAGAAAAGGAAGCCAAAGAAAAGAAGGAAAAAGAAGAGAAAGAGGCCGAGTTGGCTATGGCTCAAAAACTGAAAGAGGAACAAGAGTCAGCTTCTAATAAAGAACTCACTGACAGCCTTCTCGCTAGAGCAAAAGAACCTCTTTCTGATGCTGACCTGTCCCTTCCTTTGACTTCCCGTGTTGCTAACCGTAAAACCAACTACCTCAAATGGATGTCTGATTTCAAAAAGCTGGGAGAAGCCGACAAAAAGGAACTGTCCGGGAAGCTCCAAGGCATGTACTTGGGTATGGAACATTCTGAACTCAAGACATTCAAAGAGCCTATTCAATTCACCGAAGCGGAAAAAGTCAACGGTAAGGTCCAACCCGCTGGTAACAAGGTAGTTGTGTTGACTGCAACTGATGGTAAGGGTAACTCTGAAATTAAAGACGTTTTGCAAATGGCCATGGAAAACCGTGCTGAGTACACTGCCTACCACGGGTACACAAACTATTTTGTCAACTTGACAAAGTTTGCTGAGCCTGGTCGTCACCCTGTTTGGGACAAGATTAGCGCCATCAAGGAGGCCTTTGATGTCAACACCGAGGCTGAATGGATCTGGTGGGTCGACACTGATATCATTATCATGAATCCCGAAATCGATGTTGCCGAGCACATTATCAGCAAGCGCGCCCTGACCGAGCGTATCACCTACGGTAGACCCATGCGTAACGGCGAGGCCAACTTCTTCAACGGTGTCTACATGCAAAAGGGCGAAGTTGATGTCGACAATATCGATCTTGTTTTGTGTCAAGACTTTTTCGGTCTTAATGCTGGTTCTTTCTTCATCAGAAGATCCCAGTTCACTACTCTTCTTCTTGATCTTTGGGATGATCCACTTCAAATCAACGCCAACTTTGTTCGTCGTGAACAAGATGCGCTGATCAACATGTTCCTCAACCACGAGACTGTCCAAGAGCACGTTGGTTTGGTTCCTCAAAGACTTTTGAACTCGTACCATGATAAGCCTGAATGGGTTTGGTCTTTTGTCGAGGGTGATTTCATTGTTCACTTTGCCGGCTGCAACACTGGAAGCAGTTGTAACGACTCGTGGCAGAGCAAATGGGCCATCAGAAAGAGAGTGCCTGAAAAGTACAGAATCGGTGGTGAAGCCGGTGTCACTGCTTCCCCCGTTACTTCTGATACCGTTGCTGGTTCCAAATCTGGCGCCAAGTCTGGTGCTGTCAAAGCTGAAGCTGCTGCTCCTGTTGCCTCTGCTTCTTCTGAGTCGGCAGAAGCTGCCGCCGCTGCTCCCAAGGTCTAATTTTTTTAATTTACAGAGATCTAACGCTATTGTTAAAAATATATACATTTTTTTTATTTGCTACCATTGATTTTGTTTTATATCGGCGTTTTAATGTGGGATGAAAAAAGTGTGGATGTAACAATGAGTATAAATTGTACCATAATTTCAGTCCTCAAATGATGTAGAGAAATCAGCTAATAACGAAATGACAATTCTACTGGAGAATGGTGTATATTCAGACAGATGTAAATGGAACACACAGGGGTTAAATCAGAAATGAGTTTGAAAAGAAATGTGTGTAAATTTCAAGCAGCGGGTATCTGCTGAGTCGTAGCGGCTATGGATTTTCAAGACTGGAACAATTTCAAACGTATTTCAATCCAGAATCGTATGTACACACCGAGATTGTGAAAACAGTCTCAAACAATAACGTGCGTAGATATCCAGACAAGAGGATACGTTCTAACATATGTAGAAATGTGTATTTCAGAATACGAGCATTTACATTTAAGGAGATGTATACAGATCGTGCAGAAGAAAGATACACAATCCGCTTCACCAGAACGTCAGCAGAAAACTCCTGTACATCGCATTCTTGGCCAAGCGGATGATATTTTGGCATATACATTTTTACAATAATGACGATCAGGTCAGGAAGACGATTTTTCAACAATGTGTAATGTAACAAGATGGTTTTCCGAATGTGTAAGCTGGCTTTGTTTCGATCTGTGTACGATCACATACATGGACTGAAATGTAGTACACAGCTTGTTTTATTTGTTCGTCGTCGTCAGTTCATGGGTTCGCGATGCTCGGTGTGTATGTACACATGAAATGTTGTAGAGTGAATAATGTTGTAGAGTGAATGGGGTTTGGGAATGATACTTGGTCATTTGCAACAAGGCTTGTTAGGGGCACGGCGAGTCTAGTCCATGTGCACACATCTGGAAAGGCAAAAATGTGTCTGAATCAAACCTGATTGAGTGCTTAGATTTGTACAAACAGTGTAGCCGCGATACCTCTAATTAATGGTAGAGTTCAGTGTACACATATCAATTTATAAAGAGAGCATGTACGCCACACATGAATTTTTGTTTTCAGTGGAATCGCACATGACAAGGAAAACCACATTTTAAAGAAACTTCTATGTTTGAGTTCACATCTTCAAAATCTGTTTTATGTTTGATAAATTTGTAGGACAGACTGATCCCCCTGGGCCCTAACCCCACCATACTAACTGATTTTCTCTCAAATTTCCTAATATCTTCGTTTCCATCTCCAAAAAAATCATGACTGTATAGGAAGATCACTTTAATCCCATCAAAAAGAAATACACACGCACCAAAAAAAGAAAGACATGCCGGAAATCACGAATGAATCAAGTCATAAACGGAAGGCTGGATCGCCGGTGGCGGAAGATTTGAACGCGACTAAGAAGCTGAAGACGGAGGATAGTGGTGGAGCGGTTGTTGATGTTGATGCTGGTGATGTTGATGATGATGACGAGGATGAAAAGAAAGAAAAAGAGACGGCGGTGCGGGATGGGAAGGTAAAAACCGAGAATGAGGAGGAGGAGGAGGAGGAGGAGGGTGAAGATGACGAAGAGACAAGGGCAGAAGACGGGAGTGGAGGCGAGGACGAAGAAAAAGAGGAACGAGAACGGCACGGGAAAAAGAGTAAAACGACAGATTTCAAAGCGCCAGAGGAAACAGGATCCAACAACGAAGACGAGGGAAAGGACGCAAAGGACGAGAGTAAAGACGAGGAAGCCGCGCCGACCGGAGTCGTGCGCCGGTTCTTGATTGACGGCAAAGAGTACTCTTACAAAGAGCGACCAGCCGTCCAGGAAGAAATCGACGGGACCATCAAGTTCCGCGTCGTCAACAACGACAACTCCTCAGACAACCTCATCATTCTCATGGGCCTCAAGAACATTTTCCAAAAGCAGCTGCCCAAGATGCCGCGCGAGTACATTTCGCGGCTCGTGTTTGATAAATCGCACGTCAGTATCGCCATTGTCAAAGAAGGTTTGACCGTGGTGGGCGGGATCGCTATCAGACCGTTTGAGTCGCGCGGGTTCGCCGAGATTGTGTTTTGTGCGATCGCGTCGCAGGAACAGGTCAAGGGATACGGCGCGCATCTGATGAACCATCTCAAGGATTACGTCCGCAACGCCATGCCGCAAGTCGAGTACTTTTTGACGTATGCCGATAACTACGCCATTGGGTACTTTAAAAAGCAAGGGTTCACAAAGGAGATCTCGCTCGATCGCAAGATCTGGATGGGGTATATCAAGGATTACGAAGGAGGTACAATCATGATGTGTAAAATGATGAAAGGATGGCGGTACCTTGACTCAAACAAGCTTCTGATTGCGCAGCGCGCAGCCATTGCACGCAAGATCCAGCAGTACTCCAACAGCAACGTGATCCGGCCAGGTCTGGATATATTCCGAAACACCATGACCTCCAAATCCGGCGACAGTAACGGCAACACTAACAACAACGAAGACGACGACGACGACACTGTCAAGATCGACCCGCTCAAGATCCCAGGACTCAAAGAAGCCGGCTGGACCCCGGAAATGGACGAGCTTGCGCGGCGGCCCAAACGGTCCTCTGAGTTCGCGGTCATGCAGCAGCTGCTCAGCGACATGCAAGGCCACCCGTCGTCCTGGCCGTTTGCGCAGCCCGTTTCGCGCAAAGAGGTTGCTGATTACTACGAAGTGATAAAAGAGCCCATGGACTTGTCGACCATGGAGGCCAAACTGGAGGCGGACAAGTACTCCAATATGGAGGAGTTTGTGTATGATGCCCGCTTGATCTTTGATAACTGTCGAAGCTACAATAATGAGACTACTACATACTATAAAAACGCGACAAAACTGGAAAAGTTTTTCTTTGGCAAGGTCAAAGATATGCCAGAGTATGCTCAATTGGTTGAGACTTGATTGTGTATATAATTTATGAAATAAGCAGTTACTTTAGCTAAATATCAAAGCTGCGAAACAAAATACTTATTATAATTGAATAAACAGTGAATCAAAATGAATGAAATTCTGAGATTTATGTGGACAGCCGTGTCACGGGCAAGGAAACTGAGTGTGTAATTTTACAAATGGTGGAGTTTTCCACCTCACTAGACAATAATAATAATATGAAAAATTATTTTTCTTCTTTTCTCCTTTCAAAAAAAGCACGACGACACTTTCGTTATCAAGGCACGACATAGTATTTGATAAAGAAGGAAGATTCAACAAGCAATGAGTGACAAACAAGACGCGAAACCCACCGGGGTCAATTTAGAGGCCTTATTTAAAATGCTGGCTATGGCTAACCAGCAGCCCGATCTTGACGAGGTACGTTTTATTACTGGAGCAAGTGTATGAACTCATCAGATCTAACCAAAGAAAACAGGAGAAACCCAAAGACATGGACGAATACAAGTTTTGGAAGACACAGCCTGTGCCCAGTTTGACACAGGAGGTCGAGGAAGAAGGTCCGATTGACGTCAAGACCGTTGAGCAGGTCGCGACTACGGCGTCGGCGCTGCCGTCGGGCTACGAATGGGCGACTTTGGATCTGGACGCGCCCGAGCAGGTGCAAGAACTTTACGAGCTGCTGTACCACCACTACATTGAGGACAAGGACGAGAGTTTGCGGTTCAAGTACCATCCGGCGCTGCTGCTGTGGGCGCTGAAGCCGCCCGGATGGGTGCGCGAATGGAACGTGGGCGTCAAGGTCAAGGCCACCGGTAAGCTGGTGGCGTTCATTGCCGGCACACCTGCCACGCTCCGCGTCCGCCGCAACGAGCCGTTCAAGATTGCAGAGATCAATTTCCTGGTCGTGCACAAAAAGTTGCGCTCGAAGCGGATGGCTCCCGTGCTGATCAAGGAGGTCACTAGAAGAGTCAACTTGACTGGTGTTTGGCAGGCGCTGTATACCGCGGGCATTGTGCTGCCCAAACCGGTCTCGGTTGCTCGGTACTTCCATCGCCCCTTGCATTGGTCCAAACTGAACGATATCGGGTTCTCTGGACCATTGCCTGGCATGTCGAAATCCCAAATGGTCGCCAAGTACGTGCTGCCCAAAGACACCACGCTTCGCGGACTCCGCGAGATGCAACCCAAAGACGTCCCGCGAGTCACCGAGCTGCTCACCAAGTACCTTGACACATTTGAAATGTCGTTGATCATGGACGAGCAAGACGTTGCGCACTGGTTCCTTGGTGGTTTGAACATTGAAAAAGTAGAAGAAAAACCTATTTTCAGCTACGTTGTAGAGGACCCAGAAACCAAAGAGGTAACAGACTTTTTCTCTTTTTTCCGACTCAACAGCTCGGTTCTTGACAACTCCAAATACGACGAAGTCGTCATTGCCTACGACTACTACTACGGCAGCGCCACGCCTTCCGCCGAGCGGTTCAAGGAGCTGCACTACAACGCGCTCATCCTTTCCAAATCTCTCGGGTTCGATGTGTACAATGCTGTTTCCGTTTTGGACAACCCGCAGTTCTTGGAGGAATTGAAGTTTGGTGTTGGTACAGGTAGTTTGAACTATTACTTGTTCAATTACAAAGCGTTTGCAATCCATGGAGGATTCAACAAGACGTCTGGAGGATTGAGTCGGAAAGAGGGCGAAGGTGTAGGTGTGATTTTGTTGTAAAGGCAGAAAGTAATATTGTAATTTGTGTACATGTGTCAGGTAGTAAGATGTTGTTGAGAAGTAGTAAAGTTTAAGTATAATGTAGTGGGAGAGAGTAGGGATTTCTAGTCATTGAAACTGTCGCGCATTCAAAGGCAAAGAATGCAAGCAAATCGAGGGTGAAAAATCGAAACAAAATTCACATCACTGTCATTCGTATTGATCATACACCATTTTCATTCTTATTGATTATATGGCACTTTCATTCATATTGATTACATATTCGACTTTATCAAGCAGCAGTACACAATTATGGAATCCTTCAGTAACGAGTCTGTATATCAAGGACCATGTCTTCCTTCATGTATAAAGCTGCAAAATGCGGTACTTGAGCTGTTAACAGATATGTATTCCAAGTGCACAGCGCTCAGCGACAGATACGACGAAAAATGTAATCTCGTCACCAAGCTCTATGCTCTGCTTTCCGCAAAGGACAAAGAACTGAACCTTGCCCGGAAAGCGCTTCAGAGTAATCACGACAAGTCGGTGACTTTGCAGATGGAACTGTTACGGGTCGCTGAACTGGCGGCCGGGGTCTCGGCGCTGGAGGTTCGGGTTGAGAAGCCGGCGCCGGAGCCCAAGGTCGATGCGCCGCCGCTGAAGTTTGAATTCGGCAAGTATTCGGGGACAGAGTCTGGCAAGCCTATGAAGTTCAGCTTTGACAAGCCGATAAACCCTGTGGTTCCCAAGCTGCCAGAGTCTGATTTTAACAAGCGAATGAAGTCCGACATGGAAAAGATGAAGCGGTTCACAGCCGAAAAGCCGCTAAAGTTTGAGTCTTACAAGCCAATGGAAACCAATACAGATCAGCAGTTCAAGCCCAATGCCGACAAGTCGACAAACCCTGTGGTTCCCAAGTCGCCAAAGTCCGATTTCCTCAAGAGTACGGAGTCCAGCCTGGACAAGCTGAACCAGCTTTTAGCCGAAAATCCGCTAAACACTGTGAATCCTTTGCCGCCAAAGTTTGGGACCTACAAGCCAACGGAGACTAATACATATCAGCCGTCCTATCTCGATGTTCACAAGTCTTTTATCTCCAAAATTGACAGCTTGCCGGAACTCAAGACTTTCAAGCCATTGAACCTCGTTAATGACAAGTCGTCGAAACCCATTAATGACAAGTCGTCGAAACCTGAAACCGACAAGTCACCAAATCCCAAAGCAAATATGTCCAATAATTTCGGAGAGTCGGCCAATAAAGCCAACGACGGAGTGAAAGAGTTTAACGGCTTTCTTTTTAAAGTTGTAGAAACGCTGGAAGATTTGGAAAAACGAATGGTGAAAGTTGAGAAAGAGATGGAGAAATCGCGGATTGAATCGGAAAAGCGTTAGATATATTTATAAAATTTTCAAAAACTATAGAAGGCGGATTGAGATCAATATGTACCGCAGACTAAGGAGATCAACACATGAGTTGTTTAGAAGTTTAGTCCACATATGCTTGAGAAGGAAAGTTAGAAAGAGAACAGCTGTGAGTGTTAAGAAAAAATAATTGCGATAGACGGGAAGCGCTGGAGGTTTGTTGATGTCAAAAGCTACAGCAAAGAAAGGGAAGTTTTGCAAAATGTAGAGGTAACTAGTTCATGTAAAACCAGTTTACAATTTTTTTTTTTGATCAGAGGAGGTCTTGGCTGTCCTACATTTTGGATTCGTGAGATGGTTTTACGTGAGTAATGATTTTTTTTCCCCGGCAAAGCTAAGATAAGTTTGGCAAAACCTGAAACTTCAATTGTAGTTTCATCTATATCGAATTTTTGAGAGCGCTCACTTTTTAGGGGAACAGCTAGCAATTTTAGCTTTAATTTCCTGTATACTGTTTACGCTTGATTGAATTGACGTCGAGATTTTCGTTGTAGTTGGCATTAGACCTGAAGTTACTGCAGGGTCCATTGGTATCACAAAAGGCTCAACTGTCGTCTAATAACAAGCCAAAATGTTTAAGAGAAATAACTATGAAAATCTCGTGACTGTGATATCTGGAGTAACTCTCTCAAGCGTGTTTTTTCCAAACTCATTCAATCAGGATATCAATTTTAGTCAGTAACTGGTCATGGTCAAAAACATGATGTACACAGTACGTGATTTGTTGTTTCGAAATAAAGTTGGTTATTCTACACAGACAATAGATTTAGCATCATTGAGCTTAAATTTACAAATCTGGGGTATTTTCTTTCAAGCGGTATGATTGTTGAAAAACTGTGGTTTAAAGTGAAACTTGTTCAGATTGTAGAAGTTTGGAATATAACGAATCATGCTCATTGTTTTACAACAAAAGTTTGACAACTCTCAAGTTTTCTCGAGACAATACTCCTGAGGATATCTTTAAGTAGAATCGCACAGTTATGGGCGCTGATCGTGGGACATACACATCACTGACTACAATCAGATTGCATTCTACTATCCAGCTTTTGAACCTATATCTTGGCCATGCTATTAGATAATTTGTAACATGAAAATTTCTGTTTAAAAGCTTGAGTAAACAGGAACTGACATAAATTCACGATAGCTCATAATGCACATAATTCTGCACAGAGCTCTTTTTTCTACAAGAATAAACTGAGTTTGATAAAAGCGATAGTGGAAAGATTGCCCTGTTTGGACTACACATTTAATGGACTTTAGCGAACCGAGAGAGTTAAAGACGGATAAATTATCCTTGTTTGTGGCTGATCGAATAGGGTCTAGCACCGGGGGAGGGTACGGGAGCCAAGTGGCGATTTAGAAAAGTCTATTGCCGGCTGTGGATGAACATGATGAAAGGGCCAGTTTGATACACATTGATTATATCGAATAATAACGCGTAGATAGATGGTTGATTGATCAATTGATTGATTGATTGATTGATTAGACGTTTGGGCTGATTAGAAAAAGTGGGGATACATTACTAAAGCACGCGCAGTGATTGGCCATAGATACAATCGACAGAGTGCCAGCCGTGTGTCTAGACAAGCGGTGTCTCAGCTGAACAAAGTGTACATAAGCGTCTTCAGAAGCCGCCGCTGGCACATGCCGTTCTGCTTTCAATTTGCAGTGGATGTTGTTGGATATTATTATGTGTGATTATGGCGTAGTGGGGAAAAAGTATTGGCTTTCGGAGCACTGGATCATTTGTATTCATTCAGCACTCACCCACTTTCAAAAGCAACACTGAATTATAATTATATTTAGCACTTGTGACATGTGCACTTCCAATAATCTCTCTACCACTCGGACAAAACCGGCGAATTCCGGTGGGCTTTTTTTACTCAGTTCGCCGGCTTTGCACTGCTTTCACTGCGCAACCAGCAAATTTGCCTCTCCGGAATCGCCCATTTTTGCAAGTGTAAGCCCAGGTATAGCTCTCTGCTATTGTACTGCAGCAGTGGCGGCGACGGCGGCATTTGAGTGTGTACGACAAAGGTGGAGGAGGAAAAAGAGAGGAGAGGAGGCTGCTATTGAATGTACGATTTCCTTGTCAAACAAACCAATCAAAGACAGGCAAATTGAAATGATTCATCAGGTATGTATATGCTTGTCTACGCTCTGCAATCAACAACAAGATCACCAGGCATTCAAAACCATCACTGAGCATCCTCCTTTGAAGGGCCTCATGAAATATCCATTTAAGGCCTGGTAAAGAGCATGGCTTAATTTGCTAAATACTCTTGGATTATATAATACGTACAACATTAACTAATCAATGACCATTCGGTGAACAAAGCAGTCGATTTGATCTGTAGTCTTGGACAAAGTGATCCAATGGCAAACAGTAAAGGACACGATTGAAAGCTTTTCTCAATGAGGTCCAGACAATCTGCCATTGAATCAAAAGCCCAGAGTTTGCCTCCGGTGATGAGATTTCACTATTTAATCTACAGTGAACAGAACAAACCTTCTACCACTCAATCGCCATCAATGCCACACTGTAGATCACCTCGATAACACGACAAGACCCGCTTCGCCACTGAACAATTATCTTGGTGTACATAAATGCTCATGCTTCCAGATGTCCGTATTCAAAACCAAGGAGACAAAAAAATACTGATTTTTTTCACTGGTGAAAAACAAGTTTTGTATCTGACCTTATTTATTGTTCCATTGAAAAATACACATCACATTTGCCTAGCCTGATTTACATGGTCTTAATTTCTTGGACTCATTTTTTTTTTTTTTTTTTTTGGCTTCGTGAACAACAACTATAAATTATTTCGAATTTCCCTGTTTTTGCAAGGATTTTTCAAAAACTTTTTTCTTTCTCTTTTTTCCCTTTTCTTCTCTTCCTCTTTTCTTCTTGATCTTTTTCTCTCTGCAAGATCTCTTGGATCACATTTAATCTCTCCACCCCCTCACTTTCTTGTTGATTATTTGGAAATATTTTCCCTGTTTTTTTGAATCGACACCTCTCGACTTTAAACATCGCTCTAGTTGTTCTTTGCAGCCTCACCACCTCAATAGAACTACTCTTGATTTTTAAATAATCCAAAGAAAGAGAAAAAAAAATCATATAACTATTTGATATTAAAAGCAATATTCAATATTCACCACTATTGGATTTTTTTGCTCAAATCAAACGTTTTTTACGCCTATTTAACGACTCTTACTACCCATTCAATCATCTTTTTGCACGCGCAACCCCATATTCACAAACATTAGTGAACAGTATAGTTCTTTTTAGGTATGTCTCAATTCAAATCCGTTTATCCAGAAAGCCCGCTAACATTATTTCTAGATCTTATCAAAGTCCAATCATATTTTATTCATTATAGATAACCTTATTCTACACAGTATGTACAGTTTCCATTCTTTTTCTCTTATCTCTTCTAACCAAGCTCTACAGAACATGTCTGAATTCGAAGAATCTTCTTACACTCCTTTCGAGTACCAAGACACCAAGGAAAACACCTCTTGGGCCGGCGCTTTGCCCTTGAAGCAAGGTCTTTACGATCCCGATTACGAAAAGGACGCTTGTGGTGTTGGTTTCTCTTGTAACATCAAAGGTAAAATCTCGCACAAGATCATTTCAGATGCCCAAGCTCTTCTGTGCAACATGACCCACAGAGGTGCCGTCGGTTCAGATGCCCGTGACGGTGATGGTGCTGGTGTCATGACCTCCATCCCCCACAAATTCATGAGAAGAGAGTTTGAGCGCGAAAACACCTTCAAATTGCCTCCTCAAGGCCAGTACGCTGTTGGTAACTTGTTTTTCAAAAACGACCAAGAAGTCCTTAAACAGTCTAAATCCACTTTCGAGCAAATTGCTGACTCTTTGGGTCTGCGTGTTTTGGGCTGGAGAGCCGTACCTAGAGACTCTACCCTTTTGGGCCCTGCCGCTCTTTCCAGAGAACCTCTTATCTTACAGCCTATTGTTGTTTTGACTGACGCTTACGGTTCAGGCACTACCCCAGACCTCACAGACGAAGAAGAGTTTGACCAAAAGTTCGAGCGCCAGTTTGAGCGTCAACTTTACGTTCTCAGAAAGCAATCTACCCACACCATTGGTCTCCACAACTGGTTCTACATTTGTTCTCTTTCCAACAAGAACATTGTCTACAAGGGTCAGCTTGCTCCTGTCCAAGTCTACAACTACTACCACGATTTGGTCAACGTTGACTACGAGGGTCACTTTGCTCTTGTCCACTCACGTTTCTCTACCAACACTTTCCCCTCTTGGGACAGAGCTCAACCTCTTAGATGGGCTGCCCACAACGGTGAAATCAACACTCTTAGAGGTAACAAGAATTGGATGCGTGCCCGTGAAGGTGTCATGGAGTCTTCGGTGTTCGCCGACGAGCTTGACCATCTCTACCCTATCATTGAGGAAGGTGGCTCTGATTCTGCTGCTTTCGATAACGTCCTTGAGCTTTTGGTCATCAACGGCGTTCTTTCTCTTCCCGAAGCCGTCATGATGATGATTCCTGAAGCGTGGCAAAACAACCCCGACATGAACCCCAAGAAGCGTGCTTTCTACGAGTGGGCTGCTTGTCTTATGGAGCCTTGGGATGGCCCTGCTCTTTTCACTTTTGCCGATGGTAGATACTGTGGTGCCAATCTTGACAGAAACGGTCTTCGTCCCTGCCGTTACTACATCACTGATGATGACCGTATGATCTGTGCCTCCGAAGTTGGTGTCATGCACATTGAGCCTGAAAAGGTTGTACAAAAGGGCCGTCTTCGTCCTGGTCGTATGCTTCTTGTTGATACTAAGGAAGGTATCATTGTCGATGACCGTGAGCTTAAGAGAAAGGTCGCTGCCAGATTCGACTTCAAGTCCTGGATCTCTGCCAACCTCATCACCATGCCTGATCTTTTCAGCAAGATCTCTGCCAAGGGCGGCGAGTCTGCTCTCACTTCTCTCAAGCCTGTTTTGGATGCCACCACCGTCCAAACCGACCCCAAGCTTATTTCTTTCGGTTACACTCTTGAGCAGATCTCTCTTTTGTTGGCTCCTATGGCTGCCGATGGTAAAGAGGCTCTTGGTTCTATGGGTAACGATGGTCCTCTTGCTTGTTTGGCTCCTCAACCCCGTCTCATCTACGAGTACTTCCGTCAGCTCTTTGCTCAAGTTACCAACCCTCCCATCGATCCTATCAGAGAGTCTATTGTTATGTCTCTTGAATGTTACATCGGTCCTCAAGGTAACTTGCTCGAGATGAAGCCCAACCAATGTAACCGTTTGCTCATGCCTTCTCCTGTTTTGTCCATTCAAGAGTTTGCTGCTCTTTCTCACTTGCCCACTTACTACCCTGCTTGGACTATTCACAACATTGACATCACCTACCCCAAGTCTGAAGGCGTCAGCGGCTACACTCGCGCTCTTGATAGAATCTGTCAAGAAGCTTCTCAAGCTATTGCCGACCACAACAAGATCATTATTCTTTCTGATAGAAACACTAATGCTGACCGTGTTCCTGTTTCTGCTTTGATTGCCACTGGTGCTGTCCACCATCACTTGGTCCGTCAAAAGCAACGTTCTAAGGTTGCCATCATTGTTGAGACCGCTGAGGCTAGAGAGACTCACCACATCTGTGTCCTTGTTGGTTACGGTGCCGATGCCATCAACCCCTACTTAGCTATTGAGACTTTGCTCAAGATGAACCGCGAGGGTCTTCTCAAGGGCGGTCTTTCTGACGATAAGGTTATTGACAACTACAAGCACTCTATTGACGGTGGTATTTTGAAGGTCATGTCTAAGATGGGTATTTCTACTTTGGCTTCTTACAAGGGTGCTCAAATTTTCGAGGCTCTTGGTATTGACAACTCTGTTGTTGACAGATGTTTCGCTGGTACTGCTTCCAGAATCAAGGGTATTACTTTCGAGTACATTGCTCAAGATACTTTGACTATGCACGAGCGTGGTTTCCCCAGCCGTGTCACTGTTCTTCCTAAGGGTCTTCCTGAGTCTGGTGAGTACCACTACCGTGACGGTGGTGATGCCCACGTCAACTCTCCTGCTGCTATTGCCAACATTCAAGATGCTGTCCGTAACAAGAACGAGCGTGCTTACCAAGAGTACTCTAAGAAGGAGTACGAGGCCATTAAGGACTGTACTCTTCGTGGTCTTCTTGACTTCAACTTTGACGAGTCTACTCCCATTCCTATTGACCAAGTCGAGCCCTGGACTGAGATTGTTCAACGTTTCGTCACTGGTGCCATGTCTTACGGTTCCATTTCCATGGAGTCGCACTCTACTCTTGCTGTTGCCATGAACCGTTTGGGTGGTAAGTCTAACACTGGTGAAGGTGGTGAAGACCCTGAGCGTTCTAACGTCAACGAGAATGGTGATACTATGAGATCTTCTATTAAGCAAATTGCTTCTGGTCGTTTCGGTGTCACTTCTTACTACCTTTCTGACTCTGACGAGCTTCAAATTAAGATGGCTCAAGGTGCTAAGCCTGGTGAGGGTGGTGAGCTTCCTGGTCACAAGGTCTCGCAATCTATTGCCAAAACCCGTCACTCTACTCCTGGTGTCGGTTTGATTTCTCCTCCTCCTCATCACGATATTTACTCTATTGAGGATTTGAAGCAACTTATTTACGATCTCAAGTGTTCCAACCCTCGTGCTCGTGTGTCTGTCAAGCTTGTTTCTGAAGTTGGTGTTGGTATTGTTGCTTCTGGTGTTGCCAAGGCCAAGGCTGACCACATTTTGGTTTCTGGTCACGATGGTGGTACCGGTGCTTCTAGATGGACTGGTATCAAGTACGCTGGTCTTCCTTGGGAACTTGGTTTGGCTGAGACTCATCAAACTTTAGTTCTTAACGATCTCCGTGGCCGTGTTGTTGTTCAAACTGATGGTCAAATCAGAACCGGTCGTGATGTCGCTATTGCTTGTTTGCTTGGTGCTGAAGAATGGGGTTTCGCCACCACTCCTCTTATTGCCATGGGTTGTATCATGATGAGAAAGTGTCATCTCAACACTTGTCCCGTTGGTATTGCTACTCAAGATCCTGAGCTCCGTAAGAAGTTTGAGGGTACTCCTGAGCACGTCATCAACTTCTTCTACTACATTTCCAACGAGCTTCGTCACATCATGGCCAAGCTTGGTTTCAGAACCATCAACGAAATGGTTGGTCGTGCCGAGAAGCTCCGTGTTCGTGAGGATTTGCGCAACACCAAGACTGCCAACTTGGATCTTACTCCCATTTTGACTCCTGCTCACACTTTGAGACCTGGCGTTGCTACTAGAAACGTCCGCAAGCAAGACCACAGACTCCACGTCCGTCTTGATAACAAGCTTATTGATGAAGCTGAGATTACTTTGGAGAAGGGTCTTCCTGTCAACATTGATGCTCAAATCATCAACACTGACCGTGCCATGGGTACTACTTTGTCTTACAGAATTTCCAAGAAGTTTGGCGAGAAGGGTCTTCCCAACGACACTGTTCACGTCAATGTTACTGGTTCTGCTGGTCAATCTTTCGGTGCCTTCCTTGCTCCTGGTATTACTTTGGAGCTTGAAGGTGATGCTAACGATTATGTTGGAAAGGGTCTTTCTGGTGGTCGTATCATTGTCTACCCTCCTAGCAGCTCTACTTTCAAGGCTGAAGAGAACATTATTGTTGGTAACACTTGTTTGTACGGAGCTACTTCTGGTACTTGTTTCTTCCGCGGTGTCGCTGCTGAGCGTTTCGCTGTTCGTAACTCTGGTGCCACTGCTGTTGTTGAAGGATGTGGTGACCACGGTTGTGAGTACATGACTGGTGGTCGTGTTGTCATTCTTGGTACTACTGGCCGTAACTTTGCTGCTGGTATGTCTGGTGGTATTGCCTACGTTCTCGATGTTGGTCAAGAGTTTGCCAACAATGTCAACACTGAGATGGTTGAGCTTTGCTCTCTTGACGATCCTGCTGAGATTGCGTTTGTCAGAGGTCTTATTGAGGATCACCGTCACTACACTGGCTCTGAGTTGGCTGACCGTCTTCTCACTGACTTCAACAGAATCTTGCCCAGATTCGTCAAGGTTTTCCCTACTGACTACAAGAAGGTTCTTTTGCAAGAGAAGGCCAAGCAAGCTGCTGCTAAGAAGACTGAGGCCATTGACTTGTTCCACAACATTCGTCAAGACCCTGAGGCTGACGCTACCAACGGTGAGATCAAGCGTGCTAGAACTCCTATTCCTCATTCTCGTGAGCCCAAGGTTCAAGATTTGGAAGACACTATTTTGGATGTCAAGGCTGAGACTAAGAAGGCCAACAATCTCAAGCTTGACAAGCTCAAGGGTTTCAAGATGTACAAGCGTCGTGCTGAAAAGTACAGAGATGCTAAGGACCGTACTAAGGACTGGGCTGAGCTTTCTAACCGTTTGACCAAGGACGAGCTCAAGTACCAAACTGCTCGTTGTATGGACTGTGGTGTTCCATTCTGTCAATCCGACACTGGTTGTCCCATTTCCAACATTATCCCCAAGTGGAACGAGCTTGTCTTCCAAGACAGATGGTACGACGCTTTGCAACGTTTGTTAATGACCAACAACTTCCCCGAGTTCACTGGCCGTATTTGTCCTGCTCCTTGTGAGGGCGCTTGTGTTTTGGGTATCAACGAGGACCCCGTTGGTATCAAGTCTGTTGAGGCTGCCATTATTGACCATGGTTTCGAGCAAGGCTGGATTGTTCCCAACCCTCCTTCTTCGCGCACTGGTATGAGCGTTGCTGTTATTGGTTCTGGTCCTGCTGGTTTGGCTTGTGCCGACCAACTTAACCGTGCCGGTCACTCTGTTACTGTTTACGAGCGTGCTGACCGTTTCGGTGGTTTGTTGATGTACGGTATTCCCAACATGAAGCTTGACAAGCGTATTGTCGAGAGAAGAGTCAATTTGCTCAGAGACGAAGGTATCAAGTTTGTCAACAACACTACTGTTGGTGAAGACATTACTGTTGATGAGCTTCGCACTTCCAACAACGCTGTTGTGTTTGCTGCTGGTTCTACTATTCCTCGTGACTTGAAGATTCCTGGCCGCGAGCTTTCCAACATTATGTTTGCCATGCAACTGCTTAAGTGGAACACTCAGTCTTTGCTTGACGGTGATATGGAGGGTGTTCGTGAATTGCTTCACGGCAAGAACGTTGTTGTCATTGGTGGTGGTGATACTGGTAACGATTGTATTGGTACTTCTGTTCGTCACGGTGCCAAGTCGGTTGTCAACTTTGAGCTTCTTCCCAAGCCTCCTGCCACCCGTGGCAAGGACAACCCATGGCCTCAATGGCCTCGTATCTTCCGTGTTGACTACGGACACTCTGAGGTCACTGCTCACTACGGCAAGGATCCTCGTGAGTATTGCATTCTCTCCAAGGAGTTTGTTGGTGATGAAGACGGAAACGTCAAGGGTATCAAGACTGTTCGTGTTGAGTGGAAGCAGAGCGAGTCTGGTGCCTGGCAAATGGCTGAGGTGCCTAACAGTGAAGAGTTCTTCCCTGCCGATGTTGTTTTGCTCTCTATGGGTTTCGTTGGTCCTGAGGCCCAAAACCTTGAGGTCCAACGTGATGGCCGTGGTAACATCAAGACTATTGCTGCTGCTACTCCCAATGCTGTCTCATACAAGGTTGAAGACAACATGTTTGCTGCTGGTGACTGTCGTCGTGGCCAGTCTTTGGTTGTCTGGGGTATTCAAGAAGGTAGACAATGTGCTAGAGAAGTTGATCTTTATTTGGAGAAGGAGACCAGATTGCCTGGTAGCGGATCCATTTTGCAAAGACAGTTCAAGGCTATTGAAGAGTAGAATGGTCAAAATGCGGATACTGAGTCCAATTGAGTTGTGGTGATTCCAATTGGATTTATTTATCGTGTTTTCGTTATTTTATTTCTTTTTTGAGCATTTGATTATTATGTTTTTTTTTTGTGTGTGTATTTGGTGTTTTATAATTGTTATTTGAAAATTTATTTTGTTTATTTTTTATTCTGTTTGTATTAGTTTGAAATATTCATGTTTTGGAACTATTTCATAACTTATTTTCAAACCAGGTTTCATCATCGAGTTTTTTGTGTATTGTTTCTAGTCAAGATCAAGATAAGTAGAGCACCTGTGTTTTGGACGATTAATTATGTTGAATTAAAGATTCACAGTAAATGTAGAGATAGACTAAAGATGTCTCGTAGATGTGTTGAGTGTGTGTGGATGGTGATAACAGTAGGGAGGGATAGGAGGATGGCTGTGGATGTTGAATATAATTGTAAGAGTAAAAGATAGCGTCCAGAGTGAAAGCAAATACTGTGAAAGGTGAAAGATCTCATTATAACACACAAGTGAAATCAACTAATTCAGTAACATCGACACCTTCTCTACTCTAGTTTCACCATGCTCACTCAGGTACTATCTTTCGTATCATACTTTGGTCTTACTTTAACAACCAGAATTCAAAATGGCCGAGTTCAGATCCAAACACCTCATGTTCATGAACGCTTTTTATAATAAAAAAAAACAAAGTATATTGATTTTTTAGTTTATCGTTTTTTATATTATTATGGTAATTTGTTTACCTTCAGAGAGCTGATGATTTTTGTAGATTGTCTACAGCTTTATAAAACCAGAGCCTTACACATGGATACCGTTTCAATTTTTGGAACAAGTTACAACCTAATCTCACTTCAAAAAGAGAACTGAAAGTACACTTTGCCACCCAGATCAGACGTGTCTACGATACAAGAGCAAACTTGCCAACCCATCTCGAAATCATGATCTTTTCTACATAAGAGCAAATTTCCCAAAATTACCATAGAGCAAAAACTACAACCTTACGTCGTTATCTATCGATACGGTCACATGACACTTTTCGAAAACACATTTTGTTTATCAAAACTGGAAATCTCTCTCTCTCGCTCACGGTTTTGGAAACCAACCACAATTCTTTCTTTTCTCCACATACTCCTTCTCATACGCTTATCAGCTTTGCATTTTCTTTTCGTACATACACACCAGGCAAAAAAAAACAAAAAAAAGGTTGCATCTTCGACTGAATCACAATACTTGAATTTTGCTGTTTACTAATACTTGTGATTAAACACACAATAGCTTACGGAATTGCAATACACTAAAAAGAAGAAGAAAACAAAATAGAAAAGACGATGAGTTCAATCAAGTTTGCGGCATTCCAATCGATAGTGGACGCATCGTTTTTCCACGCTTTGGCCACCCAGAAGCTTGAAGTGCACAAACTGGACTCGCCGAGCATCAGTGTGCACGCCTCCTACACCGTTCCATTTGCCAAAGACCGTAGCCCGGTTATGAGCGTTTCCCGATTATCTAGCACTGCGAACGACGCGAAACCAGAGTTACAGAGTAACGAAGTTGGAGTTGAAGGACAGGTGGACAGTTATAATACGATTGAGGAGTTCAAAGCGGTCGACAAAGTGCAGTGGCTCAAGGGGATGCTGAGCAGGGCGGAGGATTGGGAACAGGTGCTGAGCAGCCCGGATCGGTTGGGATGGTGGGGTATGATGGTGTTTGCAGACTTGAAAAAGTACGTGTTTACGTACTGGTGCGGGTTCCCTGCACGCGTCGTGAACTGGAGAACCAAACTCGGGACCGAGATCAAACTTGCTGACGAGGCCGAGGCTGTTAAGTCGGCAGTGTCAAAGTGGCGTTTATCAGTCGACGCCTGCCAAACCGGATTCTGTTTTGCTGCGAAACTAGATGGCGAATGGACAATCTACAAACTGAGTGAGTACGAGCAGTTCAAATCGGTTGATGCGGAAGCAAAGTATAATGTGTTTTGGGATCCTTGCTCGTACGAGTTTGTGCCCGGGTGGCCCTTACGCAACTTTCTCGGGTTCCTGAACCAGTTCGGCATGTTGCAATTCCCAGTTCTGGCGCTCCGAGAGCTCACCTCCAGCTCTTTCGAAATGCACATTGACTCTCCGTCGCCGCAAGACCTAGAGTCGGACAAGGCCACTGGGTTTGAGCGGTTGGCGAGCACGAACAAACTAGCGCCGAAACAGGCCAACTTGGGCTCGTTGCTTGACCCGAAACAGCTGGCTGACCAGGCAGTGGACCTGAACCTGAAACTGATGAAATGGCGGATCGCGCCCGACCTCAATTTGCAAATCGTCAAAGACACGAAGTGCCTGCTGCTCGGTGCCGGCACGCTCGGGTCGTATATCGGGCGCGCGCTGCTGGGCTGGGGCGTGCGGCAGGTCACGTTTGTGGACAACGGGCGCGTGAGCTTTTCCAACCCGGTCCGGCAGCCGCTGTACACTTTTGCCGACTGTTTGAACGGCGGCGCAGTCAAAGCCGAGCAGGCCGCAGAGGCGCTGCGCACGATCTACCCGGGTGTCGAGTCGCGCGGCGTCAACATTGAGATTCCAATGGCCGGGCACCCGGTGCACGACGAGGCAAAGCAGCGCTCGGACTACGACGAGCTTGTGTCGTTGATTTCCTCGCACGACGTTGTGTTTCTGTTGGTGGACTCGCGGGAGTCGCGATGGCTGCCGACGGTGATTGCCACGGCTTTGCAGAAACCTTTGGTCAACGCTGCGCTCGGGTTCGATTCGTATGTGGTGATGCGACACGCTGGGCATTTAGGATGTTATTTCTGCACGGATGTAGTGGCTCCGGTTGATTCGTTGGCGAACCGGACGTTGGACCAGATGTGCACGGTGACAAGGCCTGGCGTTGCGATGCTGGCTGCTGCGTACGCTGTGGAGATGATGGTGGCGTTGTTGCAGCATCCCAAGGGATTCGGAGCGCCTGTTGAGAGCAAGGACACTGGCGAACAGGACTTGCCGCTGAATGTGCAAGCCGGGGTCCCGCACCAGGTGCGTGGGTTCCTGGGGACGTTTGAGACGATCAAGGTCTCAGGGCCGCCGTTCCATTCGTGTAGCGCGTGTTCGCAGGCCGTGGTCAAGGAGTGGCAGACGAGAGGGTGGGAGTTTGTCAAGGCTGCGCTGAACGAGACGCAGTATGTCGAGGACCTGTGCGGGCTGACTGAGGTCAAGCGTAAGGCGGAAGAGGCCATGGCTGATAAATGGAACGATGAAGACGATGATGAAGGGTTATAGGATTGTTTATTCATTGAATTAATTTTATATAACTAATATTGAGATCGTTGAATGGACCTGAACGACCTAGATTTAGTGGAATTCTTATTCAAAACCGAGTCTTTTAACGTCCTCAACCCGAGCGCACCATGCACAAAACATTTGGCAATTCAGTCGAGTGAGCCGTAGCAAATACACATCTAAAACGCATGATTTATCAATGATTTTGTATTCTGTATATACTCTATTTCAATGTCCTTTCTAATCCTTCACTTTCACTTTCTATGCATCCTCTCTTCCTTCTATATATCAACTATATACTTCATATCCCTCTTAAAATCTTATCCTATCATTCGTCCATCTACTGACGAAACCCATCACGCACCAAACCCATTACGAATGGTCTCTGGCGACAAGAAGCACCAAACAGTACCAAGAAGCGCCAGTGCGCTGAACACAACCAGCAAAACGTATCCCAGTATCCGCTCGCGACGAGGCACAGCGTTGCCAAAGATCTTGAGATAGAACCCAACGGGGCCAATGATACAAATGGTAATGCACAAAGTGGACCCGACCAGCGCAATGATCTTGTCAAACTCGGGGAACACAATGGCAAACAAAACAAAGAAAAAGACAACGGCGACACGAAGCATCAGTTTGCACACACGCAGCACCAGCTGTTTCACAGGCACACCGGCCTCGATTGTCATAGGGATCTTGTCGAGTCCAAACATAATGTCCAATGTAGAAACAATAGGACGAGCGTTCAGTGGCGTTTTGGCCAAAGGCACCAACGCAATCAAGATGGTCATCAGCAGTCCAAGCGATTTGGGGTATCCAGGCGTCAGCAAAATGCTCTTTGTAGTCTCATCAGAAACGCCCTTGCCAAACATCAAAAAGCCCAAAACACCCATGGACATGTCAATAAAAAACGTAATTTTGTATGTAGTCGCCAAACAGCTAGGGTACTTTTGCGGATGACGCATGTCTCTGTAGATATTGGGGAACACAGCATGACCACCCCATGGCGACATGAAAATACCAACGGCCAAGGGGACTTCCATCCAGTTTCTGGGCAGCATCCAGGTGTTCATGGGCTGGAGCAACGAACCAGGACTGTCGGGCTTCAATAGACCGTCAGCCAACACAATCAACACAAGACCAAACGTAGACATGATACCCATGATGGAAGAAACACTGAGAATTCTGAGCGGCAGGAAGCATGGCGGAGTCAAAATCACAAACGCGATAATCTTGTACTGCAGCACAGACAACTGTGGGAACAGAGCATTGAGCGAGTCCGCAAACAAAACAACCAAAGACACACCTGAACCAGCGAGCTCAAATGTGAAAAGAATCGAGGTAAGCACCCGCGCCTTGGGACCAAACGCAGCATACGAAATGTCTGCATACGTCACTAGTGTCGGATCGGTGTCCATACACTTGGCCAGCAACCGCGCAGAGTAAAATGTAGAAATGGCAGCCACAACCATCATCACGACGCCAATAAGCCATCCAGAGTAGCGGAATCCCAGCGATAGTGACAAAAGACCGATACCGACCAAGACGTTGACAGAGTTGAACACGGTCTGCGGCGCTGTCGACTGGCCCGCAACCACTGTCGTGATGTTTCCGTCCTTGTCCTCGACCTGACGGACAATCACCGGCTCAACCTCTGTGCCCGGTGCGATTGCTTCTGCCTCGTGCAGCACCGTAGTGCCTTGCTCTGGAGCCGTCAAATACGACATGCGCCGTTGCGCAAACGTGGACCCCTTGGCCACACCCGACACCATTGACTCCGCGTCGTCAAACACCGAGTAGTTATCCTCGTCGTCATCCACAGCGGACGCGCTGTGCTCAGCAAAGTACCGAGCTGAAAACGAGGGCCGTCTATGGGATCCCGACCACATCTGGGAACTGGCGCCTATGCTGCCGCGACCACCATTCAGGAGGCTGGACGATTCGCCAGGTCCAGCCCCAGCAGCACCAGATTCGGTCTCATTTCCATCATCGTCCACAAAAAACGACCGCGCACGAGTCAGCCCGTTCGGCGGATCGATTGCCAAAAACGACTGTGCTCTGGTAAAAGAGGACGCAAAGTGGCCCAGCGAGTTGATTCGGCCTGGCGATGACGGCTGCGAAGGGATCCGGAAAGGATGAGGTGAGTGCATGCTCGAATTCCTGCCCAGGGTTCCGTACGTAGCTGTAGAGTTGTTGCGGGCATGTGGGATGTGCAGACCCTCACGCGAGCCTGCTGGATCAGTGGTCTTCTTCTGCTGAGAAGTCATTAGCAATGTCAGTTATAATGTTATGTTGTAACAAAAAGTACAAATGATAATGAGGAGGAAAGAAGAAGAAGAAAGAAAAAAAAGGAGAGAAAAGAAAAAGAGAAGAAGAAGAAGAAGAAAAAATAGACGATTGGAAGAGAATAAAAGAACGACTGCACATTGGCAGCAGCAAAAGTCGTCCTGGTGATCTGGAGGGTTGGTCGGTATGTTTTAGTGAAAAATATACAGAAAATAAAAGAAAAAAGATAAGCTATGGCCTTCTCTTTCACGCTGCCTTCCTATGCAAATAGGCAACCTTCTTGCTCGGAACGCAGCCCCAATTCAACATCGACATCAACATCGACATCGAGGCTTGTTTTAGTGCTGGTGATGCTCTGTTGAGATGTTGTCAAATTGTCAACTCTGCCATCATCATCATCATCATCTTAGTCAACGCAGCTACTATTGCCATGGCTGGTACAACGGATACTCTCTCGTTTATTTATTTATTATTTTTTTTCTCTCGCGGCAAGACTGCTAATTGGGAACGCGCGTGAGCTTTATTTTTTTATTTTTTTTTATTTTTTGCTTTTATCGCCTGCGGTTATTACTGACGTATCGTACATAAAAACTGTATACAGCATACGATTATGGATTCCCATCTCGTCTATCCTTTCACGAGCCTCATACCGCTCCATCGTGAACTCACATGTCATGTTGGCTGTACTTCATATTATTATTCTATATTTTCTGGCATGTACACCATCTATAAAGCCCTAATCTAATCAACTTGACGCCGCCTATTACATGGGCATCTCGTCGACGTACTCGTCTTCGCCTCTGCCTTCGTCCTCATCCTCGTCATAGGTAGCTGCATTCTGGTACTGTTGGTACTCACTCACCAAATCCTTCATGTTCGACTCGGCCTCAGCAAACTCCGTCACATCCATGCCCTCAGCAGTATACCAGTGCAAAAACGCTCTTCTCTTGAACATGGCGCTGAACTGATCGCCAACCCGCTGGAAAAGTTCTTGAATAGAGGTCGAGTTGGCAATAAACGTAGCAGACATGTCAAGACCTTTAGGCGGAACAGTGCAGATAGCAGTCTGTACATTGTTGGGAATCCACTCGACAAAATAGGCAGAGTTTCTCTCTTGAACGCTACGCATTTGGTCTTCGACTTCCTTGACGGAAATCTTTCCCCTGAAAAATGCAGCAACTGTCAAGTATCTGCCACGCCGAGGATCAGACGCAGCCATCATATTTTTAGAGTCAAACATTTGCTGGGTCAACTCGGGCACTGTGAGTGATCTGAACGATTGCTGGCCAGCAGCCGACAGAGGTGCATAGCCAACCATGAAAAAGTGCAGACGAGGGAATGGCACAAGGTTAACAGCAAGCTTTCTCAGATCACTGTTCAATTGACCTGGGAAACGAAGACAGGTAGTGACACCTGACATGACACTGGATACAAGATGGTTGAGATCGGCATGGGTGGGCTGTTTGAGCTTGAGTGTATTTTGGCAGATATCATAAAGAGCTTCGTTATCAATGCAGAAAGTCTCGTCAGCGTTTTCAATCAACTGGTGAACAGAAAGAGTAGCATTGTAAGGCTCAACAATGGTGTCGGAAACCTTGGGAGAAGGAACAACAGAGAATGTAGCCATCATTCTGTCAGGGTATTCTTCGCGGATCTTGGAGATCAGCAAAGTTCCCATACCTGAGCCAGTACCACCGCCCAGAGAGTGTGAAATTTGGAAACCTTGCAGCGACTCAGAATTCTCGGCCTCACGTCTAACAGCATCCAAAACAGAATCAACAAGCTCAGCGCCCTCAGTGTAATGCCCCTTTGCCCAATTGTTACCAGCACCCGACTGGCCAAAAATGAAGTTGTCGGGACGGAACAACTTTCCATGCGCGCCACTTCGGACAGCGTCCATAACACCAGGCTCCAAATCCACAAGGACAGCTCTGGGAACGTACTTGTTGTTTCCGGCCTCGCTGTAGTAAACATCCAAACGCTCCTTTTGGAGTGGATCGGTGCCTTCATATCTGTATTGAAGAAGTTAGCAACACAATGGTCAAATCAGCAACGACGCGAGAGTAACCTACGCTCCAGAAGGGGTAATGCCATGCTCTTCACTGATGGTCTCCCAGAAAGCAGCGCCCTGTATCACGAATATTAACGAATTGAACAATCACAAAACTAAAAGATGACTGTTTTTCATACAATTTGGTTACCGCATTGACCGGCAGAAATGTGAATCTATCAAGAATCGGTTAGAGATGAACGTTTTGCAGGCGCCTCAAACACACTTACGATTTCTCTCATGGCGTGTATGCAAAGATGGCTTTATGTATGTTTATATGGTTGGGTGTGTATATGCAGATATCTACTGGATCGAACAAGATGCAACTCTGTATTTCGATTGTTGAGATTGATTTAACGGTGGAGTGAGTGAAAGGGAAGTTGAAAAAAAGGGAAAAATAGGGAGAACCAGGCTGTTTCTCACACCAAATACTCAACGTCCCAAGTGTGATGTTTACTAGCTATTCACCTTCCTCATTCAACAGTTGGGTGTTGTCATAGCAACGGTTTCTAAGGTGATCCCTAATATAGACGCGCGGCTGTGCGGACTACACAAAAGCTTCTGTAATCCATAATTCTAGATCAGGAAATCAAATGGTATTATATTAGTTTTATCATCATAACTGAAGCATAAATAAAGGATAGAATATGTACGTTTGAAATTGTCTAAATGTACAGCTTGTACAAGTCGTTAAAGTCCACACTGTCTTCTTGAAGGTATGGCATTCCTGTACCAATGTTAGATATTATTGATTCTGGTGTCGAGGATATACAAATACTCACGTTCTTGATACTGGTTAATGAATTTCCCTGCTGAACTCTCCAAAGCGTCATGAAAGACATCATGATAATCCCCAATTCCTCGTAGTTCTGGAGACGTTTCTCCAGACTCAGAAGGAATAGTCGAGTTGTCAGAAATCATTGATGTAATGGAGCTCTGTGGTGCGTGTCCCTTGACAGTAGGAGGTAATGGTAACTTGCCCTCGTTGGAGTATACATTTGCTACTGCTGGTATCTTTGGAATCGATTCAAGCTTAGGATATTCAAAGAGGTTTGTCTCTGATTTAGCTTTGTTTGCCTCTGAAAGAGAAGAGGCGCTCATAAAACTTGCATCGCTTATATCTGAATGCGTGCTAACGTTACGCCTTGTCGGTGCACTCTTCAGTGGTAGATATTCATTCAACAAATCAGCTGTAGAAATATTAGCAAAGGGAACTTTATACATGATTGTATCATCATTTTCTATTCTAGACTTGTTGATAATCAAAGTTTCCACAGTTTGTAAAGTACCCGTCTCAAGCTGCTCACCAGATTCAAGTTTTTCAATGGCAGGTTTGAGGTTGACAGCATGAGAAAGGCTCAACTTTTCCAAAAGTTGAATTTCAGTACTCAGTTCAGTTTCTATCTCATGCGCGTCTTTTGGAATTGAATCGTCGATAACATGATACTGTGGCTTATCTGCCGTCACACTATGGTTTGTATGATCAGTCATGCTTTCGTTATTGATACTTTCAACAATACTATCTCCGTCATTAAACTGTGAAGATTCAAGTGATCCGGATGAGCTTGTACTTCTCCAATGTCCTTGTAATATAGGGCTCACTGGTTTTCTTCTAATTGGCATTCTCTTTAGTTTCACCTCTGAATCGACCACTCCACTTTGGGACCTCATTCTGTTAATTGAATGTGACACAAAGGCTGGAGCCTGAATACCCACTGGCACACTGCTTCTACGATTCGTATATTCAGAAGCTGGGACATTGCTTTTGCCATATAGTCCCGAACGAATAGGCATGCTTCTGATACTTGTGCAGTCCGATTCAGAGACACTTGGTGGACGTCGTAATTTTATTCCTAGCAAAGTTGGTGATATTGAGCATCGTGCCTGAGAGCGCTCAGGAATCTCAGGTGTCACAGATGAGTCTCGTGTTCTGGGGATATACAGTGATAAAAATCCGTCATCTTCACTTTCGCTGGAAGGATGTCGGAGTGGAATAGAATACCGACTACTAGAGCTTTCGTTGAAATGCTGACCTAGTGACAAGTGACGAACTGGTTCGTAGTATTGTCGAGGTATAAAATTGCTGTTTTCGCCCGGTCTTAGAGAGCTAGGGATCGTGTACAATGACGGTTGATTGGGAACGCTATGGTTTCGTTTAGGTGTACGGGGGCGCGGTATATTGTTTCCCAAAACTGTGTGAAAATACTTTCGTTCGCTATACACACCTTCATAGAAACTGTATCGTTTGGTATTGGACTTTCGTAGTATAGCTTTTTTCCATCCAGTATGTCTGTTTCGTGCTGAAAGCTGTGTTTTTCGTTGGTGGTCAAATGCTTCGTAAATCTGCTTGATCTTTTCGAGTGGAAGTTCAGTCGGTGGTATGTACTTGAACCCGTTTGGGCGGCTGTGACTATTGTAGCCTGGTAATCTCTTGAATATGCGTATGCCTCGTTGCCGGTTGTAGCCCATTGACTGCCGGACTTTCAACGATTCTCTTGAAGCACGGCGATTGGGTGCCTTACGATTCCACTTTAAAGTCGTAGACGCTTGAAGCCACCCCACAGGCCGTGGCGTTTGAAGTCGAGATGGGATCTGAGCTGAAGGCATAGCGGTGAAACGCTTGCTTGTTGAATATGTTGTAGTGTTTCAAGTAGTCTTTTGAGTCGGTCTTATAACACACGCAAGACGCCCGTGATAGTTTGACACTACGGACAATTGAAAATTTATCAAGACAATACCTGGTAGACACTTGGGTGAGATGATGGCCCGACCGGCATCTATTTATACTCGTTGACGCTATACCCACCACCACTATTTTTAAAATTACGGCTTCAAGACCTACGGTACATGTGTATATAAAGAGAATTTGTCAAGCGTTTGTTTGATACGCCCAATGCGTACATTTAAAGTGCCCAGAAAAACAATTGTAAATTACTATAGTTGATCCAATTTTAATTTGCGTGATTCCAAGCTGCTATTTCTCTTTGTTAATGTGCCACATGTAGATTCGGGACATTTTGCAGTATAGAGACTAGTTTCGGGACGCTCTTCACTAGATGCAGCAGGCGGTAATCTAAGATGTGTATAAGGACCCTACAAGCATACAATCTGTCGATTTCCGAGTGGAGCCCGTCGAGATTCACAGATTAAACCAAATAATTATAAAGGCAAAGCCTTCCTAATCTGTTGCTACTAGTTAGATGGAAAAGGTGAGGATAAATTCTCATAATATTTACGAGACTCTCCTTGTGACTTAACTTATCTTTATCTCCTGTGCTAGTCTCTTTGTTCGACTTGCGATGGTCGGGTTGGTAAATTCAAGTGGTTGGACGGTTGAATTTCGTACTGCATAGAATTTGCATTGAAGTAACTATTGAGCTCGACTTTTTGTACTAGCTTGTTCTTCATTATCACTTGGTGACTTTAAAAGTTTTCTAGTCAAGATCTACAAGTTGTAGGCCCAGTCCGATAATTGACGAGTATTGGTACGTATCCCGAGTGGAACGGACAATTACTTATTACTGAGCACGGCTGTGCAATACTTAAACAACTTTACACTTCTATCTGTATGAGCCAAAATGCACATGAGGGCTCAAATTGGCTGATAGGAGCTGTAGCCTTAATGCTAATTTTATGCTTATTGGTACTGATTAAAATCTAAGTTAATTAAAAGCTGTGTAGAGTTTTAATGGAGATGAAATGCAAATCATACAAGATTGTTTATTTACCGTAACATTTAGTATCAAAATTTATATTATTGTGAATCTTTTTTTTTAACAGAAATTATGTTACATTTTGGCGAAATAAAACAGAATCAATTGATCAATAATACTTCAAAACACTTAAACTACTAAACAAAAACACACTAACAATAATAATAAAAAATACATTATAAATCAACCTTTAATCTATGGTCGGTTTCATTTAATAATTTAACGTCTTCTACCTTTTCCCTTCTTTTGAACCAGTTCAAACCCATCCTCGTCGACAATGGGGCCTTGAGGTTCCGCTTCTTCAGACATTTCTACATCTTCAGAGCCATGTGTGTTCCCCTCTGATTCTTCTTCGTCTGAACTGTCGTCGTCTTCATCACGAGAGACCTCTACCTTCTTGGTTGAGATCAACCCAGCCTTCTTTTTCTCCTCTCTCTCGTTGTACTTTTGGAAAAGCTCATCGACAGTGCTGTAATCGCCCTTTGCGCACTCTCTGTATATTGTGATAACATTGGCAGCTACTGGTAGCGCTGATTGGTCTTCAAGCACTGTACCAAATTCGTCCTCCATAACTCCAAGCAAACGATCCTCAATATCCTCAACTTCCAAGTATGTCTCGTCAAACAGCTCAACAACGCTTCCTACCAACCAGTCACGCTTGTCAGCACTGTCAGCGCCACCCCAATTGTTTTCAACAGCAGTTTGAAGATTGTCCCAGCCATAAACGGCCATGCATACGCCGAGCTCAAATCTGCCTCTTTGCTTGTCGTCAGTGAAAGCCAGTGGCACACCTTTGCCACTGGATTCCAAAATGTAGTCTGAGGTGTTGATTGTTATAGTGTCTTGCGAGTGCGACATTCTTATGTTTCAATGATTGCGCCTGTATTTGTTTTTGTAGTGTTTGTGATCTGATTCCAACGTAGGTGAAGATGCAAATGAAATATTTTTTAGGTGTTGGGAGTTCTACTTGAGACTTAAGATATGTATTTTAGTCAAAAAAATTTTACCAGACCTCGAGGGGTCATGGGTTAGGAGTAAAATTTGCTGGGGAAAAATGCGTGCAGCAAATGAACTTTGGCCCATAAAAAAGTGAATCTATAGATACATTAGATTGCGTATGGAGGCACATCATAACAGATCATCTTTCTCCACCTCCTTCTCCTTTCCTTCTTGAGCCACCCATTTACCTTTCCCTCTCAAAATTACCACGCCAAATAGCGCACAATGGAAGACGATTTGGCTACCACCAACAGCATTAAGCTGGAAAACGCCATCAAGGCATTTCAGCAGAAGAAACCCATTCCAAAAATCGACTACACAATGTATACTATGGATGATGGCACCAAAGTGTCAACACAAGAAAGAGTAGTTAAGACAGTGCGTGCGCCAGCATTTAGCAAGCCTAAAAACGAGCAATTCTTTGACAAAAACGATCCTACAAAGCCAAATCTGGAATTTCTTAAAGATCACTTGTACTGTGAGGGAAGACTAACTGAGGAACAAGCTTTGTACATCATCAACGAGGGTACAAGAATTCTAAGACAAGAACCAAACTTATTAGATGTGCCGGCACCCGTCACCGTGTGCGGAGATGTTCACGGTCAATACTATGATTTGATGAAGCTTTTTGAGGTTGGAGGAGATCCCAGAACTACGAGCTACTTGTTCATGGGTGACTATGTTGACAGAGGTTATTTTTCGATTGAATGCGTGCTTTATCTTTGGGCCCTGAAAATCTGGTACCCCGATACTATCTTCTTGCTGCGTGGAAATCACGAATGCCGACATTTGACTGACTACTTTACATTCAAGTTAGAGTGCCAACACAAGTACAACACTGTCATCTATGATGCCTGTATGGAATCATTCTGTGCATTGCCATTGGCCGCTATCATGAACAAACAGTTCTTCTGTGTTCACGGTGGTATTTCTCCCGATCTCCATACTTTGGATGATCTGAAAAATCTTGATCGTTTCAGAGAGCCTCCTACTAAAGGTCTTATGTGTGACTTGCTGTGGGCCGATCCTATTGAAGACTTTGGCAAAGAGAAAACCAATAGCTACTTTGTCAACAACAACACCAGAGGTTGTTCTTACTTCTACACTTATGCCGCTGCTTGTGCATTCCTAGAAAGAAATAATCTGCTGTCAATTATTCGTGCACACGAAGCTCAAGATACTGGCTACAGAACTTACAAAAAGACGAGAACCACTAGTTTTCCTAGTGTTATGACATTATTCTCTGCTCCCAATTATCTAGACTTTTATGGTAACAAAGCCGCTGTTCTCAAGTATGAGAATAATGTTATGAATATCCGTCAATTCCACCACACGCCTCATCCTTACTGGCTGCCCAATTTCATGGATGTATTTACTTGGTCTCTGCCATTCGTGGGTGAAAAAATCACTGATATGCTTATGGCTATTCTCAACGTGTGCACAAAAGAGGAACTTGAAGAGGAGACAGTATTGCCAGATTCTGGATTCAATTTCAACCCTAAGCTCGGATCGAACGCTAATGCTTCTAACACAGCCGAGGACCTTGATACTCCAGAGGCTCGTCGTCAAGCTATGAAGAACAAGATTTTGGCCATTGGCAGACTATCCCGCATGTTCCAGCTTTTGAGAGAAGAGGCTGAAAGCGTTAATGAGCTCAAGGCCTTTTCTGGTGGTAAAATGCCCGCTGGTACACTCCTTCTCGGATCTGAAGGAATCAAAAACGCAATTTCCAATTTTGAGGATGCTAGAAGAGTTGATTTGATCAACGAAAGTTTACCGCCTACTCATGATCAAATGGTGCAAAGGGAACACAAGAGCAGGATTGAAAAGGTGGAAAAAGTTATGAACGATGTGGACAAGGACGAAAAAATTCAACGGTTGGCACGCCGCTTGAGTAGAAGCTCATGATTTCTTTGAGACTATATTTATTTCTACATAATAGGCAAATACATAAGACAATAGGCTATTTGTTTTTTGGTTTTCAACAGTGCATCTATTTGTCCTTGATAGCCCTCCAATACTATGGCGCTTACTATATTTAGACTCTCAGAGGTCCCAAAAATCCCCAGAGATGATCCTTATTGGGCTCAGGTACGTGTCTTGATACATTATTTACCTTTACGGTAGATTGATTCTATAATAATATATAATACTGACAACAAAGAATTTTTACTAAAGCACACGACAATAGCTCTGGAAACAACCGGTAGCAGCGGCCAATATATTTACACTGTTTACAGCAAGCGGCATTCAAAATACACGAGACAACTGTAAAAAATAATTTAAAAACGCTAATTGAGGAAGTAACAGGCAGGTTACTAGTCATCGTGAAAGAAAAGGAGTATCAAGATTCAGCAGGATTGAAACAGCTTTTAAATCGCATCCGAATTCTCACACGAGTTTTACCATTTGTTTATGAAAATGGGTCCAAAAACGAAGAGTGGATTGAGAACTTGTTCTGAGCTCGTGATGCCAATGATTCAGGAGTATCGCCACTAGGAGAAAGGTTGGCGGAAACTGCCATGGGTCTGCTTTTTTGTCTGGGCTTTACGATTCCCAAGGGCAATACAGCATCTGGCAATAACGACTCGCCCCAGCTCACGATATGGAAAACGGGTATTGGATGTACCGTGGCTGTTGACTCTTCACATGAAATGGAATCAAGCAAAGTCGAGACGCTAAGATTTCTGCTGACTCTATGCTCTGAACGCCTGTATAGTACACCTCCCGCAATATTGCCATAGCAGAGATCAAAATTTTTAACTTATATGGTAGCAATGATTGACAAAAAAGTAGTTATGGCTACACTATGTCCCCTTCTCAATACTTGCCTCAAGTATAGTCCAAGATGGAAAGTGCCTTACGATCATATGTTCATCTCAGATCGTCATCGGCAGATTATTACTTACTCACTTCAATTTCTATTGGTGCTGTTGGTGTATATCCTATTCCCGAAATTTTCCCTTTCAATGCTAATTCAGATAAGGGATCGATCAAAAACCAATTTCGCCACTTTTGTGGTAAGATTCACAAGACTGAGGATCTTTTGTGTATTACTCAATCACTTTCCAAAATGATGTCGCATCCTATACATGCTTCTTTTACAATTCTTCCTGGAAGTCGTCAGAAAATTGCATGGATTCCAGAACTCGTCATGCTGTTTCGGGATTTGATCCATTGCAATAAGAAGTTTCGTGCATATCTGATTGCCTCAGATCGCATGAATGATTGCATGACCTATTTGTTGTACTCCATTCAGGACAAACGAATGGACTCAGTCAAAATTTTGTTAGTAAGGCTTTGTTAGTACATGTCTTGCTTTACTCACCTACAGTAAAGAGTTTTGCAATTGCCTTGTCGAGATCGTTTTCTGGAGAGAATCTTCCTCATAGTATTCCGTCCATGATGTTTAATGGCACGTTCGCCGATTATTTTATCTACTATAAGCCTTCCAGTTTCGGTCCGGCCCGAACCTTGTCCACACGCAGATCTCTGACCTACTTTTTTATCTCACCATATTTCATGAATATCAAGCTTTCAATTCTTTTTTTTTGACTATAAACTCGAAATCTAGACTTTTAGTTTATACTTAAACATTGTGGATATATGGTATGAAATGGATGGATGAACTAAAAGTCAAGACTTCGAGTTTATAGTCAAAAAAAGAATTGAAAGCTTGATATTCATGAAATATGGTGAGATAAAAAAGTAGGTCAGAGATCTGCGTGTGGACAAGGTTCGGGCCGGACCGAAACTGGAAGGCTTATAGTAACAACTCTGTAAGTTGATCAATACTAGCGGGGATAGCTTAAACTTTCTTGTTCCTACTTTTCTGGATTGTATTTATAACACATCACCTGTCTTTGTTAACATTTCATATCAATCGGCTTCAAGCTTGATTCAGCTCTGTGGGACACTTTCTAACCCGTCATTTTTGTTTGCTACTGAAACAAACCATCTTTTGTTGAAATCCATTTTGAAAACTATCACTACCGTTCTTGAATGTCATTTTCAAGAAAACGTAAATTTAGCGTTTTTGGTTGTCAGGAACCAGCGGATTTTCAAGTCCATCAACTTGCTGGTGTACAAGACAACAACATCAAGCAAGTGATTGTTTCTTCGACGAAATACCCTGATTTTTAAATTCTCCAATGAACCTGAAACTACAGACATTTAGAAAGATCATTTTTAATTGATTCTGAAAATGAAACGGAGTCAGAGTCTGAAGAGCAAGAAGATACAATTGAGGCACATGAAGCCAGAAAACATTCGGAACTTGCACTGTTGGCTAATCGATTCAAAAACAAGGGCAAAGCCGTCTCTCATAACTTTATCCTTCCTAGTTCCCTAGTTTCGCTGACAATTCAAAAAACCGAAGAATTTGATGTGTTTAAACCATCAGTATCATGAACTTCTACTTGGCTTCTATTATTGTCTTTACACACCATCTTGACAGTTATTGATCATCTCACGTCGGAAATACCTTTCTTCCAAACATACGATCAACCACAACCAGCAACCGCAGACAACAATCCTAGCCAAGTGATTGATTCGCTTTGCTTGCAATTGCCTATCCCTGGTGTAGATCTGCTCAACATTCACCCCGTAGTTCATGAAAACCCTACCGTGGTGACAACATATTATGATTTTCCAACAGATTTTCAGAAATCTGGACTTTCGTGAAATACTTCTTCTCTAGATTGGTATGAAAGTATTCTTTGGGTGCATTTTTCAAAGTGAAAGCCATGTTGTTATGGCGGATTCAACCACTTCTGTGAACGCCGCCAGTTCACCCGTTGGCATCTGGAATGGGACTAGTGTTAAGCTTTTCAGAATACAAGAAAGGGTACATCGTGGCCCAACACTTAGGCGCCTCAAGGGGCGGTAGACGCAATGGCAGATATCATGATGATGAAGATCTGACAGTTGAGGACTGGCAAGTAGAGTTGTATTGTGTACACCGATTCAAATTTGGATGATCTGATAATAATAGCATTGTTATAACGTTTGCAGTTGATTAGGATTAATTAGCCAGCCGTACACAATAAATCTTATCGTATCACGTGATTGTACACTTATTAGTCCCAAACACATTTTTTTTTTTTTTGAAATTACGTGAAAAAATATTTCACTATTAGAAAAACAAGAATCAAATATTCATCTACTGTCATTGTTTAATTGTGATAAGTCTAGATCATACAAATACAAGATGGCTAAATCTGACAAGAGCGGCAAATCTAATCGAGGAAAATCAGCTCCCACACCCAAAGAGGCTGTGACCAAGGATGCGCGGTTCGCTAAAGTTCATAATGATCCCAAGTTTCATATGCCCAAGAAGAGAGATATGAGGGTTACAATCGACGAGAGATTCAAAAAGAGAATGGAGGCTGACGGAGAAGGGTTTGAACGTAAGGCCGCTGTTGACAAATACGGTCGAAAAGTCAAGAGAGAGGGATCAAAGAAGGAGCTTGAGAGATATTATAACATCGATGATGAAGACGATGATGAAGAAGAGAACAAAGAGGAGGATGAAGAGGATAAGGAACAAATTGTCGAAGACGAAGAAAAACACAGTGACGGTGAAAGCGAAAGCGAAAGTGAAAGTGAAAGTGACGAAGAGGTGGGTGTTGAGGGATACACTCGCGCGAGAGGACAAGATTCAGATGTATCCGAAAGTTCTTCCGAAGATGATTCTAGTGACGAGGAGAAAGTATTTGAACAAGATCTTGTTATTGAAGAAGACGAGGTTGCACATGGTGACGAAACCAAGACTTTTGCTGTTGTCAACCTTGATTGGGATAATGTCAGAGCAGTTGATCTTATGGCCACATTCTCCAGTTTTGTGCCTGTCAAGGGCCGTATCGAATCTGTACAGATTTTGCCCAGTGAGTATGGTAAGGCCAGAATGGCAGAGGAAGATCTTCATGGACCAGCGCGTGAGCTTTTTGCTGTGAATGGTTCCAGTAAAGCCAGTGAGGAAAAGACAGAAAAAGACGAGACTACAGAAAAAGATCTCATTGAGGAAGACAAAGGCGAGGAGGTTGATTCTAAAAGTCTGCGTAAATATCAACTGCAAAGACTTAGATATTATTACGCTGTAGTTAAGTGTGATAGTGTGGCAACTGCTAGATCTATTTATGACGCATGTGATGGTACTGAATTTGAAACGACTGCCAACTTCTTCGACTTGAGATACGTTCCTGACGATATGACTTTCGATGACGAGCCTAGAGATAAGTGTACTATTGTGCCAGCCGATTATACACCTAATTACTTTGTGACCGATGCGCTACAACATTCTAAGGTTAAGCTTACATGGGACGAAACCCCAGTGGAAAGAATGCATCTGTCTTCCAAAGCCTTTAGCAAAAAGCAAATTGAGGAAATGGATTACCAGGCATATTTAGCATCGGAAAGTGACGAAGACGAGGAGGAACTTAAATCAAAGTACCAAGGGTTGTTACAACAAGGTGAATATGGAGATGTGTTTGCTAAGAAGGACGACATGGAAGATATGGAAATTACATTCACGCCAGGACTCAACGAATCTAAGGTTGAGGCTGAAGAATCTGAATCTGAACAGGAAGAAGAGAAGGAGGAAACTACTATCGAGAAATACAAGAGAAAGGAGAAGGAGCGACGACAACGACGTCAAGAAGAGTTCCAACGCAAAAAGGCACTTGAACAAGCTGACTCTAATGTTGGTAAGGGAAAGAAGAAGGGCAAGAAGGCCGGCCCTGTTACTGAAGAAGAAAAGAAGAAAGCAGCTGAACTTGAACTTCTTCTTATGGATGATAATGAAAATGATAAGGTTGAGCATTTTGATATGAAGGAAATTGTCAAAGCTGAGAAGCGTGCTAAGCGAAAGGGCAAGAAACATGCCAAGGCTCAAGATGGTGATGAGCCAGTAAACGGTCTTGACTTCGAAGTCGACGTTAAGGATGAGCGTTTCACTAAGATGTTTGATGATCACGAATTTGCCATTGATCCAACTCGCCCTCAGTTTAAGAAGACATCTAATATGGATAAAATTATGGACGAACGACGTCGCAGAGCCGCCAACGGACCAGAATCTAATGAGAAAAACACTAAAAAGAGCAAAAACAAGAAGAAGTCAAACGATAAGAGTAAGAAATCAACCGAGAAGAGTGAAGGTGAGGGCGAGGCCAAACCACGAACAAGTGAGTATGCCAAAGAAGTTTTCAACAAGTCCCAAAAGCGAAAGAGCGCAGACAGTTCCATTCAAGATCTGATTGCCAAGGTCAAGCGGAGAAGCAAGAAGACCAGTGACGATGCTTAGGAATACTTCTAAATTTATTTATCATGTGTATTATACTTTAAATGTTGCAATAGGAAATTGATTTATATCAAATAGAAATAAAACATTAAATTAGCATACACTTCAAAGTAGCCAAGTGTTGTCCCGAAGTGGCTATATATTTTGGGGTTGCATTAATTGTCTGGGAAGCTGTATGTGCTTTGGTGTTGGGCGCTGTGTTCTACCTGGTATCGAGAACTTATCGCTGGTGTAGTCTTGAAAAATTATAGAAACAAAGTCTGGTTGTAGCGGATTATAATTGAGTTTCAAGTTTCAAGTTTCCAGTTCTGGTTTTCAGCATTCCCAGGGAGTGCTGTGGGTTGAGCTTGCGGTGGAATTCTCTGAGGTATGCACAATGCTGATTGCCAGAATGTATGCATACTTTAAATACTGGAGCTTTTGCTCTTGTTTTTTCTTTTCTCCTTCTTGTCTGCTTTGAGAGTTCTCCTGAATTTCGATTGTTGATTGTATTCTTCTTTGCATCAACCATAGACTGTGGCCATTGGGCATGTTTGTTATCACAGCGTGGCATCCTAAACCTAAATAACCCTTTTGCGCGACCTTCATTTCATCAAACCTCCAGCCAAACATCCTTTCCAGTTCATATACAGTAAGAAATGACACAATCTAAAGCACACGATACTCGGCGAGCGCTGTCTCTCTTTGCTTGTTTTCTATCCGGCATTGGTAGTGGCACAACATACTTGTACTCAGCGTATGCCCCGCAACTGGCGTCACAGCTTAATTTTTCTGTTACCCAAACTTCGACAATTGGGTTAATTGGCTCCTTGGGAACGGCTTTGACTGGCCCTGGATCTGGATCTATTGTCGACAAACACGGCCCCTCAATTTCAATTGTCATTGGAGCGGTGCTCGTTTTCCTGGGATACAACGTTGTACAAGAAACGTATGCACATCAATATTCGTCTTTTCCAGTTATAGCCGGTGCGATGCTTTGTGTCGGTGCTGGATCTACATTTGTGCTATCAGCAGTAGTAAAGGCGGCAGCGGTCAATTATCCAGATCGCCAAGGCTCGGCTACCTCAATACCTATGGCGGCCTATGGTCTCAGTGCATTTGTGTTATCATGGCTGGCAGCTGCGATATATCCTGGTGAAACTGATGGTATCCTTTGGATTCTTTGTATTGCCCCAATGGTGTTGTTTTTCTTAGCATATTTTTTTGTAAAGCTATTGCCACCTGAGAACTATAAACAATTGCGCAATGGCGAAGCTTCATTGGAAATGCTTCAACTGGAACGTGAGAGTATGGACAGTGAGCTAGGCTTATCTGAGACCGACGTCGAGTTAGAACAAGATTTCAATTCAAATTCTGCAACTGAGCTCGATATTCATGGGAAAGCTCTGCTTAAAACCTTCAATTTCTGGGCCCATTGTATTATTATGGGATTACTTGCTGGCATGGGTCAGATGTACATTTACTCCTGTGGATACGTTGTAAAGGCACTCATAACACACGAAAACATATCCACATATTCGGGAACATACGAAGAAATGGAAAACCTGTCGCTTTTGATTCATCAAGCACAGTCGGTACATGTCGGAATTCTTTCTTTGTCGAGTTTTACTGGTCGTCTTTTCAGCGGCTCTTTTTCGGATTTCCTTGTTCATCGGCTCAACACTTCGCGTGATTGGGTTCTTCTTGGTGCTAGTGTTATCTGTTTAGTGTCGCAAGCCAGCGGACTGCTTGTTTCTCATAGCTCCCAATTGTGGTTTGTGTCGCTAAGTACTGGACTTATGTATGGTATGTGTTTTGGATCATACCCAATGGTTATTGGCGATGCCTTTGGCATGTCTCATTTCACTCAAAATTGGGGTATAATCACTATTGCACCTATTCCCACAGCTTACTTGTTTAATTGGCTATTTGGATGGTTTTATGATAGCAATGTCCAGACAGATGACACTGGTAACAAACAGTGTTTTCTGGGGAAAATGTGCTATGAAAATGCATATATCATTACAACAACATCAGCATTAGGTCTTATAGCCTTTACAGCTACCGTGCTTTACCTGAACAGACCAAAGAAATCAACACTTCATGCTGCTTAAACTTACCACTGAATTCACATAGAATATACTGTTGAGAAAATCTCCTGATTCTATTCTTTTGTGATCTTCCGACTCATCTGCACGCTCTATAATATTCAATTGTTAACTTTGATATCTAATAGCAACAAATTAATTTTATCTTAATTATTTTTGATCAAATCTATCGATTCGTAACCTCGGTCAATCTATTACCATAAACATTATAATGTGAAAAGTGTATGTTTTTATTGCAGTAAAGTAATTATAAGACTAAAAAATGATTGAAAAAAATACGTGATATCAGGCCAACAGCCGTAATGCAAAAAAAAAAAGTTCAGCTTTTCAGTGTCCCTATGGTCTCAGCGTGTATGACAATGCAGATTGAAAATACGGACGAAGCTTCAATGACTCTTGGACAACTGGCTTCTGAGGAACGTTTGCCTGCATTTTCAACCGATGAAGTAATTTGGCTCTCTTTCTTCTCTCATGTTCAACCGGTGTCAATTGCTCAAAGCCATCTTTGTCTTCGTCAGTTGAGTCGTCTTCTGAATCATCATTCATAGCATCGAGATCACTTTGGTCAATGCCGAAAGTTGTCGAATCCATGCCTTGTGAAGGAGTAGCGCCTTTCCAATTTTTTAAAGCGTCTTCGTTGTCAAACTCTTCTTTGCTTTGGGTTGCTTGTTTTTCTCTCCAAATCCGCATTTGATTGATCCAGTTAACCAACGCGTCGATTTCAGCTCTTACCTTGGCTAAATCAACACTTGGATCCATCTGACATATCTGGTTCATGTCTATCTGTTTTCGGTTGCCATCTCTCAAGAATGTCATGATACTACTAATCCAAGCCATAATCTCATCAAAAAGGCCACGATCGTTAACGTAAACATTGTGAATAAACCTAAACAAGTTGGGCACGTGGCGTTGACAGAGATCGAAAAATTCCTGAACCATCTGGTTTGGGTCATAAGAAAGAGAACTGTTTTCAGCGTTCTCGATAACCTTTATCAGGTCCGACATGAATTTTTCGAAATCACCAACAGCTTCATGCACCTTAGCCGATCTGAATACTTCGACCAATGGGCCGTAAAAAACAGTAAATAATTCTTTGAGTAGGCCCATCGTACTTGCTTCATCCCATAATTGTTGCATCTTTTGCTTGTCTCTTCTCCGAACCATCTGCTTAAACAGCTCTGCCAGATCAGAATATTTTTCTACGCTTTCCTCATCTACCTTCTCAGCGCCTTCAACCGCTTTATTCCATTCGCGGTACCAGTGTACCACATATTCCGATAATTCTCGGTTGGACACCAAATCAGAAGTAAATAAAGAAACCAGGATATCAATGTTTCTAGCAATTGAGTCTTTTCTAATAGCCTCCTTCACATAGTAATCCGAGGATAAATACAGTTCCATAGTGGATATGATATCCGGATTATCAATTTTCTTTTGCAACTCTTTGATAATTTTTTCCTCTGCTTTGATATCGTCAGTCAAAACCATTCTGAGAATGTTTTGCAAAAGAGATCTTTTTCCCAATGGTTGCGCCAAAAACAAATCAATTACACCCTTCATAATGGCCATGGGATTAGAAAATCGAAGTACTGTCTTGAGAAAAGTGTATGGCAAAAGCTTGTGAATTCTGCTGACTTGTGAAAACATTTCTGGCGAGCTATCGTCTGCCACAAACATGTTGTACAGAGTTCCTGCAAACTCAATTTCTGCCCACTCGATAAACTTTTGAAACTTAGGAGATAAGTCTTGAATAGAGTCCTTTTCCCTGATTTCCGAAAACAGCCGTTGGAGCCCATCGGGTTTCATTAGATCCTGTTTGAAATCAGTCATGTAATGCTCTAAAACTCTGGCTCGCTCAGTCGCAATTCTGTAAAACTCAATCTGATCCTCAATGCGTTTGATGTCCAGTTTTCTTCTGCTGTCGATATCCGCTTGCTCAGCTTCGGTGAGGTCTTTTAACTTGTCTCGAAACAGAAACTCCAGCATTGTTTGGCTCTTGGCCACATGAGGTAATTGTAATAATGCACGCAAGTACGACCGAAGTGTTACGCGCTGCTTTTCCCGTGGAAACGAGATAGTACTTTTAGTATCACGATGCTGAAACACCTTCATGAACGAAAGACCCGACCTGTTTGTACTTTCGGTTTCAGGATCAGATTCCTCAGAATGTATACTATCATGATCGGTTCCAGAATCACTAGCTACTGTAGAAGCTTTGTTTCTGGAAGGCAGTGTAGGTAGTACTTTGCCAGGAAACTCTTTTTCCAAACGAGTACAAAGCTTTTTAAAGTCGCTGTATCTTCTAGCAACAAATGCAACAGGAGAGTGTTTCAATTGAGCCTTAACAATAAATTCGGGGTGATCTTCGTACAAAAACCCTCTGCGTTCTGACACCATGCGAACGCCCACCACATTGACATCTATTCCATTAATGTAATGCGAATCATAGAGATCGTAAACAACCTTTTTCAAATCTATATTTCTAACCCCATCTTCAGCAGGAGGCGGAACCTTCGATGTTTTTTCCTGTGGTGAAGTAGTCTGAAGACCAGAGTTCATATAAAGGGCTATCAGGTTTGTGAGTTTTCTACCGATTCGTCTACGCTTGGTTTCCTCTGATCGGTCCGCGGTAGAACTCAATTCTTTTTCACCCAAAGACTCCGCAAACCCAAGCACCTTATCCTTCCAAAGTTCTTCCTGGTCAACTCTGTTCACGAAAGGAAATGTTCTGATATGCGCGTTGAATATATGTGTCATGATCGGTAGGTCCGCGTATCCATCATAGCGGTCTGAGAACGGCTGCCCCAGTTTTTGAATTGAAGTGAAGTCCTTAAGCTGCAACACTTCATAGTCAATTTGAGCCTTGATGAGCTCTCTCTTGAGGTAATGCTCCTGAACAGGAGTGAGTAGGGAAGACATGAGTGGTTATTGTAAGGAAGTAGAAACCAATGATTAGATCGAAGATTGCGTATTGTGTGTGGCAATAGCATGTGAGACATTGAATAGGGTTAGGCACATAGGGTCCAATATGTTGAACTTGGTTTTCAACTTTCCACCTCCTCCATCAACAAACAACAAACAGAGCATTGACGTGCATTTCAAAATATGACAGTGAGTACACGTATATAACCGACATCCACGGATTTTCTGGTGATTCTAACAGCTTTTGTAGTCTCAGGTCCCCCGTGTGTTGACGGTTCAGGGTTTCCGTATCCTGTGTATATCGGAAATCAGAGGAAAACTCTCAAGTTTCAACGACCTAGCCAAAAAACATAACGCTTCATGCATTATTCATACAGGCAACTTTGGGTTCTTTGATTCAAGTTCAATTGAAAAGATCTCGCCTAAAATTATTCGAGAAATAGCAGTCTTTTCACCTTTGATTGACCCTAACTCACTTCATAAGGATCCTGAAGAAGTAAAAAAGACCCTGTCTCCAGATGCACTTTCAGAACTTTCTCAATTTCTTTCTGGCAAACAAAAATTAGAAGTACCCGTTTATACTGTTTATGGAACCGCAGAAGATATCACTGTTATTGAAAAATTCAGATTAGGAACATACGCAATTCCTAATCTTCACATCATTGATGAGGTTTCTACCAATATTATCAACACATCGACTGGCATGAAAATCCGTCTATTCGGATTAGGTGGATCATTGGTATTACACCGATTATTTGATAACGGTACGGGTAGCTTTTCTATTGCTGGCTCGTCGGGTGTGATGTGGACAACCATTCTACAAATGGGCCAACTGCTCACTACAGCTCGTAAGTCTTTTGACCCAAAAGAAATTAGAATTTTTGTTTCACATTCATCTCCGTCACGCGAAGGTCTCTATACGCAACTTGCACTTGCGCTAAGATCGGATTACACCATCTCATCTAGCCTGCATTTTTTGAATGGTGCTTCTTTCAACGCATTCACGGTCTTGCCTGATAAGAATCATTACAGGGATTTCCTCAGTGCCGCCCGTACTGAATTTTTCAAAATATGGGACTCTGTTCATATCAAGCTATACGAAATCCTGGAAACGGAACAGAAACAGAAACAGTTGGTTCAAGCTGCCATCGACGTATTTGAATCAATGCCTAAAGTCGACACTGATCTAGACGAGAAGACCCTTGCCTCTTACAAAAACTTGTGGCATTTTAATCTAAGCGACGTTACTACTGGGTCGTTGGTTTTGAGTATCAACAACGGTAAAATCTCTTCGGAATCTTACTCAGAAGGATTTGATTTCGCATATAGACTTAATCGCACTGAGCCGCTGAACTCGACTCCTAGTTCTTCTGCGAAAAGCGCTTCTGTCGCTGCTCCTCAGACCCCTTCTACTACTGTCGCTGCTACCTCAGCTACTGCTCCTACCTCTTCCGTTTCTTCTGTTCCAGTAAATTCAGGTGTACCAATAGCCTCGCTTTCAGCCGGAAGCTCTTCTATACCAAGCACGACACCCTCGGCATCTACAGCTGGCCCCAGCGCGAAACGGTCTACTTGGTCAAGGCCAGCGGGACCGTCATCTTACACATTTCCTCGAACTTCTGGATCTAAATTGGCAAACGGTAGTGGTATCCCTGAACGGAAAGAAGTGCCAGGCGTGTGGGTGGGCAATGGTCAAGGTGGTGAAGACGAAGTTAAGAAGTTTTTTACAGAGCGCGATCGAAACCTGATCAAGTCGATAATGATTAAAGAGATTCACGCAAATCCCGAGAAGCAGTTTGCATTGGTGTATTTCAGCACCGTAGAAGAGGCCACAGGAGCCATGGATAGAATTGATAAGACTTCTGCTGGTAAGGTCTCTCTGATTCGCGAATACACAGGTCCTTCAACGCGTGGCAAGGGTGGTCGAGGGCGTGGCCGTTAATAATGTTGATACGATTTAGTAATCCTTGTTTATTTTCTTTGAACTAATGTATTCGGGTTGTCCTAATTATTTTTAATGGTTTTTGCATAGCTTCATGGGTTCATGTTGCATGATTCTTGTTTGTATGCTATTTGGTTGATTATACGTAGACGTGTGGTAATAGAATTTGAATGGCTGTTAATGTTGATCATTCTGTAATTTCCCGTTTCTGTTAATGTAGTGAGACAGTGTATGCACATATACTTGCCCTAACCCAGGTGTCGGTTTTATTATTTTTCACCTCTCAGCGCCTTTTGCTTCATCTCTCTCCCTCTCGCCCAAGCTCTTGTTGAAGCAGCGAACAGCTAATTACATTCTTTTCAGAGGCTTATCAACTAGCTATGAATGGCACTTCATCTCAAGTGGACGGGACTGCGGCCGTTTCTCAGCCAGAAACGCGCGAGCAGTATCAAATGCTATTACTAGTGTGTATTCCATCACTGCTTATACAAAGATTCAAATGCTAACCTCATTTAATTTATCAGAGATGGACAGTACTCAGAAGTGAAGGTGCAACTTCCGAAACCAATTCTGAAATGAATGGAATCGAAAACATTCTGCGCAGTACTTGTCGTGAACAAAAACAATTTCAGTCGAGAGTAAACCTTATCAACAAGTCGCGAACAGGTAAGCTACCCCCACCATATCGAGTTTTAATCCAAATTCGACACAAAAACTAATCAGGTACAGAAGCTAAATTCAACATCGATGTTCACCTATTAAAAACTCAAATACAGGCTTTTCAGCTGCTTTCGCACAGCTTGGATATCCCCGACTATATTCAGGGTAGTCTAAAAGAATCAGCCCATCTTGACTCTGACCAAGATGACGATGATCAGCTTTTTACTCAATCGGTTCTGGAATCTGACTTTCAGGATCGTCTTATTCGTGCAGGAGTTCCTCCACCTGGAGGATTCCAGCCGTTTCAATCAGTTTCCGGTGCGTGCGAAAAAATCATTTCAAACAGAATTACTGCTCGTCTGACAGAATTGGAAAACTTACCAGCAAACGTGGGAACAATGGATATCAACGCGTGCGAACTGAGTCCAGGGTACAATGTTCCTAAAAATGATGCAGAACTAAAAATCAAAGCTCTTATGGAATACAAGGCTTTACTGCTGCTAACAAAACAAAAGTCATTGAGGCAACATATTATTTATAGTCTCGCTGGAAGATCGGACCCAGTGTCTGAAAGCATGAACAGAAGATATTCTAATCGACGACAAAAAGTAAAGACAATTGAAGAACTTCGAATATCAGAGCACTTGGAATATAGCGAAAGAGTCAATCGTGAACGACAGTTGAGGGAACAAAAAATTAGAGACCTAAACGTATTTCGTGAACAGGCACATCAAGTTCATGTGTCTGGAAATACAATACATGCCAAGAAGGTCAATTTGGGTCGGTATGTCGCCAATTTCCATTACTCTATTCAACGTGAAGAAGCAAAACGAAGTGAAAAAACAGCTAAACAACGTCTACAAGCTTTACGCGCTAACGATGAAGAAGCATATATCAAACTTTTGGATCAAACAAAAGATAGCCGTATTACCCACTTACTGAAACAAACTAATTCTTTCTTGGATTCGCTGACCAAAGCTGTAAAAGTTCAACAAGGAGATACTAATATTGACTTTCAGGATAAAGAAAAAGTTGATTATTATAAAGTTGCACATCGTATACAGGAAGAAGTCACACAACAACCGTCAATTTTAGTTGGTGGTACTCTGAAAGAGTATCAAATCAAAGGCTTACAATGGATGGTCTCTTTGTATAACAATAACTTGAATGGTATTTTGGCAGATGAAATGGGTCTTGGTAAAACTATTCAGTCCATTTCTTTCATTACGCATTTGATGGAAAGAAAGCGGCAGCCTGGTCCATACCTGATTATTGTCCCTCTCAGTACTTTGACAAATTGGACATTAGAGTTTGAAAAATGGGCCCCAAGTGTTCGCACAATTATTTATAAGGGAAATCCCGGTCAGCGTCGAGCGCTGCAAGAAGAAATTCGAATGGGCAATTTCCAGGTTCTTTTGACAACATTTGAATATATTATTATGGACCGTCCTGTTTTGAGCAGAATCAAATGGCTTCTTATGATTATGGACGAGGGTCACAGAATGAAAAACTCTCAGTCTAAACTCTCACAGACATTATCCACTTATTACTCCTTTCAACATAGACTCATTTTGACTGGTACCCCTCTTCAAAATAATCTCCCCGAGCTATGGGCGCTGCTCAATTTCGTCTTGCCCAAGATTTTCAATTCGGTCCAGTCGTTTGATGAGTGGTTTAACAAGCCTTTTGATAATACTGGTGGTCAAGACAAACTGGAGCTGACAGAAGAAGAAAGCTTGCTTATTATTCGAAGATTACACATTGTCCTAAGACCGTTTTTGCTTAGACGTCTGAAAAAAGATGTGGAGAAAGATTTGCCAGATAAGGTTGAAAACGTCATAAGATGCAATATGTCAGCCTTACAATCTAAGCTCTATGAGCAGATGCTTAAGCATGGTGTCATTTTCGTGGGATCATCTACCAAATCTGGCGTCAAAGGAATCAATAACAAGATTATGCAGCTCAGAAAGATATGTAACCACCCTTTTGTCTTTGAAGATGTTGAAGACTTGGTAAACCCTCAACATGATACCGATGACAACATTTGGAGGTCTGCAGGTAAATTTGAACTACTGGACCGGATACTGCCCAAATTCAAGAAATCAGGACATAGGGTTTTGATGTTTTTTCAAATGACACAAGTTATGGACATTATGGAAGACTATCTCAGGTTTAGATCTCATGAGTATTTGCGTTTAGACGGTACAACCAAAGCAGATGATAGATCAGCACTTTTGAAAAAATTCAATGCTCCCGATTCGCCATATTTCACATTCCTTCTGAGCACTCGCGCTGGTGGTCTTGGATTAAATCTTCAAACTGCGGATACTGTTATTATTTTTGATAGTGATTGGAATCCTCATCAAGATTTGCAGGCTCAGGATCGTGCACATAGAATTGGACAAACTAAAGAGGTTAGAATTATTAGATTGGTCACAAAAGAGTCGATTGAAGAGGTAATATTGAGCCGTGCGCATGCCAAATTAGAAATCGACGGCAAAGTTATTCAGGCGGGTAAATTTGATAACAAGTCTACATCAGAAGAACAGGAAGCATTTTTGAGAAAACTACTAGAAGAGGAAGAGGCGAAGAAAAATCGGCAAGAAAGCGATGACGATATGACAGATGAAGAACTCAATGAAATTTTAGCTAGATCGTCAGAAGAAGTTGAGTTGTTTAATTCGATGGATCAAGAGCGCAACGCTATCTCTAAACAGAGTAGGCTTATTACATTAGAAGAATTGCCCGAAACCTATCAGTGTGATGTAACCGAGGCCTTAAAGGCATTACGCTCAGAAAAAAGCGACCAGCCTCTTGGCCGCGGTGCTCGTGATCGAAAACAGGTTTATTACGACGATGGTTTGACTGAAGATCAATTTTTGGCAGCCGTTGATAAAGATGGTGATGCGTTAGCTTTGGCTATTGAGAAGAAGCGTGCTAGGGCTAACAGAAGAAGAAAGACGGTTACTCCCGGTTCGGAATCGGAATCGGAAGAAGCTCAAAACTTTGAGGATGACTACGAAGAAGAACCTCCAATAAAGAAAAGACCAACTAGAAGTAGAGTGCAAGCGCAATCACCTCCTCCAAGTCCTCCTAAATCTAAAGGACGTGTGAGAAGGTCTATTCGAAGTAGACCCAAGATCGAAGAGGATGGAGAAAAAGAAGATTTCGTGCCAGAAACGATCCAAAAGCCTACATCAAGGAGACGAAATCGATCAGCGAATATCAAATCTTCAGTTCAAGTTCTTACAGAACAGCTTCTACAGGAAATCCGCAGCTTAGTACATGAAGATGATACGCCCCGCTCACTATTATTTGAAGAACTTCCTTCTCAAGAGAGCTATCCAGACTACTATGAACTGATTTCGTCTCCTGTTTCTCTGCAAGAAATCGAAGAACAGAACAAAAGCGGAGGTTTTGGGCAACTAGACGAAGTCAAGCTGGAAGTAATAAAAATGTGCAAGAACGCTATGAAGTATAATACTAAAGATTCGGAAGTCTACGAAGATGCTAGCATTTTTAAAGATTTGGTAGAAAGATGGTTCAAAGAGAACAAATAAAACGCACCTAATGTATCTGTGTTAATTAACTTGAATAGTAATCTTTTTTTGTTATTTGTATTGATGACGGTATTTACGAAGAGATATAAAAAATATATAATATTATATTATTTATTAAAAGGCAGCCTCGCTTTCAAATTTGTTGTTTATTTCACCAGAAGCCTTACCACCAGTCTTATCTTCGTCATCGTAAAACTCATTGTCTTTGGCAACTTCCTCATCACGTCTCATCTCAGAGCCACCACGCGTATCTTTAGCGTCATCCATGTCCTCATCCTGGTCATCATTAAAGTCCACACCGTCTCTTGGAACATCTTGGATTTGTACTGAAGGAGCAAATTTTGTTCTGGACAAATTTTGCAAAACTTGCGTGAGAATCTTGTTCAGATACTCTGGGCTGTTTGCGTTTTGCATGTTGGAAGGTCTAACTTCTAACTTGTAGTCAGGTCCATAGTACTCATAATAGTCATTGTAAGGAATGTCAGGTCCTACGAGCTTGTTGACAAGAATGCCAGTTTCGTAAGTCCATGTTCGACTTACATTTCTCATAGTATATCCACCACCACCAACAACAAGAGTAGGAAGACCAAAGCTCTTTACAAATTTCACACAGTTGGCATGACCATGCATACTTAAGTTAAAGCAACCCAGTCTATCTCCGGAAAGTGAGTCACCACCACATTGTAAGACAACTGCAGTAGGCTGGTACCACTCCATAATTGCTGTGATAACTGGCTCGAATATACTCTTGTAATTACTGTCATCAATACCGTCACGGAAAGGGAAATTTACGGCATAGTTCTTACCCTTACCAACGCCGATATCTCGTAATTCACCAGTTCCTGGAAAAAATTCACCATATTTGTGAAAACTGCAAGTCATGACACGGTCAGTAGTATAAAATGCTTCTTCAACACCATCACCATGGTGAACATCAATATCGATATACAACACTCTTTGATGATATCTTAGCAATTCAATAATACCAAGCACAATATCATTCAAATAACAGAATCCGGAAGCTTCAGACTTTTTCGCATGATGAAGTCCACCTGCCCAATTAATAGCAATATCACACTTTTCTCTGTTTAGTCTGGCAGCACCCTCCATACTTCCGCCACCCGAAATTCCACAAAACTCAAAAAGTCCATCAAAGACAGGGCAGTCATCACCGACATTAAATTTGACTTGTTCTTTAGCAAAAAGATCGGCGTTTTCGGGAGTTACTCGGGATAAAAAGTCGACGTATTCATCGGTATGGAACTGGCACATTTCTTGTTTTGTTGCGGGTTTCGCACGCTATTGAGCGTATATACAAGTTAGCCATACAGTCCGTCGTAGCAAAAGTTGATTAAGGGCTTAAGTATGCAAGCGAGTACTCACGTAAATTTCCATCTCTTTGTAAAGCCCATAGTTCATTATCAGCGAGTGTGCCATTCTAATTCTATGGGGCTTCATTGGATGGCCAGTGCCATATGCGTAATTACCAACATCGGCTTAAATTTGTGTTAACAAGTCGTTCTTATTCAAGTTACAATCCAGTTGCCTCTCCATCTAAAAGTATACTCACAGTCATAAAAGTAGGCCACTCCTATAGAATATGTTGTTAGCATCAGCTATGTCTAATCACCAAATATTGCGGAACACATACTTCTTTTGTCGTTGGCCTCTAACTTGATGGGATCAAGGGGTGTAGGTTGAAACACCATTTCGAGCTACCGTACCAATATCTAGGCGGCACAAAAAACAAAAATGGCAAATAGACACTAAATCAAATATTTTGCAAAAGGAGTTGGAAAAGAGATGTTTTTCAGAACCAGAAATTCGAGGATAAAGAAACACAAATTACTAGGGTTTTCTATTTTCAGGGTTAGGGGCTAAGCATGTAAATCAATACTTTGTGTACCTTAAAACCTGTACAAAAACAAGGATGCTAACAAGTTTTAAAACTTCTAAACTTACAGGATAACTGGTTTTATGTGTACATTAATGTGATATATGACTACATAGTGACTAGATATATGCGTCCATTTCTTCTACAGCTTTGAGACTACCGTTATCGAACTCGGGCATAGACGTCTCTTCTTCAGTGATCGCACGGTCATACTCAACTGGGTAATACAACATTAGACCATCACCACCACCGAGAACGTATGCAAAATTGTAGATTCTCCAGTAAGCAGCCCGTACTTTTTTGACAGGATGAAAAAGACCGGCCCAGATATAATTCATCACCACTCCCAACCCCAAAGATCTAATTAAACCTGAGATAGCCAAGTCCAGGCGGTCTCTAAAATGATATCCTCCTTCTTTGCTGCTGCTTGAAGAACTTCCGCTATTTCCGCTGGGGATGATATTGGGTAGTAATAATGCCAAAAAGTGAACCAATACAGGTTCACGCGCCTGTCCAATAAGATTGATACTCAGATGGGCAATAGTCATCGCACTTGTTTGTCTGTGTGTTACTTCGCGCTCTTTTAATGCATCGCAGATCAAGTCTGACACGGAGTAAACATATCTTTTAGCATCTTCCGGGCCACAGTATTCAAACAAAAATGAAATAGTCTTCAAAATACCGTTTCGCACGTTGACTTCGGGAACTCTATACTCATTGAGTAAAGCAGGTAAAAGCGTAAAAGGGCCACAATGATGTGCAATAAGAGCCAATGCAACAGCTGTACAGATACGAGACTGTCGATCTTGAACTCGCAAATTTGTCAAAAGAGGAAGCAATAAATCGTGAGGGCCAACAAGATTTGAGATTTTGGTGAAAGTTGAAATAGATTGACGGCGGATTAACTTTTTGGGAGATTTCAACAAAGTCAATAGATCAAATGAAATTCTCATCCATTCTTTTGGACTTGCTTTAGTAACTGATGTAGCCTTTGGTAGGGTCAAATGACCAAGAAGTGTAATACAAGCTACCTGAACTTTTTCGTTTCTGTTCTTCAGAATTGGTGAAACTAATCGAACCATATCTGTTGCTTCAACACAACCAGCAGTTTCGACAAGTCTGTCCAATGCATTGACAACTTCCGCAAGAACCTCCGGATATTCTTCACCCAACTGTTCAAGAAGGACCTTCTGAATTTTTCCGACAATGGCTAGATTGTTGTTTGTCACCAAAACAGGTGTCAGCATACCCAAAAGCTGGGCAGATTGCTGACGAATACTTGGTTCGTGATGCGATAATCGGAAAAGCGCGGTACTGACTGTCTGAGAGATATAAGGAGCAGCTCTAACCGGTCCTAGCCCATTCAAAAATGTACACAGGCCAGACAAAAATGCTGGAGTAGGAGGAAGTGATTGAGTTTGGAAAGCAGACAATGCAGCGTCTACTAGTCGCAGTTCGATTCGACCTTCATCAGTGCTATCATCCGAGGAAGGAATTTCAGCTGTTCCACAGGTCTTTACCAAGCTTTCCAAAGTTTGAATACCAAGTTTCCTGTATGGTTCTGATTCGTCATTCAAAGAATCAATAATTTTACCCCAAAACATATCAGGCCCAACTTTTCCAGCTAATTGAACACTTGTTTCGACAATCAATCCAACATTTCTCCTATCCAAAGCCATTCTACGAATCCAGAAATTGCGGAAAAATCCTGGTAACACAACTTCTCTTAAATGGCGTTTGTCGGCACCTCCATCTGTCTCAATACACTGCTGTAAAACCTTCAAAACCACCTTTCTCATCTCATCATCCTGGGTTTCAAACTCTCTTACCACAACACCCATGACTTGCTTAGCATAATAATTTGCGTATTCTGGGTCCATGAGGACGATCAGCATGCCGACACAGCGTAGATATTGAACCAAAGATCGTCCTCTCATCTTTCGTACTCCTTTCCAAATCGGTTCTAAAACAGGTTCAAAAGCTTCAATACCAAATGGATATGACGCTTCTGCTAAACTAGTTACCGCATTGACCCACCCATTTGTTTGACCATCTTTGACTAGAATATCAACCAAGTCCTGAAGGTAAGGTAGAACACCCGCACCTGCAACTAAAGCCAACTGTCTAATAACTTTTATACCAACGTTTCTGGCAAGCTCAGACTTTTTTGACCCAACCAAAGCTCGAATAAAAGGTAGAACCTTGCCGATACCAACGGAATAGGTCATAACGGCTAGACCTCTTTCAATACCCTCAGTTTCCAGTTCTTCTCTTACAACTGTGAGCACTGGAGGCAATCCTACTAATCTGACAAGCATACTTAAAACTTCATGTGTCTCTTTTCTGACCACCCAACCATCATCGCCATCTTGATTTGTATGGTTAGGGGAGAGAAAAGGCGTAAGACTGACAATTATCTGCTTTGTGTAAGGGGTAATATCCGATTTAGAATAGGTCCTAAGAACTTTTAACAGCAACTTCAGTATTGCGTGAGGATGAACTATTGAAGACACTACAAAAATTGCATCCATAACAACCTTTGGTTTGACTGAAGAGATTGCTTTCCACGATTGAGTTTTTAAATCTATGATCGACTGTGCTGCTTGTTTAACATCCTCTGGAACAGTGTCGGGAATGAGATCTTTTTCAATATCATCGGCCTTGACTACTGAATTTTCTGGAATAAAATACTGGTTACTGGTTTGATTGTTTGAAACCAAGGGCATATAATTAACCGGAGGTTCCAAAATTTCGTAACCAACTGTTGGCAAGTAGTCGTCCAGATTTATCGAAGGGGTTTGATCCCATCTTGACTTTTTGGTTACAGTCGTTGGTGGTGGCTGATCCCATCGTGATCGTTTTCTGCCTTCCTGTCGAACTTGTTCTGGTTCTTGTTCCGGTAGGGCGGCAATCAGCTTTGCCCGTGGTGGTAAGTCATCCTCTTCTTCATCGGCTACTACTTCATTAACTATAGTTTGTGCAGGTGTATATTGTCCTACCAACCGTTTGGGCTCTTCTGCTTGGCGCTCATTATCATTGTCATTGAGGCTGTCGTCAAAATGTCTTCTATTTCGTTCAATCTTATTCAGACGAAGCCGCTCATTCTTGATCTTTTCAAGTTCTCCAAAATCAACTAAATATCCCTCGTTAGACAAAGATTTCCTGTCATTTGATATGTAGTTCTTACCTTCAACCATTGCTGAGCGTATGAGATGTGCTTGAAGAAAGGAAAGGAATGTGAGATTTTTTGGAACCACAACTGTTAATACATACAATTGGGACTTCGGTACGACTCAGCAGAGCACGTGATTTGTAAGCGCTATGTAGTGGCAATAATCTTGCTGCTACAAGCTTTTTTTAGCAATTTACAAAAACTTCTTGTAATTTCAATTCTTACCAAGATTCTAATCGCTGTATAAATATCAACGTCTTGAATGTTTTTAAAGAAAAGTAGCAGCCGTCTGTTTCTGGTAAATATTGTTACAGAGATTAAAAACTATATACAGAGGCGCAACCCGGAATTTCATAACTGAACCTTATTAGGGCTTAAAACCAGAAAACCCTCTACTTTCAACAGGCGATAATACTCAAAGATATATGTTTTTATTGATAAACTTCATATCATTGAGCTTTTTCACCTCTTCTCTTTCCAAAAATATATAAGTAATTTCATAAAAATATATATCTTTAAGTATTATCGTCTGTTGAAAGTAGAGGGTTTTCTGGTTTTAAGCCCTAATAAGGTTCAGTTATGAAATTCCGGGTTGCGCCTCTGTAGATAGCACCAGATTTCTGATGTAAAAATATGGTCCCTAGCAGGATCGAACTGCTGATCCCCGCGTATACAACATTAATGTTTGTATTAGCACGATGCCTTAACCAACTGGGCCAAGGGACCTTATTGTTTTTTATCAGCCAATGAGTCATACCGATTGTCTGCTAATGATTGATTATCCACCTCAAAATTCTGTTTTTTTTACTCAAAATGTTGGTCTGGCGATGCAATACCTTATGACTACAATTAAGATTGATAAGCTTTTACCCTTCTTAAGTAAAGACTATTTCCCAATTTATGGGCCAGTTTTAAGTTGAACTAAATAAGCGTAAAGGTTAAGCATACCGAATGGCCTCGTCTAAGATAACTGATCAGTGTACCTGAATTAAGCAGAATGTAAATGTAACAATAACGAGCGGAGGGTCAGCTTCGTCAAGTAATTCTAGTAAGTTGAGCAAGCATTCTCAATAGTTCTCTTGTTACAATGCTGCTGTTCAGAAGACAAAACACTTTTAATGGCAATTCCAGGCTTGCAATGCCAAAGGTTTCGAAGTTGTCCTACTTGGAATACCCACCAATATATCGCAGACCCAGAAGCCTGACACAATATATCATCATTTCATTTTACTTCGTTTTTGTATACACAACAAGATGGAGTCAAATGAATTAGTGTATACTCCTACTTTGGGCATCGTCTAGTGAAAATAATAATTAGTTGATCACTCACATGTAACTATAAAAATAGGCGTTTTAGTCTCTTTTTTTCTTTGTAAATCTGATAGATGCATTTTGTTCACATAGCACAATAGGATTCAACCATATCTGATAATCTTTTTTACAGCCTTAGTAAAAAATCCTTATTTGATATTTATATGTACGTATTATGAGCCTGTTATACGTGGGTGTAGAGTGTATGTATAACTTTTAGATGTAGTGACCATAACCATATCAGTATCACTATTATCAGCAGTTGTGAATGATTCTCATTATTAATTTGTTTGATCAAATAATATATCAACCTCCTTTTTATCAAGTATCGCCTTAAGCTGATTGTTTGATCAAACAATGACAATTTTAAATTTTTTCCATTCCATTTGCGACTTGTTTTTGTACACAATGGAATTTGCAACCATAAAATTAAATTTTTCTGAGAACGGAATTTCGACTTAGATTCCAGCAGCCCAGTCGGCACCTGCGGCACAAGCAACAACGCCAGTTGTCGTCAAAATTTAATGTGTCCATACACACAGATCGATACCACGGAACATTCCAGTACAGATCAAGATCTCCGTCTTATACTATTTACCATCCTCTTTGGGACAACAAAAAGGTTATCATTATGTTCCTTTTACACAAATATGGACACTAGGGAGCTCAACACCTTGTGTGTACTAATTAGGCAACTCAGCTGTTTTCGGAAAACTATAAACAAAAAGCACACCTCTTTGATAACCATCATCCTTGATCAATATCACCTACAACCATTTGACAATCGAATAGATTTAAAAAATACCATTTCGTTTATATCTCACTTAGCTTTGAGAGGATCAAAAGCAAGAAAGAGACTTCAAAACTACTGTTGTGACTAGTCAATTCAATATTTTCTTCAGGGTTCAGTGTCGCCCATCTTTTTTTGCACTGCAATCTCAAATACATTTGCACTACCAATGACAGACTCATCCCGACTGTTGTATTCTTCGCTAGTAAACAGTCAAAAATATAAATCCAAACTCAGTTATCAATCAGTGCCTGATATATGTCCACCAGACCTCAATCCTTATAACAACACGCCCAAACGCAGGTATCTCGATTTCTCTATAACAGAGACTAATGCTTTGGCTAGGAAAAATTTTGAAAGCCATGATGTGGACAAGTTTTTGATGCCGCAGGTAACTACTAAGGGCTTTAGAGTTAACACATGGTCTTTTACTGTTGGCGCATTGGTTGGAGTATGTCTTTCATTTTTGAAAGCTCCAATCAAAACCGTTTACGAAAGTATAGTGTGTTATCCAAAGACCTCCGTCGCTCTGAGTGTAATTGTCATTTCTGTCATCCGATCAATCTTCATTTCATTGAGTTTCAGCTGGTCCGAGAGTCGTGCTAAAAAAGATCAAAAAAGGAGATCAAAAAGAAAGACAGTTACGAATAATAGATATTATGATGATTATTTGGATATTGAAAGAAGAAACCAACACAATTATTTTTTGTCTACAACTAGAAGTCAGTAATTGTATTTTTAAACTAAAACATGTCAAACTAATATTCTTTATACTAATGAAATCTTTAAGCATTGTATTTCAATGAATTGTGCAGGTGCTATGAATGATTATAAAAATTCATTCAAAACCAACCGGGTCACAAGCTGGCTATGTTTGTTATAGTTAAGGATATTTCAGAATTCAATGATATCAAGTTTTGACGATTTCAGATACTATTTACTATCAGATATAATCAATTATTTAATGCTGTATAGGGTTCATTTGAACATAAATTATAATTTAGCCTAGTTCTCTGTTCTAAACTCTTTAAGAAACCCAATCTTAGAAACAAACTTACGATGCTCAAATATTTTTGATATCTGAAGGTAAAGAGCAGGCAAATAACTATACTACTGTTGGAAACGTTTAGGAATGAAAAATACTACTTACAAGCGGTATATACAGATCTAAAAGCACTTGATTACAAACAATTCTGGATTGTTTTCTCTTCAAAGGAGCTGAAAGCTTGACTGCTTCGTTATAAGCAGGATTCTATTTGAAACTTGTCGCTAAATCCACAAATGATATTAAAGCCGTAGTTATACGATGAATTACTAACATGAAGACAATCAAATCTTTTTAAATCTCCATACCTACTTTCAGAAACATGAAAAATCTGACTTTGATCCTACCGCGCTGAGACAAAATCATTTTGATCAGGTATTTTCTGCAATTCTGTGGCAAAAATAACGTTCGTGTACTATCTAATTACAGATACTCTTGCTCAATAGTCTTCATTGCTTTACTACTGACTGAGAATGTGATTTTTTATTGTGTCCAGCTTAATTCAGCACTTTGAACATCTTTAGAAAAGTCAGCTCCAAGCCCATAAAACATCTATAGTTGGGATAAATGACGACATATAAATTTTGGATGACATACGGCTGAACAATAGGAAAACACACACGCATTAAGATTTAGAACTACAATGTCTCAATTGTGTCAGTTCCAAAAAACATAAACTCCACATTGTTGCTATAGAGGATTAACAATCAGTGTATATGCTTGATAAAAATGTGTCATTTAATTTAAATATCTAAACCAATTGTTTTTGTCTTAATTTTTCAGCATGCAATCCAATTTCTCACAATATTATATTTCAAACCCCACAATATCGGCACGTTGATGACAAAACATTGCGGTATAGATTAAATAGGCCCAGTTTCAAATCCGTATAATTTTAAACACGCAGCCAAATCTAGCAATCTTAGATATACATTGGTTTTACGCGATAGTAGCATTTAAGCTCTTATCAAACAAACTCTTCGCGCAGTGTTACCGAAAGAAAAACTATCACATTAAGTTGTTCTGCAACTAGAAAAGACTAATGTGCTCCACAAATAACAAGATATCTAAGCAAACTATGAACAGCTATGACCGCTAATCGAAGATTTGGAAATTTATAGTAGTGCAACACATGTCAATAACCGATCACAATATATTCAAAATCAATGTATATATAAAATAATTGCTATATTAAAAGAAATGCTACAATGTAATATTTTGTCGACAAGCTAAAAACATCGTAGCAAAATAAATACTCTAAAATTACTCAATGTTGTTATTCTTCTTCCACTTCTTCATCCGTCTTTTAATGTCTCCAGCGCTCTGTTGATGCACATTGAGTTCCTTGTCCCATTTCATGGCTTCGTAGTCGTCACCGTGTTTTTGGTAAAGTTGTTCAATCCAGTATTGTTCGCGATCAGTTTGGAAACGAGGTTTGCTGACAACTGGTACACTTGCTAGTCTTTCCAACTCTTTGACAACCTCTGTCTTCTCTGATTCAGAATCTTCAAAACCCATAAATTCTTCTTCGTCCTCGTCAGATGAGTCGTGCTCCAGCTTGCCGTATACAACCCGAATAACATTTCCGTCAGCATCACGCTCAATACGAGCTTCTTGAACACCCAGTTTTTTAGAGTGTTTACCCGAAAGTGTTTTTGTCACAGTGTTGCTATCGTTAGAGAGTTCATCTGGTTGACTGGCTGGTTTGGTAAAGTCTCTTTCCTGACCACCAGTTGCACCATTAAGTTTTGATCTCAAACCAAGCTTTTTATAGCTATATAAAACTGTTAGAAAAGGCAGTGTTCAGTACAAAATCTACCAAATATCAACATACTTTTGTTCCATGGTCAGCTTATGATCCCAGTTAGCAGCAATGATTGGGTTGGAGGCCAAAGCACGCTTGATTTGTCTTTGCTTTCGTTGTTCACGCTTTTTGGCCAGCTCGCGCTTGTTGTATTTGACATCTTTGCCGGCCTTCATGGCGGCTCTTCGACGGATTCCAGAGGGCATTGTGTATTGAATATAGATGCAAAAAGATGTTGAATAGGAGAGGAAATGATGAAACGGAATGAAAAATAGGAAGTAACTAAAATATTTTTTATATCTCCCAACCAATTATTATGTAAGCATTATGAAGCTGTATGTTTTAAGTCTATTCCTAACTAATAACTCATCTGCTCGAGAATAATAGGCTAAGTAACACGACGATAAGCTACTGATAAAAAACAACAACGAAGCTCTCACTTGAATCGAAGTAAATATCTATATTGTATTATTTGAAAAGTTCACTTTTGTCACATGCTTTTTAATCTCGAGTCCTTTTAGATGCCTGCCGCGTGGGAGTACGGTACTGGAGTTGATGAACGCTTTGACAGAACTTATACACTTTCGTCCATCGAAGCTTGAAGATACGGAAACACTCTGAAAATTCTACAATGAGACAGTCAACAGGTAGCAGCCACTTAGTTTGGTCTAATTAGTATATATATATAAGCCGTAGCAAGTTTGGACTAAGCCAAAGAGTATATTATTTATAGTATTGTGATAGTTTTTCTAGTGTGAAAACTGCTATGTAATGGTATTTGGACTTGCTTCAAGTATCAGGCCAATACTAGTGTTTAAAGAACAGAGAGATAAGCCGTACTCTGACCCTAGTATAATTGTTTATGACCTGGCTCAATATACACAAGTATGTTACATGTACATGTCACTTTTTTTTCGCAATTGAAAAAATTTGTGATTATAGATTTTATTTTTCAATTACAAGAACGCATATCAAAAAAATACGAACATGGCGTAGTAGAGAGGAGAAACAAACCACAGAGCAATATTCACCCAATTGGAATAGAAATTATTGTGACGCCAAAATGAGTCAATACGTTAGACTGAATGACAATGGCGCTGAAGTAAAAAAATGTACATGATTGCAACTGGTATCTCTCAATCGTGTCTTCGATATAAGCAACCACAAACCTATTATGTGTAGTTCAATATGCAAATACAAAAAACTAGAACTCTCTGACAAAGAGACCAGCGTAACCCTGGCCAGTAGAAGCACACATTGAAACAACACCAACTTGTTTATCTTTTGCTTTTAAGCCGTTCAAAAGAGTTGCAATACATCTGCCACCAGTAGCACCAAGAGGATGACCGAGAGCAATAGCTCCACCAAAAGGATTAACTTTATCGATATCTAATCCCAGCTCACGAATGACATAAAGAGACTGGGAGGCAAAAGCTTCGTTGAGCTCGTAAATATCAATTTCATCAGTTGTCAGACCAACTTGAGAAAGTAACTTGGGAACAGCAAAAGCTGGAGCAATACCCATAATACGCGATGGAACACCGATAACTGCAGAGTGAACAAACTTTCCAATTGGTTTAAATCCAAGTGCATCAGCCTTAGTGCGAGACATGACAACAATGGCAGATGCCCCGTCAGAAATCTGAGATGAGTTGCCGGCAGTACTTGTGCCATCCTCAGCAAATGCCGGCTTTAGACTGGCCAGTTTCTCTAGTGAGATATCATCTCTATACCCATCATCACGATGAATGTTTTCCCATTGTTCATCAAGAACGTTTCCGTCATTGTCAAAAGCACGAGCCTTGACTGAAACTAATTCTTCCTTAAAATGGCCCGATTTCCAACTAGCAGCAGCTTTATCGTGAGAAAGCTTTCCAAACGAATCTTGGTCAAAACGTGAAATGCCAAACTCTTTGGCAACATTTTCACTAGTTACACCCATGGGCATTAGTACGTCACGGACTTCCGGGTTCTCTGATTCTTGAAATGGTTTTGCTAAACGTTGAGGAATATTCCTGTGAGAGAAATAGTCATTGGTCATGGATTCGACACCTGCTGCAATCCCGACACCTGTGATGGTGCCACCACGTATAGAGTTTGCTAGATATGTGACAGCTTGTGCTGATGAAGAGCACTGTCTGTTGACGGTGTTGACAGTGGTTTGGTAAGGAAATCCAGCGGCAGCAACTGCAGCAGCTGAGGTCTTGTGGCCACTAAGAGTCTGCAAAACTGCACCCACAGTAATGTCTTCCACTTCAGCGGGATCTATCTTTGTTCTCTCCAGTGTACTTTTGAGTACCGAACTGAGAAGTTCTTCAGGATACATTTTTGCGAGGCCACCCTTAACAGCTTTTGTAATGGGCGTGCGTAGTGCAGACACAATTACGATATCAGTCGGTAGCTTTTGAAGCACCTGGCTTAACCCCCTAGGTACTGGCATTGATGTTTAGTAGTATCTTGTTGAAGTAAAATATTGCTTGAGACAATTGTGGCTGCTGCAATTTTTGAGTTTTTGCTTTGAAAGAAACAAAGTCTGGGGTGTTTTTGCGAGAGAATACGGCTGGCATAGTGGTGTATGTGAGGAGGTAAGTAACATTCATAAATCCCCACATAATCAAAAATCACTAGCTTTGAAAGTTCTAACGTGGTGCGCAAGCAATCATACAAAGCTTTGGTATTCGGCACTCATTGGCGAGGATTGACGAACCTTCTTAGCAAGTTCTGAAGAAAATTTCCACGAAGTGACAGATTGTAATGCCTGACACGATAATATCACGACTAAAATTAGTATTAATATCATTCAAGTGATGGATGATGCAGTAACAGATGATCTACATAATAGAGTGTGTCAAAAATATTCAAGAAAAATGCAGTCTCCTGTCAAAACCATCTGATAAAAATTCAAGTCAAATATCATACATGTGGTGCCTTCATTAACAAAGATGATAGAGCCGGGGGTTTTGTGACTACATTATGCTTGTAGGATTCAAATGTCTTTTTGATATACTTGATAGACGAAACATTTTATTTCTCGAATATGCTGATATTGTACGCCAAAAGAGCGATTGAGAGCGAGCGTTTGAACCGACGTGATTTTAGTATAATGATATTAGACACATTGTTTCCGTCGTCCACGCTTGGCTGAACTATAGTTTCGCTTGCAGCGTTGTCTACTTTTAATGTTGGTATTGATGGCGAAGACGCAACTGTAAACTGTGTCGATGTGATTTTCTTCAAATCTAGATCTTCTTTATCTGTTTCAAAAGTTCCGGTTGTTGTTGTTGTTGTGACTCTTCCCGGAATCCATCCTTTTCGTGTGTGTCTTATTCGAGTTCAGCTATACTGTCATTGATCTCGCTTAATTCAGCATGCTTTAGATTTTTAAACCTTCGCGGGTATCGGGACTTTAACTGTGTCATTTACAGCTGAGACACTGATTTCAAATATACAATGATATCAGATATGATAGTTTCAGAGATGCCTTTGAAGACGCTAGATACGATTACTCAAACACAATCATAAGAGACAAAATTAAAAAGCGTTCATGTGCATGAGACGAGTTAAAAGGATTTGATTGTAAATACGTAGAAAGCAATTGTACATCTATCACGTGAATCTTCAAATGGCTTTTGTTTTTTTATGTTGAAATTGAAAAGGCAAATGGCAAAGACAATCTAGTTTTATTTTTTCATTGACACCTCAAAGATCAAAAGACCACCATAGACATTTAACTAATCAACAATGGCGAACGCATCTGCTAAAAAACTTGCTGTCACCAACACCGAAGCACTAAAGGTGCTGCACCTTGGATCTTTAGCTGCCAATGTGTTCTTTTTGTTTTTTCACTTTGTGTTGCACCGACCTAGTGGATCGCTGATGCCATACCTGATCTGCTCGCTTCCGTCGTTTTTACTGCAATACCAGCTGGAACGCATGGGCAGACCCAAGTACGAAGTTCAAGCCGGTCGCGCACCTAGTCTTATCAATCCTGGACAGGATCTGAGCCAAAAGGGTCTGACCGAGTATATCCACGATGTTGTTTACCTTGCCTGGGTTTGTGACGTGCTTTCCCCTATTCTCAACACTAACAAGGTATGGTGGTTATATGCGGTCATTCCAGTGTACGCCAGTTACAAGATTTACACCATGTTCTTCGGCGGCAAGGGCAGTCTTTTTGGTGGCCTTCCTAAGGCCAATGGACCAGTTAATGAAAACGCACAGCCTGTTCAATCCAAAAGACAGGAAAAGCTCGAAAAAAGAGGGGGCCAAAGATATTCTCGTTACTAAGTTGAACCTCAGATTTAAAGTCACTTGAATTGCATAATCCAGTGCACATTGATATTTGTCAAAATATTGTTTATAGATGTAAAACTCATAATATATTGATTCAAACAAACGTTGAAATATTCAAATTGTTGGCTTCATTATAAGATCAAGTACGTACAAAGATGCGACGTGGATCAGTAGGAGCCCTAGCAATGGCACAGTGAAATTTGTTGGGCGAAAAAGAGTTGGATTTCAATGTCACAAATTTAAACTGCAACTTGAGCTCTAATTCATTTTTTTTTGTTCGTTTCTCAAATACAAGTAATATCAAAGATTTCAAATTGATTGCAATTAAACTATAGATTCATATGCTTTCCAGTGACACTTTTTGACCGGGATACTCTAAGATAAAACAATAATATGAAAAGTGTAAAATAATAAATAATTAAAACAAATAAATGAAAAGAGCACGAATCATGAAGTTATTAAACATGGACAAAGGTAGAAACTCGATTGCCAACGAGGTCATAAATGAATGAGGAGGAGAAATGCAAAATCGAAAACAACAGTATGTAAAATGAATAGTAAAATAAAATGATAGTGGGTTAAGCAACAGGAGCATTCGAGACACCCATTTCAAGAGTTTTGAGCGCTTGTTCATAATATACTGGAGAATGATGAAAGATACCTCTGCCAAACAATGGTTCTCCAAATCTGCGTTCCACATCCACAATGACCTTTCCAATAATTCTTGTCGCTCGTTTGGTTTTACCGTCATGGGTTTCAAAAACGGTACTGGTAGAAATTGTGTACACTTCGCCGGGTGGAACAAGTTTTTCCGCTTGCATTACTGCACGAAGCGTTTTCAGCACTGACCATAAATAATCATCATCAGAAGACTGAAGTGCAGTTCGAGACGACAACTGTGATATGAAGCGGCGCTTGATCTCATTTACAACACCTTGTTTATCATTTTTAAATGCAACCGCTACGGATTGAAAGTCTCGCAAAAGACCCAACGACAAACAAGGAACAATATCAAGACCATATACTACTGTAGTGATCAATGTACGCGTAAGGCGACGAATTGCAGAAGACATCGTAGCAGGAGGACCATAGGCAAAGCAATGAACTCGACGCCCGACAGGCAAAAGCGAAGATGGGGCGGTAGTAAATACACCATGTTCGTTAACTTGACTGAGCAAGATTCCAAACAATGATCCAACACCACCGCCTAGCGAGTGACCACAGATCACTAGTCCGTATTCGGGACCCCACTTCTCCAAAGCTATTCGAATAGTATTCAAAACTCTGCTTGAAGATCGCTTCATGACTTGTGCACATTTGAGCATTCCGCCGTGAACCTTATACCTCCGGCCATTCCATTCCATTAGCTCGTAATCACAGGTGAGATCAGTCAGAATGTCTTCAAGTCCAAGAGTTCCGCGAATAGTCAAAACTACCGCTTTGGCCTTGTGGTCCACTGATACGAAGTGAACTAATGGAATACCTGATTTTGTATCCACCGTGCTATCCGAATAGCTTGAAAGCAAGATATCCTCCAATGCTAATTTAGTATGCTCTGCAAATGCGTAGTGTTCTGAATGGTGCTCGCGGTCGTTTGTGGGGAAGTTTGAAGTCACTTTTCCAATGCCCAAAATGTGCATAAAAGATTGCCCGTATGACGCAGTAGCAAACCGCATATATTTTGCCATATTGCTCGTGATATGCCCAGGAGGAAACACTTGCTCCTGAGTGGGATCACTTGCACAGTACGAATCGTACCGGAAAGCTGACTCGCTAGACTCTGACTCGATTGTACATACTGAAGGTGCCCGTCGTCGAGTAGCGGCTGGTGCACGATCTGATAAGGTTGGAAGCGCTGGACTTGACAGTGATGGGGGTAGCACGTCACTCGGGGCCGGTGGGATCAGCGAGGAAAATGATTTTGATCGGGGGAATATGATGTCAGCCGCAGATGCTCGTCTAGTGTGACTATTGCTACTATTCTTGCTGTTACTGCCAGTGCTTTCCCCACGGAATGGTGATGCGTCCCCAATGGAAGTAGAATGCGATGCTGATGCATGAATGTCAATATCGTTTAGACTTTCACTGTGTTTGAATGCAAAATCATATCTGTTATTAAGAGACGAAAGCGAGCTCTCAGAAAGTGATCTAGAAAGCGGCATTTGAGAGGAGGTTTGCTCCGGAGGAATGGATTCATCGTTGTCGGATTGAAATGTATCAAACACTGGTGAGTTTGTAGCTGATGAAGCTTCGGGTTCTTCTTCGTTGTTGTCCGGAAGATCAACTGGATCTTCGTCAATAACAGAAATATTGGTGGGATCTAGTAACGGGGGCGTCATGGGATAGTGAAAACCCTTACACGAAGTGCCCTTTCGCTCTCTGAAGACTCTAGTCGACTTTTGAAAAGTCAGCGTGTATCGAGTATCATCCTCATTGACACGCTTTGATTCTTCATGAATAATTGATGCTCCGTCCGGAAGCTTGAACTTTGGAATTGTAAAATCACCCGAAATCTCAATGGCAACGGTCTTTGTCTTTACCTCTGTGATGGCCACTCTATACTCAACATCGTTAGGTATTGCCTCCACAATTGCATCCTCGTCGGCGTCGTTACTTGACTCAGGTACACCGGGAAATTGTTGCGACAAAGTCTCTCCGGTCTCTAAAACCACAACGTCCCATACAATATGCATTTCAATTTCTTCCATTGTGCGATGCCATCCTCGGGACTGCAGGATCGAAAAACAAGTCAGTCCCGAAACCAAAGCGTAAAGACCAGCACCGTCACCAAATTCTCTCCGAATTAAGGCAATAATAGCGGCAATAGCTCTAGATGATTCCGTAGATCCGAAAATGGCGTCGAGTAAATGTACAGAGTCCTGAGCAACGCCACTTGATGTTCTTATTGATGTTGTAGCGAAATGAAACGAAGCAGCAGTAAACAGTTGTGCAAGAGTCGCGGCTCGATTGACAACCGTCATACCTGAGCGAGTCCACGACTCAGCATCACGAGTGTCATTGTTTGCTTTGTAAAGTACTCCTTCTATGGCCCGTCTCGTGAATCCGAGAGATGTCAGCGTTCCAATCTTAGCCGAGTCCAAGAGAGTCGTTGCCACATATGTGCTGAGTCGTAGTGAAATAGTGGATCCTTTTGACAGTGCTGAAACCATTTTAGCCATCTTATCGGGCAGTAACGTTGTTGAATGGCTAGATGGCGACAAACTTTCAACAATAGAGTTAGATCTCCTTAGTCCTGTAAGTTCTTCTGTATCTTGATCTTGATCTTCATTTTCTGGTTCTTCGCGCTGCTGATCTGCTAATCTGCTAGTCTCGCAACAGCCGCGGCTATTGTCCAAGCCATCGTTGTCTGTATCGGCATCACTATAGTTGTAGTCGTTATCGATATCGTTGTCATCGGCGTCCATCATACATTCTGGCTCCCTAAATCCACTGCGACCAAACAGCAAACTTATAGGATTCGGGATCATTTTGTGGACATGAGAATGCAATGTAAATATAAAAGTAACTGATAAAATGAAAGGAATCAACCAGAGAATACTTTAGGTTTCTATACAAAACGTTCCAAATAAGGTTTGTTGACGACAACTGCAACTTAAGCTCCCCAACAAATAGAGAGTAAGTTAAAAGCTTAAGTATTAAGGTTTATAATCTAATCTGTCAAAGCTTTAGGTAATCTTCTATTTGGTGTTATTGTTTGGGAATGCCAATGCGGAATAATTGGAACACGCCAAATTGTTCGGTTATGTATGAAAGGCAATTAGGAAAAAAAACTAAGACAAGATCAGGTACAGAGCATGTGGTGCTTACGATAAACCATTTGAACAACATGTACAACATTTCGAAATTCTATCGTTTCCAGCTAAAAACAAAGAAAAAAAAAAGAGAAAAGAAAGGTATAAAAAGAGTATAATATTTGTAAAAAAAAATCACTAACAAACAAGCATTACAATAAAAAATAATCTACAAGATAAGAGCAACGCTTTGACCAACTAGATTCGTTCCGCCATTTTGGCCATTCGAGCTGCTTTGACAAGAGGCGCAAGATTTTTGACGGGATCCGCGGTCTTGAGGAATTCGTGTTCGAGCAGCTCTGAAGCTGTGGCACGTTGATCAACATCAACCTTTAACGACCATTTCAAAAAGTCGTCGAATACTGGTGTTAATGAATCGGGATCCTTTAATTCTGGAGTGCCGTTTGTGACAATCAAATAAAGGGCTCTGATAGGTAATTCATTAAGGTACGGAGGCTCACCTTCAATCATCTCAATGGCCATAATACCCAAACTCCAAATATCAATCTTAGGACCGTATTCCTTCCTGCTCACAACTTCAGGAGCCATCCAGTAAGGAGTTCCTACCATGGTAGTACGTTTGGAGTTAGTTTCATTAATTTGAGCACAGAATCCGAAATCAGTCAGCTTGATATCACCATTCATAGACAGCAGGATATTATCTGACTTGATATCTCTATGAATCACACCCTTTGAGTGAAGATGCTCAAGTCCTTGAAGAACTTCGCGACACACAGCGCCGATCTGACCTTCCGACATGATATTGTACGTAACAACATCAGTTAAACTTCCACCTCTCATGTGTTCCATGACAACCCAAAGATCCCCTTGCACTAAGTATGAATCAATGAAGTTGACAATATTCTGATGACTGCTTTCTTTCATGACAAGAATCTCGTTGATGATGAGTTCTTTCTTCGGCTGTTGTTCCAAATTCATTTGCTTAATAGCCACGTTTTCATTAGTATGTACGTGATAAGCTGTGTAGACACCACCTGAAGCACCTTGGCCAATCTTTGAAAAGTTTTTGTACAATTTCGTAGGATCACCTGGAGTACAGATGCTGGTCAATTTCTTGATGACCTCGGCGTCCTTTCTCCGCTTAGCTTCACGACGACGAGCTGATGCCGTAGGATCTTTGGCATTATTAGGTTGGGCTTGGATGGGTCCACCAACAGCACCACCCGTGGCCTTTTGCATATTTAGAAGCTGCTCTTGTTGCATCTGTTGCTGTTTAGACTGTTCTTGCTGAGCAGCATGCTGTTGTTGCTTGATTTGTAGCGCTTGCTGCTGTTGCTCATAGATCAAACGTTGTTGTTGCTGCTCTAATTGCTGCTCCTTATGCTTTTGTTGTAGCTGCTGTTGTTTTTGAGCTGCTTGATGTTTATGGGGCGTTTGTGATGATTGTGACGATTGAGAGGCTTGTCTGGAAGCATTGTTGGCTTGGTTTCGTTGCTGAGAATCAGAAGTCTTACTAATTTGTTGTTGCTGAAGAGGACTGAAGAATCCAGGATCAAGACCGCCAGGTGTATTCATACGGCCTTCCTCGCGAACAGCTTTTTCGTGACTTCTCACCGAAGGAACACCAAGAGGAGGTGCAGGAGGCGGTCTAGGAGGGGGCGAAGTAGTTGAAGAACCACTGCTACTCTTTGACGGGCGCTGGCCAGTAGTAGGAGAAAGCGGGTTGTGAGGAAACTGCCCGTTTGCAGAGGCATTGATCACCAAATTAGATGGCTTTTTGCGAATATGCTGAGCATCTTCAAATGAGTTGTGTCTGTCTGAAACAGCAGATGGAGTAGCATCAGTGGAGCTTGATGTCGAACTGGAGTGTGTAGACTTTCCTGAAGGCCGAGGAGGTGGAGGTCTCGAAGGATACATTGTTTTTTCGGGAATAGGTTTTGGTGTTGAAACAGAGTCCTTGTTGATACTATCGCCGCGTTTTCGTGAATTTTGTGTCACCTCCTTGACACTTCCAGACCGTAACCTACCAGTAGGCTCTTTCCGTTTGAAACCATCCCTAAAACTGTTAGACCTTGACCGAGTATTGGTTGGTTCACTTGATGTAGGAATAGGGGGTGCAGGCCGCGATGAGAAATAGTCTTGGGAAGAGTTTCCCGAGGGAGTAAAGGGGTCTGGAGAGAGAATCAGTGGTGTCTCAATTTCAGGAAAGTTTGTCGCTTTGGCTTTGCCAAACTTATTCCAAACAGCGGCTTCTTGATCCCTGGGGTCTTGTGTGTAAAACGCCATTACATCTCTAACGGCCTGTGGATGTTGCTCGGCCTCGGTCTTACTGATACCACTGTCCTGCAAGAGTTTTTCCCACTCTTTGGGCATGCCTGTGAACTCACCGGTGTCAAAGTCCACACCAACATGGGTGACATGGACCATTTCGAAAGGCTGAGAAATTTTAATTGAAGCAGGAGTAACCGCAGGAGTCGAGACTTCGCTGCTTGCACGCCTGTTGGCGGCCTGGTTATCGTTGCCACGCATACTACTAACAATGCTGGAAAAAACGCCTTTCATGGTTTTTGACCGAGCTCGACCGCTTCGTCGTTTGGTTGAACCGTCTGTTTGCGAGGTGGTATTACTACTGTTTGTTGAGGCGCTATTTGGAGTTTGGTCAAGTCCCATTGCAGCCATAGACGGGGGCAGGTCAATAACGTTTCCGGATCCAGGTGTAGCAGGGGTCGCAGAACTTGATACCGCGCTTGGAAATGGAATGTAGTTTTGGCCAGAAGATCTGGATGGAAAGGATGGCAATCCATCTGCTGAAGAGTTGTGACTGGCGTTTTTGAATGGTGCTCTGGCCTGGGTCTGGTGATTTGAAAGTGAAGCACTAGAGCTTGAAGGAGTAATTTGATCAGACGTCCGCAACTGAGGAGTACCAGGAAAAGGCTCGCATCCAGAGTCCCTTGTGGCATAATGTAGAGCATTGTGATTGCTGGCTGATGGTGGGGAAGAAATTGCATACGACATCATAGGGCCCGTTTGTTTTGAATCTCTTCCATCAGCCCTTGAAGGGATTGGAGGAGTTCTTTCATCTAGAAAAAACTGAGAACCCTCGTCTATCTGAGGTGTAGAAGGCTCCATTCCGGTAGCAGAGTATGAAGAGGAGGAACTCTGGCGGAGGGTTGACGTTGAGTGAGTGCTTTTGTGAGCATGTGTGAAAGAGGAATGATTGACGTCGTTGTTATTGTTGTTGTTGTTCATTCTGAAAGGGGCGCCAGGGGAAGCAGCCGATACTGTATGATCAGAAATCTGAGACGAAGTGGTATTTGTCTTGTATCGGCTAGCAGCAGGAGCTGTTGTAGAGTCAAACGCGTTTGTGTAGTTATTCTGGTGGGAGACGGCTCTTAGGGAGTCTTGTTGGCGAATTGACGTTGAATCCGAGACGGGAGGCTGGTATTGCTGTTCTTGATGTTGTGGGTTTTGGGATCGAGATTGATAAAAGTGTGAAGGTTGTTGCTGCTCGTAATAAGAGGAAGCTGCAATGCCGTTAGTACCGGGGCTATCTCGTTCGTACTCTTCGTATATGCTTTCGTGCTCTTCGTAGGAGTTTTGATCGTCTGAAAGGGAGTCTGTATCGATTATTGTCAACTGGGAGCGTGTCAAATCTTCAGAAGAAGACCGCTGGAGATAAGGTTTTACTTGTTGAAGAGTTCTTTGAGCAGACTCAGGTGGAAACTGAATGCCTTCCTGTAGCACTTGTTGGTGAGCTGGAAATGGTGTCAAGTTAGTATAATGAGGACAGTTGATTCAAGGGTGGAAAAAATAAAAAAACAGAAAAATTGAAATATAAAGCAAAAATAGAGGAAAGCTTGAAAGCGGGAGTTTTCACAACATACAATTTGAAGATGAAGCGTAGTCTAAGTGATCCGGCTGGTAATATTTTTGGCTACTTGAGCTGTGGGAAACCTTCGACGAGGAAGAATTGGAATTGTAGTATTGATCCATGTGGTAATATGACGGATTTGAAGCAGCGAAAGTGGCTTTCTGAAGTCAAAGTAGATTTTTCGGTATGGGTGTTTGCAGATATTCAAGGATAGAAAAGTTGACAAGATGCGAATTGTTGATTTTAGCTGACAAGGGACGAGTTGAGGCAATGCTGACTTTTCTAGATATTTATTCTTTGATTTCCTCGTGATTTTAATAAAGGTTCCCGGGTATTGCTATTGCTAGAAGAGAAGGCTATGTGGCTGGTAATAGTGCAAGAGACTTTCAAAGCTGGCTGTAGATGTGGAGCTCTAAAGGGTCAATATGATGAATTAATGTGGGTTCTTTTCAGCGTGGGGTGCTTTACATGCACAAAAGCAGGGAAAGACGACGGCGGCGAGAACGACGACAATATAGCACGCGTAAGTAGACACGAAAGAGCTTCCAGAATGTGATTAAGGATGCGAGTGAGGGCGAAGATGTGAGACTCAAAGCAGTTGCGAGAAAAGTGTAAAAGAAAGAAAAAAGAAAGAAAGAAAGAGAAAAAAAAATAGCGATCGGTGAAAAAGGACAAGGGATAAGAAGAGCGAGAAGAAACGAAGGGAGATGAAGGGCTGCCGCATATTATTTTCCTGTCTACTACGAGTACTACGGATATTAATCATGCTATAGGATGAAAACAGATCACTATGAAAGAAGGACGCCAATCGGCGCACAGAAGCAAACAGACAAGCTATTTAGATATTGGCAAACGGAGGATTGGCCAATGCGTGAGTTTTCATGTCGTGGTGATTACGATTTCGACTTGAAGCTGGCTAGAGTCTAATCGCAGCTGCTGTTGTGAAGTTGGCAGCGATGATAACATTGACACGAAAGTTCCAGACGTTGATCGATGATAATGATGACAACAACAACGACGACAACCGCGATGATAGTGATTCTAAAGCGCCGAACCTTTAAGCTTGCCACGGGTCCCTAAATTGCTAGTCAGCAAGTGGTTCATTTGTTCCTACATCCACATGGAGGGGCCAAGTGCGAAATGCATTCTCAAATCATGCAAATCTTCACCACCTGCTACAGTCTACCAACAACAACAAAAAAACCAGCGTGCTGGCCAAATAAGCATCTCGGAATGGTAACAGTGCCCAAGAAACCCAAGTCTGGTAAGTTACCCAAAAGGAACAACATCGCGACAGAGTCTGCATGTGTACGAGCGCTTGCAAACACTCGATACAAATTGTGGAACAACTGTGGATCCATCAAACCCGCGTTTCGCTGAGGGATGAGGCGGGATTGTGGCTACCTTGAAGATTTTGTTCAGCAGCGCAACTGTAGCTCATACATGGCTTCTAACGGCGAAGCGCAGCAGCGGTTTCATAAGGGCCAACTGACTGATCCATTTGGATGTACATGGCAAAACAGCATTCAAAACAGAGGGTCTTCTGTATCTGCAGCTACGATACACACTTTGATATGGAAAGCCCGGTAAAACACACGCTACTGTACTGGAGCCACTTTGATTCGAGAAGAAGACATCGTTATCTACACGCGGCCATAACACAGCAGCTTAGGTCTTTAGTCTTGGACAGAATACGAACAGCGAAATGTTTGCAATAGTCGTGATAAGATAATAGGAAATGGATAGTGGGCACAGAATAATGGACACCGAATAATGGATCCAGCTCTGCAGGCATATGGCACAAATCATACATTGCCAGTCTCCATTTAAGGACACGCCAATCGTCGATAATTAAACACTAAAAATTAACCACTGCAGATACGGATTTTACTATGTGTTTGTTTTTAAATGCAAAAGACGACTCGCCATTCCATTGAACGAGTCGACCCGCTATTTGATAAAAGTATATATACACAGGCCACTCAACGCTCGCACTCCGTCGACAATTTCGCATATGCTTCCTTCGACGGCCTTATAGCGGCTGACTTTGATATACAAATCGTATTAGTGCAACAGATCAGAGATCTCGTCGTCACTGTCGTCGACCTGGCCCATCTCCGCCTTCCGTTTGGCAACGGATTCGACGTACTTTCTTCTCTTTGCCATTCTGGTTTTGGCGCTGGATCCCCAGCCCCAATCCTCGCCAGCTCCAGCAGGCTTGATACCCAGGGCCTTGTTCTCGGCCTCTTTGCGGGTTTCTTCGAGTGCTTCTTCCTTCAACTTGCTGTCTTCCTCTTCCCGCGCCTCGTTGTACTTGCGGCCACGCCAGGTCATGTATTGGTGACGGAACAGCATGTAGGCGCCAATGATGATGACCAACCGGATATAATCCTTGAAAGTATATCCTTCAAAACTGCGCGAAAGAGCGCTGGTAGCCTTTTCCAACATTATCAAATTGTTATAGTCTGCAAAAAAAAAAGCGATGCCACAAAAGATCTCAAAAACTACAACTGGTTGACGACGATATCAGCAAATGTATTTTTTGATAGGCAGGTGAAAAAGAAAACGGCCGTCTTTTCTCAACAACGTTGCCGTTTTATTCATTTTTTTTGAGGTCGTTAATTTTCCCCTGTTTTTGCTACTAGGACATTCCGGCCTGCACATTTATGCCCGCAGGTTAGGGTAGCCATACACAAGCCTACTACTCAGGTTAGTGTACACAGACCTGACATATGATCGCTTATTCTATGGAATAGACGGTGATTGATTTATTTTGATTGTTCTTTCCTTGTGTTTTTCTTACTCACATTGTTAACATTGCTCAGCTTTTTCAACGAGCGACTATTGCTTTTTTCTCTTGGTTTTTTTACATTTAGAGGATCTGAAGTTCGTGTGTTTAGACCATTTTACATTTGCAAGTTCTCATGTTATTCCGTTCGGCACCGCATTCTATCATTCTTTTCACTTTGACCTCTTTTCTTGAATTTTTAAAAACAAATAACTCTAAAACTCATATTTGATTTTGACTAGTATAGTGAGTGATGCTTTGAACAGCCCCAAACGATATCAGTGACTTGTATACTAACTGTTGATCTGGATCAGCTTCCATGGATAAAGACAAAATTACTCAGAAATTAGCCCAGGAATTTCCATACCTGGACAGCTCTTTAGTCGCTGCTATAGTTTTTGAAGCCAATGACGAAAACGCCGCGCGGGATACTCTGAAAATCCTGGAAGCCGACGTTGACAAATCTGTTTGGGAGAATCGTAACAAGCTTGATCTGGAAAGTGCGCTGAGTCAAGAAGACTATTCTGACATTGAATTCCAAAACGGACAATTCGAATTCAAATCTGACGAAGAAATCTATCGCTGTGAGTTTGGTCCCGATGACACTGAAAATGGCACAAATGAGATCACCAAAGAGATGAAATCGGACTTGGTTCGGCTCAGCGTAATGTATCCCAACATAATTCAGAATAAAATCAAGGCAGTATATTTGGATTGTGACAATGATATTGAACGGACAGCAGAGGAGCTAATTTCTTTGGAAATTGCTGAAAAATTCCAAAAGGAAGAGGAACAGATCCAAAAGCACCTTGAAAAACAGGCTAGCCGCCATGACGGTGCAGCGAACAAAGGCAAGCCGAAATGCAAGCGACTCAGCAAGCGAGAAACCGCCAAGATGGAAGCAAACATTGAGTATCTGAGAAAGACTTATGATGTAGGGTATGCAGAAGCTCGCGAACAACTAGAATTCTATGACAACGCTTTGACCAAGGCCATTAATCATTTCGAAGTTGAAAAGAGCCTGGTTTCAGATAAAAGCTGGACTGTTGCTGCTTCAGCCAAGGGAATCAATAATAGCAGTACAAACGGCGGCGTTGGCTCTAGTAGTAGCTTCCGCGGAGGTATGCCTGTTTCTCCTAGAGTGCAGGCTGCTGGTATTATGACTGCCCCATCTAGCACACCATTGATCTCAAAGCATAAAGTCCAAGATGTGATTGATCACAACGACCAATTTTCAAAAGAGTACCGAAACAAGGCTGTGAATGCGTATCAGCAGTCGAAATCTAATCCATTATTTCGACAGGTTGCAGGATACTACTCCGAGCAATCACGCAAATTTAACGACCAAAAAATGGTCGCTATGGACTCCCAGTACACGCACATCGTGAACTCTCAAATGTCCTCTCACAGTATAGATTTACACGGGCTTCCACTTCACCCTGCGCTAAGAGCAGTTCATGAAAAACTATACATATGGTGGCAGAAAGAGCAGAGCAATGATGGCCCAGGAGGACGGGTCAAGCCGTTGAAAATCATTTCGGGCGCTGGAAGACATTCTGCTGCCAACATTCCCAAGATCAAGAATGGAGTCAGGAAAAAGCTGGTTGAAGAAAAGTGGAAATTTCAAGAGTACGATTCGCATTTTATGGTGCTTGGTGCAAAGGAATTATAGAAATGATGTGTGTTATAACTTATGAAGCCGTATATTAGTACATAATGCCCATTCTAGAGTAATGGCGATCTTAAGTAATTAATGACATAAGCAAAAATAGAAACGCTTGCGACGCGTTCCCAAACTTTTATGTTTTTTCTCCAATCTCGTGCGATACACATGAATCAAAGTAGTTTTCAGTCGATGGTAATCAGCTGAAATCAACATATTTATTTTTTGACTGTTCATATATAACTGATCGCGAATCGACTGTCAAAACTTTGAAAATCAAAAAGGCGGTAACTGTGCATTGTTTTGACAACGGGTCCAGTATTTACAATCCAATCACAAACTACGCAAACGCATCTAAGAATACCATAAAATCCTCGACGGAATGGACAAACGCGCATCGCTCCATGAGTTTTTTGATTTTAACCAGTTAGGTTTGAAAGGCCGGTAAGTTTCAAGCAAAACACATGATTTATCGGAGGTTTTGATCGAGTGCTAACAACACGGGGGTAGACGGGCTGGTGTAGTTGTGAAGGACAACTTGAAGCGCGATGAGTTTGGAATGGAGGATATCAGTGACTACTTTTCTGATTCTTCTAGTGAGCGAGGAGCAGGCAGCTTGTCGCCCGGGGTCGGTGGTGGTAATGCTTCAGGTGGTCCGCGGTCGCCGCGATCGCCTTCGCAGAGCCTACCGGTTCGCGGTGAGACTGGAAGCACGTTGTTGAACCTGTTAAAGAGTGCGGGCGCAAAGTCTGTGCAGGGGTCAAGGATAGCTGTGGGAGACGCGAGTATGGATATGACACAGGGGTCGCCTATGATCCCGACGACGATGGCGTCAAACCTGGTTGGTAGGTCGCGTATTGGCTCGCCATCTGCCAGGGTGGAGTCGTCGCAGCAAACTGGCGAGGGGTTGGGATATAACCCCTACGACGAGTTTTCAGAGGTACAAAATTCCAGGCGGCAAGGGTCGGCTCATCAAGCACTACAAGTTGAAGATGATCTTCTTGAAGAACCTCAAGATGAGTATTACGAAAGCGAAGCTGATTTCGCCGGATCAAATACTCGAACGCAAAGACAAGACGACGACAAGGATTTGTTTATGGGACAAAATGAAGATATGGAGTTGGATGAGTCTATTTACAACGAAACAGATTATGATCGATTCGAGTTCAACGATGGTGGCGCAAGACACGAATCCGATAACCGTAGCACTCAACAAGACGTTTATAGCGAGGACGAGTTAGACGATATCGAAGAAGTGACTGTGAAATCGCGTCACACAGAGTCGAGAAGCAAAGCCGAAACACCTTTTCAAAGTAACCGCAGCCAGCCGCCAGCCATTAATCGCCCGCAAATCAGCGGACTATATGACCGCGCAAGAGCTGAACGAACGGCATCGATTGATCAAAATACATCGAGATTTGGACGGGAACCGACGGGAAGCAGAGTTGAGCAGGATGAATCGGATGTAGAAGAAGTGTCGAGGGACCGGATAGAAGAGCCGTTGGATATTGAAGACGATTTTGGAAAAGAGAATGAATCTACAATAGATCAGTCAATGGATCAGTCAATGGCGGATGCGTCTATGGCAGATCAATCATTCAACGATCAGTTACCATATGAGAATCCTATTGAAGATGCAAACGAATCTGAACAGCCAGAATCTCCAGAAAACCTATCAGACCAGTACGAGCCCCAAACTACAGATGCACCAGAGACATCACCGCAATTCCTCTCATCATCGCCAGTAAAACGTAAAAAGCAGAGCCCGATCTCATCGTCGCCAATCAGAGACAGAAATCAAAGATCGTCTTTAGCATCACCACCGTCCCCTGTATACGACGATCAATCGTCGCCAGCCCCCTCGCGACGACCAAGTTCTCCAGCGTACATGGACAACACCTATGATGACGATGGAAGAGACGATTCGTTTGTCCCTACACAATCCCTAAGAACCCAGCCCAACAGCAAATCAAGTAGCATACCTCAAAAAATTCCTTCTCAGGGATACACCAAGTCGCAGTCTCGTGTCCCGGCTGCCCGACAAACCAGTACTAAGAAAACGCCAGTCAAACGGCGGAAAGTCTCGCCAGCACTCAGCGATGACAGCGATGGAGAAGTGAAATCTACGCGGAAGAAAGGCAACAGAGGGGGTATTGATAGCGGTACTGATTCTGCTTACACGACCGACGAAGAGGCTCCACGAGGCGGTGGGTTCAGACGGCGCGGACTGGATCAATCGGAGGTGGTAACAGGCGAGCATGATCTGAAAGCCGTCTTACCGGAACAACTCCAGGAAGAAGGAGGGCGCGGACTACGACGATCGAAACGTATTCGTGTGCCGCCGTTAGAGCATTGGCGTAACGAGAGGATTGTTTATACGTTGGAAAATGGAGACATTGAGCGGCCAAAGATTAAGGCGATCCTACGAGCAGACCGAGCACAGATCCAGAAAGAAGAGCAGCGAAGAAAGTTGATGATGCAGCGACGAGGACAGGCCATCAAAGCCGCGAGACAAAAGCAACTTGAAAACAAGTCTGACAGTGATGGTGAAGGCGGAGGCGGAGGCCATAAACGAGATGGCGATAAAGAAGGCGAATCTGGATCCAGCGAAAAGATGAAGCTTGACTCGTTTGAAGGACCAATGGTGGAAGAAGAAGTGTTTGAGGCAGATGCGTTTACGTTCCCGCCGGACTCGAATGGCGAGGTTGAAAAAGAGCGGATGCCTTTGGCGTGGGGCCGGCATGGATTTGACTTGAAGACCGTGATGGGCGGGACGCACCAGGTGGCGAGTCTGTTCAGCCGCGAGGCCAAGTTCGCCGCTGCCGGTGTGCTTTCGTTACGCCCCGGGCAGGCCAAGCCCACCAAGCCATCCAAACACAATCACTATTTCTTCTTTGTTATTTCTGGCGCGGTTCAGGTGAGTGTCAACGATGTCAAGTTCGCGGTTCAGCAAGGCGGCTCGTTTGTGGTGCCGAGAGGAAACTACTATGCGCTGCGCAATCTGAGGCCTGAAGATGAGACGGTCATGTACTTTGTGCAGTGTACGGATACGTTGATGAACGAGGAAAAGGAGCTGGGGCCTCGGGGCTGAGAGCTGACTGAATTTTAACAATATTATTATATGAATTTATATTTTATCTTGCATTGCAATCTTGTACACACTCAGTTGATTGTAGTTTTTCGAGTCTATGTTAATTGGTTATACTTTTTGTTGTCTTTATTCAGAATATAATTGTACGGAATTGGCGATGAAGTGCGCCTTTGTAGAAATCTGAAACGAGTGTGTACTGTGCATACAGATCGGTCTGTGAATATGCATAGTTTGTATCTTCTGTAGTTAAACACATGTAGGTTCTTCAGTCTCTCTCTACAAAAAGAAGAATTACAAAAGTTATCAAGAGTAGTGATTTTATATTTTGCAAGATAAATAAATGATTGTACATGTGTGATACTGTGTACTTTCTGGAAGGCGTGAATCAAGGGATGTTGACTTCATCTTCCACTTCGGGGCTTGACGTATCGCTGGTTACCCAGGTAAGTGGCCGGGAGCGCCATGTCGCATTCGCCAAAATACTCATGGAGCTGTCTCTGATCCAGTTCCTGTTCGGAGTGCCCGAGGTGAAGCAGTCTGCCCAATTGCGGCAGGTCCTTGTTGTTCTCAGCGAGCGAGTGCAGGACGGATTTGCGGACGCCCATTCTTTGGACTACCTCGTAGAACAGGTCGGTATTGTTGGTATTTGTAGTTTGTATTGGAGGAGGTGGTGAGTCTGATGGGGTTAATGTAGTCGCGGTGTTGAGACTGAAGGTACTGCTGTTGTTGGAAGGACTGTACTGAAGCGAGAGACAGTTCCGGCGGGTCTGAGCGGTTGCCAGTGCATTTCTGGCTCGTTCGACGTAGGCCCTTTCGCCCCTTTTGCCTTCTTTCGATACACCTGTGATCATTGAGCTACAAGACGCGGTTCTGCTTAACCCAGAACTAGAAGAGGATCCTCCTCCAAATAGCAACGATGTTTTCGGACGCCCTGAAATTGAACACTGTCCTCGCTTGATCCCGTTTCTTTTGATATCAGCGTCGATCCGCGCCAGTGTTTTGGACGAGACAGTGGCCGCCACACACGCTGCCAAAATGTAGCAGTACACGATCTCATCATCGCTGAGTCCGACCAGATCACCTTTGAACAGGTGCATGACGGCAAAGGCCATATTGACCAAACACCTTTCACGCGACTGAGCGAGCGCCAACAGCCTTGCCCAGCTGTGCTCTTCCTCTTTAATAAACACATTGACCTCAGCCAACGCCGTCGCAGCCACCGCCGCTGGCCTTGACCCTTTGAACCCGTGCCTTTGCGCTCTAGGAATTTGCAGAACGTACTCCGCGTAGCTCCCCAACAGCGCCAGCGTATCAGCAGACGCGATCTCGGCGTCCAGCACCTTCTTCTCCTGCTTGTAAGTCATCACGAAAAGCTCAACGATTTTGTACCGATAGTTGCGGAAATTGATGATTGGCGTCTCGTTCAGAGCCACACTGGCTGGGATTGAGAACACGGCAGACAGGAAATCGTACTCTGCGCCTGTGGCTACGGCCTGCGCCAGCTTGTTCATGAAGTTGGCTTCGCTCATTGTTTCACTTCATTCAACACCCAAAATCAAGTAGAGTCCAGATCAAGTGTATGATTTAATTTTTTTTTCCAATCAATCCCAAAGATTCATGTTCAATTGGGACCAGGGGGGGTCTTTTATACACTCTCTTTGGGTGTACGAATGTACACAAGCTATCTTTAGCCTTAATGGTTCTGGGCTTTTCGTTTAAGCAGAGACAGACCGGTCGGCACGCAGGCGCCTCCTACCACCCAAACTTTATTATGTAGCAGCCCCCCGAAAGCAAGGCTGTTGCCTCCAACCGAGAAACAAAAAAGGGGTGAAACAAGAACAAGAACAAGAAGAAAAGTGTGCCTGCTACGACTTTGTCAAGTTCCGACCGGTGCACGGAGCACAGCATTCTTTGTTTCTGTTACAAACATCTACCGGGATTTAAAAAACTAATCAAATTCAAGAATAAAACACTGAAAATAACTAAACTAAAACTTCATAAACAAATTCAATCAACCTCGTCCATCAAATAATCAAAAACCTTCGAATCTGCCTTGGATGATGATGATGATTCATTCACAAGCTTCTCATGCTTTTCCCGCTTGGCAGTTCCTTCTTAAACAGTTTCTTCATCGCGCAACGCGCCACACGTATACAACACATTGACAACTGCCCGGGCCTTGTACACCTTCATTTTAGACAAAACCTTGTCAATCTCTTCCGACTTCCGTGTCGCAACAGCCTTGCGCATTTCCGGAGACAAATCATCATACATCCGACGTCTGACTTGGCCCTGGGGGTTATTGCTCTCGGCCTTTGGCGGCACGCTCACGACGAGTCGCGTGTTGGGTTTGGCAACCAGCTTCGCTGGCGCGACCGACTCCTCAAAAGCTTCTTCCTGTCTCTCTTGGTCCCTGATGGCTTTGCATTTTGACCGGTATGAATCCAAATGTTTTTTATAATCTGCGTGAAATGCTTCGTGGCTAGGGTGCGTTTTGCGTTGGACCTGGCCAAAGAAGAGGTTGATCTCGTCGCGGCTCAGGCCTCCACAGTACCGCAGAAATATGACGCTTTGTATGTATCGCTCCGCTCTCCTATGATCGCCTGCAAGCTCGGCCATGTATGCCTTTTCAGCCATCCTTTGCAATTCCTGTGTGTTGGCAAAGTTAGGGTATGCTTGCAAATACTTGCGTGCTGCCTCCAAATCGCCGACTCTGATGTCTCCAAAATCACCCGGATACGGTCCACCCTCATCATAGGGTTCGTAATCATGCTCAGCAGAGGCGCGTTCTGCCGCAAAAGTTTCCAGATCATTGTTCACGGTTGTGTCGCGCCATTCCTTTGCAGAAAACTTTTTCTGCAGACCCTCGTACGTTTTCTTTGACCATGAGTTCATATCCTCCATGACCTCCATTTGTTCTCTCAGTTCCTCCACAAAGGCGACAGCGATATCAAATGGATCATATTCCATAAAGTTGGCCTTTTCGACAGCCTGCTCGTGATACTGCTCTATCGCCGTATCGTAAGGAGGCGTCATGAGATTGAGCAAACATCTCTTATTTTGCGAATTGCCACGCGCGACTCTGACACTGAGCGCGGCATCTTTGAGATACTTTTCTACGTCTTTTTCAGCAGCCTCCACCAACCGTCTCAGACGAGCCTCGGTCTCACGGCCAATATCCATATAGATTTCAAACTTCTCACGATACACCCTCAATTCCTCGACATTTCGAGGAAGTTTGCGATGCCACAAATCAGGCGACGAATAGTCGTCATTGTTGTCGTCGGAAAATCTGGAACTGTCATCCCTGTCATTAGCCCTTTCGTTAATAACGATTTTTAGTTTTTTGCATGACGAGCTTGCGCTAGCATTGACGTTGGTTCTTCCTGCCCCCTGGTTTGTATTAGAAGTCTTGGAAGATGCTGATCCGATAGGCGTAGAACCTGCGGCGCCGGCATTAAGATTGTTTCTGCCTGCCTTGTTTTGTGTAGTAGTCGAGGTAGTTTTGGTAGACGAACTGGGTCGCGTTTCAGTGTCAGAATCATCGGACACTTCTAAATTGTCCCATTTAGAGTAATCAATTACCATTGTTGTTGATTAGTGGTGATTGGCAAATGTGTTTTCAAAAGCTTTGGATTTTACTACATTTGAATTGAGTTGGGGAAGAAATGGAAGAGTGTAAAGAAAAAAAGGCGCTTTTTAAATGTTACTACAGTTTGTCAAAAGTTGAGGGTATGGGAAGGCAACTTCAAACAATAATCAGTACAAAATCTCTAAAAGCGTTTTGATTCTGAATGTATAAATGACTGTTAGACAAACAGTCCATGTAATTTATGTTATTGGCACGTACCAAATCATCGTCTTCAGGAAAAGATTTGAAGAAAGTCGTTTATTTGTTTGTTAATATCAAGATCTCTGGATGAGTTGAAAGTCCTATCCTTGGTCGATTGCCAAAAGTCTTTGATATAGGGTAAGGGTCATTGTTTAGCTTTTACTAGAGGGTAAGGGCACAATTGCCAGATTCTTGGTATGGTAATCATATTATTTACTATGAAGTTTTTAAGGCTGCGTTTGGTTAGGAGATTAAATTTTTTTCATTTTTCGCAAATTTATTCTTTTTTTTTCCAAAGTTGAACCTCTTTACCTAAGGATTTTGGGATAAATTTGTAAACCTCTTTTTCAACTTTGCAAAAATCGTGTAAAATTTAATCCAACAACCAAACGCAAACGAAACCTGATCTTTGAAAGGAGGAAAAAAAAAAATGTCACGGGGATGGATTGACTCACTATTTTGTAGCCAATAAAAACATTAGCTTGTCAGTGTTTATGTTGTTTCTCCTGCGTAGAACGTATCCCTGAAAATCTTCACTACCACCAGGCTTCAATTTTGTTTATATAGGCATTGTCAGTGTCATTTGCTTCAAAATGAGTCAACGAAAGACACCACAAAACAAAGTTAAGGAAAAAACACTTAGTAAAGACGATTTGTTCGATTCGTACGATTTGCACTTTGATTGTGATCAGCGAGTTGATACTACGCGTCTTGACGATGGTGGCGTTGATGCTTCAAGCTTAAACAAAGATGGTCTCGAAATCCACCAAGACAAATCCCCGCGCTACTATGATGAGGCGGAAGAAATGAGTAGAAGCAAAAAGAGAGGCCGCGATAGTATTGTTAAACAAAAAGCTGAAAATAAAACTGCTTCTAAAGTCCGTTCTGTTGCTTCCACACCTGTAGTCCAGCCTTCCCGTACTGTTAATGCAGTAGCAGGAACCAGTTCTACTAGTGTTGATACGACCAGGCCTCCTGCTACCGGTTCCCATACCCGTCACCAAGGTCAAACCAATATCTCTCGTGATACAAGAAAAGGTAAATCACTTTTAGAGGGACCTCGCGATGATGCAATTACGACATCGCACAAAGGTTCTCGCAGTAAGGCACGTCGTGCTGCTGTTGAGCCGTTAGCTACTGAGAGAGCATCTGCTTCTAACACTCAAGTCAAGAGCAGACTTCAATCTTCGAAGAGACCTTCTTCAAAAACTCGCGACCTCAAAAATTCTTTAGGTTCTGGAATGGATGAGCACTGTTACGAGTCAAGAACGGCGAAACGACCTAGGCTTTCAGACAGAGACTATCCGACTGTAGGAACTTCAAGAGACACGGGAAATTTTTATCCTGGCCTGATGCAGCAACACCTGCCTACTCAGGAACCAAACCTCCGATACGGTCTTTCGACTTCTAGACGCTTTACAGAGTCAAGACGAATTTCAGCCTCAAGCTTTTATGATGACGGTTTGAACAATTTATACAGCTACGAGTCCTCTGAGGAGGCCAATAGCGATAGCTATTCTTCGCAGTCCAGAATTGAAAAAAGAATAGAAGATTTGATTAGTTTGTATAATGACCATGAATCACGTCAGTCCAGGGCTCAAGATAATGTGCTTGCAAAGGCTGAGGAGGTTCTTTCGGCAGAGTTATTTTACAAATTTCTTATCTACTGTTCGGAACAAGATCTAGATTATGGCATTCACGAGGTTATCATGAACGATACGAAAACTTTTTCAGCTGTTGTGACACGTGCTGTCAGTCACATCAAAGACGTTTAGGATCATTTTTAATTCAGAGAGACTTTTACTTTAATCAGTTGCTAGTATCCACATATCAATACATGATATTTACATGGAGTGGTCTTTGCTATCGCAGTTCTATAAATTTACTATCAAATAATGCCCAACTAAATGAGAAAAGCGAAGAGTATGTTCAAACCAATATATATTATTAGAGTCTCCAAAGAGGCAGTTCTTTTATCCAGGATCTTTTCATCTAGGTCATGGAGTGTGAGCGGGCTCAAGAAGTGTTTGAAGACTTGTTGAAGGTCTTGAAAAAGCTGTTTGTTTTATGGTTCAAGTTTGGGGTAGTAGTACACATAGGAAAGAAACGGAATACTTGTAAAATCTGGAATGAGGATCAAGAAATTGGGATGATGTTCCCGGGAGTGATGATTACCCATGGATGTAACAGAAGACAAATAAGGGTTAGTGCAAGTATGAAACATCAGGGATTAGTTAGAGCTCAAAGAAAGGAGAATGTTGTGATCGAGACTCAAAGTAGAGAAGTCTCGGAACAACAATGTCTCACCACTCCAGTGTATAGTTTCAATTGCACCCATGTTGGTATCGAAGAATAGGCAATTGAAAATCAAAATATCCATTTTTCACAAAACTTGTACGATCAAGTGTAAGGAAATGTTGTGAGCGATACTTGAAAGATTTTTTAAAAAAATTGTATGAGCTCAAAAATTGCTTCATAGAAATTAATAATATACAACCACTACATACACACACATTTAGTCCATTTCGTCAATCAAAGAATTCACAATCTTTTCTTCAGTCACCGAACCAGAGTCAAACAGCAAGGCAACAATATATTGGGACTCAAGGACCTTCATTTTGGCCAAAATCTTGTTGATCTCTTCCAACTTCAGTGTAGCAACAGCCCTACGGAAGTTTGCCGGCAACTGATCAAATGCCCGACGTTTGAATTGAACTTCGGGGTCGTTGCTGTTGGCCGGCGGCAAGTTGACAACTAATCTTGTGTTTGGGTTGAAAGGTCTCAGCGTAAACACCCCAACTTGCTCATACTCTTCTTCGTCCCGCTCTTCTTCGCCTCTGAAGACTCTGCCCCGTTGATGGACGTGCTCGTAGGTGTCCTTGAGATCCTTTGCAAACGCTTGATGGCACGGGTGATGCTTTTTTGCGACCTGGATGAAGAACATTTTGATTTCGTGTTTGGACATTCCAAGACAGTATCGCAGCAGCAATGCATTATTTACGAGTCGCTCTGCCTTTGCGTGTTCGCCTAGACACGAAGCTTTGAATGCGGCTTTCATTATTTCTGCTTCTTTGTCTTTGTTGACTATATCAGGGTGTGCGATCAAGTACTCACCTGCTCTCTCGTAGTCGCCGATGGGAACGTCTTCGAAAGCAAGTATGCGTGGTAACGAAGAATTGGCATTCTTGTTCTTCGGTGGTTCCTGAGTTTCGTCGCCTTTATCACTCCAAACTCTTCCAATAAGCATAGAATCGAGCAAATTCTGTAATTTATCATGACTGTCAGATATTTGGTGCGACATTAACTTCAAATGGCTGACAAAAGCGGCAGGTTTCAACGCGTAATCCTTTTTATTTGCCTATTCAACAGCTTGCCTAGTGTAGTTATCAATCATTGCGTCGTAAGTGGGTTCTGAGAGGTTGAGCTGGCATCTAGCGTTTGTGGAACTGCCACGGGCGACGCTGACGCAGCGGTCGAGGCTGTTGAGTTACTCTCTTGGAGACTGCTCAGCAGCAGCTACCAGACGTTTCATACGCGGGACCAATTCGGTAGTAACCTCAATTTTGGCTGACACGCGCTCGATATCCTGCTTCATCTTGTCGGACATTAGAGGAGTATCTTCAGGTCGACGATCCGCGAAGGGGTTGACGTAGTCGTCATATACGTAAGGGTCCTCAAATTCATCCGTTTCCTCGAGGATTTCAGCAGGTTTTGGTTTGGCGGAAGAGGATTTACCGGCGTTAGAATTGCTCCCTTGTGTCCTGCTTGCCTGGGGTGTTGTGCTTGCCTGAGGAGTTTTGCTACTCATCATTTTTTCAAACATTCTTTCGTCGAATTCTTGACGTTCTTCAGTGTCGGAATCATCGGACACTTCTAGATTGTCCCATTTGGAGTAATCAATGACCATTGTTGAATGTTTTTACTAAATTTCAAAAAAAAAAAAAAAAAAAAGGATACTTGATGTTTTGCTAGATTTCAAGCTAGTTGATGAGAAAAGAGAAGAATTTTAAATTTTGTTCTCAGTTTTGACCTGTGTGTACACTGTTTCTCACTTGTTCTACACTTTTCTCCATATCACATGCTTTCCTTGCGTCTTATTATTCCGATTCCACTTCTTCATATACCCTTCAAGCCATGAACGCTTTTGAAGGGATCCAGGACCACACTTTTCAGGCCATTCTGGACGGCACTTCAACAATCATAGACACGCTTGCGGCATCGATATCGAGTCCGAGCGCCACTACCGCAACCTCTACCGCTACATCCGCCTCTGCTTTTTCATTTATACCGTCAACAGGCTTCTTTGCAACGCTGGTGCGCAGGTTCGTGTCGGATCTCGGTTCTATATCATCTAACAGCACACAAATCCAGGCAGGCGCTTCAGAAAAGCTAGGCTTTGTCTCATCAAGGCTGATTCAATCGCTCTCTGCGGCAATCAAGGACAATGCTGTCGCAGAGAGCACTTCTGTTGCAAGCAAGGTGATTTCGTCGTACGTCTTTTCGCCGTTTGTTGGGTTGTGGTTCGGCACGGTACTGCTGCTTAACAGAACGATGGCTTTTGCAAATACCCGTCCGGCAGCGCCCATGGACTTCAAATTCAGAGTCCTGCTTCGTGGCATTGCCATTCTCAATCTGCTCAGACAACTTGTTCCGCTGATCAGTGCTCTGACGTGTATTCCCAACTCTACAATTGCGCTGTACATTCCAAAATACTTTGCAGTTGAAACATGTCCTTCTTCTTCTATTCTGTGGAACCTCTACTGCGCAATCTGTTTAGGCTACTTTGTAGAGACCTTTTCCAGCTCAATCCAAGGCGAGTTTCCACGAACCGACACTGGCATGACGCTCATTCGATTCTCGCTAGCGTTTCAGGAAATGCAGACCTTTGATCCAATGTCAGCCGAGTCGCTGCTGTTTGCCATCAATTCCACACTCACATTTGTCGCAATGCACATTTGCGGAATGTTTAATTTATTTGATTTCAGACTGATTCCATCCTCGCTTTTTGGTACGGGTTTCCTGACTTATTTCGGCTGGTCTGTGATCCACGGCACATTTCTCAATTTTCCTCTGGTATGCGTGTTTGTCTACTTTCATGACCTGATGTTGGTCATCATCATTCTGACCTGCGGACTAGTCTATCTATTTGGTCAGTCTATTGTGTCCGGGGGCCGACGCAACCTGACTGTATCATGGCCTGCAGCGCAACTTACGCTTAAGGATGATTTTTATCGGGTTCTTTTCAAAGTCGGTATTCTCGCGCTATCGGCGAGTTCTGAAACGACGTTCAGTACAGAGACCCAAGTGGTGAACAGACCGGCTTGTACTTGGGTTGAACTCGAAGCGCAGTCGCTGTTGGGTGAACCGAAAAATGTCAGAACTGGATCAATAAATAATAAACCAATTGATCTCATGCCACCCATTACGTCGGTTTATGACACACAAGTAGGATCAATTACAAGAACCGAGGATACCACAAAGTCTCCGTATGGCAAAGAGCTCTCAAACCTTCCAGAAGAGGTGGATTTATGTGTTCAAAAGGCTCAACTTAAGGATCACGGTTTCAAAACCACAGTGGTCATGTTTAAACACATGTTGTTTATTGTGGTTCAGTTCTTGTTCAACCTGGTTTGGGAGTTTAGTTTAAAGTATTTGATAAAGTACGAGCCTAGAAAGCTGAATGACGAACCCCGATTTGTTGAACATGAAGACGACAAAGAAGAGGAAACTGAACTTGAAAAGCCATTTACTGCTCCAAATCTCTCTGTGGTTTTTGATGACTACAAGACACTTGTATGGGGCAAACTGATGCCTGAGACAGACAGATCCAAAAACTATGTCCTTGAAACAGATGAAGACTTTTCATCGGACGAAGAGTACTACGAATACGAGTCCGATAGCGAGCAGTACTACGCGCTGAGCACGAGCACTGGAGCCAGCTATGGCGAGCATGTTAATTTACAGCGGCGCACATCTGCTATTCAACCAAACAAGGTCCAAGAAGTTCTCGATCTGGTATCGCCCGATTCTGCCTCTCTTGTTGATCTCATGTGTTTGGAGTCGCCCGAGGTATACGAGCAGCGCAAAATGTTGTCTGTCCATATGGACGCGGATCGCAACGGGCGACGAGTGCGCAAGGGACCAGTGACACGATCCCAGTACTTAGCCAAGGTCAAAGATGCGTCTGGAACGTTGATCTCGATCATGCGCGAGCGACGACTGCGGCAGTCTCTCGACTCCGATAAAGATAAAGATGGCGCAGATGAGGCTGTTTGTGTGGTTTGTCAGACTGATGCCAGAAACATTGTTTTGTGGCCGTGTCGGTGTCTGGCGCTATGCGATGGGTGTAGAGTGAGTCTGATGCATCGCGGTTTCAAAGGATGCGTGTGCTGTCGTCGGCCCGTAGAGTCGTTTAGTAAAATACATGTATCCTAATGAGTATAAAAAGGGCATTGTTTAGATTGAATGTGATGAATACATGTTTTATATAGTTATTTCCATGAGATAATAATCGAATATAGTTTTTGTATTGATACTTTTTTGTTCATGAAGAAAGGCTGATGTGATTATCGGTAGAAATCCGGTTTCTTGATATTCAAACCGTACTCTGCGACAGCTGATCCCAAGTTCTCCATTGTCAAGACCAGTTTTCCTTGACCATTAGCCCCTGCCGCCGACGATCCTCCAGCTCCTCCCTGAGGCCCGTTCGTAGTTCCAGCAGCAGCGCCTGCCGTACCCGCCGCGCCCGCAGCACTTCCGGGTGCACCACCGGCACCCGCAGCAGCTCCAGCACCGGCGCCCATCGGATCCATGAGCGCCTTGGCTCTCGCCTGCGGGTTCGCGGCGGTGCTCACGCTCGACGCCGACCGGATCCGCGAGTACTGGTACGCGTCAGACGCGATCTCCGAGACAAACTTCTGCGTGGCCAGGGCCAGCAACCGCTTGACGCGCGGGTCCGCAGTGCTGAGTCCCGACTTTGAGAGATAGTAGTCGGCTACGGCGTCGGGAATGATGGGCGCGTAGTTGTCGAGTTGCGAAAGGAAGTCGACGAGTGGAACGTCTTTGCGGGTGGGCAGAGATGCGGATGATGCGCCGGTGGTGGCATTGGTGTTTCCAGTGGTGGTATTGGTGTTGGTGTTGGTGGTACTGGTAGTATTGGTATTCGTGGTGGTGGTGCCGTTGAGCGATGCTGCACTCGAAACAGGCGACGTTTGGTCGACGTCTTGCATATCTACATCTTCAGTCATGGTTGATAGTGGATGTGCTTATTACTACACAGGCAAGTACAATATGGTATAAGAAGAGAAAAGGCATTTTGTCTGATTTGCATTTGTGTTCCTACTACTTCCTGGGCAAGGGCTTCCAGGGTCTAAGGTTATGCCTATGGACAAACAGTATTATAATACCAGTTATAATCGTTCAATAAAATACATAATAATATACAAATTTACACTATTTCACTCTATTTATAGTTTTCGAGCAGATGTGAGACCTTGAGGGCCAACTCATCGGCTTGGAGTCTTGTGGAGGCCTCAGCGTAGATTCTCACTACGTTTTCAGTTCCACTGGCTCTGACAAAACTTCTGCCTTGAGAGAACTTTTGCACCAAGTTATCGATGCCAGTTTGCAGCTCAGGAGGAGCCAACAGTCTTCTCTCAGCATCAGTGGTCTTGAACATAGTTCTGTCCTTGACTTCAGCCTTGGACAGACGGTTAGGAAGATCTGTGTACGCACTGTCCCAGTCAGAGGGCGAAAGGTCTTGAATCGTCAAAATGGCAAGCACCAAAAGCAGGTCGGAAAGAGCGTCACCGACGGTTTGATTGATGAGATCGCCAAGAGCAAGCAACGACTCAATGGCAGACTTTTGAGCAGGCGAAGACACCTTGAACGACTTCAAAGTCGCAACGGCTTGCGGATCAAACAACACGGTTCCATGGCCATTGGCCTCAAAGTAAACACCGATATCGAAATGCTGTGCAGCGTGGTGCAGATGCTTGACACCGGTCGGCGTGCACTCAACAGGAACCTTGAGAGTCTCGGTGAGGTAAGTAGTGGAAGATCCGTTGGCATACGCAGTTTGGACAACACCAATTCTCAGATCGGTTCCGCTTTGCTTGACCAAGTCGCCCAAGAAACTAGCAGCAAGGGTAGCGATTTTGTCGCCGTCGAGCAGTCTGAACTGGGAGTCTTTGTCGAGGAAAAAGAAAACGATTCTATCTGCGTCACCGTCGAAACTGGCGTACAGCTTGAGTGGGACGGGATCAATGTTTGCAGGCAGGCGCTGATTGGTTTTCACATGGTCAGCACCGCAGTCCTGGTTGAGCAGGTTGGGTGTGGTGTAGTTGTCATTGACAACTGTCAGGTCGACTAACCCGCCGAGGTGCTTGAGCAGCTCTTTGACTTTGGGGCCGCCTACTCCGTTTGCGGCATCTACAGTGATGGAGTACTTCTTGTTGAAGCCTGCAAGCACGTTTTGGTATGCTTCGCCGAGCTTCTCGTAGTATCCCTGCTCCGTTGGGGTGCCGTAGGCGTTGGGGGACCCAAGAGTGTTGAGAGCTCTGACAATGTAGTGCAGAATAGGGGTCGTGACCAGTCCGTAGTCTGTGGCATGGGTGTTTGTGACCTTGAGACCGTCTTGCAGGGATTGGATAAGCGCGGGGCCTGATTCACGCGAGTCTCTACCGTAGACAACTTTGGCAGGGATAGAGGTGTCAATATTGAGAGTCTTGACCAGGTTGTCGTAAATAGACGCAATTTCTTCGTCAGAACCGGCATTGGCCAACGAGGTGGCATAAGCCTCCCATGAGCTTTCAAGCATTTCACCCTGAAAAAAATAAACAAACAAAATGGTTAGTTTCAAAGAGTATACACAAAACACAAATCAACAAGCAAAAACGTACCTGAGGGTCAATAAGCTTGACACCGTTATCAGGAGCGGGGTTATGGGAAGCAGTGACCATGACACCAATGACCTGCGAGCCAAGGTACTGCGATCTCAGTGAGGCCAGAAGACCGACTCTGAAGATGGTTGATCCCAAAATATCGGCCTTGGTTCTGAATCCGGCAGTGCCGTAACTGAAGACCACGCCTTCGGGCTTGGGATGATTAGCTGAAAGCTTTGACAATTGAAGAAGCGAGGACATTTCGAAATCAAAAAAAGTGTAAATGAGTTAATGAAATGAGAATAGTGAGAAAGAAGAGAAGAAGGAAAGAGAGGAGAAGAAGAGAGATATAAAAAGAACTAAAAAAAAATTACATCTGAAAATAGAAATCTATAGTGTTCAAACGAATGGGCCACGCAACAAGATCAGCATTGAGCAATGGCATCGGGACACAGCACCAGTGCAAACTAGGCGGAGCCACGCAGTGAATGCGCATGGAAATAGCACGGTTTGGGACCGGTTCTCATGGCATTGATGGGCAGTTTCGAGTATTGAATGGGTGTTTTTGCGGTGCCGACTGCATGAAACGGGCTGAGTCGGGACACCGGTTCATTGTCAACTGAACAAGAGATATATAGATCACTGCTCTTTCTACGGGCTTTGCGGGTCTATCTCAGTGCCAGGCTTTCGGTGTGCCGGGCTTTTGGTCGAGTATGCATCACATGATCGGGTCCTTGCTCAGGGCCATTTCACATTTGAAGTTTATCATTTTAGACGATTTGTCCACACTTTTCGAGGCAGCGTTTCAGAATCACCGACTCTATAAGCCTCAAATCGTATGAAAGTCAACGTGTATATACAGCAATGCCACCTTCAATTTTAGTCTGCTCACGATTCACAACTCACAGGACACGAGCTAATCAAGTGTCCGTTACGGCAGTTGGCACAGTACGAATGCTCGGTCAAGGGCACTGAGGTTGTAGGTGTTCCGTTCAAATGACTATTCAGAAGTTGCAAACATGGACGGCTTGGTGTAGAAAAGGTTCGAATGATAGAAGTCGCTGACGAGACAACGAATCTCGGTGTTCAAACCACTCAAGTGCAAGATTTAGACCTGTAACTTCAACAATACATCTTTTCAACCACCCGTCCAATCGTAAGTATTCTCTAGTTATTTTCAATGGTTCATTTAGCTATGTACACTTTCTTTCTATAAACATAATCTACCAAGGTCTCCATCTGCTCTTTGGACTGCCGTTATTAGTCGAGGCACCAACTGCTGTTGCCGCAGGCGTTCCTGTAGCTTGAGCAGCCAGCTCTGCTTCCGCAATATCCACTGCTCTCAAAATGGCCTCTTCACGCTCCTGCTTTATCCTCTCTGCTTCAATATAATGAATTCTCTGTGGTCGCTGCATACTGTGTCCGTCTTCAACAGTAGGCTCGATGAACGTGGCGTTGTCGTTGCTCGAGGTCTTTCTTGTCATGCCGCGACGCTTCGAGGTCAAATCGTCCTTTTGTGACTCAGACAAATTGCCAAACAGCATGTCGCGCATCTTGAGCTGCCATCTGTAGGTGCCAGAGAAGACGTTTTCATAACCGTCGTTCCAGCGGTAGAAAAACACGCCAAACACGACAAGACTGGTGCCCAGGAACAGCGAAGTGTACCGAATACCAGTAGCAAATGCACCGTTCTCTACACGTCGCAAAACTTTGTACTGTCCCGGATACAGATCGCTGAACGGCCGAGGCGTGTACTGCAATCGCTTCAGTTGGTCTTTGACAATCCGATAGTTCTCGGGCTCTTTGGGCCGCAGAGTCCAGGACCGCTCTTTGCCTGGGGTTTTGTACTCTGACGGGTATCCCTCTGGTGGACGGAGATCCGTTTTGTCATAGGGATTGTAGGGCGCCTTGGGAGGGGTCCATCCGGGAGGATTTGCGCGACGGTCTGACATGGTTGAATGCTTGTGAATGAAAGGTGCTGATTTCGGAGTTTTTTTTTCTTCTCTCTTCTGTCCCAGAGAATTTCAAGATGTGCTGTTGATAGAACTTGATGCTTAGGAGTTGTATTTAAGCACATGCACTGCACGCAGCTGCGAGTATCTGAACTCAGATTGAAAAAGGCATATTTAATCCTTCTCAACGTCTTCTTAACGTCTTTTTCTGTCTACAAGAATACGCATTCAATAGTCTATAGCAATAATGATTGAAGTTGAGAATCTGACCTACGTGTTCCCCGACCAAACTGTGGGAATCCATCCTACGAGTTTCCAACTGCCCACTGGCTCCCGTACCTTGCTTATCGGTGCCAATGGTGCCGGCAAGTCCACCATTCTGAAAGTGTTGGCCGGTAAAACACTGGTCAAAGCCGGCACTGTGCACATCAACAACAAGGACCCTTTCCGTGATGGCAACTTGGATATTACTTATTTGGGTACCGAATGGGCAGGCAACCCTATTGTGCGCCATGATATTCCGGTCGTGCTGCTGCTGAGCTCAATTGGCGGCGACACTTATCCTGAGCGTCGTGACCAGCTTATTGACATTTTGGATATTGACTTGACCTGGCGTATGCACGCGGTGAGTGATGGTGAGCGTCGCCGTGTCCAGCTTGCCATGGGTCTGCTGCGTCCTTGGTCGGTTTTGTTGCTTGACGAAGTGACTGTCGATTTGGACGTGGTGGTGCGTGCGCGATTGCTCGAGTTCCTTAAGAACGAGACCGAAACACGCAAGGCCACAATCATCTACGCGACTCATATCTTCGACGGTCTTAGCGAGTGGCCGACTCATTTGGCGCATATGCACTTGGGCCGCATTTTGACTGTTGAAGAGCACGATTTGGACAAGGCACTGGCCAAGACTTTGGATGAGGAAAAGAAGACAAGAGTGCTGCGTAACGGGTACTTGTTGGAACTGGCTGTTGAATGGCTTACAGCAGACTTGAAGGAGCGTGGTCAGCGTAAAAGAAAGGCCAAGTGGAGCGACATTGAAAAGGACGTTTTCAAAGACGGGCCTTTGGAGAAGAACGGCGAGGATGGGTTTGACAAGTACTTCAAAGCCTCTCGTGCCAGAACCTGATTATAAACTTGTGTATACAGCTCTAGATTTTTGAACATATTATAGAAAATGAGAAACAAATGGTGATTAATATAGAATCGGTACGTGCGGCGCGGTGCCGGTGCTACGGGACATTTTCTAGTGTTACGAGGCTAGGCAATGATTGAAGAGAGTTGGAATTTACGCGCGTAGAATTTTCTTTATTTATTTCCCAGAAAAACGTGGTGGCGTCTTTTTGGCGTCAATCAATTAACAACCAAAACCGGACAAAAGTGAGCTCATTGTCCAAGGAGCGCAGCCCAAACCCCTCTCTGAAGGCAAATCACGCGAGTTCTGCCGTGGGGCTAAACGAGCTGGTATGCGAACGATACGAACACGCAAGCTTAGCTAGTAAAAAAAGAAGTAGTAGTAACGGTGCTTTGGGCTCTCAGATACTTGGATATTACAGAGACAATTGATCAGAAAAAAGACTGGTGAATTGGATGGTATTTGGCGCCGATGTTAGCAGGGCGGAAAGACAGCAGCAGCAGTAGGCAATGCTCAATGAAAATGAACGAGGATTAGCACATGCACTCGCAACGGTTTTTTTATTATTATTATTGCATTTTTTGTTTTTTTTCCAAAACTTTTTGTTGGATTTCGACTTTTGTGATTGAAAAAGCCGATAATTAGAAAATCACGATACTTTTTTTTTTTTTTTTTCGATTTTCTAATCAGGCCAAAAGCCAGTGTAGTCAGCGTCGATCCGGGGGTTATTTGGGGAGAGTTTGATTTTGGCGGGTGAACAGTGCCAGTTTGACGAGTTGTTAAAAAAAAAACGCGCCATTGTTCGGGTGGAACGTGGATCTGTTTCTGCATTCGGGAACAGGAGAACAATAATGCTGCTACTGCTGTTGCTACAGTGGAGGAGTAGATGAAGAAGGAGGGCAATGACGATGATGACGACGATGGTGATGGCTTTATATAAAATAAGGGGGTGGCGGTGATTGACGGTGGGTTGATCTGGCGGTGATTGTTGCGTGAGTGTTCCCAGATGTTAATTGTTCTTTGTGCGCTCGAAACCCAAACATTGAACCCAAATGTCAAGCTCCACGATCACGACTCCAAGTCGCCAGCTTCAACTGTCAGTAATCAATTAGTCGCAAATGATCAGTGGCAAGAACCTGCCATCATTGCCACTGCCGACCAGACGTGTTTCGGACATTCAAAAGAGACTTTGGTACTGGAGTCACTAATTAACGCTCGGATCTGCTATAAAATATTATTCACATCTACCCACATTATAAGATCATACGAAAAGATTTATTTATACTCCTTTGCATTTCCTTATTTCTCGTCTTTTTTTTTACTTCTTTTTTCTCTTCATCTTCTTCTAGTCCTCTACCTCATCCTTCTCATCTCTGGTGTCGTCTATTCAACAGCGACAGAGTCTGTAATTGTCCCCATCAGCCCTCTCCTGAACCCTACTAATTAGTCGCCTGGAGCCACTACCTCACTTACAAACACATCTTAATCACAATGGATTTAGTCCTCGAAGTCTGCGACACCTACGTGCTGGATCGCGCGTACGCCACTCTGTTCCCCAAGACCCAAACATGGCCTCTCGAACTCGTCAAGCTGCTCGGTCTTTCTCCTGCCACCCCCAACTTAGACTCCGCCAACAAACTCCTCAACGGAACCACTCTGCTCGACCATGCCCAAGGATCGTCGTTTGAACAAATTCTTCAAGCTACCACTCAGCATGTCTACGGCAAAGAACCCTTCTTGCTGACCCCTACTTCCTACGCTCTCGGCTCTATGTTTGATCGTACAAATTACATTCGTCAAATTGCCTCTTTGACCGTCATCGTCTCTATCTTTGGTCTCATTCTCTACTTCCTCACCGCTTCTTTGAGTTACATCTTTGTCTACGACAAGGCTAACCTCAGACATCCCAAGTTCCTCAAAAACCAAATCAGAATGGAAATTGTCCAAGCCGTCTCCGCCATCCCTTTCATGTCTCTGCTTACTGCTATTTGCTTTGCTCTTGAGCTCCATGGTCACTCTAAACTCTACTGGAACATTGATGATTACCCCCGTTGGTACTTGGCTGCTCAATTCGTTATGTTCCTCTTCTTCACTGATTGTGGTGTCTACTTCATTCACCGTGGCCTCCACCACCCTGTCGTTTACAAGGCCCTTCACAAGCCCCATCACAAATGGATCATCTCTACACCTTTCGCCTCCCATGCCTTCCACCCTGTCGACGGATTCCTTCAATCCGTTCCCTACCATGTTTTCCCCTTTGTGTTCCCTCTTCAAAAGGGTGCTTACATTTTCCTCTTCATTATTGTCAACATCTGGACCGTTATGATCCACGACGGTCAATACTTGGCCGATAACGTCATTGTCAACGGTACTGCTTGTCACACCATCCACCACTTGTACTTCAACTACAACTACGGTCAATACACCAGTCTGTGGGACCGTCTCGGTGGTTCTTACAGAAGACCCGATGCCGAGCTCTTTGACAAAAAGGCCAAAAACGACAAGGCCACCTGGAGAGAGCAAGCCCGTAAGATGGAGGCCTACGTCCAAGAAGTCGAGCATGGCGATGACCGTGTTTACGTTGGAGATGACAAGAAGACCAAATAAACCAAACGACCTTTTTCTTTTAATAACCTTTAAAATGAAAGGGCCCTAGAAAAACTAATGATGAAAATACAAAAAGAAAATCATACAAGAACTAATGATGAAAATAACAAATTTTATATTATATACTAATACACGAGCAATAACTTTTTTGAATAAGCAAAGATTTGATATTCATAATCTGTTCCTGAATGAATCAGCATGGGGTAATATTCTGTGTTACAAACGTTGAATCAGACTTTTCCTTACAATACAAATGAGATCTTAAAAGTGTGTATAATATTGTCCCAATTAGGAAATGTTCACTTTTTTTTCCAAAAGAAGAATAATTATATGAGGGCCGCGCAAACAAAATCTTACATTTCAACTTTTTTTTGAAAATTGAGTTATATAGTAAAAAGTGACCCTCTTGATAAGCTCTCTTAGATGCAAATACTTAGTTTCCTTTGCAACTCATTTTGTGGTCTCTAGAGGCCAATCTATAACGACAGTGGAACATGTCAAAATTGCGATTTTTGATGGATGTTGAAGCCCAGATCGAGGCGCATCTAATGATGCTAAAATAAAGTCGTTAGCCCTCCTGGAAATGATTTTATTAGCTGTAATGTCTCTACATACTAAACTTTTCCATTATTCAAATCACCACTTTTTAATACTAGGGTAAGGATTTCTACTTAGTTGTGCAAAACAGTTTTTTACGTTTTTCTCAAAACTTGATTTTTGGGAGAAAGAACTTGAGAGTTGATTTTCTCAGAAAACAAAAATCCCTCAAATGTAAGATTTTGTTTGCGCGGCCCTCATATAGATCTCGTTGGCAAGATCAAGAGATTCGAAGGACTGAGGCAAGTTGAAGCATTTCGTATTACAATTTTATGATCCTGGATCATCACATATATTTCCCTATATTATAGACACGTTGTGGTGTTCATTACCACAATGATTTAATGAACACAATTGGGGAAAAAAACTAAGTAAATAAATAAAACTCATGATGTCTATTATAATATTCATTATTCACTTTAAATCTCTATCAACACTCATAAAAACAAGAAAAAACAAAAAAAACAAATAAAATGCTATGTAAAATTCCTCAAACATCCTCCTGTTTGACCTCATATCTCCAACCTTCTATCATTTGAACAACTTTCTCCTGCTCCGTACTAAACGGAATCATCCTAACAAGTTTCATTTTCCCCTTCAACATGTTATATTCAGGTTCAGACATGTTCAAGTTCCGAGGCAAAAATGGAGCCTTGACTTTCTGCAACGATGATTGGGGCCTAGCGGCCGGCTTCCGTAGTGATTTGAGCGAGTTAGACCGCTTGTATTTGTGCAAACAAAGCATATCAATGAGGCTCAGTTGGGAAGACTTACGTTTCTGGGGTTGTGACGTAACCGGAATGGGTTTAGATACTAAAACCTCAGTTTCCAGATATTTGCCAGGCAAAGACTGCCCAGATTCAACTACTCTGTAAAGTTGTATCGAAGAGTCACTGGAATCTGACAGCGCGGGCGATGGGCTGCGAGAGTCAATGACAATAGGTGAAGAGTCTTGCTCGGGTGATTTGTCATTTGAGGTTTCAACCGCCTTGGTACTAACTTTTGGTTCCTCAGTAGGCCGCAAATAGGGTGGTTTCAACTTGGGTATCTTGATATCGCTATTGGAAATGGCAGATAGAATCTTGCTGGTTTCCTTTGAGCTTTTGACAGCTTGAGAACCTATGGAGTTTTCTGTTGGAGAATCAGAAGCTTGTACATCGCGATTATCAACTGGAGATTCACCCTTGGCTCTCGAATCGTCGCTTTTTTGAAGTGTAATAGTCTCGTTTTCAGTAGCCGGTTTATTGGTACTAGAATCCTTCAAAATCTCAGCATTCTGCAGATCATCTACATCGTCTGTAGATGTTAAATCTACTAGATCAACTGGATCAGTAGTAGTCTTTAAAATAGCTGAATCCCCTGTATTGGGTTTATCTGCTGGTTCTGTAGGTGAAGCTGGTTTAGAAGGAACTGAACTAGGTTCAACAGATATGGATTCAGGAGCAGCCGGTTCACGCTTAGTGCTTGTAGATTCAACCAAGTTATCGTTTTCCAAAGGTCCAGTAAGTTCAATGCTAAATTGACTCGCTTTTTTGGTTGGGCTTGTCACAACACCAGTGTTAACTGAATCAGTTGATTGAATTTCAATTAATTGAGTATTCTGATTAATTGAAGGAACCAATGCAGCAGAATTAACATTGTTGTCGGGATCAATAGGTTTGGCCAATTCAATTTTATCAACAGCACCGGAAGGTTCTATTGATTTGGGTTTGGTAACAACACTAGCAGATTGGTCAGAACCGGGTGTGTTCATTTTTTCTGCTACATTTACCGGAATGCTTTGCTTAACCGCAGTCAATATATCAACACTTTTATTCGGTTCAGATATATCCGCTGGTGAAGTCTCAGTAGTACTGTTTGCTACGCTAGCCAGTGTCGATTCAGCGGTTTGGACAATTGGAGCATTTGTATCGGCTTTGGAGACTGAGTCAATCGAGCTCGATTTGGTAGCCAAACTAGTTGATTTGATAGACTCCACCAGTTTAACCGGGACAGCTGCGTTGACAGGTTTGAATCCAGTATTTGTCTTAAGATGCTTTGCTGGAGGAGTCAAATCATCGGTTTCGACAGGAGTCTCTGAATCGTCATGTTTGGTTGTCGCATTGAAATGTTTGGATTCAGATTCACCTTTTAAAGAAGAACGTTTCCGTTTAGACTTCAAACGTTTACGCTTGGTCAGAAGGTTTGGATGAGTTGGTTTGGGTGGAAGATGTGCATCAAAATGTTTGGCAAGCGAACTTGTATCAGTCAAATTGTCCAAATGACTTGATCTAGGACGTTTTAGTGAAGAAACTGGACTGACCAAGTTGGCCGCAATGCCTGGATCTGTAGACTCTGGACTAGCACTAGAAGTGGTAGGTGTGATTGCGGCATTCAAATCGGCTGATGTAACAGTAGGGGTGGAGTTGACGGGGTTGAAGGTAATAGTCGATTGAGCTGTTTCGATATGTTTGACTGAAACGGTTGAATCGACAGTTTTGATTGGAACATTAGTATCACCAGTATTAGTCGGAGTAGAAGTTTCCAGAGAAACTGATGAGTCTATAGGGACCAAAGAGGCTGGAGAATCTGAAGAATCTGTTGGAGCAGACGGTACTGGAGAGACAGACTGAACTGCTGGAACAGATGATGCTGAAGGGACAGGCGAGACTGCATAAGCAGATGGAACAGAAGGATCAGACGAGACTACTGGAACAGATGAAGTCGAAAGATCAGACAAGATTGCAGAAGTTGTAGGAGCTGATGAAGTTGGAGGAACCGACAAAGCCGGAGAAACTGATGAAACTGCAGGAGTTGACAACGTTGAAGAAGCCAAAGAAACTGAAGGAACAGACAAGAGTTCTGGAACTGACGCAGCCAAATGAGCGGGCGAAGCCGCAGGGGTAGATGAGGCTGAAGGAACCGGTGAAACCGATGGCGCCAACGAAGCTGAGGAGGCCAACAAAATTTCAGGAGCCGATGAAGTTGCAGGAACAGAAGAAACTGCAGAAACAGAAGGAGGCGAAGCAGCCGGAGAAGTTGCAGGAACTGAAGAAGTAGTAGGAGTTAAAGAAGCGGTAGGAATTGAAGGGGCAGTAGAAACTGAAGGATCAGTAGAAATTGAAGGATCAGTAGGAACTGAAGGATCAGTAGGAACTGAAGGATCAGTAGGAACTGAAGGATCAGTAGGAACTGAAGGATCAGTAGGAACTGAAGGATCAGTAGGAACTGAAGGATCAGTAGGAACTGAAGGATCAGTAGGAACTGAAGGATCAGTAGGAACTGAAGGATCAGTAGGAACTGAAGGATCAGTAGGAACTGAAGGATCAGTAGGAACTGAAGGATCAGTAGGAACTGAAGAAGTAGTAGGGGCTGAAGAAGTAGTAGGGGCTGAAGAAGTAGTAGGAGCTGAAGAAGTAGTAGGGGCTGAAGAAGTAGTAGGGACCGAAGGAACTGAAGAAGCAGAAGGAGCAGTAAGAACTGTCGAACTTGCGGGAACAGAAGCTGAAGCAATTGATGAACTTGCAGAGACCGACGAAGCTGTGCGTTTTTGTTTCGCTTTTTTATCGGAACTACTAGAAGCACCCGTCGCCATAGGAATGTTAGTGCGTATAACCGCATCAGTCAAAGAAGGCTTGTGTTTCTTGCCATACAGCCCCATTCTCAAAAACTCGGTTCTAAACGCATCAGTTATATGTTGAGATGTCAATGTCGATGTCGATTTGGACCATTTGGACTTGGTCGAACCAGCAGAGCGACTTTTATTCGGTTTACGCGGAAATTCTGGTTGATTTGCTGGCGGATTCTCATTCAAAGTATTTGCAGTAGCAGAGCCACCGAGGACCGATGCTTGAAAAGCTTTTTGCATTACTGCGACAATATCCTTTCGTGTGACTTTTTCTTTATTTTCCTTCCAGTTTACAGATTTAGTTAGAGCAGTTGAGTCAGAATCGCTGGTTGTGCTTGGATTATCACTCGGTTGCACTGAACTTGGCTTAGCACTGGAGTTACCTGTGTTTGGTATGACAACATCGATAGATTTGTCTTGTGAATTGCTGGATTCAACGACAGAATTGTCCTCCAAAACTAAAGTAACGGAGTCTTCGGATTTGGCAGGTTCAATTGCGACGGTCGAAATGGAATCGATGTTTGATTCTGAGTCGATCTGTTCTTCAATTGGACCGGTTAGAATGATTTTTTGTGTACTGCTTACACTTGATGTATTGGCTGTATCTGTTGAAGTGAGTGCGCTGACTGTTTCAGCTCTATTGGCTATATGCGTAGATGCGGATTGACTATTTGGAACAGCTGGATTTTGTTCATCATTCACAGAATTGGTCGTTATTGTCGACTGTATCTGATCTATAGTTGCTTGATTCGAATTAGCGAAAAGAGTTGGTTTCGTCTGGCCGATGCCATGCATTGATTTGACTACACCAGTAATGTTATTAGGGATTTTTTGAAACACCGGTTGGTTATGGGTACGTGGTATAGCCAGTCGTGATTGATTCTTTAATCTAACTGGAGAGGTTGATTTCACTTGATGAGACGGTTTGATTGATTTCATATCATCTAGCGATTTGAGTTGTTTGATTTGGTGTGTCGTTTGAGTTGTGGCCGCAGATTGGGCTTCGTGGGAAACTGGCACATTTGGTATAGATGGTTGAGTAGTTTGGTCAGGTTCAACATGTTCAGCAGGCTCGGCAGATTCGACATGTCCGACAGGCTCGGCATGTTCAGCAGATTCGACAGGTTCGACAGGTTCAACATGTTCAGTAGAGTCGACAGGTTCAACAGATCCAAGGGGCTCAAAAGGTTCTAGAGGTTCAAAAGGGTCAACAGGTTGATTGGTTTGGACAAGTTGATCAGTTTGATCTGGTATGACGTGTTGAACAGGTTGGTTGGATTGGTCAAACTGAGCGGATGGGTTGGATTGATCAAATTGAGCAGGTTGGCTGGATTGATCAAACTGGACAGATTGGCTGGATTGATCATATTGAACAGTTTGATTAGACTGATCAAACTGAGCCGGTTGAACAGATTCCGCAGGTTGCACAAGTTGCAAATTCGAATAAACGTCAAGACCAGACATCTGATTTCGATGATCAGTTTGCACAGATTGTACAGGTTGCGACGCAGAAGGATAGTTGGAAAGACCAGGAACCTGCACATGCTGAGCCGATGGGAAAGGTTGAGTATGCTGAGAAGGTTGGAAAAGTGTAGTAGTATGCTGAGAAGATTGGAAAGGTTGTGCATGCTGAACGACTTGAGCAGGCTGGAACGACTGAAGGTGCCCAGCAAGCTGGAGCTGCTGAATGTATTGAGCATTTTGGACGTTTTGAGCACGCCGAAGCTGCATTGCATATTGATTAAGTTGAGCAAGCTGAGCAGCTTGGTAATATTGATTAGGCTGAATGTGCTGAATGTGCTGCTGAGCGGATTGAACATACTGATAAGGCTGGATGTGTTGAACGGATTGAATGTACTGATTAGACTGAATGTTTTGAGCCGATTGAACAGAGCGACCATGCTGAGGATACTGAACGGATTGCACCGGTTGTGTAGGAGGATTGACAGAAAGACCAGGGGTCTGAACCTGTCGAGCAGAAGGTTGAATTGGCCTGACCTGCTGAGCATCTTGAACAGACTGCATACGCTGCATCTGCTGCGCAACAGGACGGAAAGAAAGGCCGGGAGCCGTCGTGTCATCTGAACCACCAGCTCTGGCCATGTTTGACGAGTCAGTCATCCGACTAGGAGCAGCAGCGCTTGCCAGCCCAGGTGAGGGTTCGGTTTCCGCAGTCAGATCAACCACATCTTCCAACGCCGGTCCCATTGCTCTATCCGAATCGTCTCTGTGTGGAGAAGAATCAACGCTTGAACTTGAGTCGTATACCTTTGTAGTCGTAGGGGTCTGTACACCAGATCTGCCATTCGGTATCAAATCGCTGTGCTCAGTTACTGGTTTGACTACTTGCGGAGGTTCACTCGCACTATTCGCGTCACTCGAGTCTCGCACATCCAATCCTCCGGATTCACACATTTCCTCGGTGATCTTCCTTAACTTTCTACTCAAGCTATCCAAATCCAATCCGAACTCATCATCTTCATCATCTTCATCTTGAATCTCATTTTCAACCTCATCTCGAATCTCATCTTGAATCTCATCTTGAATCTCATCCTCATTTCCACCTTCACCCTCAGATCGCTTACGCTTCACACCAAGCCCCGACTTGTTGCTTTCCCATTTGCGCAGGCTTTTCAGCCACGCAGCATACCGCTGCTCCGCATCTGTATCAACCGGAATCGCATCCAACCCTCTTAGCGGCGCATTCACACTACTCTGCGTCGTCGATCCTGCTCCACCACCACCACTGCTGCTGTCGTTGTGCGTTTCTCCATGCCTACTAGTCGGCTCGTTAGACTCTTCAGATGCCGGCAACTCACCCTTGTTTCGCGCCCACCGATCCAGACGCGTTTGTATATCTTTCTGTAACTCTTGGGCCGATCCCCCGGCATGCTGTTGCTGATGCTGTTGTTGCTCCCGCCGCTGCCGCGCTGACATGGGATCAGGGAGCCCTTCGGCCTGGCACAGCTCGAGAAACCGAGATCTGATGTTGACGATACGCCGTGGCGATTCAAAGTACTCCTCCATTTGGAATATATATGTGTAATATAATGTGTATGCGTAGATATGATTGTGTGTTGCAGAATGAAAAAGGTGGAGAGGTTTTTGGAATAAGCAGAACTAAAAAAAAATATAAAAAATGGGTGTACATGAACAAAACCTCGATCCAAGTACGAAATGTTTATAAAATCATTGTAGGTTTATGTACAAATGCTAATTCAAGTATGAATAGTTGTATAGAGTTAAAAAAGTAGAAACTTGTTGGTGTACATCTATCACTTACAAAAAAGTGAATGAACAATTTACCGAACGCGTCAATATGAGACACTGATGCAAAAGTATCTACACAATCGGACATCCTGTGTTCCAACTTAAATGTCCAAAATCCACCCTTGGAGATGGGTGGTTTTTTTATAGTTTTCACTTCTGATAGGAGCCAGGATCAATCACGACTCGACAGCAAACCGACAAAAGATCTATAGAATTAGTACTAGTTGCATCGGTGCCGGTCATATCAGCATTTACTATCGCCATACACCATACTCTACCAACACATCACCGAATACGATTCTATTGAATTACAATGAACGCTTCGCACTTCAGATACATTTATCTTACACTCTGCACTTTAAGGAATACACATGTGCTTTACGCTTTGTACTTTACACATTAACACTTAATCTGCTTTACCTAATTTCCTTCTGTACCTTTACTAATCGCCTCCAAGGCCGTGACTTTCTTTCGTTTTGCCAGTCCTTTTTTTTGGTTCCACCATCGCCGCCGCTATCACATAGATACACCTACACCCACACCTCACCGTCTGCTTTGGAAACACCATTGTCGCCCATTTCCATCTCTCTCACACACCACCGCACTTTAAATTTTCTCCTCAAACCACCCCATACCCCCCGCTCCAATCACTTACATCTGAGAACAATGGATACACAAGACCGTCTTTTCCGGTTCACCTGGCCCCACGTCTCGTCCACAACGCTGCGCAGCACCGGCGTCTACCTCTCCGGCGTGTTCTACGCCCTCGGGTTCTACGCCCTGCTCGACTCCGCGCTCTTCTCCAAGTCGATCAAAAACGGGTCAATTGTTCATATCGGGTTCGCCGACTGGGTCCCCTTTCTCGTCTCCTCGCTCGGCATGCTCATCATCAACATTGTCGACAAGGCAAGATTGCAAAGCTCGACCGACAGCGGCGCCGGGTTCTCGTTCTCGGCTTCGGGCGGCAGCGACGCCGACTGGCAGGCCAAGGTCGTCCTGTTCCTGGGGTTCGCTAGTCTGGCTGGCGGATTGGCCGGAAGCATCGTCATCTTGGTCATCAAGTATATCGTCAAGGAGTTCCCTATGCCCACTTTGGGTATGGGCATTTTGAACGTCGTGGCAAACGGGTCCGTCATGGTCTCCACGATCCTGCTCTGGCTCGCCCAGAACCTCGAAGACGAATACAGCTACAATCTCCAACTGTAGTGAACTGGTTCATTTATACATCTATACAACAAGCCATATCACGTATATCTACAAATTAACGTTCAGAAACCACGTCTGACCCCAGATTTTATTTTCCAATATTCGTTCGTGCTGCATGTATGAACAGTCAAATAAAAAACATCTTGAGTATTTCTAGTGTGTACCATGAAAAACAAGAACAAAATACAAGCTTGATATATAGGAATAAGCGCGCTATTGAAACAATACATTATATACTGCAAAGTGATATTAAAACTCTGTAAAGAAACAAACATTTAGAGAGAAAAAAATTGTTGTTATTTTAAAAATTATTTCTTATTCCTGTTTTCATCATCATCATCATAATCATCACTTAATGTATTGATCTAAATTAATGCCTTCTGCTTCCAGGGCAGGACGAGCATGGGCTGGGACAAGTTTATCATTCAAAGCGGGAGCAATCGAGAGTTCCATGGCAGTAAAGTTAAATAGAGGGGGTAGAGGGGCAGGAGGTCTTCCCTTCAAAACATCAACCAAGACGGTGTTTGGATCTCTCAACTCGTCAAAGAAAGGATGAACCATGGTTTCAACAGCAGATAATCTTGAACCTGGAGAGTACTCGAGCAGAATAGAAATCAAATCAATAGCTTCGGCAGGAGCCATTTTAAAGACTTTTGAGAAAGGGTGGGGCTTGATTTGTGGGAACTTGTGTTCCATGTAGCTGGGATTCATTGTTCTGACTTGTTCTCTTGTGGGGGTTCCCAAGACCTTGATGATCTCCACGAGTTGGTCAATGCCAGACTCGCCGGGGAAAATGGGCTTACCAAGCATCAATTCAGCCATGACGCAACCAGAGGACCAAACATCGATTTTGGTGGTGTAGTTGCTAGCTCCGAATATCAGTTCTGGCGCTCTGTAGTATCGCGAGCAAATGTACGAAACGTTGGATTCGCCGGCCACAAGGATTTTGGCAGAACCAAAGTCGCACAATTTCAGAATGCCGGTGCGAGGATCTACTAATAAGTTTTGGGGTTTGATGTCTCTGTGGCAAATACCGAGAGAGTGAATGTAGGCAAGGGATCTGAACAATTGGTAGGTGTACAACTTGATGTCCAACATGGGCATTGAAATCTTGTTTCTTAGAAAGTTTCGCAGTGTTCTGTAGACTGTTTCTGGAACGTATTCCAAGACCAGGTTGAGGTATACATCGCCCTTTTCTTTTGAGTAGAAGAAAGCTTTCAGTTCGCAGATATTTGGATGAGAGACTTTGCGCATGATTTCGAGTTCTCTGTTTTTGAATCTGTTGTCTTGCAGAACTCTTTTGATGGCGACATCTTCGTTTGAAGGAGACAGCTTTGTTTGAAAGACAATTCCAAAAGAACCGCTACCAACAACTGTTTGCTTCGTGTAGACAAGTTCTCTGGGTTCTCCGGTTTTACCGTCCTGCACTACTTCGCGGACGAGAGACATGATGAAAGGCGGTGTATAGATTCAACACAAGAAAGGTGTATTGAAGTTATTTTTTTGCTCGCTGTTGTAACGACGAGAGGAAGAAAAAGTGGAGAGTAAAAGAAATAAAAGTGAAGCGTGAAAATAAAATAAAGTGTGCCACGTTGCTCCAGAGATTTTGGTGTTCAAGCAAATGGTATTGGGTTTGATGAAAATTCGGAGTGTGGAGATGGCGATTGGGGATGTTTGTGAGCAGGTTGTTTAATGGCTTTTTTGTTGTTTTTAAGGAAAGTTGTTTTTTTTTTTTTTTTGATGGGGAAGAAGATGACGATTGTTGGCAAAGATGTTTGAAAGGAGGATGAATGGGATTGCTGTTTAGAACGTGTAAATAAAAAGTTGTTGTAGAAGGTAGAGAGTAGCAAAGTCAAAGATGGGTTTGCAGTGGTGATAATGGCAGTTGTTATTTACTGGTTACGATGGTGGGGACAGTGGTGGTGGCAGTGGCGAGGACAATAGTAGTTTTTAAGAGAGAATTGGTATAATTTGATGATTGAACAAAAGGTAAAAGAATCAATCAAACAAGTGGGAGAAGAGAAAAGAGGGAAGAGAGAGAAAGAGAGGAGGAAGAGGGAAAAGGAAAGAAGGTAACAGAAAACGGGTAGTAGTGAGAGAAAAAAAAAATATTACAACAAACGAGGACGGGGGAAAATTGGCAAGGCAAAAAAACAGCTGGTAAAAAACAAGTGTGTGTTTTTGTATGTGAAAACTTATAAGGACCCGGATATATACACAACAGGCTGTGTTGGTAGGTAAATGGGATCTGTAGATGATCAACCAGTGAGTTGACAGAAGTATTGAAGGACTAACAAATCAGTGGATCAATGAATGGTTTTGTGAATAAAAGTAATAAAGAAGAAGAAGAAGGAGAATGAGAAACAAGAGAAATGTTGTTTGTATTTATTTCACAGCTGGTTCATTACAGCAAATATGCCGCTGTCATGTTATAGCACAGACGATATGTGATGGTTTTCACCACAAGCTAAGTGAGTAACATTACAGTCAGGGTGTGGTAAATACAACAACATTAAACAGGTAATTACGACAACGACAATGTTGCAAATTTATATACAACATTGCCTCTGTGGTTGATTCCGAAATCAAAATGTATGCTCGTTGATTGGATAAAACCTCGGAGGAGGGTCTAATTTCTGATTTTCCCTTGTTGTACACTCAACAAGACCCACGGAATAAATTGTATGAAACTGGCACACACACCTTATTATTGTATGTAATTTGTGCACTTGTCATTCACCCATTTTTTACTACTTTATGGAGCAAGAAAAGCTACAGCTGGAAAATAATAACAATAATAAAGTGTACACAGAGAAAAGGAAAACTCTATACGTTGTGTGCATACGCCTATTTAATTGGATGGCGCTGTTCTTGGGCGTCGTCGTCGTGGATTTGGTGGTGGTGGTTGAGGTGGTCAGATGAGCATGTGTGTGTATTTATTATGCACAATTGTAAAAAAAGCCTTGCTACGGTTTCTTATTCCAATTTCTTGGTGAGTGGCCTTAATGTGGAATTGGCAGAACATCAAGGCCAAACATCTGTGTACAGCTCATTAACCAGTGCAAAACGCCGTCTGCTCAGGATGCAAATGTAAAAGAATCATGGAAAAGACCCTTTTTATTTTTGGCTTGCTTGGTTGTATAGTTCCGTTGTGTATTTAGTTATTATTACACGTAAGATGTTGTGTTGTTGTTCGGTTCAACTTCCAAATTCATACAGTTACACTGGCTTTGTTGTTATGTTTTTCCGTTTGGAAAAGGTGTTGCACAGCAACACCCCGTGTGTTGCTTGATCTATGACATCGACAGTGTTGTTTCGTCACAGAGTGGTGTACACACCACAACTTACCCTCTCTTTCTTTATTTGCTTGTGTCTGTAGACAAAAATGAAGGTAAGTTTAACAGTTGAATAGCATCACCACCTTATCTATACACAGTATATCGCTTATGACGTTATGTCAATACAGTTGTTGTTTAGAATCATGGACACAAGAGCAGATGATGGAGGCAACTGAAAAATATAAGCGAAGCATTTGAGACATGCAAGAATCAAGAATCAAGAATCAAGAATCAAGAATCAAGAATCAAGAATAAGGAAATGTACACACACATCTGGAAAAGGAGGAGCCTTATGTTTGCAGAAGAAGGTTTTTGATTGATTGGAAGAAACTTGTGTGTGTACATCTGGTTTCAAGCAGTGATCAGCTGCTTTGGAAAAGGGTTTTGAAACTATGATTTAGGAGGTGGGTGAATACGATGAGGAGATTTGAAGGTATCTTTGAAACCCCAGCTTTGATGAACAACAGTACTCATATCCTCGCCTTATCTACAGATCTCGAAGAACACACTATTTAAAAAATCTGTTTCCATTTACTCGCAACGACTCTTGTACACACCAGAGAATCACACTGCATTTGACAAATAAGAAGGACTATTTGTAAAGCACGTAATAAAAGCACTTCATGATCTTATCTTGACTTTTGTTTCACATTAGGCACAGCATACACACATCTAGATTTATCTATACACACTGTTGTGTGGCGACAGCGACGTAAATCAAAATTCGATATGTATCCGCCATTCACTCAAAAAACCACAGTTGAAGCAAGTTCATCAACAAAGTCAACCGATTATGCTGAGTACATCTACATCACGCTGATGTTGATGTGTATGTACATGTTTGACGTTAAATTGCTTGCAGTATCCACACTGTAAATGCTATCATGGTCCCCCCACGCTTTCCAAACTAGTTTTTACAACTCCAGCTTGCTTTCTGTGGGATCTACACATAATACAGCCAGATCTTTTTTTTCAACCCTCAAAATTCCATCTAATTTTTCATATCACTACACACATTTGCATCTAGACCTACTTCTTGAGGCTATCTAATCTAGCTTGTAAATCGTCATCATCGTTCCCGGCACCCACGGCCTGCGCCACTCTTTGGTCGTTTCTGACATCGCTGGCACCAGCATGGATGGCCGACGAAGGGGTCGCGCCTAGCGCCTGGTTCAAATCAATTCCAATCTCGTCCAGAACCTGGTTCACAATCTCCTCGCTCTCCTCCTCATCGTCCGCCTCCATCGAATCATCTATAGCGTCCTCCATCATCTCCTGGCGCTGATCCATCATATCGTTCTCCCGCTCAAACTCCATAGCAATGCGCTGCAAGCTGGGCAGGTTCATGCTCCGGTTCATCGCGCCCATCACCTGCGTCGCGCCCTTCATGCTCACCATCATCTGCTGCGAGCTGCCCACCGTCTGGATACGCAGCGACACGGCCTGCAACTGCGTCTTCATCTGATAAAACTTCTGAATGTACTTGCGCGTCCGCACCAAATCCTTCGCCATCACCTGCACCGACCCCATCTGCCCCTGCTTCGCAGATTTCTTGATATCGGCAATCAGCTTCTTCTCCTGCGTCTCCAGCTTCCCCCGTTCGCGGTCAAGCTCGCGTTGTGTTCGTTCAAGCGACCGTTGGTGTTTCCTTAGCCGCTCTTGCGGCGTCATCCGTTTACCAAACGCCCAATCAAGTACTTGCATTTTGTGTGTTTTTTTTTATTGGAAGAAGGCGTTTCGAAGAGTGTGAATGGAGGGGAAAAGATGGGCAAAAGTGTAGAGATATGGGGAGAAAGAAAAAGCGGCGTTGCTCAATTCGAAACAGCCAATTTGGGCAAGGGTTGTTTATGAGTGCACGGCTATGCAGACTTTAAATTTGACCAACCGATCAAGTGTGTGAATAGACTCGACTGATTGATAAAGTGTGGCATTGAATGAATTCTACTATCTGACTAAGTGCATTATTGAACATGAAATATATACAGATTATTTAAGAGAAACCAAGTTATTTTGAACCAGGTACTCGACAACCTGCTGAACACCCTGTTCAACAGTGATATCAACGTTCTTAATTGTGATTTCGGCGTTCAAGGGCTCTTCATAGGGCGCAGAGATACCAGTGAACTCTTTAATCTCACCGGCTCTTGCCTTTTTGTAAAGTCCCTTTGGATCACGCTGCTCAGCGACTTCCACAGGAACCTCGACATAGACCTCCACAAACGGCAGGCCGGCGGCCTTGTGCAATTCACGCGCGAAGTCTCTATCCTTTCTGTACGGCGAGATGAACGAGGTCAGCGCCACGGTTGTGGAGTCGGCAAACAGCTTGGCGACCTCGGAGATACGGCGGATGTTTTCGTTGCGGGCCTCTTCCGAGAAGCCCAGGTCTTTGTTGAGGCCGAAACGGATGTTGTCGCCGTCGAGACGGTATGAGTTGACGCCGTGGTGCAGGAGGTGCTGCTCGAGCGCAGTGGCGATGGTGGACTTGCCGCTGGCGGACAGCCCGGTGAACCAGACGGTAAGACCCTTTTGGTGAGTCAAGTCGACGCGCTCAGCGTGTGTCAAACCCTCGTGCCAAGTGATGTTGGTAGCCATTATTGCAATTGTCTAGAGAAAAAGAATAAAATAAATATACGTGTATAAACGGAGATGCAAAAGATGCAAACAAAGTGTAAAGTACCCAAAGATGTGAAGAAAAAAAGAAAGAGAAGAAAAGAATAAATTTCGGATTTTCACTTGTTTATATATTTATAAAGATGGTTTTGGTTTATCGAGGCATGGTTGGCTGAATATTTCATCATTTCGAGCGGATTCACCAAGCGTTTTGTTGTGTATAGATACATTTGGGTTTTGTCAGGAAATTGTCATAGTAAAACAGGGTTTTTTATACCGTTTGGACCAGCGTTTTGGTGTGTTTGTAGCTGATCGAAATCTTTGCCTGAAATGAGTTGATATCACGGGGTAATGATTAAATAGGAAACTGGCTATATCTGAATACTACCATTTTAGGAAGGTAAAACGTGATGCTGCGTTTTAGGTAAGATTCTATATGCAAAATTATGACTTATACACTTTACTGAGACTTATGTTATATGTTTGAGGTACTTTTGTACCCCGTAAAAGTGGCTTTGCCTTTTAGCTTTGCTATACCTTTTAAACCTCTGTTTTGAATCTTGGTACTGAATCAAAACCTACTTCTTCAACACACGTCACCAGATTGTATCGTAGAAAAGATACGATAGGTTCGTATTCACAGGAACACGAATAGAGAAAGATTTGGAAGATGACAAGCGTAACTTGGCAGCTGGAACTATCAAATCCGCACTATTCTCTCCTTTTTCCTGTTTATAATGATTTCGTTTGCGGTATGGCTCTGATATGAAATGGTCAGACTCAAAACCAGCACAGGCGTGCCCTGAGGTGTCTTAAATGTCAAACAAACCTTCTCATCTCCAGCATCTCCAATTTCCTTCTTCATGTGAAGTCTTTTCAATGACGACTACGCTCCGATCAATCGTATCGGGCTTGTCTCGACAGGTACCAATAATTTAGTCGTGATTTGAGCATGTTGATTCACAAATTGCGCAGACAACAACCTGTTCATATCTCTGAATCACACTTCCAAGTAAAAAGACTCCTATGTCATATGAAAACAGACGTTTTAATACATATGCTTATCTTTGATATTGACGAAACGCAATGCAGTTCTCTCAAAAGCCATTCGTATTTTTTATTTTTTTTTCAATCTATCGCAAGATACATGTAGAAAATCCACACTTTACTCTTTCCGTTCGAAACCGCTGCCCCTTTTAAAACCTCTCTCCCATGATTTTTATTTTCAGATTATTATTATTTTTTTTTGACATTTGACAGTCGACCAGAGTCACTCTGTCGCATAACGCTGCGCTCCCCAGCATATGTCTCTTGATTCCGGGCTCCACGCTTCTTCATTTTTGTATAAAACTTCCTTGCATTTCCTCCTTTCTCCCCCTTCCTTGTCTACTACACCCATTCTCTCTAACAAGTACTACCACAGTACGCAACAGACCCGGATCTGCTGGCTACGCGATATCCAGAACAGGACCATGAGAGCAGCAGCATCATCAACAGCGCCGCCTTCTTTGGAGAAATATAGCAGTGGTGGTGGCGGTGGTAGCAAAAAGCACGAAGCTTATAAAGTACACAACTGCGGACAGGTTCTGGATCTCAGCGGTATCAGAAGCGTGTACTATGTGTATGTTTGGACTTGCTACCTGACCTCAGGTCTGTTTGGCACGTTTTACCTGTCGACCATCATGGCCACGGCTCTTGTCACCAGAATATTCAAATCGATATCGGGCAGCAGCAACAACAACAACAACAACGGCCAGTCTGATCCCAGACGCATTCCCGATCTCGAACAAGCAGCGCCGGAAGATCCACCACAGCTTAAACCAGGCTTCAAAGACACACTTGTTTTCAGCCTGCGCTACTACGTCGAACAGCAGCCCGGGCTAGGCTTTGAAGAGTTCACTGTCGAGACCAAAGACGGGTTCCTTTTGGACCTCCAGCATATTGTCTCTGCCGGTCCTCACCCGCGCGGACCAATACTTTTGATGCACGGGCTGCTCCAGTCCTCAGCGGTTTATTGCACCTCCGGGTCGCAGAGCATGGCCTTTGCCCTTGCCCGAGCCGGGTTTGACGTGTGGCTTGGCAACAACCGGTCCGGGTTCACTCCCAGACACCGGACGTTCTCGCGGCACAACCTGGGCATGTGGAACTGGCGTATTGAGGAAATGGGCGTGTTTGACATTGGCGCCTTTTTGGAGTTTATTCAGAACCATCGAATGGCGACAATGTCTCTGGCCAGCCCTGATAATGGCCACAAACAGCAGCCTGAGAAAATCGCTTTAGTGGCGCATTCGCAGGGCACCGCACAGACGTTTGTTGCTTTGCAGAGGGGCGAGCTGGCAGACAAGCTCAGCTGCTTTGTGGCGTTATCGCCAGCGGTCTACACTGGGCCTTTGCTTAACCGCTGGTTTCTGCAGTTTGTCAACTTTTTCGGGCTTGCTTCGTACCGCGTGTTTTTCGGGCACCACGCCTACATGTCCATCATGATGTACATGCACAAAGTACTGCCCAACACGCTGTACAGCAAAACCAGTTATCTCATGTTCAACTACATGTTTTCATGGACCGACGAGCTGTGGGATCCGAGGTATCGCGATCGCCAAATGCTGTTTGCACCGGTCTACGTCTCAGCAGAGCTCATGTTTTGGTGGCTGGGCAAGGCAGGGTTCGCTGCCAGAGGGTGTATTTTTGAATCACAGCACCCAGAGCCCTGGTTTGACCCGGAGTCCACGCCGCCGATTTTGCTAGCGGTTCCGGGCAAAGACGATCTTGTGGATCCTTACAAACTGGTCAATCGCATGAAGTCTGTTGAGAAGTGCCGGTACGACGTGTTGGAGTTGCAAGACTACGGGCACCTGGATGTGGTCTGGGCAAGCACTGTTCATGAAAAAGTGACGTTGCCTATGATTGAGTTCATTGATCGGTCAGTAAGTGCTATGAAAATACAGCCAGTTTCTTTAACTACGCCTTCTCCTGCTGCTGGCACTTCCAGTGGAACCTCTTCGGATTACTGGAGTCAACACGTTTGATTTATATAACCACATACAAAATAGATTCACCTAATACATTTACACTTACGCATTTCTTGATGGTTTAGCAAACAACAATTTTAATGACAAAAATGATTATTTTATTATGCAAATATAAAGAAAAAAAACTAATAAAAAAACAATGCAAGCAAACGAAACATATTACAGTTTCATTTCTGATTCGGACAGTTTAAACAGCTTATCGCCAAACACACCGTGCTTGATGGAAGCAATAAGACAGCCCGAGGCGGCAAGAACGACAAACCCGCCGAAAATAGTGCCAATGACGTTGTAAGCAATGCAGTCGTGGACTTTGCCCATTTCGTAAAACGCCATGACGAGCGTGCCGATTGGGAAAGTAAGTGCCCAGAAACTAGGATTGAATGCGGGTGGAGGCGCGCGGAGGACCACAATGGCAGTCAAAATGCACCAAAAGATTCCGAGCGCACACAAGGAAAGCGCCAGGAAGGTGCCGAGATCGACGACGGCTTTGGCGAGTTGTGGCGAGCCAGGGTTGTAGTTGCGGAAGAGCGAGACCATGAGCATGATTCCGAACGAGGACTGGCCGAGCGGGCCAACGACGAGCAGATTGGTGAGCCCGATTTTGCGGTCGACGGGGCCGTACAGGAACAGGCGCGTCATGTAGGCAATGACGACGACGGCGGCGAGCGAGAGTCCAATGGCCAGGACCATGATGCAAACAACCAGCATGGGCATTTTCCACGACTCGGGGAAAGTGTCAGCAGCCAAAGCGCCCGTTGAGCTGCAAACGACCATGGCCACAATGGGCAGGACGATCGTGGCAGTCAGGTCTTTGAGATCGACATCGGCGTGCACCACCACAATCACAAACACCATTCCCAAACATGAAGCTATCGACATGATCAAGTCCACAACCCACAACACAAATGACGCTTTCCAGGCCTGCTCGCCCCACACCGCCACAACCATATTAACAAGACAGCTGAAGCCCATGGGCACACACCCGAAAAACACGTTTTGCTTCGGGTTTCTTGCAATCTTGACAAACTGCTTGAGCACAATGCACCGGTACAAAAGCATTCCGGCAAACAGCACAAAGCAAGCCGCGTCAAACAGCGCAACCATCATGCCCAGCACCTTGAACCCGCTGTACTGCACGTTGTTGGCAAACGGGAACTTGTAGATGATCGAGGCAGAAATGCCCACGCCCATAATGTAGTTGAACCACGCCGGCGAGAAGTACTCGGCTCTGTACGCCAAGTACCCAGGCTTGTATTTTTGCTTTTCTTCCTCCATTGTTTTGATGGTGATTTCTGAGTCCATATCTCCCACTTTTTCCAGATCCAGAGTAGTCGACATGATTTGTTATTTTCTTTGATAAATAGATGAATCAATACACACAAAAAGTATTTAGAATAAGAGCGTATAGTTCAAAAAGAGATTGTAATTGAAAATGTATTTTTGAATAGAGATTGAATAAAGAAGAAAGAAAAAAATAAAGGGAAAAAGAGGATGTGGCGCTGTCTATTTATACTGTGGCGGATCAGTCATACTTTTTTTTTAGCGGGTCTCGGCAATGACTCGCACGCCACATGCCACGTACGCCACGCACACCGTTGCCGCGTTAGGTCGCCCATCCTTTCTATCTGTGGCTCTCGGAATTCTTTACCCGGCAGCAGCGCCCATCTTTGCTTTTATTGGTGCCACACCTTGCTCTCGAAAATAAATTGCCACATCTGGTCAATACACACATTGTATTAAACCTGGCGTGGTGGCCACACATACATGAGCATCTTGCTGATAAGCAGCAAACGCGGCGCTGCGTCACAAACTATAGATAATAATATAACTCATGAGTACACAGAGCAATCAATCTCTCTCTGAAAATGATAACACGCCTCGTTTTGTGGATGCGTTTACTCAAAACGGCGCTGTTTTTTTTAATAAAAGAGAAATGCTGGGTGTGGCGGGAATATTGTCGGCTAAACATTGTGTGTAAATCAAGACGCTTATCCCGGGGTTTGGTCCCAAGTTGTGGCTCCCCGCTTTGCTCTTTTTCTAGGTTTTTCATATTCTGTTGTTTTTCTCTACTTGCAAATAAAATGTGGCTAATGATAGAAACGATTTCAGAATCTGGAAATGGATATTGTAATCGCTAATGGAGAATGTGTATGTTTGTATTTATTTGTACTTGGTTTGAGTGCGTATGTGGACATCACGATGTGTAAGATCACATGGGAAAAAAGGTCTTTGTTACAATTTGAGCAAAGGACATTAATGATGGAGTCACAAGGCCAATACGCAGATAAAATTTCTCCTACACAGTGTACATGGTGATGATCACTCTTAGTGCATAATTCAATCAAAATGCAATCATTACAAAAGCATTGCACATCTCTTTGATAGTGAATGTGTAATCCACAACTTTAAAACAAAGCTGTAAGGATTCGAGCCGTCTTTGATGATATAAGACATAGGCGGAGTCCTAACGGACGTCAGCTCCCTTGCGGGAGCTCAAGTCTTGTCCGGCCTATCTAGTACAATACTAGATAAACAATATTTACTAAGAGACAGAATGAGAAATAGCTTTAGCAACTCAGAGGAAGAGAACACAAAGTGAACTTCAACATGAATAGAAGATGCTTGATCTTCATGCTTGATGCTTCTCAAGTTTACAGGTGAAATCAGGGTCTTATATAGATATCTAGGAGACAGGGTAATGTGAAGCCCTAAGAGCTATCAACAAGACCTAATGCTAAACTTGTCTAAAAAGCAAGTAAGTAGAATCAACGGATCTAAGAATAGATGAAACAATTCATCTTTCGATGAGAACTCAGAACTATTCAGAAGTCTGAAGTCTAAAGTAGGAAATCGAGTCCGATTCCCTACAAAAGCATCTAGAGGGCGTATGGTGTAGTTGGCTATCACGTTCGCTTAGCATGCGAAAGGTCTCCGGTTCAACTCCGGATTCGTCCAATTTTTTTGCATTGTTATGATAGATGAAGTGTTTACTCATATCCGATCAACACGTTCATCTGTTTCATTAAATTTTTGGTTATATGCACAAAAGTGATTTATACATGTACATTCTGATTTACGGCAAAGGCATACAATAACGATCAGTGTACAGTTTGGCATTGTGGAATAGATATAAATCTCACTCGTGTCAATGCTGTATTCGACTTTCAAATTGCTAAACTGCTTCCTTAGGATACTGGAAAGTGTTTTGTGCCAATACACATTGTCAATTTTTAAGACATTAGGAAAGAGAAGCAAACCTCAGTATATTAGCAAGAGATGCATTATGCCTGATCAAAGTTTGTGGGGGATCATGAAACAGCTCACTGCTGAGTGCGATTGTGATGGCAAACGGGCCAGGATTGATGTGCACTTTGTTGACAAAGTCAATTGATAATGGGAAGCTGCTATTGGTACGCTTGTGTCGCATTTCAGCAAAAAAAGTGGGAGAAAAACAGACAATATTATAGAAATGTTCTAGCTGTCCATGTGATGTTTGTTTGGATTGAACAATTCAATGATATCAGAGCGGTTGAACTTGTCACTTTATCAATGCTGATCATCTTGGTTCAAGTCTCTCGGTGTGTTTTTGATCACATGTGACATGTAGGACTGAAGAAGTGGAGTTGATTAGTATTGTGTTGATTGGACTCGTATACAGCTTTTACGGTTCAGAAATAGGTGCAGTTGTTCAAACTGTTTGCTGTTGTTTTTTGTAAATTTCCTGTTTGAGCAGCTCTGTTCTGGTTCATATTTCAAAGGCCATATTTACTTGTTCCTTATGGTATCAGTGTGTCTTATGCGTTGCACATCCATACTTGGCGATAACACAAAAGCATTTTTTTATTATATATTGATTCGTATGATTTAGAAAATACAAGAGCTGTTGAATGGACCACTTCAACTTGGTTTGTCAAGTATAGATACCAACTTGACTTTGTATGGTCAGGCCAGATACATTTGAAATCTCTGCAACTATTACTGATATCTCACTTTGGCTCTACAAGTCTATCCCTGAAACTGTGTTTGATCTCCGAGAGCTGAGATGTACCCTTTGTCTCTCAGTCTGTCACTGAACACTCTACGCCAGAATATATGTTTTAGCTGATTATTCTGCAACACAACTGCCAATTCGCTATTAAACAAACTACACATGAGCATGAGTTATCTGTCTATTGTACATACACTACTCTTTTATTATTTACAATGCTACGTCAAAACTGAGCATATTTAACGAGAGCTTTGAGACTGTTTACATCCAGCTCAACATATTGCCATCCATCACTTTTCGTAAACGCCGGGGTATAGCTAGTCACTATAGAAATGAAGCACACATTTTGCCAATACAGTTGATATCAGTATACATACCGAAAACCATTCATAAACAATTAGACATGACTTTCCATGCTGCATATCTTTATTATTTTTCAAGCCAGTCAGTATCATCAGTGTCAAAACAAGCTGCAAGCAACATGTAATCAGATCGCAAAGTCGTCGAGAGACACTATATGCATTGAGTTCGAACATATGCTACTGATCTTATGCTTTATTACCACTTTTGTAGCGTTTTGTTCAACCAATTATGCACAATTGGATTATATAGCAGCTATTCTAGAACGACACTACAGTTTATGTATAATTGAAATTATGCCATACAGCTTGAAACAGGGATATCATTAGTAGTCGATACCAAGCAGGGCTTTTGTGTAACACCAACTGTTCACGATGTTTCAGTACACAGTTAAACAGCCATGACTACACTATTCACAGCCTTACAGGCTGAATATAGATCCATAGATCTCCGTCACAGCAGTACTAAATACATCTAAAATTTATAAAATCCATTAGCAAATACATAGTATTTATACACCTACTTTTGCTTTGCGTGATCATTGACCATTTACATACACAAGCTGGACAATGCTCGAGCCATGTAGGGACAGAAAAAAAGAAACTGCAGTGTGTCCGTGCGGCGTATATATACTTAAAACCAAGGGTTTTTGCCTAAAACGGTAATCAAAAATAAAGGACCGAGATAAACTCCAGAAAATGGCGTTTTCAAAGCTCTAAATAAGAACACACATCTCATTACATAATACTGATGTAACTATTTGTGTATTTCTATTTGGGTATTTGTGCCACACTTGAATGCCCTGTCAATGTGTGAATTGTCAAGGTTGTCGTGATCAACAAGCAGGCAGCGAAAAGCACAAGTAAAAAACAGACACTTGAAGTTCAACGCCATTTGTATCATCACTGAATACATATATCAATATTACTCACTCCTCTGCTGCTCTGCACACCACCTTGATGTGAATGTATTTAGTCAAACCTTAGGGCTAAGCCCTAACAATTCGACGCTTAATCCAGAAAACCAAAGTCATAACCCCTGCCCCTGTGCATTTTCAGCGGCTGGTTTTGTGTTGTACCCTTACCCCAATCAGTGAATGAAGGTCAACACAAAAGTCCTAAAAGAGTACCGTAGCTCAGCTTAGCTAATCACTGACAGCAGCTGTGCGTCCCCAGCGTTATTCTACTGCAGCATACAGGTTTAGGGCCACCTGCCTAATAGGGGTAAAAATTTTCCCATAGGCAAACAAACAGTGAGCGCGCCAGTGTGATGTGTGCAATTTTTTTTTTTCACTCACTCGCAGTTTTTCGCCCTCTTTTTTTTTCCCTTTTTTCCTCTTTCCCCCTTCTCTTAGTTGATTAGCTATCGTGCGCAATAGAAATCATATTCAAAATGTCGACCGAAACTACTGTCAAGGCTTCTAACTGGAGATACGTTGAGATTGGCCGTGTTGTGTTGGTCAACAAGGGCGCTTACGCTGGTAAGCTTGCCGCCATTGTCGAGATCATCGACCACAAGAGAGTAAGTTTATACTTTTAAAAGCAATATCGCAACAAATACACACACTGGACATTACACCAAAGTCGACAAACATATCTGCGATAAGGATTTTGTACAAGACGAAATTATGGACTGCGAGGACTGGTAAACACGACAATTATGCTGAAAAGGGAACTTAGATGGAAGGATGGAGAGAACATTGGAATCGATCAAGTGTAATGTTCAAAGTGTTTTGTGACGATACTTTCACTCAGCTATGTGAAATTTTGAAAATAAACATCAAATACTAACATCACCACTCAGGTCCTCATTGACGGTCCCTCTACCGGTGTCCCCCGTCAAGGTGCTGCTCTTAACAACGTTGTCTTGACTCCTCACGTTGTTGCCAAGCTTCCCCGTGCTGCTGGTTCTTCTGCTGTCGCTAAGAAGTGGGAGGCTTCGGAGATCGACGCTAAGTGGAACAAGTCTTCTTGGGCCCAAAAGATCGCACAAAGAAAGAGAAGATCTGAGCTCACCGACTTCGAGAGATTCCAAGTTTCCACTTACAAGAAGCAAAAGAAGCTTGCTCTTAGAAAGGCTCTTGCCACCAAGGCTTAAGTTGTTTTAAGTAATGAAAAATCAATTTGAAAATGTTTGCTCACGTTAATAAATTATTGTACATGGTTCGTCGAATGAATTCCGTTTTTTTGTCTCGCATCTAAATTATTATAATGTACACTAACGTATTTTATGTTTGTATATTTTCAGAGTGTAATGAGAGGCACCTTTGCCATGGAAATACGACTGTCCTACTCTTTGCTTTCGAGCTTGTTCCACTCTTTTTCTGTCTTTGTGGAGAGCTGGAGAGCATGGATACCGTTAGGCATGCTCATTTCGTCCTTGAACAGCGCGTACACTAGTCTGTGGCGAATAGGCTGCGACTTTCCTTCAAACTCGTTAGAGACAATGGTCAATCTGAAATGGCTTTCCTGCATGTTTGTGCTTCCGCGCATGGACGCGTGATGCGAGTGCTTGTGCGAGTCGTTGTAGATTTGGAATTGTGCCGGGTGGAAAGTGGACTGAACTTTGTCAATGATGGTCTGGGTGATGGGCCCTCCTTTGGTATCGCCGGTGACTGTGGACATTGTGCGGATGAAGGATCTGAGCATGCTACTGTTGTGCACAATTGGGCAGGTGATGTGTGGGGGTAGCTTGATTTCGAACGAGTCGGGTAGCAGAACGGTTTCAAGCAAGTGGGAGAGGTGCTGATTTGTTCTAGAGTGGATATGTAGAAAAGTGAGAGATGTTTTGGGGTTATTTTTTCTTCTTCTTCTTCTTCTTCTTCTTGTTTCAAAATGATGATGATATTACATACATGTCTAGTCATGTGAGATATGCCTTAGACTGTTGTTTTAGAGCCTGGCGCAGCGCCGAAAGTGCCAACGCTGCCGTAGTTGATGTATTACTATTATTATTTACCCTCTTTCAGCTCGCTACTGCTGCGGTTTTTATCCATTCTTTTTTTGTTCTGTGTTTTTTTTCCCTTTCTCTTTCTGTACACCTTCTTCTACTACTACTTGGATTAGTTTTCATTTTTTTCTTTATTACCAAAACAAATTCAGAAACATCACGGTTGACTTGCTTCGTTTGTTAGATAAACACACTTTGAACACGAGGAATTGCAACAATCAGTCACAGCACCTACAAACGTATATTTACAAACATCCCCAACTTTTCTAATCAGTAAACTGCACACCGATCAACAACAATGGCTTCAAGCACACCTTACGACCCTTACATTCCCTCCGACAAGACCGGCTCCTCGAGCTACGGCAACAACTCTAAGACGGCGAGAATCCAACAGGTATGAACCCACTTTGCACACTTCACTCCATCGGCCCACACAATGTCCTTTTTCCCTCCACACCGCACCGCAGCAACTAACAAACAAAACATCTAGGATATCGACAACACTGTTGAGACCATGAAGAAGAACATCAACGACTTGTCAGAGAGAGGCGAGCACTTGGACAGCATCCAAAACAAGACAGACACTCTTGCCGAGTCTGCCATGGGATTCCGCAAAGGCGCCAACCGCGTCCGCAAAGAAATGTGGTGGAAGGACATGAAGATGCGCATGTGTTTGATTGCCGGCGTGATCATTTTGATCATTGTCATTGTCGTTCCCATCGCCACTCACTTTTCAAAGTAGCCATAATAATAAACTACATCGACGTTTTTTTATAGTTTTTAACTCATGCTTTTTTTTTTCTATTTTATCTATCTTGTCTCTCTCTCCTTTCTCCACGCCTTCTCTGCAGCCACTTGAACACCTTTTTTTATACGCAAATGCTTGGCCACTGCTATTTTTATCTGCCCTGCCACGAACGTCTCATCTACTCACCACTCGATCTTTCGCCCATCATCCAATCCCGCTATCTTTTTTTTCTTTTCTTCGTCTTCTAATCCTTTTACTATAACTTCTTTAGTTGTCAATGTTAATTGATTATCTTATATTTCTACTCATGAGCAAGGCGCGAGATTAATGTCTCATCCATGACTCTGGCTCCTCCTCAATTCGTACTTTAAACTCCAGCAGTTCTTGGATCCTAGCGTAGGATATGTTTTGGGTCTTTTTTTTTTCTTCTAAGCCTTGGTTTCTTGATACACACGTAGGTGATTAGAGTAGTAGTGGGTGACGTTTCGCGTCGAGTTTTTTTTATTTATTTTTACTCATGTCTGGGTTTATCGTCATCATAAACCTAGGCTGGCGGGAATAAGGCGTGAGTGTGTATTCTGGGGCAGAGGCAAATGTTTTTGTCCAAGATTATAACGTTTTATAGAATGCAGTACGAAAGGGGATAAATACGAGGGGGGAAGGGTTTCAACTCTCGTCGTCGTCTGAAGAAAACACAGAGGACGAAGAGTCTGAGAGGAAACTGCTACGTTCCACAATTTCCTGAAACATGCAGAGACCGTAAGCAGAACTCTCCTTCATGACCTGTCTGGCCTCTACGGGTCCGATGTTTCTGTCGTGTTGGATCAGTCTGTTGATGGCCTCGGGCATCAGAACATACGTGACGTAGTTGTTGAACCCAAAGTAGCTGAGCCACCATCGATCGCCAACGGTGCTGTCCGTGGCCTTGTTGTCGAGCTGGTCGGCGCAGGTCTGGTCGAACTGCGGCTGTAGTCGGCTTGACAGAGTCAGTGACACGGCTTTCAGGCCTCGAGGCCCGTAGTACGAGGTGTCCATCAGCAAGCCCTGCATTTTGGCGGCTTTGACGACGGACAGCTCATGGCGCGCCAGACGCTTGTAATGGACTGCTGGGTCCTGCGACTGGGTTTCCTGTGCCATGTGCCTAGCAACAGCTTTGTGAGCCATGGTCTCGTAGAAGGAAAGATGGTCGCCACGGACTAGGCTGGTGAGCTCGGGGAGCAGATCCAGCGTGCGTTGTTGGAGGTCTGTTTCATCGAGGGTAGCAGGGTAGCCGCGAGCACGGCCCTGTGCTGCAAGGTCCTTGACGCGCTGCTCGTAGTACTGCTCGTCTCGTACAACGTACTTGGATGGCGCTGCGAGCTGAGTGAACACGGTTGGTTCAAACGGAGCAAGCAGCGAGTCATGATCGCTGGCGCTGTGAGTTTCGCCTTGGTCGCTGTTGTCATGCTCAGAGTGTTGGGCCGTATTGGTGGTGGTAGTGGGAGGACTGTTTGAAGGTTCATCTTCAAGGTCTAGATCAAGGAATTGATTGATCTGTCGCTGCTTCTTTTTAGTCGGGTCTTCTGGACTAGACGCACGACGTTTTGGCCGGCTGGTTCTTGGACCATGCGACGAAAGAAACGAGTCGCCATATGGCTCGCTGTCATCATCAGAATCATTACTGTTGTTTTCATCATTAGTGCTTTTCTTTGGCGCCTTGGATTCTTCCTCTGCATCCGAAAAAGACCCCGAGATCACAGGTCGGGCTGCTGTTGGCTTGTTTATGCGCTGGCGCCAGCTGGCGCCGCCCGAGCTGCCCGTCCCCAGTGAATCGGTTGGTTTACGCGCGCCCACCAACCCCAATCGCCGCTTGTTCCGAGCTCCAAACGTCTGTTCTGTTGCTAGTGAAGATTGAGGTTTCGGGGTGCTTGATGCAGTGGATGAAGGAATGGGGGGCACCTTTGCCAGCATCGGGAATGGTTTTCGAACACTGGAACCTTCTTGATTCGACTTTTTCATTTCTTCTCTCTATTCTTCTATCGCAATTGTTGGGTTTTCGTTTTTTCTACTTTTAGATATCTGTCTCTAGTCTCCTTCTTATTCTGGATCCCGGTTTCAATGTGAGTCGTTAACGAAGCAAGCGTTATCTATGTACCACCACTCGACAATGATTGCTGAAATCAAACTATGAAAAGAAGCAAGAAAAAAGTACAAAAAAAAGCTCACCAATTTCAAAAGACACAATTCCCAATTCTACTCGACTTCCTATTTAGGACTGTTGATCAAGATATTCCAACATTGATCAATCCAGAAGTGTACCGACTTGATAAATCGAGATGTCATTGCAGTATCAAGGCTATTCAAACAGTGATAAACAGTGATTGAGAAGGAGAGGTTGTAACTGGTCACGATATGCCAATGACTGGATGTAAATGTTGGGATTAGCACTCGTAATTCTAAATTAAACAATACAGATTTCCTTTCCCACTAAATAACCACTTGCAAGATTCACACCTTTCACAATTACCGTCACAGTTGATATTCGATAGTCCAACACCCCAACACGAGTTCATCGTTCCATTGCCTCAGACACTATCTATAGGATTGCACTTCTTGCTATCTTGTTCGATCTAGATAGACTACCATCAAGATCTTGTTTGATCACTCATCTGATACGCTCTTCCCTAGCGGATTATGCCAAAGATCTATTTTACAACTTGGGACTTGAAACAATAGTTAGTTCAAATCTTCAACTGAGAAGTTCTTACACCGGCATAACTGCTGTAATTTTCTTTTTTTTCTATAAAGCCAAAAATACACACCAAACATTTGCTTTTCTTTCTCTTTTACAGGTTTCAACTTCTACTTTGATACACACATCTCTGCAATCCATTCCTGTCAGTTGCATTCAGCGAAAACTCTACTTTTTTTTCACGCAAAGCAAATTAAGGCGTGCCTATCAATCACAGTATGGTCAATTATCTGGTTTGAGACGTTCAAGACGGACTAGCGAGATCTAAACACCCGAAACCGATGTAAATGTCAACAAGTACCGGCCTGTGAACCGATAAAACCGACGGTGTTTTATGAAACACATCGTCATCACCGGCGACGAACGCACAGCTTAAGCACACACATGCACACGCAGGTCCGAGCACAGCGGCTCTCCACTGGCGCCAAAAAGGAAACAAGCTCTGCTACACATTATTGTTTGCAAAATTGTCAGCAAACAGTTCATCTCCAAAAATACAACTGATACTGTGCTAAATAAACCTCTGGGTGTTAACTACGGTTCAATCAACAAGGCTAAATATTTAACTGTCGGAGATCTGGTCAATCGAATTGGCAAGGTTGCAATGTTCCAGCCTGTACATTGACGCAATCGCTCTCGTTTAGTTTCTCTCTAGCATCCCATTCCTCACATTTTACTGACACCACAAACCTCCTCTATTCACCCAGTTCAACTACGAAACTCCGCCAACATCGTTACTTTTTGTGATCAGCATTAGCCAACTTGACGGTGGACTTTTTGCCTGTTAGTGCAAAATAAAAATAAAAGAACAAAAAAGAGCCCTTGGCACTAAGCTCAATTAGGTCATAACTCTGCAATGAAACAAGACTAGGCTCCAGCCCCAAAGTCTTCACGATGGTATCACACCTGTTGCTGCTCATTTGAACCTGCGCGTAAGAGCCTCATTTCATGAACTACACAATTCTGATTTCTTTCCCTTCTCTTCTCTCTTTTTCCTTCTCTTATTTTCTCATCATCTTTTCTATCTCTGATTTTGCCATTGTCTATTCTGTATCTCCCCAGGAAACAACAAGCAAACACCACGGTTTAATCCATTATATTTTTGTTCATAAATCAGCTTCTTTTGCAGCTGTTCAAATCATCAAGTATTCTCCATCTATAGATATGCAGATAGCTGATTCTTTTTTGAGGTATGTTTTGATCAACAAACATCTATCCATGTTCTATTCTAACTGATAATGTAGTCTGGAAGAGCGACTTGTGCAAACTACAAAACTTCGACAAAACAAGAAAAAATTCAAAATCCCACCTCCACTATATGTCAGTTCGTACACTCACAACTACAGATTCTCAGGGTATTCGCCTTCAACACCTTCGCCTGTCTCCACAGTCACGCCCAATCATGCATCTGTTTCGGCAATCAGCAATTCTGCTACCAGTAACACTTTTGCACACTCTACAAATAACCGCTCACCGCTTTCTTCTCAACCTCCGCTGACAGTCCGATCCTCGCCTTCCTCTGCTTCGCCGTCGCCTCCATGTGTTCCTTCCTACGTAATGTCTACACAGTCAGTCAGAGCTGAACGGTCTCTAGTGGGCGTCAAATGCTGTTTTTGCGAAGAACTGTTGGAATACATGTTGGACGGAGAGCGTTTAGTAGTTTTGGAATGTGGCCATAACAGTCATTTTGAGTGTCTACTTGCACTCATTGATAAAAGTTTACCGCTGGAAATTGAGAATTTTGACAAAGTAATGCCGCCTTGTTCTACTTGTGGCGCCCCTGGAATTCCCATGGATGTTTCGCTTCACAAAGAACTACTACGAACTTTTGAATCTGGCGGTCAGACCCCAAGCGTCGAGACTGTTATATCGCTTCCAAGCTCTGATATTAAATCTGATCGATCTCCATTTACAAACAATCTATATCCTTACAATTTGGAAAGTCCATCGCAAATAAGAAACAAACATGCAACATTCTCAGCACAGTCTAACTCTTCAGTTGATACAGAACATACTCACGCATCTCGTTCATCCATATCTTCTATGGATTCCCATGATCAAAAACATTTGTACAGCGACCCCAACACAATCAGAGAAGTTTCCAAGGCCATTCCGCATCGTATTCTTGAAAGCAGAGTCAAACAGGTTGCTGCCCCAATAATAGAGCTAGTACCGGAAGTTGATTCTGTTGTAGTTACTCATTCTAATTTACTGGGTAGTCCGACGTCTCCAAAACCCAAGAATGATGTATTTGTCACTAGTGCGGTTACAGTTCAAATTCCAACCGATCAGCAACAAATCTCGCCGACAACAAAATCGCCAGTATCTCTGCATCATGATCCCGAAGCAAACATGAGGGTGACAAACTACATTTATGACTCGATAGCCGATTGGAAGGCACTTGACTATAGCCAATTTGGCAAAATTCGTCTTTGCGACAATTTTCATGTTTCAACTGACAAGGAACATTGGCAGCGCCTAGACTGCTACCTGTTTGATACAATCCTTGTTTTCGCCAAAAGCGGCACCGATGGTTCTCGTCCAGCACACTTGAAAGGGTCTGTAGCCATTCGTGACCATCTTAGCTCGATTTCGCTGCCGCCGACTGGAAACAGAAAAATGCATCATTTGACAATGGAGCTCAAGTCAGACAGCCTGCCTACGCTTCATTTCAGAACACAAGATTCGGTGGCTTTGGAAAACTGGTATTCTGCTTTGGTTGACTGGGAATGTATGTTTCCTCCGCACAGACTAGTTCCTAAAGACGACGTGACTGGACGGCTGGTGGCTGGCTGCGAGGCCTCAAGTCCAACATCCAGGCTAACGACTACATCGCATATGCCCACCGATACTGTGGTACTGGTACCTCTGTCGGGGTCTCCTAATGGATCAAAGTTTCCGGCGATCCGAAATACACTATTGTCGGTATTGCGAGAGATGATCATGTTTGATAGACTGTCTATCGTTCCATATGGGAACGGCATCAATCCTTACGTGTACGGTCTTGCTGACTCCAACTGGAAGCCATGGCAAAAGGTGGTGAACTCACTCAAGCCTACTGGCGGGTCTGGGTCTCGCCAGGATCTCTTGGTTGGACTTGAAACTGCATTCAAGGTACTGGAAGACCGCGCCACGACAAACCCTGTTGCTTCTATAATAGTTATTTCCGACTCTCTTACAGAGTTTTCTCCAGAGGATCTGGCAGGATTGACGCACAGATCAGAAATGCGAAACATTAAGATCCACACATTTGGCATTTCGCATAACCATTCTGCTGAGAAGCTGGAGTCTATTTCATCCAACTGTGACGGCAACTATTTTTATCTGCGGACATGGGGTGAACTTCATCAAACTGTGGTAGGCCAGTTCAGAGGACTTCAAAGTTATACGCACTGCAACATGTCGCTGAGCATCAGCACCACACCCGGTGTCACGATTGTGGGGCTTGCAGGACACTCTTCCAGAAGCCCTGAGACGTTGGACGATAGCTATTTGCAATGCGTGGACTTGGGAGATATGACAGCAAGTGAAAGACGAACTTTTTTGGTGCAAGTGCGAATTGCAGCTGATGCACTTCCCATTGATTCGAAACCCACACATCAGGTTGAGTTGTTCACAGCGACAGCAGCGTTTTCATCGTTTGCAGGACCTGCGGAAGAATGCAACCTGCGAGACGAGTTTTTCGTTCCTGTGGGTGGAGTAAGCATCGCACTTGAAACATTGAACTCATTTCTTGATGAGTTTAGCGAGAGTCCAATCCAGCGCACGGTGCCACAAGGGACAGATCAGAACTACACGACTTTGGGCGCTAGATACTCAGCAGAGCCTGCTCCGTCAGTGACACGATCAAGTAGTAGCTATTCATCAAATGATAGCATTTTCACAAGTGATTCCGATATGGATGCGGAAAAGCCACAGATTGATTACTGTGCAGAGGAAAGTGCGTCACCAGTGCCGTCGATATTGTTTGGTGACCTGGTAAAAACCAGCCAAGAAATGTCGTATTTGACAATGGATCAATACGATATCCGTGTGATTCAACGACGGATTCAGTTGACAGCAGTTTCGCTCTTGGAGTATTTGGTAGAGCTGAACATTCAAACTGTGAACAAGGATGAGGTTGTGAATCAAATTGATGAGACCAAGGGGGTTATTTCTAGTCTTTTGTCGTGTGCGGATCATCCTGATCGCGAAGTGTGTCGCGAGCCTGATCGACTGCGGGAAATTTCGATTGAGGTGAACCATCTGGTAGACACTCTTGACAAGATTCTGACGACGACCGTGGATAGTGTTCGTAACACCACGACGGCCTTTCAGGAAGACTATCGCAAGCTGTTGATTCAGCATATTGGCATTCTTCGAAACGAAAGAGCGTATACGCTTCGAACACCGCTTGAGGCATTGTTTTATCAGAGACAAGATATCAACAATGTCTTGTGATTTATTTATTTATTGTTTTTTTTATTTGTTAATAATAATATCTAATGCATTTTACAAGATGGTTTTGTCTAGAAAACTCTCTTTAATTTTAAAGAGGTTATGTGGATGTATTGTATTGCCGAGCTTCTATCTGAATGGTTGATTTAATAAAACATCTATTATGTCAATTTGCAAGAAAAATGTTGTTGATAAACTGATCTACGTTTTAGGCATGTCAGGTTCAAAGCATGTACTCTCGAGGAACAGAAGCTTAATGAATTGATGTGCGGGTTTAGAAGGATGCTATTAGTCGGCACGGATATGTGTTAAGACAGGCTTGTCATCAATAGTAAGGGAATGAAGTTTGACAAAGTGTATTCCAGTTAGCACTGTAAATAAGAGATAGGGCTTGAGTTATAAAGTTGCCATATTATGCATGTACTTATACGATCACGTGTCGACTATTGTCAAAGAGGGAAAGCTCCTCCGGGCCAATTTCTAAAATATAGGTAGACAACACAGGAACACAGTCGACATCACTCTGTGTGCTGGAGTCTGACTTGCCGAAGTGCGGCGGTAGCAAGACACTGTTTGAACTAAAGTGTAGCTGGTTGTGTTCAGAGCAAATAAAATACGAGAGGACGGTATGGGATGTTTATGAAACTTTGAATTGGATGAGAAGTGATTGGCTTCGTTATGAACAAGCTCTTTCTATTATGTTTTGCTTGAAAAACTTGGCATGGCAGTCGGAAGCTGGAAAGCGATGGTGATATTAGATAAAGATTCAACGAATAGTGGTGATGTAATTCGCGAATTGAACAGAATCAAAGTGCTTGAGCGCGCGATTGAAGAAACAATATGAGTCAAAGGCTGTTAAGGGACTCAATTGGTGGCGATGATCTCGATACAAGAAAACTACTAACTTGAGACACCTAAAATAAGATATGACGATGGTATTGTTCAAATATTGAGCTCATCCAATCCAACTAAACCCAATTGATCAAGCTGTTACTCAGTATATCCTCTTGGTCAAACGCAAAACCAGTAATCTTGAGCTTTTTTTTTTATGACACAACAGCTTATTTAGATCAAACTTCAGTAGTTTATAACCTTGATTATCAGTGTACATGATATAAATATCTCTGTATTTTCCCCTTTTTTTTAAACCAGTCTGATTCATCTCTAATCTTTCTACGTATACGCTCTATAATCACAATGTCATTACTGAAACTTGCTCGACCCTCGCCTGTTTGGGCTGGTTTGGCCCGAGGATCTTTCACCAGATCTACTGCCGCCAGATTCAATTCTTCAAAGTCCACTGGCTCTAGTTCACCACCTCCTCCACCTACTGCCGCCTCTCTTGGTAACAACAATGTTGTCTTAGCTGCATTGGCCGCTGTGGCTGGCAGCGCTGGTTACTACTTCCTGGCGAAATCCAGGAGCCCTATTGCCTGCGAAAGCAAATCGCCAACTTTCCAAGACTACCAAGAGGTCTACAACCAAATCGCCAAAAAGCTCATTGACACAGAAAACGCGCCTGAAGGAGGCATCTATGGCCCAGTGCTTGTCAGGTTGGCCTGGCACTCGTCTGGTTCCTATGACAAAAAGAAACATGACGGCGGTTCTTATGCTGGCACCATGCAATACAAAACCGAACAAGGCTACGGCGAAAATAAAGGGTTAGAACGCGGTGTCGCGTTTTTGCAAAGCATTGCGCAAGAAAATAAATGGCTTTCGCACGGTGACTTGTACACCTTGGGCGGCGTTGTGGCCATTCAAGAGTTGGGTGGTCCTACAATCTTATGGAGAGCCGGCAGAGTCGACGCTCCCGAAAAGGATACTGTTCAAGATGGTCGTCTACCAGACGGTTCCAAGGGTGCCGACCACGTCCGTCAAGTCTTTAACAGAATGGGATTCAACGACGCTGAGATGGTTGCTTTGTGCGGAGCTCACTGTCTTGGCCGCTGTCATCGCAAGTACTCTGGTTTCGACGGACCATGGACCTTCTCGCCTACCTTCTTCACCAATGACTACTTCAAGCTTCTGCTTGACGAAAAGTGGCATGTCAAGAAGTGGGATGGACCCAAGCAGTACGAGGATGACAAGACCAAGTCTTTGATGATGCTGCCCACGGACTACGCTTTAATCCAGGATGAGAGATTCAAAAAGTGGGTTGAAAAGTACGCAGAAGACAGCGACGTTTTCTTTGATGTTTTCGGCAAGACGTTCAGCACACTGTTAGAGCTGGGATGCACCTTTAAGAACGATGTTCCTCATTTTGAGTTTAAGCGTCTTGATGATCAATAAGTCTGTATAATGTTTGTATCTGAAAAAAAATTGAATGTATAATATTGTTTATCTTTAAGGAAAAAAGTGGGCTGAAAGGTACGTAGAATATAGCGACGTTTTTAGCAAGTCGTTCAGTACACTGTTTGAGTTGTGATGTATTTTTTAAAACGATGATTCCCATTTTAAATTCAAGCGTCTTGGTGATCAGTAGGTCTATAATAATTGTGTATTTGAATAAGTAAAATATTGTAATCTTATTAGTCTTTAGGGAAGTGTGTTTAAAGGTGCGGAGAACATGGCGAGATATTTATTGATGTTTTCATCAAGTTGTTCAGCACACTGCTAGAGCTGGGATGTTTTTAGGAACAATGTTTTTCGTTTTAAATTCAAAATTTTCAATAATCAATAAGTCTATAGCGTTTGTATTCTAAATAATTTAAATATATATATCTTTGTTTAGGGAATAGTTTTAGATGTTACTGCTGATGTTGTTGGCAGTGTGTCCAAGGATCTTGGGGAGCTCTTCAATTGGCAAGTCGTTGAAGGCAATGTTGTAGGTGGAGACCATCAAGGGGAACTTATCGGTCATGTTGCGCTCTTCCAGGAACTCAAAGACTTCCTTGGCGGTCACAATACCTTGTGCACTTTGACCGTTAAGCAGTTCGTGCTCGAGGGTTCTGAGATCCTTCTTACCTTGGGCCTTGGCGAACTCACGTCCCATTCTGACGTTTCTGCCACCGGCGCAAGAAGTGATGAGATCAGCGACACCAGCAGATTCTTGCAAAAAGGTGAACGAGTCACAGTCTTTGAAGAACGACTTGCCGAAAAGGATCATTTCTAACAGACCACGGCGCATGATAGCGGCTTTGGCGTTGTCACCCAATCCCATGCCCTCCATGAAACCAACGGCAATGGCAATGACGTTCTTGAGAGCACCGGCCAAGCAAACACCAGTGACATCGCTGATAACGTCAATGTTGAAGTAAGGTCTGTGGAAAAGAGTGTGGAGAAGCTCAGGAGTGAGGAAGTCGTTTTGCTGGGGTCTGTAAGCAATAGTGGACTCAGAGTAGTTTCCAAGAGCGATCTCAGGGGCCAGGTTAGCGCCGGAGAGCGCACCGCAGGGAATCTTCAGGTGGTCCTCAATGTATTGACAGAGAGTGACACATCCTTCCTTGGACACATCAAGACCCTTGAGACAGGAGATGGCACGGGCGTTGGGAGACACCTTGCCGGCGAGCTGCTTGCAAACGTTACGCAAGAACTGATGGGGGATGTTGAAGACAATGATGTCGGCGCCCTTGACACACTCGACAAGATCGGGCACCGCAACAATGTTTTCTGGCAGTTTGATATTGGGGAGGTATCTAATCAATAGTTAGCATTCTGAGTTTTTCTCGATGAAAAAAAGGGCAATTGCGGGATTGTGTAGCAAGAAGTGAAGGGAGACAGCGCGACTTGCGGGTAAAATAACTTACTTGACATTTTCGTGTTGGGTATTGATGATTTCTGTGAGTTTGACATTGTCAATGAGCTCTTCGTAAACCCACATGTTGATTTGTTGGTCAAACAGATCAGGGTTTTCTCTCAAGTTTTCGGCAACGATCTTGGTGACAGTGGTACCCCTGGAAGATGTTAGAATATATCGTAAAAGCGAGCTGTAGATTCGCAAGAAGTACTTACCAGTTTCCGGAACCGACGACGCAGACTTTGTGTGACATTTTTAGACTAATTTGTGTTGAAGAATAGATGGGTTTGTAGTGTTGGTGTTTGGGCGATTGAAGTGCGACCAATGTTGTTTATGATAATCAGAAGTGAATTGAGATGTTTGAAGCTATGAAGCTAAGAATGATGATGAGAAGAGAAAAAAAAAAAAAAGACTTAAACGAGGGTCAGAGGGGGCTATATATATATTGTTGGTCTTCTGAGTGGTGTAGTTGATTTGACACTTCTTTTTTTTTATTGAAAAATTAATAAAGTCTCTTGCTCTCTGGGCCCCGTTTGGGAGAAAACCAGTAGAGTAATTTCTTTTTTTTTTGTCAAGGTTTGTTGGGTCGAGATGCCCAAGTGTCTCTCTCTCTCTCTCGGAAGAAGACTATGGCTACAATAAACACTATCAAGAGCTTCTTCCCCTCGAGAATTGGCCATTATTGTCGGCCGGTCATCGCAGTTGCAGTTAGAACATAGCACGGGCTTTTCTTTGGTTTCAGGACATTTGAGGAGAGAGAGAGGAACTTGACTGAGATTAGTCTTGAGATATGAAAATATGACTTAATTTTCATTTTTGTTATTATTCCGTATTGATAACATGAAATTGCAAAACGGCGGCAACAACTGTGGCGAACGCGGGTCCAGTACACATTTGAGTGTTTACATGTGTACAGTAAGCAGAAGTGTACATGTACCTTTCTCTGTTCAGGGAACGCCCTTTTTGGTTTTTTGCTCCTTCCTTTCTTGCCCATGAAATTGTCTCGCAATGTGTAGCATGTTTCTTGTGGCCTCTGGCAATAACAGGTGATCATCAAAAGAAGGGACTGGAAAACCCATCTACTGATTTGTGTGTGTGACTGATCACAGAACCCAGTTTGCTAGAGATCTGGTGTGCTTGTCTCATCAGCGGCTTTAGGCCCAGACGTGGATCCGTAACAGCTCATGAAAGGCTGACAGGAAACATCTTGAAACGTTGACGTGCGCTGAGATACTGAACCGTTACCGTCTGCATAGACTGTGCATTGTCTACATCATTGTGTATACATACACATCATAGTGTACACATACATCATAGTTGTCTACATCATCATTATCTACATCATAGTTGTCTACATCATAGCCATCGTCATAATCATCGTCGTCATAGCATCAACGTCTACCAGCCGTGGAACAGACTGCATCATTTCATTGAAGGAAATACTTAGCAACTGTGTCAAACCTTTGCTTAATGATAACAAAAAAAAATAAACAAAAAAAGCAAATCAACTGAATCGTCTCATTTCCTGATTCTCAATTAATCCGATCAGTCCTTGTCTGTTTTGTGCAACTACCACGTTTACATTCTAAACACCACTTTTGCCAACACCTGCTCTAGAATTAAATGGACCCTCTTTCTCCCGATTATCATCTACACAAATACCTACCAACCCGGTAATCTTCCACATCTGCAGATACACAACTGGCCTATTGAGTGTCTTGTGGTTGTCGAATTGTTCCGATGCTAAGGTTTTATCAGTGAAAAAAAAAAAAAAAAAAGCCCTGGATCTAGGCAAATAATGCACTCATCAAAACAAATAGTCATCATTCCTTGTGTCTATGTCAATGGCTATAGTCTACATATGCTCTTCAAATCAGCCAATCACGGACACTTTGCAAGAGTCAAGCTCCCTAGACAAGACTAAAGAGACCGTCTTTGCGACATGCTCACTTTTTTTGCTAACACTATTGGTGTCTATTGTGTTTACTGCAAAGTCTTCATTACAATCACCATCACCATTAGAACTAAAAAGTAAGGGATCTCTGTTCCATCAACAACCACATGAGCACAAGTACATGCTCATTGCTCTCAGTAAACGCGGAACTTCAAGTGGGATTTAACCTGATTTAGTCCAAGAAATCAAATCCCGCAGCAGTCCACTCTATCCCGTCCAAGTCCTAAGTCACAATTTAGTAAGCCAATTCAGTCAATCACAAGCTTTTATTTCTGTTTCTGGACACAAAAAAAGAAGAGCAAGTGATTATTATATCATACGTTCCTTGTGTGTTTTTCTCAGGAACAAAACCAAAACCAGAACCAAAAAAAACAAACATCATTCGACTCACTGACAAGAATCATCCAACTGTGAGATAAATTGACCACTGTTGCTGCTGCTGCTGGCACTTTTCGTGGGCTTGGATAGATGATTCTGGCCCGTAGGCCACGAAAAGTGCAAGAATCATTCAATCTTCATGAACAAATATCATCCAATTCCACCAAACCGTTCCGTCGGCATGGACAAATAATAGCAAAAACGTTGACGATTGGCATTTGAAATTGTGTTGATAACAGCTTCAACACTGTACTATATTTTGAATATAACAACAACAGCCTAGACACTTCTTTAGTGTAAGCTTTTTTTTTGCTACTGAATTGACCGTTGACTCAAGGTACTTGTACATATACTTGAAGATAACGATCAATCGTCATACAACATGAAATACATACAGAACCCATACAAAAACGCCCCTGGGAAACCAAAACAAAAAAATAAGCTCAACACAGTTCGTTCCTATTGTTTCCATATACATCCATACATGTGTACTCCTTCGCTGAACTGACACAGAAACACATTTGTCATGATCATGATCATCATAATCATCATCATCATGATGTACAAACCGTTAAAGCCTATTTCTTTTTTGATTCCCAAAATGATTTCAAAATGCTTTTTGTTACAATAAAGTATGTTTCTTTTCTGGAAAATTAAAAAAACGCATGGAACTTTTCGGATCTTGTTTTACGACAAGGCAAACAGTACCTCAAAACGTGGATAGATTGCTTTATATCAAGTATGTAAGTGGTTTTAATTTTTAAAATTAAAAATTGATGCAGTGGCTCAATGGTAGAGCATTGGATTCCAAATCCAAAGGCTGCAGGTTCGATTCCTGTCTGTGTCAAATATTTTTTGCCATACTTTCAACAATTACATTTTTCCTTCGATGCTACATCTACATGTTTTCATCATTATTTTATAGCACAGGGGTCGACAAAAAGATACTTGTATACACGTAGCTTTCAACTGGCTTTTGCTTATTTACAATTATCCAGATTTGTTCCAACGCTTAGTCGTCACAGATACCTTGTGTGCATGTATAGCCAAATCCACTACCCGAGATCTGCTGCATTTCTCCTGGTTCACCATTCAATTGTAACACGTCAACATTTTGTGTACAATCTTTATGAATCATTGTACATTTTCAGCTATTTTTGTGAATGCAGATAGGTACATGTTTATTTGTACAAGTCTTCCTCGGGGCAGCTTTACATCTTAGAGTGTTGTGACGTCATGTATCTGGCCTCTACACAAGCGCAAAAGAAGAGTATAGACTACGTGTTTTTTTTGTTTTTTTTTTGAATGAATACATTCAGAATCGAAGCGTATAGATAGTATCAAGAGGTGAATGAAAACCAGTTTCATGCTGAATTACGTAGATTTATACAAAACAAACAAGTCTAATGCAATGTATTGGTAACAAATGGTTACAAAATTTATGGGTATTCTAATGTATGCTATGGCAATATGAAAAAAGAGAAAATTATGATGAAATGAAAAAAAAAGGGGATTATCGAGACCGATTGCGGTATTAAAGGGACTAAAGGCATCAAAGGTACTAAATGTACTAAAGGTATTAAAGGTATTATTCGTGGTGGATGGTGAAGTCATTAATGGGTGCGGATGAAGTAGAAGATTGCCATTGAGATCAGAACCAAGTACAAAAGATTCTGTTTCAGGAATTGATAAATAAGGAAAACACAAAGTAGCGCGGCTACCGGACCTACCAGAGGATTGTTGGAGGAAGGCTGGTGTGGGGTTTGGGTCTGTTTGGCCAGTGATCGTCCTGACGATTGGCCTGATGATCGTTGACGATAGTGATGGCGGCGGTGGTGGTATCTGGTCTCGCTTGTGTCTCGTCGCTTGGAGCCCTTTTGAAGCGATGGAGAAGAGGTGGCGTCTGGAGTGCGGCTGGTGCTTCTGGACCGAGCGTCTGGACGAGATTGCGAGCGGTGTCCGTGTTCGGGCAAGGGATCGTCGCGCTCTAGACTAGGGCATCTTTCTAGAGGCACTTGCGACAGTAGATCATTCATGTCTTGCGCAGGGTATCGTTGTTGTTGTTGTCGTTGGTTGAGGTTAGGTTTGAGCTGGAGAGGGTATGTGGGAAAAACAGGGTCTTGCTTATCGATAGTGGGAGACGATTCAAAGGTTGGACTGCTTTGTGGCGAAACGTAAAGCACAGCGGGTTCTTGTTGATAGTCATTGTAGCTAGGCGGGGGTTTCCTGTCCATTTCGCCCACAATGCTTCCGCTCAGTGCTCCAAACGGAGCATCGAACTCAATGGTTTCTTCAGGCCTGAAAAAGTGTGCCATCTCGAATAGATGATGATATTTTGATGTTGATGCTAAAGAAAACAGAAATGTGTATCAATGAATAGAATAATGATAAGCTGGGGTTAACTGTTGTATTTATATTTGATCCCAGGTATCTCTTTGGAGTTGTTGTTGTCTTTTATAAAGATTTCTAAAACAACAACATCAAAGAGGGTTGAGACAGGTATTTATACTAGTCTTTTTTTGATTTTTTTGATTTTCTGTCTTTTCGAGGCGAGCAAAACACAAAAAAGGCCGTTTTCTGTCTTTTCGAGGCGAGCAAAACACAAATAAGGCCGTTTTCTGACAAGGAACCATAGTTTAATTTAGTCTTTCTTAGGTTATCAAGTGGGGGAGCCCATGATTTCTTCTTTGAAAATCCCAACAGAACGTTAGAAAACGGCAGTCCTTTCCGATTGTTGAATCTGATCATATGAAAAACAGCTGGACTCGAAGTGCCGAGTACCGACGGCGGTCGTTTGGCAAACGAGGAGAAGAAGAGCTTTTCAGTTGATTCTGTCTACAACAGTGTTGATTTCGCTCGTTTACATTTGGTTTTTTCTCGTTTAGCTCTTTTTTTTAGGAGAGGAATCCTGTTCTGAGGTCAAAAATCCAAATGACGCTGGAATTCACGGGCTTACGAGTCAACCAGCTGTGCAAATACATGATAATAATATTGTCCCGCATGTGTACAAGCTCAACTGAGCGCGCATTGTGGAGTACTTTGATTGCAACCAGATCCAGCGTTGCGTTTATTTTATTCTGCATTACTTGTTCTTGTTTCCTGCGCTGGAAAGTCGCTTGAGCTCATAACGTTTTGTTTGAGACTGTACCCCAGATGTATCTTCGCACATGTCGATGCACATGTCGTCATTAATCTCGCTCTATTCATTTTGTTTTTTGAGTTTGTGCAAGTGCTCTGTCAGATTCATTGACCCTATAGAACTCTCATCCAAGGGCATTTCCATCCATCCATCCATCGGCTCGATCAGAACCAAAGCAGCAGCCAACATGTGTTTTTCCAGGCCACTCGAATCAGTCAAAACAGATTCCGTCTAATCGTCTTGTTTTACTAGCCTTTACCAAAACGAACTGAGGTTTTGTGAGATTAATAATAGCGTCTGCGTACTTCTGGACCATGCCCAAACAAGAAACTCATTCGGATCACACTTCTTGATTTATAAATATACATGATTTCAACGGGGGAACGAGAATTCTATTAATACTCTTCATGTGGCTGTACCTTGATAGGCATGGAAAGATGAGGTATATGATATCATTAACCTAGTATACTTCTTTTTTTCATTTTGACCAAAAAAAAAATTGGCATTTTTAATAGAGCAGGTGAATCAGTGGAGCTCTGCGTGCGTACCTGGCAGGATTGTGGCTCCTCGAATCAAGACGTGCGGTGCGTCAGCCTTCTTACTTGCAACCTAGCTGTAGCATCTGTACCACATCTACATCACAATGCTTTCATGTCCGCGGCGATGTGAACCGCCGGCTGATCTGTAGTCTCGCGATTGACACAGATACAATTCACAAATACGCAATGACGTACGATTTTTTTATATTATAAAAAACCATCGGTAGTATTGTGCCCAGACATGGTTGGCGCGCGCCGACACATTTGATCGATTGCCTAGACTCAAGGCAATGATTTGCAAGACCGTCCAAATCTTTGCAGTTGATCAGAAGGGCCAACACCCAAAGAAGGTCTTTTTGAACAGAGCGAATGAAGCGTGTATCCAGGCCATACTGTCACAGATCGTCAGTTGAGTAGGTATACATTTCTTGCAAAGAGCGGCGATTCATAATTTGTTATTCTCTTTCTCTTTTGAATCCTAAGCAATATGTACTGTGTACAGGACTTGTGTTGCAACCCAGGTCCTTTGAATTCTCGGATTTCTTGGACTCCGTTGATCGCTAACGCGTTTATGTCATGTAGTGACGATGCTGTTCCCGAAACAACTCCAAATGTAACAAAAAGATACACGATTGAGGCGTACACATCATGTTTGGATTTTAGGTTCCGGATTGAAAAAAAACTCTTTGTTACCCCAAAAAAACACTCCTTAGGTCATCAAGAAGGGTTCTGGGGGAGAGAGGCTCAAGTGCATATGTACTGGTACGGTATGTTTATATATAGAAAAAAATAGCCCAATGTGATCACAAATTTTACCATACAGATCTGTAGATTGTGTTTGTGAAAGCTTGGTGCTAGAGACCTGAAGAGCATAATGCTGTGAAATTTACTTGGTGGCATAGTTGAATCAGCGCTTAGAAGTTCTAATACCGTTTATTTCTCGTTTGATGGGATTGAAAATTTGTTTTGGGATTGGGAAACTTCTGTATTCCGCTACTGATGACAGACAACGTACTTGTACTGTGCCGATTGCGGATCGAATAGAGTGAAATAAAATAATTTGTTCTGACGTCTGAATTTTCAGGTACATGTAAAGAGAATAGTTACATGAATGGGCTTGTATGGACTAAATGGTTTAATAGAAACAAAAAATTTCATCAAATTGCAAGGCTTCACTATGAAAGTTTACAATTGGACATTGAGCGGGTATCCACTCCTCACCGTTCTCTATTCATAAGCGAGAACAACTAGTCCCTGGTTTCCACTGTACATGTTTAATATCCACTGTTTTGTCAAGCAAGACGTTGCATACATCCCTTTTTTGCAAAAGCCAAATAGCCTTCATGTGCTCTCAAGGTTTGATCTGACGGCGTTGTCTGGTTTGCTATACACACACTGATGTGCGCAACAAGCTCCAGACTGACGCTCTACCAACTTGGCTAGCAAAGCTTCTGGTCTGCGCAACAAGTTCCAAAAAGTTTTGTTTACATTTTTGTAAATCCACCACCGGGATATGTATAAGATTCATGTATTGAGTATGAAAAGCGATTATAACCGAGAGTCAATTCTACATCAGATTGTTGTGATTCTGGTTGTTGACGCTGTTCATTACTCAATTCTTAAGCGCTTGTTTGATTGCTGAATAAAACTGAGCATAGATCCGGAGTTACGATAGCAATGACTGGATCGAGAAATTGGCGCATATAATCGCAAACCCAAGTTTTTTACACTCCAAAAGCGTTACTCACAATTTGGTACCCAATTACCAAGACCTTTTTTAAAACATCGTCACTCTTGGAAATGCTATCCATTTTTGCAATCCTTCGGTTCTTAAACTTGATGATTCAGTTCAATCGTCTCTTCCCCCCTGGATCCGCTCAACAATCAATAAACACTTCTATAGCTGATACTCCTATCGGATACGCAAGCCTCCGACTCCGATTTTTTTTATATCCAATACCAAGCCCTACTAATAATCTTGGTATATAATTATTTTGGTTCGTACCTTTTTTTTTCTCCCTCTCTCTTCTCTTCCTTCCATTCTCAACTCTAAAAAATAATCGCAAATATAATAATAAAATCACCAAGAAAAAATATGTGAACTGGAATCACCTCCCAAAAATATAATTATATTTAGATAAGTCTTACATGTCAAGCAGAGGTGTTTTCTAGCAGTTTTCTGAAAACAGCGGTTCGAATACTGATTCTGCGCGCAATTCAATTGACGTGTATTTTATCCAGCATTGTAAAGAGACAATGTTGAAGGGAAAGTAAGAAGAAGGAAAAAAAGTTTTAAACTTCTGAATTGCTACGAAGTGAACCCCGTGAGACCCTCTCGTTGACGATAGTGAGACAGACAAAAAAAAAAGTTCATTATGGGATAACTAATATGATAAATATATGGCTCAGCTGAAAGCTTTGCTAATGATATGAATGGTTTGTTGCCGCAGTTGTCCGAGTCCTTGTTTCCATAGGATGAAGGGAAGGCAGCTTGTCCATCGAGTAATAAACAGTTGCACCTAATCCGAAAATGTACAAGGCACAAGTGTTTTCCATAAAGTATATAAACTTGAACAAGAAATGCAAAGCGCCCACGATGATCACGCTCTGAAATACAATCGAGATAATGTCATTTGATGCGGATGCCGGTCTTGATAGCGTAGTAGAAGGATTCTTGAAAATAATGCTATGAAGTAGGTCATAGATGCCAGCGAATGAAAAGGTCTGTATGTTGCGACCACGGTCACGGTCACGGTCATGGCGGAGATGGCGATGAGATCGCTTAGACTGCAAGCTTTTGGATCGCCTGCTTCTGGACTCAGAGTAGTCGGGGAAATCAGTAATGGCGCTATTAGTAATAGATGGCTGGCATACCAGGTCCCACTCAGAATGTGAACTTTGCAGACGATGCTGTTGCGGTTGCTGCTGCTGCTGGTAATGCTTATTAAAACAATCAATGGACTTTGCCTTTGAAAGATTGGTCTTGGAAGAGTTCGAAACTCTCAAAGATCGCATGCTTTTCGCCTTTTTTGCACCGCTGTTGTTGTTGCTGATGTTGTTGCGAACCGAATGATCGCGAGGTACGGGGTACTGGTATGGGTAGTACTCAGACGGATGAATTTGGTAGGGTGCATCGGTGTTATTATTGTCGTAATTAGTACAAGGTTGCCGAGCCGATGGGTAGCCCTGTGTTCCCAATGACCTGGACCGGTGGTTTCTTGTAACGGTGGACTTTGGAGTATTGGTTCTTGGGTAGCTGTTGTGACGGAAAGCAGACGAGGGTTCGTATGCTCCGTAAGAAGCGTTTTGTTCCGGGTGTTGTTGGTATGAAGGAAATTCCCTGGGATTGGGGAAAGTCCGCGACATTGATCTTGGAGCATAGCTGCTGTCAATGGTGTTCATAGTCGCAATAGCGTCTCCGTCAATAAACCCTTCCCCAGCAGGAACCAAGAAGGGCAGGTTCTCGTTTGAATGTGTAGCGTATTCAGCCATCATCTCTGTGATTTCAATGGATGTGTATATGAGTTAAAGAATAAATTGACAATGAGTTGGCAGATTGGTGCGTATATATAAGAAAGAATTTTTGATTCAATTCTTTGTAGGAAAAAAAAACAGAGAGATTCATCCCACATTATAAATAATTTTCCCTCTTGTCTCTAAAGTTCAGGCCGGACCTGATGAATATATTGTTATTTTTGAATACAGCAGTGTATTAACAGACAACGACTGTCAAAAAAACAACAATGAAATTATTATAAAAACAGACTTGTTAAGCTGCGCTAGAAAAGAAATACAAATTGACTTTATTGTTATGGATTGTGAATTTGCTTTTTTTTTTCTCCTCCTTCTTTTTTGGGAGATAGCTTTCTGTTTGCAATTCTGAATTGGTTTTCTAGAGCGAAAAATAAAACAAAAAGTGTGAGATTTCTGATTGAATTGGATTTAAAGTTCTTTTACAAAAAGTAGGTTTTGTAGTTTATTGAAAAGAGAATCAGAAATCAATGTGTAGCCTGGCAAATGATCAATGAGATGTTGGATTATTTTTTGTGTTTTTTGACGCGAGTGTATTTATTTTATCAATCAAGTTTAGTCTTGTTTTCGGTTGATTATATATTGTGCTTTCGTGATGATGGAGGAAGAGGTTGTTGAATCCATGGCTTTTGCCTGGATCCACAACGAGGTATTGGCAGTGGCCTCGGCGTATTGAGCACCATGTCGAGACAATAAACACGCGTATCTCTCTTCTCTGCTTTCTCGTCCCTATATCTCCCTCATGTATGTACATCTGCACTCTTGCACAATACACCAATCAATAATGCACCATGCTTTCATTTTCCAAATCTTCAAACCAAGCCCTTAGGCTCCTGGACTCTTCACGCGCCATAAAAGTCAGAACGATAAAACTATAAAACAAAGTTTGTTCAAGTGTAGGATGACGTCAAAGTCTATCTCCGATTCAATTTGAGAGAAGAAGAAAGAGGCACAAGTCGTACAGAGTCTGGGAAATTTTAAAATAGTGAGGTTTACAATATCTATGGTTCCTGCAAGTATGCATAGAACCTGGGTACGCATACGCTGTTTGTCCCCATTCAACCCTCCTCCTTCTCCAGCCATTCTGTTCTTTGGAGCATGTCGATGTACAGAACAGAAAGGAGGTGGATAGCGTGAACCTGCAAACACATATATTTCGGTTCGCGATTTGGAACGGATCCAATTCACTATGAAGGATAGTCATCTACAAATCCTTTGTATTCGACAAAAAGCCCTCGTTTCGCAGGCGCTAGAACCACCTGCTCAACGCCATACAGCAGCGTGTAAAACACCTTTTGTTTGATTTTACGCCGGATGCCTCTATCAAGATACGTAACACCATTGCATGTGCTAATATCATTCGCGGCACAAAGTGCATCTTTCTTGGTCGCTGCCCGTCATCACCACTACCGGTTGGCGGTCTATTCAGCGTCGTCCTACAAGGCATCAGCATACAGTACAATACAAATCAGATACGAATGTATCCAGAACAGCGTTTCGAACCTCATTTCGCAGTGCTCAGATGATATGCAAGTTGGAAATCCATTGGCTACGCATACATATCGAGCGTGAGATATGCATTGGACTGTAAATGTTCATTCGACAACTATATACGCAATAAAGCATATGCGCGATGTCTCCGTCTACCAATTGTTGTTGTGAATGTATGTGTAGATAGTGTATTCCACACTTTCGACCTGGCATAGGTAATCGTTTTTGTATGGTTGATGAGCAGATCTCTCAGTCCTTCAGAAAAGCCGTTAGCCTGTGCTTCTCGTTTAATAGAAATTAACAGAGCTATAGCAATGACATTACAAACAAAGCAAATTTAAACAAAAAAATGAATTTGGGAAAGCGGTTTTGGAAATGAGGCACCCAATTCTGATTTGAGGAACAACGTCATGGTAAAGACAAGCCCCTTAGGTATTATCTGTTCAAAGTGTTGATCGTCGAGTATATGTACGACAAATCTGTACAAGTTCTTTCGGAAAATTATACTGATCAAAGATGTACCAGATGCTCATGGGATTTTCAAATAACTGTCGTATCATTAGTTCTAAGCTCCATCAGTGAATTAAAGTTACACATCCACAAAATATACTCCAGCGCTGTTTCGGTCATGGCTGGACTTAAATCCACTTTTCAATTCGTTCAAGCATATGTGTCTGCAAAGCAGCTTGCTGACGTAGATTGAATCGAGAACTAAGAAAAGAAACTTTGGCTTTTTTGTCCTGAATGAGACCAGGTGATGTCTGTTGGATGTATGTTTTTAGAAAATATCTATGCAATCGTAAGTTATTACTTGTTTGGAAATGAGGTTTTAGTATTATAGTCTAATTCACAAGTGGATTAGGTAGCATGCACAAGATGTGTGCGTTTTATGCTCATCACCATCTTTAACATTCTGAATAAACATGAAGAAAGTTTAGAGACTTGCAACTGTTTGGATTGCCATTTACAAGGTTTTTCAATCGTTACAACTATTTACAATTTTGAGACAATTTAAATAGGATTCACCGATTGCAAAATGGAAAACGGAAACACAATATTACTGAAAACGCTATTTAGTAGTGACTTGCTGATGGAGATCCGTGTCAGGCACTTATAGGCTGGTATCAAATAGCCATAGTCATGAAAAGATTAGAACATGGCATTTGTAAGAAATTCTCAAGAGTGAAAGTTCAGCATCATTAGCAATCTGCTTGCGATCTCGAAACCCTCATTGGCAATTTACTTAAATCAAATTTGTGACATTCTTCTCCTGTCATTGTTTTCTTTACAAAAAGAACTGGACAGCTACAAGCAAATACCCAGCATGTTAGAGTTCACTATTGAACTCAAACTCCCTTCATCATAGTATTAGGCCGGGTGAGATCATTCAAATCGCCAGATATCTTCTAGAACTCTGCTCGAGCTTTTCTATTTCATATGTCATAGCGTATGATCAGCAGTATCAAAAGTACACTCAGTACAAGTTGTCCTTACGGTCTCAAGCGTACACCTGCTATGAAGGGATACATGAAAGTGAAACACTTGTTTCTGCTTCTTCTCATCCAGACATTTGAAACGCCTTCCAACCCTTTTCCTTCGTACCTGATTGTATTTCTATAAGCTCTGGAAACCTTAATGAAATATCCCCTGCTCAGCCAAAATCTCCAACGTTTTATGCTAAGAATTCGATATAGGGATTTTAGTCTCATCTACACTTTCAAGAAAGAATTATACACTGTTTGCAACTAGTGAAAGAATCATTCTTACCAGACTTTTGATTTTACTTGAGAGCACAAGCCAGTTGACATTATTTGCACAGCAGAGGATCCAGTGCATGTGTGCAAGGGTGGTTACATTACAAACGACTAAAATACCATTGAACCTCACCGTTCTACATGTATACATTTACACATAGAAGCACAAATTCAAGCTTAGCTCCAAATCTTCTTTTTAATTTCTCAAAATAAGTTCTAGATCCAGTCAGAGATCAATCAAGAGTTTATTTCAAGAAAAACGCTACTGATTTAAATTATGGTTCAACAGATGCTTGCAAGCACCCAAAAGGATTCGGAAAAGAAGGGGCAAATTAATAAACAGTTTTAATCCTTGTCAATCTTGCGAATTTTCTGCTTTTATAGACTCCAATTGGTTAAAGTATTACAAACAACTCTATGCGTACCAAACTATAAAACAACGTCAAAACTGTGCTTGTTACAACTCAAATTTTCCACCCAGTCAATTTGAGGTGTAGTTATGATTTTCCGGCTCTGTGAAACCTTGGGGTATTATTAAACTGTGTAATTTACAAAATGTTTGACTGAATGAATCCTTTAGCGTATCTGCGCATTACAAGAACTAATGTGAAATTATCAAATATATACTAAAAACTAAGCAATATAGAAATATGTAACTGAAAATGAGGCATGAATGCTTTGACTTTACTTGTAAAATGAATTGAGCAATTTGGGGGATGTTCATTCTATACCCAAAACTTCATTATTTGTCAGATTTATTCTGCATCTACCCGGTATTGCAAGATCCAAATGTGTCAGATATTATAACAACATACAAACATCCCACTTTGTCGTCATATTAAGCTGTAAAAGGAAGAACGCGTCACAAGGACGAGGTAACGAATAGGCTTTGTATACATAATTTACTATTCTACATTACTTTGACTTGCAATACCGACTGTTTGTTGAATCTCAAAATATTATGAGACATTTGCTTCAGTGATTACGTCTGGCCAAATACTATGCCTTGATACTGCGTCCTGTAGTTCAAAACTCAATTGCATTCAGTTGTTCCTTTTTGTTCAACCAAATGTAGTATTATCGCAATTATCCGAGTCACTCTTACATTTTGTGGGAAGTCTAGTGCGAACTAAAAATGACCTTAGGTTTTGAGTACTCCTGGCAATTGTACAAGACAATTCAGGCTTTGGGATAAGGAGTCCAATCAAGAAATCAAAGATATATTATGTATTCATAAATAAACAAACCCATAATTAGTAAAAGTACTGGTGACACCATTGTACAACTGAACCTGTATGTATCATCTTGAAGTTCTAATCTACAAATTATAGGCTCTGTTTATTTGGGCCAATCACTTTAAGAAACTATACCCAATCTTTAGGTATTTGAATGCTTCTTGATCTGAGCTTTTCTTTACACTGCTAAACCAAGTCTTTTGCTGCTTTTATATTTTTTTGACAGAGAAGCCGTCGATTGCAAATGCATTTATTTTATTGCTAACATTTCAAGATTTTGTCTTCAAACGCACGAGGAAATATATATTTCCCTAGTGCACTTGAGGGGGGACCTCAGTAACTGATACACTCATGAACAGTTATGTTCTGTTCTAGAGGTAGAGCGTTGTCTCATTTTTCTAAAAGTATTTAGCCAATTTGTAAAAACTTTGGTCTGCAGTCTCACATTTAAACAACAAATATTATCATAATACTAATGATAACTTGAATCGAGTTGAAATATATGATTATTGTGAAGTAGACTATGTTCACTCATGGATTTGATTGAGCAGCAATAGTAATAATAATAATATTTTTTTAAGTCTAGATATATAGCGATCACAAAGTGGACTATAATCATTTGTGTACATAGTCCAGGCGCCTATTCCTCACGTTGCCACGCTTTATTTTGATTTTTTCTTCATGAAATATACAGTAATTTTATCCACGACTATTTTACAATGAATGCAACATGTATATCAAAGAGTTAAGAAAAAACTAATATACACACTCATAAAGAACACATTGTTTGAGGTCAAAGCTAGAAATCCAAGTTCAAAATGGGTAATCCAGGTTTACAACATATTTTAGCTGAAATTCGGTGGCATGTAAACTAGTATTAAAAATTTTTGAATAAATATAACATGAGAGTAGAATTCAATGGATAGGTATGTCGCTAAAATGTCTAGTGCAGAAGTCATTAACAACGAAACAAATCTTCTACACTTCATACGTATAACAACTTTTTACTCTGTATTGAAATGTCAACGTAATTTTTTTTATGTGAGGATTCGAGCCCGGTCTAGGCTTACCTAAGACGTTCGGACGATCCGGACGGACGTCAGCTTATTTCAATGAGCTCAAGTCTTGTCCGGCCTATCTAGATCAACTAGGATAGACAATGTTTACTAAGAGACAATATGGTTTGTGCAATAACAATACTTTCAAAGTTGTTCAAAAGTGAACTCCAGAAGGTAAAGTCGTTTCTACGACTACGAGGTTTATATAAAGATATCTGAGACATGGGTTAGGCCAAGTCTCATCTTAAGTCGTAAGAAGTAAACAAGCGAAAGCGCTTGTGTTTTCTTACACATTCCCCCTGTTTAAGAAGAGTCGTCTCGACTCGTAACAATAAAGAGGACGTGTCTATAATGCGCGTTAGTAGAAGCGAAAGGCAAAGGAGTATACTTATCCTGAATGCGTTCGCGCATTGTTGTTTCATTTTGAGTTTGTAGTGAGAAAACCTTGTTTGGTTGACGTGTCAAAATCGCGATAAATTTTTTCTGTTTTTTGTTTCAGTTAGTTTCTTGATGTCTTGTACGTCTGTCTCTGGTTACCTGGAATGATCATTAATAATGGACATTGAGGAGACGCATCAGCTCTTCCCCCGGCTCAAAACGCCTCGTGGTACTAGGGCGCTGGGACACCTGGTCGGGCCTCATTCTTCCCACTGAGTGCGGCAGACTTATGGGTGGATAGAGGGCATTTTCTTCGACTCAAGTCAGTTGCTGTACGTCAGGGCATGGAGGTTAAGATCGTGACAAGAACAACAAGGTTTGTATCAATCAATAGTTAGGATCACGGGGACCCGAGGGGCTTGAAAAGCGTGTCGCTACCATGTGTGAGGATTCGAGCCCGGTCTAGGCTTACCTAAGACGTTCGGACGATCCGGACGGACGTCAGCTTATTTCAATGAGCTCAAGTCTTGTCCGGCCTATCTAGATCAACTAGGATAGACAATGTTTACTAAGAGACAATATGGTTTGTGCAATAACAATACTTTCAAAGTTGTTCAAAAGTGAACTCCAGAAGGTAAAGTCGTTTCTACGACTACGAGGTTTATATAAAGATATCTGAGACATGGGTTAGGCCAAGTCTCATCTTAAGTCGTAAGAAGTAAACAAGCGAAAGCGCTTGTGTTTTCTTACATTTTAAAAAAAGCCTTGATGGCCAAGTTGGTAAGGCGCGTCACTAGTAATGACGAGATCGTCGGTTCGAATCCGGCTCGAGGCAACTTTTTGCACTACAGACCTCCGCTTAGAATTGTATTTTTTAATTGCAATACACTGCTGAGGCACAGGTGGGATACCTTCTCAGGAGATGACCTAAGGGAAACTCTGTTGTTCATACTTTTAAAATGCAGGGTTTGCTTGTGTTATCAATAATCACAGTTTTACAGAGAACGACGATTGACAAAGATATCTAAATTGCATTTGAAGTTAGTTATCTCAGTCTTTGCCCCTGTGAGAAAGGTACGCGTGCTATTTGAGGGTTTCTCAATTTGCTGCAAATGTATAAGCCCCCGAGGCACAGAAGTAAGCTAGTCGACCAATATTACATTTTTGGGTGTCAGATGGGCTATTCAAACAAATCTTTTTTCTCTCCACTTACTTTTGCTTTGCCATCTATCAACCAACTTTTCTTTGTTTGAACACAACAAATCAGTTTTGACTCTTTGATTACTTAAAAAAGTCAAGAGAGAAGCTATTGATATATACAACAATGTCAGCCAAAATTGAACGTATGTATCAGGAAGTTTGTGCTTTAAGCTTCACAAACCGGCAAAAGCTAGTATGACGCTAATGAACTGATGTAGTAAATGGAGGCCCTAATCAGATCTTTACGACTGGAGATGTGATTCACGGCAAAGTTCTGATGAGATTGAAGTCACCTGAAACTGTTAAGACTATCCAAGTCAAATTGGAAGGAATCTCGCAGAGCAAAGTGCCCATCCCGGAGAATCTGGAGGATCATGGCAGAAGACGTAAAGAGAGCAAAGACGATTCATTGGAAATTCACAAGTTTTTGTACATCACCAGTACTGTGTTCCCTCCACCAAAGATTAGAGATCAATCATCAAGTCAACATTTTACATTGCCTGCTGGCGAATACAGTTACGATTTCTCAATGGTCGTCCCGGACTACTTGGACTGTGAAAATGTAAAGCAGCCTGGGCAATTTTCCTTGTCGCGAATTGTGATTGACGATCACGGAATTGACTACGCTCGCGAGGCCACTCTTCATGTTCAGGCTCAACTGCCTCCTTCTTTGTCGGATATGGAAAATGTAGCCAACATTCGGTATTTTTTGAAAGCAACCGTCAGTATCTCATCTTTTATCAGACCCAATATCAGAGTGTATCAACCAATTGTCATGCTTCCGCCGGATACACTTCATCCGGAATTCGTCAATAATACGAACATTTTGTTTGTTCGCAGAAACGTTATGCTGGGATTGGGTGACAAACAGATTGATCAGAGTAAGAAAAAGGGTAAAGGCTTCTCTTCATGGTTTTCGAACACAGCTCCATCTACAGATGGTCCAGAAATTGCAGTTACGCTTGAAATGAGATATCCGGCCAACGCCAGCTTTGTTCCTTTAAAAAAGAATCTTCCCTTTAAGATTTTCATTGTGTCAACTCATGATCCGAAGGTTCTCAATTTACCAAACGGCCCTATGATGTTTCAAGACTTGATTGTTAAGTTGTTTGCCGTTACCGATACCAGAGCGCAGCAATACACAAAGGAATCAATGCACTCTGTGACAATTTTGGACGCTCGCCATTGCAACTTTACTCTCGACTGGAGCCAGGCGGTACAAAGAAATATTGGCAATGGCAACACATGGGAAATTGCCCTTCCCGACACGTTGTGGAAGGACGCTTTCATTCCAGACTTTGTTCCTCCATCATTCAAAATGTGCAACATCCAAAGACGATACAATCTAGAGGTTACTGGAGGATTGACAGGCACACCAAATGGGTCTATTCAGTACGTTTCAGTAATTGCCAATATTATGGTCATGTCTGGGCATAGCAGAAAAGTCAACCCCGAAATGCCGAACCGACCTGCCACTGGGAATCAAAATCTTCCTATTTACGGTTCAATTAATCCGCCTGAGTTCTCAGCGCCTCCTGGACCTCCGGGAGCGCCGGGACCTATGGGAGCGCCAGAAGCACCAGGACCTATGGGAGACGATGCAGCTCCGCCAGCGTACGAAGCAGTTGTGCCAGCTGGTTCAGTAGAAGCCACTACCAGACCAACTGAAAAGGGACCAATACCATCTCAACCCCAGCCTCAGGCATCCTCGTCATCTTCAACTACACAAGAACCTGTACGAGCATTTGGTCAGAATGCTGCATACTATGAAAAGGTTGAGAGTTTTGATCATTAGCCAATACATTAGACTGGAACAAAATATAGGTTTTGAAATATTAAAAGTAATTCATTAATTGAGATATATACAAATACAGCAGATGTCAAAAAGTTCTCCAATGAAGACTAAAGTGGTAAAAGTTAGTAAATTATTCGTAGCTTTGTTTGATGAATAAAGCCCTTTTATTCTCAAGTTTATCTCGGAACTTTTCCGCAGATCGATTCAATCATCAAAAGCACGCACACAAAAAAATTGTGCAAAAAAGGAATATCTCAGGTACCACGGTTCTCAACACAAGTCAATTTAGACAGGGATAACTGTTTAAATAAAATTTTTTCATCATTATATTCACTTTTTCAATCGTGCTTTTTCTGATCACAAAAACCGGGTCCGCAAAGTTGGAAAAACTCTGCTATAAACAGAATAATAAAAGGTTTTTTTAAAGCATTTGTGTTCAGTCTTCTATACGTACATTTTGTTTGACGTTGAGGTATACTGCAAAATAAGCTGTTGATCAAGGGAGAATTAAAGTGAAAGTGAAGAAGAAGGTTTCATTTTGGACTTAAAAGAAAACTTTTTAATGCTGTAATTTACCCTGTAGAGTAGGGCAAGACAGCTAGGGTTGTGAGCAAGCTTAAGTCATATTGTCTCAGTGTCAAAATCTAAGTCATTAAGCTGCACAACCTCCAAAATGGCAATTTTTTGGATCAATCTGCAATGTTCACGAGCTAAGCGAACAACAAGGCTTGGTTTGAAGAAGAGAGGCTTAATCGAGGCTTCGACAAAAAAATTAGTATTATTGATTCGAGTTGGTCCAAGGAGACAATATATCACAAGAACCGTAGGGTATAAAAATTAAATACGTATGGATAATCTGTACTTACAGACTTTACTTGGGGGTTGAATGATGGTCAAAAATAACTTTTGTAGAGAAAGCCAGAACTCGTGAATTATGATTCATAAAATAATGTTAAAAACAGTGAGACTCTGAGAAAAATGCTATTACTTTTTGTTCCATGTCAGTATAAGCATCCCATACTAGTAGCTCACTATACAGTCAAAATATATTGTTGAAAGCTTTTCTCAAGACTTGATTAGTGATTATACACAATCTTGCCATTGTTTGACCCTTCAGAAAATCCAAAAAAACCGTCATCAACCTCGTATTAAACCATTTATACACATATGGAGAGTTCAGAGCACTACCCAATACGGAAATATGCCAAATACGGGACACCATCTTTGAACCAAAAATAACCGTCATCTACAAAACGAGTCTACCGACAAGAACCGGGAAGAGAAATCGGGCTTAGAAAAAAGTGGTGACAGCAGTGACAACAACAATAGTCAGTAGGTGATTGGACCGTTGGCATAACCTGCTCGTTTCAAGGGTCCTTTTGGTTGGGCTCGAGATAGACAAAGAACACTAAAAAGAGTATCTTTGCTTTGATGAAAGAGACCTCGTGTTTCGGTGGCTTCGAGAAATAATAGCTGCAAATGACACTGATCGCGAGTTGGTCAAACGAGGCAAAGATTCATTTGACGGACAACAACGCGCCCATAAATAGCTATCGGTCGTTATTTGAAAGCAATAAACACTATCGTCCGGTGGTCAATACGCGCGATCATAGCTTCTGCCTGCAGTCTGTATCAAAACTTACCAGTTCAACACTACTGTTGCCAACTCGAGGCCCTATGATGCGTGGTGTGTAGCTACTTGCCAAACATATACAATTGAGAGACCCTCCACGGATCCGAATTCTTATGATCAACGAAGTCTGGCAAATGGCAGTGCAGAGTATCTGTGGGCAAGTGGGCGAAGTGACACCTGGTGCAATACGCAGAAACCGACTAAATAGTTAGCAAGTGCCCCATATTCCAACATGTACGAATACCTGACACTTGTATATAAGCCCAGCATTTTCCACATCAATATTGTCCACTATCTTTGTCTTCTATCTATCCCTCACACGCTATAACAGTCACCATCGCTGCTCGCAATAGTACACAATGAGCCATCCCAGTGATCAGGGTGGCCACAACCCCTATGAAAAAGGGTCTTGCAATCAACAAACACAACAAAATGCCACACCATATCCCACCGATAACGATGATGATCTAATGCCCCCTTCAAGCTCTACCTACGATATGGGAACAGCACGAAATCCCACACAGCAGGCTCAATCGCGACTAGATTCCGCTCAAAATCCCCCGAGCGCTCCTGCTCCCGTCCCTCCTGCTCGAGAGGAGGACGTTTTTGACTACTCATTTGTCTCCACTACATCCCCATACACAAACCCAACCAGTGGTGCTGGGCTTCGTCGTCCCGAAGCTACGCATGCTACAGCCTCGCCGGTCGTTGCAGGCTCCCCCTTTCACGACAGCTATAACGATCCTTCATACGATTCTCTGCATCCCGTGCCCTCAGACCCATTTGGCAATGAAAACAGGTATTCTACCAGCGCACTTGAAGATGATTATAATGATGGATACGACGATGACAGAATTCCTCTTACCAACCTTCCAGCCAAAAGTACCTACTACAGCCCTACCACTCCCGCTACACCTTATCCAGTAGAGGACTACAACGCTCCTCAACATCCTTACTATGGTGCAGATCAAGGTCTTACCAATACACACGTGGGATACCAGGCTCCATATGGAAATCGACCACTGGCTCAAATGCCCGATGAAAACAATCCCTTGTCAATTGCAAACCTGATTGATGTTGCAGACGATGATTGGAGACTACGTCAGCAAATTCCCGAGAACCATGCTACCAAAAAAGTTAACTTGGTCAACGGTCTGTATACTGTCGAGCATGCCGTACCTCCTCAGATCAGAGATCAAATTGAAGCAAAATATATGGATCTTGAAGAAGGATCTACAGAGTTTACACACATGCGGTATACTGCTGCAACTGCGGATCCTGATGACTTCCAACGCGAGGGATATACTCTTCGTCCTAAAATGTTCAACCGTGACACAGAGGTACTGATTGCCGTCACTTACTATTCAGAAGACAAGGTGCTTACTGCTCGTACTCTTTACGGTATCATGAAGAACGTCAGACGATTCTGTCGACAAAACAAATCAGAGTTTTGGAGCAAGGGTCCAGAGGCATGGAAGAGAATTGTTGTTACCATTATCATGGATGGTATCAAACCATGCCGTAAAGAGACTCTTGATCTCCTTGCTACCATGGGTATTTATCAGGATGGTGTCATGAAGAAGTCGATTAACGATAAACCCACAGTTGCCCATATTTTTGAATTTACATCCCAGATCTCCGTCGACCCTGATCTTGATGTCAAGGGTCCTCAGACAGATAAGAGCAAGGTCTTCCCACCTATTCAGTATATTCTTTGTTTAAAACAAGAGAATTCTAAAAAGATCAATTCTCATCGCTGGTTATTCAACGGTTTTGGGCCTATACTGAATCCAAACATTTGCGTTCTTTTAGACGCAGGTACCAAACCTGGTGATGACTCGATTGTCCATTTGTGGAGAGGGTTCGGCAACCCTCATGTAGGTGGTGCCTGTGGTGAAATTCATGCCATGTTGGGTAAAGGTGCTAATCTTGCATTGAAAAATCCCCTTGTGGCTGCACAAAATTTCGAATACAAGATCTCCAACATCCTTGACAAACCTTTGGAGTCTACTTTCGGATTTATTTCGGTTCTTCCTGGTGCATTTTCTGCTTACAGATACAAGGCACTCACTGGCCGACCATTAGAGCAGTACTTCCTTGGAGATCATTCTCTGGCAGATAGACTTGGAGATAAAGGTCTCAACGGTATGAATATTTTCCAAAGAAATATGTTCCTGGCAGAAGATCGTATCCTGTGTTTTGAAATCACATTCAAACAGAATGAAAAGTGGCATTTGCAATACATCAAAGCATCTAAGGCCGAGACAGATGTTCCTGAGCAGATTGACGAATTTATCTCACAACGTCGTCGTTGGATCAACGGTTCTTTCGCTGCCACCCTGTACTCCATGATGCACTTTGCTCAGATCTACAGAACGTCACACAATCTTTTCAGAGTTGTCATGATGCACATTCAGCTATTTTACAACTTTGTTAACATGTTTTTGACATGGCTCTCTCTTGCTGCTTTCTATCTGACTACTACTGTTGTTATGGAATTGGCTGCACGCCCCAACAATGCCGATATCAAACCAGATTCTGATGATTATGTTAACTCTTTTCCATTCCAAAACGAAACTGTTTCTACCGGAATTGCTCTAGTGCTTCGTTTTGTTTACATCTTGTTTCTTTTCATTTCATTTATTTTGGCTCTTGGTAACAGACCCAAAGGTTCCAGATTAATGTACAAGCTACTGTTCTTTATCTTTGGCATTCTTCAAACCTATGCTTTGATTATTTCATTTAATTTGGCTTACCGGGCCTTTGCCCACAACCCTACAGGTGATCCATTTTCCGATGGTGTTAACTCTGGCTCTACTGGATTTGTTCGTTCTGCTGGGTTCTTGGTTGTCACAGCTGTCGGCTCAACTTTCGGTCTTTACATTCTTTCTGGCATTCTGTATCTCGATGTCATGCACTTGTTGCACTCAATGCTTCAGTATCTTTTCATCATGCCCAGTTTTACCAATGTGATCAATGTCTATGCATTTTGTAACTGGCACGATGTTACTTGGGGTACCAAGGGCGCAGACAAGCCTGATACTATTCCCGCTGCTAAATCCAAGACTAGTGAAGACGGTACACATGAGGTTGTAGAGGCACTAGAGAAGACTGACGCCGAGCTCAGGGCTCAGTACGAAGCAGTCAAACAGCGTACAATTGAACCATATCCCGAGGAAGTATCAGAGAAAAAACGACCCGAAACAGAAGATTTGAATCGTACATTCCGTACAAACCTTATCATTTCCTGGATCGTATGCAACTGTATTCTCGCTGTGGTATTGACGTCCGAATCTGCAGAAGAGATTGGGTTTGCCAAAGCGACAAGCCGTACCAAGTACTACTTTTTTACGCTGATCGTTATTACTGCAATCATGGCTATTATTAGACTGATTGGATGCACAATTTTTGTGGTGAAAAACTATATTTCATACCTTTTCAATAGGCGGTGATCTTGTAAAATGTATTTGTTTATTTTTAGTTATGTAGAAAAAATTCTGAGTTATTTGTTTACCAATTTTATAGAAGAAGGTGATTTATGCTGTTACAAGATTTTGTTTCCGAAACTGGGATTATCCAAATGGAAAGCGAGGATTGTCACAAAAAGCTTAAGCAGTTAGTCTCTTAAAACGCGTCCGTTCCTAGTCCTTCATAGTATTATTTTTTTTGTCTTTTTAAACGTCTAAATAGTGAGCGGAGTTTAAACTATGTGTATTGTAATTTGGGAACATGAAAACCTGAGATTCAAGTGCGTGTCAAGCTCGAACTTGAAATATAGAACAGAATCAAGTATTGTGAATTGATAAGCCTCTTGACTAGTTTGACTGTTTGCTACTGTTGAATAATGATGACATGACGAATTCGTTTGTAGCAGGTATTTTACACACTTAGGATGTAGAAAAGCCAATTTTGTTATTCAGACATAGAAATTGAATAGTTTGCGGACCTTATTTTATGATAAGATGCTGTTTGTAGTTGAAACTGATACGACTGGTAAAACACAATTATCAGGTAAAATCAAAAGTGCCTCGCCGATATCAGCAAATGTGAGTGCCGTTTCCCTATTCAATGCACGACAGATTTGCACCAACCTGCAAGTATTCATAAAATATGCCAGAATTTTTAGATATTTCGTCAAAAAAAAAAAAAAAAAATCTAAGTGTTAGATTTGAAGTACGACTGCTTGCATACTTCTCTGAATATCCATCGTGATTTGACGAATATTATATCAATTCTACACAGAAATATAATTAGTTCAAAGTCTTTAGCAAGGTAATCAGAAACTACATTTTTGTGGAAAAATTTTAAAAAGCATCATCTTGATTCAGAAAACCGATTTTACTGACGCGGAAATGAGCTGTGTAGAAAATGATAATGTTTTGATTACGCGTTCATGTAAGGGACCAGATCTCGATCAACTACATGTAGCACTCGACAAGTTGAATATTACTGGGTCAGAAACTAACCGAGAAATTTTCTGATTCCGTGAAATACAAATAAAGATAACAAATGAATAAATATTAAAAATTAAATGCCGATATATTTTATAAAAAAGAAAAGTCATTACACGTAGATTTCAAGCCCAAAGTTCATTTCTTATTCGCGTAGCTTCGCACTTCAAGCATACCAAATCACCATCGTCTCGAAGAATGAACTCGTTTGTTCCAAAGGGTTCATTGCAGGATTCACAACTAAAGCACTTGGAACACCAGTCGCGTCCTAAAGCTTCGAGGCACTCTTCCCCGTTGATAAGCTTGCGACTGCATTTCCAGCATTTGTGCGCGGTTTTTGAAGTATAACATGGCTCACACCAAGCTGCATTATCTATAACACAGTAATCCTCCTCATCCTTGAATGGCTTATTACATTGAACACAGTAGAAATGATTAGGATGCCAATACTTCTCTAATGCAAAGATCGCAGTACCTTCGATGGGGGTGGAGCAGTAGGTACAACGCGGCGAGAACTTCTCGTGATAGTCCAAATGGCAGTAGAACCGTTGAGTTTCGTTGACAAAATAAAACTGTGAATGTTCTAAATTCATGCGACAATGCCAACATTGAAAACAATCAACATGTAAGTGCACTCCGTTTGTCTGAACTACACGTTCGTTGCTGTGAATACGCACCCTGCAAACAGCGCAAGTATGAACCGGTCTGTTTTCTTCTTGAAGTTGACGCGGGCTCAAAATTTGTCTGGGAACAGGTGGTGATGGCGTTGGAGTCGGCAAGCTGCGGAAGCTGGGGTGATGTTCAAGTGTGTTGGGTCTTGATTTGGGATGCGATGATGTTTTAGGCAATGATCGAGGGGGAGGCATCGGCGTCGAAATAGGCGTAGGCACCGATGCATGGCAGTTGGCAAATCTTTGGGGTGGGAGAGGAGCTACCCCAACAGGAAGAGTGGGCAGCTGGCCCCGATGATGGTGATTATCACTAGGAGTACCTGATCTTACCGGTGGTCGAGGAGGCATGGGTTCATATCTTGTTGTAGGCGTTGGTGATGGTGACTGCCGTACAAGCGTGTCGCAGTAGTTAATAGATGAAGTAGATTGCGAAAGTTTAGGAGAATAAGAATAGTAATTCCCGGGAATAGGTAAAGGTCGGGGTTTTAAAAGTTTTTGCTAGATAGAGCCACAGACGAGTTAGCACGAGACAAGGGAGAAAAAAATGTCAAGATTTTTGGAGTGGCTGGTATGTGGATACAGATAAAAAATCTTTGCTTTCCTTTTGGGAAGGTTTGTGGAACAAATAAACATCAACAATAGGGTCCCAAAAGGTCATCACAAAAGTCTGAAATAGGCTTGGATGAATACATTTCTTATTGATTTCTGATTCACAACAAACAAATATTATGATTTCATAGGGTCCTTGACTTACCTGGAATGCCAGTTGGGCACTTGGATGCTTTAATGCTATCATAAGGTTTAGCTTTTTTTGAGGATGGATGTGAAGGTCATGGCGCGGATAATATTGCGTCGGGTACTCGATCAAACAATTTGACTTTACAGCTTCTTCTAACTCGGAGTCAAAGGCAAACCGTTCATCTAGAGCTGGCGAAGAAAATGTGGTGATTTGGGAAAGTGTGGATCTCGCTGAAAAAACAGAATTGGTAGATGAATTTGTGCTATGCCGTGACATGGACGTTGTATCAGAAAGCGGAATATGTGATGCCGACAAGAGCGGAGAAGGCCAGTGAAGAAGCCCAAGGCAGTCTCGATCTGCGAATATGGGAGAGGCGTTTTGTGACGATGAAACAAAGCTAGGCATAGGAGAGGCTTTTCGTGATGAAGAAAGGATGCTGAGCATGGAGGCATCATCCTGGTACTCGTATTCCGAGCATTTCAAATTGAGCGAAGCTGTCGAGCGGCGAAGGGTCGGGACTGCAGCTTCTATCGATGTCTGTTCAACTTGAGAAACATGTGGTGATGATGTATTGCACTGAGCATCAGCTTGAGCCTTCAGCTGTCGCTCCGCCATATGGTTGTAAAACTCGTTCTGGTCACATTTTCCTAGCGAAAAAGCAGGTTGTATATTCGTCAAAGCAGACGGATCTGCGGAAGAGGGATGATGATAATGTCTAGGAACTCTTGAGTCAATGCTGGCTTTTGCTGTTGTGGAGCCGCGAGGTCGTAAGGCTACGGCGTTAATTTCGCGATCTGTCAACGGTTTTGGGTCTTTTATCTGAATAAACGACATGCTTTTGATCAAGTTATGTATGTGTCCCGGCTCACACTAGCACAACTTTGCGATGCTGATATCCTGTACAATACAAAGAAAGAAAAAAGGTGTTTAACAGGATATCCGAATTCTTCTTATTCTCCTACGGGGCAACACAGGAGATATATACCATTTGATGATTTCGATCCAAAGCTAGGCTATTTTGCATATTATTACAGAATTTTCTTCTTCTAGTTATCCGTCATACTACAGAGGGAGTGGATATGTAACACGAGCTATCAAAGGGGATATCTGCGTGTTGACGAATTGCTTGATGTTTTGACTTTGATGGGCTCCTGGTGGATCCTGTCTTCGAAACGTCAACGAAGGAGCACTTCTTCAGAGCGCTACAGTCTTACATTTCCGAGTCTTGAACGCGTTGGGTATGCGTACGCTCTATTCCCGACCGGGCGCGTTTGAACCGTAGGTCCGCAAGGGCTCCCAATGCAGAGCAGTAATCGAAGCATCTGGGACAAACAGGTGCAAACAGGGGACTACAGTGTTTGCGTACAGCTGCAAGTAACTATGACCCTCTTTGAGATCCACCTGAATTCCATGTCAATCCATGTATCGATTTGTGCAGATGGGACCTTTCCAAACGTGCTAACGCTTTACTGTCCAGGAGCATAAGCGAAACTGTATAGCGCGCGCAGCAGATCGAATGCGGCTATGATGACCAGTAGGTTGGATTCCAAAAGTCTGAACAGCAGTAGAACAAATTGAGAGATTTGTGTATGTACATAAGTCATGGCGAGAAAGTAGAAAAACTCTTCCGTTCAAATTTTTTTCTCGACTACATCTCCTTCCGTACTATCTCCACCATCATCGTGGTGCGTTGCAGCAGACGGTGATAAATTAATATTATTAATGTTTTGGTATTTCGCAGCTATGAAGTAAACTTATAATACTATGTAGAATTCTCTTTCCTGAAAACTATTTTCATACATCTCTTGATCCCATCAAATATTCATCCCTGTACTTTGTTGATAGCCCCCAACGCTGCCTCCAAACGGGCATGCTGTATAATAAAGGCGTCATCCAAACATTCAAGTACACACACTACCAAGCGGGTCTCCTTTCATCATGGCATATAATATTATAATAAATAAAACAACTAAAGTAACATAAACATCATCAACATTAGCGAATCAAAATAACTGGTTTGGCCCCGCTGGACAACGCACCGGTGCGCTGAACTCCAAACAATGTATAACTGTTGGTATCGTGGGGTCTGTACAGCTTGGCCTTGGGAATACGCGCATTCCGATCAATAACCTCCACCTCGTCCACCGACTCCTTGATGCTCTTCATCAAGGAACTACACATGACATGATCAAAAGGTGTAACTGTTATCGGCTGCTCTATTGCAATATCCTTACAATGTGAGAACTTGGCTTTGAACACAAGAAAGTAATCAACTTTGTACAAAGGCGTAGCCGTCGTGAATCCGTTATAAGCCACCATAGGGATATCGTCGCGCATTTTGGGAACCACTCCATCCCTGTCCCTCAATTCTGCAAATGGAAAATCCATAATGATTTCGCACCGGTATCCATTCTCCGATAACTTCATGTCCAGGGTGTTTGTCGCCTTACACAGCTTCCTACGCTTTTCTATAGGCTCGCCAGAATCACCAGTGAATGTGATGGCTTCCACTACCTGAAGCGAGAGCTTCTGCAGCTTGACCTTTTTCGATTTGGCATGCAGATCGAGATTCGGCAGGATTTTGACTAATGAAGTGATGCTGTCGCGTGGGCCAAATGAGGTTTGATAAACATAATACTCGAATTCAACCAGATGATCTGGCGATATCACATTTCCACGTACAGGAATGTTGAATTGGCGAAACATGGACAGTTTATCGTACCTCTTGATACGCACAGGAAACCCCTGGTGGATAACCTGGGGTTGTTTGCCATGCTGCACAGATACAAACAACTGATAAGAAGTCTCTACCGCTTTTTTGTTCAGCGAGATGCTCCCTGGCAGCATGTTTGTATTTGGTAGCGGAAGTCTAAACGGTAGATCCATTCCCAGAACCTCTTCGTGCTTCATGCCGTCCGGCACCTTGTATAAGCACATTTTTTCTCCAACCATATATGACTGATCTTTCTTGGGACCGTTGATTCCGGGCTTATTAGACGGTGGTTGAATCGAATCTGTTCTGTAAAGAGCAATGAAAACTTGAGATATATGCTGCGCGCTGAGGTTCATACTTCTGATTTCTACCATTCCTTCTAGCCTAGGCTATACAATGCAACGGTTAACACATGCCAATACACGATGATCTCGTCGTACTCACCCAAGTGGCCTTGATCCCTGGAAACCCTTTGACAATGTCCTGGTTGGGTGGTCCTCTGACCTTAATCTCCATATTGTTCATTCCGAAAGTTTACTAGATTTTTTTCCAAATACCAGTGGCTGGATCGGTGTAGAAAGAACCGTGATCCAAGCCAAATGATTTTGAATGTAACTTCTAGGGGCAAGGGCTAATATCGATTCTTCATCGCTAACGAAACAATGCCTATTATTTTTTATCTATAAATTTGTATGTACAACACATTTATGTATCATGGCCCTACATCAAAGTAACCCTTCTCTTGCGTTTGCTAGACTTTTGAATATGCTTGACAACCAAGTTACGTCTACTTTTAAACGTGGAGCTCCAATCCCCTCTGGACTCAAAGAACGTTTTCTCCCATACCTCCTTATTAAATTCAAACGTGCTTAATGTCGATAGCTGCGATTGTGCGCTCAAGAAAGGAGAATCAAAGTGTGGGAAAAATAGTCCTTTCGTAACCGGAACATAGGGAGTTGCGGCGACGCTAGCGGCTTTGGATCCAGCTTTGGTTTTGGGAGCAGGCACAACGATCTCAATAGCAGGGGTCTCGACAGGATCAACCATGACAACATCTTCTTGAATATCGTCTCCATCTTCAACATTTCCAAATAATGAGAACGAGGCGGACTCAGCGCTAGGATTAAACAGTGATCTCAACCGAGTTGTAGAGTTGAGACCTTCGGATTCAGGCTCAGGCTCAGGTTCAGATTTAGTGCTAACAAGTCCTTCCTTAGGCGCCGGATGTGTGGTGGGCTTCAAACTATCCCAATCAAAGTCTTCGTCGTCATCATCATCGTTATCACCGTTGCTAACTTTGTTAGCAGTAGTAACGTCGTCATCTTGTTTGGCGATGTCAATTGTGAAGTCTTCCTCGTTGTTATGACGACTGCTCCTAGCATTACTTGGCTTAGCATTACTGATCGGGAACTCTTCGTCACTATCAAACTGCATTGGCGCAGGAATATCTCCTCCGGAAGCACTAAACATTGATTCCAAAACGTTTTCATTTCTCATACGTTCTTCTCTGGCTTCTTCGTCTTCATCCTCATCATTATCTTCCACAACACTCTTCTTAATATCTGCCCCCTCTTGCTCGACAGCTGAAGACTCATTGAGTTTCGTGCTCTTGGACCAAGGCTTGACTGTAAAATCGACAACTTCCACAATATCCCCGTTGCCATCTTTCCACTTTCCATGAGAGTAACTATGCACCAAATGCTCTAGTTTTCTGTCCTTCATCATACCCCACAGTTTCTTCTTTGGTAGATTCCAGGTCTTTTTTAATTTATCACCATACCATATCCGAATGGTCATCTTTTTATCATTTCTGTATCGACGTTTCACAGTCCGCATTCTACCAGGAATCACATCAATTTCGCGGCTGGGCCGCTCGTACTTTCTCTTGCACTGGTCAGGAGTAGGCTTGGGATCTGGCCGAGCTTGATCTTCAGTCCATCTTTGCTTCCAGTCGGGCTTGGCTTGTGCTATAGAAAGCACAGAGCCTTTAAATTTGACGCCGTTGAGAGCCTTCTTCAGCTGCACCAAATCGGTTTGGCTCATTTTCATGGTCACATATGCAAATTGAGTATCTAAAGTCGGCTTTTGGTGTAGTTCAATAGAAGAAGTGATCTCGCCATGTTTATTCAACCGGGTTTCAAGCGCAGAAATATCCTGTGCAAGCAGACTCGATATCGAGCCAATATACAGTCTGATTTCAGTCTTTTCAGACGTATCTTTATTGCTCATTACGATAGTTTTTTTTGTACTGGAAGTGATTTTTCAAATGCAAAATAGGAAACTATTATGGAAATAGAAATATGGAAAAAGACGAGAGGAAAATATTTTAGTATGTTACCCTACAAGCACAAAACTCCCAATTTACTCCATCTACTTGGCTGATATGCGAACATAAGTATTTGTTTTTGTCAACGGGTCGAAGTCCATATCTTGATGTCTTTGACTGTTTCATGCGTTTGTTTGTAAACTAGGAAAATGGTTAGAGACGGTGGAAAAAATGTCAATTGAAGGAGTACATATAAACATACGCTTTGTTTCAAATTCGTCAAGTTTGAATGTAAGTTCTGTAGAGCTTTCTTGTGCGCCTCGAGGATTATTGGCAAAGTCTGCAATTTCCAAGGCTCTTCGTTTCAGAGTCTGCCCGCGCGTTAGAGCAAATAAATGATAGCTAGGTGAATAAAAACAACTTACGCTCATCAGTACATCTAGTAGGTTATCATCATCGACCAGGCTGAGCCACCGTTCTGCTAATTTGAAGTAGACACTCGAAAGAATTCGTAAGTCTACGTTGAGTGGATCAGATTTGAGTGCATTGACTACTCGCGATGAAAATTGGGGAGGATCGTTGATCTCAATAAACGCTGTTTCAGACTCGGGCGAAATCGTACTATTCCATTTTGTGTTAGAATTCGTAAATCCTGAACGCGCTGAACAAAATCTTACGTTGTTGCTAATACCTTGGCCATCCATAATGGCAGATCGACTTTTGAATTGGCTTCCAGCTTGATGAGTGGTTAGTCACAAAAAAGGACTTGCTATAGAGAAAGGCTTACCTCCTGGCCCATATTTCCTTGAAGATATCCTAAGTTTGGAACAGATACTTGAAATACGCAAGGAATTTTCTGAAACAACTTAGTTAGCAACGATTGCTAGTTGTATAATGATTCTTCTTACTTGTCCATCTGTGATAATGTCATCGATATCGTAGTAGTTATTAGGCATGGCTGATTTGAATAATACGCGTTGAGCAATCTGGTAGGGTATGCATTTACAGGTCTTTAGAAAAACAAGAATGTGTAAAAATACCAACCTTCCAAATATTTTCATTTTTTGGTTACTTTCCTCTTCTTATTTTCTTACTTGAACGACTTAGCCCACAATTTTTCTGCTTTCATGAACTCCTGACAGAAACAAAAATGTCATCAACTTTGCCGACCTTTGCAGATGATGTTGATTATAGTGCACTACCACATCCTGATGTAGTTGGCTCAATGTCTCGACCAAAGGGCAATTTCAACCCAGAGATTCCAGATGTTTTACCGCACCAACAGGTACATTGAAATATGACGAATGTATACATACATAGAAATAATAAAATGTTAACAAAAAGGTTAGGTTTACTCAATTCAAGTTGGAGAAAAGCTGTTCCGATTGAGGTATGTGTGTATCATTGCAAGTAGTTGAGGATTGCAAGGTCTAACACTGATTAGTGGTGCTTCGTTATCTTCAGACGGTAGGTTTAAGAGACAGTATCAATTACACAAAGGTACTAATTTTTAAACAGCTCCTTCTTATTTCACAAACTTCTTTTTGAGAAGCGGATCTGCATCGAATGAAGAAACACCGACATTGTATATAGACCGTTCACCAAAGGTTTTTGAGAGGATTATTTTTCATCTAAAAGGTACGATACAAAACAAACACAAACTTTTTATCTATGATTAATTTAACATAAAAGCAAAGGATATTACTGTGTTCCTAGGGATGATGAAGAATTTGTGTATATGCTGTTAGACGCCAATTACTATCATCTCCCGCGGCTGATGCACCAACTCGCAACCTCTGAAATATTCATGCGAATCGGAGATCTGTCATTCAGAATTCCTCGCAACGTCTTTTCCAACCCTGGCGACACACCAAACTTTTTCACGTTAGGGTTCACGGCGTTTTTCGGATCAGAAATTGAAGACAATCGCAGCAAAGCGTTTATCAGGCCACCTCCACTGGCCTCGCCCAACGTCCCCAATCGTAGTGGGGAGTTGTTCAGTGATTTGCTGAAAGTGCTACAGGGTGGCCCCATAGTTGTGACGTCGTCCGAGCATCGCAAATTGCTTCTGAGAGAGTGTCGGTATTACAGACTACGAAATTTGGAGCAGAGACTGGTTGAGCACTCGATCCAGGCTAATCGTGGACGTAATGTAGAGGAGATTGTGGTGAATATAGAAGACATCAAGCCCGAACATTTGACATTCAAGCCGTTGGACTGTGGTGATACCACTGTGTTTTATAAGCGGCCTTTCGTTGACACCAAGGACCGAGAGCTTATCGTTCAGATCAAATCTAACGAACAAGTTGCTCTGTTTAAACAACCAAACGGCACATGGGAAATCAGCTTTTTCGATGATGCTTGGACAAGAATCAACAAAATTCTAATCAAACTGCTGGAAAAGTTCAACATCAAGCCCAAAACTGGCACCAAAGGGTTTTTAGCTGACACAAATGACGCGACTATTATACTGAATGATGGATTCATTGACCCTCGACCATTCAAACCAGTACATGCTAATAAGGACAATGATGACGGAGACGTCTCAAAAAAGCGCAAGTTACAGGAAGAAACGGTGCATAAACCGTTGCAAATGGTTGGCAAACAGTCACAATGGCGGATCAAAAAATCTGGTGAAGAGCATTTGGTGTTTGAGCTACTTAAGGCCGAGTGCATAAGTGGTCAGCGATTTAAAAATCGTGTACGAGAGTTTTTGTAATTTTCTGTAAAAAAATGCAAGAAGAGTTATTAAACAAATATACATGACTATCATAAAATATGTATCAGGAGATTAGATGTTCAATCTCTTTGGTTTGGACTTTTCCTTCATTTCGGTGTAGGGCTTACCACCTGGTTGCGCGTGGCCGTTGACACAGGGAGGAGGAATAGGAGTGCCTTCTAAGGAAGAATGTTCGACAGTTCCAACTTTCCAATAGCGCTTGGAGTTGTCGAAAAATGATTGCCAACCCTTGATAATTTTATCAACTTCTGCCTCATCCATATGATCCAAACCACGCAGATCATGGGTGAGATCAGTCTTGAAGCACCCGGTGACAAAAGCGCGAGCAGCATCAGTTCCAGTGAAGAAAACATAGTTTCCAAGAGGACCATAAGAAGCTTGATTGCCAGTCACGTCATAGACTGATCCATTGATAGCTAGGTAGATTTTGTCATGCTCCTTATCTTCTGGGTTGTATAGTTTCCCAGAGTATGATGCCAAATCGTGTTCTGAAAACACCATAGAGTCGTGGGTATAAGGGTTGAGCGCAACATGCTTGATGTACTCAAAGTTTGTAAGCTTTGACTCTGATCCCCAAAACCAAGTACCAGTAACAAAGTAGGAAATGACAAAGTTAGCGACAACAATACCCATCATAGTCTTGAAGACCTCCATGATGCTAAAGTCTTTTTCGTATTCAAATTTTGTGGGTTCATTTTTAATCAGCTTGAACTCTTCACGAACCTCTAGCGGAGGCGATGGTTCTCTTTTGCGTTGTCTGAGATCGCCCATTGTAGAAATTTCTCTTGAAATGTAGTTTGAATTAGAATCAGAAGTAAGAAAATAAAAAAGAAGAAAAAAGAGCTGAGTATTTCCTGATGGATTCTATTTATACAAGAGTAAATGTGTATGGGATTCGGAGAGTTATTGCTTGCCAAGTGAATATTGTATGCTTTATCAGGCTAGTAGACGATTTGGCAAGTTATGCGGATTGGGAGACAGTTGGAGCATGGGAATAGCACGTGGCCTGTGCCAAGTCCCAGTTCTATGTCATATATCACAGGTCTCATAACGTAACTAAAAACTAATTGAACCTCCTTCTCTGACATCCACCAGCTAATTTCCCTTTTGAGAATGGCTGTTGTTTTCCTAATCTGTTTCTGGTTTAGCTGCGGAAATTCTCTGTGGTCATTATTAAACTAGACTGCCATCCAACGGCAGTGCATTGCCACCCCTTGTAAAATACAACCGCAGCAAATTATTCTTCTTTTTCCTTTCCACTTATTTTACTTTCAAAAGCTTGTCTACACAGAAGAACATTTCTCTTCCTCTTCCTTACTCATGTTGCGGGCTACTGATGTTCTGTAGCTGACATGGCAAATGAACGTGAGCACAGGAATCTCAAACGCTTTTTGATCTTTGTGGCCAACAAAATTTGAGACAACAACGTGATGATTGCGAACAGAACGACGCTCATGAAACTGGTGACTTTGGTGATAATGGCGGCTTTGCCACAATGACTTGCACAAGTGTGTAATGGCACTATCTTTTCGTTTTGCTAGGAGTTTCTAACATCATCGCCGCCAACTACATCACTTGCTAAAAGGTGCAGGAACAAGAGCAGAAACACGTCTTTTGTTTAGTATCAGTCAGGCCCCCTCTTTTAGTAAGTGTTTGTCTTAAACAGCTTGTCTTTTATGGTCTTTGTTGGAAATATGAAATTTTTTAGTAGAGACTCTGGAATCTTGCGACTTGTCTGTGTTACAATTGTTGTTTTTTGCAACTCATCCCTAGCGCCACTAGAGTTGAGAGTCCTAATTGACGCCTGTTTATTCCAGATGTTTTGATTCAGTTTGTTTACAATCGCGCACAGTCAGCCAATCAGAGCCGTTAATTAACATATTTACTAAAAGCATTTATACCCCCTATAATCACAGCAACATTGCCCAATGTGGTAAAAACGGTAAAGGAAACTTACGAAAACGGTAAACGAAATTAGGTGTAAATGGATGTAATTACATTTCTATTTGCAGGAAAATACACACCTAACCCTAATTTTAAATAAATATAAAAGCATTGGAAAAGTCCTGATTTTTTTGAAAATAAATTTACTTGTCAAAATCACCTTCCAGTCACGTGCGTGTTTGTGCCTATTTCATATAGCCTTATCACTTTTATCGCATCTTCAGATAACAGCACATCTTCAGCTTCTGTTTCTTTCTTCTATTGTTGTTATCATCGTCTGATTTATTAATCATCTTCGTCCGCATTGCGTCTCATAATAAATAAAAACTAACAAAGATCTTTCTTGTTTAATTGTTTGCCTCTTTTCATATTCAATCCATCTCTCTCTAATAATCAATCATTATGGACCCCGCCACCCTTAAATTGCCCACCACCGCAGCACAAGCAAACGCATTCATGACTTCAATGTCTACCGACTCAAAGGAAAATGCCACCATTGCTAAAGTTGAAGAAAAAGATAACAGCATTGTAAAAGCTGAATCGCAGGACGAATCAGCTTCTGGAATCGTTCCCACCTTGCAGTAAGTGCTTTTTTTTGTCAAGTTGAATAGACCTATTTGTTCGTGGAATTTCTTATTAACTTTGTTCACTAGAAACATTGTGGCAACTGTCAACCTAGATTGTAGACTAGATCTCAAGACTATTGCTTTGCATGCCAGAAACGCTGAGTACAATCCCAAACGGTTTGCTGCTGTCATCATGCGTATCAGAGAACCAAAGACAACTGCTTTGATCTTTGCCTCTGGTAAAATGGTGGTCACAGGTGCCAAAAGTGAGGATGACTCCAAGCTTGCGTCTCGTAAATACGCCAGAATCATTCAAAAACTCGGTTTCAACGCCAAGTTTACTGATTTCAAAATTCAAAATATTGTGGGAAGTTGCGACGTCAAATTCCCCATCAGATTAGAGGGTTTGGCATTCAGCCACGGAACTTTCTCGTCTTATGAACCCGAGCTCTTTCCCGGACTGATCTATAGAATGGTCAAGCCCAAAATTGTCTTGCTAATTTTTGTATCCGGTAAAATTGTCTTGACTGGTGCCAAACAGCGCGAAGAGATTTACGCTGCATTTGAAGCGATTTATCCTGTCTTGAGTGAATTCAGAAAGGCTTAGGCTTTCCTTTCCAAACTTTTTTTTAAAAGAATCAAAACACGAGATGAATGCGCCAATTCAAAAAAATCAAAATCCGAAAAAAAAAAACAAAAAATTTCTGAAAACCCTATTTATTTATTCGTCAGTCAGTCTATACTTGCTCTTGATATCGAACGTTTCATACTTACGAACAAGAGAATGAACTTGGTTGATAATACTGTCATAGCATGTCGTTAACGCCCATCCACTGAATTCCAAATGTATATAAAATCAACTTTTCAAACATCGAAAGTCATTCATATCCATAAAAAATAATCATAATTTTTTAATAAGACCATGTTGTGGGTGAAAACGTCAAGAAATAGGTTGGAATGCCAGAATTAAAAAATAGGCCTGAACAGAAATAGGGGAAAGGGTCACTGCTGTTGAACCCTAATCCCGTGCGGAGTAAGCCCAACATTGTTGAAAGGTTGGAAAACCAAAATTGACTGGTTTCAGAAAATACCAGTTTCCGAGGAAATCAGTTGATGAGCTCAACAGCAAAACATATCAGAAGCAAGACTTGGTAAAAATAACAGTATAAGTAAGCTGTTCAAATTTGATAAAATCTCATAATGAAGAAAAACAAATGATGAAGCCATAGTGTGGGAGTTCAGTTCACACTGGATCATGGCTGGTAGATAGCCGAAATAAGCCCATTAAATCATGTACGGATAACTTCATTTCTCGCTGTAGACATGAAATCAAATCCAGGGGGAGGAGGAGGTTGAAGGCGCTTTAAAATTAGATCAAGACATTCTGTAATCAAAATAGTTCTATCAGACACCGAAGCAGTATAATCGAAAAGAAGAGGTGAAGACAACCGACTGGCGTGTCGAAACTGTTAAAAGGGAGGATAAAAAGAGAGGAAGAGTTTGAGAAAGAAAAAAAAAGGGAATTGTGAGAGAAAATGGATGTATTTTTGTATGTGTTTTAGTGGCAGCACCAATAGCCAAATAGGGTTTCAGCAGAATAGGGTTTTAAATCAAATTTGCACGGATCTATGCTTAGTCCCTACACTTTCTTGTCATTCAATACAATTGAAGCCTACACAAACCAACAACAACTTCTAATAAATGCCTTGCTGAATGATTCAACAAAGCAAAATAAGAGTACAAAACTCAAAAATTCAACTCTTTGCAACACGCTAATTGTATACAAATCAATATAAAATAAAAATAAAACACAATTCCTTTCTTAAAAGAAACTCTCAAAAAACGGTTGTCTCTTGCCCAAAACCAATCTGTTCCCAACCTTTTTCTCTTCTTCGTCTCGGAGCTGCATGGGATAAATCAGCTTACAAGCACCAGTACCAATCGACATTCCTTGACCCAAGATGATACACTCGGACACACCTTCAATCTTGTCCGTCTTCATGTACACAGAAGCATCAAACAAATGATCAGGCGTCTTTTCAAACGACGCCAGTTGCAACACACTGTCTCGCATCTTAGACAATCCGAACCGAGTAATACCCAAAACCTCTCCCTTAAAGGTCATCATATCTCCCAACAATTGAATATGACGGGGATCGACTGACATACCATGCGAACTCATAGTATAGTCAATTTCGCCAACAATACTAGATCTAGCGGCTTCAATACCCAACACTTGGTTCATCTCCAAAATATGATTAGTCACTGTCTTATATCCCACCACGCCATCAACAGTCATAACATCCTTTAATCCGTATCCTTCAACCAATAATTCTTTCTTGTTGTTCTTTTCGTTGATATTAATGACCGCTCTAGAGATGTCGCTGAATCCTTTGACACAGACATTGGGCAGTGCTCGGCAGAGTAACTGGGCTCTGAAGAACAAGTCACTGTCGATACCATAATTATTAGACGTTGAAATAGCAGTCCAGGAAAGCGCACGGGCCTTGGATACGCCTGTACTGGCACCTGGGTCTCTGACTGTGACCTGAATCAAATCTGATCCAATTGCAACTAGGTCCGTAGACAAAATCTTGAGTTTTGGCGCCTTTGAAATTGCCTTGCAAATATCATCCAAACTCAATTCCAACTGTAGTTTTTCAATTGTCTTCCAGTCAATCTTAATTCGGATGTATGCCTTATGGGTTTCATAAACATCATCAATGTAAAAGGCCACGTCCTTCAAATGTGTCTTTTCCACTCTACCTTTCACCACACGTGCAGCACGTTCATCGTCATCGTTGACCAAGGATGCTGTAATGATAGGAGTACTGATAACTTTAGAAGCGTTGATGATTTCTTTGATACGGGGCACACCAAGTGTGACGTTCATACTGGCAACACCAGCAAAATGGAAAGTCTTCAAGGTCATTTGGGTACCAGGCTCACCGATAGACTGGGCGCCAATTGCACCAACTGCAGTACCAGGCTCGACCTTAGCCTTTGCATATCTCTCCAAACACTGTTTGATAAACTGAATAACAGCCTTTTCTGAAACTTTCCAAACTTGCTTGATCGCAGTTTTCTTTTCGCCTTCCACAAACTCATCAAAGTCCATGTCCATGTAGTCTTCGTCTGGTTTCTCCAACAATGGCAGCATATTGTATCGTTCTCTGGCATTGGCAACGTCTTCAGCTTTCTTTTGAATAAATCCGAGAACAGACTCGTAGAACTCTCTTTGAGGATCATCTACATCGACGTAGAGCTCTAGTTGTTGTAGCTTAGGATCAGTAATAACTTTGCCCAAATTGTCCTTTCTAACATGGCCTTTCTTGAGCGGTAGCAAAATATTCTTAGCCTTCTCCACCATCTGCCACGGTAGCATACCAACATCATCCACGTCAAATGTAACGTTTAATGCATGCATCCACATTCTGACAAAGTTGACTGGCTTAGCATCACCTTCCATATCAAACGGATCCAAGCCGTCTCCTCCGTACAAAAATTGAACAATGCCATTGCTTGATGTACGCACAGTATGATCATATTGGGAATACAGATCTTCTAAAGACTTCATCAATCTTCTCGACATGTAGCCGGTTTCTGCAGTCTTGACCGCAGTATCAACCAAACCTTCACGACCAGAAATAGCGTGGAACAAGAACTCGGGAGGCGTTAAACCAGAATAGAAAGAGTTTCTCACAAAACCCTTGGAAGGAGGAGTCTTGGAAAACTTGGGGAAATGAGGGAGTGATCTATCTTGGAAACCATCGGGAACACGATTGCCTGCAATGATCTGTTGACCAACAACAGCAACCATCTGGGAAACATTGACTGTGGAACCTTTAGATCCACAGGTAGCCATGATGAGAGGAGCGTTGGACTTGTCAAGCTCATTAATACAAACATCACCAACCTCTTCTCTAACTTTGGACAAAACACCACCAATTTTAGCTTCCAAGGTTTGTTCTTCGTTACAGCCGGGCTGTGTTTCAAGCTTGCCCAGACGCAGCTGCTCAATCATATCGTCACACTTGGCGTAAGCAATCTCAACCAGCTCGTCTTTCTGCGAGTTAAGTCTCTTACCCGGAGTAACATCGTTGATACCAATGGAAAATCCTCGGTTACCCAAGAATCTAGCACATAACTTAGCCATTCTATTCATAGCAGAAGCAGCCTCATCTGGACCATAATCTCTCAAAATGGTGTAAAATACATTGTGCTTCTTACCATCACCCAATGTAGATTTGTCCATATGTCCCGCAAGAACTTCAGACCCGCGAATAACCAAGAAGCCATCATTAGGCGACATTTCATTGGGAAGACCTTTGGCCGGTGCTTTGAATGTCTTGTTCTTTGCATCCAAATTGAGAACCACATTGGAGCTTTTGTTGGGTTTGATCAGTAAACTAAACACCTGTTTACCAGTCCAAAGTTGTTGCGGCTTTACAATAACGGGAGGAGGCAAATCAAAATGAGTTTCACCATCAGACATCATTGCACAAAGTTCACAAAAGGTGGCACGATCAAAAAACGAATCCTTTTTGGAAATCAAGAATGAACCAGTAATGAAATCCTGCGTTGCTGCAATGATAGGCTCACCAGACTTAGGTGTAATGATGTTGTTTTTAACACCCATCAAATTAATGGCTTCGGCTCTCGCTTCTTCGGTCTGAGGAACATGCAAATTCATTTCGTCACCATCGAAGTCTGCATTATAAGGTGTACAGACACATTCGTTGAGACGGAAAGTACGCCAAGGTCGGATCTTAGCGTAATGCGACAAAATAGAAAGACGATGCAATGAGGGTTGACGATTGAAGAGAACAACATCACCGTCTTCCAAGTGACGTTCTACAATATCACCAATTTGAAGATTGGCAGCTAGTTCCTGAACGCGTCCATACCGTAGATTTCTTCGGACAGTTTCGTTATGCTTCAACAAGTAATTGGCACCTGGGTAGTTGAGCGCACCATTGGAAACGAGTTCTCGGAGCTTATCAATATTGTATCTGTTGACCTGTTCGGGATACGTCAAAATCTTTGCCACGCGATCTGGAACAGCCACTTGATCAATTCTCAGATTCGGATCTGGCGAGATAACGGTTCTACCAGAGAAATCAACACGCTTACCAGACAAATTACCTCTAAATCTACCTTGCTTACCCTTTAACCGCTGGCAAAGACCCCTAACGCTTTTGACTTGCATACCAGGCCAACTGGGAAGATCACCATTGATGTAAAGAGCCAGTGAAAATTGTAGATAGTCCCATTGGCGCATTAGATTTGAAATCGACATACCATTGTCTAAACCAGCTCTGATAATTGAATTTGTAAAGGCGACTTCAGCCAGCTGAGTAGTAAGGTCGTCTTCATTACTAGCGCCGTCTTGCTGAACAGATGGTCGGATACAAACAGGAGGAGCGGGAACGTAACGCCATAGATACATTTCAGGGCGTCCCTTAGATCCATCCATACCAAGAAGCTCACAATCAGAAGGAGTGATTTCTTGAAACAAGTGCAATACCTTGAGAGGGTTGAGATCGTCCATAGCACGCTTGGTGAATTTTTCAATATCTGGGTTTACTTTTTTAACCTCATTAAAAGAGTTGTCAAATTCATCCTTTTCAACCACCTGCGCTTTCCCAATCCATCTGAACTTGTCGTGAATAATTTTTAAAGCACCTACTTTCTTGACCACACCATTGACTGCATTACAGTGAAGACATCTACGCTGTTTTTTTGCCTGGTCGTTCACTTTCTTGAGAATTTGCATGCGTCTTAAATTGTCGATACCAGGTCGTCTAAGCTCACTCAGAAATTTTCTCTTTGTCGGTTCGTCGAGCAAAACTGAAGAACAGTCTTTACAAATATTTTGCAAAATTGTGATCACGGCTTTGAAGTAACCAACGTGAAAAGCAGGCAGGGCTAACTTGATCAAACCAAAATGACCCTGGCAAGTCGCCAGCTTTCCGTGACAAGTCGTACATTCTGAAAAATTGTTGGAGACACCCTACACATACTTCATGTTAGTAGATTCTTAGATCGCCTTCAATTGCGTATATTGATACGTACCAAACGCGTATCTAGTGGACCATGGCTCATAGGAACCCTTCCTTTTGTAATATCATATAAAACTCTCGAGGAAACCTCCACTTCTGCTTGCTTCTGAATATCGGCTGGGCTCAGTGCGCCAAACTCAAGCCCGGAGATCTTCCTGGGAGGGTCGTCAATAACCGATTCCTTCATAAATGATTAAGTAATGATCTGATAGAATCTCGCTTGACAGGTCGAAAAATACTCTCGCTCTCGCAAGGGCATGAATTCAGAAAAAGATTTGGGAGAAACAAAAATTTTACCATACTAAATTTATATGATGTTAGGGTTTCTGCTGATTGTGATATTGATTCTAAAAATCAGTGAAGCATTAGACATCACAAGTGATTTCGAGAAAATAAAGACTATAATTAAAGACCTAAAAGACAAAATCGCGGAATAATATATGTAACTCTTTCTGGTAACAATTATAAACATATATGTTTGCAATTATTGTACAACATTTGCAAATATTACAAGAGAGCACAACGGTTTTATCCGTCGATTTTGCCTTCAGCCGCAGCTTTTGAAAGACGTTCTTCGAGTTCAATTCGTTTAGACTCCCGCCATCGTGCCAATTTGGCCTGATCATGCAACTTAAAGCCAAAGATGGATGGCACATATAACTCTTTCGGCCGTCTTTCAGGAACTAGGTTTGGATAGGCTTGGAATAGCATTGCGGGAAAGCTCCTCCCAAAATATGCTCCATCAACTTCCCGTACGGGGGAGCGTTTGGGAAGATACAAATCTTCGCATTTTGCACAATATAGCTTCACTGTAGACTGGCGTGGAATATCCGATAAACCCATTGGCAACAATGGATGCTGTTGGCATAGGTCTCTCGGACATCGACCAAAGTCGCAGTTTCTGTATTTATCCATCATCTTCTGTAGCCCTCTAGCCGTAAGAATATATCGAGCGTGGATAAGCCCATATAAATGCATTGCCATCCCTTCTAACTGTATCATCTCTCGTTCCTGTACCTCTTCGACAAAAGTGTCGGCAATAATTTCGACGCAATCAGCGAGTTGAGGCACCTCTGCCTGGAGACCACTCAAATTGAACCTATCGGTGGCGAAATCAACATCTACTGCGCAGAAAAAATAGTTTCCTTTCAATTTCAAAAACCAGTTGATCCAGCACTCATCTAATAACCGTTAGAACTGCCACTTTGATAGCAACCGAACGTTGAGACAAAGAAGAAAAAAAGAACAGCTTCAAGCCGTTTAGACATTGTTTGCATACCCTCATCCAAGTCCATATCCGTAAAGTCTTGTGCGTTCATAATGTATCTGTATCCACTGCTGTCGTTGGGTAAAAATGCTTTTATGAAGGCGGAGCGGCGGTCGAGTGGCCAGTTTCAGCGAGAAATTCACATACCTACACCTATTCATACTCACCAGCATATGTGTACCACCGCTCGATTAAACTATCTTTACCCAAGCAGTGGAATCTTTAGGTTAGGGTTCAGTTAGCCTTCCCTAGCTGGCGCACAAACAGGCGTAAACAATCAACATGGACAACAGTGGTCAATAAGGAATCAATCCATGCTTCAAAGCTAGTCAATTGACCCAGAAAAACCGCTAGTACTCTGAAGCACTGCACATGCGTTTCACCTTTGATTTTTCTTCCAAAACTAGACGTTTCGAATCCTCTCCGGCCAAACGTTTTCAGGGCCATAAGCATACAAAAAAAGGCAACTATCGCGGCGTACCCAAATGCGGCTTTAAAAGCCTTCATAGCTGCTGCATAAAGGTACACCTCATAATCAATGTTTCCATGGTGTCTTCTTGTTTACTCGGGTTGTTTTGTGGTCTTATTCAAATGAAAAGAGAAAGTTTGAGCTTCACAAATTCAGTGTAGGCCTTGACGAATCGCGTCTTGCATCCGGCATCCCTGGTACGTGTAGGGATATTTCTCTACGTGATTGGCTATTGTTAACAATACTTTTGATCAACAGATGAAAAAATCAGGATTTGTTCAACTGATAGCTTTACAAAACCGCCGATGAGACTGTTATCAGTGGAGAATCAAAAAGCCAGTAGCACTTCTATTGAGTCCACTTGGCAAAGTAGGTTAGTTGTGTGCAATGTGAACACATTATGATACCACTACAGTTGTACGATTTTCGCCATCTGGAAGATGCTTGGCTTATAGGTCTGATAATAGGGTTGCGCTGATCTTGAAAAAAAACAGTACGCGAATAACACAGAAAAAGTCCAGATCAAATTCAAAGCAGGAGTCATGGACTGCGAGGAAACTTCTGATTAGGCATGAAAACGATATCCAGAACTTGACATGGACCCCGGACTTTAGTGCTTTAGTAACGGTTAGTTTAAATATTGTAGTATTGAGTTTGAAAGATAAAAATCTTTGATGTACATCAATCTCTATTCAAGGGTGTAACACTTGATCCAACCAACACAAACTTTGCCACCATCTCAGATGATAAAGTTATTTAAATTATGGAAGTGTATCGTACATTACTTTCCGATATTACATTTTTCATAAAGGCACTATTCTAAAACCTTTTAAAAACTTATTGGTTTGAAAATACTACAGGCGTTGTTCCTGGCCGTCAGATGAAAACCACATTGCTGCTATTAATGATACAGATGGACCTACTACATCTGTTGGTATCATCAATAGAGATACGTGGAATAGTGATAACAGTTCGAATGGACACAATGCATTATGTAAAGTTGCTTGGTTCTGCCCTCGAATATACACTCCAGAAAAATGAAAAATGAATTAACGGGTCCATCAAGTTTCATCACGGCCATTGCAACAGTTGTCCAAGACAAAGCCCAGGCTATCTGGAATACTTCCAATGTACGGTCATTACTTGTCGCTTACAATACTGCGAAAATGCTATAACCGATATAATATAGTAACCAGATAGCTCAAAACTATTTGCATGTTCTCTATATGACACAATTACAGTTGTAAGTTTTGTAAAAGAGGAGCCTGTACCGTTTTAATATAGAAAAACGAGATACAACTTACAAGATATGTGGAAAAAGAGAAAATATGTAAATATTTACCAGTACAGAGTATTTGGCTTTGGAAGAAAAAACAGAGTGTTGATAATTCCAAAAGCAAAAGCGCGCTATATCAAATATTGACAAAATCACTGATTTTATAAACCCATTTGCCAACGCTCTTGAATCTTGATCAATTCAAAAAAAAAAAAATGTTTTTGCTCTTGTTCATGCAAACTCTGCTGTTAAAAATCTAAATAGCTCGCTTGTTAAAAAAAGACCAGTACCAAAAACATGAGCGCACAAAAAGTTACAATCACGAAAAAGTGTTTAAAGCGCGTTGCGCCAACTTTGATACTGATTGCATCTACAACAAAAACAACTAGTCTAGCAGTTGTTACAAATAAACTAAAAGTATTTCAAGAACAGTAACTAAAATCAAGAGAATTACCTGAGTTCCCTACTGTTTTTCCATGAAGCAGAGTTTCAACTCAAACTATAGAGCATCAACGTCACAAACATGAAGATTATCACAAAAACGATTATATTATTATAGATAAATTTGTAAATTATAATAACAAATACACTGAATTCAGTTTCTAGCGCTGTTCTTTTATTCGGACATGTCATTGGTAATTAACAAAGGATTCATCTATAGCAATAGTATTCAAACCAGATTGTTGGTAAGTCATTCATGATGGGGTTCTGGCTTTTATTTTTAAAATTCCTCAATTACAAATAAAATCACATTATCTGCTACTTCAGACAAAATTGTTCAATATTCTATAATCATGACTTTGAATAAAAGCACACTTCAAGCTACCGAGAAGAGGACTAATGAAGAAACTTTGATCAGATTTGGAAAATGTGGGCGTTATTTACAGATACTGATGAAAATACAAATTCCTATAAACAACCATGAAGATTACAAAATGGTTTTATCAGTTGTACACACATGGAAACCATAATCTCTGAAGCATTGTTAGTCAAAAGCAAAGAAAAAATCAAACAGTACTTTAAGAAGTACATACAGGTATCCTTGCAAAAAAAAAAGACTTTAAAGTCACAAGCAACTTACAATTTTCCTTTGCTGGCCAAAAGTTATGTGGTTTGCCATGACTTGATCTGAAAAAGATACAAGACAAAGCCAAAAAAAAACAAAAATATATATACAGAAAGCCATAGATATTGCCTGGTTTCTCAAACCAAACCAAAACTTTAGCTATTTATCCTAGACTATCAGCATCAAGCTAACATGCAATCATTTATTTATTAAACGGCGTCTATTGTGTTTACAACTGCAAACCTCTTTACTACAACTACACAATCTCAGACTCGAACAAGCATTATTGTGATGTTTTAAACCAGCGTTTTCGACAATAGTTTTTTGCTTTTTTAAAGTATAAGGGCTAGCCCTGCCAATTCATTTGAAGTGTTCTCAGCAATGATACTTGCTTAACGCCATGTATTTATTCCTCAAGAAGCAATATTTCTCGTTTCATGCAGCGTAGCAGCTTCACTACAAGACATTAATAATATCTTATATAATTAACTTTTGATATGGCCTACACAAGGAGCAGTCAAACATTGCCTTTTCTCTAGAATCTAGGCTCAGTCTTCGTAATCTTCAATAATTTTTTTGTTGACTGTTGCTGAACGATTTGTATTTATTCAATTGATTGATAAAAGGTAGTTTTTTGCATAACAACATGGCTGAAGACTTTTCATCTGTATACTGGGAGAGGGATTCTCCGTCGGATAAGCCTGCATTTCCATCTGACAACGAATCTTTTGAAGCGATGCCACTCAACGAACCAGGCCCATCCAGCTTACACAGATCTCAAACTTCTACTGACGATAGTTTTGTTCACATCACAGTTTCTGAGCCACAAAAGGAACAAGAGGGCTCTCAAAATGCATACATTTCATATCTTATCACAACATCGTCAAACAATCCGTTTTTCCAATCGCCCAACTTTCAAGTACGCCGACGATTCTCCGATTTCTGGTTTCTGTTCAACATGCTTTACTGGGAGTATCCAGGCGTTGCGGTCCCTCCTGTTCCAGATAAGTCGAGAATGGAGTATGTCAAAGGCGATAGATTTGGGCCTGATTTTACATTGAAGCGGGCAGGGTCTTTGAACCGATTTCTTACTCGAGTGGCAATGCATCCAATTCTCAGAAAAGCTTCTTTATTTTTACAGTTCCTCGAAGCCAAGGACTGGAACACTATAATGAAATCATTACACGCAAAGTATACACAGGCAGTGCAGGAAAATGGTGTTTTTGAAGGGTTTTCCGATTCGTTGCTGAATGCATTTTCAAAAGTAAACACACCTGATAATGAGCTGGTAGACGTGAAAAAAAAGATCATGACATTAGACGAGAATCTGACAAATGTTGTAAAGTCTTGTTCTAAAGTTGTGCGACGACAATCAGATATTTCAAATGACTTGGATGATTTCTCAAAGACGCTGATCAAGCTGGCAACGATAGAAACACAACTTGAACAACAGATCACTACATTTGCAGAAGGCACACATAAATTAGGAATAGAGATGTCAAAATTGAAGATGTACACTGATGTCGAATATGTGGTCTCTTTGAGGGATATGCAGAACTACATCATGTCATTGAGGGCTCTAATCAAACTATGGGAGCAAAAACAGCTTGATCTAGAGGCCTTGAACGAGTATCTAGCTAAATCCAAACAAGAAAAGGCCAATTTGTTATCTGGTTCTGTATCGCCTGTTAATTTTTTCCGCACCAAGCTAGAAGATGTTCGAGGAGTGAATCACGAAGCTTCTAAGCGCGAAAAAATTGCTCATCTGGATATCAAAATAGCCAGCCTTGAACAAGAGATTGTCAATGTGACTCAAACCAATGCTGTTTTTCATGACATGCTGCTAAACGAGATTCAGATATTTGAAATGAACAAGCGAGTGGAAATGAAAAAGACTTTGAATAATTATGTTGACGCGCATATTTCATTTTATCAAAGTATTGTTGATCAGTGGGGATCTGAAGTCTAAGATTGGAACTAGATATTTTTCATTAATTTGTTAACCCGATCGAGAATTTCGGTGTTAAGATGTGTGTACGATTGTATAAAATACAAGTATAAAGTTAATAAAAATGAAAATTAAACATGATTGCATTTCTGATCTTGAATCGATGAGTCTGGGGTAGAACCCTCTTTGTTCAGCCGCACATTATGCATTTTATGAGGTCTTGAGCATTCAATTTGAGATCACATCTATGTCAGTGACTATACTTAGTATTAATTGAGCTTTATCTGAAGCAATTTTAATTGCGATCAAATAGTACAAAAGCGAGAAAAAATAGTGGAAAATGAGGCTAGCGTCAGCTTTAAATCAACCCAGCAATTGACAAGTGTTCCAAGCAAACAGCAAAAATAGGAGGATTTAATTCAGCTTATGATTTCCTCAACAAATGCATTTCCTTGTATGTTAATCTAACTCTGAGCTGGCAACCACGAACTCTACATCTTGATCTGTTCAAAATTCTGGTTCGAAGTTGGAGCGCAAGATATTGCGCACTTGCACCTCATTGTAAGGCATTATTCCCAGTCGATTCATAACATCTTTCACAGAAAAGACTCCATCAATATCCTGAGCTATTATAATCACCTTGCACCACACAGCGTATTCCTGAAATCTTGAAAAGAGTTTCAGTATATCTTCTGGATGCTCAGCTTCCATCAACCATGCATAAAACTTTTCTTTGACGCTTTGATGGAGATTTGGAGTGTCTAGCAAACGCCGCGCAAATTTGACAATACATTCACGCAGCAAAACCAACTCTTGCTGATTGTCGTTTTGTTTTGAATCATTTGAAATTGAAAGTCCTGATAGCAGGTTGGCTAATGCGTCTTGCCGATCAAGGTAAAACCTATTATCTAAAAGAACCAAATCAAGAGTAGGAAGTCGAAATGCCCATTCACGGGCTCGAGGCAATGACAGAAATGGAAAACTAGTAAGCAGATCAGTAAAATCTGGTGGTCTTCTAAACTGTTGCGATGTAGACTCGGATCCAGCTTCAAAATTGGTCTGATTGTTAGTTAGACGAAATAGCTCCTCAAATGGTTTTATCAAGTACTTGGAGTGCCATGCGGAATGTAGCACATAGAATCGGCCTCCTTCCTTGTAAAAATGTCTGATAGGTTCGGTGTATGTTGGAACATGAGGAGCGCTACCAGTGATTGACTGTGTAGACAAGAACAGCTGTGACAAGTTTTCGGGCTGTCTGTAAAATGCCATTTTGATGTGAATAAAGTCCAAAGAATTCAAGAAAATCAATAACTTCACACAGATCTATCAATATCCTCAAGCCAACTGGATATTTCTATGTCCATTTGTAGGATTTTCTTCTTGTGTTTGAATGTAGGATTTATGGGTAATCCAAACAACACTCATCAAGTGAAATTTTAGCTGCTTAGGTAAGTTACATCTTAAATGGGGTTATTTCCATATTGGGGTGGAGCGCGGGCAATTTGATCTTCAAATGAGGAAAATCAGTTTAATGTTAATATTTTTTTTCATGACGGATCTTTCGATGATAATGATGATGACGGTTACATGATGATATTCTATGTATTGTCCTTGTTAAGGAACCACACATAATTTATCATTATAGAATATACATAAGAAGACCTGTAACAGAAGAAACTTACAATTTCTATTTTTCTTGGACAATAACCTATATTCTCTAGATTTGAGCTTGAATATAAACAGCATCAATTTACCCTTTCTTCGTTACATTTACAGCTTTGATTATAGACAGAGAATAGAAAAGCATGATATAATATTGCTGTTGTAGCAGTGATGATTTTGCTTTGGAGTAATATTCAAAGTGAAATGTGATCAATGATTTTGGTTCCCACATGTTGACGGTTGAATTCGCCTAGCAATAATGATAACAATGAAAGGACCCACGCTGAAAACTCTTTGTCCATCAAAAAATATTTGCAAAATTATTTTACACTCGTGATCCGCTTTGATCAAAGTTGACATATTATTTGAGCTTTTTCGATGGATAAACTCTAGAAAAAAAGTGGTGTACACAACTTTTGAGAATTCTATAGACCTGCAAAGCCTATAAGTAGTCTATCTCAACACTGTTTTCGCCTTTGTCTTGTGAATATTCAATAGAAAACCAGTACAGCTGAAACTGGTCTTTTATACGAAACCCATATAGGTTCGAGTGGATTAGGTGCCGATCTAGATGATTCAAAGAAATCTGTTGAAAGGCGCTCGACAAAGTTGACCCCTTAACACTGTAAGATTTGTGTATAGTAATATCGAGAAGTTTTGAGGTTTCGAGAACAAACACAACAGTGGACAAAGCGTAATGTAATACACATGTTTATCTTCATTTCTTATAGCCACTGCTGATCGCTGACTGTGAAATGCTTTCAAATTCAAACAAGGTAGACATATATCGATTTATCCAAATAAACAAAATATTATCGAGCGTTGGTATTCGCGTTGTACATGGAGCCGCCGTCGTGCTCAACTGCATGGGGACGGTACACCACCTCAACAGGTGTATCCATATAATCGCGAGGCATCGGTATATACGTGTAAAGATTAGATGCGTCTTCTTCCTCCACGACTTCATGCTCGGCCTCTAGATCCAGATCTATTTCATCGTCCAAATCGTCGTTTTGAAGTCGGTTACCACCGAATGACCCCATGGTAGGCGTACTGTTAGGAGGAACACTGACGCGCCGTTCGCCAATGACAATGTTTCTTCGCTTTCTGTAAAATCTCGGATTCCGTCCTCGAACTACAATTTCACGGCTTCTGGCACTTCCTACTCGCTCGCAAACACCCGATTCCAACTCGGCAAGAACGTTTATCTCAATAACAAAATAGTTTTGTAGATTTTTCCGACCATTGTGTAATGTCGCAGAGCTGAACTGTAAACGTTTCCAGTCGAGATTTAGTACAGGAAGAAGTGCAGGCGGATAGAGTTGTTTATGGCGCGGTGATTTTTTCTGGCTATTACTAGTAGGGGCATGCTTTGGTGGTGTGTATAAAAGACTAGGAGGCTCGCCTGCTGATCCGTCCTGCGGTTCTTGCGAAGAGCACAGCTTCAACTTTGTCGTGAGATTCAAGACTTTGCTTTTGTTGATATAGAGATCGCCTGAGTGGGCTTTTGAGGTCATGAAACTGCATGATATCTGAAATAGATTCCGGCGATAAAATGTTAGTTCGAGATTCTCGGGATCTGGCATAGACTGCTGCCGTTGCTGCTGAGGCGGCGTGTCTTGCGATCCAGAAGAACCCGGATTGTTGTTTGTATTTGGTGTTTGTTTTTCGCTGACCAGAAACTGACCGACCAGACTGGCTTGAATTGTCAATCTTAAAGGATCTTCGTCTATAGTCGTGAGTTTTGGCATCTCATCGCTGCTGTCTTGTTCAAACTCGAGGAACTGTGTGAAATTTCCCACTTCGTTACTCTCTTCTTCCTTGATCGAAGATTCTGCTTTACTCATAGGAATCGCGGCAGTATACGTAGAGTTGCCGTATGGCATGCCGACTGCCGCTGCGTGACCCGAGATCGAGTAGCTACGGGACTGAACTGCAAAAGGTATTGCATTGCCAGGTGTCGCTGCGAAAACTTGAGGGTTTGGCTGCTGTGTGCTGTAGTGCCCCTGGAAATCGTACTGATGGTAGGCTTGCTGCTGGAACGGCTGCTGCAAAGGCTGCTGGTGCTGTTGCCAGCCGAGTTCGTTGATGGACGGCGTATACAGGTGCTGGTATTGATGATTCATTCAGAGATTGATGAATAGAGTATGCTAGGTGAAGCTATGTTGCGACGATTACAGCAAGTGATGAAGAGCGCTTTGTTGTGATCTGGAGAAAAAGGACAGAGAGGCGGGTCTATCCACATATATATACTTATATGTAGGTGTGGATATGTGGATGTGTGGATGCTCACCCATTCGTGTGTAGACTCGCGCGCCATGCTGGGGCAGATGAGCCAGTGACCGAGGGCCATTGGCGAACAAGTCGTATTGCGCTTCTGGCCCTGGGCCTGCCCAGTAGGGAATCGGCTAATATAATACTGTTTTGTACAAATATCCTACCTAGCAGTATGGGCCTGGCCAATCTTAAATATTGCTATAAAATACACCTGATCCAGACCAAGAGGGATCTGGAAGCGCATGGATTCCACATTCTCAAAATCTTTGTTGAACTGGAAAATGTGGTACGGAGAAGCATTTACAGCGGCCCACGAGCCCTCAAAAGCAGAGCCATTTTGGACTTTCCAGATTCGATACCATCGTCGCCGCGAAGCTTGCAGCATCGGCCGTTTGTGACTTTAAAAGTGGGCATTCCTACTTTAGATTCTTTATCCCAAAAGCTGCTCCAGAATCGAAGGCAACGCGGCTTGCCCAATGAATAACCTTCCTGTTTGGGATAACGGCACGAATCTGAATGTAATAAGCAAGTTTCACACATCGCGGCTGCCGCAAAGATTACCCGGCATATACCAGAGCCTAGGGCTGGGCAGATTTACTTTCAGCTCCTTTTAAAGGTGAAATTTTTCCTTCTCCCAACCCCTCTGATCCTCAAACATCGTACACTTCAATGGGCCTTGGCTGTTTGTAAATGGTAAGTTTTAACCAATAACCGTCATGGAAACTAGAAAAGAGTCGCTGCTGATTGAAACAAAGTGGAGTTCAGTGATTATAAAATACCAATATTTTTGTTCCTTCTGATTAATCGTGAGGACAAAACCTATCGTTAAGTTTCAGTCTTGTATGAGCTATTTCCACATCGACATTTCGATTCTTTTCTGCTTCATATTGATTATATCCTGGTTTTGAAGTCGCTTTACTAACAAATTTCGGCAGGTATGAATTTTTGCTAGCTCATATGGTGCAAATGATAGTAGTGGTTGCTGTTATCTAAGTGATGATTTATTTTGTCGACCGGGCGGACATAATCAATTCTTTTTTCTTGAGTTGCCAGTGTACAAAAGTGCTTCTTATCCCAAAGGTTAAGAGAATTTAGATGATTGGTCTTTTCTGATATCCTTACACAAGCTATTTACTATCAAATGTGATTTGTTCAACGAGGAGAACGACATCTAACATGTCTTTAGATTAACAAGAGTTGCATATTGTGCATATCTCAACTTGTAAGTTTTCTTGCTTATCAACTAACTGTTCAGGTATGCAAAGCATCATGGTATCACGAGTGTTAAGGTTCTGAATGATGATTTTTTTATATTCACACTGTACGAGAAGAAATTCATTGACTACGCAAATAAAATACTGATTTAATGACTCTGATATCAGTACCTTGACATTTCATTTCACCTTTTTCTTTGCATTTCGGAAGTTGACAATTCTTTATCTTGAAATCAAGTACTAACAACTTTAATAGATTAGTTTTTGTATCGCTAGATGCTAAATATAAGAATAATAGTATTATAAATTCTCTTTTCAAGTTGTTGTCCACGTTGAAACCTGTTTTTCTTTTAATATCACCTCGTACTTTCATTGAGACCCTTACCATTGACACAAGATATTTTGATAAATGTACATTGAACATTGTTACCAGTGATGATGCTTCACATTGATGGATTTTTACTTCAATTCTGTAATTTGTAATGCAACTTCAAGGAGTTTTGAGCAATGAGCATGTAGTTCAGTTGTAATTCAGGAATATTCTGTTCACTCGCATCAACGTTTACCAGCTTTAAAGCGCATAAATTGATCCTGTCAACTACGGAATCAAATTGCATATAAGGTAGCTACTAATATATCAGATTTTAGACATCTCAAGCTGGACCAGGCAGAGATTTATAATTCATTCAATTTGTGCACTGTCTAGCTGTTAAATCCCGTGAATCAGGTGAATCACCTCTTGTGTTTGCAGTATTTATTTTCAAACAATTCCAATAAAACGGATACCTTGAGGTACAACATCTACGAATTTGACCCAAATGAATCTCAGCCACAAGAATATCCATGAACTGAATCAAAATGATACTACTATGAAGTTTCCGTACATCATCAATTTACTAAATTGTTTCAAGAACAAGCGTGGATCTGCAGTAACCCGCATGTATCAAGAAGAAAAGTGTTCAAACTGCCATAGTTGCTAGCACCAGACGTGAAATCTAGGGATTTTGCTTATTTTCATTGATTCAATACAAGATTAATGAGAAGTTATAGTTGTACCGCTAAGTTCAAATGTAAACAGCTCTACTTGATAGTGAAGAATACCAATTTGAAGTTGCAATTGACACTACGTTTGCATCGGGGATATCATGATTTTCATTGAATAAATAGGAATTGATTACTGAGAAGCAAATTTCTAGGGGTTCTTTATGCGAAACTAAGCATGCTATGAACTTTGCACAAGCAGCTATTTGAATGGAACATCAAGTATTGAAACAGCAATAACCGTTGATGCTACAGTGTCTTTTTTTCAAAGCACATCTTCTGTACAACAATATCAAGCGTACATCTTAATGCATCTAGTCTCCTTATGGGTCTCATCACAAGCCATGCTACAATATCTATACCCACATTTGGAACACAAATATTTGCTTTCGTATCCGCAAATGCTACACAAGTAAGTTCCCGGATACTGTGATTTCGACGCCAATACTGCCTCCATATCTGCCACAGCTTCCGGATCGTCATCCTGCAAATTTCCCAATGTTTTCCTCGAGGCCAAAATTTTCCGTGTTGCTGGTGTGGATCCTCTCGGATTCAAATTACGACCTCGCTTGCTTTGCAGCGACAAAGCGTCAAAGTTTGACGCATCGTGTCGTAGATATTGATCATTATAGTTCTCGCGATCTAGTTCTGCAATACGTCTGAGGATTGCGCGTCGTCGCGTTGCGCTATCGCTTACGCGCACCTGGGTATTGATCTGCTGCCGCTTTTGGCGCCCCGTTCCAGGTGGCGGCGGAGCCCCAGAGATCGCATGGACAGGTTGTGAAGGAACCTGAGTATAAGTGTAGAATCTACCAGGCCCTGTAGTAGTGTCCTTCCCGAGGTCTTCGATTATAGGCATTGACGGCGAATCTTTGGTACTGTGCAGAAAAGAAATGAGACTGGAAAATTGGAGAATTTAGAGTAGTCAAATGTGAAGTACATGTGACTTCGCCACTGGCCGTAGTAACATTAAGTCATAAAAGCACATTCACAGAGCTGTCTTTCTATGGGGTGGAGCACTGCAAAAGATTGTACAAAATGAATTTGACGCGTTTGAGAGAAGCAGACTTGTCTGATCAATCAATTTGATTTTTTAGACATTTGTAGTGGATATATGTACAATGGTGTAGTATTTAGTCCTCAAAGCTTTATACAAATATACTCAACTAGCCCGATGCACGTCAAAATCGACAGAAAAGGCCAAACAAATTATGTAGCCCTGGATACTGCTGTTGTCAAAGGAACACTATGATAAGGGCCCAACTATTCTGTCATCGGCCATCGCACTGAGATCCCTTTTTCAAAAGGTGCGTCTTGTCTCGCTAAGTATCTTCGTCAATTCCTTTTCATCTACTGCATTCTAATTGTAAATCAGTTTGAACTGTCCAAATGTCAAGCCAATTTCGCAAAATCATACTTATAAGGAGCCGCTGTTTAGTTATCAGATTCCACATAAACATACGCATTCTTGACACACCTTCCAGGTTTCTTCTTACTCGTTTTTGACGGATTTGGCTTCTAAAAACTTTTCGCTGTAACACTTATTGAATCCATTATCATAACATGCATTTTTAGTCTCTGTGTACTCAGAAACAAACTTAACTCGACATCCGAAAAGACATAGAATTAGAGAATGAGTTGAGGGACTATACTTTGGGTGATACAGATGTCAAAGATCAAATATGCAATAAACGTTACATGTATAAGGATCATGGGCTATCAAACCATACAGTATACAAGCTTATTTCAATGAGCTTGCATTGATGCACAGAGAGTACCGAGTTACAGGGACTTGCAAACAAAAACAATCATTACTTTTGGATCATTATTTTATTTTTTTTCTTCACAAAATCCACAATACAAATAAACAGAGAATCAAATACATAAGATTTTTGAAATTCCGATAGAGGCCATATATGTTATAATGCTTAAACCGTCTACCTTCTTCTTCTGGAAGTGGTCTTGGTGTGTTGACCTCTGACCTTGAAACCCCAGTAGTGTCTAAGACCTCTGTGGGCACGGATCTTCTTAAGACGCTCAAGATCCTCACGGAGCTTGTTGTCAAGTTGGTTAACAAGCAAGTGGGTGTCCTTACCCTCAGTGAAATCACGTTGTCTGTTAAGGAACCAAGCGGGGATCTTGTATTGGGTAGGGTTTTGGATGATGGTGACAATACGCTCGAGCTCTTCGACGGTAAGCTCACCAGCTCTCTTGGAGAGAGGGACATCAGCCTTCTTGCAGACCAAGTTAGCGTAACGACGACCGACACCTCTGATGGTGGTCAAGGCGTACATGATCTTGATTCTACCATCAACGTTGGTTCCGAGAAGACTATTTTAACAAGTTAGCAGGCGTTCAAAAATCAATAATAGCCACACAAACAACAGAGGTCAAAGTGCTGGTGAAATCAAAGTCGTGAGTCGATATAGTAGGTTTATGCTTCGGTATGACAGTAAAGTTGTGATAGCTCAAATATCTACAGATCCATTATTGCATTGTCGTTTGTTTTTAGTTGCGATTTCTTGGTTGCCTCCAAAATATAATTGATTGTTCTCGTTGTTTCGCCTAGCACCTTAATTGCTCAAAATTGATGGTTTCAAACGTTTTGCAGTCTAATAACATACCGGAGAATGTGTTGGAAGTTTCCCTTTTCAGTGACAACGAGTTCAGACATGGTGATGTTTGACTAATATCAGCTATTGACGCGGTCAGGCAGAAGGTTCAAAAAAGTCGAAGAGGTTTCTCACGGTTGGCAAATTTTTTTTCAGTACACTCACTAAAATTAAAGACTGTCTTCCGAATTAGGAAACATCAACTATATTCTGAGCCCTAATTTCTGCAGTAGGGCTCTAACTCACGTGACTGATATCAGATCTTCTTACCTTCCTGCGTAGCTCACAAGAAACCTCTATCTACACGCAAATACAGAAACGGGAGCTGGCAATAATGAAGGTATGATGGAGTTGTGTTGTCATGAATGATGATGTGTGAGCTAACATGTAAAGGTTGAAAAAGCTAGAGACGGCCTCTTAAGCGACTTTGAAGTGCTACGGCATTTGGACGAGATACGTGAAGGTAGAAACGCCTCGAGTACAGGACCAAAGTCTGAAAATACAGAAACTATTCTCTTGGAAGTGAGTACCGACTACAGTCAACCATTCGAACGGAATAATGAGAACTAATTTCTTTTAGCTTCACGCCTATCTCAGAGATAGACCGTCTGGAAACCCGCAAAATCCGCAGACAGCTGAGAATATTTCTGCATTTATAGAGGCTGTTCGGAACTATGATTTAGAGAAGGCCGAAATCCTTCAATTGATAAACATTGCTCCCAGGTCTATTCCAGTCTTATTCAATACGATTGAAGAATGTGAGCAACGATTCACGGACGAGCAAATGGAGGAGCTTCTCGGATTGTGCGACACCTATCTTGGATTTGAACCAGTACCCATCGTTGAAGGCGAGGAAGCAGAGCAAGAAGCTGCAGAGTAACCACAATAATGAATAACGACCCTATACGACATCCTGAAACTTCGATAAGAATGCTATGATACGACAAATAATTAATATATAGATTCATAGTATATCTTATACCAGCGAGCCAAATCATTGATCTTCGGGGCCTCTCATCTCGCCCGAGCTACCGGCGCTTTCGCTATTTCTAACACCACTCAAGATATCATCAACACGACTAAAAATAAGTTAGTAAATAATTGGTTTGCAACTGACAAAAAGCGTAAAATACATACAGTAACAGACAAGCGCTTTCGATAGCTGTCTTGATAGATTGTAACTTGATGACTTCAGGTTCCCAAATGCCGTACTCATTCATATCCACAACCTTACCATTCTCACCATCAATACCAAATGTGTGATGTCCCTCGGCGTGCTTTGCTCTAAGGGCGCTTAAAACTCTGATGGGGTTGGCACCACAGTTCTGCACCAGGGTTCTAGGAATAACTTCTAAAGCATCAGAAATAGCTTTGTAAGGCCATTGCGCAATACCTTCAATTTCTTTGGCTTTCTCGGCGAGTTTGACACTGATAGCCATCTCTGTGGCACCGCCACCAGGAGAAAGACGGGGTTCAAAGTAAACGTTACGAGCAACAGCCATAGCATCTTGAAGATTACGGTCGATTTCATTAAGAATGTCTTTAGAGGGACCTCTCAAAAGAATTGTGCAGGCCTGGGGGTTTTCACATTTGGTGAGGAAAGTAAAGTATTCATCACCAATAAGTTCGACATTGAACAGACCGCACTTGGTACCGACATCGGATTCCTTGATATCCTCAACTCTGTTGACAATTGTGGCGCCAGTAGCTCTAGCAATTCTGTTGTTATCACCCTTCTTGACTCTTCTCAGTGCAGTTGCATTTCCCTTTAATAAATAGTGCTGGGCCAAATCGGAAACACCCTTCTCTGTAATGACCAAATCAGGCTTAAACGCCAAAATGGATTCGCACAAAGCTTTTACTTGCTCTTCTTCAATCTCGAGAATTCTGGCCCAATCCTCTTCCTTGGTGATCTCAATGTTAGTTTGAGACTCTCCCTTTTTATACTCTAGCGGGCAATCCAAGAGAATAACACGAGGATTTTCAATGCGTCTTCTCATTTTGGGGTGTGTAACATCCTTATTCAGCATGACACCGTCTAACACTCTCGAATCCTCAATTTCTCCACCAGGGATCTTTTCAACTCGAGCGTATCTCTTGATATCAATTTCTTTCTTGCCATTGTGATCAACGGCAACAGTCTTAACGGCTTGAAGAGCAAGATGGCACATCAATGAACTCCATCTAGAAACAAACTTGGTACCAATAGAAGCACCAACAAGCTTGATCATAGCCTCTTCGTTATTAGTGTCGACGGGTCGAGAAATGTCGTGAATAACTTCGAGAGCGTCTTTAAGAGCATCCTTCAATGCAGAAATAATAACAACAGGATGAATGTTCCTCTCAACACAGGGATATGTTTGGGCCAAAATTTCACCAGCAAGAATAATAACCGTGGTAGTACCGTCTCCAACTTCTTCGTCTTGTGTTCTACTCAGCTCAATCATACTCTTTGCAGCCGGATGTGAAACCTCAATTTCTCTGAGAATTGCGTGGCCATCGTTGGTAAGCACAATACCTCCCATAGGATCAAGAAGCATTTTCAACATGGCCTTAGGTCCAAGACATGTTCTAATAATGTCCGCTACAGCTTTTGCAGCAGTGATATTGGAAACTTGGGCTTTGCGACCAGTTTGGCGTTCCGCACCAGCATCTAGGGTAATCTAATTAGTAGCTGAGATTTTTTGATGCAGAAAGCTAATTCCCGACTCTTTCTGCAATAATTGTTACTTACTCATAACAACGACAGGAGCTTGCATTTTTCTTTTATGCTTTTTGGTTATTCACAATCCTTATAGTTGTTGTCAGAAAGATATTGCAAAATTTAGAAATCGCTTGAGCACTCTGTTCTGGGCCTGATCTGTGATTTATCTAAAAATTTTGAAGGTAGTGCCAACTATGTTTTCAGGGCAAGGGGTTGTAACACTTACTATCAAGTTATGCTAAAAGATTATCGAGATCGAATCTAAGTAACTAAAAGTATCAACGCTCACAGTGTTAGATCTGTTTCCATAGATTTTTCTTGATAGTTTGATTTTGTCATTTAGCTGGAAGAATTATTCTTGTTATTGGTTTATTAGAAAAAACAACCCAAAAATTTGTCTATTGACATCACAGGATGCTTAGTATGTTACATAATTGTACATTTCAGAAAGTCTAGCAATGGTAAAATTTCCCGGGCTCACTTGTCATTTCTACTTCGAAAGTATCGTTTTCACGACTAGTTAAATTTGTTGGAATTTCGGATCAAACTTGGACGTCTGGCCAATGCTTGTTTCTTGTCAGGGCCAAAAAGAACAAAATGTGGTTGAAAGTCCTTTCACCCATCCTGCCAGTAAATATCTTTTGGACAAGCATGAAACCTCTAGATTTTATCAAAATTCTAGAATACACCATAATCAAATCTACTTTGAGCTGTCTGTATGTGAGCTTTCGGCCAAATAAATTATTTCTATCTGTAGACAGATAAAAATTATTTCACACTCTTTTTCGAATTGTATAGCTGATCTGCTGGTGTATATCGCTGTATTTAGTAAATCACAGGTATCAAATTTTGTGACTCACATATACTCATAAGATTACAAGAAACACATTTTATTTTAGTGTGAACGCCGATCACAACTTCAAATGAGCGTTTGAAATGTCTTCACGACAATCTAGTAAGTAAAACAATTTGAGAGTGCACTTAGAAACTCTGGTGTGAAGTTCAACTATGATAATTGTTTCTCTATAATTGTAAAAGTTTAGAAAGACTGTAGTAGTTTCAATCTTACAAGAAGATAAAAGTTGTGGTGCCATTTGCTCGTGTCTAAATGACTTGACAATCAACCACTTGAATGCTACAACGCAGCAAATAATAAATTTATGATAAATGTTTATACTGCTCTTTTGTCTATGAATGATTAAAGCCAACATCCTATTAATAAAGCCCTTATACACATGAAAATAAGACAGTAGCTTGATTTGATGTTTTTTAAATCCCTTGTGAGATCCACAGGTGGTGAAGTATTTTTGAAGTAATAAAATTCAAATTGTGTGTGTGACTGTTAGTCATACAATTGAGTCTCTGAAAGCTGTACAGATCTTGATTTGGGAAATCAGGCATCGATAGTATCAAAAAATCACAGTATTTCAAAGGTATTCAAATTAGAATATTTTTAAAAGTTTTTCTATTCATAACATTAAGTTTCCAACCAGTTGCAAAACAACAGATACGCACAGCTTTGCTATACAGAACTATATTATTAAGTTATGCTTATTGACCGACACAGATTCAGAAATGACTTTTATGCAAATGTCAGAGTTTTATATATGAAGTGAAAGAGTGTACACAGGACTACAGGATAGAAACGTTTTTGGAAGCACAGAACATGAAATTCTTTAATACTGATGTATTGCATCAAGACTAAAAGGAAAGTAAAACTACGAATCAGACTGTATTGTATATATTATAGGTTACAAACATTAAACTTTTAAATCGGATAAAGCCATTATACTTTTCTGAGCCAAATTGTGAAATGTTGTCGCAGCCTTTTTAGTTTAAGCAGGTCCAAGCCATGTGGGACAAAAAATGTATTCATATTTTGCCAAAATTTTGCTATTCAAAGCAAAGGTCCATAATTCTTCACTTACCATCTTCTCATTTGCTAAATATGATTCTGATTAAAAAGATTGACAAATACAAAGGTAATGTAGATAATGTGAAAGTTTGTGACAAAAAGTTAGCAAAACCTTTTGCAGATAAACATGTAAATATATCCATGCTGGTTCAAATTTCATTCCGATTCTCTGGAAAAATGGATCAAGAAAATTTTTCTGATCCAAGCCCAGCGCTTCAAATATAATATTAATTGTTGACTTGGATTTTACTAAACGATAAATATTATGGCTATGGTGGATATATCGAGTCAGCTGAACAAATAGTTAATAGCAAAACTTTGTAATCGTTAGGCGCGTTCATGTATTAAAAAATTGTGATTTGATCCAAAAATTGTCTAAAGTCTGAAGTTGTTCTTCAAATATGAAATTACTTGTGAAAGATGTATATGCTAGTAATGGCATGCGTAAGTCATGTCTTGAACCACTAGAGGGCCTATTGCAAAAAGCATTCCAACTATGAGTATGGTAGTCGTGTATTGACTCAATTCATATTCAGATCAATATCCAAAGTTTTTGGTAGTGGATATATGATTATGAGTTCAAAAGAGTCTTTTTCATTCAAAGCCACGATTAGCGTCATTAGCCCTTTATAAGATACTCTGACATAGTCTGTATCCTTACGTTGATTAGCTATAAATCGTAACCAGACACAAGTATATTTGTGTTCACGTGATTGTGATTATCCATCGGCCTATGTAAAGTCCAAACGGACAGTTGAAAACGTCTCCGCAAAGTGCCTAAAACGTTTTTGGTACATTCTAAGAAATAAGCCTTACACACCAGTTTGGATTCTCCCATTTTTATTCTGATTCTTAATTTTTTTCCCGCAAATATCTGTTTTTAAAAGCCTGCCAGTATTTTTCGGTCTTCCACACTAGCTTTAACAAACACTGGGTATTAGCATATCAAAAAACAGAAAAACACGGATACAGAAAGAATACAATCCATACTGACTTGTCGCTCCGCCATAGGTGACTGACGACCAGCCGCCGAAACAATCCAGCTCGATAATGGATCTTAATTAAATTAATTCAGTTATTTTTCTTTTGTTTTTGTGAACCATCATCTGCATCAATCATGACAAAGGAGTCCCCAATCAACGTGATGGTTGAAACGAATAATGAAAATATCAATAAACCAGCAACATCCCCCTTGGAAAGCGACAAATCTACATTAATCTTGAATTCATCTGCTCAAAGAGCATCTACATCGAGTACATCTGATGACACGATAGTATCTACAGCCTCTTCCAAAGCCAACTCTGCATTAACATCACAACCTACATCTGCATCTAACAATTCGAAATCAAACACTTCAACTCCGGCTTCTATCAAACAGAATCTGCCTAGTTCGCTAGTTAATAGTAAGCCTTCGTCATCCACGCCTCCAGGATCAACCACCAGCACGTCGCGCACAAAAACATTCACAGGATGTTGGACGTGCCGTTCACGAAAAATCAAGTGCGATCTTAGGAGACCCACCTGCTTTAGATGTGAAAAAGCGAATCTTGAATGTGCTGGATATTCTATCAAGCTTCGTTGGTCTCCCAGTAATGCCAAAGGTGAAACAACAGATCCAAATATAAACGCAGGCAACACTGGAGAGGAAGACTTTTTCCAGAGGCGAAATGTCGACTTTGTGCAATATCCACCACATATGGTGTACGAATACTACGAAGATATGGATGTCATTCTCACAAAACTTCATTCACCCAAAATCTTGGGCGAAGAGACTCAAGTATTGGGGCCGTTCGGCGTTTTCCAAGGTGTACGGAACAACAAGCGGAAATTTCAGAATGGCAGAAAGTCAAAGCGACGTAAAATAAATGACAAACTTATATCCGGAACATCCATAGAGTCGTCACCACTTTTTCCAACAAGTTCACCAGATGTACAGCCTTCTCCTAATGATATATTTACTATTCAGTCTGTCAGATCGCCACTTGTCAATGTTATGAACCACGACAACATAACCAGTGATATACAAAATATCGACCATATTGCGGAGTTGGATTCTATTTTAAACAACAACGTCCACCCGTCTATTGAAACAAATGGAATTGATAACAACCACAACGGTACTAATAGCTTTGGCGACCACAGCTTGTTTTCTGCACCAGTACCTGATATCGACTTTTCTCTCACCAAGCAGCATCAGCCTCATCACCAGCTTTACAACACTTTCACAAATACATCAAATGAAGATATTGATTCGATATTCTACATAAACCATGATCTAGGCGCAACAATACCGCCACCACTGCCACCGTCAAATGTTAATGACGACAAGAATGAAAATGAACATGATGATACACACAATTTGATGACAGCTGCCGTAAATACACCTGTCATTGATACTTCTGTCAAGGAAGATTCCGAGCTGTTCATGACACTTTCAGGCCCTTATGTTACACACTACCTAAGTCAAGATATGGGACTGGGCCTTCCCACAAATTCAAAATACTTTCCACCTCAGTCACGGTATCTTTTAAACCATTATATCAAACATGTCGCGAGGGTTATGACAGTAGTAGCCCATGAGAAAACCACCTGGAAAACGATTTACTTGCCCAAAGCGTTGAGCGCCATCGGTGAAATGGTAGGACTTGGGTCTTGTCCGTCACCTCGTCGATCTTTGATTCATGCATTACTTTCAATCAGTGCATATCACCTTTCATCAAAACTACCAGAGTCTTCGCCAGACAAAGCCTACTTTCTTTCTCTTGGGCAGTCACTAAAAAAACAAGCACTTGGCTATCTGCATCAGTGTCTACACAACCAGTCTCTCAGTAAATTAAAGCACAAAGATATCATGACGGCAATGTTGTCTATGGTTACGATTGATGTGATATCTGGAGAGATGAAAGAATGTAGACTACACTTAGAGGGATGTAGACATTTGGTCAATCGACGAAGAGAAACCGGCAGAAATATATCTAAAAAAGCGTTAGTGCTGCATCGCGTCAGCTCATTTTTGGGGTTGATGCAGGATTCTACAACTCTTGATCCATCTCTCATGGACTCAAGTGTCATTGACAATCGGAAATGGGATGATTTTGCGGAAATTGCAGAACTCGGGTTAGGCTCCCCGGATTCTTATACACTGAACTTCAATGAAAAACACACTGCTGACCAGTCAACGCATACAACAAACTCCCCCGCTCCTTCCGGCGATCTAGAGTATCTCTCGTATATACGAAGTGAGTCGCAGCTGAGAGAATATTGGAATAGATATTCCTCAGAAGCCCCTCAAAGAGCGGCAACCTTTTACGATTTTGAACTAGTATCCACTTACTCCATGTACTGTATCCCCGACTCTTTGACATTACTGTTTAGCCGGACAGTTAAGCTTGCCAGGCAAGTTTGTTACATGCGATGGAAAAATTTGAGTATAAATGAAGCAACAATACACAAGTGCAATCAACTGCAATCGTCCCTGCGCCAATGGGGTGTGTGGTACAACGAAAGTCGGCTTCCTGGGGAGTTCACAGGAGATGTTCGAGTTGCGATAGATCACCACACAGCTGCATTTTATTATTCGCTCTTAATTTATCACTATACTACTGTCAGAGAAATCAATCCGACATCTCTGCAAGGCTTCGTGAAGACTGTTCTGGAAAAGCTGAACTTGCTGCTCTCACTGAACCACGATAAAAGCAATCCTTCAATTATTCCTCTGCTATTTCCTGGATTTATTGCCGCTTGCGAGGCTTTAGGAAAAGAATTACAAGGCTATTTTGAAGATTTTTTCGAAAGACTTTCCATAGAAGGTTTGGGGACATACTTTCAAGCGCGACTGGTGGTACGTGAGGTTTGGAGACGGCGTGAGGACAACAATCCTAGGGCAGACTGGCGGCATGTCTTGCAAGACCTGAATATCAATATTATTCTGATGTAGCGAATAGGAAACTTGTGATCAAAACGCGTCAGACTTCTCCTCGTGTGGTTTCACTTCACCTTTGTTCAATCTAATGAAATGTATGTGTACAACGTATTTAGTATCTGCTACACTTGTATTTAATGAATACATACAAAAGTTTTTTTTTTTTTTTCATTGTTCATAGGCTATGATCACCATTAGCACCAATAACTATTGCACAGTGTCCAGTGTGGGTGGCAATATTGTAAGCGTCGTCTTCATCACGGGAACCATTGCCGTCAATAGTGCTGACCTTACGGGTTTTCTTTGGGACCAGAATGTGTAGGTTTTCCAAGGTTCCATAATAAACCTTAAATATCAATTAAAGGTCCACACACAGTATGATTTTTTGGCGCAAAGGCAGTCGGTTGGACCTCAAACAAGTTAGTTGCTTCATCTACGTAAGTAATAATTCATGGTGAGAAACAAAATAAAAAAGATCAAACGGGGGCACTCAGCTCTCAATCCCACAACTCATTAAAAGGCTCTGTTCTCTTCTTTGTTGTCATGATTTTTTATTTATCAAGAGAAATTATCAGGTCATAGATGGACGAGTTCGACTATACAGGCCTTCAGGAACCTGAAGACGATATTTTACTTCCTAGACTCCCAAGGTCGCTGCCCTTTGATGAGCTCGTATTCATCATTGAGGACCGGATCACTGCGTTGATCGAGCTCCCATATACATTTCAACAAGTTCACGGAACACCTTTTTATCTATCGATTATTCGTCCTATTGTGGCATCGCTGATTCTTCCTGAAGATGTCGAAAATAATGAGAATTTAAATCGAACAGATTCGATCGATCCTGGCCAGCGCTCAAACGAATCAAATTCGCGGGGAAGCAAAACATCATCAAAGAAAGAGGCAAACAGGTATTGTTTCAAAAATCAGCATAGAGGCATAGTAGCGGCGCTACTGGTCGCAAGACTTGAGTTTCTTGATAGTGTTTCTGATGGATATGAATTTTCGCGAAAACAGGAATCAGAAGATCTGATGTTTAGAGAAAGAGGTGTCTTAGAGGCCAGAGCTTACACAGCGGAGTTGATCGCTATCAAGTTTTTGTCTTTTATGACGCACGAGACAGACAGAATTGAGTTTCTGACTTATGAATATACGATTAATGAAGAAGACGAAGTTGAAGAAGCTCCAACTAACATGGACAACGACGAGAATAATTCGAAATATTCAATTTTAAACAACATTTCCAAATCAACTGGAAACATTCAAAATTTCTTATCGCAGGGTTCATCTAACGAAGATTCCATTAAATCTGAGAATCTGACAATGAATAGATCTACAAGCAATCTGAACGCGTTCACTCAGTTTTCTCATTCATACGATGAAAGATCGAAACAATACATGAACTGTGTTGAGTCTCCTGCAGGAAACCTTTTAAAGACTAGAGCTTTGTCCTCTTCTGAATCAACTCCGCTGTTGGGTCAATCTTCAAGGGACACAAATCCCTACTTTGAGCCATTCATTCATCCCGCTACCCCAAACCACGCTTCTAAAGGACCACAAAACACTAAAGGTGATGAAGAATCAATTAACACTGCTCAGGATAAGTTGATTGAACATGGGCTATTTATCGAGCAGTACGCAGATCAAAGCGCTTTAGAAATTGCTATTGAGGGTCCTGCAGCCCGAGAGTTCCTTAGTTGTGATGCCGTTCAAAGTGTCATGATGGGAATTTGGTCTGGAAGAATCATGTTCTGGAAGACAATTGAAGCAGACGCTAAAAAGTGTATTCATTTGTACAATGGGCTGAATAAAGAAGATGCATATTCGAGGCTGAGAGTTCCTCGCTACAGAACAGTTTTTATGATCATGAATTACTCGATTCTAATGTGCCTGTTCTATTTGCTGTTATTCCAAAGACATCAAAAGGATAGTGCAATTGTGTTAGAGTGCTTACTGAACATCTGGTTTTTAGGATTTGTGCTTGATGAACTAAGTCAAGTTCGTGAAGCTGGATCACTCAGTCAATATTTTGGTGATTTTTGGTCATTTTTCGATCTTTGCATAGTTGGGTTTTTCTTAGCATTTGCTGGGTTTAGAATATATGGAAAAGCGACAGACAGTGTGTATTATACTGATCTGAGTTTTGACATTTTGTCGATTGAAGCTGTTCTTTTGGTTCCTCGTTTGTTTTCGTTCTTAAGCATCTTTCCATACTTTGGAACTATTTTACCTTGTTTGAGAGATTTGAGTATAGAATTCTTCAAGTTTTTGGTATTAATAATTATCACTTCTTTTGGATTCTTGACTACATTCTCTTTTCTCGGTCGCGATAACTACTCATTCCGTAAGATGAGCTGGCTTCTAATCAGCGTCTTCTATGGCTCTTCATCTGCTGGTTTCGATGCGTCCTCTAAAATTTCACCTATTTTTGGTCCTCCTTTAATGTTGATTTTTGTAACGCTGACAAACATTTTACTGGTTACCGTTTTGATTTCAATTTTGTCTGAAAAGTTCGCCGGCATTATGAATAATGCACGTCAAGAGTACGCTGTACATTTTTCTTCTACTGTCATTGAATCAATAAATACATTGGATCGTGTTACATACTTTTACCCACCTTTTAACATTTGTGTGGTAATTTTGAGACCTCTTCGTTTTTTCTTAGGCCATGACGTTCATAAAATGCTGAATATCAAGGCTTTAAAAACTACGCATTCACTCTATGTTGCCATGGTATGGGCTTATGAGAACGCTGCCATGGGAATCAAAAAGTACAAAGAAAGGCGATACTCTAGGCTAAAAAGAGATCGGGAAATTTCAGTTGCTAAACGTGTATTATTTCGCAGAAATCCAAATCCATTTTTAGATGACGAGGCTGCTATAGACATTGAGTCAGTAGACCATGATCATGAACAAGACGATAGCGACCTAAACAGCGCATCGAAACGACGCAGAAACAGAAAAACTGGCAGATACGAAGGCAAATTATCAGGAAACAGCAGAAATCGCCCCAGCAAACGAAATGAAACATTATTCCCTAAATTCAGACGATTCCCAAGAAATGTCAAAAGGAGTATCTCGTGAGTCAGGAAATAAGGTCTATTATTTTTTCTGAGAAAGAAAAATCACTAACTGATATCATAGAAACCAAAAGGTTCCACCCGTTACTAATCCTTACGCGACAGATGACAACCAGGACTCTGGCAATAATCAGGCTCCAGGTATCACACCCAGTATTATGAACCAGTGGGCGTTCAGTAATTCAAGGGGACGATAGTATTACGGACTCTGATGAGAAATGACAAATTTTACTCGTAGTTTAACATCTCGAATGTCGACTATTGGATCATAACTCTGCGATTTTGACGAATCAAATCAAGTCAATGAAATAGAATTTGCAAGTAAAAATATTATAATATACGTACATGTATATCTTGCCTAACAAGTTGAATAATACGAAGAAAAATCTTGGTAATCCAGAATTGGCAAAAGCCGATAACTTGACCAGCGCATTCAAAATTTGGGCAAGAGAAGAACGAGTGGAGAGTATGAGCTAAGAAACTAGTGGTATGAAGTACGAAAGCTACAGTGGGATTAAGATAAATTGATAGCATTACAGACTGAATCTTCCTATAGTCTTGCTTTTTGGGAAATTACAAAAGTTACAAGAACCTGGATAGTGCTTTGCATAAAGACCCGTAACTATCGAGCATTATAACTAAAAATGTTGTTGGCGGCCAAGAAAAAGCGTGAAGACAAACCAGAAGCTGAGAAAAGAGTGTACAATTGATCTAAAGCTTAATGATTCAATGTACAAGTCTATTGTTGCCATGCAGCTTCGCTACAATTTACATTGTTCTATTAAAATGAGCCAATCATACATTTCTCAAGATGGCGAGCCAACCAAAGAAGTACTAAAGTCTTTAATCCAATAACAAACAATTTTTCTCTCTTTCATACACTATAACTTTGACGGTATGAGTAGGGCGATGATTGGTACTAGAAGCTGCTTAGACTATTAAACTGCATTCATCAACACAGTTATAATGAGACGAGTATCGCCTATATTCTTATGAGTAGGAAATGCGATATTATCTATTGATGGCCCTGCTATATATACATTTATGCTCATAGTGCTTGTGTAAAACTACATAACATAACATCATACCGAAGAAGGTGTTGACACTGCACATATCATGAACAGCGACGAAACCAAAAAATGGCTGATTTCCTTAATAGGTTTATTGACTTTCAGAAGCTCATGTAGACATAAAATTGTTTAGATCTTCAGTATTAGTGAAAGGTTCTGGCAAGAAAGACTCTAAATCTACATCCAGAAGTTCATGATACCTTTGCCTTAGATATCTTAGCATATAAATAATTCGTTATGATATTACAACGGTATTTTGTCATTTCCACTCCTTAGCGATCATGCCATCCGGAGGCGACGTTTCGTAGGTTTTCTTGGCTGCATCTTCCCAGTTTGTACTTAGTGCAGTACCATTACTTTCAGTATAACTCTTCATCATGGCACGTCTAGAATCTTCATCAGCGTTGGCGAAAAGAGTTTTGAAAAATTGATTTGGATCGCTGTCGCCCTCTTGCTTCTCCATGTCTTCAATCTCTTCCTTCATCAATGTGTCCCATTCTTTAGGCCCATTCTTTGAGGATGAAGGATACACGTATTTTTGAACAGTATCCAAGGAAACAGTGGAGACTGATCGATCGTTTTTAGAGTTAGGAGCGCTTTCATCAAGCAGGGTAGACCATTTTTCAGCTATAGATTTTCTTAGGGACAATTCGATTTTGGTTCCAAACACCGTGTACGAAGAGGCTTCAGGATCAATTGAACCTATAAGAGGATCAAATTGGTATTGGAAATCAGAGCCATTGTCTAGAGGAAACAAAATGATAGCAGATTTGGTGTTGAAGTTGACAGTGACCTTGTCTTTGGGTGCATTCTTGACGAACAGGGATACGTTGACAACGTTCAAGTTTTGGTACCAGTCAAACTTGATCTTGTCTGCTTGAGGAGGGGATGGAAGTGCATTCTCTTTCTTCAAGCCAACCTTGCTTTTGGGCTCAGATTTACCTCTATCATTCTCACTAACATTACCAGCACTAGAAACTTCATTTGCTAGTGATCCAGAATTGGCTGATATCTCAGTATCTGAAGATGAAAGTTCTTTAATGGGTGCTGATTCAAACAATTTATTAGCAAAACCGGAATTCTGAGGAATCTCATCGATAGTAACAAAGTTTTCGTCATATGTTTCTTTGCCCAGAACATTGTTAATCTTTGATTTCCACATATTGCACAAGTTGATGTGCTTTTGATCGCCGCCGTACTTAATAGCGAGCCCAATAGAGAATGCTGCTTCATCATAACGCTTTAAAACCGTCAATGAAACGGCTCTGCGCATCTGTCCCATTGCAATAGCTTCTCTTTTACCTGCGCCATTGTCGTATGCTACAACTATCGCGTCTTCGGCAGCTCTGAAAGCATTGGCATACTGAAAATCTCTTTGGTAGGCAGTTGATAGTGTGACTTGAAGTTTATGGGACTTTGGATATTTGAGAAGATTCCGATTGGCAAGCTCAATTGCTTCCTTGAACTGCTGATTGGAGATGTATGACTCCAAAGTGTTGAATAGAGTATCCGGAGAAGTACTCATTGTGTCTGAATGCAATACAAATAGTAAAACCTTTGTTGATCAGATGTATGGTTATTGAATCAAAATGTTTGTGATTTCAAAAAGAGAGATATGCTACTCAAAATTGGATTGATTGATTTTGAATTTCAAAAGTGCCCCTACAGGATTGTTTTTTAACGCTCATGTATAGTTAAGGGAGAAATGTATGAGGGGTGAGATGAAATTCCAAATGGTTTTTCCCAATGTAGAGAATCAGTACTCAAAACTATAATAAAGCATACATGAGAGATATTCATAATTACGTATAATAATATTATCATGAATGCTGTCTCAACTTGCAATGTGACTTATTCATACCGAGTCCGTTTGTTGTTTGAGTTGAAGTCCGACTGCTGCTGATTTTGAGGCTGCGATTGCTGTTGTTGCTGCTTTTGTTGCTGAGGCTGAAGTTGCTGATTGAAGTTCATCCAGTTATGTTGTTGCTGGCCCGTCATATTCGGTTGACCATAATAGTTTTGATAAAACGGGAAGCCGAATCCCATAGATGTGGCTGCCATTGGATTGGCATTGTTTGGCTGATTCTGATAACCCATGTTGTAAGCATTGTTATGGCTCATGTTTGCACTGGGATTGATGCTATTGTTATTTGAGCTTGTGCTATTGCTACTGTTACCGCCATTGTTGCCGCGATACGACTTTTGTGGGTTACTGTTGAAATTGTTTTTCTGAGTAATAGGCTTGAAAGGCATTGATACAGTGTTGACAAAAACCGCGACTAGCAACTGATCGTTGTCGCCTACGACTCGTGTCTCAAAGTGTTGTTTGGCTTTGATGCATGCTTGAAGTGTCTCGAATTCAAGATATATTTGTCCTTTTGACTTGCCGTTAATTTTGAGATCGTCGAATATGATGGCTTTGAGTTGAGCTTCAACACCAACGTCAACTAAATGATTTCGAATATCTTCTTCTGTAGTCCACCATGGGAATGTCTGCAAATATAGTGCATGAGTTGGCTTTGCAGAATGTGAGAATTTGAAATGACTTTGATGATGATAGGCTGGTGCTGGTGCTGGTGCCTTATGCACTTGAGCTGGTGACGAACTGGGCTTTTTAACTGGCAATGTACTTTCTATCGTTTTGGAACTTGAAGCGGGTTGATTCGAAGTATTGGCGGAGCCCTGCACCTTTACAGAAGATAATGATGTATTTGGAGACTGAGCAGGCTCACTTGGAGCCTCGTTACCACTATCTTTGTAGTATTCATCGTCATCTAAATCGATTTCGTATTCGTAGCTATCTTTCGACATGGCTTCAATTCTAATCAGTTAGTAAAGCACTTCAAAGCACAAAATATGAAAACAACTAAACATAATTAGCATACTCGTGTGTTTGAATTCAAGACGTGGCCAATTGCACTTTGGATGGACACCAGAGCTATCGTGGTGAACTTGGAGAGTATAATATGTATTGTATAGAACTGGGTTAATGACTAGCTTCGTCTGGGGCAGATCTCACCAGACAGAAACTGTCTCAGCTCAAAAGTTTAAGTCTTGTGACTTGGGATTCTAAAGCACGAATGCCCAAGCATTTGAGCACTTGTGTTCATTTCCGTAGTGGGAGGTGGGTCTACCCTAACCTGATACATTTAGGACACGACAACCTAAGAAAAACAGGGCTCTTAATATATCAGCCATCGATCGGCCTGCAGTTCTTTTCTTTACATATTCACTACACATTCGGTTCTCCGCGACTCCTAATTTGCAGCACCTCAACACACGCATATAAACAATGGCTAACGACGGTTTGGAAAAGATTACTGAAATCCCTGTTGAGTTCATCAAGGAGGGTACTTCGTTCTTGAACAAGTGCACTAAGCCCGACGGACCAGGTATGTCAAGCTGCATTTGTGTGGATCAAGGATTTTTTGAGCAGTCTTAGAATTTAAGGAGTAATACTAACTAGTTGCATCAGAATTCATCAAGATCATCAGAGCTGTCGGTGTTGGTTTCATTGTTATGGGAGCTATTGGCTACCTCGTCAAGCTGGTACGTATACGATTTTGCTTTGGTTACGAAGTTCACATTGCTAACATTATTATCGCAGATTCACATTCCTATCAGACATCTCATCACTGTCTAAAGCATCAAATTCCATGTATTAATATCTTAACACTATTTATCAAGACAAACAGTGTCTTTTTTTTTCTGATTATTTTCTCAATATATCTTTATTGATTGAATGTTTTGTGGCTACACTTAAGTAAAGGATACACATATTGGGGTTGAAAGCTAGTTGTACATCCGACATTACTGTTAAATTTGTCAAAGCTCTGAGTACTACTGCAAAATGACAACGCGTAAATGCAGCACCAGTGGTTGAAAACTCGAGTTTTACGTGAGCCAATCCTCCACTTGTAAATCTATTTTTCATGCAAGATGTAAACCCTATCTCCCCTTTTATTTGATTACCTGTCTGCGCCAGGAGATTTATTTTTCAGTTAAGATTAAGGCCTGCAGTGGAGTTGTTGCCAAATCATGTGATATGATCTACACTTTGGGGTTCAGATTCCAAAATTTGAATATTATGTCTATATTCATGAACATATTAGTGTATTACTATAATTCTTTTCGATGCTGTCTATAAGCGATTGAAAGCTAGGATTGTAATCATTTCTGCATCTAAATATCATCCAAAACTTCAGTGAAACAAAAGCTCGTTGAGTACAGTCCTGATGGAAAAGACATCAACCCTTATGCTTCTAAATACATTACAAAATTGCTTTAGTGTCTGACAAATAATGAAAACAACCACACACGCACAGATTATTCAAGGCATCAGCGGTCTTCGAAAGAAAAGAAGAAAAAAAAGTGGTATTTGCGGGGTGGCGATTCTGAAGCAGAGGAAACTGTAAAGCGAAGCTACCAAAAAGAGGCATGTGTACAAATTGCGGTGCAAGAATGAAATCCGACGGCGGCCTTGATGAAGTTTCAAGTTATGAAAAAAGAAGAAGGACAAGCATCGGAAAAGAAATAAACAAAGCTCAATAACCTGTACGGTGATCAAAGTGTCTACACAGATGCTAAAAAGCGGCCCTTTGTGGAGGTTCTATCAGGCGCCGACACAGATTGAAATAAAGAAGATGAAAAGGAAAAATAGTCAGCTAAGGCGTCGGAAAACGACAATTTCAAGTGTACAATGCAGAGTCAAAGTATGAAGAAGACTGATATATCGGAAACCGCACATCTGATCATGATTTTTTCTGGAAAGAAGACAGGTGGAGATTCAGATGTTGTTATTCGTTGCTGAAACAACGTTATTGCATTGGGGATAAAGGACGGGAGATACAGATGGTTGTACATGCAAGAGCTATAATGAGTCTTATGAATTTGATGACGATCATGTCGCAACGCTCTTGCAAAAAAACATGTAGGCTGGTATTTTTAGTCATTGGTATGTAAGCTGCGCATATCTGATTGTAATGCAGACTTTGACGCATCTGCTGAATGTGTACAACATCTGTAGTCCTTCAGAGTTATCAATCAAGCAATCGACCGGCAAAACATCTGGGAGCGTTTCATGAAAACTTGAACTAACGCGACTGCGTGCATTGTTGTATCGTATTTTTTTTTTTTTTTTTTTGTTAATACGAACGAGGTGCGATTATATTTTTAACTTTTAGTCGTATACAAATGAAAAGATATATTATACACATCACTGTATTGCCTGTGAACGGGTTTACGATGAAGATCTGGATCGCGAAAACACCGATTAGTTATCCAAAATCAATGAACATCATGGTTCCCCATAAAGAACGGGATTGCTGCCGCATTGGTAACTACTGTCAAGATATGTGTGCATACGGTATACACAACGACTCAACAGATTTTACTCATTTGAACCGAGATATCTGATCGTGTCCAAGGCGCGTCTTATCTTTGCCAGTGTACAAGACTACGAGTGTCCGCTTCATGCTGTACAAATTCTGGACATTTGCTTCAAAGTAGAAATGCAGTGTATGTACACATATTGATGACTCTATGTGTATTGACCTTCAAAGTTGCTTGAACGCAATTTAGCCAATTGATCTAGCCTTAAATGCTGCAGAATTGCTAAAGCGGATCTTCCGTTTCAATTTTTTTTTTAAAAAAAAGATTTAAAGACAGGCCGCTAATCAATTGGCTATAGGCAGATTTTACGATCTTCTTTCAGCTTGAGGACCTAATAAAATGAAGAGTTGGACAAGTCTTGAAACAAGTAGCATGTTTGATAAAATAGTGTACACATTCACCCGTCCAATTTATACATTTCTGGAAACACTTGTCAACGATGGGTTATTTCCAGACCAACGCCGTTCGTGAATGTGCAGATAAGAGTCAGGAGTCGGAGATCGGCTTTCGGAGCTACGAATGCCTCAGCCCATTGGTTCTTTAGGCTGCAGTCAGTAGTTTGTAGAAGCATTGCTGTTTTAGAACTGGCATTGTAGGATCAAGATACACTCATCTTGCGATCTGCGTAGTTCACTACACCAACGAACCATTACAGCAATCGACTTCATCACCTATAAAATTGTATAAATTTCTTGCCAACTTGACTCATCTTCTGTATCACACCTTCCTCCAGGCTCTCATTCCAAAATTCTGTTTCCATCTGCATCACCGACCACTACCGGCATAAGATTGCCTAATATACATACGATTGCTGATCTCAGTGCTATGTTTGGAATCACACTAACCATAACTCACGATGAAAGGCCCTTGTGATTTCCCAGTTTGTACTTGCAATGACTTTAATCGGCAATGGAGTTTCTCTTTATTGTCCAGACTACATAATGCCTGCCATTCCATTTGACATTCCAGTACAGCCATTTTGCTAGGTGTTCTACTGTAATTTTGTCTGTGAATCACATTGCCCAAATGGTCCCAAGCTTCAATGCCTTCCCGTCGCAAACATCGCTACACTGACTACGAACAATGTCAATACACCACGCTGACAACAACACCATCATTTATCGCACAGGTAGCCCTCGGTATTTCACCGAAATGAGATCTTTCGGCGGGTTTATGAGCCAATCACTATACGAAAGTATCTCACGTGCCCAAAGGACCTGTACCGGTGTACACCTTACCCTGTACATACAGCTTGAAGCGACTTAGCATGTCTCGCGCACCCTCTAGACCCTTTATGGTTAAGATGCTTAGCTCTAGTCCCTGCTCAAGGGCCAATTTGGCGATACGCGTGAGTTCCGCCCTGTTTCCAACTCAAATGTACTACAAGATCTAAGAGGAACAGCCAGTCACCACTACGGCGGATACACTGCAATGTGTACACAAACATCTGTTTATGGCCTTAGCTGACGCCGTTATTTGTGTATGTACGACAATTACAATGCGACGGTGCTGTATTCCGCAACTGCTACTACTACTGTCGAATGCAGATGTGTTTTCTTTTTTGTTTTTTCCTTTATTTTTCCTCACCAGCCGTCGAGTTTGGCCCTATTATTTTTTTTCTGTCTTTTTTTTTTATCGTTTGGCAGCCATTGCTCAATTCTAATGCAAATTTATATAAATGGGACCCGCGCCTCCACTGTCTTAAGAATTGCAGAGTTACCAGAACTTACCACAATTTCTGTTGTTATCACAATCGTTCAGCACATCGCCATTACACTCACCGCGTAACATCCGCTTGCTCATCCACAAACTTGCTGCTACTGCCAATTGGTAATTCCCAATTATTTTATAGACCTGAGTTTCAATATCCCCAGATAGCTCCAAATACTTTTTTGCATTTATACACACGCCCTTGTCTTGAGCACAATCACTTTTTGCTTTCTTTCCTTGAAGTCACTCATTTTTCTTTTGCACATCAGTTTTACTTCAAACTCCGACATTAATCTTTGCATCGTCGCCTGTAACTAACAACTACTTTCACGGTAGCACAACACAGTATGAAATACGGTTCAGAATTATCAAAGCGCTCCGTCCCTGAGTGGCGTTCTTACAATCTTGACTACAACGAAATCAAACGTCTAATCAAAAGCGCAACCTCTGGAACCGCCTCTGCTAAAACTGTCGATGATGTCTATAACGCACTCGATGAACAATATCAATCGGTATGCCAGTTTCTGTTTTATACCCATGTTCCTTGAGTCTAGAGAATAGCTGCTAATTCATTTTCCAGATTGGCCTTTTCGTGAAGAGTAAAACTGGCGAAGTCGAACGTCGTTTAAAAGAGGCAGAAAAAACTGTCAACTCTATTGCGGTGTCTGACGACAAAAGAGACAAACCAAACTCATCGGACCCAGTTGAATCGTCCGCAGCAAACTCCGACAAATTTCTTGTCAGCAAATCCAGACAAGCCTTACTCTACAAATTACGACAGGAAATTGTGGAACTGACACGAGATGTTCAGCGTCTCGCCCGCTTTACAGGTGTTCAGCGAACAGGGTTCCGTAAGCTAATCAAAAAGTACACAAAGTGGTCAAAATCTAGTGCTTTGAGTGAGCGTTTTCTGCCTGTTCTTGAAGCTCCAACTTCATTCACAAACCAGGATTTCACATCCACATTTCTTGAGCTTTCGCTGCTCTACGACGTCTTAAGACAAGCCAAAGTATCAGCTATTTCTGGAAATGGATTAAACGCTGCCCATATTTATCCAAGCAACGAAAAAGTATGCGCTTTTGACTGTGAAATGATCACATCAATCTCGAGCTCTTCCGTATTTTGGATTCATCCCGACAACATGGTAGAAACAAAAATCACTCTTTTAAAGCATCTTTCGCTGGTCTCTGACTCTTCTATTCACACTTCAGCATCAACTAGCAATTTGGCTGCCCTCAACAATCTATCCGAAACCAGAGGTGTTGCGTCAACTATCAACGGCGCGTCAAAAATTAGTTCTAATGCTGCAGCAAGTAATGAAAACCAGGACACACAGACAGAACTCACTATTTCAACATATCTCGACAACCCAAAGAAATTTTATTCCGTTCAGACCAACTCCGAACCAGGCCAAATTCATAGCGTAGCTGATCCCAAGCAAAATAAGCCCTCTGCGCCGGTGTTGTGTTCGCCAGTTGGCGGTCTAAGGCACTTTTGCATTGCGAATTTGACTGCCGATCAACATTCCAGCATTCTTAAATCGGATTACGAAAGCCTGAAGTCGTCTACTCGCAATATGGACAATATCAGCAAAGTTGCCATCAACTGGGTTGAGAAGCGCCATACAGTTCCTATTGCCAAGGTCGTTTCGCAGAGAACTCGTTTTAGGCACACTGAAAAAGCAACTACAGCCGGGTCGCACTCTGGTAGTGGATCAGAAGCGTCTTCTCCAAGCACCTTCATGGATCGTCCTGACATCTGGGCTACTATGGATATTGGAATCAAAATGTCCAAGGGAGGGGCTCTGGAAAAAGATCAATTGGCCCTTGTAGATGATGATATTACGGAGTTTCCTCATTGCGTTTTGGAAATTCGATGGAAAGGAATGGATAAACCCAACTGGCTTGTTGAGCTAGAAAAGTCACATCTTGTGTACCCTGTCAAAGGATTCTCCTTGTTTTCGTATGCAGTGGCTAAGTATTATCCAGATACCTTGTCCGTTCTTCCCAAGTGGTTAGGCAAGATTGACACTAACATTCGCCGAGCACCGTTGACAAAAGCCAAAAAAGTCAATAAATCCAGTACGAATCTACAAGAACAAGGAGCTGAACAGTCACAACCAATATCTCCTGGTATTTTACTAAACTCAGATCGGCAGCCTCTTCTTCGCAGCTTATCAGGCAAGAACGGATATGGGTCTGTTGCGACTGACAGCGACTCGAGCGTGCAAAATAAGCCCGATCATCCGGTTGTTAGATATTGGAATGAGTTTGACGATCCAGAAGATGGAGATACCGGAGTATTCGTTGTTATCCCAGACGAAGACATGGATGATGGATTCTTTACTGATTCAGATGTTGAGTACCTTGTATCACTGGGTGAGTCTTTATACAATAAAATAGCAAACGTCAAGATTGCAGTTCTCAGGATGCTTGGTTATAAAGTTAGAAGACCACGCAATAATCGATCGCTGTCAACAATTTACGAAGATGAGGATGACGAAGACGACGATACAGAGTTTGAGGGTTACTACTCCCCTCGATTCAAATCGCAAAACCATCACCGTGGGCCCTCTGGAATGAGCGTGGAGGAATACTTTGGAAACAAATCTAATCGGTCGGCGACCTCCCAACGTGACTCTGTTCTCTCTGTTCTTTACTTCATTTGCTTGTTTCTTTCCGTTTTGATTCTGACTACCTTGGTGACCATTTTGATGCTCAATGAAGCAGACGGCGGGTCTAATGGTGATGGTGATTTGGGATTCTCCATGGCCACATATGTGATTATCGTATCTGGATTCTTTGTTGCAGTTGGTATCAGCGTAGTCGGTATGGGGTTGTTTATGATTCGAACGGATCTACCGGTTTGGTGGCACCAGTTACTAGTATTTGGAACGTTTTTTGGAATAGTATGCTTTGGGGTGGGAGGTATAGCATGGTTGTTCAGTTGATGCATTTTTCTTTTAGTTCTCTTTCCATAGCTTATTCACAACTTCAATCTGTTGTCGTTTCTCATGTTTTGCAACAATTTCTTCATGCTCGTTCTTCTTGTTTAATAAATGTTTCTTATATAATTGAAATGATTCCTTAGATGATCGTATTTTACTTTAACTGTTATTGGTTTGTAATTGATGTTCAGAATTTGAAAGAACAATATAAGTTGATTAAACCATATAATATTATATTATAGAAATGAATTAAATGACGAACGATAAGAATCAACTGTGTGTATTCTAAAGATCATTTACAACTCACAAGTCTGTCAGTATCGCAAGTGTATAAAAGAAACTTATCTTTTGAGGTCGTGTCGTTGTTGTAAAAATGTTCAGATTTGAAAGTGGGAACAATTGTACATTGGGTAACATGCCAAGTTATGTAGAAGCTTGTGTACATGCTGCGATAAAATTCGATCTACAAAACGCATACTAATCAAAATCTCAGTCAATTTGATTTTTTCAAAATAATTTCCTTACCTGGTTCTCACCTCAGTACAAATTTGAAGTAGTGTCTTGAGCTCATTGTGTATTTAGAGTGTATACACACCTTTGTTGAGAGTGTAAATCAACTCTATAGTTAATAGGAATTTGCACATAAGGTGTTAACCTACTCCTCTTCTTCATCTATACCTTTTCCATCAACTTTAATTTTGTAGCTTGGAAATATCAAACTATCTTTGATCACTTTACTTGGGGCTGAACAAGCAATTTAGTATATCTTATCGATTGATCGTTTCCCTCATTCATTTTGTTCTGTATCCTTCGAATCAAGTTTCGTTTCGTTAGGTATCTGTGCTGTTTGATTCCACACCCGCTTGGCGCACAGTTCCGCACTACGCGTGTTCGGTGTCTTTCGAGTTCCTCTCTAAATGGCTCAAATGTTATGTTCCATTTCCTGCTTGTTACTGTCAATCATTACTATATTTGTCCAACGTTTTGCTACTTACGCGTGTACTTTGATGATTGTATCGTTCTGTTTTGTATCTGTCTCATTCAAAATTGGAACAATTTTATATAGTTACGTTCAAGTGTTTGCCTGTTACGTTCAATTCGCATCTCGTTCCAGTTGAAGTACTATGTATGTTTTACCTGATTCCATTTAGTTTCGTTCTAATCCGTACCTGTTCTGTTCTGTTTAATATTTGCCGCTTTCTCTTTTGGAGTCTGTTACGTTCCCTTGAGTATTCGTTCTGTTCAGTACTGTACTTGTTACGCTTAACTTGTACGATTGTTTTGTATGATTTCGGTTTCGTTACGTTTTACTCCGTAGTTGTTTGATTCAAATTCATGTTTGTTATGTTCTATTTGATGACTGTTATATTGTGTTCAATGCATGCCATGCTCATTAAATATGTCATTTCAGTTAATAGCAGGGTTGTTACAAAAGTCTTGAACTACCCCTAATTGGGACGTGCCTCTTGCGGGCTGCTTTTAGATCACTGTAAGTGTGTATTCTTCTCTGGTTAGAGTTATGTTGTACCATAAACAAGAAGAGAGGCTGTTCAACTTCAAAGTCACAAATGTACGACTCTTGTTTTGTGTATCGATGAAGTTTGTGTGTAAATGCTGAATTTGTTTCTTTTTTCAAACAACTGTACATTTTTATGATACATGCTGTGTTGTGTTCATCTCTTGGGCTCAATCGCATAAATCGTAAAAGGCCACTGTGATCGATTGTACAAGTCTTGTATCAGTTGCGTCCAAGTCCTGCATTTGTTAGTATGTGTATATCGATCAGGTAAGTGTATATTATGTTGAGTTCATCGGCGTCTGATATCTATGTCAGTTAATGCTCGACTGAATTTAGTAATTGTAGCGTCCAATGACGCGTTCGTACTAATGAAAGTTACGTTTGAAATGCTGTTTGTTTTGTTCAATGGACAACTTGTAATCAAACATTTCTTTGATATGTTTCTACCTTGGCCTATCCCCAAATGCTTCACAGTATCTGAAAACAACTTCACCAGTTTGACTCTATGTTTACTCAACTGTTTTAGACTAAGTTGCAATATACCCGTGATTCCCCTAGATACTTTATCACTTTATTTTGCAAATGGTTAGGGGTTATACTCTCGTACTTAACAGTTGAAATTATGTTTTCAAATCACAAGATGTACTTTACCTGTCCACAAATATTAAAGAAAAATTGTAAAAAAATCACACAGGTCGTGTTACTTGGTAGATATTGATCTAGTACAGACTTTGCACCAATATATTTCTGACTTTATATTACGTTATTGTTTGTTGTAACATTTCTAAATTAATCCAACTGTAAAGGTTTTAATTATTAGATTATTTTATTTATAAGTAGGTCTGTAAAAAAAATTGTAAATTAATTGAAATGCTAAGCATGAAAGCTGATATATTCAATTTTAGTTTAGTCGACTTCCTCAACTGTAGGGCCAGATGCACCTTCGTTAGCAGGCGTAGCGCCTGGGAATCCTCCAGGAGCAGCTCCGCTACCGTTGGCATATAGCTTGGACAATATTGGATTAGAAATGGCTTCTAGTTCCTTCTTTTTCTCATCAAATTCTTCAGTAGTAGCTGTTTGGTTATTATCTAACCAAGCAATAGTCTCACTGATTGCCTTTTCTAGAGGTTCACGGTCAGATTCGGGAATCTTCTCCTTGAAACTGGATTCGGAAGTAGTGTTTTTAAGTGAGTAGGCATAAGATTCAAGACCGTTCTTGGCAGAAATACGAGCAGCCTCCTTCTCATCGTCCTCCTTGTACTTCTCAGCATCAGCAACCATCTTTTCAATGTCTTCCTTAGAAAGACGACCCTTGTCATTAGTGATGGTAATTTTGTTGGTCTTACCAGTACCCTTTTCGAGAGCAGACACATTTAGGATACCGTTGGCGTCAATGTCGAAGGTGACTTCTATTTGAGGAACTCCACGAGGAGCTGGTGGAATACCGGAGAGCTCAAACTTGCCTAGCAAGTTGTTGTCTTTGGTTTGAGTACGTTCACCTTCGAAAACTTGAATGAGAACACCGGGTTGGTTGTCGGCATAAGTAGAGAAGGTCTCGGACTTTTTAGTGGGAATGGTTGAGTTTCTAGGAATTAACTTTGTCATGACACCACCAGCCGTCTCAATACCGAGGGACAGAGGAGCAACGTCAAGAAGAAGCAAGTCTTGGGTCTTGGAAGAGGTGTCACCAGTAAGGATAGCGGCTTGGATTGCAGCACCGTATGCAACAGCTTCATCTGGATTGATAGACTTGTTGGGCTCCTTGCCGTTGAAGAAGTCAGAAACAAGCTTCTGTACCTTGGGGATACGAGTGGAACCACCTACAAGAACGATCTCGTTCACCGAAGACTTGTCAATCTTGGAATCACGGAGAACCTTTTCCACAGGGTCCAAAGTGGATCTGAACAGATCTTGACAAAGCTCTTCAAATCTAGCACGAGTAATAGAAGTGTAGAAGTCGATACCTTCGTAAAGGGAGTCGATTTCAATTGAAGTTTGCGCAGAAGAGGAAAGAGTTCGCTTAGCGCGCTCGCAGGCGGTTCTCAAACGCCTAAGAGCTCTTTGATTAGTAGAAATATCTTTCTTGTGCTTTCTCTTGAATTCGTCGACAAAGTGATTCACCAATCTGTTATCAAAATCTTCACCTCCCAAATGAGTGTCACCAGCAGTCGCCTTGACTTCGAAAATACCGTCTTCGATAGTTAGAAGAGAAACATCAAAAGTACCTCCGCCGAGATCGAAGATAAGCACGTTGCTTTCGACAGAGCTCTTTTTGTCTAGACCGTATGCAATGGCAGCAGCAGTAGGCTCGTTTATAATACGAAGAACGTTAAGACCAGCAATGAGACCGGCATCTTTAGTGGCTTGACGCTGTGAATCGTTAAAGTATGCAGGAACGGTAATAACAGCGTCAGTAACCTTTGATCCCATAAAACCTTCAGCAGTTTCCTTCATTTTTGTCAGGATCATAGAAGATATTTCTTCGGGAGTAAACGTTTTCTCTTCACCCTTAAATTCGACTTGAATAACAGGCTTCCCTCCCTTGTCCACAACCTTGAACGGGAAATGCTTCATATCGCTTTGAACTTCGGAATCTAAAAACTTCCTACCAATCAGTCTTTTAGCATCAAAGACTGTGTTGGCGGGATTCATAGCAGCTTGATTTTTGGCGGCATCACCGATAAGACGCTCTGTATCAGTAAAGGCAACAAATGATGGTGTGGTTCTATTTCCTTGATCATTGGCAATGATTTCAACTTGATTGTTTGCAAAATGGGCAACACAGGAGTAAGTGGTACCAAGATCAATTCCAATTGATTTAGACATTGTAGTTTTTAAATGTGATTAAGTTGTTGAAATTAATAGTGTTGTTGTATGTTGTTTAATAATGATGAAAATTATGTTAATGACGAAGAAGTTGATCGCTCTTATATTTGAGATCCCAGGCACCATTTCAATATCTTGAATATTCCAGGACACCCCAGAAAGCTCTCAAATAAGCTTTTTTCCAAAACAGAAATGTGATGTACTCAAGCACAAACTTTATTTTCACTTCATAGGAACCATTCAGAATTATGGAGAATACACAGTGGGACGTCTGTGTAACGTTTGTCACGATTGCCCAACAGCAGTAAATATCAAAATGTGAAATTGGAACCATTATAGTTAAACACTTTCAGAGCAGATTGAACAAGCAGAATGTATTTGTACAGTTTTCTTTACTTTATGACCAAACTTGTCAATAGATGCAATTGCTTGCTGAAGATTCCCATTTTTGTATGTAGCACTCGGGCTAATCAGAAAGATTATTGTTTATAGAGTGAGTTTGTCATTAAACAGGTTGCAGCCAACTAAAAAATATTGGCAGAAAGAAAGTAAACACCAACCAAAATAAATTGACAGATAGAAAGTGAACAAGAAAGCTTGAATTATACTATGTAGATCAAATTAGAAAATAGAGGAAACAAACAGAATACTTAAAAAAGTTCAAATAAGGATTAGAAAAAGATTGGGATGAAATGTACAGGAGTAACAGTCTCTCATAGAAGTAACAGAAGACAAAGAAGGGTTCGTGCAAGAATAAAACATCAGGGATTAGTAGGAGTACAAGAAGTGGAATATCGGCACGACAGCAAAACACAAATTAACACTGTAGTTTAATCAACAAATCATGGCCAAGATTGATCAAACGATATCTGACATATTTGATTGTAACACAGAATCTGTACACAGAGTCATTTTTAAAATACTCTTTCAAATCTATAATATAGTTTGTTTATGACATTAACATCTTCTTCGGTGATACGCTTAAGAGTTCTTCACCAATTAATGGCTGATTATTTTACCATCATGATTTTAGGCTTGAAAAATCGAAAAAGGTTGTGTTCGTCCAAAGTAGTGTATAAAAGTTATTTCGAAACAGGCTTTGGGCAAAATTTTAGTCGTTGAAAAATTAAACACTTACAAAAGTTATCAAAATATTTTTCTTTCCAATGTGTTTTTAGGATTATGAGAAAAGACATTTTAAAAGATTCGATGAGCAATGGAATCAGATCTATCTTTAATTCGAAATAATCAACCATTTACAAGTGCCAAATAAAAAAGTACACCTCAACTTTACGACAAATACTATAATACAAAAACTATTTACAAATCATAGACAATCACTATTTCTTGAAGACTGACTCAAGAGAAGTCTCCAGCTTCTCTAGTTCAGGAGCGAGCGGCTCTTCCGGAAGATTTAAGTACTTCTCTTCCATTTGAGCTGCGCCAAAAGCGTTCTTCATCTTGATGGAAAATTCGCTGATACTGTTGATTTCCGAGACCCAGGCAAATCCAACAACAGCACAACCAAATGAAGACACAGCCATGAGAGACGCTTGAGTAACAGCAATAGCAGCATCCCTGACAAAGTTGTAAGAAGGAGGCTTGTTGTTGGCGTCGTACAAGAGAGGAATGTATCTTCTAGTCAAAACGGCCTTTCTGGCAGCCAGACAAGAGGCGACGGATACTGCACCAAGACCGAGGAACGCAATCATCTGCTTGGTTTGCAGTTTGACAAGCTGCTCTTTAGTCTTGGGCTCAATTTGAGGCGATTTGTAGATTGGCTCTTGCTGGACCTCTGACATATTTGAACGGGGTTTGCCTGTTGTTGTTTAGGTGGTGGGTATAATAAAGCTAGCTCGCAAATCAAAACGAGGAAAAAAAAAAGAACATTGGTTTTCTTCCCTTTTTTCTACTGACCACACGCTTCGTAAGAACTCACCATCGACAACCATCACCGTTCGTTTTTGTTGCCGCCGCTATCATTATTGCCTTCGCCAGCACTATTATTTTCATACAACACGACATTCCACGAGTCAAGCCTATCTAAAAACAGCCAAGATGTTACCTCAAATGACCGAAAGCCGGATCTATCGTAAGTTCGTTGATGTTGCTATATGCTGCGGTAACAAACTTTAGCGCTTGACTAACCTCGAACTTTCAGACTGCAGTGAGCTGATCAAGGCCTTAGAAGAGTGTCATCAAAGGGGTTTCTTTCAGCGTGCTCTTGGTGCCTGTAACAATCAAAAAGCTGATCTTACAAAGTGCTTGCACGAGGAACGCATGACCCGTGAGCGCAACAACATGAAGCAATCTCTTGAGAAGCGTAAGAAGGTTCAACAACGCTGGAAGCAAATGGAGGAAGAGGAGTTCGGTCCCGGCGGGTACTTGCGCGAAGTTGCTCGGATAAAGGAGTCTGACAATAAATCCTAAGAAATCAGCTATATGTCTTATATTTTATAGCTTATAACATCTGTACATAAACAACCACGTGACTACTTTTCTATGTTTTCACAAGCAAATTCCGTTCTGCTCTTCTCCACTTTCTCTTGTTCTTAAACACTTCACCTGTTTTTGTTTGTTCCTGCTTTTTGTGCTGTTTTCGCTTTCAGCCGGTTTAATCGTTGATCTACACTAGTGACATTGAGCTACTTTTGTGTTTTTTCAAGCTAGAACCAGACAATGATCCTAGAGTACTAGCTTTGCCACGTCCACGCGTTTATTCTGTTCTTGTCTACATCAGCTCATTATGGAAAACCAGAAACTTCCGAGTCTACCATTGTCGTCTACAGAGTTTGACTTTAACGTCGACTTTGACACTGCGTTCTCAAACATTCCAATAGATCTACCTTCTGACAGTTTTTTCAATGACAGCGGTGATAACTCTGATCTTTTGCTCTACTTGAGCAACAACTCTGCCATGCCACAGAGTAGTTCAACATCAAACCCTACGATCAACTCTTCCCTGACGCCCCCGCCTCATGCACACACATACGGGCCTAACGCGTCCCCAGTTCTCCGTACCGCCCACACGACGGACAAAAATGCACCGCTACTGAACGCTCAAGAGTCATCGATGATTTCGCAGTTTTTAGAGAAAATTAACGCCGATCCCGAGTTTCTTCTATCTCCTAAATTAGACGCGAGGCTTTTGAGTCTTACAGAGCACGATTTTTCAACTCCCCCAGCATTCTCACAGACCAATTTCACGTCAAACGACTCTAAAACCACCTGGGATATTCCTACGCCAGATGGCGTTCTTCCTCTTGTGCAAGCACAATCGCCGTCTTCCATCTCAGCAATTAATCCGTTGGGGCGGCCTGTTGTAACCCAACATATGTTCCAAAGTTCGCTTAGGTCCTCGTCTAATTCCACCGAGTCGGATCTGCTAAAACGACCTGATCCAGACTCATTACGGCGACAGCTACCGATCAGATTTGGAACAGATCCCAGTTTCCAGCAAAACGGATTTGATCCCAGCTATTCTGTTTCTTCGGCAATTCGTACTCGTACAGTAGCGCCGTCTTCAGAAGTTAAAGATACAGCGACATTTGACATAACCAACTACAGTAACAATGATACTCTTAGAAATACTGGTCAATTCAATAGTGAGTTAAGATCAACACAAGATGCAGTTGAATCAATACCTAAGTCGTTAGAACATACTCGCACACCAACTATCAAACGTGAATTAGAAGAAACTTATTTGTCCGAAACATCACAGCCTCCCGCAAAGAAAAAAGTGAATACAGATGGTGTAAGGCCACGCCGCGAAAACTTGACAGAGGATCAAAAACGAATGAATCATATCACAAGTGAAAAACGTCGACGGGACTTGATCAAAACTCAGTTTAATCTAATGTGCTCATTAGTTCCGTCGCTTTCGGGTATGGACAATCAAAAAGCATCATCTTCACGAAAATCGGCCGTACTGCAGATGGTATATGACTATATTGTAGAAATATCAGGAAAAAACCAACAGCTACGAAGTCTTTTGAAAAGTAACAATATCGATATATCTGAAATTAGAGATTCTATGATACCTACCAAGCAACTTGACGAGAAAAAACAATGAAAAGGAATAGATACCTATACCAAAATTAATATATTATTTTTGATTAACAAGTTATCGCGATTCTTATCAGGACGTCTTTTTGTTCGAATGCTCGATAGTGTTTTTTTTACGTTTGAAAGAATTGAAGAAAGGCTTCAGAACTTTCTTGGCCACAAGTGGCATGAATAGGATTGAAAATGCTAGACGAGCAGGAAAAAGCACCTTTGCAATTGAGTAAGCGGTAACACCTTGTAGCACCAACTTTGTACCTGTCTGGGTATGTATATCGCGAGAAGTAAAGACCCAATTGTTGACAAGATAATCAATAACTTCAAATCCCTTATTCACAACGTAGTCTGGGACCAAGTATGAGAGTGGACCACCGACTGACATAGTATAATTGAAATGCACACATGCTGTCCAAAGGGCACCAAGAATAGTGAAATAAGAGACCTGATGTACCAGAAGGAAAGAAGCTAAGTAGGTAAATGGTGATTTGATGATATCGACAGAGTACGCACGAATGATTCGAGGAATCCTGCCAGAAGTTGCGACTTTTGCAGCGAGTTCATTTTGTTTGTTCTGTTGTTGTTGCACCCACATGCTTGATCTGAATAATCGGGCAAATGTCAAAGTACTGTGTGTGGTTCTAGCAAGTGCGAGCGGTCTGGCAGCGCCTGACGAAAGAAAAGCTGCTTGAGAGACAGAAGGTCTAGAAACAAGTTTGATCATTTTGAAAAGGTACAAAAAAGGTTTATGAAGTAAAAGGAAGTAAAAATATTTAAAATAAAGAAAGTTCACGATTTGTATAAAAAAAATGGGGAAAATATAAGGTTAGGTCGATAACTGATTTAAGCATTTGAGCTAGAAATGTAGTGTATTTCATCATAGGTAGCCGTCCAAGATCATCACCTTGATGCTAATGAATCAACGACATCTAATAATTCACATAAAAAGGATATCGTTGTATATTAGATTTATTCATACGGGCCCAACTAAGTTAATTTCACTCTGTGACAGATAACAATCCAACTGACCATAGAGTTTTAAAAGATTGAAGTAGACTGCTTTACCCTAGTCTCAAGATCCATAATAACAATGGAAACCAATTGTGTCTATAGATGAGCAATGTTGGTGAGAAGTGCTGATGATGACAGAAAACAGGAATCACAGTTTGCAAGCCATGAATCTTTTATACTATATAGAATTCAATGCAGCACGAGGTGTTCGGAAGATTGAAAATCTGGGAGTTTCATTTGTTGACTTCGTCCAGAGCGCTTCTGTCGTAGGCCTAAGCACAAATTTGGGAGGCTAATCAAAGATACTAATATATTATGATATCATTGACTGGTTAAAATATGAATTGATGTCGATGAAAGCCAAGATGATGATGGCAAAAAAAGCGTGTGTCTATTAGGGAACATGGTAAAGAAGAACGTGGGAATGGTGATCAAAAGGTATCAAAAGATGAAGAGAGTAGTCAAAATACGTTATGAGAACAACAAACAAAAAGAATCACTATGAACTTTGGGAAACCGAATCGTGTATCTAATAAACAGTTAGTTAGAGCTGAAAAGCAACAGAGACGATTTAAAAGCACATACCAAATGTGAGAGATTTACCCAGTCATTTATACCTGAAATGTAGGGATCCGTCGTTTTGTTAGGTGTAGTTTCATGGCCCCAGACCGTCAAACTATCAAACTTGGTAACTGGAGTCCAAGATTTCACCGACACCGGCTCGCCTTGCTCTTCTTCGTCGACACCTGGTCTAGCGGCCATCACTTTGAAATCTCCTTCTTGTAGCACGCATCCCTCATAGTTCTCAGGTAATTTAGCCTCAACACCCAACAACTTGCGACCTCTAAAGTAAGCAATTTTGACATCATATTCCACTGTCTCCTGCTCCGCTTTGATATTCTGCAGTTCCTTACGCGTCTCAAGGTGTTGTTTATAGCCCTCTACTACAAATGACTGCTCTGATCCTGTGGTAGTTCCGTCAAGATGAACCTTGCACGGTAAAACGTTGCAGACTGATGTGGGAGTAGAATTTTGGGTCTTGAATTCGATCTTTTGGTTGATTTGTGACATGGTTTGATTGCTATGCGAAGAAATGGGGTTGAAGATTATCTAAAAAGTGAAAAAGTCCTGGTTGATAGAAAAATTGTGGTGTAGAAGAAACTTTTACTTCGCGTTTCGCGTTGTTTCCGTTTTGGGAGAATAACTTGCAAAGGCCCTTTCGTGATATCCACGAATAATTTACTTGAACATTGGATAAAACAAAGCTCGACTTTGGCTAGTTGGATAATTGTGAAAGACTATTTTTACAAGCAAGTAATGCATTGGACTTGAATCAATGTCGATTTTGTTGTCAGGTTTGTTTTCGATAAAAGCAGTTGCTTGTGCGACAATGTTCTCCAAGATGATGACTGGGAGTCAAAACTGAACTATCCTATGTTGACCAAAAATCTTCGCATGTTGAATATTTTATAGTGATGAAAAGCCCCGACTCAATGGTGCTCAAACCCATAGAGTTTGTGTATAATCAGAAGTTTTCTTGATCACAAACCCCTAACTGATATTGAAAAATCCTTGGTTGTTAAAGCCAATACCAGATTGTTTGAGTTTTGCTATGAGAATTGATTGACAGCCCAAAAACGTCCCAGCTATCAGTTCTGTGCTAATTCAACACATGTTCACAACACAGCTTAAAGGTTTTTGACTAGCTAAAAACTTAGTTACCAGAGTTCATCGGAGCCGTGAGTATTATTGCGAATTGCCGTTTGGTTTTATACTGTACCTGCTTAATACTAATCGCATGCATTCTCATTCTAATATAGGGCGCTAAATCACTGGGTTCCCAGTTTGACTACTACACATAGACAAGCTTTCAAGTCCTTTTTTATTTTGCTATACTACAAATATGTATTCCACGCTCGTCTAGCTTACTTCATGGACAAGCTTTCCAATATTCAAGTCATCTACCCCTAATTTCTAGACACTGGCATTTCGCCATCGTATACAGACTGGTATGAAAAAAGTTCCACTCTAGATCCAATATTTTTTCCTAGCTCTTCGCTAGATTTAATTTTTTCGGTCTCGACAGCGTCTTACTCAAACTCTAAAGTACTAAACATTGAACGAGTTGTAAACAGTAACAACTCTTCGAAAGCACAAAAAGCGCTCAAATTATTTAGAAAGGTACAAAATCAATATCCTTGTCGTTTAAGAAATCACGACTGCCTCAAATCCAAAATTTTAAGGCTTGATTCGAGTACACAATCCTCTTTGCCTTGAGACCATCCGTGGTCTTCCTTTCAAAGTCATTTTTTCTCAATTTTAACTGTCCCATGGCCGGCTTTTGTCAGTATTTGCCCATTATACTATGAAAAAATTATAAAAAATAAAGAACAAGTACCGCTCGAAAACTAAAATAATGCAGAGTTTTGTAAAAACAAATACAAACAGCCTGAAAAAAAAATCAAATGACAAAATTGTGGCTCTAAACAGATTCTCATCTGTAGACGTGGTCAGCTATTTTTCCTCATCTTAACCCAAATCACAAGATTTATAAAAATGGCTTATTCATACAGCTTTGCCAACTCAGAGACCACTTTGCCACGCTTGGTTGATAGCGACCGGTTCAAAAACGGTTGATGTGATACCGACTCGCCCGAAAACGTTTTACTTCCACGTAATGGCTTATACCCAGGAGGCGCGCTAAGATCGACTGGGGACCGGAAGGTGGTAGAGACGCATTTGCGTAATGTGCGTGGCTCCGATTTCACTGGCGATGTCGACATGCTCCGCTGCGGTGGCTCCGTGCATATGTCAGGATTGTATTCTGTTCGGGACCGATGTGTTCGTTTGGCAATGTTTATCGGAGAAACTTCGTCTGATAGGCAAGTTCAGCGACATTTTCTGGCGGATAGTTGCGACATCTTTGCTGTCGTAATTGTTAAGTAATAGCTCTGAGTTTGTGGTCGGACGGATGGCTCAACATCGGACCAGTACTCAACAAAAGAACTCACAAATCGAACAGCCTGCTGTCTATTTTCAAATATGTTTGTGTAATGCCCAAGGAAGCTGGGAGCCGTACACGATGCTATTGTCTCAGGACTGTGAATACCATTAGAAACCAAGACAGAAAAGAGACTCATCAAGTCATACAAAAACTTCTGAGACACATAGGGAAGTGAATTTGAATATGGCAACACAATCTGTCGAGGAGTATACAGATATCTGACCCAGGTAAGATGGATGCAGCAAAGGATCAGGAAGAGACTCTAAATAGTTCTTAATGAGAGCTGCGGTATGGTGGGCCCCAAACTCGCTAAGGTCTAATCTCTGACCTCTATCAAACGCGTCTATAAGAATGTGGACAACATCGCTGTCGACATTTGTCTGGAAGAGATCGCGAGTATCAGCGCCGGCCTTGTTCAAAAACTCGCAACACTGAGCCCACATTGCTGGATATTCTACTTCAGTACCGTTGCGTCTGAGCGGCACACCAAACACGGGAGGATGATATTTGGGCACGCTGATGGACGGCTCAATTTTGAGATTGTACAAGTAAACTTCAAGAGGGATTCGTAGTTGGGTGATGTCGAGATGAGTGGCGAGTTCGCTGAGACATGAGATGTGCACGATTTTACTCGAGAATTTGGCCGAAGCTATACCAGAAAACAGTTCTGTGACGGCTCTGATCCACCAGGTTTCGTGCGTCAAGTATACTTTGGCAATGCGCTTCTTCATCTCGTAGCTAAACATGCCATAGACTCTTGTGAGCCATGCCCAAGATGGTCTGTTTGGTGCACCGCACGCAAAAAAAATGAGAGCATAGGGCGTTGTTGAAGCGAGCCAGCAGCTCCATCAATTTTGTGGAGTCTTCGTCGTCCTTGATTGGAAGTCCAATCGAGTTGATGACCACCAGCGGCAATCGTGTGGCCGGATCGTATGAAGAGGTCGTGTAGACCACATTCTCTGCAGGCATACCGGAGGCCATGATGATGATGATTGGATGCAAAACAGGATGACTGTGTGTTGGTCTATCAAGAATGCAGAAAGAGTGAAAAAAGAGAGAAGGAGGAAAAAATCTAGCTGTGCGATAAATTAGTCTCTATTTTCCATAGTCGACGATTGTTTGATGCATATACCCCGATTCGGTAATTAGTAAACACGCTCACTGTCAACCGTTGTTTACAATAACCGCACAAAGACTCTGGGCAAGGGCGCAAATCTATTTATTGTACACGGCTGTTACCGTCCTTCATAGTATATTTTTGGATTCATTTCAAGTCTCCTTGCTTGGGTTATTTTTCCCCTGGTGAATTAAGAAGACTTTGATAAAATCAGAACTGGCTTGAACTTTTGAGTATCAACAAAGAAAAATGACTACTGATGAGTTGGTGCTAAACGAAACGAGTCAACAAGAGTTTTTGTCGAATCAAGGGCAGGTACTAGTGGGGCTGAGTCCTGTCGACCAAGCAAAGCACATTGCACAGATGGCAAGTAATGATTCAAATGGCAATGTGGAAAGTATTGTTTTGGAATATACTGAACGATATACTAAGTTGATGGAGAAAAGCAACGCAAAAGAGTATGCTTTAGCACTAAGCATTTTGAACAAACCTGCTTTGTTGAATCATTTAGCGGCAAAGTTGACTACATTTGGGGCGGACAACAACGATCGGTTTATTTCGAAACAGACAATCAACGAAGAGAATCTGCTTGAAGAACTCAAAGCAACAGCGGAAATATTCGATCAAACCGCCGAGGTTGCGGATCAAACACCCGTAACTGCAGAATACGTTAGGCGGTTCAAAGTGTTTCTCGACAACATAGTTTCAAAAACGTTTAGTTATATTCTGCGACAGTGTCAAGATAGCGCAATAGTCAGATTACATGCAGTGTTTTTAGAGTTTGTTTCGTACTTTGGCAGCGAGTTATGGATTCAACAACGTGGCTCATTGAAACGGAATTTCAGCGATCTGTTTGAAATGCATTTTGAAGCGTATTTGGATAGGCAGAAGACGGAGTTTAAGAATTTCTCGAATGACAGAGTGAGCAACTGGAGGCACAAAGTGGAACGGGATGAGTTGGCGGTGCAGGTGTTTTTGACAGGCGGTGCTTCAAAAGTCAAGTACAAGAAAAATAAAAGCGAGGGTTAATGAACGCTTTTTCGTTTGGTAGAGCAGCAGTTGACGAGCTTGACGACTCGGTTGTGAGCGAAGTCGATATGCAAGAAGCTTTTTATTCTGATAGAACCAAGGGTATGTCGTTTCCAACTTCTCCACAAGAGACGGAATTGATGTTACTGAATGCACAATTAGACGATATTCCTGTACAATCCAGCCGGTCCGTTGCCAACGACGTAATGAACCAGGCCAAACTCGTTTTGAGCCAGATACTTCCTCTCACTAAAGATGATTCTAGTATAGGCCATAAAAGTAAAGCAGCATCAGAGCAAGTTTATGTCCAGCTGGTCAAGTCAATCGGAACCAATCACGTTAACCATGGACTCAACAAGGCCGTCAATATTGTTCGCCACTACGATGTCGCCAAAGTATCGAAGCTTCTGTCAAATACCTTGCAGCCACAAACCAAGCCCCTGCGCAAGTTCACAGAGCTGGTGACGCTGGGTGATGCAATTCAGACTGAGCTTTTTGAGATCTACGACCAGCAACTGGTCAACACTGGGGTCATCTCCATAACGGACGATTCCCTAAGCGCCACGCGGCGAGCCAAACGAGAGTTTGAAAAGAACTTGGACGAGGAGTTTGCCAACGGCATCACGGCTGGGATTATGGTGCTAATGGACCATATCAATTACATTTATTTGACGGAATACAAGTCCATGACATTCAGCGGGACACCAAAACCAGTGACAACAGCTACAGATACAGCAGAAAAAGTCATAGACATGTTGGAATCAGTGACGAACCTACTCGATTCGACGCGGGAAAAGGAACTAATCGATTTGTATCAGATCGAAATAGGGACCAGATTTTTCGGTGTGTTCTGTAAGCACATCAAACACCTTACAATATCTGTTGCGGGCAGCTCTAATTTTGCTGTCGAACTAGATGCATACTTGGCGTTTATACAAAGTCTGAACCAGCGCCAAGTGACCAAGATGTTTCAATCGCTTCGAAACCTTTCAGCAGTGTACTCAGTTCCCGGCACAGATGTAGCAAAAATCTGTGGGTATGTGAAGAGTACAGAGTCGCGCTATGCGTTTACGACAGACGAGGTGGTGGAGTTCTTGGGGTGTCGTGAGGATTGGCTGATGATTAAGAATGTTGTATTTCGAGAGCTCAAAAGCAACGAATGTGTGATTGCATAAGAATCCTGGGGTCCAAGCGTCAGCCGCGCTTATCATTCTTTATTTATGTCTTTTTTTTTTTTGGAAAACCAGTCCAACTAGAATTTTGAAGCCAATATCTAGATACATAACTATAGACAATAATAAATATATTCTTCTGTAGACAATATTACAATTGAAAAAGACGAGATATTTTGGTGTGGTTGAAATAATGAGTGGATGTTGCGATTTGATACTAATGTCTGACCATTTGGTTGAGCATTTCGGCCGCCCGATCAAAGCTCAACTGCCCAGTTTCCTCCAACTCTTTAACCAGTTTCTGCAAATTGGTCGACCCCAGTTTAACTACTTTCTGCTCATTCATGACCAAAAACCCATTATCCCTACCATCCCGATCTCTCGCCTGTCTGAGTTCTTCATCATTCTCAACATTAGTCAATGCCATTTCACCAGATTCACTACTGCCCCAGACCGATTTCGCCCACGCATCACGGCTGCCTCCAGAAGCCAGCATCGCCGCTGCGTCCTGTTTATTTTTGAGCTGAGCCAACCGCATCCTTGCTTCTTTTTCGTCTTTGGCCTCGCGCTCGCGCTGCTCACGGATCTGCTTGTCTTCGCGGTCGAGATCGGCGTACTGTGCTTCGTACTGCTCTTGGTCCTCGCGATCAAACTGCGCTTGCTGCCTGAGATGCTCGAAATAGGCGCGCCGCTGGTCCTTGCGTTGCAGAGAAGCGGCTTTTTTCTTGCCAACTAGTCTGGGAGGGGTGGTGCCAGTGGCGGGAGCCGCGCGGTTGTGAGCGTCAAGCTCAATGTCGTTGTGAAAATCGGGATCGAAATCTTCGGGGCCGATTATTCCTTGCTGTTGTTGTTGTTGTGCTGGTTCTTGTTGTTGCTGTGGTGCTGGTTGTTGCTGTGGTGCTGGCGGCTGCTGTTGAGGCGGTGGTGCTGGCGGCTGTCGTTGCTGCGAGTGTCTTCGTGCAATCCTCCGAGCTCTTTGAAACTTGATGTACATATAGTAGCCGCCAGTGACCAGCAATGCTAGCAAAACCGGTTGTAAATTGATTCCAAACATGGCGTACTAGTTCTTTTTCAAGGAAGAATTTCAAATCAGAAAGATGTTTGCCAATTGTGGGATGGAGTGCACTGCACAAAGTCTAGAATTGTGATGTACCTAAATAACTATTGCTATGTTTGAGTAGAATGGATGCAATTCAATTGGAGATGACAATTGACGGTGCTTGTTTGATTCAATTAGTATCGCGGATCTTATGGTCTTTCTAGTCTGACAATGACTGAAACCCACCAAGTACCCAAAATATCTTGAGGGAGCAAAGATGTCACGTGGCAGGAGAGCAGATTACATGATACATACGCTAGCAAGTGAGTCATTATGAGTAATAAAAAAACTGCTTAGTGTACACTTTTATGCACGTGATACTAGTCATGTGATATAGCCACCCGTTAAGACTAATGGTCCAGTGCAGAATGTCGCAATCGCAGGTGGAGAGAGGGTTTTGGTTAAATGTCTTTTTTTTCCCTTTCTTTAGTGAGCTGGTTAAATCTCTTATCGAGATTTGATGGCGGAGTAGTAGTAGTAGTAGTACGTGTTTATCTTTTTGAATATCAGTTTGGATTTACACTTGCTTGTTATCAGCAACTGGAATTGCAGGCTTCAGATGATGATTTGAGGGGGATCAGGTGCTGGGGGTTGCAATGGCGTAATGAATGAGCTAAGAACGGTGCTGGAATGCGACGATGGCATCTTTTTTTTTTTTTTTTGTGTGGGTTTGTTTCTGAACTGGTTTTGAAGCGGTGTTGTCAATGGAATGGGTTACTAAGAGCTGAGTTTAAGTTTAACAATCGGAATATTTCTAATTAAAGTTAGCTAAAGCTTCTATACGTAATGGATTGCAGTGACGTACCGAGTTACCACACACGATTAGGACAAACAGATGATGGGGCCGGGAGTCTAATGAAATAGGGTCTAACAGGTAGATTTGATCTATCATCAGAGTTAGCAACTATGCGTAGTTATCGGGGAAGCTGATAGGTCTTACCTCTAAAGTGAAGCAATTCTGAGCTAACGAATTGTCTTTAGATGGAGAGCTATACTTGGGGAGCTTAGCTTGATAACGGGGGCTGAAGTTGAGCGGCTTGGAGTAGCAGGAGTTTGTATAGAGAGTTTGTGTAGAGAGTTGTGGAGGCAGAAACTGACTGGAGTAGTGAGCGGAGAGGGCTTTGAGAACTGGTTGAGTATTGGATTTAGAACAGGAGTTCATGTAGAGCAAGAATCAAAAACCAGCTGGAATCAAGGCCCTATTTATGCTACGAGAGCTCGTCATCATTAGAGCTTTTGGACAGTTGTTCACTGAATCGTCCGTCGGACGATTTGATGCTTGTTTGGATGTTCTCCTGAAGTTGGCCAACTGAAGGATAAAGAAGAGGGTCCTTTTAGTGGATTTGAATATCGATATCTGCCGGACTAATACGATGGTTATCCAGATCTCATTGGAGGATGAGTTTGAGAAGTGGAGATTCCGGAGTATTAGCCTGTGATGTGAGAAGAGGAGAATATCGAGAATTGCATGATGGAAGAGCATCAAGAGGAAAAGGTCCTTGGTATCTATTGGGCTGAACAGTGGCTCTCAACATCATTCGTCGAATGAGGTTGAGGATTGTGGAGCTCATCTATGTTCTTATGAGATAAGGAGGGACTTCGATAGAAGTAGGAAAAATTGGATTGGAATTAGATATGGTGTTTTATAACAGACTGTTATGGAAATGGAGCCAAGGCAGAGCCTAGTTCTATACCGGGGATTCTTAAGCGGATCCGCGGGTATTAGGGTTTGACCGGGCTGGCTTGGTTACGGTGACATAGGGCCCCTCTCCCCACTCGAGACCGGATCCAAAAAACCCGTGTCGTCAGCCGGGGCCAAGGGAGCCGCGTCCCGTCGGGACTCTAGGCGGAGGACATCGTCGTGAGAAATGACGGCTCGACGAAGAAAACTAATGTGGACCCGTGCGCCGTGCAGTGCGGGATGCTGTTCAGGTGTGGCAGCGGCAACAGTGTAGGACTGTGGACTAGACTTCTTGGTAACAACAAAGGGACCCAGCCAAAGTGGTAGAAGGGCTTTACCACCAAGACCTTGTTTGACATCTCGCTTGACATAGACATAATCACCAACTTCAAATTCTTCAGCAGTCATCTTCCTGGCGGCTCGCAATTGATTCCTGAGACCTGCTGCAGCAATACGTGCTCGAATTAGGGCCCAAGAAGGGGGTTCAGCAGAAGCATCACCAGTAGAGTGTAGGTTGCGGACTAGATCCCGCTCAGCATTGGAGGAGTTCAGAGGCACCGGATTTTGCGAGAATAGGGTGAAGTAAGGAGAAAAGCCAGTAACAGAGTGCACAGAGTTGTTGATGAAAAATTCACAAGACGACAGATTTTCAAGCCAGCGTTCATCATTGTCATGGTACTTGCGCAGGTAACCTTTGACAGCAGCGTTGACCCTTTCAGTGGCGCCGTTGGCTTGTGGATGATATGGTGAAGTGAATCGGTGATCAATACCAACACGGACAGCCTCAGAGTGGAATCTATCAAGGAACGCAGTGCCGTTATCAGAAACCAGCACATCAGGGATGCCACCATAACGTACAATAGTGTTGATGAAGCGGTGCCAAGTAGTTAAAGAAGAGTCAGTAGCCTTGGCCGGCTCCAGAAACGTAGCCTTGCTGAAGTGGTCGATGACGACGAGGATACGGTCGAACTGCTGATTCTCCGGTAGATCAGTGATGTGGTCAATGCCCATTATCTCAAAGGGCCGGGACGGGACGGGCATGAGACCAGGAGTGCCGAGAGGCGGGCGTCGGGACGGGACAATTTGTTGGCAAGTGGGACAGGCGGCAATAACAGAGCGAATTTCATCAAGCATAGCGGTCCAGACAAAGTGCTGCTTGAGAAGATCGTGGACTTGGGCAGAAGAACGATGACCAGCATCAGGCGGAAGATGGAAAAGCTTGACTAGGGCGCGCTTAACCAGGGCAGCATGAGCCGGGATCATGACACGGTTGGACGAGTCTTTAACGAAGCCACGCGGGTCCCAGACATAATCCGGGGCCCTGCCCTTCCTAGCATTGAGGGCAATGGAACTGGTGCGGTAGGCCTCGATCAGAGCATCATGTAACGGTAGGGGCAGGTTGGTATCAGGACTGCTGGGAGCGCCAACCAAATGGTCAACGGAAAGGTCGTGCCAGATGAAACCGGGGCCAGGACGAAGGTTGGCGGTCCTAGGGCGGCCCACAGACGGGGTCACACGGGCGCGGGTCTCGGCCTCAACGCGGCGACCTTCTCTTGCCAAGACGGCGGCGGAGACAATCTGGGTGCGACCATGATCGTCTAGGAAGGGACCAGTGGCGGGGCGAGCAGGAGGAAGCCATTGTCGAGAGATGGCGTCGGCCACCCCGTTTTCAGAACCAGGGACATGCTCAACAGTAAAACGAAACTTGGCCAGATACTCAAGCCAATTGAAGTGGCGAGTGGACTCAGGAGTCTTTTGCTGGAGACGTAGAAGGGCAGAGTGATCGGTGCGGACAGTGAACTCTCGACCAAGAAGAATGTACTCATAGTGTTTGATAGCTTTTTGAATAGCCAGAAACTCCAGATCATAAGGCTTGTACCTGGACTCAGCAGGGTTGTTGCGATGACTGAAGTAGCCCAAGGTACGGATCTGATTGTCTGTAGTCTCTTGGAAAAGGACAGCGCCGATGCCTGCAGAACTTGCATCGGTTTGTAGAACCAGGTTGAGGCTAGGATTGTAAGAGTGCAGAAAGTGGTCGGAGGTAAGGAAGCCAATAAGCGAGCTGAACTCCTCGAGTTCTTGGTCAGTAAGTCGAATCCGTCTAGTGTTGGTCTTGAGGCAGTCGTTGAGGCGGCGCTGAAGGCGAGCGACTTTGATGGAGTAGTCGGGGACGTACTCACGGAACCAGTTGAAGAGACCCAGAACACGTTGTAGAGACTTAAGCGAGGAAGGCGGGACCAGTTGTTGAAGAGCAGAACGATGGGTTGGGAGGATGGCGTTGGTGATACCAGACGTGGTGACAGTGATTTCATGACCAAGATAGTGAAAAGAACTAGCCAAGATAGCACACTTCTTGATACTGAGCCTGAGGTTGTACTGGTACAGTTTGTCTAGAATTTTGGAAACCAGCTCGAGATGTTCGGCGTCAGTACCATTAGACATGATCAGGATATCGTCGAGGTAGATAGAGATGTTGCTAGAGAAATCGGCGAGAATGCTAGAGATGTACCTTTGCCAGTGATGAGGGGAGTTGACGAAGCCCATGGGGGCCACTCGATAACAGAAGGAGCCTAAAGGAGTGTCGAAACCAAAGTACTTGCGATCATCAGGATGGATAAGGAGTTGATGGAAGGCGTCTCTAATGTCCACGACGCTGAAGCGAGTGTACGAGCCGAGTTCGGAAATCAAATCCCAGATGATAGGAAGGTCAACAGGTTTGGGCTTGACGTGACTATTGAGCTTGGACAGGTCAACGATGACACGTAGTTTGTCAGAGTTAGGCTTGGGAATCACGAACATGGGGGCCATGTATGGAGTTTTGCACGGGACGATCTCACCATTGTCCACCATTGCTTGTATCATCTTAATGAAGGAAGCGCGAATGCCAGGCTGGATAGGAATGAAGGGAGCTGGAGCTGGGACGTAGTCAGACGGTACATTTGCATACAGATAGTGGTCGACACCGTCGACCGTAGGCACCAACTTAGGAGGACGATCTTCACCAAAGACCGGGTGTGACGCGATGTTGGAAGGCAACTTGAGAGTGGAGGATCCAGAGATGTTCACAGACAAGTCGTTTGCCGGCAGCGATGAGGAAGGGCCCACGTTGTAAGGAACTGGGATAGTGTTGGCCGCTGAGATGATAATTTGTTCACGAGAATCTTCCGACCAATCTTCCTCTATTTCATCCGAAGAATCAGAAGAATCAGAAAGGTCTTCCACGTTAGAAGAGTCGTTACCAACACCGGTGAGCCAGTCAGGTGGAACAATATGGAGCACAGGATCAACCTCGAACAAGTCCAAAGTGGCACGGTTGTCTACCACAAAGTCTGTGCCCAGGATCAGTTCTTCTTCGTCGTAGTCCAGGACTACAGCCAGGGCAAAGGTGCGTTGGTCTTGGTAACGCAGTTCAAGAACCACACAGTGATCAGCGTAAATGGGGTTGGCATTCCATTTACCTATAATGGTAATAGGCTTTCGCAAGGACTGGATGCGAGTCCCGAGGGTCTTGACCAAGGCAGATGTGATGATGGATCTAGAACACCAAGTGTCGATGGAGACGTCAAAAGGAACCCAGGCGCCAGTTTCACTCAGAAGGTCCATGGTATAGTTGAAGCAAGGAGGAGCACGGTTCCAAGCCTTCATGAGTCTCTTAGTATGCGGATGGGACCAGAGTGACTGTCTAGCGGCAGAACGGTCATCAATCGAGCTGTCAGAGGACCAGTCGGTGTCATTGTCGGTTGACAACTCTGTGGCGGTCATAGGACGGCGGTAAGAGTTAGAGCCAGAATTCTCAGAGTCAGAAGAAGTGAAAATGCAAAGGGCTCGGCTGGTGTGTCTTCTTCGCAAAGCCATGTGGATCTTAAAGAACGGGTTGCCAAGGCTGTCACGATGAGTCTCTGTAGCCAGATGGTTGCCACACTTCTTGCAGAGCTGGTGAGTGATACGAAACTCTTTCTCCTGGGAGCACAGAGGAGACTTCTCAGAGGAGGTAGGAATAAGAAAAGCCATGAAAGTACGCTTGGGTACACCGGGGATGTCGGCCCACCCCTTGAGTGACTCCAGGTAGTAGTAACCAGTATTCCAGGATTCTTCAGTGACCTCCGGAAGCTCTTCAGAAAGCTTGAAACCACGTTTTGTACGACTAGCCCCTTTTGTTGAGGATGGAGCAGGGCTCTCGGCGAGTGCACGTCCCTTGGGCTCAGTCAGAGACACAGGCGAATGGGCCATGTGGCGAAGAGCTTGGTGAACCGTGGTGATGGTTGGGAGAGCATCCGTGGGAGGCAAGAGTTGTCGGTTATGAGCATGGAAGCAAGTTGGGAATTCGCGTTGAATCTCTCTTAAGGCGGAATCAGAAATGTGCAAGAGTTTGAGGGAGAGTACACCAAGAGGAGAGGTCATCATGCCGCGGTACCTGGCAAAGAAGTTACTGGAGTACTTGATGAGCAAATTGTCAGGGCTGGTGATGAAGTTCCAGAAGTCTCTTCGGGCGTCGTTCAACGTGTAAAAGGTACCTTGAAAAGCTTCGTACTTTCTGCTGTGGCCAGCTTCACCCATCATTTCGCGCTTGTAGGGAGTGCTAATGTGTTGCGTGAGCAGACTGGCGAGTTGAACCACGTCTAGGCGCTCAGTTTCCATGCCTCTCAAGTAGTCGAAAAGTTCGAGGTTGAACTTCCGCCAATCTTTCTCAGGGCTGCAACTAGGTTTGAAAGGGTAATGGCCCTTGTTGAAGGCTTCACAAGGCTTGTTGGCACAGGGGTAGCTGACGATGGGAGGCTTTTCACCAAAAAATGGAAGGAATTCACGAGAACGGGTAAAGAAGTCAGCAGTATCAGAAGTGCAGACGGCAGTGAGATCGTCGACTACCATTGATCTAGTGTCGCTGAGCACAAAGGATACGCCATTAGTCCAGGGCACACTCGGACCTTGAGGAGGATGTACAGGGGAGACCGAGTCGCCATACTCCTCGTTGGTTGCAGGGTTGCCAGCCGCGTCCAGATGGGGAGCATCGAGAGCTAGTGCCATGAGAGGAGAAAGCCCCATGGTCTCAGGTTGGCTAGGTTCTTCGATGTCCGCATTGGTGGTGTTTGAAAAATTTTCAGGTGGGTTGGGCGTGACGGCAGGAGAATCGGCAATTCGGGACCCAGAGCGAGTGCGCTTGTTAGGACGGGATGATGATTGTTTGTTGTTCGTCATGGCTCGAAATATAATGTCAATGGAATGGGTTACTAAGAGCTGAGTTTAAGTTTAACAATCGGAATATTTCTAATTAAAGTTAGCTAAAGCTTCTATACGTAATGGATTGCAGTGACGTACCGAGTTACCACACACGATTAGGACAAACAGATGATGGGGCCGGGAGTCTAATGAAATAGGGTCTAACAGGTAGATTTGATCTATCATCAGAGTTAGCAACTATGCGTAGTTATCGGGGAAGCTGATAGGTCTTACCTCTAAAGTGAAGCAATTCTGAGCTAACGAATTGTCTTTAGATGGAGAGCTATACTTGGGGAGCTTAGCTTGATAACGGGGGCTGAAGTTGAGCGGCTTGGAGTAGCAGGAGTTTGTATAGAGAGTTTGTGTAGAGAGTTGTGGAGGCAGAAACTGACTGGAGTAGTGAGCGGAGAGGGCTTTGAGAACTGGTTGAGTATTGGATTTAGAACAGGAGTTCATGTAGAGCAAGAATCAAAAACCAGCTGGAATCAAGGCCCTATTTATGCTACGAGAGCTCGTCATCATTAGAGCTTTTGGACAGTTGTTCACTGAATCGTCCGTCGGACGATTTGATGCTTGTTTGGATGTTCTCCTGAAGTTGGCCAACTGAAGGATAAAGAAGAGGGTCCTTTTAGTGGATTTGAATATCGATATCTGCCGGACTAATACGATGGTTATCCAGATCTCATTGGAGGATGAGTTTGAGAAGTGGAGATTCCGGAGTATTAGCCTGTGATGTGAGAAGAGGAGAATATCGAGAATTGCATGATGGAAGAGCATCAAGAGGAAAAGGTCCTTGGTATCTATTGGGCTGAACAGTGGCTCTCAACATCATTCGTCGAATGAGGTTGAGGATTGTGGAGCTCATCTATGTTCTTATGAGATAAGGAGGGACTTCGATAGAAGTAGGAAAAATTGGATTGGAATTAGATATGGTGTTTTATAACAGACTGTTATGGAAATGGAGCCAAGGCAGAGCCTAGTTCTATACCGGGGATTCTTAAGCGGATCCGCGGGTATTAGGGTTTGACCGGGCTGGCTTGGTTACGGTGACAGGTGTTTTGAAATTGATCACGCAAAGTTTGGTGATTTTCTGTATAAACAATATTATTATTAGTCATTTGTCGTGTCCGAGAGTTTGAGGGTGGTGGTGGTGGTTATTGCTGGATACCGCCAGGGTTCTCGCGGTTTCCATAAGGAGAAGTGTTTTTGTGCTTCAACTACAGTAACAGAAATAAATTCGCACTGGCTTTTTTTGCGGGAGTGTAACCTGGGCGCATTGGCAAAAAAAAAAATATTAAAAATCAGGGTTCTCATTCACTTTTCCCAGGAACGTTTTTTTTTTTTGTTCCCTTTCTTTCTAGAAAAAAAAAAAATACAAAATATAAACAGACGGGTATCTCCCATTTTATTGAAAATATTTTCTGTTTTATTTACTACTCTTTCATCAAGTGAAAAAACTTTCGTTCTTTTATATTCATTTTTGTTCATATCCAAAAGCATTTTCCGTTCTTTTCCTTCAAATCACAGCCATGTTCAGCCAGTCCTCGTTTTCGTCTTATACTTCCTCGTACCCAGTTGAGCTGGATGAGGACTTTTACCAAGACGAAGGTATTTTTGAAATGGATGATCCCTTGGATGATCCTGCTCCCACTTCACACACATCCTACCAGATGCCTTTCGACTACATGTCCATCAAGCTGAGGAACAACTCGCTGTTACACACAAAACCTCTGCCCTCTACATCAACCACATTCCCTAAATCAATGCAGCAACAGTCACTACAAAAAGCGGCTTCATCAACATCGGGTTCTTCAAAGGCCATTGACATTGCGCATACCTCATCTCGCCGCATTTCGGAACCAGAACTGACATATTCTTCTGTCGAATCCGCCGAATACTGGGTGGATAACAGCAGTTCCTCGGAAGACGAAGACCATGGCAACAATGAACACTAGAAAGCACAAAGTCACCACCTCTGCCAGCACTAGTCATACACTACTGAGTCTGAAATTCAAAATGGATCAGACTGACAACTAAACACTTCTATTATGTATGGCTCTTTCACTTCAAACCCGAATTACTCGCTGAAATCAAAACGCCTGTACACACGCCTAAAATCTTTTTTTTTCTCTGTGTTTCCTTGTTTGGTGACTCTGCATACAAATGAGCGGTGGGGACCTTTTTTTGACTAAGCCACACGAGGCCGAAAAAATCTTCCAAAAACAGAATTTTGCTGTTTACAACAACAAAACAAGAAAAAAAAAATGGCCGGAAAAAAAAAAATACAAAGAAATGGAAAATGTGGGGATACTGTATGCTACCTATTGGACACCTTTTCTTGTCCTCGCAAACAAGTAATATCACACAATTATGGCCTGTTTTATTCTTCATTGTCATTCCCAAAAAACTCCTGAAAAAATATCAATTGTTTTGTTGATTTTCAAAATATTTGCACTTCATTACATACTCATATCTCTATTTATTCATAGAAAAATTATTATAATAAAAGTTTGTTTGTTTTTTGATTGTCTGGTCAATAGTAAAAGATACTAGTTTACTGTCAAAATAAAGTGGTGATCTTGATTCTCAAGTGGCATCGGGATCAGTTCGGACTGCGCTAGACCGTGTGCCTTTCTGTCTTGCCAGGACCAAAAGGTCAACCGGAAAAAATTGTAAGAAAACGGAAGAAGTAAAAAAGTACTCACGAGGATACATGTGTATACATTTGGTCCGATTTGAATCCATCCAAATCCATCGAGATCTTGTCCGTAAACATCAGTCAATCCGGCCCGTAAGCTGTGTTGATGTGTGTACACTACACACAGATCAACCGGTTAGTTTGGATGTTTAGACACGTCTTGTGACTGAGAATTATTATAATATTGCATGATGCCGTGATGGCTCGATGGGAAAAAGAGGATGTTTGGAACCGTTGAAAGATGGGTTGCATGGCGACTGAAATTACACATTTTCAATACGAAAAGTGGATGAAGTGTTGCCGAAACTATTCTTCTTTCTATGGTGGTTGAGTTATAGAGTAAGAGCGCTGTGCCTGGGAACACTCAGCCATTTTTGATAACTATCGGTTGATTGACAGTTTTCTCATCGGTTTGCTTCAGGCCATAACTTTCTCAACTGGGACACTGTATGAACATAGTTCCAAATCCTATGAAGCTGGACTTCTAAGCCAATGGTGAAACACACAAAGGCTGAAACTACATCATGGCCTACAGTTCTACACATTTCATTCGGTTGGATCTTGTCCGAGCCTTACCCATTCACTAAACTTACAAGTTCGCCATCACAACATGTACACATCTCAAACCAACGGCACATGTAATCTAGTCAACAAACGTGTCGCAACATGTGTAACTTTAAAACTTCAAATACCAAATGTGTAAATGGATGTCGTGTCATTCATTTTCAACAAAAAAACATTCAAAGTATTTTTCTTCTCAAAACCTGCGCATACATGTACACACATATCACTACGTGTCACTTCGGTTCACGAAAGCTGTGCCCGAAATTCGCAAATTCGCGGCGGCTCGACGCTATACACACGTCTTTACAAACACAAACTCTGTTTGGCCTGCATGTTTTGTAAACAGGCTTTGTGTGTGTATACAGGATCCAACTGGAAGAAAGAGGAAAGCGGAGAATATTTTGGCACAAGAAATAATAACACACCGTCGAGTGGATCAATTGTATGGTGTGGTACACAGACACACACGAGATGTTTTCAAAATACAAAAAAGCCCAGTTCAATTGTAGACAATCATGTTACATTGTTTGAATGGAGCTCTTGTTTCTGGATCGGTATTGTCGACGGGAAAGCCTGTACCTGGAAGTTTACAAAGAGTGGTCTGGTTTCATTGCATACACAAAGATAAATATCACTCTGACGCGTGTTTGACCAATACACGACCAGAGTTTGATAAATCGGAGCGTCGTACTACGTGACGTGTTTTTTTGACGTGTTTGAGATCAGTCGTTACGTAAGCATAGATATAGCATTAGGTAACGATGTGTATTTTCAGCGTTGTTTCGTGTGTATGCAGGAGACTGATGGGGATGCTACGTGTGAATACAGGAAAAGGTTTGAATCAATAAGAATCTTCGAGAATAAATTCTGATGTACAGATAAAGTGCTTGTACATTAGGCGGATTAGTGATAGCGTAGTGCAAAAGCAAAAGCGTGCTCACTAGGAAAACAGGGCCTGGTGCAACATTCGTTGACCAGGAGACAGGATTTTCCTAAAGTAAACTTCAATTCACAAAATCAAAACACGTCAAACAGTTCTCCGGGATTCAGTATCGGTTCATGCTCGGCAAACTGTTGTAACAGATACCGAATTCCACGGGATCTGTTTTTGTAAATATTGTTATGAGCACTGCAAGTTGTTCATGTCTGAAAAGTAAGCTGTAAAAGTAAACAATTGGTTTTGTTTGAAATTGATACGTTGTTTTTGAATCATAGAAGGTTTATGAAATTGAAATTTATAGTGAATGATTTTTAAAAGATAGTTAATTAAAGATTAATCACATCCCAGGATCCAGTCAACGTATAAATTTAAGGTAGATTTTTTAATCCTAGAATAGTCAGCTCCAAGTTGTAGCATGAATGACCAGTAATGCGCTCAAAAATAAAGTGATGAGATATCTACGATGATACCCAAACTAGATATCTTGAGTATGAGTTTCTGAGTAAAAAGACTGGAAATATTCCGGAATATTAAATGAGTTTACTTATGACTTGCTCTAAAGAGTTTATTGTGACTTAGTTGAAACAGAGCAGTTGCGGGCTGGTGTTAAAAGGCCAATTGACCATACACATCTTTTTATTCAGGTTAATTCGGTACACTTAAGATGATTGGCAAGCAGGCAAAGTAGGATTTTACTCCAGTGATTCTGGAGACCTAAATTGCAAGGCTTTACAATGAAGATAGTTTGGTAATACGTATCTCGCCATATATGGTAGAATCTTTAATCATAATCTCTTAGAATTTGAACTCATACTTGAATTAAATAGGAACTGAACGAATCTAGGAACCAATCATCAATATGCATTGTACTAGACTTAGAACTGGGCCGGCTTTTAGATAGAAATATCATCGATCAGTGACAATATACAAAATGTTAATGAGGCATAACATTTTGACAATCGGCTGAACATTGAATTTACAGTGTTAAATTTTGCAACTGTCGCTTGCGCTATCTGAATAATGATGTAAAACAGAGTCACTCTATAATAGTAATATTATTATGAATTTAAGGACGCACATATCCGTTTTCTCTTTCTATGATCGTTTTCAAAATATTAACATGCCACGTCTATAATACAGAAAATTGTCATTGAATATATCCTTGGATATAATTTAGGCTGTGGAATCTCGAAATATCCAGAGGTAGACTACATGTCTATCCTTCCTTGAATTACTTGACATATTCAGCTCTGGGTTCAATAATCTTAAAACTAATGCTTTTTTGCTCCTTTGATATTCATTATGGGTGTATTTGTGCTTCTATTCCTTTGCTTAATAATTTTCATTCTAAACTATGAATATACAAGCTGTTTTGATATGTTGAGCTCCAACGAGGTAAAATATAATGCGACAATTTGATCATGAAATTTGAATCCGGAGTACACGAAAAGTTCAGCAAATTTTTACTTTGAATGATTAAATTCAGCACTTGGGAAAAAAATTGTTCCTATAAATATGGCTTATCAGCAAAAAGAACTGATCAACAGCACATCATAGTAGTTTGAGATATTTCTTCCACCGAAAATCTGTCATAAAACTATTGATGAACAACATGAACAAAAACTCACAAATTACCGACAAAATAGTCAATAGCGTAGCAAAGCAAAAGAATATACTCATTAAACATGAACCAAATGCTCATTCTGTGTTTTTTGCGACACTACTGCACATTTATCTTCTTAAGTGATGTGTTTTTTTAAGCGTTTCGTATTTCTGACTTTAAATTGAATTACTATAATATCTGCTAGTTTCAACATCTTGAGTTTCTCGTAACACAAACTAGATTTTATTTACAGTATCTGTTAATTGAAATAAAGCTAGGGCTTCAATATTCATTGAGATCAATAATACTTAAAGTCATCAAAATCAATTTGAGACTATGAGTTATAGTATTCAACACGTTTAGAAATTTATAATGCTTAATGTCGTTGCTTTAAAGTACTACTGCCGTCATTTTTCCGCGTCAAACATCTTCTTTAAGTGTTGCATTTTGCATCTCTACAAGCTATCGACACAAATTACCAACCGAAAATTCAAAACTCACGCTCCGGACTTCAAATGTACTAATAGTTATTTAAATTCGAGTGATTACGATTGAAAACATCTCAATAACTGGAAACACTGTTAGATATTATGAGATGTATTTGCCCGCGAAAAAATAGTTTATCAAACATCTACGGATTTGTACTTTGTCTCATGTGAACGGTCTCATTAGACGATTGTACTGAAATTATCAGAATGATTAGGTGGTCACATGAACTCTTTTAGACATCTCCAAATCATTGGAACTGTTTCATCATCCAATGAAGAATCTATAATACTAGTACTTTTCAGTGTTCTCTTTCCACATTTGCTTTACAGTAAATTGTCATTTAATATCAAAATTTGAAAATTTTCACCGAACTTACAAATGTGACTATCTTTTCCCAGCTGATAGCCCTTAAAACAAAAACCCAATGCGAACATCCCTATACAAAACCGTATAACCCTGCTTGGTTTGAACTCTGCCATTTTGTAAGCTGCGCCACAACTGCTTAATTAAATATTAGCTCAGAAGCCCTTTTGTTGATCAAATTGGTTTTTTCCCATATTGATTCTGATTTACTTCCTTCTCACATTATATCCATGGTTATACATATTCGTTGCCAATGAAAACTCGCTTCGAAGTTTCCCCAAATCACAGAACTCAATTCTAAAGCCGTATATATCCCAAGGCACGCACACCTAACCCTTTCCGCCGTATCAAGCCAAAAACGTTATAACCCAAATCGTTCCTTTGGAAAAAAAAAAACGATATTTTTACTATTTCGCGATTTCGAAAAGAATGTTTTTCTTTATTTTTTCTCTTCCTTTCTCTATAACTTTTTTTGTACTTTTTCAACTACTTGCTTTTATACATTTATTTGGATCGTGATTTTTCCGACTATTGATTACTCATTGGTCCAGTCCCTCTTTTTTTTGTTTGTGAGTGGCATATTTAGGTCTAGAACGAAGTGAACAGGCAACAATGTGTGAGACGCCGCCGCCGCCAGCAGAAGATCCAGATGGGTCAAGTCCCAAAAATAATGCAGACGACACAGTAATGACTGAAGAACACGTTGCTGAAGAAGCTAAAGCCAACAGCAATTCAGATTCGAATCCAACCCAAGAAGAAACCAATGAAATTGAAGAGGCGTCTGACAACAAAGAAGAAACGAAGCCGGTAAAACCAGACTCTCCAAAGCAAGAGGTCAGACGGTCACGTCGATTGATACTACTGGAAATTGACACCCGGCCAAAATCGCCTGGCAGACGATGCGTTCCGCGTCACACGGAAATTGAGCCCGGGAAATCCGTGTTAAAAATCAGTACCACCGAGGAATCAGATGAATCATTCCCCGCAATAGTCAATCACAAAAAACGACCTGCTTCTGAGGTGAATGGATTTTACTCCTGGGAAGATCTCGATCGGCGCCAACGCAAACGAAGTGCTACGTCATCGGAACAGCCTGACGATGAAACAATATCGAAATCACCAAAAAATGAGACTGAGTCCCAACAAGAGCCGCCGAGTATCAAAAAGAAAAACGTTGGTTTTGATAATAATCATCTAGAATGGTGAAAGCCTCTCAAAGCCCACCTGCGGATCGTAACAGCAGCTTGTTTCTAGAATGTTTCGTCAATGTGTTGGGCTTCATATTATGTGTAGCGCAAGGGGTACGAGTCTCTAGAAGGATTTGTGAAAGCTTGGACTTGGTGACATGTCCGGGATTACTAAGTTCAATCTGCACGTCTTCATGATCTGGAATCTCTTCCTCAAATGGTGATTCAAAGTTTTTGACCATGAGATCGTAAAGGAATGCTCTTTCAAAAGAAGCCAATGACACTTTGGGTGACATAATGGCTGTCCTCAGACGTCGAGATTTGGTGCTTCTGTCTTTGGGAGTGCGATGAACCACATTGCAAGTTAAGACCTGGCACTTAGAGACCTGGGCACTAGCGCAGAGGTTTGAAACTTGGTAGTATTTGAGGAAATCAAAGACCTGGTCACAACGTCTGGCGTTGTCGTTATTATCATTATCGATACTGTTTCTACTAGGTTCTTTGAATTGTTCTTGACTTTGAAATGTCGAGTAAACGGCTTTGGGGAGTTTGGTAAATAGCACTGAGTGGGTATTGGCTAGTATTCCATATACTACTGAATCCTCGGACATTTTGTAACTGACACTTGCAATATGACTAAGAAGAGTGACGAATAGAACAATATGAATTATAGAAAAGAATGGGAAAAACGTAGAGAGAAATGATGCGAGATGGATAGGATTCAAGTGAAATTTTATATTTAAATGATTTCTGTACCTGGAAGCCCTCTCTTCATAGCCCAAATAATTATCATGAGCTTTTTTGTTGCAGTTCTTTTGTTTTTTTGTTTTTATTATTACTGAATAAAATGCGAAATATGCCATAGATTACACTTTGTTGCTCAAACGTTTTTGAACTCAAGAGGAAACAATCATACAAAGTGACACCATAATGATATGCTGAAGGTAATTTAAAGCGGAAAGAACAGGAAGATCTAAGTTTTACAAATTTGGTATGGGTGGCTGTCTTTAAAAAAAGGTCTTGAATCAATGATTTGCTTTTATTTTTTATTTCTATCTGATCTGTATACATTATAGACTTAACTCTTTGCACGTTCGTGTTTGTGAATCATCCAGTATCTTTTGTTTGGTCGAGATTGACCAGAGAAGGCATTAATCTTTAATTCTTCTCCACCTTTTAGCGAGTTGTTGCAAAGTGCCAGAACTTTGAAACCGCAAGATTCTGAACAATCACTGTTTTGTTATTTTTTCATTATCTTATTTTTTATGTGATTTCCGCGTTATGTCGGGCTGACAATGATGGCCGGGGATTGGGGTAGATACACAAACATTCTTGCTGATCTGCAAAATAAAACTTACACATGGTTCTGGGAAAGTGGGCAGGGCAAATACACAAAGTAAGTTTGACAACAGTATGAACACACGGGGACGCTTGCGTATTTTTTCCCCAGTTTTCGTGGTTTGAAAAGTGGGAAAATCAAAACAAAAAACAAGTCTTCTTGAAATACCCGTGAGGCAGTGTCATATGAAAGACAAATGGATGAGCATCAACCCAAGGGACTACAATTTTTTTTTGGGAGAAAGCAGAATGCAACTATGCGGTTTTGCCATCAAAATCAACCGGGTGACTGGGATATTGCTCAATTTTGATGGGGTTGCCAACGCGAAAATCACAAAGCACCACTGGTCAAGCTATTGACTCTGTATAGACACTGCAGCGAGCATGTGGTATTATGGCAATAAATTATCCAAAACAATAACAAAAAGATGTGACTATATTTTATTTTACAGTCAATCGAGGTTACGTTTTAATTGGCCTAAGACGTTTTTGATCTGTATGTGAACGGGTGATGGTGGCTTGGGGGCTATGAAGTGTACCGATCTCAAATTATGAATGTGGATAGCATTTTGTGATACCATTCCAAGCGCTTTTACGTGACGTCTGCATTTGTTTTGACAAAAAGATCCGCATTCGATACCCCAGCTGCTAGTAACTTGAACTCGAAAACCAAAGAAAAGAATTGCGTCTGAAATGGATAATTGATGCTCAAAATGACGTAAACCATGAAAACCAGAGAGTTCATGCCAGAATCGTTTGTCTTAAATGTTATGTATGCATGATGTGTATGTATTGTTGATTCAATAGAAATGAGTTTGAGTTATGTATACGTTCGGTACAGACGCTTTTCGATCGTGTACCTTTTGATAGAAGGTTTACGAAAATATTTGGGGCTATGATTTTACATCAATAAGCGTACCATGGCTTATCTTTGGATCCATAATTGCTTCGATCGATAAATATTGCAATCAAGGTTGTAACTAATATAGGAATCATAAATGGTATGGATTCTGTATATACTCACTGTCGAGTAGGAGAAAAATAAACCAAGAAAATATGGAGAACTTGGCTTTTGACTTGTGTCAATCTGATGGCCCTACTCGACCCCCTCAACCAAATGGCTTTTGTTTCATATTGACAGAACAACAAAGGCGGTTATTAAATTAGTAGTATTTGGCGCTTGACAGCACTGTGATATCACACACTTTCGCGATGCCATACTTATCGTGATGCCTCATGGCTTTTCTGACAAATGATTAAGACAAAACATATCCAGTTCATAAGTGTAAACGTCATACTTGTCACAAGCTAGCATAATACGCAACAACTGATATAAACAGTGATCCTCTCTAAACAAATGCAAAGAAAAGCCAAGTTTCACGATATTCATGCAAATCAAGAATTATCATAGCTAAGAAATTTCGCTTGTGTATCGCACTCTGTAGATCATGAGTTAAGTACAGATAAAAGTAAAATTATTGCTTTTCTTTAGTTGGAAAAAGTGGCAGAAGCATTACATTAATATAGTTTCAAGGTTCTTTGACTTCAATAGGGGCAAATCAAACAAAACAACAAATACATAACAAACTTCATAGAGCTGTGAAATAGTATTTCAAAAAATAAAAAGTATGTATTGACAAGTTCATAGTTCATAATATGAATATAAAAATGCCTTGCAGATCACGGCTCATGTTCATACTCTGAGTGGCTGCTATGGTTTGCAACTTTGTCACTACACAAATAAAAATGCATATTGCTAATCAAGCTAGCTCAGATTCCCTTTATTCTATCATAACTACGTAAAAGTTATTTTTTGTAGAATATCGATATAACTCTACAAAAATTTGATGTATATGCAAAAGAAAAATCTCTACAATTCTGAGTTGAACGAGATTACATGTGCTATTGTAAAAGGCTTTTCAAGCCAAATATTGTTACATTATTACTTTAAACTTCTATATAAGAAACTGTAGTTATACTAATGTTTAAATGTGCGTTTATATTTGGGAATAGCTAGTGTTTTTAGCTTAAGCTTTTTACCAAGACTTTGTTGTTTGATAAATCACGGCATCAACACCTACAATGAAGGTGGTCCCCGCAATAACTATAGATTTCACGACAGCTACAGTAGTGATCACGACATTTACGTATCAAACGGGGAAGTCTGGGGAAAATTCTAGAGACTAGCTGTCTTCAAACGTATATACGTCTAGCATACTCATTATTCATTGTTAGCAAGAACTGTCTTTTGACAGTTTAGACTATTTTGTGAATCGAATTTTCAGAATTTCTTACGAATTTATTTTGTATTGATGTGGCTTTATTGCAACATTATTGTAATCAGAGCACGTTTGCGCAATATCATATCGTGTGTTATTAACAACCAGACAAATTGCAAAAATAAAAATCAGTCAATAAAGATACAGATTTACAGGTTGTTGAGATTGGGGTGTTAACTATGGTATCGTGGGGATGTAAAATATAAATCATACAGAAACCTTGATCAAAAATGAAATGGGTCTATAATCCAAAAATACAACTCTTCTTGTATCACAACCTTTCAAAAATTCAAAAATTGCCCAACTTGAACTGATTTCTTGTTCACGAAACAATCACCACATTGCTTGGAACGTGGGCGAACTGTATAATTTCAAGACATGGGGCAATAAACAGATTATCGTCAACTAACACTAGAACCAAATATATTTGTATATACTTTTAGAGCTTTAAATTCATCAAAGTTTATTTTGATCAAAAGATTGCTACTTAAATTAGCACTATAATGTCATAAAGCTGATTGTCTTTTGATAACAGGTTAACTTCGGGATTCAGATACCCAAGATTCTATAATATTATGTAGTACTGAGGGTTAACTTTAATGATGGGGAAAGGTGCACAGCCGTGTTGATTAATTAAGGTTGCTACCCCAGACTCGGTCCAAAACGTTATCATGTGAGACTTTCCCAGTTCTCAAATTTCACGTGAATCGGTTTCTGGCGATATCAAAAGCATTCAAACACATTTATGTACTAACGTTTTCCTACCCGCTATCGGGCAGACCCGCCGTCGGTCACTTTGTACAAAAAGTAACAAAAAGTCACTTTAAAACACGTCGTTGATCAGAGAAGAGATCCACAAGTGTAAAGCTCGTACTTCGATTTCGTTTGCATAGTATGAAGAGGTGATGGCTGCAGAAAAGTCTCAAAATAAGAAAGAAACAGACAAGATGTTTAGATTGTTAAAAAAAGGTGTATAGAGTTTGATAAAAGCATGAAATAACCAAGTGAATATGTAAATGAAGTCGAAGATACGAGTTCTACACTTGTGGATCTCTTCTCTGATCAACGACGTGTTTTAAAGTGACTTTTTGTTACTTTTTGTACAAAGTGACCGACGGCGGGTCTGCCCGATAGCGGGTAGGAAAACGTTATATAAAAAAATTACAATGTGGTATATCATTTGTTTAAAGAACTTTTCTCGAGAAATTTCGTTATTTGTGGTACAACGCATTACTTTTGCGACAGCCATCTTAAAGTACATAATATTTTTTTATGATGATATTATACATGCTTGGCTCACATAGACTCGTCGTTCTCGCAAGGCGTACCTTCCAGTCTCGGTGCGTACTGCTTTCATATCGGCTCCCAAGGAATCACTCATTTTTATACCGTTATTTTCAAGCTGATTCTCCAAGCAAAGTTCATTGTTTTGTAATGGATCTGAAGAATTTTGGTTCACCCATCAGTTGTCGGAGAAGTGAATTCAATCTTGCGATCGATCCGACCTGGTTTTGAAAGCGCTGGATCTAAGACGCCAAGACAGTCGGTAGCCATGTTGATTTTAGTATTGCGTGCAGATTCAAATTTGCTGATTTCGCTTAGAAATTTAAACATTAAACGCTCAAATTCCAAGTCACATTTGGAGCGTGTTCTGGTTGTGTCAATTGTAAGTCAACTTTATTCATAGATATTATGCTTGGGGCGTGTTGGCATGTCATAACAAACAATTCTCTAAGCATACGACTTCCTTCGCCTATGTGTTTCTGATTTGATTTGTTACCACTGACTCCGATAAACCGACAATCAGTATGATTTGCTAATATTCTCGCTACTAACGTTTTGCCAGTACCTGAAGGTCCATACAAAACTAATCCTTTACCTGTTCGATACCAAGCAACTCAACACTTCAGAATGCTTGATCGGCAGCTCAATAACTTCTTTGATCTTTCTAAATTGGTTATCCAACATGTAGGGCATCATACAGCAAACCTTCAGATTATTATGTTGGAGACGTATTCGTGTATTTGCAGATAGGTTTTTGCTGCCGTTGATAACTTTTCCAAACCTATTTTTCATGGTCCCGCCTCATTTGGCATTTCCGGAAAAATCTTTACAACAAGTACAAGCCATTTAAAAAGATCAAGGTCAGATTTGCTAGGCACTTCTTTCCTGGCGAGACTTTGAAAGTCGAAGCTTGGAAGGAGCGTAGCAAAGTCATTTTCCAAACTAAGGTGGTTGAACGTGATACTACTGCTACTTCAGCAGCGGTTATTCAATTGGTGTTCAAAGCTTACAAGCTTTAAAGATTGGATTGAAAATGTTTAAATGTATAATTCATAACGCAAATTTACTGACATGATTTGGTTTATTTTTTTTTAAAAAAAAGGTAAAATATCAAGATTTCAATGTCAAAAATCAAGAAAAGTTTGTTAGGCAGATTCGATTTTTATTCAAGGTGATTTTGACATTGTGCTTGAATTCTAATATGAAATAAGATAAATTTGATAATACTTTGAATGCAGTCTTGCCTAGAATATTAGATTCCATCTCAGTATAAACATTCAACTAAAAAGCAATATTGAAATATGTTACGGATATTCATGTAGCATTAACTTATGAGTGTAAGAGATGAATTTACTGCGCAAGTCTGCAGCTTCATAGAATAGCTCTGAAGATTATTTTCATTCAAGCATTTGCACCATCTCTTGCAAGCTCGGCACTCTGGATTGAATTATACTTCACTCTAAGCTTCCCCTTTCCGTTCTTTTGAGGAATTACCAAGTAGTTTTTGACATCACCGTATCTTTCCAATTTGCCCAAAAAATCACCATCATGAACAGAATCAAGGTTGATTTTATCAAAGTCTACTACCGTCGGATCCTCTTCTTCAGAACTCTTAATCGAATTAACTTCTAGTGTATAAAGTTAGTATGACCATGTACAACTAAATTAATTAGGAGATTTATCCTTTACCTAATCCGGGAGGGAATTTGGGTGTCAAGTCTGGATGAGAGTATCCGAGCCATTCAGACAAATTGACGACATCAGTGGGAAGTACTTCAAGCTTATAGTTGTCAATTCTAATAACACGAATTTTTACACAAAGATCTTTAGCAGCTTGAGTGTTACCAAACTCTACCAGCCCCAATTGTTGATTTCCGGGATAAATGAAGCATCCAACGACTGGGCCATAAACAGAAAAGCAATCAAACATATCTTGAGCCCCCCAAGCATCAGGTATTCCTTGAACCATAATGGCAGTAAAGGAAATGTTGGGTACACCTTCAAAAGAGTATCGCTGCAATTGCTGATTGTTTTGTATACGAGGTTTAACATAAAGAACCGTGCCATTTAAAACTAAATCTTTGCCGTGATTCAGGGCTCTGTTGACTGCCTCGGGGGAGTCGAATCTGACAAAGCAGTAATCCTGGTCCTTCTTTATTAGCACAGACTTGACTACCCCAAATTGAGAAAAAAACATCAATAAATCTCTCTCATTGAATGATGCATGCATATTTCCAACATATATTGTGCATTTGGTGTCGTATGTAGGCGGTTCCATATCTCTAGACACCACACGTTTGCTGCTGTTGGCATAGCTGACTGCTCTCTTTTTCATCGTTCTACACGCGAATATTGGTCAATATTTGGCAAAATTTATAGACATATTTTGTATATTTACCCATGAAATTTGAGATGATCTTGATCAGAATCAACAGGCTCTTGATTTTCTTTTTGGATGGTCTTATTTTTGAATTTAGCCATATTTATCAATAATCGTAATGTTAAAGTTGCACAGGTGTTTGAATGATTGAATGTTGAACTGAGAAGAAAGAGGGAAAATCAACGATAAACAAGAGTCAAACAGCTTTTATTTGCCTCTGAAAATACCGGGGTGACAAGATATGTGTCGTCCATATCTGATGTAACTTGAAAGTTCTTGATGTCAATTTATAACTGATGTATCAGCATCATATGAATTGGTGCACATTTTTGTGGGTTGATCTAGAGATCACCAAAAAGTTGTGCTGGTACAAAGGGGATGAAAAATGATTGTCACAGATATATTTCGAGGTGCAATGAAAAAGATAAACCCGATCAACATGTGAATGTGACAAGGTGGAAAGCTAAGTCAAAATCTGTGGGATAAGAATCGACCATTATTGAGCAGCCAAAGGGTAAAAACTTGTAAGATATTTTTTAAAAAAAACTACGAAAGCAGTCAATGAATTTCGGCCATGCTATTTTTATCCAATATATGCATTGTAAAACAAATTATAGAGTCAATGAAAATATAAGAAACCTTCCAAAAAATTTGATCGTGTGATATGTGACTACAACGAACACTGATAGAATAGATGGTTTTCATTGTTCTATCCAGCTCGTGGATTAAACAGCGGAATACCCTGACCTCTCTGTAGACGGACGCGAAACCAAGCTAGTGATTTTGGAAATCAACTCGCCCAAAAACAGAGGAATACCACGTAAGTACTCACCGAACGGCAAGGAACTAAGATCAACTTGCCCATATCTGTTATACTCCATATAAGCCATCAATAACACGTAACCCATAACACCAAAGAACAACAGGAACATCAACCATTTGAAAACTCCCCAGCCCGACTTGGATTCGGGTGTATCTTGACCGGGTGGTGTATCAATAGGATGGTTCTCGCCGTTGTCAGAAAGCGGACATGCAAAAGCAGATCGCCAGGTTAATCGAAGAGTGTGAAGATCCCAGTCATCAAAGCTGAGCTGAGACTTTTCCGGACTATCCAGTGATTTGTCGCACGCAAAATCAATGTACGCATCGATCGAGCCCGAGTCACCCCAACTTCCGCCCTTAAAGTGAATCCGTACGCCGTTCTCTTCACCTTCATGGTATCTATCAAAACTGACTCCGGACTGCTTCTGGTTTAAATCGCCAGCAACGGGAATGATTTGCGAGACGACGGGGTCTTTGATTTCGTCTGATGTAAGTCTTTGTACACCACAGACTAGAAAAGACAAGATTGCAATTAGTATACACTTTGAGATTTAGGACGGCGCAATTGCGCCCAGATGATAAAGACAATGCTTACTCTGAGTTCCAGATGGACATAAAAAGGCATCTTTAGATGGATTCTTTCCTTCGTATTCTTCGATATAGGCACAAGGACTGACGAACCATGTTGTGTTTGTAGTAGTAGGAGGTGTGTTGAAAGAACTGATAACCGAGTGAAAATCTTTGCCCAATGGATTGAGATCAAACCTTTCGTTTTCGATATGAAAAGCGCAATTCAAAATCGCTTCGGCCTTTGTAGCTGCCAATAGCACGGCAACAGTGCTTGAGAAAAATCGCATGATTGTACCTTGGTTTGTAACTGTAGAAGATGAGAAAAAGGGAATGGTGTTTGATCCCACGGCAGAAGTTTTTTTTATATTTTTATTTTTTTAAAGTGCTGATTATGTCCCGTTGGCGTTAGTTATCAGCGTCTACAAATGCCGTTTTAGATTTTTGCACAGCCATTCATCAAATAGCTCAACTTTCTCGAGAGAAATTGTCAATTCAGACCATTTGTTTACAGACGTCTAGAACGCCATTTACTGAGTTTGTGTAGACCGAATTACACAAATCAAATAAAATCAAGATTGTGTTTAATCTGTATTAAATATATTCATTCAAACGTACATACAAAATCTACTTGTTACGTGCTTTAGAACGCACCCGCCGCCTTTGCAGCAGTCACCGGGAGCTCCGGTATGGCGTCTGCAGCCTCGTGCACAACAAACGCGTGTTCAGGGGTCGGGATCGCAGAAGTCTGCCATCCAACACCAATCAACAAAATGATGAACACCAGTAAATGAAGTGCCAAACAGTAGACCATGAACAGGTTTCTGCTGAACCGATTAGCCAGAATGAACCTTGTAAATGAATAAACGATCCTTTCAATAGGCCCCATTTTGGAAAATGCCCGATCGCTTTCACGGCCCTTGAATTTCTGGAATGGAGAGAGTCCTTCTTCATAAACAGTTTTGTACCGTTCTTCTGTTGATGATATGTTGGGACTAGAGTTGGTGTACTTGTATGATGAAGCATATCGCGCTTTTTCGTAAAGCTCAACGTTGTCATGCTTGACGGCTTCAATTTCTTTCCGAAGCGTGCTGATGGTAGACCAGTTCTTTCTTAACTCTTCTTCGAGTTCTGTGTTTCTGGCTTTGAAACGATCACGCTGCTGAGCGATAATAGGGAGAATCGAAGAATCCCCTGCGGCGTTGGTTTGACCGCTCATGATAGACCCCGAATCGCCTGCATCGCCGCCAATGATGGACGAGGTCGGAGATGCTCTCCCAGGTCTGCCAACACCACCGCGTTGCCAGTTGCTAACCACAGACATTGAAGAGGACATTCGAGAGCCTCCATTGGACTTTAGTAAATCATCTTCCAATTTCTGGTTCAATGATTTTGACTTGTCCAATGCTGCTGTTTTAGCTGACAACTGGTTTTTCAAGTTAACCAGCTCCTCTTTCATATCTTTGTTTGCAACTCTGAGAACTGTGAGATCATCGGTCAACTTTTTGTTTCTTGCAAGCATCAGCTTTTCCAACGACTCGGAAGCTGACTTTTCTCCAGATGCTTCTGGTTTACTCTCATCTTCGTCATCCGAGTTCATGTCGTAATCAAATTCAATTGCCTTCATGATCTCCAGTTCCTTTTTGACTTCATCATAATCTGTCATGGATGCAAGTTTTTGTCTGAGCGATTCTGATTCAGCAGACCTGCGAATCAAGTCTCTTTGCATTTGGTCCAGCTGTTTCTGGGTTTCGGATTTAGCCTTTGTGGATGTAGTCCTTGTAGACTCTAACTGCGCAGCAAGCACAGTATTCTCTCTTTGGAGATCTGATATTTGTGATTCAAGTTTGGTTGTCTCGTCAATGTCATTGACACCGGATCTGACTGCTTCCAACTCGGATCTCAACTCAACATTACGCTTTTCCACCTCCATGGTTCGTCGTTTGGCTCTCTCCAAGTCGCTAGCAACAAGCTCCAGCTCTGCCAGTCTTCCAGCATTTGTTGCCGCAGATTCATCGCTTATAGTTCCAGCAAGCTGGTCCCCTGACTGGGCGGTCAGTCTAGCCTGTATCACTTCGTTATGTGTTCGTAACTCTTTGACTTGACCTCTGGCCTCTTGCACTTGCTTTGTAAGTTCTGCTTCCTTTTCAGCCCAATGGAGTTCTTTCTCTTCAATTATCGCTTTCATCTCTGCTTCCTTCGCTGCAACCTTTGAGGCGGAACTCTCAATGGCCTTTAGTTCTACCTGCATGAGCTTAGCCTTGATCTGTTCATAATCCGCATATCTTGTCAGTTTGTCGGTCAATGCGGCATTCTCACTGCTCAATTTCGAAACATCTGCTGCTGCAAAAACAGAATCGACTGAAGCCTCTAGCAAGGGTGTGGGATCCGGGGCTTCTGCCAATAATTTGTATAGATTAATAAACGAAGTCTCAGCAAACTTTCCTCTTTTTGTCAAGTTGTCAATTTCCGTCTGATACAACTTCAACAAACTCTTGACCTCTACCACCTTATCCTCGTCAGCTAATTTTTTGAAGGTCTTGGTTCTAGATGCTAGTTCTTTACGAGACGCTACTGATGCCTTTTGATTTTCCAAAATCTCTTCGCCCTGGGTGTCCAACGACCGTTGTAACGACGTCAGTCCAATCTCGGACCATGTTCTAATAGCCTGCTCAAACGGATTGGTCGAAGCGGCTGGCGCAACCGATGCTGGTGTATTAATGACCTGAGCACTCTCTTCAGTCGATGCGACTGGATGCGTAGAGGTATCTGAAGACATTGTGCAATGCTTTAATAGAAAATAGGAATCGTCCACGTTGACGTGTAAACATTTTGGGGTATAAAGAGAGAACAAATTATGTAAGACACTGCAGAGTCTGACAGTATAGCTTATTCAGCAGTATCTTCTTTTCAGATGCAATATTCATACCGAGGAAACGCTGCGATGCAGAAGTGATTTGAGCCATGTAGCAAGACCAAATCTTTCTCATGAGTTTTGTGAAGACGTCTACAGCCGTGGTGCCATGTGTTGCCTGATCTGTATTGTTAATTCCCATCAAAAGACTTCAAAAGTCCATTTGATGCTCAAGTTAATACTATAAGATTTCCATTACTATCATTTGCTACAAATCACCTTTGTTAATCAGCTTTCTTTCTGCATTCACATAGAAACATTGACACTCAATTTTTGAATCGTTCTTCATTCAAGCTGATATTTGTTTAACATATTACTTTTTGAACGCGTGGACATTGTACAACTTAAATATGGTTTTTCTATTTTCAAAATCAACAAATCCTTAATAGAATCCGCCACCAAACTCTACCTGACCACCCATAAAAAACCTTTAACTAAATTCTCCATAATAATAATAATAATATCGTCATTTGCAAACTCGTTTTTCCTGCGTTCAGGAATACCACATTTAATGTTTCTTAGCAACCAGAGAGTCTTCATTAGATAACCACAGATTTAGTTGCTTTGTACTGGCTTTTCTGTGCGTAGCCTCGGACCCGCTACTCATGTGCCATTCTTTTCCATGCTAGGTTTTGGGTCCTGACCTGATATTCTTATCAGTACATTTATCAAGGTCTTCTCTGGCTTACAAAACCTCCAGATCTTCTTTTGTAGTTATGCTGCTACACTTTCTGCAAATTCCTAATTACTTATGCTATTTGTTTTTTTTTGTCAAAATATACATTTTAGCATCTTGCTGACAGTGCGCAATAGCCTTTTTTAAGGGGTCAAACTTATAGTACACTTGTTTTGGGTAAACCTTGGTAATGTCTAGAATACCACGGTAGCAGCTTAGGCGCTTTGAGTATTCAGCTTCTCGAAGGCCATGAATAAGATAAGTGTGGACATAACTGTCATTACAGGCTTAAAACAGCGGCTCTGACTACAACAAAAAGACAGTCGCGACCCCAGATTTATTTTTATAGTGAGATATTCCGTAACAATTTCTCAAATTAATCTGTAAATTCAAGATACAATATGAGCAAGTTAAGAAACACCCATACTCTGCTTTTATGTATTGACATTGACCATACTTCAGTTCAGTATTGTAAATTGGATGTGGTGCTTATCACACTACAACTCAAGATCTGATCGTTGCACTTCAATACGTTCATATTTCTCTCGTACCTGAGTTTAGATTTTGCCGTGTTAAGAAATTGTATAGAATTGCGTTCTTACACTTTAATCAAGCATCTGAAGATCAAACAGAGTTGCTTTGATTTTGCTACAAAAGCCGATTCTACCATTTGAGATTTGAAATATGAGGATTGATGAATACAATTCGGATTTCAGTACATAGTATTTGTACGACATGACACTTTGTGAGATCCGACATGCATTCTTCACGTTCACTGTAATTTCACTTTGGAATGTGATAATTTCCACTCAGCGGCTCTCCCTTTCCTATTTCCAACTAGCCTGGGAATGTTGCAGATTATTTTGTGTATACTTTTGTTTGGTCTACAGGTCGTATGGCTCGTACACATTGTGAGCAAATGGAACCGTAATGGCTTGATATCAGAAGCGACCAAGTGTCCAGTTTGAAAAAAAAATTTAAGTCATCGGTTGTTGGCTGTAGCCTTTGTAGGTCTTTGAGACAATGTAGAACACTTTCCACATTGAAACACCCCGTCTCACAGTGAAATCATGAGTATCATTGTTCATGTCATCGTTTCATTATTATATCGTTTCATTACTTGTGGATGTCGTTATTCAAAATACTTATTAAACATTACGCTGTATTGCTTTCCACTGTTAATTTGTTCAATTTTTGATTCATCTCATCCACTTTTAGAGTATCTCTCAACTTTTTCAATTCTTGCCTCAGATTCTCGGCCTCTTTCTTCTCTTTCTCAGCCTGCTCTCTTGCCGTGTTATACCGTCTTATCAAATATTGCGACTCTGTAGTGTTTCTTTTGTATTCGGAACGTAGCCCCTTAATCTCTTGCTCGTAGGTTTCTATTTTCCCACGGAGAATATATAATTGTTCTGAGTCGGTAAGATCTGATGGAGAAGAGGAAAAGGTGGTTGTGAATGTTGAAGTGGAGGGTGTAGATGGAGAGGCGAGATTGGAGTGAAGCGCTTGAGGATCAAATGCAAGATATGGGTCAGAGGAAGTAGGATCTTGGAGAAGTAGAGTGTCTGCGGCGGAAACTAGCTCAGCACATGCTGCGCGTGAATCTTCAAGCTCCCGAGTCCGGACTTCCAAGCTATCCAGAGCCGATAAGTACTCATGCCTTAACGCCAGCAGCGCGCTTTGTAAACTGTTGACGAGCTGTATATCGATATCAGACCCAAACATGGTATTGTCTTCTTCTTCCTCTGATGATAGGAGTAAATCGTTACCTTTGCCGAATTGGGGCTTACGCAAGGGTTCCGGAGAGAGGTAGCCGTTGAGGCAGACGGTGGATTCAGAGTCTTGACTGGTGAGACTGGATCTCACGTTGGCGGCTACTGATTCTTTTGGGTACAAAAGGTCGAGTACTTTTAAAGTGATTAGCGAGTCGTGCTGGTTTGATAAATCTGCCACGCCTGTTACTTGCTGTTTCCGTGTGAGGGTCGGCTTTAAAATGCCTACTAAGAAATTCAGGGATTCGAGCTGTGAAGCCAGTGAAACGATGGTATACTCAGTTCCGTCTGCTAGACGCCGAAACGTCAGGAGCAGTGTCTCTTTGTCGGAGATGGACTGTGACGCTGCACTGACTCGGAGTAATTTCAAAACTTGTTGGACCGAAGTGACATGCTGGCTATCGAACTTTGACACAAGTTCTGTGCTTATTACCGCTGTACAAGACAACATGAACTCATCATGACAATATCGTCTGTACCTTGGTGTTACTGCTGGATTCCTCGTTCGTTTTTCCCTGCTTTCTTTCTTCGGCACCGGAATTCCTGACTCTTTGAATAAAACCCCTACCAGCTCCGTTACAGATACTCCACTTCCTGCCACTAGGCATTGACAGTGTCTTATTCCTATCCTTGCTGGCGACGTCATAGGTGTAGATGAACCAAGGTACTCGACTCGATCAAAGAAAAAAGACTCGGATCCTATGGAAATTGAGTTTGATTGGACCCATTTAGGAGGCTGATTTCGGACCACTAGTACAGCACAAAAGAAGCCCATTCATCAAAGAAATGATGAATGAATGGATGGATTAGAGTTAGTTAAAAGAAAAAAGTCAAGTGTGTATGTACACAAAGGGGGATGGTGGTGGGTTTGACTTGGACGTCATGATAATGTGAAACTCTGTGTAAATATCTTCGTTTCTACTTAAGTGCCTAGATCCAGCACTGCTTTCTGTCCAAGGACACGATTCTTCTATTCATCAAAACCTTTCTGAAACAAAACCGACCACCCTCAAAACGAGTATAAGCATACCTATAGAAATGACCGGCGAACGCACCATTGTTTTTTGTTTTTGTAATTCTTTCTTTGGTTGTCAAAACAAAGAATCTGTTGATAAGCAACAAGCGAAAACAAAATTTAAAAAAAAGCTTTAGCAGACGATACAAAAAATAATAATAATAAAAAAAAGACAGCCCAGTGTATGTAAAATTGAATAAAGCCCTATGAATGTAAAACCGAGAAAATGTTATTGTACCGAAATGCTATTTTTTCCCTCTCTATTGTTGTTGATACTAAGAAGAAAAAAGAAGGAATTTTATAAGCAAGTTGTGTACATTTATGGTGCAATTGAAGGAGAGGCACACTCACAAATATGTAGGTTCGATAATACAACTCTGCAAGGCAAAACTGCACAAAGTCACTTGAAAAATAAGTTTTGTAAAAGTGTAACCTGTGATGTGAAAGTACAAATAATAAATTTATCAAAACTTCAAAGCGCATCCACAAAAACTCTCCATATCTATAGAACCATTCAAAGCGCATCAATAAAGCTATACGAAGCGTATACTTGAAACCATCCGAATCGCGTATCTCAAAAGCTTTTGGCAAACGATTTTCTTTAGTTTCTCATCAATCCCCCGATATCCAGTTTCCTTTCTTCAGACGTTTCTTTTTCATTGTCAAATTTCGCGTGTTCTCTCATGTGCATGTACACGCGTCTCTCTTCAGTGCCCAAACGCATGTTTATGTGTAAAGACGCAATGGTCCCCCATGAAAATAAAAATGATTCATGTGTAACCCTATGCCACTTGTATACAAATAGGAGAAAATGAGATATCAGACTTATGAGATGTACATGCAACAAAAGACCTTACGGAAAGTCAATTCGTTTCATGGTTTGCAAAGAAACATAGCATAGTAATGCAATCAACTTGAGATGTGCCAACCTGTTAAAAAACGACAGCTTCGTGTCAGAGAAATTAGCATGACTAACGGAATTGATAAAAGTTATAAATTACGAAGATTTTTATAAGCTGGGAGTAGCGGTTCTGACATTGTGCTCAGGCTCCAAAGCAGAGGTGTTGGCGGTGGAGCTGTTCAGGCTGGCATTGTCAGAAGCAACAGATGAAGCATCGTCCAAGCCGGTTTGAATCTTGTCTCTGAGTCCACTAGAAACACCGGTGTTGTTGACACCAGCGTGAATAGAAGAGTCAGGACCAGAGCTGCCAGGGATGCTGCTGCCAGTCTTGGCACCAACGGAACGGGTGGTAGAGGTCAAAGGATTGGAGTTGCTTGCAGTAGCTGAAATGCTTCCAGATCCTGAAATAACGGGCAATCCACTGACAGTGCGCTTAATGCTAAGCCAAATGTTTCTGGCAGCAGGAGGAGCGTTGCCAACAAGACCATCGGCTCTTGTTTCCCAGGTCTTAAGAGCTTGTCTGTTGAATCTAGAAGTCTCAAATCTGATCTTGAAAAACAAAGTGTAGAGAATGAACTTGACAAATCCACGAAGGAAAACCAGGCTAAGCAACAATCTGAACCAAATAAACAATTCAGTGGTAGCGGCAACGTAGATCAAAGAGCCACTGTATTGCTTTGTCAATTGGCTGATCTTGATGCTGTAGGAAGAAGTCTCTGAAGACATGCCAAAGGCAGGCAAAATATGCAATCTTGTGTAAGACATGGTGTGCAGGATGGAGTAGACAGCAAAGGGAACTAATGCAGCCAAGACAGGGGAGGACAAAAGCCAGACCATAGCAATGGCAAAGTATTGAATGTTTTCATCGTTCAAAGAGGGCTTTTGAGAAGTTTTGGCCAAAGGGTTGGTCTTGTCAAAGTATGTCTCGTAGATGGAGATACCGTAAGAGGCAATAGCAGAGAGGAATGCAATTCTGTACCAAGCGTAGGCCAATGAAGGGAAGATTCCGAGATATGAACTAAAATATTGCACGGTGCCAACGAGGAACAAGACGTGTCCAGAGAACCAGTAGAATCTGAGGGTCGAGAGCAAGGCCATTGGCGAGTTGGCTACCGATGTTGAGGTGGTTCTGGATGTGGTAGCCGATGTAGAAGTGGATGTAGTAGAAGGTACACCAGTTGTGGCTGTGGAGGTACCCAAGTTGTTGGAGGTACTTGCCGCAGAAGCGGGGACGTTTGATCTTTTGCTCATGTTGTGGTGTTTATGATAGTTAGACTGGTGCAATTGAAAATTTGATCAATTGGATGGAGGAGAAGAGAATTTTGAAGACGCAATTAAGGGTTGAAGTAGACGATGTGTTTGTAATGTTACTGTTGCTGTTGTCACTGGTTCGGGTGTTTGAGACAATTAGCGATATTCAAAATTGGCAATGAGACTTTGTTTAGTATATCTAACAAGCGTACGTTTGTCCAGAAATGATCCTAGATATGAGGCAGAAGAATACAATAGTAGATGGAGCAAGAAAGAAAAGATGGAAATGAAATAGACGGAAATAGCTATTTATTTATAATAAAGCATGAAAGCAATTGTTTGATGTTGATGACGACAGAGATAATGATTTGAACGCTACTGCACTCGGTAGAACTATTTTTTTTTTTTTTTTTTTCACTTATTTTCAAATTTCGCTCTTGTCATAAAGGTACTGCCAATGTAGTACGTTCTGTATTCTTTGCAATTGCCATCACCGACCCTGAACGAGACTCAATCAACATGATCATGATGTGATTCTTGTAGAATCATGTCTCCTAATCAGAAAATCATCGTTTTAGAAAGCGAAATTTGTCAAGGAAGAGCAAAAATAAAAGCACCTGAACAATCACTTGAGAGAATTAAAAAGAAATCAATTTCAGTCAACTTCCACTTAAAAAAAGAAACAGATATCAACTGGGCCCAAGAAGAAAGAAAGAAATGCACACACAACAAGCCACGCTGAACTTTGTCATTGAAATCAAAGCAATTGCAAGGCGGTGGTCGGTCACTGGCCTTGGTTGAACTCGACTCTGTCTCAGTCTTTTTTCAATGAATCTTTTTTTTTTGTATGGCTTTTGTCGCACAACTTGCTTTTCTTGATCAGGTTTTTTTGTTTAATTTGGTGTTTTGTGAGGCCCTGAAATTTGTCTCGTCTTTTTTTTTTTTTTTCTCCACAAGAAGAAATCAATAAAAAGTGAATTGACTCGGACCATTAAGGTTCTAGACCGCCCGCCCTGCCCTTTCCTTCCTAAGGCTGCTGGACATGGCAATCAACCATCAGAGCTTCGTCAGAGCCCTGGGCATTGTCATCGTCATCCACTCCTATCTACATCACCATCATCATCATCTTGAGACTTGGACCAATTGCCAAAAGTATCATCACCAAGCATAACTCGTTTTTTGTTTCTTTTCCTCCGCCTCTCGTTTGTATACATTTGTTTTAACATCTACCATAACGAGTACTCAATCCCGTCCAAACACCCTACTGGCTTGCTTGGGTGCAAATCCACGCCACTTGGATTCACATTCAAAGCTGCTGGAAAACCACCTTGGTTCTTCGGAAAGAAAAACCCTAATTTAAATCTACATTATCACTTAAGCTCTGGTACTTCGCGCTTAAAAGATATACATATGTACATTTAGTTCCACTATCGTGAAACCAGCCCCTTGATCCCATTGATGTTCTATTCCATCAACGCATTCACTATCTTTGCCCAACATGTATGTATCAACTCTTTGAATATACACCCTGTTATTACATTAATTATTACGCTTTGTATATATATCAAGACAAACACTGATCCAAATAGCAATGTGAAACACCATACTCTTATCAACCACCCATATCAACGTAGAGAGAATCCTTTTCTGGTCTTCTTTTCCTCTGGAATCCGTGTCGACTCAAGTCGCGCCTTTTTCTCCTCCAGCTCTTGTCGTTGCTTCTCAAGAGTCTCCTTCATCTCGCGATGACGCGCGAACAGCTCGGCCTCGGACTTTTTAAGCTTCTGCTCCTTCTCCTGCACCTTGTGCTGGAATACAGTCTTCATGTCGTTCTCCATCTTGGTCAATCTGGCCTTGTGCATGGCCTTCTCCTCTTCTTGTCTCATAGCAGGATGGATCTCTCTAAATACCGAAGGATCTTGTTGGAATCCTTGCTGAGACAGCTGCTCGGTACGGTAGTTTTCGTACAAAACATTAGCAGTATTTTCGCGCAGCTCTTCGAGATGACTGCGAATAAGAAGCTGTCGCAGCTTAACAAAGTCACAGTGCTCCTCGTTCTCAACTTCAATCACACCCCAGGGGTATGATCTACCGCGAACAACTCGCCCGTCATCCGTGTTAACTGCCTCGGTGGATCCAACAATAGCAAATGGAACGTTCATCATCAGCTCAGTGTTTTCTGCAATGGTCTCCTCATCGTCGTTGTCGTATTTAGGAGGCTCAAAGATCTCAATTTGCTGGTTGGCAATGTCGGTCATGATGCTACGCTTAAACGCAGCAATCTCTTCTTCAGTAAGGGTGTCAGATTTGGCAATCACTGGAATCAAATTAACCTTTTTATGGAGTTTTTTCATGACTGTCACGTCCAGCGCTTTTAACGAGTGTCCAGTAGGCTGAATGAAATATAAAACTGCGTGAACTCTATTGTCGACAATGCTCGTTCTGTTAACCTTGTTTTCCACGTCCAGATAAGCATTGAATCGTTGATCAATGTCGTCAATAATGGGCTTCCACGAATCGGTATTGTTGACAAAGTCGCCAAATCCAGGGGTATCAATGACTGTCAGATGTAACCTGACGCCGTTTTCCTCGATATCGGCCGTTACCTGCTCAATTCCAACTGTCTTGGGGATTTCTGCAGAGGGATCCCTAGGCATCTTGGGCGGGTATAACGGCATGTTGAAAAGAGTCGAAACAAGCGTAGATTTACCCAAACCACTTTCTCCAACAACCATGATATTCAGATTGAACCCCTTTTTGATACTCTTGCGGTGCCATTGATTAGGCAAGTTGGCGAATCCAACGTATCCAGTCAGTTTACGACGGACAATGCTGGGCTCTGGGAACGCCGAAGTGTTTATCGAGTAGGTTGGTTGAGGATCAGGAGAAGACGTATGCTCTAAGCTGATAGGCGCCATAGTAGGGCCCTCGATAGCGACTAAAATGATACATTAGAATAACGAATAAGTCAAGCACAACTGCCTTGGAGTCTCCAACACTTACCATCTACAGAAGTCATTTCAAATTCTTAAAAAAACAGTACAACAAAAGTGTCGTGAAGTTGAGCGTGAGTGTTGAACAAAGAGAAAGAAAATATGCAACGATGAAGATTGGAAAGGAGAAAAAAAGAGAACTGGCTTGGACGGTTTGAAACTTTTGGATATTCTCATACACACACTCCTGGGCCCGCTTTCATTACCACAACCGCCGACTACGTGGAAGCTTCAGGGGAGGGGTTAGGTGAAGAATGAAGATATCAAAAGAGAGCTCTGCGACACACCGGTTGCCAGAGCAACGAGCTTGGGGTGTTTTAGGTTTTTTGTGTGCATTTTTGTTTTGTCCTGGCCAAAGCCAAACGGTCTCATCTACATACTTTTTGGGTCTCAGATATATGGGGCGAGAATACGGCTGAGCTACAGCGAGAATGAAAGGCATAGAAACGGGGCACATGGAGCATTTGCAAGTACAATTCATAATGTAATATGGCCCAGGTAGACTCTCCAAGCTGCTGGGTCTTGATAAAACATGACAAAATCAGACTAAGTGATATGTAAGGGCTCGATATTCGAAAATTGATATAAATATATAGATAATGCATAAGTATGGTATGAAAGTAAACAGGGCTATTTACAAGAGTCAAACAATAGAAGGCTAAAAGTTCCGTAACTCAAGAGCCATGAGATGCGGTCGGGAGTTCTGTTCCAAAACCTGTTCAGCAGCGACAGTCACAGAGGAATGAACCAGTTTGTGATGCCGCAGCGTAGTCAATCTTGTGAATGTTCTAGTACACCCGATAATGTCGCAAGCGTACGGGCGATGCCCGGTGTGAACTCGACGATGCCTGGCCAGAGATGAAGAGTCACTGAATGGCTTTAGGCAGATGGCACATTTATGCGGCTTTTCGCCAGTATGAACGCGCATATGGACTGTGAGCGCTGAGCGTTGTATAAACTGTTTTTGACAGACTCCGCAGACATTTGGCCGAATACCGGTATGAATGTGCTGGTGCCTTACCAAGTCGCTTTTGCGCGAAAAGCACTTGGAACATGAAACGCAGTGGAATTTGCGATCAGTGTGGGTAGAATGGTGGTAGTGTGGGCCAACCGGGCTGACGCTGGCGGATGAGACAGGGGAGCTTGCAATGTAGGGAGAAACATCGTCGTTCAGGATTATACGGAGATCCATTGGAGAAAGTAGTTGAAGTCGCATTGAGCTCATATGTGGGGACTTTGTCAGTTGTGCAAAAAACAAAAAGCTGGTGCAGTGGGCTAAGATCGGCCAAGCTGAAACGAGCCAAATTTAGGTGATACGGGAGAGGAACCGGTGGGGATGTATGTGTCAAGATAACAAAAGGGTTGTATGCAAAATGAGATGAAAAAGAGAGTTTAAAGATTTGTCAAAAGATCACGATAGAATATCAGAGGTCAGAGCACAACTGGATATACAGGGGACTCTGACAGTATTTATCATTTATAAATATTTTTTTGCCTATATGTATATTTCTTTTGCCGAATTTGTTTAATCACAAAAAAAAAAAAATGGACGATCAAGATAAACTCAAATTAGATTCTTGCGTTACCCATTCGTTAACGTTGTTCTGTCCACATTTGCTTCGTATGGATTCTTCATTGATGTACAGTGGCTCAAAATGGTATTTTAGGGATGTTACTCTATAAAAAAGATTGTTTTTTGACTGTTAAAGAGCAGTTGAATGTAAAATTGCACACTCAAATACTCGTTCTAAAGCGATAAAGGGTATGATGAAAGCTTTGGGTATTTATGATTTTCACCAATAGAATCATTCTAAATGAGCCACTTTATCGAGGAAATTGCATGTTTCCATGCCTAGAAAAAGATGAATTTAAAGTGAAGAGGGGCCAGGTTCCCGATAGTTTGTTTCACACGGCCGTTACAGACGCGTTTAATTGTACACATTAAGGTATTTAAGAAGGATTTAAAGCATTTAGTTATACAGCAATTGGATTGGTCAATAAAATCTTCTAGAAAAGACTAATCGGGAAGCGGTATTAGCTCCTTTTCAATGATAAAATACCAGATTTAGTATTCTCTTACCGTACTTCTCAAGTCTATTATGTTTTTGTAGAAAAAACAATCAAAATTTACAGAGGAGTTTTGTACCTCGTATGAAAATATCGTATAATCTGGGTATACATACGATGCAAGTCATCCTTAGATGTCTATTTTTTTGTTTATATTGGTTTTGCACTCGTTAGAGCCTCTCCATAATCTCCAAACTTGATGTACACTATAGTCAAAGTAACGGAAGCTATATCTTCTATGAGTCACAAAGCAGTCAAATTTTGTCAGCTCATGTCAACTTCAAAAAGATCTTCGTTATTTATAGGAATTTTATAAAACCATGTTGTTGTCTGTTCTATTCTTGTTCTTTTGTGTACAGAACTGAGTAGATACGATGTAACAGTAAAATTTCTCAAGTTTGTATTTGGTATCAGTTTAAATTTTATTTTGAAAAACGTTGGAATATATTCGGTAATCATAATCTTACTACATTTCCATACCAATCATTATCGAATAATTATGATAGCGTTCTTTAATACTCTGATATTTTAATGTACAAGCTGTGTTTTAAATCCAACAAGTCTATTCAAGTTTTCAAACTTCAAAACTTTGTGGAGTGATCCATGGTAGCTGTGTTTCTCTTGTCGTGCTGAGACTGTAACAAAATTCAAAACTGAGTTTTTGAGTTCACTACTCTTGTTAGTTACAGAAAGAAAAAGCACGATGTTGAATAGTATACGGCAAACAGGAATGTGATCGAGTGGACATAATTGTGCGTGGGTTTTGGGCTGCTAGGTTGATCACAAGTTTGAGAATACGTTATCATAATATTATAAATACAGTCTTTTACTTACAGCATGTTAGGCTAGATTGTTTTGATTCAATGAGTTTTAATCTTACTGTCTATGATTCAACAGCACTTCTTTGATATCGTATGAAGTCTAAAGCTAATATCTGATATAGTCATGTATAAATAATGCGATCAGCCAGAGCTTGGGCCCTAATAGCGTAGTATTCTGATTGTGGAAGACTATTTTTTAAATTTGTTTTTGTTACTATTACTCTTATACTTTAAAGCATTAGAATGCATCATCTGTAAATGCAGCATTCAAATTTTAGTGTGTATCTGACTTTTTAGCTATAAGATTCACAAATTTACGAGAGAAATATTATGATCTACAAAGCACTATTTCAGATTCCTCTATGCCTGATTTGGATAAAGGTTTTTCTTGTATGTTGCGCACAAACATCGAAAGGATGTCGCTTCATCTGAAGCTATTGAGCCCTTTTTACATGTTTGAAAAACTTTTGGCTATTTTGAGAATACTGAGAGTGGTTAAGAACGTTTTCTTGCAAGTAGTTGCAACTAAAATAAACAAGGTATTCCGCACCTAAAGCAAAAAATTTGAAATCATTTGGTCATAAAGTTATGGCTTTAAAAATGTATACCAGGTATCAGCATGAGTTCGACGTTTTGGCCAAACTCTTGAAAAATTCATTGAAAATGCAATACATTCATAAAAACTAATAGCACAATCAGGATATGTGTTATCTGCTTTACAATTCAAGCTTTACCAACGGGTTGAGGAATTCAGATTCATCCCGTATTTCAAGGTTTAATCAATTCAAATTAGCCAGTGAAAGCGGTTTATGTAAATTGATTAAAAATGAAAAAAATGATGTTTTATAGGCCTTGAGCTAGTTTGAACGGATCAATTGATATAATACATATTTTATAATTTGAATTATTGTTGATGAATTTCCCGAGTCAATTCAAATGAAGTGTTGGTGCATTATCTATTAAAAAATTCCGAATCTATATCCGGGTATTGTATAATTGTTCTCTTCAAAAGCACGCAACAATAATGATTATGTTTCGGGAGTAGCGAAATCATTTTTTCGTAGATGTTAAAAACATCACAACCGAGCATGTCGGAAAGCCTTGACTAAGTGAAAGTTTTCAATTTGACTCAACATGACTTTTAAAATATTACTTTTGAATTGACAGGTCCTGTTTTTCCTCTCTTTTTTTTGAAATGGAGTGATATACAAATCAATCAAGAGTTTGAGCATGAGTGTACTTAAAAACTTATGGAAAATTGCGTTCAACGTTATGGTTTGACAACACTCCAGCTAGTATTTTAGCAGGGTCCTTTAAAGTAATGCCGATTTGAGTATGTCCTCAACACGTTTCGTCCTAGCTTGATATTAACTATTGCGTTGTTATGCACAGTTATGAGTTGAATTAGTTATTATTTATAATTACTATTACTATTAATATCAATATTATCACATGAAAACATTATTTATACTATCAGCTTCGTAGTCACAGCGTCCCTTTCTTCAGAGTTTTTTAATTGCAAGAGATACTTTAACTGGTTGGTTTTGGGATCACTGATACTGATTCCTAAAGGCCCTGCTTTGGCAACGCACTCTGCTGGTAACCATGCGTCAATCAACACATCTGATGTTTCTATGCGGTACATGGTAATTTGTAGCCAGTTTTTTTCGCCAGACTTGCCCTTGGCAGGTGCAGCTGTCATACAAGCAAGTCCAACTTGGGTCCATCCGGCAGTATGAGTGTTACGGGTGAATAATCGGCATCGCTGGTTCACTATAATGGGACTCGTAGATGGCGATTGCTGGGCCTGCGACAGACGAGGTGGAACTCTGATTTTAGCAGGCCGCTGAACAACAGGAGTAGCGAAACTTGGAGATACCGGTTCACAAGGCCCAGTAAAGGATAACACAGCACGCATAAACTCTTCTACTACTGGTGCACTGCGCATTCTAAACAGGTAAGTATCGCCAGAAGTACGTTGCAGAATTTGAATTGCATACTGAGTGTGTCGAGACACAGAGGAAGACTCACTAAGCGTCAATGAGCATACCGATTCTTCAGACCCTGTAGCCATGTAGGTAGATAACGAGTCAGTTGATCCATTGTTCAAGGCTGGCAAAACGCAAGAGATTACACCGCTAGATGACACAGTTACCAACAATGGAATATCCGAAATAGGATTCCAGTTCTGTGAACCATCTTTGACGCAGGAAACCATTGCGGCTGATACCCGGAATAATTGGAGTGAAGTGGCTGAAGAGCTTGTAGAAAGTATGGGGTCGTGAAGAGTTGAGTCGCTACCAAACTTTGTAGTTGCTCGAGACTGACTATGATGGTGGTTGGAATAATATAACGATGATGGTTTACTTTCTATCGTAGGCTGAGTTGAGACAGAATACACCGATGGGGCTTCGCTGTCTACAAAAGTGCCTATCGAACTGAGATCTGACACTGACTTTGATTTGGCTACATATTGACCCAACATGGCTGACGCTCCAGTAGACGATGAGACCTCTGAGGGAGCAGACTTGTCGTAGGAGCTATGCCTGTTTTGGGACGAAACAGAAATAGAACGAGGCTGTAGAGAGGTGAGTTGTTGGTTGAAAGAAGTAATTGATTCAGAATTCGACATGTAACCAAACTCCATCTCTGGCAGCTCAGTAACTGTATCTGGTCGTGCAACTTCATCTTTTTCTTGCTGGGCTTCAAGCTCCTCAAAAGACATTTCTTCAGAAATCCGTGACAGTGCCCGCTGAGCGCGCATAGCTGGGGTCAATATAGGAGTCCTATCAGGAAACTGTGGACCCTGGTTTGAGGGCGAAGAAGAATATGGTGGACGATAAAAAGGCTGATAGGTATAGTTAGATGCAGATTGTGTGGTCATGGTGACCATGGGTTTTTGATGTGATGACTGGTTAGATTTATTTTTTGATTGTCGATGGGATAGTTCGTAAGATTGTTGATGAAATTGGTCATAATGCATTTGTTGAGAAGATTGGTCGTGTTGTTGACGATAGTGAGTTTGTTGCGACGATGCTCTAGAATCGTCATCGCTTAGCAAAGATTCCCGTGACGTTTTAAGCCGGAGCTTTTGCGAAAAGTTCTTGAACGCAAGCATCAGTTTATTACTACTTGTGGTTGATTTTTTGTTGCAAGAGTATATTGATTGATCAAAATCGGATTCTTGACTGGCTTCTTCTTGTCTCAATTCTAAAGAAGAAGAGTAAATATAAGAAGAAGGAGAAGATGAGAATGATGAACAAGATTCTGTAGCAGGACCAATATCGGAATTTTGGATATTGTTCTCCGATTTGAGAAACATAGGGGGAATTTTCACTGCTGAAATATTTGGTACACTTGAAAGTTCCGCGTCCGCCTGTGAAAGTGCCTTTGTCTCTTCATTTTTGAGCTGATTCCTCTGTAACGTTTTTGGGACTAATGTTAAACCTTCTTCATTTACAGTATAAGAATTGCCTTGGTAAGAACTTTCAGAGTCCCAATTGGGACCGATCGTAATGGTATCAGTGCTAAAGCTGTTGGCAAGCGAGTCAACTGTGTCAACGCGATTTATGCGTTTTGGCGTAGGTGGTAAGATCGTGAATGGGCAGTCGTCAACCTGTGGCACGGGTGCTATGGCGATTGTAGAAGGTTTTGAGTACGCGCGTCGGTATGCAGATTGATCGGAGCCGACAGGAATCACAACTACAGTCTCAAACTCATCTTCAACCTCAGAGTCAAAAATGGACTCAGTGTATGCAGACATGGACGAACTGGGACGATCGGAGACACTGACAATCTCAATATCAGCGTTACTCGGAGAAACCAAACTTCCGTTATCATCTTCTATAGCACTGGTATCATACATGAATGCTTTGAGCTCTGGACTATCTTCTAATGAAGGCATTGTGATAACTTCCCCTAATTGTGGCATTGGCGGATGCATTTCGATAAATGCAGAAAATTTGGGATAGTCTAGTGTCAACCGATTTACAGTATTTGAAGCCAAAGAAGAAGTAGTTTGCTCTTGATTAGAAGGTTCTGCAGCCAATGATGTAACAGTTGAATGGTCATTGATGATAGACTCAATATCAGACATTTCCAAATCGGTTTCTGTATAGTATGATAGTCTTTGACCTAAACCGCTTCTAGGGAACATCTCAGTGAGCATTTGTCTCCAGACTTGAAATTGAGATACATCAGGGCACCGCAGGACGCACTCGTTTCCAATTTGGTCTTGTAAAAATAAACTTAAATTGACAATGACCGGGTTGCCGTACTCATCGTATTTGGAATTGCCTTTTACTTCAGATGTTTGTGTTAATTTCAGCTGGGCGAACCTGAACTCGGGAAACATCACTGCCCTGCCAGGCTGCTCAAGTGCACACAACACAATTGATCTTTCGCCGTTCTGTCGTTCAATTGCCAGAGCTTCTACAATCCGAGGATCTTCCCAAGTTTTGTTCAGACATTTATGACATGTGATTTCAAACTCAAAGTAACTTCGCACGACAATTTCATCTGGATTGATTCGGTCTTTGATTTCATATGTCTCATTTTCGGCCAGCAATTTTAATGTGTTGAAATGACAAACTTTGTGGTATAAAAAGTAATTAGAGTCGTATGAATTGTATTTTTGGCGCGCTTGTGATAAAATGTCGACAAATTTCTGTGATACATGGATTCTGTCAGAAGCTTTGAGATTCTGATGAAAGCGGATTGTTAGCATTTTGTTTACGGACGACAAGTGTACTTTTATCTCTTTTCGCATCAGCTTCTAATGTTCTATTCAGATTGCTGAATTGATTCTCTTTTTATGGTAAGAGGGACTTTGAGAAAGGGAGATGTGAATCACGTTGTACATGAGAAAAAAAACTTACTTTGACGAGCTTACTCATAAGTCGAATACGGTGCAAAGGGCGTTTGAAAATATAGACAATTTCATCTGGATCGTTTGGTTTGTATTGATAAAGATTCACGTACTGTTGGTATAGATCTTCGGCTTCCGTGAGCTTTACATAAAGAAACAGTTGGGATTAGTAAACTTTCGGAATAATTACAACTTCCCAAAAAAGAAACTTACCCATTCTAGAAACTTGGAGTCTTGGCCGGTTGTGATATACTGAAGATATGGTTGTTCGGAAAGATCAATAATGTTTTCGACAGTTTCTGTAATTCTGGTGCTGGCGTTCACAAAGGATATTAGCAAGTAAAGTTCGTCTACATATTCTGAGTTGGTGTTGTCTATGTATTCAAATAATTTTTCGAGTTTATCCATTGCTGTTGAACGAGCGCGAGTCTTCTTGCAAGATGCTGCAATGATTTATAATGTCGGTGATTCAAGACGATGTTTATGAAAGAAAAGAAAGTGTACAGAGATATCAAAAAGCCGGAACAGGGGAAACCAAAACCAATAGAAAGAAGAGGATTTAGAGAAATACTTATATATATATATATATACCTTGTTTGGGGAGATATAAGTAGGACGCGTTCTCTACAGCCCCGCTTGTTTCGTGCAATAATGTTATGCACAATAGTGTTTTATTATTCAATCTGTTTCCTGCCGGAAATTTGTACCAAGATTCAGAGAACTATAATGGTACGCGAATCCAGTAAATGTATATTTGCTTGTACTTGTTGATCCACACTTGCCCAAAGCCGACAGAAATTATGGTTTATGAATACATTAGAGACATTTGTGGCGAAAAAATGTAAGCAAATAGTACGATTCAAATCATAAGTATAAGTAGAGTGATGACGAGTTTTCGAAACGTATAAAATACCTGGTTTACACATCGACTTTTTTTTAGAAATAATCAATGAAGCAAATCTGAAAAATAAATTTACGTAACTGAAGTGGCAATTGAAATGAAAAAAATGCCTGTCGTTTTAATTGTTTTGGTTTGGTTTAACGGAGGGCCCTGCAACAACAGCCCACCTCCGAGACAGCCAAAAACTACAAATGGGGTTTTTTCGACTTCAAACAGTCGCGACCAGTCTGTGCAATTATTATAATACGATTGCATTAGACTTACCTTAAGCACGTATATGAATTAATCATCATCTCGAACTGCAAATCAATCGTGCTTCTGAATAACAAGTTGATTTAACTCGTGTGCTACACCATATTCTGCTTACAGTGAAATGTTTTGGTTCCTAATTCGGTGCTACATGATGCGCCTGTACAAATAAATACATAAGAGGGTTACACTTTGCTAGAATCTGATGGTTAACTAATAACCATGTATATCGTCATTTCTCACGTTTCACTCAAGAATTTAGCCATTTCTGTGGTTTGTAAAACGAGTGAAATATGATGGTATCCACAGTTTCATAAAACATTAAACCCACCTTTAAGTGCATGCCGTGGTCAAAATCTCCAAACGCACAGAACCACGCCTAGAGAGTCTTTATGTTGTTCAGAACAAGAGCGCTTATTAAAGATACCATGTGCAACTGTTGAATCCATAATGTACACTCTAGAATCTACACGTAGCGTACGAGATCGGCTCAAAGAACCAAAGGACACAAACCAAACCATGTTCATCATCTCAGCGACGACTTTAAGGCTTTTCATAGACAAAAGACAAATTTTAGAGCATCATAAACAGCCCATAAATGCTGGTAAGTGTGTGATTACACTCATCAAGCGTTAGCGATTGAAACTCAAATTGCGGATGCTCAAGGTAACAAAATCCAGGAGACGTCCCACCTTTCCGTTCGTGACCATACACACGATGAGACATCTACACACTCGCAGTTTCCCTTTTACATGGTAAACCTTATTTTAAACTCAAGATGGCTTTACGGGGCGGACAGTTTCTCTACGTCTAACGGTCCACATTCTTTCCAGATTTAGGAAAAAATCTGATACTTTGCAATCTAGACTGGGCAAGGCCTTAAAATTTGAGAAAGAGAAAAATAAGCAATACAGTGCCTGAGCACTATAGTTTTGACTATATACCTGCTCGTACAGTGTGATACAAAATCTTCAAAGGTGGATCGTGTGAAACTGAAATAGTTGTGTGCTTGAGTTGTAATGACGATTGTCATAAAAGAGGATTTTAAAGAGTCTTGACATATGGCAGATTTACACATTGATGAATATACACAGGCATTGTTGATTGATTATTTTCTGTCTAAATGTATACTTGAGCTGTAAATCCAAATCTGATTTTTGGTATTATAATCTTGTGCATATTTGGATTGCTTTTCGTTTTCATAGCCGTGTGCGATCGCTTGAATCATTGGTTTTCCTGACCCGCAAATTATTGTTTTTATAATTACTGCCTCCACACAATGAGGCCTTTCATCATTCGTGTCTATATTCAAACCGTCAAGCAGCTGCCCGCTAAGCGGATCAATAATCATCCATATTCAAATCTTAAAATAGATTTCAAAGTTTGATGTTTCGTTGCGAAACCCCAGATCTACTAATTTCTTGTATTTGTTAAAGTACCCCTTAATCTCAACTTTTCTAGAAAAAAAGGTTGTCTCAAACGGTTAACAGAAAGACAGAGCATCGTATGAGATCCTGTTTGTAGACCCATGAAAAGGTTTTTCTGGGGCATGGGGTTGACGCAATCATCAATCACACTGCACGGGATGGCAAAAAGGGTTTGGTACCACAGGACACGTTTCAAACGTAATTCAACAACGATATACAAAGCTAGGACCACTTTACCACTGCTTGATTATAAACATAAAAATATACAGATGTGTACGACTTACCGTCTTGGACAAAACTCAATGCTTATATCATCTTAAACCTGACAATCACAAGAGTTACTATTTTTTTCAGTATAGAATATAGGACAAAATGATTCAGCAACCTTCCTATGCAAAACGTAGCCAAAGCCAATGTTGCAATTTCTTTTGAACATCAGACTTGCTTACCAATAACTGTAAAACTTCTGCCTGGAACCTCTTGAGTAACAATAATCCAAATTGAGTGGCTTTAAAAACTGGGAATATCGTAAAAGCGGTTATATACATAATGGGATTCAGTTTTTGTTTCTTTCGTTACACTTGATTAAAAACATACAACAAAAGTTTAATTTTCATTTGGCTTTTTCCAACCTCAATTATGAAAAGACATTTGTAGATTTGCATTAAACGAAAAAATCAATCTCACTAGATTTCAACTGCCATGCATTAATATGTCGACTGTTCTTTGTTAATAATTTTTAGATACCCGTCTGTACATCCGACTGTAAAAATAATGATTAGAAGGGAAAATAAGCACTACGGCTGTGTTGTGAGGAATCCAAATACGCACTTCTTTCCATAAGGCTATTTTTGTTTAGAATGTGTATGCACGTACGCGCGAATAGCCGTGAAACATAAAACTGATGTGTACATACGAGAAGATTGATAAACTTAGACATGCACAGCATAGATTCTACTGCGTGTGTGTGTAACCCCTTTTTTTGTCGTGGCTAAATTTCACACAGAAGTACATTTCAAAATTCTGTAATTTTGTCAATTTCTAAACAAGATTTAGTTGTATGAAGCTGTTAATACTAGTCTTTCTAGCTTGCAGTAACGCTTGAACAGAGATTTGACTTTTATCTGAATCAGATTTCACGATTCGGTACAGATCTAATGTTCTGGTACTTGACTCAAATGAGTACATGGTGAATGACGTGTGTAACTTTATGCAGCAGATATTTACACAATTGGAGAAACCAACTTGAAAGAACAGTTAGCGAGTCAATGGCCTCCCGTTGCTACTCAAAACACTGTAGGATATGTCCAGATAACACACCTTTTCAAAAGCGATTTCTGATGCCTAAAATTCAAAAACGGCATATTATGGACTCTGTCAGCCCTCGACTATCGTGTGTATTTGCGTCGTTGTTTTTGTGGATATAGTAATAATTGAATCTTATGTTTGTAAACGCCGAGTTGTTCATATCATGTCTTCTTAGCACTGGATTGTCCTGACGGATGGGCTGGAACAAGCTTTGCTCCAAGCCAAGCCGAGAAAATATACGGAGAATCTATTAGTGATACATTGGTTACTGTGATCAAAACTGTGAAAAAGTGGAAGTTAGCTGGCTAGTTCTGATACCGTGTTCACCAGCGCTCTTCACCGACGAATTGACTTGTCAATCAAAATAATCCATTACATGCAACTGAAAAGCTGGATATTTACTGACTCTCTAGCTTCATGAAAGGCTATCATAATTCTTTGAGGTGTACGTATTAAAATTATAATTCATACAACACTAACCTGACATCCACCTACAACAACTAACGTGCATGTCAAATTAAACCGTAACATCACTGATCACTAAAATATCCGGATTGTTTACAAACTGTTTGAGCAAGAAATAGCTGTTTGACAGGACTTTCAACGGTATTTGATTCATTTAATACGCCTCAAACTGTGGGGAGCAATAAACAGGTTATCATCATCATGATTACCACCAGAAGCACCGTTTCAAGAGCCAGTTTTCATTTGTACAACTTCGATATAAGCCATTATTGACTAAGTTTATCCATGTACATATCATTGATAAAAAAAAGGACAAATAACACCCACAAAACTTCGGACATAGTTACGACTATGAAGAATTTGGCGCCATCAAACACTGAAAACCTGTAGAACGCTTCCTGCGGGATGTTACTTTGTCGATCTTCGATGAGATAAGCAAATGAATTACATGTCTTCTGTTATGTCTGTTTTATATATAGTTATTTTATTTAGAGATATATTGTGTATAATCCCGAGACATAGGGACAATAAACAGATTATCATCATTATCACCCACAAAAATCTCTGGTCGTTGTTCACTAAAGTGTCGAGTTAGATGGGAAGAAAAGCTTTGACCATATGTACAAGAAGTGGTTCACGCAGAGAATGTGCACGGATTTCTGGCTTAACCTGAATTTGCACAATGTACACTCAAATTCTTTCTTACAAATAAACCCGAATATTCCGTGTCATAGTTGGAAGCTCAACTCCCATGCCCTTTTCATGAGCTCAAAGTCTACAAAGACGACGCAAAAAGGATTCAGACTGAATTGGCATGTTCATAAAAGTTGAAACTGGACCTGCTGAATTTTGCGTCCGAGCAAGAGTCTTTGTGCTGTGGGACGATCATGATTAGCTCTTTCACGAGTAGAAGGAGTTTTGATTGACGACGCGCTGGATCGGTTCCAAAAGCCTGTATAAGCTCGTTTTAATGCAGGTGTTGCACACAAATAAACCTCAAGTCATTCTAGACGTTGCTTTTGGATACTCTTATTAGCGGATGTGTACATGTTGTAAATGTATTCAGAATGTTTGAATCAAAGAAGATAAAATCTTTCAGGGTTGTGTACAGGTTTATGGATCTTTAGTGTTTGAAGATAGTAGCCGATGTGCGACATGGCGGACTGGATGAAGCAAGAGCCTCAACGGCTTTTTTACGTAAGTTCTAGGTACACTGTGACGTAAGCCTGCATACTGGCCGCAGATGAGCAGGTGAGCAGAGGCAAGTCAAAAAAACCATGGCCAACAAAGCTCAAGAGAATTCCGGTCAACCAGCAGTGGTCTGGAGAGATTGAAGAATGGTTTTAGAGGAGGCGTAACATGTATAAAGATTCGATTGAATGAACGAATGCTTTAGAAGCATGAATGAAAAGAAGAAGTTATCATGCAATTGTTGGCAGCAACGTTGACGTGTTTACCAAAGTGACGAAAAAGAAAACAAAAAAATTGGATTGAACGAAGTGTTTGGTGATTAGCGATGACCAAGTGCGCAATCCTCAGTTTGGGCTATTGGTTTCATGATATGGCTTGAAAGAAATTAGTGATGAATTCAATCTGAAAAATAATGTGATTCTTGGATTTTACTCTATAACAGGCACTTGTTCATGAATCTCGTGCTCTTCTTAATTGTATCGCTTCAGTTCATGAGGTGTTTCTAGAAGACCTTAGTGCTATTTAACCCATGTCACAAATCACAAGTCTCAACTAGCAATCAACCTGCGGGACCACTTTGAAACACCCCCTTTTAGTTTTACATAGTTTTACAGTCTTCCAAGTTTAACATAATTTATTACTTTAGCAGCCAACTTTAGCAAGACTCCATAACAAAAGTCGTAACTTGTGCTAAACTCCCGCTTAGACCTGTGACTCCCATTTCTTTTTAATTTTTCTTTCTTTTCCATGACCATTGGCACAGACCCCAAAAAACAACAACAATAGCTTTTTTTTTTTTTTTTTTTTTTTTTTCTGTTACAGATTTTGTTTATACAGTCCATTTTATTTTTTTTTTCTCTTTCTCCTTCCCTCTTTTTTTCTTTGTCTAGAAAACTATTTTTTCATTTCGATTTTTTTCATCTTCCCCTTCTTCTGTTTTACTTCGTTATACACATTTCCACAATTTGCTTTAACTTTGGTATTTTATATTTCAGATTCTTGAATCGCCTCTTGTTATTTTCTTAATCGACACAACATCGCTACGAAGTTTTAGGTCGTTTTCTAAGCATACGTACTTTTGCATTTCACTCCCGCATTACATCTCATTATCAACATTTTTTTTTTCTTTCTCCAGGCATACCTTTTTTGTGAATACCCATGTCCCAACACGAGCAATCAGCGCTAATGGATCAGGACGACGACAGCTCAGAGGGCTATTTGTCTGCGTCCCCTCCCATTTTGGAAGCCGAGATTAACTTCCAGTACGTCCATGCGCTCAAAACGTTCAGCGCGACCGAGGAGGGCCAGGCGAACGTCGTCAAGGGCGACGTGCTCATTCTGCTGAACGACACAAACAGCTACTGGTGGCTTGTCAAACTTGTAAAAGACAACAGTATCGGGTTTCTGCCGGCTGAACACATTGAAACGCCTACTGAGCGACTGGCCAGACTCAACAAACACAGAAACGTCACTACCGCAGGATCCTCTTCTGACCGCGACACAGATGAAGAAGAGGAAATGAACGAGTACACTGGTCTGAGACAGGAAATGATCAAAGCGCGAATGCTGAAACTCAAGCAAAGCAAGCAGTCATTAAACTCGGCATCCAACACCACGCTTCAGAAAAAATCCGTCACTTTTAATTCTACAACTACAACGCGGTATGTTTCGGCATCAGAGAGCTCAGATTCAGATGGCAATGTAGTGTTTATCGGGGACGATGACGACGACGATGAAGACGAGGAGGAAGATGACGAAGACGAAGACGACGAAGAAGCAAACACATACAATAATCACGACTACCATGAGCCGCAAATACACCAGCCTTTACATGTCGAAGAGCCAGCAACGCATCGCAATCCAGAGGTCAAAGTCCATACAACAGGACAAGTGCATGATTCAGACGATTCGCAAGCCAGCCCTTTGTCCACGTCCATGTCGCCTACCGTCGACTCGCACCAGCAGCCCGCTTCGTCCAAACGGTCAATGTTCTCTTCGCTCATGTCGCATCGCAAACAGAGCTCGAGCACATCTTCGATCGACGCCAGCACCGCCGTCAAGCGTCGCTCTTTACTGACCTCTGCCAAATCCTCCACTGAAAACTTGAAATCCAACAACAACAATAGCAACAATAACAACAATAACAGCCAAAGCTCTACGTCGCAAAGCGGGACCATTTCGAACATTCTGAAACGGTTGTCGCCTGGATCGTCGCAGCGGCGGCAGTCGGCAGCTAGCTCTGCGGATACCGATAATGAAGTGCCTGAGAAACTGGAGCCGCCGTTTGAGAGCGTTACCAAGGTGCAGCCGATCAGGAAGGATGCTGAGATGTTGGTACATGAGCCTGCGGAGCCTGTGCAGTTTGCAAAGCAGCCTGTGGAGATGGCGAGCGGCAAGCGCGGTTCTGAGGATAAGATCCAGGCGTTGTCGCAGCGTGGCCGTGACGAAGCGGCAAGCACATTATCGACTTTAGAGGAAGAACCAGTGGGACGCAAAGTGGGTAGCAGCACGATAGCATTGAAACCGATACCAGCAGCAGCAGCTGTGCGTCCCGATACAGTGAGCCCACACCCCCAGCGAGCCATGTCTGTCCCACTGAGCGAGACCGAGGACGAGACCACGACCAACAACAGTCTCTCAGACAACGAAATCAACTCCTCAGTGGTTGACTCTCTTGACTCGCCCACCTCCACCAGCAACCCGGACTCTTTGTCCTCGCTCACGTCCATGTCCAAACTGCACCCTGAAATCGTCCCGATATTCAAAGAGTCCACGATCCGGCTGGATCAGATCAACGAGCGTCTGAACAAGCTGTTGAGCACGTATACTGGTGGTAATGGCAATGGCATGGCGAGAGTGGGCGGCGCGCCGTCGGGTCCCAAACGAAGCATTATTTATTAGAAACATATTATTATTATTACATTCATTCTCTTTTTTTAGTCCTAATATTCAGTCTTTTATTGTTTGATACCAGAGAAAATTTGGAACTGGCGATGTACAGGGTGTTATACTAGCGATCGCTAACTGAAGTGTAGCCGTTGTAGACTGCCGGGTGCGCCCCAACCCGGACCTGGTCCTTTGTATAGTGTAAATAAAGTATTTTGCGGTAGTTTCCCTTAAAACGGTCACACAAGAACAAGCTCAGGTTTATTTATAGACCCACATACTCATCAGAAGCGTAAGTACACATACACACACTGTGAGACCCGCGAATACAAATGTGAAAACTGTATATCTGAAACCTGCACAGGGCCCACAACCACCACTTCTTGTTATGGTTGAAGAGAAGTGGAGAGTGGTGGAAACTTGGGTGTTGTATTGAGAAGGGTTTGGAACCCGGGTCGTCGGGGCAGTACCGAGTATGAAAAGGGGGAGGGGAGACTGTCGGGTGCTGCAGAAAGAAATAAAAAACAAAAAACTTGAGAAATGATAAATACTGCATGACACCTGAGAGTTGTACATCTTTATGAAGTACTATACCTTAAAGTTTAGTCCTCATGTTTCAAGGTATATTTATGCCTTCGGGTCCCCGGCTCTTAACACCCCCACGCATACAGCCGTCTCGGCCTCGCGCCCCCACAGCCCCCCGAACCCACGACGCGTGGTTTAACAGCGCAGCGCAGCAAGCAAACTCGAGAGACCTGTCGAGCCCATAAATAACCCCTGTGTGAGAAGTAAAATTGCTGTGTATTGTGAAAAGGCACTTAAAAAAACACGAACCAGTGTTGAATCTGGGGAAGAAAAGTCTGTTTATGAAAAAAGTAAGCGATTGGCCAATGGGGGCTGATGTAATTTTTTTATTTTTATAAACTGAATGAGTTTGGGGGAGACAGGAAGGGTTGTGGGGAAGTGTAAAGTGTGTACAGCGGGAGATCTGAACCGGATCAAGAAAAAAGATACGACTGCGGTGTCAAAGAGGAGGGCAAGCGTTTTGCGCTTGAAAGGTATATAAACCTAGACAGAATTGCCCTGAAATCCGACATTTTTTTCTTCTTCTTCTTCTTCATTTTCCACTCGTCTTTTAAATACACAACACACAATCGCAAAAATGGTCAAGAAATCTGAAGGTACGTTTGGCTAGTTGCTCTCAATGCTTGTATTTACTAACTCATTTGATATTCAGTCATGAAGCACAACAAAAAGGGCGACTGCTGGGTCATGGTGCACGGCAAGGCGTACAACGTGTCCGAGTTCCTGCCCAGTCACCCCGGTGGAGAAGCCATTATTCTCAAGTATGCTGGAAAAGACGCAACCAAGAAGTTTGCTCCTATCCATCCTCCTGACACATTCGACAAGTACCTCAAGCCCGAGTTCCACCTTGGTCCTGTCGAGAACGATGTGCCTGACGAGAAGCCCAAGAAGAAGAGAGTGGTTGTTCCTGCTGGTGGCTCTGCGCAAAAGCAACAACAGGCTGCGCCACAGGTCGAGGAAGTTGAAGACGAAGACGAGGAAGAGAGAGAAGAGCGGATCCGGGCCGAGAACGAGGCCAACAAGCCGCCGTTGTCGCAAATGTTCAACTTGTTTGATTTCGAGCACGTTGCGTCTAAAGTCATGTCCAAAACCGGATGGGCGTACTACTCCTCGGGTGCTGACGACGAGATCTCGCTGAGAGAGAACCACGCCGCGTTCCACCGGATCTGGTTCAAGCCCAAGGTCCTTGTTGACGTGTCTACCGTCGACTTTTCCACTACAATGCTCGGCACCAAGACCGATGCTCCTTTCTACGTGACTGCCACTGCGCTCGGCCGTCTGGGCCACGAGGACGGTGAAAAGGTGCTGACCAGAGCATGCGACAAGCACAACATTATTCAAATGATCCCGACTTTGGCGTCCTGCTCGTTTGACGAGATTGTCGACGCCGCCACCGACAAGCAAACGCAATGGCTGCAACTCTACGTCAACTCTGACCGTGCCATTACCCGCAAGATCATCGAGTACGCCGAGAAGCGTGGAATCAAGGGTCTGTTTATCACTGTTGACGCGCCACAGCTCGGACGCCGTGAAAAGGATATGCGGTCCAAGTACGACGCCGACGCTGCCAACGTTCAAAACGAAGACGACTCTGGTATCGACCGTTCACAAGGCGCTGCCCGTGCCATTTCCTCGTTCATTGACCCTTCGCTTTCCTGGGCCGATCTTGACTGGTTCAAGAGCGTGACTTCTCTGCCCATCATTCTCAAGGGTGTTCAACGCGGTGACGATGCCGTCCGTGCTGCCAAACAAGGTGTTCAAGGTATTGTCATTTCCAACCACGGTGGTCGTCAGCTCGAGTTTGCCCGTTCTGCCATTGAGGTTTTGCAAGAAGTCACAACCGCGCTCAAAGCTGAGAACCTTTTCGACCGCGAAAAGTTCCAGATCTTTGTGGACGGCGGTGTGCGCCGTGGTACCGATATCATCAAGGCGCTGTGTCTCGGTGCCACCGGTGTCGGTCTCGGACGCCCGTTCCTGTACGCCATGTCGAGTTACGGCGACGCCGGTGTGCAGCGCGCCATGGCTCTGCTGAAAGACGAGCTTGAAATGAATATGCGTTTGCTCGGTGCCAAAACGCTTGCCGATTTGGATGAGAGTCTGATTGATATCAGGAGTCTGACTGGCCATGCTGCTAACCCTGACGACTCGCTCGCTGCCAAAGTGTACAAGCCTATGGCCGTGCCTGAGTTTAGAAAGAGTAAGTTGTAGTGAGGTGATGATGTAATTATAATAAAAAAATGTATGAATATGAATTGGACTTTGATTTCTGTTGATGAAACAAGTTTGTACTCGAACGATGAGCTGCGTTGTTGCAAGTCTACATTCCACTGATTTCTTATGAGGATTCACATGTGAATCTTTGTTTATGTTGAATGATACATTCAATTGTAGTATCGTTCAAATACCTTTTTACTAATCTACGATACATGACGGTAATCTTGGATGACGATGTCGACAGAGATTTTTCAATATTTCCGTGGATGTGTAGTTCCCCCACGCCGCCCCCACTCTGACGTTATGAAGACTTGGGAAACCCCCACATTGTGTTATTGAGAGAGTAAGAGAAAGACATAAGGATGTGTGTGGGGGTTTAAAGAGACGAGGAAACAGTTGTCTGATCATTTTGCAGATGGGAAGGTCAAAGAAAAAGGGATCAGTGAAGCAAAAAGAGTAACTTGAGGTGTACACATATTGAATATTATATTTAATGAGTATTATTGGATAAGTATTATTATATAGGATATTACATGTGAAAAATAGGATTATGTGTATAGAGAAAAGTTATTTGGAGACGGGATTGGAAGCAGCTGGTTTCTCGGGGAGAACGGAGCCGGGCGGGCAGCTGGCGGAGTACTCGGGGACGGGGCCGCCGGTCGTGTATTCGGGGAGGCGACCGGTGGTGGCGGTGGAAGGGTTGATGGTGGTGTTTGAGGGTCCGGTGGTGGACACGGTGACAGGTACAGGAGAATGGGATTGAGGGTGTTCCTGTTGGAAATGGCCTTGTTCCTGTGAGAAATGGCCTTGCTCTTGGGGAAGACTGCCGTGTTCCTGGCCAGCAAAGTGTGCGTTTTGCGGGACCTCGCTGTAGTATCTCGAGGGCCCAGCAGGAGCAGAAGCCGAACCACTTGGAACCGCCGAGTACCCTGCTGGAGACGAAGAAGAAGAAGGCTCACCGTTGCCTATTCTGTTCCTGACCTGGTCAGTTCCCTTCACGACCGCCTGTTTGGCCATGCTGACACCGGATTTGACGCCGTCGACGTTCATCTGGATCGTTTTCCTGGTGAGCTTGACGCCGAGTCTGGTGCCGTAGCAGGCCACTGTGACCGGTGCGAATATGAGCTTGGTGACGAGACCGGCGCCTCCGTTGTTGTCTTTGGTGCGGCGATCGGTGGGTGAGGGTTCATGGGTCCATTGAGTTGCAGTGGAAGAAGAGGCAGGAGGAGGAGCATGGAGAGAGGTGTGGCTGGAGTTGGAGTAGGATCGGACGGGTTGGTGGTCAACGGGGTACTCTGTCGGGACTCCAGTCATGGACTGAGAAGGACTTACTGTTGTTGTAGTTGTCACTGGAATTCTTCCCTTTCTCATATCCTTTTCCTCTCTTCTCTCACGCTTCCCCTGCTGCTTGCGCTCCTCTCTTTCCTGTTTCCCCTGATGCTTGCGCTCCTCTCTTTCCAGTTTCTCCTGATGTCTTGCATGCTCTCTTTCCATTTTGCCCTGCTGCTTGCGCTGCTCGCGGTCCGACTTGCCCTGCACCTTGTGTTGCTCGCGGTCCATCTTGTCTTGGTGCTTGCGCTGCTCGCGGTCGAGTTTGTGTTGGTGTCTGAGCTCGTTTCGTTCGAGTTTGTGGTGCTCTCGTTCGAGTCTTTCGACGTGGTGGCGGGAAGAGGGTCCGGGAGCAGAGTATGGAGAAAGAGAAGAGTGAGGGTGAATGTGGTCGGGATAGGCGGATTGTGAAGGGCTGATGGGATAGGAAGGGTGAGCTGGAGGAGGAGCGTGGTGCTGAGCTTGCATAGGTGGACCGGGTGGAGGGCCATAGTTGGGTTCTTGAAGATCAGTCTTGACGTCTTCTGGATACGATTGGGAGACCATGATTGAGTGTATTGTGTTTTTGTAAAAGTGGATTGAGTGGTAGTTATTGTTGGAGTTGTTGTAGTTGGAGTTGAACCGTTGAAAGACGATTCCAACAAGTATTTATATATACACTCAATGTACACACCTTTGACATCTGTAAACCAGAGGATCTACGTAGACACTACCATGTGTGTAGTTGAAAACGTTTATACGGAGCAGCCCTAAAACGGGGCTTGTACAGAGTAGATGTGTACAGTAACAGTTTAAGCATTATATCTTTTTTGTTTTCTATTCAAATGATACACGTAAGACTCTATCGAGGCAAAGCGAGTTTGGGGGGTGATCGGGGGATGTGAAGTGTAAGCCTTGCTATCAATGGGGAGTTTGGTCTATGGACAGATGTGTGTACATGGGCTTGCTTTTGGAGATGTGGTGCTTGGAGTAGACATCCATGCATTGTGCAAAGTGTAGAACTTTCCAAAAGCCCAAAACGGAACTGCAACTGTACCGTCTGCACAGCTGAACAATACAGATCTCAAGTCAAATCTGTCTCACTGATCTTTTTTACATGTCAATTACGCATGTTCTTCTCAAAGACCTGATCTGTAAACGACGACGAAATCGTGCGAAAACGTTTGGGAATGTAATGGGATGGTGCAAAGCCACTGCAAAAGAAGAATCAGGTTTAGCGTACACACGACTAAAACGGCGCGCTTGCATGTCGGGGAATTGTAACTTCCGAGAGGGTTTTTGAAAAGTCGTGACTGCAACAATGACAAACAGCAGTTGTCTGTTTATGAGGTATCGTGGGTTCAGTGTTGGACTTGGGTCCTGCTTCAACTTGAAATCCAGATTGGCCTTTTTTTTTTTTCCGCAACTGAATCAGGTCGTAATTACACTGTTACGCTGTGGTCAGTCATAATCATACTCATTACCACACTTGACGGTTGGGTGGTTTTTGGGTGAATACACAAGGCGAGGCTGGACCGGACCGATCTCCATTAAATTAAAAAAAGAGGCTTAGAGGTGTACACACAACTGGCACCGGACAATATTAAACTATAATTTCGGGATACGGCAATCACGACACTACAACATAACGTGGATTTGAAGATTTTTGAAAAAATCACAACATTGAATGGTTTGCGTGATTGGTCTTTGAAAGGTGGATGGTGTTCACGGGTTCGGATCAAATCTATGTGCTTTAGAGTCAGAAGCAATGTTGAGATCTATGCCAGGTTGTCGTTCTGTGAGTCAAGCAACCTTTACATTCATTGCCTGTTTACATCAATCCTGGAGCAAAGAAACATCCTTGGTGTAAAACCTCTTCAACTGCTTTGTGCTTTCTTCGATTCCAGCACCGGCAACTTCCTCCCCGAGAAACCATTACATTGAGCATACGTACATACATATCCTCGTATTACGATCTCCTGTTCCACTGTATTGCACTTTGTGTGTGTATCCAGCTCCCCAAGCCCCTCTTGGGAAGTTGTACTGCAGTGGTTCTTGTTTCTACGTCCAGATCTATGCCTGAAATCGTGGGATGTGAATGGACGACTGGCGTATCATTTACTTGCTTAGACCCTAACGACAAAGCAAGAAAGTCTTAGCTTGTTTTGTACGTCATCCGTATCCTTTTTCTTCTTTCTATGCATCGAGTTCCACGCTTATCTGTTCCAGATCCATCAATCCTCCCGGCTTGATGTTAGGCATTGCGTCAGCTCTTGTCCCAAACTTCTTTAAATTAATCAATGGAATGACAGTCTTGATTCGGTTCAAGCGGGTATTGGCCGGATTGTACACAATATTGGAGAAGGACCTGTACGTACATGATTTCGAGATTCAGACAAAAAAAAAAATAAAAGGCCAGAGGAAAAGGATATTGGGCCATGAGCGACGCGTTCCCAGTACACAGTTATGGTTTGAAGATGAAGCCAGACTTTAGCACCTGATCATCGAATCATAACCACAAAAACCTGTCAATCAAATCTACTTGAAGTCTTTTGAAGCTCTGCTCAAGATCCCATCACCGTTGTGGTGTAGGTACAAGACTAGGGCTTTTCCTTCTCGTTCCCGTGCTCGGCGAAAAAGAGGAAAAATTGGCTTTCTGAGGAAAAAGGCTTGGCTTTTTTTTTTTTTTTTTTGGCATCCCATCTCCTCCTTTTCCGATCTAGAGTTTGCTGACGCACCATCTCAACTTTCCACCGATACGGGTCCACGTGAGAGAAGGAAAGAGGATTAAATGTCCAGTTGTGAATTGTGATTCGCACTACCAACGTATGTAGCTACTTGATCTGTGAAAACTATGCTTTACGTTTAATTTGGACACAGACTGTGTCGAGGTGGGAGAGGGTTCTTGTGGAGTTTGAATGTTGGAGGTGTGAATTTTTAATCAAGTTGGTTTATCTACGGATGTGCAGAAGCACTGAGACGGGAGGCTTCAATTGAATAGGTTGGAAGTTTAGATTGGAGTTCAACCACTTGTATCCCAGCTGTAATACTCGAAAACTAAAACTAAGAATTGTCTGGTGTCAATTGTTACAAACAGACCTGTGAAATTCTTGAAATTCATTTCGAAATGGAAGAGTGTATCTGAAATAGGTTGCATAATAATTACAAAAATAGTGCCCATGTCACAGTGTCGATGATACATTCATGTTCACGTTAAAGATAACATCGTGCGGATTTCCGACGATATTTCGAGGATTGCTAACGTTCATATCTGAAAATCAAATATACTTGACATGATGTGTTAGGTAGCTTATGATCAATAATAAAAAGGATCCGAGAGTCATTGATTTGAAATTTATAGTATTGCAGCAGTAATAGCATATAAACGAAAAACTATGATTTGATTGTCCAGCTTGATTGAAAAGGCTACGCGACAAATCGAGAAATCAGGTGTATTGAATTATATATAATTGTAAATAAAAAGCATCTAATTCAACAATCAAACTCTTGTGGAAACAGACCGTTCATTTCCAGAAACATCACGTCTTGTCCCTCCAGCACCACTCCCAGACCCCGCATAATAGCCAGCAGGCATCTGTCCATACTCCTGTGCACCTTGCACAGCTCCCATCCTGTCCCTTGCTTGCCGCTCCGCCATGGTCTCGTCTTCGGCCTCCTGGCTCTTTGCGGCCTTGTGCTGTCGCAGCTTCTTGACGGCCCGAATGCCCATTCCGATACCGGTATGGCCGGCAACCATGAGGCCGACTTGGACTCCGTGCTGGACGGCTTTGGGCGGCGACCGGTCGCGTCTTGAGGCACCGCCGCCGCCGCCGCCGCCACGGGGCCCGGCAGTGCTGGAACCTCCGCGGCCGCGTCTGCCCCGAGGGTGACTATCACGGCTAGGAGGCGTGCTGGTTTGGTCGTAGGTGTAGTTGGATCCTGCCATGGTCGGGTTGTAATTCACAGAGGGTCCGGCTGGAGCGTAAGGGTCTTGGGAGTATGGCGGAGGATGCATTTCTTGGGTATGATGACTTCTGCCTTGGCGAAAATTGGCATTTGATGAATTGTTGGCACGCATTGGGGATAAATATTATATTGTCTAGAATGTGGATGTGTGTAGGTGTTGGTTGATCTTGTAGTTGATTTTGATTTTGATTTTGTTCATTTACGACGCCATCAAGCCCGATATTTATACATTGAGGATCTGTCCCAGAAAAGATCATGTATGAAGACGTCTACATATTGACAAGAAACCTGCAAGGGCAAATTGATTCTCCGAGCTGCTCAACAAGACTTCTAAAGATGAAAAGAGCAACAGCGCAATACAGAATCGAGAAGGGCTTGGGGCTACACATGCGAGGCGAAGCCTATCATACACTGGTTTCCGCAGTGTACTATAAGCGGTGCCCATATTTTTTGCTCAATTCTTTATTGTAGATCTCAAGCACATGAGCCGCAGCTTTATGTGATTGCTCTTCCTGGGTGTGACCGGTATGTGTATGTAATGATGACTGGTGGATATTGTGGTTGAGGAGAAGGACAATGTAAAGGCTATGACATCTGCGCAGTACATGAACGCGGATTCCCATCTTGATACTGCCCTTTAAATTGCAATCATGGCAAATCGATATTACATATGACAAAATAGTTTTCATTGATGGTTGCTCTGCTAGACAAACGTGTATCGAACGCTCTCGATTAGATCAGAAATTAGGTTCATCTGTAAAGCCTATTATGCTGTGAGCTTTTGAATCAACCGATTCGGTTTCATCCCTATTCACCTTGAAAACTGAATGATGAAAACTGCCAGGATATACTTAATTGCCGCGAAATTTACTTGGTGAGCACAGCATTCTGGCTGGTCCTACAAGTTCATTTCTGGTAAAAACAGTGGTGATTGATCTCTATCTCGGTTTTAAAGATAGAACCATGCAGAGTAGAAACCCAATTACATCACATATGCACGGCTGTATCATCAGTGCCTACATCAATACGCTTCACGTGAGTCTAGTGACTACCACAGGCCAGCAAGCAACCTGCAACGAACTACACTTAGCTAGAGATAGAGCTCAGATACAGTAGCTTACCCAGCTGTATAGAGAGAGAAAATACACATGTTTTAGTCCCTTGTGCAAATTGTTACTGAGGAAATCTGGTGTAAAATGTAGTGCAGCGTCGTGGATGATCTAATAGATTTCTTCAGAATACTGGCGAGTGTATCCGGTTGAGTCGCAAGTCAGATTAGTTGTGGGAAGTTCGATTCGTGCCTGGATATGGCGAGCCTCCAAAACTTGAATATTGCTATGTGTAGCTCCTAAATGTAACATAGGAGTCAGAGATCAGTGATTCGAACAAATGTTCTCTAAATGATTATCGAAACGTTGCCAGTAAATATAGCAATGAAACGGGTAGTCAGCATACGTTTTGTAACAATGCTTCATTAGCAATTTTTTTAATTTGAAAATTAGATCAACTTTACGTATCGTGAGTGATCAAGACATGGCTTTTGATTTAAAGCCGTGGAACGTCAAGGCATTACTGCCGCAACTGCTCAATAGTATTGGTGATTCGCCTAATATAGTTAAACAATGTTGAGTGTTGTTTCTCAAGTGTATTTATTCAAGCCGATAGCTAGTATAGAACTGAAATGCGTAGGTGTGTGTATAGCCTTACCAGACCATTAAAGATATCGATTGTTATCCAGGTTTGTCAATTTCTCGATTTTCAATTTTGAACAGCGCTGCCCAAGTCGCATTCTATTATTTACCTATCCAGGTTGCCTCAACCACTCTGAGTTTCACCTTTTAAAAATCTGTTGTAAATGAACGATATACACTTAATCTATAATCAGTTTGTGATTGAACTCTTCCACTTGTGTTTCAGATTAAACTGGTCATATTGCAATGAAAAGGTTTTGAAGCAGAAATGACTACTTGCGAGCGAAAATTATACTTGTGGATTCAACTTTATGAACCAAACTATGAAATGGGTCTGAGCATTGCTGTGTATTTTGTTATGATCAATTCTAAACAGTCACCATGGCTCAAGTGTCATTTTTACATCCATGCTCATTTTCAAATATCTGTCAATTGCAGGTAGACGAAATTTTACTAGAAACTTACATGATAGCCCCAGCTTCATGAATGATCACAGAATAAACATGGGTAAATGAATAATCCATTATAAAAGATATTTTGTTTACAATATACAGTTCTTAATTCTGAGGCTGATGGTGCGGTGATAAAATTGGCTACTGGTGTGTATTCGGTATCAAGTCTATTGTAAATTATTACAAAAACAGAACAGAAAAATATGACTCTACAATCAAGCTGCAATCGGAATCATTTGCGAATTGCTACAAAATATCCAACTAAAGACTCTTATCAACAAAAGTTAATTTACCAAACGTAATTTGGCGAAATTTTCAAAGCGTATCGTGTACATCTATTCTTCCTAAACTTGTTCATTTAAAACTCAGTTGATCTGCGTTAGGTATTTTGACAAAACAAGACTTAATACACAATGCAATTTCCAAAGAAAGAAGGAAACGAAACTTGAAAAAGATGATTGGATACGTGTAGCCAAAGCTTTCAGAATAGTTTGTGATACGAAAATCAAGCGAGCGAGCTGTTTACATAACAACAATCCAGGTTGTTCTAGGATATCTATCAAACAACCAATGAGAATCCAGAAATAGACTGTCTTTATAGTCTATCAGTTCCTCAGATTTTATCAACCTTATAAAATTTTATGTTGATCTGACCTATGCAAATGTCGTTAATCATAGAAGAAATTGTCAGAATTCAAATACATTCTTTACGTTTTCATTTTTATGATTCAAAATGCACGAAATTACTGATTTAAACACTTGACTTTTCACAAATATTAATGTAAAAGTGCTTAGACTTCTTAAAAATATACCGGCTGTTGATCTTCTATAGGAGCAAAAATAAAGCATTTTTATGTTCATGTTTGGGGTATTATCAATACAGAGAATAGATGTTGAATTTTTGACCCAGTACCTTGATGTGAAATTTGTTTCTAGCAGTGTCACAGCATGTTTTCAGGCACAATCACACTACATATTTCTTTCAACGATTTGATATTCTCTAGCAAACTAATAAAGTGCAAAATTATATTTGTAAGAGTCAACACTCTTATATTCTCACCCCGAATATCAAATCAATCTTGCGGATTTCTAGCGTTTCGGATACTCATTTTATAGACTCATTTATCCCCTAGTTTGTAAGGACCAGTCTCCATTTTTGAGCACATCAATCAGAGTCCACATCTAAAATTTAGTCTGCAAAATCAACAAGCCCCAGATAACTGTCTATAAATAAATCAAAGAGGCACTACCTGAATAGTCAAGTCCATATTTGATAATATACGACTAAAATGTAGAAAAAAATGAAGGAGTGTCATTGCTTCAATGCGGCTATATGAGCTTTGAATTTCCCTTAATACAAGACATTTTTGTGTTTTAATGGACTTTGAAAAAAAACAGACGTCACGACATGGAGTAAAATCTGTTAATCCCTGAGGTACTCCTTGTTTTTTAATCGTTTGATTTCATTTTCTCAACTCTATGACCCGGCATTGCTTCACAAATTGAATTGATGAGTTTCTACTATGCTTTAGACCCAACCAAAATCTTTATGTTTATATTTGATATTGTTCTGCTCAGCCTCAAATCCCAATTCAACCGTGCATGTATTCGTTTGTCTTCCCCACCGTCTGCGCTATTTCCAAATGAGACTCTTTCTTCAAAAGTACAAACACATGAAAGTCCAGCACTAGAAGATATACATTAAAAGCTGAGAGCTCAATGGTCTAGATTGATTACAGCCACCCGGTCAGCTCGCCCCCTAATTTAGCGGAGACGATCAAGGATGATTCCAAATTGCCATTTTGATAGACATTGAACCCCTAAATATCTACTGGCAGCTGCATATCCATGTTTCTAAATTTGCTTAATTCCCAATGATCTTGTTGAACATTTCAAATTCAACTCAATTCCGAAATTTACATGATCAACACCGAAAAATTCAATGTGTTTCTCCACATGGAGATTGTCCAAAAATATCACCAAGTACGATCCATTTTTCATGCAAGACTCATATTGTATCCTTTTCATCAATCAATTGAGAATTACGTACATAACAAAATGCAATAAAAAAACACACTGACGATGTAAACACAAAAATGTTTTTTGGCCTGATAACAGTCCAGTTCTCATGTCCAACCTAGTCAGTTTACATCTTCCTATGAATCGCTCTAATCACGTCAGTCCGGTTGAACCAGTACAATATACAATGATAAGTCATGAGATACTTAGATATGTAGTCTGTTTCACTATTATTATATCATAGGCTCGAATTGAATCATTATTATCGTTATTCAGTGCTAGCAGCTGAGCTGGTCTTATTGAAATCTAGGAATTCTTTATCAAAACGCACATCAATTTCCATGGCCAAGAATAATGCCAAATTCGCAATCGTACAAAAAGCTTTTGCCATCAATGAACCTCTTTGCCAAAGATACAACTGGAAAGCTGATAGATCTTCATCATTATCGTCACCGTGAACAGCGTATGTCGAGATTGAGATTCTGTTGAGCAGCCTCAAATTACAATTACAATCTTTAAGCGCGAATGCCGTGTGTTACATAACTATTCACATCAGACTTATATAATCGCAGTATAGCCCGCTTGATGCTGAGAACATACCAACAACAACCCACAGGGATCATCTGGGTCCCACAATTGAGCCGGCATGTGTGTTACTATACGCTCCTTATATATGTGATTATTTCCACCACAGCATCAGTATGTTCCCCCAACTGTAGAATATTGTGAGAACAAGGGGAGAGAGAAGGGCAAAGGTGGAGAGTAAGGAAGGGGGGCCATATTGCACTGATATTGGCTCCTCATGTCGGATTGGGCACCTCCGTCACAGTTGTACAAGGGTTAAAATATAAGCTACATGGCTTAAGTTTTGAGACTTGATTATGGGTGCTTCATATAATTGTATGGCTGAAGTGCTTGGAGGGGCAAAAGCCAGCCTTGAACAAACCATTGAAATGAAACTTTTCAGCGCGTTTTGTTTAAAGTTGGACAACAGCTAAACTAAAACGCAATAGAACGAGACTGTGAAATCGGTCCGTCCTTCATAAAAGAAGAACAAGTGTGTAGATGAAGAGGAAAAAGGGGGGTCAAACCCCCGTTTTGAATCTAGAGTCAAGGTTCCGATGCCGATGCGCGTGTTTCGATGGGTTAAGCCCTGGTCTCCTGCAGTAAAAGCTGAGGGTTTTGAATCAAATGCCCTTTTTATTTTCTAAACAAGAAAATGCAATAGGTAAATTCTATTAAGGGAAGCATGCTCACTCAAGCTTCATAATAGTATATACAGGCCGGTATAAAAAAACACTTGTTTCTCTGTTTCTTTTCTAAATTGTTTTGGTTTCTTGTCTTGAACACTTTAGATCAACATCGCCTCGCTCATATCCTATTTACAATTACAACAGTACACCTGCCATGTCTACAACAGTTAGCTCCTACACCACATTGCCTGGCTCATCACCATCGCCATCGCCGACCCCACCGTCAGTCACCCGTTCCACCGCTCAATTCAAGCGGTCTCTATCAAATAGTCTGTCGCCCTTGGCCAAACGTCTGTTCACATTCACAATGTATTCGTCTGAGCCGGCGCACCATCACCACAATCATCGTCATCACCACAGCCATCATCACACGCACGGCGACGGAGGGTTGACGCGAACCAAGTCTAAAACGAAATCAAAGCCACCGGCTGCAAAGAGACAGCCGAGAAAGCTGGCTCAAACCGATTATTACTCGTTTCCTTCGATTGAGGTCTCGGACTCTGAACAAGAAAAGGAAACTGAACCGCAGCAGGGACTCACTCAATACAGATTGAAATAGACTCTTGTTTCGACCTGAATATCAAGTGTGGTTCACTGTCGTTTTTCTTTCTACGCATTCCTTTTGTTTATTTTGCATTTTCTCTATCATTCTTTTTTTCTGTATCCAGAAATATATTTTAATCTATTTATTTATTCATCTGTACACTTGGTTTTGTTCCACTATTACTGTGGCACGCATATTTCAAAAATGTTGTGCATTTTTCTTAGATCGTGAAAATGTTTGGTTCTAGCTCACGGAAAAACTAAAAGCATACAGATAAGCTTTAAATCAGATAACCTTTTTTTTCTTGTTACTCTAACTAGACTCTACGCAAAATTGTGTATCTCAATATCTAAGTCTTGTTTCTGTTTATCTGCAATCTACAAGGAGGCTATCTCAAAAGTCATCTGAATATCTCTTAGCCATCAGAAGAGGCCACCCTGGTGCAAAAATGCGACGTGTCTTACACTGAGATAAGATGACCAGCGGAAAATGCCCATGTGTGTAAATGCAATTTGTATTGAATAGTGAGGTCCTTTGTGGTGTGTTATTACTCCTGATAAAGTTTGGATGAAACCATCGACCATTTGTTGTCTCCCTAATTCAGCCGGAGACTCAAGCGTTCTTCTCTATGCAGGGTGTAATAGTGCCGATTTTTTGCTATTTCACAACCTGCAATGTGTTTACACGATGGTGCTGAAAATGTCACAAGAACTACAACTGTGGGCTTAATTGTTGATTATGGGTGCATACACACAAATGAAGAATGCTTGGTATGTCTTGTAAATGTGCTGATAAGATGGCAGACACAAAAGCACACGGCTGTGTCTGGTCCGAACGCCTTCACCTTGATAACAAGCACAACCACAATTAGCAGCTTTTTTCATTTGAATAAATCAAAGCACAGTTACACTTTCAATAGAAATAAAATTTGTCTATCGTATTAAAATGCCTTGATCGAAAAGAACATTTAATGAAGCACTTATGATATGGAAATTCAATCAGCAATTCGTTTTCATATCTGGGGAGAGCGTGTGTATAGGTGACCCCAGGACCCTGGCTAACAGCCATGTCTGCGCAGCATCTAGATCTGAAGGCCAAGCAGGACGGTGGGAGACAAGACCATATTATATTTGTCAACACATGAAAGCACCAGTCCAAGGACCGCAACGTTTTGCGTGCGAGTGTGTGAGGGATTTGACTGTTGATTCAATACTTATAGAAAGTCCATTTGAAACGGGAGTTAGTCGTGTTTATATGGGATCAAGAAAGAGAGGCAAGGCAAAACAAAGATACTACGTTGATCGCCTTGACGAGTCAAAGTTTCGTCCAATGATTCTTTTTTCTTGGCTCAATTGTTTACAATGTCGATCATAGGCTTTAATTGTGTACACATCTTTGTACACAAAAGAGACTATAGCGTTATACAGTAGAATCAACTTGGACTGCGTTCGAATTATAAGGACGGTGTAGAGGTCAGTGCAACGAATGTGAAAATGTCGGTTATAAAGATCACGAAAATAACAGGCTTTGAAAACGGGGTTGAAACCAAACTTGAGATTGATACTTTGCGACCAACAATGATCAAACGCTATGCGTGTCTATAATGCTCTTGGGCTTTTATGAAATACAAAAGAAATCTTTTTTTAATCGATTACTGCTTCACAAAATAAGGGTCTTTTTCGACACTCGTGAACAAAACCAGAATGACATACAAGCGAAGGATGTTTTTGGGGCGGTTGAAAAGCATCAACATCATTATTGATTTTGTATGCTGAACGTATCGAATATGTGAATGCATTGATACTCATGAGCTTTTAGAGTAAAATAAACATGTTAGTCTTGTTACTGGCCAAAATAGATATAATTAGACGAGTGGCTCTGAAAAGATACACTAAAACTTAAATTGAATTGTAGCAGGTTCATCATCACCTCAATGAAGCATATTTTCAGTCATTCTAAACAAACTTCAGACTTTTCAACATTATTTGTGGTTCTGACGTTCATTCATCTTGATTGTTCTGATCTTTTCTAGACTTTATGAATAAATTTAAGCAACACTTTCTGCAGCTCAATACAATACGATCCTAATTTGTTTGAATATTGGTCTATAAGGATCGGGATTTTTGAGATGATGTCTAGTGAGTATTGGAATATCTGTACAAGTTATTTTGTTATGATAAACTGGGTACGTGATATCAAGTCACCGGCTATAGAAAGTGACACGGAGTGTACGTACTTAAAAAACAATTTTTTGTAGAAGGGAAAATGAGCTTTGAGTATGCTGAGACATAGCTGGTATTGTGACAGTTTCCTGTATGTGAAATCATCTACGATAATTGATGGACCATGCTCATATCATTGTCGAGTGGAGTCAAGCATGTTCTAATCAAATTCTATACTGAAGCCAGAACAGACACATCTCACAGATTTCTCTACGCTTGATTATGATGAATTTCAATATTTACGAGATTTATTGCATCAAAGCACAGATCACTTATTAGGATTATTAATTAGACTAGAACAAGCAAATAAATAAGCTACATAACTCAGAAAACGAAGTATACATTTAAATGGGTAAATCTCTAAAATAAATTAGAGAAACAGTACAACAGAGCCAGCGACTACAACGACGCTGAGCAAAGCTCCGTGCATATTGGTGCTGGCAGCGTTGGTAGGCTCCGCCGAGGGTTGTGGAGGATTAAGTGATGGGCTCATTGTGCTGTTCTGTGCAACGGCGGCAGTAGCGAAAAGAGCGGAAACTGCGATTGACTTAAAGAGCATGTTGATTATTGTGGGATAGATTCAGGTGTATCAAGTATAGTGCGGGTTTTTGTAGTGACAAAGATTCGATTGCAATTGATGATGTATGGATTTTTCAATAATATACATTAAAACCTGAAATATCAAGATGGATTTCAATGTATTTATATATGGTCGAATAAATATAATTTATTTTGTTTGCCTGGTTTGTTAATACAGATAATGAGCTGAGCTGGCCAACATGAGAGCAGATCATCAGAGACTAGTGTATGTACACTTAGAATAACATGAACTTAAAAATCATTTAAACTCGGATAAACAATAACGCTTGCACAGTTTTGAAATCTCATGAACCCTGATTTTCTTTTGTGTGTTATTCAATTCCAAATTAAACCACCTCTGTGATCACAGGTAGAACTGGGCGCAAACAAGATCTTGGTCTGCTTTGTGTATAGCAGGTACGTCAACAGTAGTAGCTTATTTTGTGAGTTGGTTTTGTTGATGATGATTGTGATGGTGATGTACATAAGCCTGTGGGGTGCAGGAAAGAATACGCAATTCTATCTATGAAGATTGAATAATTTGCCCAAGTTAGTTATCTGTAGCAACCATTTTTTAAAGCTTTTTTCTCCGGTCCTGGTTATGTATGCCAACGTCTTGAAATGTTTATATTTAAATATACTTGAACTAAGCGACAAGTTTGCGCAATGCACAATTGAATTTTACAAATGTGATTCTGGTGGTTTCTCCTGTGTATTAAACCAGTGGCATGCTTTGGCGGATAACAAACATAGAGGTAATCACAAAAGTATAGCCTGTACTCAGATTACTTGAAGCAGCAGATCAACTGACGGTGTAATCGAGACGACATACGGCGTATCTTTTGAACCAGTCTATCAACGCTCCGGGACTTTGTTTTCAACACTCAATTAACAAATCTCAAGTGTTTTTTATATGATTCTTACTGTGATTTAGCGCAAACATACGCACACTCAAGGAAACTTCCATGAACTTGGCTTGTATATTATGAAATATTGACCAGTTTCTACTTCAACATTGCGTTGTCGCATTTGTGGCTAGTTACAGCAATATCATCACCGTTGTTGATTTGCCTATACTAAATCCTTACAAGCGTAACTGCAATCCCACACCTCACATCACGCCGTGAATCACCGAACTGACGAGCCCAACAGGCGGCGCGCATTAAAAGATACGACTCGACTGCCGCTATGCCATCCGAATCTACTTTAAACCAAAAGTTAGCTTCTCAAGCGTATGCGATCAGTCCAGTTTGCAAATCATTGTGCATCAGCTTTGGTTACACACCCCACACAAATTAACTAGCAATTTACGTTTGCCACCTGCCTATTGTAGACTGTTGGCAACTCTCGTTAGGTAACACGTCTTCCAGAACCTTCCCAGGTTACAAGGTCCAAGATTCTTTCCCACCGCCACTGCCACCACTATTTCAACCTCTCTTCACACTTGTACTTTTTCTTATATAACTTTCACCTTTCTTTCCTTTCCCTCCACTCTTTTCCCCCCATTCTCCCGTTTCCCCATTCCTCCCTCTATCTACAGCCGCCAACTCCACCACAAATGTCAGAAGATCAAAAGAAAAACCTGTTAGACGCCTCTGGAGGTGACGCTTCAAAGGATGACGAGACCGCTACCGCTATTTTGCGTAGAAAGAAGAAGGACAATGGTATGTATTTGCTCTGAAATTCATCAATTGCCCTCACGATTTGTGTATTAACCAGTTTTTTAGCTCTCATCGTCGACGACGCCACCAATGATGACAACTCCATTCTTGCTCTTTCTCCCAACACCATGGACAAGCTTCAATTATTCAGAGGTGACGCCGCAATTGTCAAGGGCAAGAAGAGAAAGGACACTGTTCTTATCGTCATTGCTGACGAAGAATTGGAAGATGGTGTTGCTAGAATCAACAGAGTTGTCAGAAATAACCTGCGGGTCAGATTGGGCGACGTGATTACTATTCATCCTTGTCCCGATATCAAGTACGCCAAGCGTATTTCTTGTTTACCTATTTCAGATACAATTGAAGGTATTACTGGTGATCTTTTCGAAGTTTACCTTAAGCCCTACTTTGTCGAATCTTACAGACCCGTTCGTAAAGGCGATCATTTCACCGTCAGAGGTGGTATGCGACAGGTTGAATTCAAAGTTGTGGAAATTGATCCATCAGAGTACGCCATTGTTTCTCAAGACACAGTGATTCACTCTGAAGGTGAGCCCATTGACAGAGAAGAAGAAGAGGCCAATCTCAATGATGTTGGTTACGATGATATCGGTGGTTGCCGTAAGCAACTTGCACAAGTCAGAGAACTGGTTGAATTGCCACTTAGACATCCCCAACTTTTCAAGTCCATTGGTATCAAGCCCCCTAGAGGTATCCTGATGTACGGACCTCCTGGTACTGGTAAGACCCAAATGGCCAGAGCTGTTGCTAACGAGACTGGTGCCTTTTTCTTCCTGATCAACGGTCCCGAAATCATGTCCAAGATGGCCGGTGAGTCAGAAAGTAATCTCAGAAAGGCCTTTGAGGAAGCTGAAAAGAACGCTCCAGCAATCATTTTCATTGATGAAATCGATTCGATTGCCCCCAAGAGAGACAAGACCAATGGTGAAGTTGAGAGACGTGTTGTTTCTCAATTGCTTACTCTTATGGACGGTATGAAGGCCCGTGCTAACGTGGTTGTCATTGCCGCGACCAACAGACCCAACTCCATCGATCCTGCGCTTCGTCGTTTCGGTCGTTTCGACAGAGAAGTCGATATTGGTATTCCCGATCCCACTGGCCGCTTGGAGATTCTTCAAATTCACACCAAGAACATGAAGTTGGCCGATGATGTCGAGCTTGAGACCATTGCCGCTGAGACTCACGGTTACGTTGGTGCTGATATTGCCTCATTGTGTTCTGAGGCCGCTATGCAACAAATTCGTGAAAAGATGGATTTGATTGATCTGGAAGAGGAAACCATTGATGCTGAGGTTCTTGACTCTCTTGGAGTTACCATGGAGAACTTCAGATTCGCTCTTGGTATTTCTAATCCTTCCGCTCTTCGTGAGACTGTTGTTCAAAGTGTCAATGTTACTTGGGACGATATTGGAGGACTCGAGAAGATCAAGGAAGAGCTCAAGGAGACTGTCGAGTACCCAGTTCTTCACCCCGAAATGTACACAAAGTTTGGTCTTTCACCATCCAAGGGAGTTTTGTTCTATGGTCCCCCTGGTACTGGTAAGACCTTGCTTGCTAAGGCTGTTGCGACTGAAGTTTCTGCCAATTTCATTTCAGTGAAGGGTCCTGAATTACTTTCCATGTGGTTTGGTGAGTCCGAGTCTAATATCCGTGATATTTTTGACAAGGCTCGTGCTGCTGCCCCTTGTGTTGTTTTCTTGGATGAGCTGGATTCCATTGCCAAAGCCAGAGGTGGCTCCGTTGGTGATGCTGGTGGAGCTTCCGACCGTGTTGTTAACCAACTTCTTACTGAGATGGACGGTATGAACGCTAAGAAGAACGTTTTCGTTATTGGTGCTACCAACAGACCTGATCAAATTGATCCTGCTCTTCTTCGTCCTGGTCGTCTTGATCAACTCATCTACGTTCCTCTTCCTGACCAAGCTGGTAGATTGTCTATTCTCAAGGCTCAACTTAGAAACACTCCTCTTGAGCCTGGTTTGGGTCTTGATGAAATTGCCAAGTCCACCGAGGGTTTCTCTGGTGCCGATTTGTCGTACATTGTTTCGAGATCTGCTAAGTTTGCCATCAAGGATAGTATTGAGGCCTCGATAAGAGCCCAAAAGGCTGCTGAAGAGAACGGCGAGGACGTTGAAATGGAAGAGGACCCTGTTCCTTTCATTACTAGAGAGCATTTCGAAGAGGCTATGAAGACCGCTTCCAAGTCAGTGAGTGACACTGAACTGAGAAGATACGAATCTTATGCTTCGCAAATCAGATCTTCTAGAGGTACATTCAACTTTAGATTCTCTGGTAACAGCAACTCAAATGACGCCGGAGCCGAGCCTGCGCTAGGAGGTGATGGTGACGATGACGATTTGTATAATTCTTAGACTTTTTTCAGAGTTTTATAAACCACAACATAATTTAGTTACTTGTATTATTATTATTGATGAAGTTTTCACCGTCTATTACCGGTTGTGAATATACACATGGAGAGAGATGAAGAATAAAGAAAAAAGGGTTTGTACGTAATCAGGGCCAAAGCGCATGACTGAAACAGATTGAGGAAACCGATATTATTAGTATGGGCAAACTGAATAGTAGTACACTGCCAAACGGGACGTAGCACTACCTGAGAAAACTGAGAAATCACACTGGCATTGCTGCAATAACAACCATGAACGCTCGCGAGGCACTTGCGTAAGCTATGAGGTTTCAAAAAGCTGAAGCACAAACTTCCCCGGAAGCCAAAATGCGGGGGAGAAGGAGTGAGTGGTGAATCAAAATATATAAAAAAGAACAGGAAGCCAGGGTAGTAGGTGTAACAAGCAAAGACAGTAACAGTAAGGAAATGAATTCAAACAGAAGAACCAAAGACGTATATCAGAACAGAGGCAAGAAATGATGGGGCACAGGGTTTGAATTGGCTCGCAGCGGAAGATTGATCTGAACCACGAATACAGAAAGAACGGGGTTTTGGTGCAGCTTTGGACAACGTAGATTGCTTAAAGGGAGGCAAATTTTGAAAAAGAGACATCTATACCAGAGAGAAGGAGGAGGAAGAGAAGTGAAGATCATGAAGATGCAACGGCGACGGCTGCGGCTGCGGCTGCAGCCGATTCGTAGAGCTGATGCGCCTGTTCCAATTTCTGGCCGTATCTGCCTCTTGTTTAAGTCTGAATCCATCATCAATAAACTGCTGTAGATCTGAATGGTTCACAAATACCGAGAACTTTGATATAAACAATATTCCTATTTCAAGGCGTTTCAGATCAACTGGCCGGACACCGCCCACTTTCGCCCATCGGTGCTGAAGAAAGTGAATATCTTCTATTTCCTTGCAAGCAATGCGCAGGGCGCCTAGAACAGCGCGGTGAACGCGGGATGGCGTGAGGAGAAGTGGCGAACGCAAGAGGTAGATTCCGGCAGCGAGGTAGACGGAGGTTGAGAGTGGGCAGAAGTGGTGGAGACGCAGAAGGTAGGACCAGAGGGAAAGCGGCGCGCGAGTGCGGGATTGGAATCGGAGGAGCAAAGCGGTGTTGACTGAATCGTTGGCGCTAAGACTGGTGGTGAGGGATTCTTTCGAGTCGTTGGAGTCGGTATAGTGGCTGGAGTTTGAGCTGGATATTTGTTCAGAATCGTTTGGTTCGTTGTTGTTGTTGTTGCTGTCATGGTGGTGATGCTCTTCGTGATGGTGATGCTCTTCGTGATGGTGGTGTTCTTCATGATGGTGATGTTCTTCGTTGCTATTGCCCTGATGATTGTGATGCCCGTTGTCGTCGTGGTTGGATTCATTAGTGTGGGGAGCATTGACATCGGTGTTGCTAAGCGAATTCGCCTGAGACAATGGTTCTTCGTTTAATGCTTCTGGCGGCAGATTCAGCAGTAGCAGTTGGTACAAAAACGTCATAGCGCTTTCTGCCGACATTTCGTCCAGCGCAACTGGATCCTGGACGTGTTCTGTATACGAGAATTCATTGATCATGATGAATAAATGACTGTTCGTGTTGGTGGTTGTGGTATAGGTATGGTGATATTGTAATCAGAGAGACACAAATCAAAAAATTGTAATATAAAGCCAGAATGGTTTTCTAGAAAACGAAGCAAATGGAAAACAAAATCAAAAAAGTTGACAAAAAAAAGAAAACGAGTCTACTGAGAAACGTTAATAAATAAAAACAGTCAAAAGAGATGAACAAAAAGAAGTTTTTTCAAAGTAGGAAAAAGATCAAATATTTTTCTAGTGCAAGTTTTGAGAAGTGTTTTTGCAAACGAGTCAAGAAAGGAAGAGAAAAAAAACGGGGGAGAAAAGAAGACGATGGTGGGGGAAAAGAAGAAAAAAAAGGTCAACGGTGGGAAAAATCAAAAAAGGAAAACGAAGCGTGTGTACCAAAAGAAAATAAAAACGAATAATGAAAAAAATAAGAAAGAATCAAACAAAAAATGAATAATACAAAAAATAATGAATGAAAATTGTAAATAAAATAACATGTCATGAATATGTGCAAGACAGTGTGGTCAAGCGCTGATGACTTACACATAGTCGACTGTTCCAAAACGCTTCAACTGTACTCAAAATCAAATCAAAACGGGTTCAAACTCAGTCCTAAAAAGCGTTTCTCGAAAAAGCGGCAGCAGGTGCAACGGTTTCAAAACCTTTTTTCATCTCAAAGTAACAACGGTTCATGTACTATGATTTCGTGCCTTTTAATCAATGGCAGCGGCTGTCGGGCAACGTCAAATGCTCCTTTTCAGAAATATATTTGAAAAAATTGAAAGAAATCAACAATCTTTCCCTTTACTGGCTCAAACTTTTTCACACTGGAACCACCGCCTCTCAGAAGACCAACATTCAGATACCTACACTTTTGATTACCATGAAGCCCGTCAAGAAATTTCCTTGATCGCCCCTTTTTTTCACCTCGTTTCGTATTTTCCAAACGAAAAATAATAAAAATGAGCCTGAAGTTGTACACAAATAGCAGAAACAAAACCCAGATTGACGACAGCGCGTTGTCCACCGCATGGGAAAACGTCGCCGTTTTGAAAGTACAGAATCTATACTACTTCGTCGCCGAGCACGCCGGAGCTCCTTCAACCGTTTTAAACCCAGTGGCACCACCAAAAACTTGCAACAACCACAACGACAACGATACCTGTTGCACCCCCGTATGCCGGCCATGCTGTTGACCGCCCAGAGTCTTTGAATTCCGTCAACATCAGCAATGGTCTTTCTCGCAGGGAGCCGTTTAAACTCAATCACAGCCTGAGCAGCACCAATAACAACAACAACAGAAACAAACCCAGGTATCACAACCGCCTGAAACCCAAACTCCTCTCGACTCGGATACCTTTCTCTTCCCAGATCACAGAGAACCGCAGTTTCCAGCCGCAAAGACACAAAGTTGAACAAACGCGGAACCTGATCCCCGACCTGCTACACACATCTCTGTCTGTCTGTACATCCCCGTTGGCCATGTTTGGTCATTGACTGGACCTCATGTTTTCCCCTGTTGCTTTTTGTACATATCTAACGTCTTTTATTTCTGCTGCTCCGGGTTTACTTTTCTTTGTTACTTTGGTTCCCAATTTATTTTTTCTATTTTTCAAGATGCCTCTCGCCTGGAATTGAAAATTTTACTAATGGCACTGAGCTACAGTTGCATGTGTACTATCAAAAGATATGTGTACACTATCATGACAAAAAGGACTCCAAGTTGGTCATATCGATAAACAACAATGCAAAGACCGTGGCAGACTTTGGATATGTGTTGCAAAGTGCAACTCTAACTTTGACTCCTGGCGATTAAAGAAATTTTTGATATCCCAACTGGCAGTAACCGTTTTTTGATTCACGAACACCATTAGCTCTAATGCTCCTTCGACATCCTGTGATAACTTTCTCAACATACAATGACGCGTTATTTTAAGTGGTCGTGGTCTTGATGATAAGGAAGAAAGAAAAATATTAATAATAATAAAATTAAGAGTAATAACAAACTATTTTATAACTTCAAATTGGACAAGATCTTGCTTGCCAAAGACTTGTAAACCCACGAGTTTCCGCTCAGCTTCTTGAATTGAACACCATGCAAAGACAACAACGGAATTTTCACTATCCAAATCTCAAACAGCAGAGGCGCATATGTGTTGTTACTTGTAGATCCTACCTGGCTTTCGCCATTGGCCTGAGGATGATGCATGACAGAATCAGTCGAGAAATCAGAGTACTCTTCGGCCTTTTTCGCTGACCCAAAGAATCCACTTCCGAACGAAAGTTTGCGCCAGTGACCTTTTGTCGATCCTTGCTGCTCAGCCATGCCGGGCGTTAAACTGTTGTTGTTGTTTTGGCCGGTGAACGGGAGATCGGTTGATGAGGTACGATACACACATGTGAATCCTCCCTTGATTTCCTTAAACTCGATTTTGAGCTCAGTCAGCACACGAATGACATCTGATCTAATGAATAACAACGGTCTTGTAGAAGTTGACTGTACCGAAAAGAATCCTTTCAAGAATACTTGTTTAGGGTGCTCAATTGAAAGCATCGACCCACAGGCTCCGACTGCTGTAACGAGTTTTTTCTAGAGTTACTCTTTGCCACTGTATTAGTGGTTGATGAATGTTGCGAGTATCCATTGTAATACTCGTCAGTAATATCTGCACTTGCTGGCTCCTCTCTCTTCACATGACCCACAGATTTGGCTCTTGCTGATGGGTGGAACCGTTTCTTTTCAGCAGCAACGACAAAGTTTGACGGCGATTCTTGCTTAGTGTCGTCCGCGAATTTAGTCTGCTTAGACGACACCGAGCGCGACAGCTCTTGACTCTGAACCGGTTTGCGAGGAAACTTTTGTTCCAAGGGTGCTGACGCTGGAGGCTCGTCCAAAACATACGAATTGACCGGCTGTGAAAAGTGTTGTTGATGTCTGGTGAATCGCCTTTGATTTTGAGGAGGCGCAGAGTTGCCCATTGTAATAGGAGTAGTTGAAGATGTTGGGCTTGATACATCACGCCGGCTTCTACGCTTAGAGCTGAATCGGCGGAACAAGCTTGTTGCAATTCCCATGCCGCCAGAGCTGGGCTCCCGCGAGTGTCCCCCACCATTACTTGAAGCACCACCTGCGCTTCCACTGCTGTTGCTTTCAATAGATGAAGGTATATCGCCAAAAACAAACTCTGTAGGGCCCTGTGTTTTGGCCCTGGCCCTGGTTTTGGGCGCATTGATCTCAGAACCTGTAGGTGCCAGCAATCCTCCATGTCCAGAGCTTGTTGTAGTCGGGGTATCTGTAGGCAAAGGTGATACAGGGCCTCCAACTGCGTGTGCAGCTTCTGGAACTGAAATAACTGGAGGTGTAAACTTTCTGGACTGAGAGCTGTTTCTTTGAACCTTTGCGGCATCTTGTTTTTGCTGTTGCTGCTGCTGGACAGAGTGACCCATTTGTATGGATTGTGATCGGGAATTTCTGTTACTGGCATTCAACCGATCCTGGCGTTCTTGAACCAGATAATAAATTGAAAGCAGAGGATGGTAAGCATGAGTGGGATCCAGCCCGCGAACGTTAATACCTTGATGCTTATACCAATTGTTGCAAGCTTCGATGTATCTTGGTGACAAGATAATTTCTTTCATATCACTCATGATCTTTTCGGGAGTTCCAAACTCAAAACCAGACATTTCCATGATTATGTTAGGGTCCAGAGGTAAAGTTATGGGTTTCCTAAACGGTACCAAGGATTCAGGGGGCTTGTTATCATACCCCTTAATCATCCAAGGGTGACGTCTAACTTCGTCTAGAGTTGCACGTTGCGTAGGATCAACTACCAGCATTTTGGATAAGAGATCTTTGCAGTCTGACGATATCCATGATGGATACTCCACATAACCTCTTTTAATTTTAGAGTGTAGGGTGGGCATGCTTTTGTCGTCAAATGGAACACGACCCGTGACAAGCACGTATATCACAATGCCAAAACTCCAAACATCAATCTCGGGACCGTGGTATGGGCGCGCGCTGAGCAATTCTGGAGCGGCAAAATAAAGCGAGCCACAAAAAGTCTTCAGCAGGTCTTCATTTGAAAATGTATTGGAAAGACCAAAATCAATGATTTTAATGTCTCCGGATTGTGATATTAGGATGTTTTCAATTTTCAAATCTAAAAGCAAAAAGAAAAATGGGTTAGCATTAAAATCAACATACAGGATGTGGACGCAAACACATACCTCTGTGAACAATTGAGTTACTGTGACAGTAGTCGAGAGCAGAAGCAATCATTCTGGAGAACTTGCGTGCCTGCTTTTCTTTCAAAGATCCATGGGCAATGATGTAGTCAAGCATTTGGCCACCAGAGACGTATTCAAAAAACATGTAGTAGTGGCTGGTCATGCTATGCATTTCGTATAATTGACAAATGTACTTATGGTGGAGAAGCTTGGATATTGCAGCCTCTCTAACTGTACGAATATCCTTTGCATCGTCAGATTCGCTTTTGCTGGCTTTGGGGACAATCTTAACAGCACAGTATGCGTCGGTCACACGATTGTGTGCAAGCTTGACTTGTCCCATACTGCCCGCGCCCACGACTTTGAGAAGGTCCCAGTCGCCAATAGACCTACGCTTGATGTATTTTTCTGAGGATTGCTGAGGCTTTTGAGCTGGCTGTGGAGGCGGAGGGGCAGGTTGTGTTTGTTGATGCTGCTGGTTGGGCTGTTGCTGTAGAATCTGTTGTGCTTGTTGGTTTTGTTGCTTCTGCTGCTGTATTTGTTGTTGAATCTGTTGCTGTTGGGTTGGATGGGGAACCTGATGTTGCGACTGCGGTGGTTGTTGTTGTTGTTGTTGTTGTTGTTGTTGTTGTTGTTGTGGTGGTGGTGGTGGTTGTGCAGCCGTCTGGTCAGGTATACCTGAGTGAGAGGGCCCGCGGGAATGCGAGGACCGTTGATGCGCTGACTGGCTTCTCTGATGACCCATTGTTTCTCTCTGCGAACCGCTTGTTGAACTTGCGCGTTTGATTTGATTAATGTCGTCAAATGGCGACCGAGGTGGAATCAGTGACATGAATTGTATCTATTCTGAAATATGAATTAGAGTGTATATAGGTATTCAGACGCTTTACTCGTTTCACAGGTGTTTACAACATGAACGAGCCTGTAAGTCGCAGAATAAATAGAGATATAGTACTGTTAAGCGAAAGAGAAGAATTGGAAAAAAATAAAAAGAGGAAAAAGGGAAGAGGAAGAAGGAAAAGAAAACAAGAATTAAAAAATAGAAAGAGGTGGTGACAATGCCGAAAGGTGTATAATAACAAAGTAGAAATTAGGTAAATGACGGTGCTTCAGCTGATTGGACTCGAAAGCCACCAAGCTTAGCAATGATTGTGGTATTCATAGTGTTATAAATGGTGATTCAATTGAGCTCAGAAGCAGACATAGAGGTTACGAGGTCAAAGCGGAGATTGCAATGCCAGCGTGAAGCAGGCGAAGCTAGAAAGAGGGAAATGTGGATGGAGGTTTGACAGACAGGGCAACAGCATGAAACGAAACGTTGTTAGCAATTGAAATTGACTTGAAATTCCGGTATGTGTGGCCTGCTACGCTTTTAATAATATTGAAGTCTCTATACGTGAGAAGACGTACAAAACCTACCAAAAACCGCGTTTGTTTGCGTATAAAAGCAACTTGGTTTCCTGGAGCAGACCTGGTGGAGATTTTGGTGGTTGGTAAACACACATTGCGCGGTTGCGCCTGTATGCTCAATTCACAGACAAAATTCAACTGGAGAGTCACACTTTCCACTGATGTCGCCAACCCGCCTGCTCTAGAACAGTGTTGACTCGATCTGCTCAGATTTGGACTTCACGTCTCCACCAAGGACTCTATTATTAGATTGGCCAGCCATTCATTAATCATTTGTTCAGCAAGTCAAATCATTTAGCGGCACAAGTCTCAAAGATTCATTCGCATCCAACTGGCTCATCATACCATTTTCCGAGCACCTGCGTATATATTATACACTTACAGTTCGTATCAAGTCTCGGGATTCTAAATCGCCTCAGAACTTCGAGTACTCTCACAAAAAGAGATTAGATCTACAACTTGTACAGATCGTATTCAACTAAATTGCATTGTATTTCAATGTATTTCAATGTATTTCAAAGAATTGTATACGTACCATGAACCTTTCATTATTGATACAAAATCGTGTTTTTGTTACCTCCTGTGTTCTTCATTCCACGCCATTGTAGCTTTTGGCTGGTTCAGCAGCTCTGATTTCATGTAGCCCAGCACTGGCTGCTTTGTCAAGCATACCAATACATTCCAGGGCTCTTGCTACCTTTCTCAACTTTGCCTGTCTTCACATAAAATGCGTGTACTTGAATTCAACATGGCTATTTGCAATACATTAGAGACCCACAACCAAGCATAAGGGGGAGAAAGAAAGGCGAAAGAATTGAATACCGCCCAAATTAAGCCATACTTTAGCACAGTTGAGCATTTGAGCTCTTGTTTATGTACTAACTGGCTGCCTAAATGGAAGTAAAAAACCAATTCTTGATAAAAATGGACAAATTGTATACTGATTCTACTTAGTGAATAGCCATACAGGCTTTGTTTAACAATTTGGGCTCAGATGATGGATCCCGCAACCACATTAGTTTCATTTTGCGCGCTACATTGTACCTTGTCTTTAACGGTTGTATGCGCTCGAGAAATTGGCTTTGCGTGTAGTCTGAAAACTCTCCAACAATCTGTCTACCAGTAAAAACATTTTGCAACTGGGCACCTATAAACACTAAAATCTAATACAATCATATTTTATTCAATCGTAAAAATATACAAATGGCAAAAACTTATACTAATTAAGCAGAGAAGAACTTCAAAGAACCAGCAGTCAGCTTGCCAGCAGAAACCAAAGAAGCAGCAGCTTCTTCGAAAGCAGCCTTGACAGCAGCAGCGTCGGTAACACCGCCAACCTTGGAGGCAACCTCTTGCAATTGCTCGTCGTCAAACTTTTCAATCAAAGCGTCAACATCACTGAGAACGTTGTCAATTTGAGAAGCGGAGGCATCGCCCTCAGCGAAGTAGTTAACATCCTTAGCGCTGTTACGGATAGCACGCTTATTCTTCTTCTTTGCGTTCTTAGCAGCCTCCTTGGACTTCTTACCAGCTTCCTTGGCTTCCTTAGCAGCCTTCTCAGCGTCAGCCTTAGCCTTTTCGGCGTCGGCCTTGGCCTTCTCTTCGGCTTCCTTAGCAGCACGGGCACCAGCCTCCTTCTCCCACTTGGCTTGCTCCTTGGCCTTCTTCTCAGCGTCCTTGAACATCTTGATACGGGGATCAGAGCTGATGGCCTCGTCTACGAGACGACGAAGACGGGCAATATCATCGGTCTTGTGCTTCTGTCTAGCAGCCTTGTTCTTACGCTCAATGTAACGCTTGTGGTCACGGTTAGAAGAATCATCAGGAACATCCTCATCAAGGTACTCAAAAGATCTCCAAGAGTCGAAGTTGTACCAGAAAGAGTAGAACGCATCGACTTCAGGCTTGGTAGACTCCATAGATCCAAGAGAGGGGACGGGTTGTTGAACAGAGAATCTGGAGTGGGCGTCGAAGAAAGGCTTCCAGAGCTCAATGAAGTCACCCTTGGACTTCTTGGTAGGAGGAGCCACATCAGCACCCTTGTCGACGGAGTCGTATTGTCTTCTTCTGACAGGGTCCATCAAAAGCTCAAAGGCCTTTTGGATACACTTGAAAAATCCATCTTCGTCGAGTTGACCTTGAGCAGCCTTCTTATCGGGGTGGTGCTTCAAGACCTTTCTTCTGTGAGCGATTCTGAGTTGCTCCTCAGTAGCCTTGTATCTCAACTTGGTGATACCAAGAACCTCGTAATGATCTTGGTTCTTCCAGTCTCTAGGCTCCAGTTTGTAAAGAGCAGGGTTCTCGGGTTCCTCTTCAAGAACGTCCTCTCCGTTACCGTCGTCAGCCTTCTTGACGTTTTGCTCAGCTTCGATCTTTTCATCCTCAGACCAAGTTCTGTTACGCAAAGTTCTTCTGGCGTGGGCCAAGAAACCAGGTCCAACAGGCTCGATTTGACGCTTGACAGGAGCGGAAAAGGCGGAAACCTTGAGGAAAGACTCGGGGGCCTTCCAATCAGTGGGGAGAGCGGGCAAGACAGACATTTTGGCGATAGTTTGTACGTAGAGTTATAGACAGAGCCAAAATGGGATTCTGTACAACAGCAGTAGAAAAAAAGATTTGACTACAAAATTTTCAATTACCCTTGCCCTTGATGTAATGGGAGAGGTTTCAGGGTGGACATTGAACTGTAACTTGTATCCTCAACGGTTGAAAGTGACCTTGGCGAGCCGAATAACGAGAGTTGGCGATACACAAAGCAAAGGCATTGGAATCATGTCGGGAATCAAGGTTCTACCGGTGCGAAACACGACGCAAATACGACGTCGTTTGGGCAATTGCGTTGGCGATGGGATAATGTACGAGCGTATTTCATTGTGCTTTTAACGTTTTTGCTACGGGAAACGGCACTCGGAGCTTCGGTTTGACCGGGTTGTCGAGTCGGGTCTAAATCCGGTCAACATAGATGTACCGGTACCGGTTAGAATATACAGACCCGGGACCCGGTGTTGACGGGTCTCTGAGCTACTTGTCTCACTGAGTGTTTCGCTGCTGCTGCGGCGGTAGTCGTTTGCCTCGAAGCAACTTTTCGTTCAAGCTTAGTTTTCCAACCTAACTCGATTCTAAACCATGCCTCGAATAAAATGTGTACACAACTGCAAATGTGTCGACGATGCGTTGGTAATTGCTTCAAATTGATTTTGGCGTCGATGCTTCGGTTTGTTTGAAACCGCTGATAACACCACTCGGTCTGTCGGTCGACTGGTCGGTCTGTGTCTCTGGCAAACTTGTGTAGATGGAATATCGCTCATTCGACACAAAAGGGGTCCAACTCACGGAATTCTCGTAATCAGCAGCTAGTTTGTGCACGGCTTTCAGAGGGAAAAAATATCCAGGCTTCCGCTCATTAATCAGATTTTTCCGGCTTGTTATTTTTATTTCTCATCTGTCTGTCCTTTTCTCCTTGTTATCTTCTACTCCTTCAAACTAAATCATTCTGCCTCTTGACAGATAAACAAAAACTCAATCACCTTGCGAACTCACTAAATCGTATCAAAAATGCCTCGCACAGAACCTTTCGAGTACCCACCCGCCGAGTCGGTTATCCCCAAAGCGGCAGTCCTTGACAAAGATCAAGAAGAGCTGTACCAAGTAGTGTATGATCATTTCAAGAACCTTGAAACCGTCCCTGTCGACGAGACAATGACCAAGAGAGCCCCTATTAGTGAAGCTGAATTGGTGTTCCTGACTAAGGACTGCTTACTCAGATACCTGCGTGCTACCAAGTGGAAGGCAGATGATGCAATCAAGAGACTTGAGGCTACCATCGGCTGGAGAAGACAGTTTGGCGTGGATCCTGCTACCACTTTGACCTGTGAGACTGTTGCCGAAGAAAACGAAACTGGCAAACAAGTTATCCTCGGATTCGACAACAGCTCGAGACCCTGTTTGTACTTGAAACCTGGAAGACAAAACACCAAACCTTCTCACAGACAGGTCCAACACCTTGTATACATGCTAGAGAGAGTTATTGACTTTTTGCCTTCTGGGCAAGATCAACTTGCGTTGTTGATCGACTTCAAGCCTACCAAATTCGGAAAGGCTTCAACAAAGCTGCCCAGTGTGTCTACTGGTAGAGAGGTTCTCAACATTCTACAGAACCACTACCCCGAGCGTTTGGGCAAAGCTCTACTTACAAACATTCCCTGGTACGCTTCTGCTTTTTTGAAGATTATTCACCCATTCATTGATCCCATGACCAGAGAAAAGTTGGTCTACAACGAGCCTTTCCCTAATTATGTTCCCAAGGAACAGCTGGATAAGGATTTCGGTGGTGAAGTTGATTTCGAGTATGAGCACGACAAGTACTGGCCCAAGCTTGTTCAAATGGCCGAGAAGAAGCGCGCAGTTTATATGAAGAATTTCAAAGCGCTAGGTGCCACCGTGGGCTTGAGCGAGGCTGATTTGCGGAATGAGAAACTGAGCGTGACGTCTACTTCTGCAGCAAACATTACCGAGAAGCAAGATACAAAGGTAGCTCCGGCGCTTGCAACTGAGGGAGAGCTCAAGACTGTGGCTAATACTGCATAATAATCAACGTCCGAGAAGAAACGCAGGAATCATCATCAGATATACAAACATATATGTACATATACATCCGTTCACATAGCACTATGAATATAAACAGTTTGTTGCAATCAAAGGCTTGTTTGATCAAGTGTATGCTGCTTTGCGTATTTGTATAGTGGTTGTTACGCTTCTTATTACAAGCACTCATATTGGTTCCAAACATCTCCCGGCTGTAACTCAACGTAATCAAATAACCTCGTTTCAGGGATGGTTATATTATATAGTTGACCGAGTTGGGAAGGCATTTGTACTATCCAGGCTCCAGCAGTTGGTGACATTTGACCAATAAATGGTGGCGGTTCTCAAAACCCCGATTGGCATCATCCCTTGGATCTCGCAGAAACCCTCCACCGCTCAACTTACAACTGCAAGATTGGGCGATTGTCTGATTGTGTGTACAGTCTTTTTTTTTTTTTCTTGTGTTTCGATTTGTCTGCCAAAAAGCTCATTTGTTTTTATTTGGGTGTGGTCCTTCATCTCTTTTATAATTCAGTTTCCTCCCTTTTCCACTGACTTTCTTCTTCAAACGCACTCAAACTTTTTTCTTCTTCTTTTCTTTCTTTGCTCTCTTTCCGTTCATAAATCGCTTTCCGTACTCAAAACAAACTCGCCTTATCTACAGTCATTGGTTTTCTTTAAACATCATGAGCAGCAATCGGTCGGACGAAATCAGAATTGTCATTCTGGGTGACGGTGGTATGTGTGGCGTGCTTTCAGAGACGTACATTTTGTGTACTTTCGGGGTTTTTTTATTTTCACATCTGTACATTTGAGTCTCTCAGATGTCCTGCGCTAACCGTGGGGCATCAATACAAAATCAACAGAGTACTAATGAACTGCCAGGCGCGGGTAAATCCTGCATCACCATGAGACTTATCCGAAGCAAGTGGGTGGACGAATACGATCCCACTATTGAAGATTCATACTCCACTACGCGGGTTATCGACGGACAAACCCACCGACTGGACATTATCGACACAGCTGGTCAAGAGGAGTACCGTGATATGTTGGGCTCGCTCTTCTCCAGTGACAGCGCTCCCATCGACGCATACCTGCTCGTCTACGACATCACATCCCGCACCTCGCTCGAAAACTTGGAGTACTTTGATGAGCTTATCGAGAAAAACGCAGATCTCTTGGGCAACTCGCGCCCACGCCCTATTAAAATCGTTGCCGGCAACAAGTGCGATCTAGCAAAGGACAGAGTTGTCCCCAGTGAAGAAGGTCTTAATTGGGCAAAGAGTCACAGCTGCGGGTTCATGGAAACAAGTGCAAAGATGATGGTCAACATTGAAGAGACTTTTGAGATCCTGGTTCGCCAAGTTGTCGCTCAACGTAGAGGAGATGCAAGCCTAGCCCCACAACCAAAGAAATCAGCCGCCGCCACAACTAATACTAACGCTAAATCCGCGGCTTCTCCAAACAACGCTGCTTCTGCCGCTGGAGCTCAATCAAAGTCTGCTGCCACCAACAACGGATCGAGCGAAAAACCAGACCGATCTGGCTGCTGCATCATCTGTTAGTTCTGTTCAACCATTTCTATATCTCTGTTTTTGTTTATTTCGTTAGGTTGTTGTTGTTTTTTGAAATACTGTTGGCTCTTTCCCCCTTTTTTTTGTTGTTGTTACCATGCCCCCGACTATTTGTCTCTTTTGACTCCCTATTATCACGCTTTTCCCCCCTTATAATTTTAGGGTCTCTTTGTTTTTTCTCTTTTCTCATTTTTTAATTGCCGGAATTCGGACCTGTTGCATGCGCGTTGAAGCCTGAGCATATTGGGTTTAAATGGTTAGTTTATTCTTGTTATTTTTTTTTCTTGTTTTGTTGGAGGGACGATTGGTGTTGACCGAGTGTCTTTGTGTTTCAATGTTCATAGATTTCTCTGCTACCATGTATTGTTTATATTTTAGCTAAATTATGTTTTTGTTGTCGTGCACCTCGATCTTTCTGCTGATCAACTCGATCTTTAATTTGATTATTGGATTTGACTGTACTGTTCGATCCGAGTGTTTAAGATTTATGAGATCCGATTTGACATGTATATTTCATAGTGTATTTTCCAAGTAATCCAAGGCTTCTCGAGTCTTTTTTTCGTAATTAAACTGCTTAATGGAAAACGTCCCCACGTACAAGAGTGGGCCTTTTGTCTCCTTGATAAACTTAGTTCCAGATCGCATTCTCAATGCTTTTACTTTACGAAGTTTTATCGCAAAGACTTCTTGCTGTGTGTATATTAAAGATGCATATTTCAGAACCAATCAGTACACAATACAACGTCATTTGCTATATCTTAGATTGCATTGAGTAACATCCGGAACAACATCAATTTGAGCAGAGGTTCTTGAAACTCTGATTGCGTAACATGAATAATCATTAGAAGGTGTATCTTCATGGTTAAATGTGTTAGGCGTAACCATAGTGGGTCGGATTTATTATTCACGTACATGATTGTAATTTTTATGTAATTTTTACAGAATTTTCCACGCCAAACAGGTGTAGAATGCGTAGGTACCAAAATCAACAACTACCGCGTTCCGATAAATGTCTGTACATCACAGGCGATACGATCGGCAGTCGCCGTTGAGATTCATTTCTGGGTGTGTGTGTATTTCAAACGCTTTTCACACTTTTGTTGCCGAACATCAGATGGACAAAAGAAGTATCAAACAAACCGAAAACGTTTGTGCCAAAACTAGCAGTATGTAGAGTTGTCAGGATAAATGACCCAAAGTGGATAATAGCGAGTTTTTGTCATGTATCCGCCCGCCGAGGTACATGCTATGGTTTGGGTTGAATAAAATAGAAAGTGACGCATGGATTGTTTTAAGAACACCAACGATGATGATAGTTTGATAACATCATAATTGAAAAGATCAATGCTTGAAAATACTCGAGTTATAGCATCATCTGTCTTTAAATCAATCAAAATTAATTCCTTGTTGAACAAGTTATTAATGGATTAACAGGGACGTTGATCGGTCTACATAGTATGGTGATGAATCATCCAACATACAAAGCAAAATATTTCGCTTTTTCAAATATTGGACTAATTCAATGCTATATCACGAAAGCAAACAGAGCCTGATTTTTCATAAACACATCAGCGCTTCCGGCACTGAAGGAGTTTTAAATTTCGAATCAACTTGGATATACCTGCTTGAGTTACCAGCAAGTCGCACTCAAATATTCACTATACAGCAAGCTTTTTGTTTTGAACTGATTCCTGGGTAGTCTTTCAAACCAGCATACATTCAATGCCATCTATCTTGGTTTCTTAAAATGATCTTGTAGACTTAAGAGATCTACCAATCATTGCAAAATTAACCGTTTATGCACACCTGCTCCTGCTTTGCACTTGGGCATGGCTGTGATCACAAACTTTCCAGCTCATGCTTATTCAAGCTATAAGTCACAACTCTATAATCCCATTTCATTTCACTACTCTATTTCACTACACTTACACCCACACAAACACATGTATCAAAACCATAATGGATCCTGCCTCGAAGAACGAATCTGAAATTGATACATATGAATCAGCTGAACCATTGGTTGCTGCCGAAAGTGATCATGAACTTTCAACGAATTTGATTTCGGGTCATATGCTGCCTCCTGGCTCTATGATCAACGGCAAAAAGATTCCTTACAAAAGCTTCAAGTACGTTTTATCCATTGCTTTGTGAAGTGTGATGTGCTAACATGATAATCCTTTTGCTTTATATGGTTATAGAAAGAAGTACTTAAAAATGGAAATGCAGTTCAACAAAGTCATGACAAAATCAGAGCATCTCTTCAAAGAAAAGCAGAAAGCGACCAAGATATTCAACAGGCTGTCTCGAGAAAACGCGTACGTATATTTTCGACTCATCTATATCTTGTATTTTTCTATCTTCTAACGTTATTGTAACAACTAGTCGGATATTGGATGTGTTACTAGCATTCGAAGAATCCGGCCATCTCAAGGATCCCTACCCTTCAATCAAAGATACTTCTTCCTCTCCCAAGACACAATTTAACGATGAATCAATATGGAACGAAAACGTTAAGCACCTCGCCCAGCTCTACTATGATGGGTTTGAGTACAGCAGTGACGAAGAAGAAGAGCCACTTGAGCGCAATCCTATGGGTTTGATTGAATGGCTGCGGCGGAATCAACCCACTGTGTTTACTCTTGAAGCACCTCCTAGTGAGCCTAAGAAGGCAACGCCTGCTAATACAAACAATAATAATAGCACATCCCCTACAGCAACCAAGAAGAAACCAGGGAGAAAGAGAAAGAGCACTGCTGAAGAGAAGGGTCCTTCAAAGAAAGCGAAAAAAGAGGAGTAGAACAATGTGAAGTCTTGTATTTATATCTATAATAATATTGATGATTGTTATTTATCGATCGTACCTCGAGTCGTAGTTTTGAACGTCGAAGAAATTGTATGTCTTGTGAATCTTTTATATCTAAAGACGCAAAGCTGATAAAAAGGTAGGCTATAACGAAGAATCGAGGAAGACACATGAAATCTGTGCTGAAGCCCCTGAAGCTCTTGAATGAGTATTGTGTATGTGAAATCAAATGCCGCTGTTGGCGGATACTTCATAGTGTACATAGGGCTCGAGAATACACTTGAAAATTGAAAAGTCTACGATAATCCCATTGAAATGGTTTTAAACTATTTCGACAGCAATTTGATATTCTGAAAGCAGCCAAGATTGGTGCTTTACAACAGAGTAATTGTAAATGATTTGTACAGTGCAGACGTACATTTTGTCAAGTACTAAAAGTGACTTTGTCTAAAAAACTTGTTACAATCTGAGTGTATTTGCTAACAATATATTTTGTGGATGTATTAGTTCAAAAGTGCATGATACTGTCAAAGAGTATCACAAGATATATGATGCTTGGTGTTATATTTACAGGCGTCAACCTTTAGTAATCGATACAATTCAATCTTCTCCATATCATATAGATCTTTCTGCACTTTCATATTCTCAGTTTCAATTGATACAACAAATCTGCCAACCAACATATGATATGAAAGCATTGAAAATGTCAAACGAAACGGAATTTGAAGACAAGCGTTATTCCGTATTGGATTTGAATAAGCCAAATTCTATTGAAATAAAGGGTAAGCTATCATTTAGTTCAACATCTAAAAGAGCGTAGACTGACCTGTAAATTTAGAAAGTCCTGTGCAAAGTATAGACGACCTGACTATCGGATATGAGGGACATGGAAAAACATACAAGCTGGTTTTCTTGGCCAACCATAGTGTCAGCCTTAAAGCCAAGGCACTTGCTGCATTGTTAGAGCACCTGTACAAGTCGAAAAACATACTCACAGCTAAACAGGCTTATGAAAGCTACAAAGCTCTTTTGCACAAAAATGATCAAGCGGAATTGACCAAAATTTGCGTCTGGATTCAAGACCAAGAAAGAAATAGCAATACAGAACGGAAAGAGTTAACAAACTCTTTTGATAAAGCATACAGAGATATGAAGAAACAAGATGTGATACGCTGGGGATATAAATTGGTTGAAACAACATTTGATATGGGATTGTTTGATGAAAATATTGGATATGTCAAAACGATAAAGGAATTTAATGATTCTGCATTGAGTGTTCTCGACACTGTTTATAACTCATTTCTCTGTGCCTATTTTATGGAAGACGATCGTTTCACAATCAGACTGGCAACGAAGCACTTTAATGATATTTGTCTTGAAGGTATAGTTAAGAACAAACCGAAAGAGACAATAATAGCTGTAATCATTGCTTTAACTGAAATCAGACTAGGAAATGTCCGAAGAGGCACCTGGTTACTGCTGTCTCTTGATTTTGCAGTTGTGGGCAAAAGCGCCAGAAATATCATAAGCATTCAAGATCTAGGCTTGTATATCTTATTGGGTGCGTTGGCCACTTTCTCAGTTCAAGAACTGCAATTCTTGCTTATGACGGATGATGCTTTTGACAATCTGAACAGAGTCAACAAGTTTGATCTAAAGGGCATTATTCTTGGCGTTATACACTGTAAGCCCCAAATAGTGTTGCCGTTTTTGCACAAGTATACTGCGGATTTCTTTTTGGACCCTATCTTGAATCCGCATATTAGATCAATCATGAACTCTGCTCGTCGCAGATGTCTCTTGCAGTATTTGAAACTTTACAGCGTCGTCAATCTTGAAAAGATGGCCCAAGAGTTTTGCACCCACAGTAAGCAAATAGAAGAAAACCTGCATGAGCTTAAAACAGAGGTGAATATAGATTTTTTGATTGATCAGAAAAGTGGAGTAAGTAATGACTACTTTGAAGAGCAAAGCATAGGTTGCTAACTGATAGGTTTTAGATTGTCAGAGTGAAATCAGAAGATGAAGTTAGCTCTTTGATGGAATGTATTGAGCACCTGGGTCAGAATATGAAAAATAGTTCCGAGGTATTGGGTGCTTCTCTCTTTTACCGTAGATCGCGTACAGTGCTTTCTGAAAGTGAAGAAGATTCCAATGCCGAGTGTTTCAGTGAAGATGATTTAAATAGCACTATGGGTACGGAGTTCAAAGACTAGCATTCAAAAAAAGTTGATAAACTCCCGGGCGACAAAGATGCGGACAAATGAGTAAGCCACAAACGACAAAAAGTCCATATTGCTTGTGTATAAAGCCAATTTTTCTTCTGTTACACAGTAAATGGTAAGTAACTATTACTTTTACAATTTCCATATTTTTAATAAAGCTGTCTTTGCTGCTGACATATAAAAGCTTTATAATATTGTTTTCTTACTTGTCATTGCAAAATAAGCAATACTGCGTTGTTGAAAAAATCACAGTTGTATTCAAAAGCCGACTACCTGCATTTTCGAAATAAAAAACCTGATTAAGGCAATATTATAAAACCCATAATATATTTGCAGTTTTCCGCCGACTATAATGTCACAATTAACCTAATCTCGAATCACACGGCAACGTCGGCCAGCGGCTGTGGCTTGTGATGATGCCTGGACCGCAGCGATATAGGATGAAACCATTAGCCTCCAAATGCCAATTTTTTTTTCAACAGCGTAAAATTTGTTTGGCCCTTAAACCAGGGTTTCATTTTGATTAAATGCTGCACAAATGAATTGAATGAGCCAGTGAAAATATGTTCAAACATTCAAGTCTTAGTTGGCAATTGATAAATCGAGCCCATTTAACAAATGCAAAAGCTGAAAGGGTTGCTTGGTTTGACTACCGCGTAAAGTTGATTTCAAGTTCTGTCAGTTTCTTTGCTCTGATTAATTTGTATGAATCCTTTTGCATAAATTGTGCTAGTTTCCTATTCAACCTCAATTTTTGAGTGTTTTTCTTCCGCTTGAAATAAGAATTCTTAAATTTTTCCGAAAACAGGCTCAGCAACTTTTAAAATTAACTATAAATTGGTTAAAGCATATTTTTGGGGGCGCAAAAACGACGTAAACTGCATAATGCTAGCATATTTTAGAGCTCTTTGTGTTTCTTTTTCATTTTGTCACTTCTTTAAACTATCGAACTTTTCTTCGCATTTATTTATATTTGTTCTTTTCTGACTTTTTTCTGTTATATCCAAATAGATTTTTGTGTACTAGATAGATAAGATGAGTTCTGGCAATCCTGAAAAGATAGATCCTGTTCTGGTGAGCGTCAATGAAGACGTGGGTATTCATAACCGATTCGGGAAACATGATGCTAAAGAGTTTTTGAAAACAGGTACCGAAATCACGACCAGTCCTATCAATGAACTTGACCACTCCAAATTCGCTCTAGATTCATCTCAGAGTTCACTCAGAGACACGGAGATTTCAAAGTCTTTTTTACGTCGAGGATGGACAAAAGTGCGTACAACTGTTGTAGAATATGGAAACTTTGTCGGTCCTGGGTTTATGGTGTCAGTTGCCTATATGGATCCAGGTAACTACTCAACTGACATCTCTGCTGGTGCTCAATTCAGGTTCAAATTATTATTTGTCGTTTTCCTGTCCAATTGTATTGCAGTATACCTTCAATCACTGGCTGTCAAGTTAGGGACAGTGACAGGCAGAGATCTGGCCCAAATCAGTCGTGATGAATTTCCGCGGTGGCTTAATTGGATTCTTTATGTTTTGGCCGAGCTTGCCATCATTTGTACAGATATTGCTGAAGTTATTGGTACTGCTATTGCGCTAAACATCTTATTGCATATTCCACTTGTTGCTGGTGTTGTGCTTACTATTGTCGATGTCATGATTGTGCTGTTGGCCCATCGTCCTGGGCAAAGTTCTATGCGAATGATTCGCGCTTTTGAGTATGGTGTCGCTCTTTTGGTTGTAGGTGTGGCCATCTGTTTTGCAATCATGCTCTCTAGAATTCCGCCAACTCCGGCCCGTGATATTTTTCTCGGCTTCATACCCAGTCCAACACTAGTCAGTGGTGATGCAATTTACGCTTCTTGTGGTATTCTCGGAGCTACTGTCATGCCTCATTCTCTTTACCTAGGGTCATCTATTGTTAAGCCTCGCTTGATGAATTATGATGTTGATAATGGAAACGTTGACAAAGCTCTTTTAGATGATATTGAAGAAGGATATTATGATAGATATAGACCTAGTCTAATGGCCATCAAATGGGCAATGAAATATTCCTTGGTAGAACTTGCATTTTCTCTTTTCACGTTTGCACTATTTGTGAACTCAGCTATCTTGATTGTTGCAGGTTCGAGTATTTACGGAACTGATCGTGCAGACAATGCCGATCTCTATTCAATTTATCAGACTCTTCAGGACCTTTTGGCAAGAGGTGCTGGTACTATTTTTATGTTAGCGCTACTGTTTTCCGGTCAATCCGCTGGTATTATTTGCACAATGGCTGGTCAGATTGTATCAGAAGGATATCTAAACTGGACCATGAAGCCATGGATGCGCCGACTCATAACACGAGCTATTGCAATTGTTCCTTGCCTTGTTGTTGCGGGTGCGGTAGGTAGACCTGGACTAAACCGGACACTGAACGCGTCGCAAGTAGCGCTTTCCATTCTACTTCCTTTTCTGATTGCTCCTTTAGTGTATTTTACCTGCAAAGCTCAAGTAATGACACTTCAGGCCGCCAATCCTCTGGATATGACACAGAAAACGGAGGACAGCATTTTATCCAATCAAATCACTAAATCAGCTGAAGAATCAAAAATAGAAACAAGTGTTAGAACAGTTCCAATTTTCGATACTTTCCGAGCAGGTCCTCCTCTAACTGAATCAGTTAATTTACAAAATGGCTGGTTTACTATGATTTTGGGTATTTCTGTTTGATTGTTTATCACAATCTTGAACGTTTACTTAATTGTCGCTTTGGCAGAAGGCAAGTCATGAAAAATCATTTTAAGGTTCAATAATTATCCCATCAATAAATGTGATAATCTTATCGTTTCTAAACGATCTAGCTATTCAACAATATTTATAAAAGATTTATCATTTATTCTTTCTAATGATATTAATACGTCTTGTACTAGTGAAAAGCAAGCAAGACGTATTTGGAAAGAAAATTTGCAAGTCTAAACAACCGCGTCTACCTAATATTTACTTGAATTTATAGAATCTACTTTCAATGCCAATTGCTATTAGAATTCTGATTGATTGAGGACTGCATCAGGCATTAAACGGGCCTGATCATCTCTAGTAGAATACAAAGTTACTGGAATATTGTTATTGCAAAGTACAGAATAATTGCGCTTCAAAAAACTAGTAAAAAACTGAGTTCTGTTTTAATATCATATCTAACATTTGCCAATCTATTTTGCTTGTTTTGAATACATGACAAATTCATCAGTTTTTGTACTTTGGAGTAACCTGAATTGAATCTGGATCAATTTTTACTGCTTTCGCGTCCGCAAGCTCTATAATTTGATAGTACTTAAAATTTACGACTTAGAGCACTTATACAATAAACTCTTCAAAGAGTGAACCTCTTCTGAAACATTTTTGAATGTTTCATTTTACCCCAATACCCGATCAACGTCGTCACAAATCATGCAAAGAGTTAAACCATTGACCTTTACATCCAAGTTCTCCACACTAGGCCCTCGATTGAGTCCGTTGACAACCACCACACTCAACGCATGGAACAACAAGTTGTCACAAGACCCTGTTACACAGCTCACCGGAACAGTTTTACAAAATTTAGGTCCCCAGAAACCGTTTGTGACAAGAGACGCTCGGGTCAGGTTATCGCCCACGTTCAACGTGACAGTACAGCCTGAGCTGAAATCCGTCAGAAACCAGAAACAGTCCGGGAGATGCTGGCTGTTTGCAGCATGCAACGTTGTTGAACGTGAAATTGCGAAAACTCACGGATCAACCGCGAAAGATGACGCTACTAAAAAGAGCTTGGAAGGCGTTGAGGTTTCAAAAAGTTACTTGTTTTTCTGGGATAAGCTTGAAAAAGCCAACTGGTTTTTGGACCAGATTTCGGGTTTGGACCGTAATACATCTGAGGGTGATGTGGATGGAAGACTGGTTCAAACAATGTTGAAGGAGCCAATCTCAGACGGCGGACAGTACGATATGTTTGTGAACATTATCAACAAGTACGGATTGATTCCAAAAGAGCTTTATCCCGAGTCGCATAGTTCTGAAAGCTCAAACCACATGAACGAGATTCTCACTACTCATCTCCGGAGTGCCGCTCGTGAAATTCTCGAAACCGACGATCCTGCTCTTAAGGCCAGTTTGAAACAAAAGTACATTGAATCCTTCCATCGATTACTCAGTATGTTTTTAGGCACTCCACCAGATCCTGATGTTCCTTTTGAGTGGACTTTCCAAGACGGCGAACAAACTCGGACTGTGATCACTACACCTCGATTCTTTGCTCCCCAGCAGCAGTACGTTTCGCTTCTCAACGATCCTCGTAACCCCTACAACAAGCAAATCCAAATTCCTCGGCTGGGTAACGTAGTTGGCCAGCGGGCTGTTCACCATGTCAACGTTTCCCCGAAACCATGGAATCCCTAGCCATTGCCTCGTTGAAAGCCAACCAGCCCTTATTTTTCGGAATTCAAACACCATTCAACCACGACTACGGGTCAGGTCTAATTGATCAAAAAGTCTGGTTGCGCGAGCAATTCCAAGTCAATGCCCCCGAAGCCATGACTAAGGCTCAACGACTCAAGTATGGTGAAAGTTGTATGACACATGCAATGGTGCTAAGTGCCGTTCATTTGGACAAAGATAACAAGCCTGTGAGATGGAAAGTCGAAAACTCGTGGGGCGATAAGGCGACTGGCCATAAGTTTGGGTTTGTTATGGGTGCTGAGGGATTTAAAGATGAGGTTTATCAGATTGTCGTGAATAGAAATTTGGTTCCTGAAGATATCTTGAAGGTATGGGATGGTGAAGCTGATGTAAACCTTCCACTATGGGATCCTTGTGGAAGTTTAGCCAACTAGATTGTTTTTGTTAGAATTTATTGTAAATAGTATAAACTCCAGCAGTTTCACTGCATAATATAATTGTATTTGGTAGACTCAACCAAACTATCCTTGACCTCCAACCCTCTATACTTTTCTCTGTACAATCAATACAGGCCAAAATGTCTGCCATACGACATGATCTCAATCTGACTACATTTTCCTGATGCAATTTCCGCACCTATGAAAGAACCCACATCTAGACATATTTATGAGGAAACATATCACAAGATATACAGCAATTGACAAATAGAGATATTATCAAAGTTGTGAAAATCCAAAGTCAATGGTGAGTTTATTCTTGAATTTAAAAATTGCATGTGTACCTAAAGTGATCAATATCACGAATTGATATGGACTCAAGCTAGTAAAGCGCAACACGCTTTTCTGTAGCCAGCATCGATTGTATTGATAACAGGGAATACATATGCGTATATCAAGTTATAGTGTACATAATAAGACCTTGAGTAGATTGCCACAATTTACAACCGCAAATCATTGAAAAGATCGATTTTAACATGCAAAACACTAATATTGTTTATCAAAAAGATAAACTGAATAGTCGAGAAGCAGCCAATTTCAATTCTAGCAGACTGAACAGTTTATCAAACCCCTCACCTGGCTGCTTCCCAGACTGACCCAGCACCAAAGTACGATAGATCAAGCTTTGATTTACTATATTATAGATTATGTTGAACGGTATAGAGTAAAGGTTGAGGTGTTTATAGATAAGTTGATGAGGATATCAATACTGATAACGCATTGATCAGAGATAGACACGTATACACAACTCAATTGAATGCTGGAGATACGCATATTTCTACGAAAGTAAGCAATCTGAGAAGGTTGATGAAATTGGCGGAGTCTTTGTCTAGATACTAATTCAAGGTTGCGCCATGGATCACCACGAAGAGACTACACATCTTTGTAAGCATTGTGTGTACATAATATTATGAACCCTAATCAATGAGTGTTTGATTACACCTGTACATTGTCCTGGACCTGATTCAACCCAACCGACATTTTGAAGAGGAGAATGGACCCAGAAAAGCAACAGGTCACCGGACTCAACATCCTTGTTTCGTACAACACCCACGATAACATTCTACCAAGGTTCGGAACGACGATGCAAACGATGAGCATGAATGTATACGAAAACAAACAAATAGCTTGGACAGATCTACAATTGGAGTGTACTATGCACTTGTATGAACATGACCATTCTCCTCACGCCTTTCTGAACAGGCAATCAATGCATAATTTCGGCCTCGGTGTGTATTTTGTTTTGGTAGAAGCAAGCAGTTGACGACTTTTGTCGTTCCTGATGATTCAATGCCAGCCGAGCCTTTTTCACGATCGTCAATTTTGGGCACTTCAACCGATGCGGCGGCCTCGGTTGCGCAACTGTTGTTGTGTTTCCTCCTCTCCTCAAAAAAGGGTCTCCTGAGAATTGTGTAACCATGCTGAAATGGCAGTGATTCTGTTTCAGGATGAGCTTTATTTCCAAACCTAATTTTCACTTTCTCCCAGTCATTTATTAAAGCTGCAGTTTGTGGGGTTCAACAACATGGTTTGGACGGCGCTTGTATGATATAATAATATCACGATTATCACCTAAAGCAAGCAATCATGCCTGAATCGCTTTTGTTTAATTGTGAATCTGGGGTGTGTGTAAGTGGTTCGCATGAATCTTTTCATAGTCGTAATAATGAAATGTCTTTTATCTAGAGATTGGACAGTGTCTCATGCTGATAACAGGTCCATCACCACTTGCGGGCATTTGCAAATGGGTTTTGGACTCAATGTACAGCATGAATATCTTGATTACATTAGAAATCAATGGTGTGTTATGTTACCCTGATCAACCGCAACATTGAACTTGTACCATCGTCGTCATGGCAATGCCACATTCGACGTGTTGTGGAATGGCCATGACGACACCACAACCACAACTGTAATGATGTTGTGGCCCTTATCATCAACCCCATTGGCAAAGTGGCTGGTCATATGACCCAGAGCCACTCCTACCTGTACATCCGCAATCAGCCAAAAATGTACAGTACACCTGTAATGCCAACTCAATTATACCACTGTACAAATGGCCGCACCTGAATACAACTGATACTAAGGCAATCACTCAATTGATTTGGCGTGGGTATACACATCCACAGGCCTGATTTATCATGCTGAGCATTACTTGCTTCCGGAGTAGATACGTGCGGGCACTCAGAGTCCGTTTATCAAGTCTTTCAATTGCATTGCTCTCCTCCAATAAACATCTTTTTCCGAGGCTGATGTGGAATGGCAAGGCAGGATTGAGCATGGCCTGAGGTATATAACGTAAGCATCTATATATTACATAATAACGGGGTATGCTCAAACGTGTGTAAATTTCTTTTTTAATAGAATGAGCAATTGTCAAAAAAAAATCCTGGGGTAAAACTAAAAATATTTTAGTTGCTTGTTATTTTGTGTTAATTTATTAAACTTGTTTGCATACAATCTGCTAAATATTGCTAAATACATGGATTGCTTACACCCGTGAATTGACTGATTACATGAGTAATTCTTATTAGGTAATCAGTAGTCTAGCCGAAAAAGAAACCAAAAACCTTGTTTTCTGACTATTTTTTACGAGTATGACAGATTCCCCGGATACTTTTCAGTTAATTTTTTTTTTCTATTCCTCAAGTATAAATAATCATTGACTCCCCCCAGATTCCTTTCTACCAAAACCAAATTTACATCCATCTTCCTATCACACTTGCGAAAGTCTTTTAATCAACTAAACAAACACACACACACACACAATTACAATTTTTACAATGCAGAAATCGTTTATGACCAGAATGTTCAAGTCCGCCTCGCGCGCACTTTCTCACAGCATCAGCAGCCCTGCTGCTGCAAGCAGTGCGATGAAGCCCATGTCTGCCACTGCGTCTGCTTCGCCTGTTGTCGAGGCCGCTGCTAGAGAGTTCAAGTCTGTGTCGCGGCCCTCTTTGAGAATGCGCATCATTGTGGATGCCAGAGGAATTGTGAGAACACAAGAGCTGTCTTCCATCCGACCTGTTTCAATTGCCAGATTCCACACTTCTGCTGTGAGAGCAAACGAAGAGCCATTTGAGCAAACTGTAGAGACTCAGAACGAGGTCAATGTTGTTTCATCTACTCCGCCTGCTAACGCAGAACCCGCTGAGGAAGAAGTGAGCTTTGAAGTTGGAAGCGTGCACTCCAATGCAGACGTTGAGGTCTCAACTCCTTAGAGACTGACAGGATTTTTCATGATTATCATTATCTTTCACGATTTCTTGTTTACGACCTGTTTTTTACGACTCTTATTTCACTTAACTATCCTCAAATTTGTCATGCTTTTATTCATTCATGTCCAGTTATAATTTCCAATTATGCCCTGTGTAAATGTCAAGCCTAAATGCCAATATTTTTTTTTTCTCATTATTATTTTGTAGTCTCTGTACTTTACAGTGTTCGGAACAGCTTGCGTTCTGTAAATTTTCGTGAGTCACTCGGGAGATAACCCATTTGCGCTCATTCTCGTAATCTGGCCCCACGATATCTTTGTTTTGTTTCCTGAAACATTGATTAGAGACATGTGACTTTTGTTTTGGAAGTTCCCCGAGAGAATTTGGGCTGCCGAGGCCGAGGAAAGAGTCATTGTGGACATGGTACACACTGTATGATCCAAACTGTGCCGCAAGATCACAAAATGGTAGTAAGCATTCATATGAAGAAATAGAACTTGGGACGGAGCTGCATATGAGTCTTTTGTATCTTTGGGTCCAGCAGTGTAGGTGCTAGTTGAGATAAGAGAAACTTTGATGGGGTTTGAGTGTGGACATGATTGGTTAAAATAGGAAATTACAAGTTGGAATTTTATTCAACAGTTATGAAGAAAGGCAAGAAGGCACAATGGCAAATAACGTAGTTGATTAAAGCAGAAATAATACCAACTTTGTTGATTGCTGTGGTTGAACCGGATTGTTTTTAAGATCTATATAGCGTGTTATTATTTACAGATTGATTTCGATTCAATGATCAAAGGATGTATATTGTTCCATGTGTCTATCAAATGCTGTTAGGTGTTGGTGTTGAGCATATTTACACCGATACTGTCATTGTAGCTAATGTCGTAACTCCAAACCTCCACCCCAACATCACCATGTAACACACCTCATAATACTTGCAACAATAACATCATGAACGTTCTTAACAGCCTGTCCAATAATCAACATAAAAACCCATTAATCTTGAATCCCTTCTAGCTTTCGTTTCCTACTTCACGACCACTAATATTTTTTTGAAATCTTGTGTATTGAAGTTCATATTCTACAATGTTGATTTCAATTGCCCTCACCGCTTTTCTCAGCACACTCGTTTCTGCCGAGACCCAAGTCACTTCCGAAACTCTTGACTTTCTTGTTCCAGTCTCCAAGTACACACAAATTGCGTACTGCATTTCGCAGACCGCTAACGGGATTCAGCCCCCGTTTCAATGCCAATTTGGATGCGACGAGTTCCCACAGACCGAGCTGGTCTACAACTGGTATGACGGGCCTGGGCTTACGGAGCGCATTTCGGCTGGGTTCTTGGCTGCCGACCACGAGCGTAAGTGGCTCGTGATGGCGTTTAGAGGCGCTCAGTCGTCTTCGGATCTGTTTCATTCAACACAATTTGTCCTGGATGGGTACGAACCGTATGGCGGATGGCCTGGTGCCGACGGGGCCAAGTGCGAGGAGTGCCGTATTCACCGTGGTATTTTAGAAATGTACAATCGAACAATGCATGCGATTGAACCCGAGCTTTTGACTCATTTGCAGGATCCGATGTATGAAGGGTACAGAGTGATCTCAGCGGGTCATTCTTATGGAGGTGTACTGGCGTCACTTGTAGGTGTCCATTTGACCTTGAACGATGTCCCCAACACTGTTGTTTCCTTTGGCGCGCCCAAGTACGGCAATCAAGCCTACGCTGACTGGTTTGACCAACTTTACTCTGTCCCTGCCAGCGAGACTCTATCTGACGATACTATGCAATCCAGCACTGTATTCCGCGTGACCAAGAAGAACGATGCGTTTGTGCGTCAACCCCCGTTCCAAAACTATCAACACCACTCTGGCGAAATCTACATTTCCGTCGACGATAGCGAAGACCCCCGCGTCGAGACTGTTTTCTACTGTGACGCGCAAAGCGATCCCAACTGCTCGTCCAAAGACATGAGCATGCGCGACTCGTTTAGAACGTTTCAACACAACCATTTGCACTACTTTACAAACCAACACCGATGCAGCACTATGATTAATAGAAACAACAATAACAACAGAGAGGCTGTGGCGTCGGCTGTTCAGTCGCTGAATGAGAATGTTGGCTCTAATGTGCTGGGGTTTTTTTCGAATAAGTTTTCGTGGTGGGGAGGATCTGCGGCAGTTGAAGAGGACAGTGAAGTCGAAGAAACCGAAGATGTTGAAGATGTTGATTCAGAAAAGACCGACTCTAATGAGGACCCTGAGTCTAAAGAAGATTCCGGTTCTGAGGAGGACCCCGATTCTCAAGAAGAAGCCTCTTTACAAGGCGAATCCAATGAGGACAACAAGTAGACGCTTGTAATAAGGTGTACAATTTGTATAAACCATGTTCTCCTGATGCAAATCATTTTTCCTTATCGATTTTGTTCCTGTTTTGCTGTAAATAGTACAATGGCTAGCTTGTTGTTTGATAAGAGTAGATAGTGTGATGTTTATACCTCATGCTATTAATGAAAAGTTTACTAGTGAATAAACTAACACAAGCTCGACATACGCGTCCACAAGATTGTCAGTGGTGTCAATTAGATACACAGAATTAGTAGCATGAAAACACAAAAGCTGTCATAAATAATTATCTAAAACCAGCAACAAATCAATAGATTCTAATTGCAATTACAAATTATGTCATTCTAATGTGTTTTTGCCTACATGTACAAAATAAATACAAAAACAAGTGCTGATGATAAAATAAATATAGCTGTGGTTTTGATATGTCGGCTATCTAGGTTGTTTTTTAGAAGTGAATGATGATATCTGTATAAGATCAAGAGCAATGAGAAGAGTGGCATATGATTCTGCACTTTTGTTGACAATGGCTACTTCCTCAAGCGTCTTGCTAATAGTTGGAACGTTTACATGAAATTCAATTTGTGGACAAAGTACGATTTATTATTCATGAGTCAATCGTATGGTGCACTTCCTGATTGCTCCGTTTACGAAATAATTGTCAACAAGACTTGATTATATTTGGTGTTTGTGTGAACCCCCTTCATAATATCTAATAATTGGCACTCTCCAGTGTAAGGAAGTTGAAGAACGGCTGATTTATTATAGTTTTAGGGTGAGAAAATCGGTTGATTTTTTTTAAACCTCTCTCTTGTTCCGGCAATAGATCTACAGGAGGAAGTTGCTATTAGCAAATAACAATAAAAATGATGAAAATAAATATAATAAAATAAAAAATGCTCCAGCCAATTAAAAAACAGGGGATGATTCAATTGCATGGTGTATATATTAAGAGACAATGCATTACATCAGGTTGAATGAGCGAAGATTAGTCCTTCTTGTGGTTGTACTTGTCGTTCCAGAACAAGGTCTTGTCACCATCGCCCCAGAAGAACTTTGCAGTTCTAACGTTTTGGTACTCGTACTCGGGCTTATCGCCGGTCCAAGGGTGTTGGGCAAGGTGGTCCCAGTGGGCGAATTCGTTCTTGAACACAAAGATAGAAGTAGCGGCGACAACGGGCGCAACGACGAAAATCGAGATCTTCATCCAAAGGTCAGCGCTGGACTTGGAGTGCTCAATGGTAGCGTTCTCCAACTCGATGAAGGCCTTGCCGGCGGCAGGGTCGGCGGGGTAGGTGAAAGCGTTGCGCACCTTGCCGGCCTCAGAAGCGTAGCGGCGAATAGAGGCTCTGGGAGCAGAGCTGCGGAGCATGGCACGAGAAAACATGTTGTGTATATGGTGATGATGAATGCGTGTGGTGATGGAGTAGTTACAAAATAAAAATGAGATGGTGCACAACAAGCAAATAAAGAGTGGGAAAATTAAAAGTCAAATTCGGCCTGATCTCTCTCTCTCTCTAGCTGCCGCTGCTGGCAACAAAAGAATGATTTTTAGTGGCTGGAGAGAAAGGGCCCAGATTATGTAATACTACGGGGGATACAGTTGTCGAGTAGGCACCACTCAAACACAGCAATGTGTTAAATATGCTAGCAGAGACAAGTGAGCTCACAAAAGAATCAAAAAGACATGCAAATGGACATGGGCACTGGTGGCAAAAGGCAATGAAGAAAGCATAGCAGTGTCCAGTATTTTGGTGAATGCCTGGTCAATGAAATGGTAGCGTCTCGAGAAAACAGAAAAACAAAAAAGACAAGCCCCGGAGTTGAACCTCAATATTTAGCAGTTATTATAGCAGTATGATATGAGGTAATTGTTGACTAAGATCACGACGGGACAATCGGATCTCGGTGCACTTAAATTAGGCTCAGGAACCGGTGCTTGAAACTATACGGAACAACTGGCATCCAACAACAATTTTTCACATACGCCGAAAACAAATGCATATTCATGACTGCATACGGAACTATGTATTAACCAGCTGCATTGCACCATCAACTGACATCTAGTCTTGCTCTCCTGGTAGGTGTTGCTAAAGCTCATAGCAACTTAAGAAAATTTCCCTCTGATACGCGGCTCTCATTGGCTGGCCCGCGATCTATCCAAGCAACCAATGAACGCGCAGAACACACTCTTGGTGCACTGAATGTTTTGATGGTTGTGTCTTTAAGTGCGCAAACATGGTGGGCACCATTGACAATTTCAAACTTGCGTTAATAAGCGCCTGTACATTTCCTTAGTCATATAGTTTAGTTGTCCGCAATAGTCCAAAATTTTATTCCTCTGAATTTTCACTGAACAGCACTCCCTCTCTCTCTTTTCCTTTCCCTTCTCTCCTCCCGCATCACTATTCTTTTCTAAAGTACCATTCTCTTCACAATGTTGCGCACTGTCTTACGCCAAACCGCTGCTGTCTCTGCCAGAAGAGCTGCTGTTGCTACTGTATGTCTATCGTTAACCAATTGGGCTATCATGATGGTCTTGATGAGTGTAGTGCTGTTCATGTTCATGCTCTCACGCTAGCCTGCCTGCACGCCTACTCTCGATCATCTGCCCTGCCTGCCGTACAATACTAATCAATTGCTTTAGCCTGTCGCTGTCAGAGGTCTTGCCTCTGCCAAGGCTGCTCCCACTGAGGTCTCTTCCATCTTGGAGGAGCGTATCAGAGGTGTCTCTGGCGAAGCCGACCTTAACGAGACTGGTCGTGTTCTTTCCGTTGGGTATGTATAGTTTGATCTGATTGGCTGGCACAACTCTAAATTCTATGCTCGAGAAAAAAAAATGTCACCAGTACACCACTTGCTCTTTCAGAACACATACTAACGCAACATCTTGTACAGTGATGGTATCGCCCGTGTTTTCGGTCTTAACAACATTCAAGCCGAAGAGCTCGTTGAGTTCTCTTCCGGTGTCAAGGGTATGGCCCTTAACTTGGAAGCCGGTCAAGTCGGTATTGTCTTGTTCGGTTCCGACAGACTTGTCAAGGAAGGTGAGGCTGTCAAGCGTACCGGTTCTATTGTCGACGTTCCTGTCGGACCTGCTATGTTGGGTCGTGTCGTCGATGCCCTTGGTAACCCCATTGATGGTAAGGGACCTATTGAGACCACTGAGAAGATCCGTGCCCAAGTCAAGGCCCCCGGTATCTTGCCCCGTCGTTCCGTCCACGAGCCCATGCAAACTGGTCTCAAGTCTGTCGACTCCCTTGTCCCCATTGGACGTGGTCAACGTGAGTTGATTATTGGTGATCGTCAAACCGGTAAGACCACCGTCGCTGTTGACACCATTCTTAACCAAAAGAGATGGAACAACGGTTCTGACGAGTCCAAGAAGCTTTACTGTGTCTACGTCGCTGTCGGTCAAAAGAGATCTACTGTTGCCCAACTTGTCCAAACTCTTGAGCAACACGATGCCCTCAAGTACACCATCATTGTCGCCGCCACTGCTTCCGAGGCCGCTCCTCTTCAATACATTGCTCCCTTCACTGGTTGTGCTATTGGTGAGTGGTTCAGAGATAACGGCAGACACGCCCTTATCATCTACGACGATTTGTCCAAGCAAGCCGTTGCCTACAGACAAATGTCTCTTCTTTTGAGACGTCCTCCTGGACGTGAGGCTTACCCCGGTGATGTCTTCTACCTCCACTCTCGTCTTCTTGAGAGAGCCGCCAAGATGTCCGAGGCTTTCGGTTCCGGTTCCTTGACTGCTTTGCCCGTCATTGAGACCCAAGGTGGTGATGTCTCTGCTTACATTCCCACCAACGTCATTTCCATTACCGACGGTCAAATTTTCTTGGAAGCCGAGCTTTTCTACAAGGGTATCAGACCCGCTATCAACGTCGGTCTTTCCGTCTCCCGTGTCGGTTCCGCTGCCCAAGTCAAGGCCATGAAGCAAGTCGCTGGTTCTCTCAAGCTTTTCTTGGCTCAATACCGTGAAGTTGCCGCTTTCGCCCAATTCGGTTCCGATCTTGATGCTTCTACCAAGCAAACTCTTGCCCGTGGTGAGCGTCTTACCCAGCTTCTTAAGCAAAAGCAAGCTGCTCCTCTTGGTGCTGAAGAGCAAGTCCCCGTTGTTTTCGCTGGTGTCAACGGTTACCTTGACAACATTCCTCTCTCCGATGTTGGCAGATTCGAGTCTGAGTTCCTTGACTACCTCAGATCCTCTGAGCCTGAAATCCTTAACGCTATCTCTGAGAAGGGTGAGCTTTCCAAGGACTTGTTGGCCAAGTTGAAGGAGGCCACTGCTTCCTTCTCTGCTTCTTTCAACTAAATTGTTTTTTAGAAGAGAGAAATACAAAGAAAAGTAGATGAAGCTGTATTATTTTTGTCTGGAGTGTTTTCAAGTAATTCATGAAAGAGAAGGGTATATATGTAAAAACGGATACAATAATAAATACATTTACAATATGCATATATTTGTGTGGTTTGTAGAGAGTTGGAGGTTTGGATGGAACTCAACTAAGGGGAGGTGTTGGGTAATTTGGCGATATAGGTGTGTGAAGACTTGGAGTGGCAGAGAGTATGATGTTAAGAGACTGTAGAAATTGTACAAGTGTGGCGGTCATCATTGTAGAGAATTAATAAGTTTTCGGTATAGAATAGGAGTCTAGCAGAGAGTTGGTCAAGATTGATCACCACATTTGTAAAACCCCGGAGCATTTTTGAATCAATGTTGCTTTTTCAAATACTGTAATTGGATAGTTTTTTATTTATTTTTTTCAAAATGGGGTTTTAGAGCTCATCGAATGTGTGACGAGTAGATGTAAGTATGTTTACGACTAGATTGTGAGATTGGATACATCTTGTTTGGCTCCAAGTATACAGTATGGATTGGGGGAAAAGTGTACATTAGTTTGTAATTTGTAGTTGATTTGCGAGTGTTTCTTTTCGGAAACATTTGGCTGTTTGATAAATAAACGCAGGTTGAAAGAAGGAAATAGGGGTTGTTGAGGAGGTCGTTGTGTACTAGGACAGCTTGGTTCATTTGTTTTTGACGGTGGAAAGTGGATGGTGAAAACTACAGACGAATGGATTTGACGAAACCTGTTGGGAATTGCAGGGACCAAATACTTTGTCTTGAACTCGACGGGAACTATGATATTTACACAGGGATACGTATTGACGGTTCCCCGAATCTCTTTAGATTATTTCATGTCGGCAAATTGGTGTGGCTTCACAACGTCTGTGGATTCTTGAAAAGTGTGTGATGGAGTCTGGGGTTGTGTACACACATAGACTGGCTACCTGGTCACAGTGTTTTGATTTGGAAAGCTGTCTGTAAACATGCTTGCGAACACGGATTGTATTTTTCCCTTCACTTTTGGTTTTCATTTCATAATATGTACACATTCTGGAATGACCAAACACCAGTGAGTTTGATATGTGTATTGTTTGTTATTGTAATTGTGTTTTGGAGCGCGCAGTGACTCACGGTAAAGATTTGTAAAAAAAACATGAAATGTGATTGTACTTGATCTGTTTTAGCAGAAGGATAAGAGGACAATGTGATTAAGAACATGATCCAGCTGGAGTACACATACACCAAAGGTTTTCGTTCTACAAATCATTAATACTTGAACCATGAGATCATCCAAAACCATCATGACAGAACAGGCCCAGGATCATGTCCATGAACACCGGCCATCCGCGTACCGAATTCCAAACACAAAAGAAAACAACCTAGGCGTTGTGCAGATATACATTAAACGATAATATGAAAAATAAAAAGGGTTGCAAGAGGGTTTGAAAGCAGACAGGCTGCTGTTGCCGATCGGCGAAGAAGAGAGGCTGCCAGACCCGGAGTGCATCGTTTGTACACAATAATAATTATATTGCATGCTTTAGTTCAGCGGTATTTATGTGTGCAGGGCGGAAGCTGCAAAGGCCTTTTGTGTGTGTGTAAATCTCTCCGGATACACCTGCTCTATTTGATATTTCAAGTATACAGCACTATTATTTGCTCTGTATTCCTGGGAAAGCGGACGCCTTGAAAAAAATACATAAAAAGAGGCTTTAATTTAATCAGAATGTGCAGAGTGTTCCAGGAATAGAGCAACTCCAATAAAGGCCCATTGAGTTTGGCGTTGCGAAAGACTTGATTTTCTTTACGAATGAGATGTGTGTAGAGCACGCTGAAACAGGATTACACAATCATCAAGATTTACACATGCTCTCATTCACCCCAGATACGCACGGTGCGGCGTGGGAAAAAAGCCAAGAAGGCATGTGGATGTACATCCAAATGAGAAACACACAAGATGGTTTACAATGTTTGTATGTTTTCTTGCCAATGACATCCCACACAAATGTACACACAAACTTGGCTTTATTCCGGAATGGAACCATTCACGAAAAGATGCCATTTGCATCATGTATCCCCCCCGCCCAGTTGTGCTCGCATCACATGCCCACCGCACAAACGAAAAAAAGCAAGAAAGCATGTGTGTACAGCTGGAGATCACCACATTTCCTTAATGACTCTTCTATGGAGATGGAGAATGAACAGGGACAGTGTTTGTATCAACAGTGGTGGTGAGTTTGTTTGTTTGTTTTTCAGGGAGAAAGATGGGTCATATTGATTCTCATACATAAACACACTGATTCATACGATTGGTGAGTGGATCCTGGGTGTCTGATTGAATCAAAAGCGTCTCAACAACCAAACCTGTCTTGTTCTATTCTTCAAAAGTCTTATAAGAACATGAGAACAAAAAAAAACATTTGGTCTTGAGCTGGACCACAATCATGTGTGTATTGTACTATTCCAATCACAAATCAGTCTTTATTTTCTCATGGGAGGTTTCTTGCATCTGGTTTAGACCAAGGCCTATTGTGTGTTTATATATTTTTAGTTACAAAGTCTGCTAAATATCATGGCACCAGAGTGTGCACGGCTGATAGCGTCGATGTGAGCATTTTGTACATGGCTGTCATTCCCACTGGAGCAAACAGAAGCATGCGAATCAGCGTAGATTAGTGTATTTTCATGAATCGTTAAAAGTGTATCGGTCCATGATAAACAGCAAAAACTGTACAACAACAGAAAAAGGTTGCCAATGTAAACTCATTATTATTATTATTATTATTTACAACTGTAATTGTTGTTTAGTGCGCATTTGTTATTATTTAAAGGAAAACGGGTAAAGAGTACACAGTGCATACAGTGAACAATGTTAGGCTTACCCAACGGTGCGTTACGTTCCGGGACAATCTACTCAAAGTAGTTACAATCGCGATTGGTAAAATTTCCCATATTTTACTAACTAGAAGTTACTTCCCGAATATTTATACACTAGAATATTTTCATTCCCAATAATCCTATTGGTCATGTGCGTGGCATTACCCTGACGGGTCTGTCTGTGCGGCTCGCTCATCAGGCTCCGCCTGACACACCCCGGGACCCCCGTCTGCCAAGACGGTGGGCACTCTTACAACCAATGCAAGAGTCGGACAGGAACTCGGACCTATCCTTAAAACCGGTCCATCTCAGGTCCGGTGAATCAACGACTTAAACAGGTCAACCGGGTCACCGCCGCGGCTGATATGATTCACCCTAATGCCACCCCGGGACGCGCGGTCCCACAACTAAATCCAAAAAATTGTGTACCTCGCGTTCACAACACACCAGTGAGATGCTGATGCTAACTATCATCAGTGCTTGCTCATCGCAGATACAAGCCCACACTCACCCCGGTTCTCCCGTTCGATTCCAACGACAAAACCATATTCATAACAAACATTCAGCGCTCTCGCTGAGACCAGGAAGTAGACACTTATCGCCAGTTAGATTTTTGTTGACATCAATTTAAACATCAACCTTGAGACAGAAGACTGGTGAAAAAAAGAATCTGCGCGATGCAGATGCAGAAAAACAACACCAGCACTTTCATGCTCCGTAGACACCAGCACATAGCTGCAATGCCAACGCCATTATACCGTAACTCCTGGAGTCAGTTTAGCAGTTCCCAGCTCGACAACAATGGTCTCTGGCAACCCTCACGGTACCTTAACGGGCTCTCTAAACGAGGATTATGGCGCGCCCGACCAGTAATATTATACTCTGCTATGCCCCAGCTATTACGCGGGTCACAACAGGGAGCACGAGGGAATACTCGTACTAGCCTTCTTTAGCTGTTCTAGACAGTTCCTTTGAGGCAAAGGCAGCCTCTCGTGCCAACCGGATATCCTAGATTGAGACAACCATTGAACTCATCCGTCAGAAAAAAAACACAAATCATCAGTGTAGGTCCGCAATATACAGGTAAACCACACAACACCGAGACTTTCTAGCTTCTGTTGACACGCATCTCCCACCACTTAGGCCCCGTTTCAACGTGTACGGACCCTCCATGATGGTGCTAGGCGCATCGTTCTCCTCCTCCTATTTTCAATTCGCTGCCAGATACTGATCCGTATCGTCGCGGGTGGAGAGTGCAAAGTCTTGCTAACGATGACCTACAGTGGACGGTTCTTCATCTTCCTCCAATTTAAATACGCTTCCAGGTACTGTCATTCACTGGCGCGGGAGGGGCCCTATTTAACTGCGCTTCAGGTACTATCATTCCCTGACGCGGGGTGCCAAAAATCCCAAACTGGGGCCCACTATTCTCTTCTTTTCAACTGCTTCGAGCAGCTTCTCGGAGGCGAAGGATACCTTAATTTCCCCGAGAATTCCTTTGGTTTCGATCCCAAGCTTTTCTTCTTTTCGACTGCATGTAAACAGCTGCTCGGAGGGGAAGAATACCCTATTTTTCTCGAGATTGATTTTCGGTTGAGATAAAAATCGCCATCAACCATCAGAAAGGTAGTTGGTGAACATCCGCGCTGAGCAGACCAAAAATAACCACCAAAACCATTTCTGTTTTCGTAAACACCAGTCAGAGACAGTGCTCACCCCTATGTACCAACTCCTCGAACCCATGTATTCGTTCCCCAAAGCACGAATTAATTCGCAAACGAAGACGTGATTCTTGGGTTAATGCAATTGTTACGCTTCTCTCAAATAATATTATGCTCTACCGCGACCGGACTATCATTCGAGTCACAGCTTCAAGCACAAGGGAATACTCAATGCGCGGTGTCTGTTGAGTAGGGCGTCAGTGTTAATAGTCTACTCATTCCGAGTCACCTCTCACTCCTCTCTCAAGATGCATGCTACATCTGTCGCGGAAAGAACCCTCCGCGACGACGCTTACCGCTAACCAACTGCACGATACCTTAACGAACTCTCTGTGCTAGACATCTGACGAGCCCGGATGGTCAAGAGCCATACGCTGACAATAACTCTTCGAAAATCCGCAAGCTAGCGACCAGGCTTTGGGTCGGCCCAACCACTTGCTTCAGCAAACGCAACAACCACTGTTCCAAACATGTCGGACCAGTAGCACACCAAGGAGGGAGGCTTGAAGCCTCCCAAAAAATGACTTTTAATCTGTTAGGCTTACCCAACGGTGCGTTACGTTCCGGGACAATCTACTCAAAGTAGTTACAATCGCGATTGGTAAAATTTCCCATATTTTACTAACTAGAAGTTACTTCCCGAATATTTATACACTAGAATATTTTCATTCCCAATAATCCTATTGGTCATGTGCGTGGCATTACCCTGACGGGTCTGTCTGTGCGGCTCGCTCATCAGGCTCCGCCTGACAAACAACAATGAAACAGAAACAGAAAGAAAGAATAAAAAACACCTCAGCTATATCGAGAAGTGTGTGTGTCTAAGTGGGTATTTGGATGTGTTTGGAATCAGACACATTCAAGATTTGTGAAAGAAAGACAAGACAAAAAAAATAAGGGGGTAAGGAGGATTATGAAAAAAAGTATTTGTTTTTAAATTGAAAATGTATCCAATTACAATGACAACGGTGATGTTGTCCCTGACATTACAAATGTTGTTGTACAACAACATCTGTGTAATGGTAGATTATATTTTGGGGTAGTAGTACAGTTGTAGCATTACATTACATTGTACATGTCCCCCATCCCAAAACAAGAAACAGACATGAAATACAAAAAAAAAAATAGTACAAAACCTTAAACCAGCAGTTTGTTTTCTTTTCTTTTTTTTGATAATTCCCAAATGCACATAAAAGTTTTCCGTTTCTGTGCACTTTCCATCCCATTGCGCCTTAGCCTGTGTGTATTTCCTTACCCTGTGTAAGCAGATAGTTGTGTTCTACAGTATGTACATACTGTGTAGATGTGCACACATTTTGGAGATATATTCATATCCGTGGGATGGATGCAATGAAATGTTTTCTTTTAAACAAGTGATGAGTGTTGTGCTTGTTCAACAAAACAGAGAGGTATTTGAGTCTGAAGTGAAAAAAAATAAAAATAAGTGTGAAACTTTTTTGGGTTTTTTGTTGGAAAAAAAAAAAAGCCTTCAAAAATTATGGGTTTCTGAAGGTTTCACGATTTTCTTTCTTCTTTCCTTCTACTTTCTCTGTTTATTTATTCATTTTTATTAATTTTTCATTCGCTTTGATTGTCTTTTTTTTTTTACTCTGCACGTTAATTCATACCTTCGTTAATATATCGTGGCGCGCTTCGGGAGTGATATCACAATAATACATAGGTTATCCGTCTCCGTGATTTATCTGGTTGTCTTTTTTTTTTTTTTTTTAAGGTGTTGCACGCAAACCTCACTTTCGTTCTATTTCATTCAGCAACATCTAATCCTGGAACCTGTCGAAATCACCATCAAGACTGGCTTTATTCTTGAATTTGGTTTTCTAGTCTGGTTTCAACAAAGAACCCTTTTTCTAATTAAAGCGTGTGGATATCGCCCATTTTTACTGAAGTTTTGTATTTATTCCGGTAATCTTTTTTTTTTTTTTACTGTTGCAGCCAAACTTTACTCTAAAACCACTCTCTCGCTGGTCCTCTTTTCTCTCTTCTTCTTCTCTCGCTCAATCTATTGCCTGCATTTGTTTTCAGAATCGTCTGCAGCTTCTTTTCGTCCACTCAGCTACAACGTTTCATCAGAAAACTAGTATTTTTTTACTTTTCTCATACTTGGTTTTTGACGTTTCCTTTGTTCATCTATAATCTTGCGTCCACCGGGCTTATCATAATACATCTCCCTCACCAAAAATGCCCGCATCGCTACTATCAATTGGCTGCTCGCCATCAACCGCTTTCTACGCCTGGCGACTCCAACAACAGTCAGACCTGTCCATCTCCACCGCATGGTCGCTGGAACATGAATCCACGTCTTTCCCGGTCAAGTCTGTGAAATTTGCACCGCCCTCAAACCTACCTCACCAGTCGCAAACCTCGCTGTTCATCCCAGACAACATGTACGACCCAAATACCCTCAGCTCTATTACGTCGGCCTCGTTTGACTACATTCTTTTCTCGCCAACCAGTCTCAAAAACGCTACTCTTCTGTACAAGTCGATTGCCGCCAGCTCTATACTCATTCCATCGTCCACCATCATCTTTGTCGACTCCTGTTACTACGTCGGCCTCGATGCGCTCATGGCGGAAAAGTTCCCAAAGAACCCGGTCTGCGCCATCTCGACCCAGGCCAAGCTCCGCTTCGCTCCTCCGTCAGGCCCCGACGCGGTTTTCCTTCTGCATACGGGCGAAACGACCAAAACCGTGATTTCGCCTCTTTCGAAAAAATTTGCTGCTGCTGCTGCTTCTGCTGCTGGTTTCCAAAACAAGCTCGACTCGTTCGCCAGCACCCTAAACGCGTGCGGTGTAGATGTCGCGGTGGAAAACAATTTCAACAGTCTCCACTGGCAGCAGCTCATCCCCGTGCTGGCGTTCCAACCGCTGTCTGTGATTCTGGAGGCTCCCACGCCGCAGGCGCTTGTCAGCAATGTGCTTTCGAAACCGCTGTTTTCTGGGATTGTTGCTGAGCTCATGGCGTTGGCATCACAGCATTCGGGGTGCGTTTTTCCTCAGGACTATCTTGCATCTGTGACCTCGGAGTACATGGACGCCTTCCCGAGCACTACGTCGGCAACCACCAGTACTACCACAAGCGCTGCTTCCAACGCCAGAAACGGAAACAAACGCGCCGGATCGTTTGCCATTAGCTACTCGCCTCCCAGCTCATCGTCATCTTCTTCTTCGCTCACCTTTTCCAACGCAAACCCGCTATACTCAGATGCGCCTACACTGTTTTACAACTACTACCATTCGCTGCCCATCTACACCGACCTGCTTCTGTTACAGCCCATTTTGTTGGCCGACGGGTACGGTATTCGCACGCCATATTTGGAGTCCACATTCGCCTTTTTGTCGCAGCTCGTCAACTACAACACTACCAGCACTACTTCCTCCTTGAGCTCGAGCATCTTCCTAGAAAGAAAGCTGTCTAATGCGCAGCAGCGTTCTTCGCTGTCAACCACGACCGCAGCAGAGTTTGATGCGTCTGAAAAGATGAATCTGCAAAAGCAAAAGGAGCTAGAGGAGCGCGAGCGGATGCTGAACCAGAGGGAGCAGCGCTTAGTCGACCGGGAAAACGCGTTTTCCAAACGGGCCAGCAACTCGCCTCCCAAACCGCAATTCAATCCCAATAACAGTAACAACAACATGATGTTTCACAGATCGCCCAGTTTGCCGTCGGTGCCTCAGCAGGGCCCGATGCGGAACGGGTACTTGACGCCATCCCAGCAACAGATGCCCAACGACGCTCATCCGCCACCACCGCCGCGCGTCGGCAGCTATCCTTCAGTGGCGCCTATGAACGGAGGAGTCTATGCGCCGAGCTATGCGCAGCGCAACAACACGCTCACGAGCAAACCGGGCCCGCGGGCGTTTTCCGGCGTTAACGGGAACGGGCCAGTGCCGCCTGTTACTGCTGCTGCGCTGCCGAACCCGGACACGATCGATATGATGCACCTGACCTCGATGCGGAACCAGCGGCGCCGCTCGCTGATGCGCAACTCGAGCTCTGCGGCCTCGCTTCAATCCAGTAACCCGCTCGTTCAGCACCTGGGTCCGTCTGGCGGCAATACCAACAACCACAATGGAGGAGGAGGAGGAACAATGACCATGACCGAGCACCGCGAGCAGTTCATAAGAGACGCGTCGACCGGGCTTGGTTTGGACTTCCTGGGGCTGGGGAACAGGTACGGCGACGTGGACTCGCGGTACTTGAGCAAGTCGACGTCGCGGAGCAATTCCATGACTGGCGAGAACGGCGGCGTGCATTTGGACCGCAGAGCCAGTTCGGCCGCGGCGTACCGGCCGCAGACCTCGCAGGGGTACTTTCCTTCTCAGCAGCAGTTCGGAGGACAGCTTTACATGCAGGGCAACAACTCACAAGGATACCCGCAACCAAGATCGCAGGCCACGAGTCCCCAGGTTATGTCAATGCCGCAGCATCGATCGTTCATCAGGCCGCGGAACGGGGCCGGGCCTACGCTGTATACCGTTGCGTCTGGCGATTTCCCGGCCGAGCCGCGGCCCGAGAACGGGCAGTACCTGAAGGAGCCTGTTTCGAATGGGCAGTACGTGAAGGAGCCTGCTGTTTTGAACGGGCAGTACCTGAAGAACCCTGTGCCTGACTCTGGTGAATCTCTAGCAGACGAGTTCAGTTCGTTTCATATGACTACTAGCAGTGGAGGCGAGAGCGGTGCTGCTGGTACCGATTCTGGACTGTCTGGTGTGGCGCCGCAGGCATCGTATATCCCGCCGGTCCCGAGTGGTTCTTATCAATCTGGTGGGAAGTAGATGTGTGTGAGTGAGCTGGTGTTGTTGTAATTGTGAATTGGACAAAATCTTTTTGTTCTTTTTCTGATGATGGTGATAGATAATGTTTTGTGTGTATATTATTTTTTGACTTTAATAAATGAGTTGATTTATGTTGTTGTGGAGAATGGTTTTGGTGTTTTTGGTGGCATTTTGTTTGGTGACAAGAGGTTAGTTTGGATACTGTCAATGGGTTTTTTTTTTTTTTTTTTTGGGGGGGGGGGGGGGGGGGGGGGAATGGAGGAGAGTTGGGTCGTGATGTGAACGGTACGTAACGAGACGTTGGTGGAGGGAAAAGGGGACGTGGTGTTGGTGACGCGAGGACTAGAAGGAACGGAAAAGAAGCGTGGGAAATGGACAGGGACCGTGATCAGTCAAACTGTTACTCCAAAAAAAAAAAAAAAAAAGAAAAAAAAAGGAGTAGGATCTAGAATTTAATTTGGATCATGGAATTGAATTTGGATCGTGGGATTGAATTGGATCATGGAATTGAATTGGATCGTGGGATTGAATTGGATCATGGAATTGAATTGGATCGTGGGATGTGATTAAAAGGCATGTGTACATTTGTCTCTTTATGTTATTCTTTTGTGAACCTCTTTTGTGATATCTTTGACTGATTTTGTCGATATCTACGTTGTTTTTTAGGCACACTCCAAGGGTTCGATCTGGTTGTCTAGTTTGTTTACAGTAGAAAAGTCCTCCGTAATAGCTTTACCATCATAAATAACAACATCTTGTACATGTATATTGTTATGGTTGTGTTTTCGGGTTGATCCTGTAAAAGACTTTGTTACATTGTGTAAACACCATCTGTATCGTTTTGAACATGGAAAAATATATGCTGGGTTGTACATTAGCTGGCACACAAGTCTGGATCTGGGTTACGGGTGAGGATGTAGATGAATAAATACACGAGGGGGTATGTTTGGTGAACGATGTTCTGGGTACGCTTTTTTGAGATTGATCTGGGAACGGGGTTCAGATGGGTTTAGAGAAGAAAGAAGGGTTGTTGGTGTCATAGTAATAGGACATGTTTGATGATTGATTTACTGGTATTGAAATTATAAGTAAAAGGACTTGTTACCAATTAGAACTATACTGTTTTGTATTTTTCTTTATACATTTTTGAAAGCTATTCTCAAATTGATGTACAAATATACGTTTACCATGTAGTCATTTTTCAAAAGTGAAGAATAGATTGATCAAGTTCTCAAAAATCGAGACTTGTTATGCGATAGCATGTGGGAAAAGACGTTTGTCCTTGACCGTTGCACGGTTTTTTCAGCCTCCTGTTGTCATCTCCAACTTATCCTATTTGCCGTTTAATCCAGTAGCGAAATTTCCATACTCAAATCGGTTCGCCCGTTTTCCCTTTTTTTTTTTTTTTTGTTTTAATTGCAAAAGATTGGTTTTACATGAGGAGTTTTGGTTTCACATCATGATTGAGACGGGATTGGGAAACCCCCGAATAGCAAAAGAGCTTACCTGTAACTAGGAACTTGTATGGTAATTGTTTGATTGCAGTGACCGCAACGAGTCTTTTTGGCATACTCTTGAATAATGATTATTGAAAACTTACTTGGTATTTTTTTTCTAGACTGTTTGTATATACAATGTCTATGAAAGTAGCCAATCAGTTTTAGGATAGACGTGTTTGAAACAAAACCTTGACTTATAAGCAACTATAGGCTTTGTACTCTGGACTGTCAATATCAAAAGATGGACTGCATAATAATATGAGGTCTAAAGACGATACATGTTTTGCCTGGTCAAGTGTCTGGAGATCATATTTAAGTTGAGAGCCAATATAATTCAAAGGCCCCTTCATCTGTCGTCAATTTTTGTGATTGACTGTCCAGGATATGCACTGTAACTCCAGAGAAAATGGTTATTAATTGCAACGTTCAATTAGCTAAAAACACATTTATAGATAGAAGACTGTGTACTATTGTTGTTGTTGAAACATGTACGTGAGCGTGCAAGAATAATTGAAAGATTCAATTTTTTGATTTTGAACTGGCCCTGCTTTCAAGTCCACTTTTAAACACTTTTGATTGTGTGTGTGACCACAGACAATGCAGTAACTTGAAAAAGGATATTTGGAAATGCAGTCTGGCAAAGATCTCAAAGCTGGTTTGGAAGAGCTATAGAAGAACGAAGACCAAAAGTTTCCAATTTCATACTCTGAGAGAACGTCTCATTGAACTGCTACGGTTATCAAAGTCAACGATGGACTAACGATACTAGTTACATTCGAACTCTTATACTTCTCAGCTTTCCAAAAACTATTTTTATCATACTGCAAATGTATAGTATCGATTGGATTTCTAAAATCAAGTCGCAATATGGGTTAGCACTGCTGACAGTTTGACGAAACAGTTAAACTGTCAACAAAGGTCACATTTGACACGACGAAACGAAATTGGGAACGCAAAGGTTGGGAGTTGTGTTGGGGAGAAATGTGTGGGACTCGAGAGCGTTGTGTAGTGTCAGGGTCGTGGCCAGGAGCTTGGACAAAGTAGGGTCTTGAAGTGACGGGGCTGAGCACCTTGGTCCACGTATGTCCACCATTTTATACCCAAGTGAGCATCTACAGAAATGGCTGCCATGAGTAAGAGATTGCCATGATGGATGAAATTGCCACACAGAAGGCGAAGTATCTGACTCGGATTAAATTATGGAGGCAGAATGTGCTGGAAGGTTTTATCTTCACCATCCATTCAATTTCTACTGCCATCTCCAACTGTTTCTCCTTCATGATATCGTTATACACAGAGATCTACAGTAAATCTGCAAAGTTTATCCGCAAACAGTGGCTTTAAAAACTCACGATCTACCGTTTCCATGACCCTTCTTCGCTTTTCAGCAGTCTTTAACATGCGGTAAGAAGACAGATATCATGTTAAATCATCTCTTGAAAATGAAGGTCAGGGTAGTCAGGTCTACACTATCAAGTCAGAATTAAGCTGTATCCCTAGACATCAGTCTTCATTGTTGTTGGGGTTTTAGAAAACAGGTAAAGTGACTCTGTGGGGGTATTTTAACAATGAATTGAAAAAAATCATATACACGCGTTTGTAAACAAGTATCCCAAAAGCCATTTGTATCCAAGACTTTTTTTGGCTTGGTGAAACACACTTTTCACTTGTAGAAAAGCATACATAATTCGGGGGATTGATTTATATCAACAGGTTTTGTGTACGGAGAAAAACCGATTCTAAAACATATTCCAGAAACACAATCCTATCAAGAAAAATCACATTTCTACATTTTTTTTTTGAATAGCCCTTCTTTCTTTCTTTCCTACATAACATTTCAAAAACATCATTCCAAACATCATTACAAGCATACTCAGACATACTGGCAATTGCCCCTTGCCCTCCCCTGTTTTATTTTTCTTACGTTCGTTCTTATACTTCAGAATTGTCTCAGTTTCACAAGACTCTCTTGCCTTTTTTTACTCTCAGCAATTCACAACTCAGTCCTCCTATACATTACGTCTAAAGTAAGGGGATCAGGTACCGTCTAAAAAGGGAGTAGGATTCAGCACGGATAGAAACCGATTTTTTGTTATTATTATTTTTTTTGGGAAAAAAATAATTTTGGTATTTTTAATGGAGACTCCGTTAGGATCGGGATGGGATATATGCCGAGTCATGGTCTAACAGTGAGTTCGTCTGTTGCGGCGACAGCAGCTGCGAGTGTGGCCGCGAAGCATCATCATAGTGTCCAGCATCATAGTATCCAACAGCACAACAACGGCCAGGGCAGCAATAATGGCGCACAACACGGATCAACAGCACTGCTGAATCATGAGCCCGTCAAACCGGTGAGAAGGCCAAAAGTAGTGGTTGCGCACTCGACATCTGCAATTGCTAATGGCACCAATGCAAACCAAGCTGCTCCTACACCATCCAGCAATGTTCCTACGCCAGCAGGAGGTACGACAGTGACGCCAGCGGTAGTAGAGAAAAAGCCCGCGGGGTTTAGTAATAGTAGCGGGAAAAAAACGCCGGTCAATGGACAGTTAGTAACAACTGAGAAAAAATCTATTCAAAAGAGAACGTCAGTACATGAATCATCAGAAAAAACCTCCAACATTCCAGCATCATCAACTAATACAGAATCAACTACGCCAGTAAAGGCTACGATCCCTCCTTCAATAATAGACAGAAAAATGAGTACTACAGGGTCGGTGGTGGTACCTGCAGCATTACAAGAAAAGAAACAAGTGGACAAACGACACGAGACAAAAGCACCCGTAAAACGAGCCAGTTGTGTATTGGAAAGAAAGCAATTAAACGGATCAGCGATTACTGGATCTACAACAGCAGAGCATGTCCGCACCACTAGTAATAGCAGCAAAAAACCCAGAACCGCATCAGTGGTGAGAAAAAAATCTCCAGTCAGCGATTCGGAAGGCGCATCTAGAGCCGCTGCCAAACGTAGTGTTTATTCCGTGCCCACAGTGACCATGGAGAAAGACGCACAGAAGATCATGACGGCTGATTCAAAATCGTTGGCGACAAAATCGGCGGCAATGAGGGTCAAAGCGGCAGCTGCAGCGGCGTCTACTGTGAGTAAATTGAGGAAACAGGAGCAGGAAAAAGAGAAGGAAAAGACGGTGAGCGCAAAGCCAAAGTTCATTGTTGTGCTAGATAGAGATCAACCGAATCAGGCTTCTAGTCATACACCAAGTCAAGCTCACTCGCAACATCATACACAGTCTCAGGCTCAACACCCTACGCACAGTCAAACACATTCAAAAGAACCAGCATTGATATCGCCGATTCCGCAACGAAGCATGGGCCACATTCCACTACTCTCGCATCCACATCCACATTCGCATCCGCAAACCTCACAACCATCACATCACCAGCATTTACAGAACGCGCAGCAAGAATCGAGCCGGTACTCGACGCCGCCAAAGTTGAGTTTGGACCTATCCAATACCACTCTAGATTCACCACCACCCGTAATACACCACAGTATAGCATCGCCTACAAGAGGATCTCCAGTTAGAGACTCCCCAACTCGGCGGTCGCCTGCCTCGTACACGTCCAACTCCAGTCACTTGCTCATAGTTCCCGCCAAACCAGCAGCAGCTCAAAGCCAACAGAGACCGTTGAGTAGGCAATCTCTTGATTCGACAGCTCCGGGCTCGCAATCAGGCCTCAGAACAACTTCAATGGAGAGACCAAAGTCAACGAGTTTCAGAAAACAATCTACAGCAACGACAGTAGCAGCGGCGGCTGAAGCTGCCTGGCCAAGAACAACAAGTCCAACTACGAGTCTACCGCCAATATCACGTCACCGCAAATCCAATTCAATGTATGTAGCGAGCTCTCACAAACCGATTCGGACCACTCTACGGGACAGCAGTGTACACGGCAATAGTATAACACAGAAAAAATCGCCGGTCCAAGGCCGGACTGAGCTGGGTTCACCGCCGCGCTCGTCTGCTTCGACGATCCAATCCCCTTCTTCTACAATGCTGCCTTCACATCAGTTCCCAGGCACCAGTTTGAGGAAATCAATGGACTCTGTCACGAAACCAAACTCAGTTCCCTTGGCGACTGCACTAATCGCACGCGACAAAAAGGCCAATGCGTACAACCGACCGCATATTGCCCCCTTGCATAAAGGGTTTTTCAGCCGGGTTAGGGACAAACTGAAGTTCCATCAGGACTCACAAATCAGTGGGAGCCCGGCGTATCTAGGAACGGAAGAAGAGAAACCGCCGCCGCAGATGATGGTTACAATGAGAAAGCAGAGAAAGAAATCGTTTAATGAGGACAAACCGTGGAAACACCATGTTGATGCAACGGTGTTGACTGAAAATGAAAGAAAGCGGTACGAAGGACTATGGGCTACGAATAGAGGTGTGCATATACCGTTCATGCTGAATGAGGAAGATGAGATGTTTGATTCAGAATCTGAAGATTCAGAAGGCGATGAAGAAGATGTTGAGGATGAGGACGGGCATTTAGATGTAGAACATGAGGAGAAAGAACCGCGCACGTCGCCTGATTTCGTTGATCTGAAGTTGGTTTCTGACGACGATCCTTCGCAACTAATCCATGGGTACGTGGTGCGCTCGCTGTGGCAGCGGAGTCGACTGAGTAACCAGACACTAGAAACTATTTGGAACCTAGTTGATCGGCGGTATGACGGTTGTCTTGACCGAGAGGGGTTCCTAGTGGGTATGTGGTTGGTGGATCAATGTTTATACGGCCGTAAACTTCCTGTCAAGATAGAAGATAGGATTTGGAAGAGTGTTGGCCGGTTGAACGTCAGAATAAAGATTCGCAAAAATAAAAAGGAAAGAAAAAGGGAAAGGAAAAAGCAAAAGAAGATCAAAAAGGAAGAGAAAAGGATGAAGGAGAAGATGGAGAAAAAGATGAAGAAGGAAGAGAAGAAAACCAAGGCATGATGATACAATATGAAGTTGTTATTTATTTATTTTTTGTTTATTTTAGTAGTATTTTTCTGGATTTGTGTGAACTGGATAGAAAAAGGAAATTTTGTTATGGAGGACATTGATAATAATATTGTAATGGTTAATACTAATTGTTTTTGTTTGAATTAGAACTCAGAACATGTATAATAAAATGTGATGATTGTTATTGCTTTTGTGAAGGTAAACGGTTGAGACGTGTTTTTCTGTTTGTAGATGGATTAATCAACAATTGAAATAATAGTATTGTTCGGGAAGACCACAGATTTAGATGGAGATTGTGTGGATTTGGACCGAAAATGTGTCGTGGAAAAACTAGTACGAATTGAGTAGGTGGATATTACAAGTACTAATCCAGAAAACAAAAATGAAGAGAGACGAGTAGATAACAAATTTTCCGGGAACATCAGGTATACTTTCTGGATTTCATTTCAAAACTGGAATCAGCTTAGCTGTGTGGTGTAGTGTTGTGGGGTTGAAATATTGAAAAAATATTGTTTGGAGTCAAAGCGTTACAAAATGGTCTTTTGGAGTTGTAGCGTTAAAAAATGATGCACTATGGATAGTAATAAATTTGTAGTCAAGTTACTGAGCAAAAACATTTCCAATCTTTCTTTTCAAGTTGCCGCACTGTCAGAGATATTGAAAAATGAAGAGATTTGTGTGTAGCTGAATTATGATGAATGTATTACAATAGAGCAATTAGTTCACGTCAAGCGCTCAATTGTGTTCATGCTCTAGTGCAGTCTATTGATTAGTTGATACTTGGCACAGATTGAGATCTCGGGAATAGTATAAAAATGGCCTGAAATATGAAAACAATTTAGTCTATCAATAACCTTTTATGGCCCGAGAAATTCAGCACTGTAAAGAATTTCAGGATACGTTGCATGTAAACTAATTCTAATTGATCATATTTTGTATGTACTCTATAACCACCTGAAAATAGTCATCAAAGCTTGTTTGTACTTTCGATTCGTGTGAGCTTTTTTTAGTACACTTTTGTGCTGCCCATTGTGCGTGAACCCTTACGCTCTGGACTGATCTTTGCTATCAAACCATGTTTTTATTTTGGTCCATTTGCTTGTCAGTTAACAAAAATCAATCTATAATAATGTGATATTGCATGCATAGTACCTCGAGTATAAATGGATTTAAAGTGCAAGAGGCTCTGTTTTCTGAATCAAAGTTTAATCTTATACTGGTTGTTGAATATTTTATTTGTGAGCAGAACGGGAAAAGTCGTAACAAAAAAAGTATAGAAAGTACAATGATAAACAGATGTAAAGTAAAAGAGAATACGGTTGAGCTTATTGTTCAAGTTTTTTTATTAGCATAGATGAATGAAGTAAATTGAGATAATGCAGATTCATTTTATTATTCAGACATCGTTAGCAGAAACATACCCATTTTTCTCTAGTTTTCTTCTCCTTTCTTCTTTCTACACTTGTTTCTTCTTCTGGTTTGAAAAATATCCATTGAGTCCCATTGTATTGCATCTGAAAAATTCAAATAACCAATCAAATTGATCAACATATTCAACAGTCTTGTATCCCAATAGCTATTTGGCCATTTCAGAATTCACACAATGGCGGAAATACCTCCTCAGAATGTCCTTGAATGGAACATTGACCAAGTCTCGTTTTGGATAGCATCGTACCTCAACCTTCCCAAGTACAGCTCACAATTTGAGACTAATCGGATTACAGGCAGCATTTTAATTCATCTTACCCAGCCCGACTTGATTGAAATGGGCGTTGCTTCAATCGGACACCGATTAAAAATTCTAAAAAACATTTACACGCTTATAGTCGCTAACAATCTCATCACCATGGTCAGAGACTGTTACGTTCCTCCTTCAGTCTTGACCCAAGCAGCATTGGTTGCAGCTATAGCCGCTAAACCACCATCCGCCACAAGCCAGCATGAACATTATCAAGTTAGTCATAACACAGACGAGAGAACCAATGGACCATCAACTGCATCTTCATCTGTATCAGCCAGCTCAGCTGGATCATTGGTTACACCATCCGATTCAAGCTCAAGCTCTGATCCGCGTATCAGCCGGTTAGAAAAGGACGTCAAAAAATTAAGTGACCATTTCAGCAGGCTTCGCGAAGATCTTTTGCCTATTTTTAAAAAGGTGAAAGAATCAAAACCATTGCCCGAAATTTCGCCCTCTTCAGCATCTCCATCTTCATCCACCGGTGGCAGTACAAGCAGCAATGGAATTCACGGTAGCAGTAATGGTAATAACGGTGTACAGCAGCTTTCACCCAAGTCAGGAATCCCCGGGTCAACTGTGCGTCGAACATCGGTCCGCAAAAGCTCGAAAACAAAAAATCCAACTCCGCCGACGACTGCCGCCTCTCCGACATTCAAAGATTCAAACAGTGGTAATGGCAGCACGACATCGGGATCTTCTCGTCAAACGGGTCATTCATATGAGTCGGGGTTGAACTCAAACAACAGCATGACGACCGGAAATAGTAGCGGCGGAAATATTAGCAGCAACTCAATGCAGAAGGGAATGCCCGGTCTTGCCTCACGGTCGTACTCAACTAGTGCTGTTCCAGCAGCAGCAGCGACAGTAGCAACAATGCCTCATCGTTCAGTGATCCCAAACCCAAGCTTGGGAAGTGTTGCCAGCACTAGTTCTAGTAGTAGCGGTTACCTGAGTAATTATAAGTATTACCATGGCCCAAGGCCCGAAAGTTTGAACTCTCCACGGCAACAAGGCGGCGGACTATCTGGAACAGCTAGTTTCAGTTCGCTGTCCGGGCGTAGCTCCTCCTCTAGTATGGGACATGGAGTGGGATCCGGAGCGGCCTCGACAGGAGGGCAGGGCAATCAAGACGACACATTGACCGCGGCAATGGTAGCCGCTGCAGCCGCTGCAGCAACGGAGCATGGATACGCCTCGGATTCATTGAAACCTATTATAGACTTTTCAATATCACCAGATGCCCCGTGCAGCGACATTCTCCCAATAATAGCAAGAAAGCATAGAGTAAGAGGGAGCTGTAAAAGCATTGGGTTGGTGGTATGCTACGGGGATCAAGAACGTATCATAGGGTTGGACGAAAAGCCGCTTTCAATATATAAAGAACTGCAGCGAGAAGGAAAAAATCCTATATTCATGATAAGAGAAGGCGATAGTGTCAACACTGATATGGGATTCATAGTCAGTGGGACACCCGGAGGATTACTTTAGACTAATTTGTATTTATTTGGATTTTTTTTTAATCGGTGCTTTGTTTTGTTTTTACCATTTGTCGAATTCTGTAAAGAAAAAAATTGTGAAACATAAAATTGGTGCTAGAGAGTCTGGTAAGCAAATCAACTGTCAATTACACACTTCCGGGTAGTGAACAGCTTTGAAGGCAGCTTTGTGCGGCCAAAAATACCACATTTTTTGATGGAAATGGTTACAGAGCCATCAAACTATAAATCAGTTATGTGTCAATTGTGCGACATGTTTCACCAAACCAGTGCTCAAATCCAAATAAAAACTTGTTACGAAACATGAACATTCGGTATACACTTGAATAGGCATTTAATGAGAGACTTTTGCGCATTGACGTTTTTTCTGAGCTAGAGCTTTCAAGACATAATACGCCTCTTTAAATTACCAAAAACAATACAAAATATATTTTGCTCCATATTGAAATAAGCCTGTCTGCATTGGTTACATAGTAATATCCGTGAAATTTATGAGCTTTTGAGCTTTACAAAATTCAAATTGAAATCTGAGTTCAGTAAAACTACGGGAAGACAAATTCTGTGCATGTGTGTACGTTGAAGCTTTTAAAACCTTTCAACCTCATCAATATTACTATTTTATTTGAAATTACTCAAGACACATTGCGAATTGACTATTTGCATTAATGGTACTTGTGCTGTCGAGATTCTAAACTGAAATTTCCATTCTTAACTCAAGTACGTGTAGATGCGCTGGTATATTACATTGGTACCTTCTAGTGTCCCCATATCTCAAGATATGTGCTTAGAACTTTTGAAAAACTGTTAACTTCTCTAAACAATCATTTCCACTAATTTTGTCTTTGGCTATACGAACTGCAAATTGTGTTAATTTTTTGCTCTGAAACAATATCTGGTTGGGGCGTGGAAACACGGTTATGCTCTTCTTCTTAACAAACCAAAAACATTGTCAACATTTTTCTAAGATCAAGATTTTTAAGTACAAGTCCAAGAATTTAAAGCTGATACGTTAAATATTGCACTTGTCTTTTTTCATCTATCAAAGCAATTCCAGAACTTTTGTTTTGAAATCTTACTTAATATATAACAATCGACAACAACAGAATTTGACTAGAAGTATTTACATTGTGTCGAGCCTGATAATTTCGTTATTTTTGAACTCATCTGTTCGATCAGTGAAAATAGTTCAAGTTTACAATACTCTGGCTCGCAGCTAAGATAAAGCTGCCATTACACACAAAAGCTCCAAGAAGACACTAGTTTTTGAAGCAACTTCATGAACATTGATTTGCAGAAATTTACCTGCAGACTGAATAAAGTATTTTTGCGGAGTGATGTATTTGTTTATTAGTGTCGAGCCTATAGATTACTTTCAGGATTAAAATTTGTACAACTGAAAAGCATACTCGTTTAAACATTATCAAGATTTATGACGGCTTTGACACTAAAAGAAGCTAGTAATCAAGACTAGTTCTTTTTCTGTTTTTGCAATCATGAGTAGCGACGAATTGTTGGGTTGAGTAATCAGCTTGTGTACAAATTCCTTTGTCAATGTTGACTGTGATTTCTGGAATTTAGCTAATCACAAAATCCAGATATTGACCACATCAGCATCCATGTCGCTGCTTTAAAACTGCTGTATGTTTTTATTAAATTATATACTGGTTTGTCTTTAAGCATCAACTGTGGAACACGGACTTCTACTAGATAGCAAATACACACGTCAATACATGTTAGTTCCCATAGTTTTTAGCTTGCAAAAATTGACAGTTTTGCAAAAGTTCCCTGTAAATAAAGTGGCTGTCAGACTAGCGCGTTTCCATATCACTTATGACTACATGCTCACATTTAGTAAGAGTTTTACAGCTTTGTTTTGTAATTTGGATTTTACTTAAGATTCGATATACTCAAAAATATTGCGGACTTTCGGACATGTATTTATTGTTTAGCAAAACGCATGTTGATTTTTACAAAGGCTTTGTTTGACTTGAGTATACTTCAGTTACTGTTTTCTTGTTGTTCAATTGATATGCAATGAAAGTCAAACAATTAACACAAATTTCAACTGAAAACATCAGTCTCGCTAATCGCTTGAGAATCCAGTATTATGTTGAGATGTACCAACTCGAATGTGTCCTGAAAACTATATCGCCAAAAACATATCAACCACCCGTGAGTTTGACGTAAGCTCTCATTACTCATTTAATGGTCAAGACATGTCAGAGTTTAGACAATTTGCAACATCAAAATTGTTTTTGCTTCTTAGTTTTAATTTACTCTAGATGGTTTCATGTATTGAATCGATTGAGAAAGCTATTACAGTATAAGTACACCATTTTATACTACCACAGAAGAGCTGACTTCTATGCAAATTTCTTTGGCCTTGTACCAATGGAACTAGCTTTACATCAATGTATTTTTATAATTAGTGATTCTTTCCCTAGATGCTATTTTATTACGTATTTCATGAAAGGCTTTCCGAAAATAATTGCAACTATTGCTGAGAGCTCTAGCATATTATTCAGTTATATCAAATCACTCGAAAGCATAAGCATCTCTTGTTTTCAACTGTTCATATTTTCTTGGAAGCATGGATGTTGTAATATGAATTGAGGGGTTATGCCACTGTGCGTTTTATATGATACCACAACCTCAGGTAAAGAGATTCATTGTATACTGTTTACGTTGTAGAAGCCGAAAGTAACCATAAAAGACTTGTATGTATATATAACTTTAGAAGTTTACAGATCATTATGTTTTTTGTGCTCTTTTTCTTAACGTTGTCATATTATGTCACCTAATTGATTAGAGTCGGCCATCCTAACTTTCACTTCTAATAGGTGATTTTACATCAACAAGATCGTTTCTAAAACACGATTAAGATAGTTCGGGAAAACGATGAAGCATGAGATTATAGTACATTCCTTAAATATTCTATTGAAAGTGAAGGGCAAATTGGATGAGTCTACTTTATTAGGTGGAATTGTAACTTCGCGCCGAGATTGGCAGTACGGTATTGAGACATGTACAAGCATTGATAACACTTAATACTTACGCAGATAGAGCATATACATATCTTTATACCGTGTATAAGCGAGCTGCGTTATACTCTTTTTGGATATGATTTGAACTTCCATTTCCGGTAATGAAGTCTATAGTATAGATCTAAGAGGTTAGTGCAGTGTAAACAAGTAAAGCAGACCACCAAAAGTAGTCTACAGATGAGGATAAATCTCAGTGATTTGCCAGGAGAAGTAAAGGGTAGAAATGCTGTACAGGTCAGTGAGCTTCTTAAAGCAAATGTGCAACTGAATAGGCCAAGGGATTTTAATGTTGATGACCGTTGTTATTAGCCAGATCTTTCAAGGCAGGGTGAATTTTGAAGTGACTTCTCAATCAGCCTCATCTAACTAGGCGCCACAAGAAATACTCTCGATCCCAAATATGGGCTACAATGGCATTAAATTCAGCCGCTTCGCTATTAAATGTGTAACCCTTTGATCTCCTAAATCAAGAACAAGGTGTAAAATATAATATAGTGATGAGGATATATTTTGAAAACTTACCAGTATCTGAAGAAATCGTGGGGGCTTATTGCATCCGATTTGCTCCCACTGCTCTTGTTCAACCCTGATGTTATCTTTGTGTATTGTGAAAACAAGATCAAAACAAAATTGATGAAAAGATCGGAATTAAGCCATGAAGAACATAAAAGCCGTTGCTGATGTACACATATAAAGCAGAACATGTAGGCATTCACATGCACACGGATGTGTATGCAGAGGAACCAATATCTGAGACAAAATAAAATCGTATTTAAAATCATAGTTTTGTCTTACTCCCAGTTGGCATCTTCATGTGGAAAGGATGTGCTTGCGACTACATACCAATGTATTGTCTACGTAAATAAATGTGCATTTTTGAGGGACCAAAACCAGTTCATCCGCTTTTGATGGCATCAACATTTGATTGTATATCCCTAGATATATTCATTCGTACATGGTCATCTTTGCAGACAATCCAACTCCCTTTCCACAGCCGCAATGGCCATGCAAAAGTCACAAGCACCTTTAACAGATGAATGGGGTTATTGCCGTGGTCGAATAACGCGCAAATAAAGTAAAGGTGAACCCAAATATAGTTGACTGAGTGTTGTGTATGAACCCTGTTTTACGCTCATTATTCTTTGAACCCTGTTTTTTTTCTCATCGTCATCTGAAGGGAGTGGTACAAACAAACATTATTATTTGCACGTTTCTGATGATATATTATGAACGTGAATCTGTGCTCATTGTCTTGATCTGTCCAACCTGCACAGACCTGGTTAGCCAATCTTGAACAAAAAAACGCCTTTTTACTTCACTTTTGGTAATTTTCTTTGACTGTATTTGGTATAAAAACATCTTTATATAGCGTTTTCGTCTCTTATTAAAGCCTGAAGGGCCATGTAAATTTTTGTGTTTTCTTTTTTGGTTTTTACACTTTCTGTTTTTGTGTATTTGCTTTTTTGTCAACTTCAATTAAACATAGCGTACTTTAACAATCGCATCCAACAACATCCAAAACGCAAATGTTTGGCATAGTTTATTTTTCTCTTTATTTTCCTTGTATATATAGCAGATCAATTGTCTCCATTTTCTTTCCAAACTCGCTTTTAAATTTCAAACAAAAAATTTGTATTTTCTTTGACTGCTACTATAATTTCACCATACAAGTCAACCCCAATACCACTCTTGCAATACTTTTCGACTTTGCTTTGTACTTCACATATTCTCAAGGATAATACACACACACACACACACACGCACACAATGGTTTCATTCGGATCTTTCATGCTCGCTACTCTCGCCGTTTACACCGGATTTTCATCGGCATCAAACACTGTTGAATCTACTAAAAGTGTCGACAGTTCATCTGGCGACTCCACAAACTTCAGGGTTCAACTCGAATCCTCCCAGCCATCATTCACCTTTGCTCGAGTCTACGACTTTTACGGGAAGCTACAAAACAATGTTAAAATCACAAACATCCCAGCAAAAGTTTCAGAAGTTATCATGGACGATATTTTGTATTGAAGTTTTTCTTCTACACTTGCATTTCTTCCAACACACTCCTTTCCGAGACATTCACAAGCGCATTTTCCAGATATCCACTCTACCCTTTTAATGAACCTCTCTTTTTGACTCCTTGCATTTGGTGCAAACCGCCATTTTTCAGTGCTAAAATGTTACGATTGCTATATGCTTTTGATGATTTGAAGTCTCGTCATCTCCTTGTACTATGTCTTACAAGTTGACCAAAATAAAAGCATGCATTCCTACGCACGAACCTCTCCTCAACAATACCTTTTCTAGCTATTTTCTTTATAATAATTCTCAAAAGACTTTTATTTATATAAAAATAGACAACAATAATATATACAGATCAAAATACTAATAATTAAAAACACAAATGCAACTTTTCTTTTCCAATTTATTTCTTTCACATTAAAGCACAATAGATTAATTGTTATGATAGCCTGAGGCAACAATACCCATTAAAACTTTCTCCGCTTGTAAATCCTCAATTTCTCTTGCCTTCTCCAACGCCGGTAATACGTGGGCCTTCTTCCAGAAAAACTGGTCCTTTGTAGATTGCACCAGATCAATTGCATCTTGAAGCAGATTCATGTTGGCAAGGTACTTTACCATAGCCCGCGCAAAGAGGAAATCACTATGCGTGCGTTCAGCTGGATTCATATCTTTGCGGTACACAGAGGTCTCAAGCCTTCTCCATTCACCACGCGAATCCCAGACACCTTTTGCGTGTTTGTGTGTCCATTTGTTGTCGCCGTAAGCGTTAATGGCAAGCAGATACATATGATGATTACGCGGGAATCGTGTATCACCCTCATGTGTTGGCGCTGTCGAGACTGAAGTCTCCTGTGTCCATCTGTACCGGAACTCTGCTTCATGACCGGCTTCGGCCGGAATACTCATATAGGCGTATAAGTTCTTTTCGTTGATGAGCTCGCGGTGATGTTGCTTAAGGAATGTGAAAATAGCCCGCGATTCAGCCAGGATTTGTTGTTTGTTTGTCAACATCGGAACTGGCAGGAAAGGCGGGAATAGAGTGTTACCGAGTTCTGGGGTAGACTGTTGGTCAATATTGAACAAAAACGAGGCACGCAATTTAGGTCCAATAGAAGTAGCCAGCACTGGAGAGAAGAATCCAGGTTTGAACGAAGCATATGCCTTGAACAAACACGTAAGTGCAAAAGAATCTGGATAAGTTTCAACGGATGTACATAGTCGCTGGAAAATTGTTCGAGCAAAACTAAGTTCGCCCGTATTACCACACAGATACAGCATCGTATTTAATGTTTTCCTGCTGGGTGAAAATCCTTTTTCCTGCATCTCCAACAGCAACTCCCAAGCACGGACGTGATATTTCGGCGCTCGAGCACAGGTATAAATAAGATTGTTGTAGGTATTGGCGTTGGACTCAAGGCCCGCATTGATCATTTCGCGGTACAAATCAAATGCTTTTTCAATCTGATGCGATTTGGCTGCAGCGTAGATGATGGAGTTGTAGGCGTAAGTGTCGGGGTTGACGTCAGTTGACAAGAATTTCATCATTGCAAAAACGCTCATGGCTTGGTCAAAATCGTGAACTTTGATGCAAGTCGACATCAGCGTTGTGTACAGAGGAAGCGTGGGCTTGATATCGAGAGCTTGCATTTCCTGCACAACCTTGACACTAGCTGCAATATCTCTGGTTTTGCCGTATGCCTTGAGCAGATGATGATACGTAAAGCTATCTGGGACCAAGCCCTTGCTCTTCATTTCTTCCATATATTCAAGAACCTTCTGTGGCTCTCCGCTGTGAGCGTACCCAGACATGATCAGATCGTAAGTCAACTTAGGTACTGCTACCCCAGACTTTTCGGCGATCTGTAGTAACTTTGGCAAAGTTTCTGCCCTCGATTCCACAGGAATATTCACAGATAACGTCTCCAAATCCTCCGACGTCACATTTGCCAGACTGTTTTCAGTATTCTCCAAAGTCGTCATCAAAGCTGACCAGTCTTGATGCTTGTTATCTGCCACAAACTGGGTCACCGCCTCAGAACCCACCTGATCCGCAATTGATTTTGGAACCTTGCTCTGCGGCACCTCAAATAACGAAGTCTTCAGTCCTGAAAGCGTTGCTTGTTCATCTTCCAATAATCCCATCACCTCGTCAATCTCTGCTTCATCCGCCAGCCCCTGCTTCGTCCCCAGCTCCTTCATCTTCTGTTGTTGCAGTTTCAAATCCTCCTGTACCTCAACTTCTTTTTTCAGCTCGGCTGTCAGTCGCTCAATCTGGATGATCTTCTTTTCTAGCTGTTTAGTTTCTGTTGATACACGGATCGTACGTTTCCGTCCACCACCACGACCGCGGGGTGTAGGGGGCACGCGAGCTTGTGGATAGTTCAAATCTAGCCCATCAATCTGTTTTATTAGCGACTCCGCCGACCGCGGCTTACGTGCCTTCGAAGGAATATAAATCGATCGCGCAAAGATACGTGATGCTCTAGAAAGCATGATGTCTATGATGTTTGGATCCTTGTTGTTTCCTCAAACAAGCAAAATACAGCAAAAGCTCGTTTGGATCGTTGTAGATTTCTATAGAAAGTAGGGAAAAAATGAGTTTGATCTTTTACACCTGAAATTTTTTTGAGACTCTGATCTTACCGTTCCCAACTATTTTAAGTCTTATCTCTTATTCTTACTTAAAGCTAAAATTACTTAACTCCTGAATAATCTTTTGTCAGCGCACGCTCCACAAATGCATCGTCCGTAAACGGTTTAGTCAGTTAATAATAAATCCTTAAAGTGAACTAACAAAGGAATATGTGGATCCACGAAATCTTTGAATTTAATCCTCCTTTTGACATCCATCATCTTTTCTTCATCTTCTTTAATCTTTTTCTTTCTGACACCCCGACATCTCACACATAGAACCGACAAAAAAATGACCACACCTCCTAACGCAGGAACCGATGGGTTTCAACAACTTGATCAATACCAAGATCTGAACGTTTCATTCTCACAGTGGGAGATTGCTGAGATCCGCAAGTCTTGGTCGTCTATGCGTGATGAAGAAATCGAAGTATCGCAAGAAAAGGCCAACGTTGGTACAGCTTCTGCCTTTTTCTGTCAGCAATTTTACGAAAACTTGCTAGGAGAGTATCCAGAACTTAGTGTTTTGTTCCCTTCCATCAAGTCGCAGGCTTCGTCCATGGCCGGCATTCTGGCACTCGTGATCTCGCAGCTGGATGACCTCGCGCGGGTCCGCGAAGTCATTGTTGCGCTGGGTAAGCGTCACTCTCGTATCATTGGTGTCGAAGTTGCGCACTACGAGCTTGTCGGTAATGCACTTCTTAGAACTCTTGCCGACAGATTGCAAGAAGGATTCTCCCCAGAAGTTGAAAACGCTTGGATCAAATTCTTCTCTTACATTACGAATTTGATGCTTCAAGCTGGCGAAGATCCTCCTCTCCCTGCCCAGACCTTGTTCCCTGTGCTGACCCCAGTGTCCTCGCAGACCAGCTCGCTCACTCCTAACCAGCGACGTATGCTCAAGGTCAAGACTCAAGAAGATAAAACCGTTACTAGTCAACAAGCACTTCCTAGTTCAGTTTCTAGCACTTCAAGTCAAGCACCCCAACCCATGATAACTTCGACCCACTTACCCAGTCCATCGACCTACCAACCCCAGAATTCGCACTTCAAGGCGGTTAACACTCCGGGTATGAAGAAGAAGAGAAGAGGAGGCAAGGGTCAAGATTGTTTGATCATGTAGTATTAAGGATTTGTTTTTGTTGTAGACTAGAAATATACGAATGAATAAAGTTGCATTAACGTTTTCATCTACTGCATACACTACGGATATCACTACCGTAATCAAAACTCTCTAAAACCAGGACCAGTCCATTAAAACATTAACTATACTTTTTTTGTTACATAAAATTATACTCGGTTTTGTTTAAAAAGCCTCAAGAATACGAAGAGTGTTGGTACGGCCAGAACCACCGGTCCAACCTTGAATAGCAACAACAACATCGCCCTTTGACAAGATTCCGAGCTCGACAGCAGAGTCAATACCCCACTTCAAACGTTCCTCAACATCGCGTTGCCATTCCTCAGCAGTGACCGTCTTGGGCTCCTTGTAGATGAAAGGATACACACTTCTGTACAAATGACAGCTTCTGGCAGCCTTTTCGTTACGAGTGACCATGAGAATAGGAGCGCTAGGTCTGTACTTGGCAATAAGACGGGCAGTGTTACCAGAGGTAGAAAGAACAATAATGGCCTTAGCTTGTTGCTCGAAAGAAGCAGAAACAGCAGAGATGGCAATAGTCTCACCGGTCTCGGTAGGTCTAGGAGCAAGAGCGCGAATTTCGCTGAACAAGGGTTGGTATGCAATGGCCTTTTCGGCGACAAGAGCAGTCTCGTGCATCATTTGAACGGATTGGATGGGGTAGTTACCCTTAGCAGTCTCACCGGAAAGCATGACACAGTCAGCACCGTCAAGAATGGCGTTACCGACATCAGAGACCTCAGCACGGGTGGGACGGGGGTTGTAGGTCATGGATTCGAGCATTTGGGTAGCACAAATGACGGGCTTACCGGCCAAGTTACATTTGGCAATGAGTTGCTTTTGCACAATGAAAACTTGAGAAGCAGGAATCTCAATACCAAGATCACCACGTGCAACCATGACACCATCGGTGTACTTGAGGATATCGTCAAAGTTGTTGACACCTTGTTGATTCTCAATCTTGGCAATAATCTTGATGTGCTTACCTTCCTCACCGAGGACTTCTCTGATGTGCTTGATATCATCACCGGTACGGATGAAAGAAGCAAAAATCATGTCGACTTGATTCTTGACACCAAATCTGATATCAGCCTTGTCCTTCTCGGAAAGAGCGGGCAAATCAACATCGGTCTTGGGGAGATTGACACCCTTGTGGGAGCAGATACTACCGTTGTTGAGAGCCTTGACACGGACAGTTTGTTCATCGGGGACCTCGAGGACCTCAAAGGAGAGAACACCGTCGTCAACGAAGATAGTACGTCCAGCTTCAATAACCTTTGTAATGTTCTTGTAGTCAACGTACATGACCTTGTCGTCACAGATTTCCTTGTACTGGGGATCAGTAGAAAAAATCATTTCATGTCCAATAGCAACAGGGAAGTCCTTGGACTCACGAGTAGTACCAGTTCTAATTTCAGGACCCTTTGTGTCGAGGGCAATGGCAATAGGACGGCCAGAGAAGTTCTTCTCAGATCCACGGGCGTTGTCAATGACGGATTGGTGGTAGTCGTAAGAACCGTGTGAGAAGTTCATTCTGACAATGTTGAGACCAGCCTTACGCAGGGCAGTGATCATTTCGACAGAGTTTGTTTTAGGACCAATAGTACCAATGATTGAAGAACGTCTGTAGTTTCTGTTGGGAAGGTTCTCGACGTCCAAGGTGGTAAGCCATTGGAGATTAGTGTTTGGGGTGCTTGAGTTGAAGATCATTTTTGTAGATGATGGTGAGATGTGTGTGGTCCAGGATGCAGAAGGTGGATGAAGAGAAAAAAAATAAGAATAAGTGAAAAAAAAAAAAAGTAGCAGGATTGTATATTTATATTCAACCGAGTTTATACATGTTACTGGAGTGTTTATTGTGTATAAATTTTTGTGTTTGTTTGTCCGTAAGCTCAAAGAGTATGTATCTGAGGGCGATACTTGGGCATTATAGGCGTGGTATTTTTCACTGCTGGGAGACCAGATTTCCCGAGGCAGGGCCACTGTTGAAAAATGACTGATTTTTAATGGAGCAACGGAGCAATGGGGAAAAGGCTTTCAAACCGAGCAGCAGAGAAACAGCAGATCCGAGTTTTGATTTGCCGATTTGCAAAACATCAATCAATTGCAACAGTTATCACAGGCGTAAGCGTTTTTAAACGATACCAGTGCCCTTGGGCGCGCTCCTTTTGCTACTGAGAAGTCATGAAACTTAGGGATTGATTCGATTTGATATGATTTGAAAGAAAAGCATGTGCCATTTCCAACTGGCGCTCATTTTGAAAAAGCCATGTACTCAAAGTCAGCAACTACGAGAGATATCAGGTTACTGCAAGAGCGATTGTCATTATAAATCAGTGAATAAGATTTGATTCAGCTCATTTAAAGACACAAATCAGGCACCTGGAAAAACTCGAGCTAAAAGCATTAGCTGTTTCCAAATGTAACCACATACTTTGACTTTTTTTTTCTTAGCGGCCAATCGATTCCGGTTTTGTATTTGTGTCTGATGAAGTTTTTCCGAAACCACCAAAAAAAAATAACATCCAGAACCAGTCAAAATCATTTTGAAATTTGCTGGAACCAGGTTGGCCTTGATTGATTATCGCGGAATGCCATGTTTTTCGGCATGTTTGCTCAGTTAAAAAACCTATGGCTATAACCAAGTAATTGTTTCATGTCAGATGATATAAAATTTGATATTTGCACGACAGGACATATTACATGAGCCACAATCTGTTTTTCGGCCGTTTGTTTAGACGCCATCGCCAGGTCTATTCGCACAGAGATAACATTTCAAATACTCCACATTTCTATCGTTTTTTCTCTACTCCTTCCAACAACAAAATTTCTCAGCACAAGCTTCTATTCCACCTTGATTTGAGGTTACCGAGTAAAGCAGACGCAAACAGTTCAACATTATGGTCAAACTTATTATTGACACGGATCCAGGGGTACGTTCCCTACACTGCCTATCACCCCCAGAACCCCATACCAACTGACTCATTCTTATAGGTAGATGATGTTCTCGCCATTCTCCTGGCGCTCAAAACACCAGATGTATCTATAGAGTTGATTTCACTCTGCTTTGGCAACTGCGACACCACCAACTCTCTTCGCAACGTTCTCACTATGCTCCATACTCTAAATCAAGATGCGACTCTTCTCAACCCCTCATCCAGCACCACATCTCGTATCAAAGTTGCAGTAGGCATGAGCACTGCACTGAACGGAGCTATGCTTGATGCGACGGACTTTCATGGTGCAGACGGACTCGGCAATGTCCATACTCATCTCCCCCACACCAGCGCACCCGCGTCCTGGTCGGCGCTGTTTGAAGCGACAGAATCAGAGGTTGAACACCAAAACCATCAAACCCTCCCGTTTGTGCCCACAAACACTCCGTCTTACATTGAGATCAACCGAATTCTGGCTGAAGAACCTCCAAACGAAGTGATCATTGTTGCATTGGGTCCACTGATGAATATAGCAAAGGCTGCGGAATTAGATCCGGTTTCGTTTGCCCGTGTCAAAATGGTGGTTAGTATGGGGGGAACCCTTGATCTACCGGGGAACGTGACACCATACGCTGAGTTCAACGTTTTTTCAGACGCGCTAGCTGCCAAAAAAGTATACGACATGACATCCTTACAAAGTTCAGGTCTTCCATTGGTGTTGTTCCCATTGGACATTACATCGCAGCACACGCTGTACGAATCTGACTATAAAGAACTGCTGGATAGGAAGGGATATACGGTTGATTCAGAGAATCCCAAAGTGCTGAAACGTAAAAGTGATGAGTCTGGGGCCCCGCAGAGATCACTGCTTCTCGAATGGTGTCACGCTTGGATCTCTACCACATTTGACACTTATCGGTACATGTTTGGCTATGATCTCATTCCTTTTGAACAGCACTCGCAACACCCACCCATCGGCATCGACATGCACGATCCATTAGCCCTCTACTACGCCCTTACTTCCGACCACCCTGGCTGGGTCATTGAACGCAATATGGATATTAGAGTAGAAACCACTGGCGAGTTCACGCAGGGTATGACTGTCCAGGATCTCCGACGCAAGCCCAAACGCAAAGAACCAACGCAGAATGATCATAACGTCTGGCTGCTGGAAGGACATGGAAATAGAGTGGACGTGGCCCGGGCATCGCCCATGGGCCAAGGAGGTGCGTTTGGCAAGTTTTTGTTAGAGACCGTGTTTGAATGAGCGACGTGTGTATGTAGATGTAATAGATTGGTAGGATTAGATTGATATTGATAGAACAGATGGTGATAGAAAGGGCTCGTGTACGGCTGTCTACGGAGCCATGCTTTGTGTAAATTGGTCAGAAACACCGTAGAATACATAAACACGCGCTTAAAGCTCAGTGAAGATCATTGTGCACATGTCATTCACAGAGTATGTTTTATCTTTCGGTAATTGGGTTTGTGTATGTCGGTGAGTGTGGGGGCACATGGGTTTGGTGCGTGAATTTAACGGTCAAGTAAGCATACGAATGTGGATTCTCAAAGTGCAAAATAGATACAAAAGTACGAACGTCAAGGTAAATTGTCCACTGAAGCATCATGAACAACTGGGCTACATTCAGGAGCCATGTCATTCATAAATGACACTGAAATGTCAAAAGTGAAACTGTTGGTAGCGACAATGCTGAAGGTTGGAAAATAGAGTTGGATGTAAGTGTTGCCGTGACAACAACCAAATAAACAAGCCAAAGAAAACCATAATAATATTCTCAATTTTGTGATTCCAAAACTCGATTTGAGTTCATTTTGATCGTTAGATATGTGTAGAAGACATTTGGCTGGAATTCAGATGTGATACATCTAGGAAAGGGGATCAGCTTCTCTGGACTGAGCATAAAATGGTTTTTTAGTATAAATGGTCCCTGACAAGTTCTGTTAAAGATGTGTAAATTGTGCGTAAAGTGTGCTCTTTCTCCCCCAAGCCCACTAAATCCAAGACTAGTCTGAAGAGTTCACTGAACCAAATAATAATCAAAGCGACATTTTATTTATTTTGTTTCTTGTCTAAGTTTGTCCTAGTCCTCGTTGTGTATATTTCAATAACAACTTGTTGTTGTCTAAAGTGTCCACTATCTGATATTTAGGAGCTATACACTACGGGTTTGCTGTGCTTACAGTTCTGTTTATTTTGCTGGGATTTCTCTTATTTTTTATTTTTTTTTGGGTTTCTGTTTTGTTGTTATTGTTTTTCTTGTTTTGATCGTTGACTTTGAATTGACGATTTAAGGTCTTTGACAATCTGTTCGTTTGTTTGTTGTATCTTGATTCTGTGCTTCTGTTCATTGTCTAGCTCTTATAAACACTCTGTCCCCATAACAACGACGGCTAGTCAGCAATTCCGTTAGATATCATCATCATCACCACCACCACCACCACCTGTATACACGTTGAACACACTTCAATCATCGTCACTGTCTACTAGACCACCGCTTGTTCTTTCTCACATCTCTACAACTTCATTCTCAAGGGCAACGCATTCGAACTCATGCCTGACACAAAGTTGTCGCCCTTGATCACCGCTGCTGGTCCAACCGCTGCCATCACCACCACCTCAGACGCCGATGACGACGATCTCAAAAACCACCCTACAACCTCAGACACCAACCTCACACCTTCAGTTGCTCTGGTAAGTACTTGACTATCCTCTTCTTTTTTTGCATTGCTACATCTGCATCGTTTTGTACATCTTCCTCGTCTTTGGTTCTTTTCAATCATCTAACTTGTTCACCTCGCCTGTTTTCTTTTCTTTTTTTTTGTGTTTTTTTCGTTATTACCAAAAGAGCTCAAGCTCAGCTTCAACGCCCGTCCAGCCGCTCGCCCACTCTCACCCTACCCAGCCACAAGTAAACTCCATTATCTCCAACCTGGCCCTTCCTAGTAAGGACGTTCATATCGCCATTGACTACGCAAACACATCGCTTCAAAACTCCGAGGTCCAGGCCTATGCCAAACTAGCTGGCAATTCTTGGAGCTACTACGTCAAGCACACCCGTATCATCGTTGGTCGTTCACAAGACCCAGCAGGCAGAGACCCAGAAATCCATCTAGACTTAGGACCTTCGAAAATCGTATCGCGCAAACATGCAGTCATTGGTTACAATGGAAGGTACTGGGAAATTGACGTGTTTGGAAGAAATGGAGTCAAAATCGACAGAGTCCTGGTAAAACAGGGATGCGCCCAGTTGTTCAGTGGAAATATCCTTGATATTGGCGGGGTCCAAATGATGTTTATTCTGCCAGATATTCCACCGAAAATATCGCATTTCTTCACAATGTTGCAACACAGATCTTCACCTCCAGGATTGGAATGGGACAACTCAGATTCGAAATTATCGGAACCAACATCTCGGCTACCGATAATTGAAGCATTACATCGGCCATCTCTTCAGATGGTTGAAAGATCAGAATCAGCCCGAGTATCAGCAGGTTCACAGCTACCACCACAGTCTGTTGCTAGGGCTTCATGTTCTTCTCAGCCGCAGTATTCACAGATTTCACCCCAGTATACAAAATCATCACAGCCGTATTCCTATAACAGCGTGCCGCCCGGGTACACTACGCAGTTCTCTGCGGTCGGGCCACTGGCAGAACAATATAAACTTTCACCGGAGCATATTCCCAAAACATCACTAACTGACCACCACCAAACGATCCCTTTTCCGCGAGGAATCTCAATGGTAGCGCATCCTACTCGTAAAGCCATGCCGATCGAGTACAGCGAGCAAGATCTAAGCCGAGACGATTTCAAAGATATAAAACCTCCGTTTAGCTATGCGACGATGATTACACAGGCCATTCTCTCAACTCCGGAGAAATGCATGACGCTAGCCGACATTTACTCATGGATGAAAAAGCACTACTCTTACTTTCGTCACAATACAAACTGTTGGCAAAACTCGGTCCGGCACAACTTGTCTCTTAATAAATCGTTTGAAAAGATGCCCAAAAAAGCAGATGAACGGGGCAAAGGTATGAAGTGGCACGTGACGGAATCTTCGAGGAAAGAGTTTGAAAAGAAGCAGTCGCAGGGTGAGCATATCAAGGGCATGAGTCAAATTCAACGAAGGTTTATGAGAAGACCAAGTGTTTCGAAAAGCACAGAGCCAGATGCACAGGAACTTGTCCAGCAGTGTTCGAAATCGGTCGAACCAATGTCTATTATCATTGCAACAGGCGTGAGTTCAGTGCCTTCAACGACAGTACACTTGGCAGAGGAAATGGAAGTTGCAGAAGTGGTTGCAAACCTCGCGACATCACCCATCAAGTCTCCACAAGAAAAACAAGGCACATATACGACACCGAGAAAAAAGCCGTTGGATCAATTAAGTATCATGAAAACTACCGATACTGGAATTCTGAACTTGGCAACGCCATCACCCTCGCGATACTCACCGGGGCATGTTGCGCAGCTGGAAGCCTATACACCGGACCGTGGGTCGCATAGGAAATCAGCATCCATGTCCAAAATGTTTAGCATTTCTGCCCGGCTTTCTGATCAGGAAACGCCAGTACATAAGAAGTCAGTGTTGGCGACTCCGTTAAACAAAATGGCGCGTACTAATTCCATTGGTATAACCTCTTCCAGCGGGCCAAGCCATGATTCGGGCTCAATTGATGACCCTGCATGCCCAACTAGCTCTGTACTGATGGGCAGCAATTTCAGTCAGACCCCTGGCTCGCTGCTACCCATGTCATCTAGTATGCAATTAGTAGCGCCCAACTCTGCGCAACAGCAGCAATTACCATCGTCATACATGCCTAATTCGTCTCCTGCGCCGTTCTGGAAACTAATGCAGTTTGCGTCGTCAACGGCGACGACGCCAGGCAGAGGTGGTAATGAGTTCTCGCCAACTAGGTTCCTATCCTCGCCTGCTGTAGAAGACCATGGGTCGCGAAAGCGACAGTCGCATCAGCATCAGTATCAGCACTCGCAGCAGCAACAGCAGCAACAGCGCCAACAACAGCAGCAACAGCAGCAACAGCAATATATGATGCAGCAAGCCACACCTACTGTTTCTAAGAAAAGCAAAACAGTGATAAGTACGCCGGGATCTGCGGTCAAAGATAGTCCCATTGGAGACTTGAAGGATGTTGATCTAGCAAAAGGTTTTAAAAAAATACCAAAATTTAAAGGGTCTACAACAACTGAGCAAGTCAAATAATGATTTCTTCGTTTTTGAAAAGTCCCAATGTGTAGATGATTTACGAAGATGAACTTTTTCTTAAATGGCAAAAATATGGGCTTATGGCTTTTAGTTAAAGGAATGGAGTTATGTGTTTATTTATTTAATTTTATCTATTTATAATAATGAGTTTGAAGATAATTGTATATTGCCGAAACTATGTAGTATTTTGAAGATTGATAGAGACTGTACGTAGAATGAATATATATCAAAGATGTTCTCGGTTAAGCTTACTTGGCTTTAGTTCTGATAATATAGAATGGCAGTCAAGAAGCTAGCTCTAGTTGATAATGATAGTTTGTTTACGTCTTGCTGCTATACACATTGTATCTTTACGGATTTCACCACAATAAACTATACTAATTCTTGGACTTACAAAGTATAGCACAGATATACATTCAAATATACACCATGTCTGACGTGCAGTTAAAAACATCATTTAGGCCTATTGCTTTGGAACCCTTTTTTAATGGTGGAAAGGTTTCAATTTCCGAAGACGGTACTCTAATTGCTACAACCTTTGACGACAAGGTGTTCGTCGTTGAGCTGGCAACCGGAAAGCTGGTTGCGAAAATTGAAGGAGATGAAGATGTCATCAAATCGTATCTTTAGCTCAGATCCTGACATATAAAACAGACATGACAGATGAAATTGTATTAATTAGTTTATCCCATGGAGATTGACAAAGAGACATCTTACAAAGAGCACTGAAGAATTTTTAGCGCTCGATTGCGCTAAAGTTCACATGGTCGTGATAATGTGCAAAGGAAAAATCGAAAGATACAAGGTTAGTTTTTAGGCCGTCTGTGATACGTAGTAAATCGTTAAAAGGTGATATAAGTTAGTAAACCATCAGGAGAAAAACTGATCGTAGTCTCTACGGTCACGCATCAACTTTAATCTACACATTCAAGCAGTACGTTTAACAGCTAAATTGGTTAAAATAGTAATGACTATAATCTTGTAAAATACGATAACAATTAGGCTTGATAACTGAAAAATAACGTTGGGCTATGCAGGTAGGCTACATGGAATTGGGAGCATGAATATTGGACTAGACCTTGAGTTATGAGAGCTAAACAGACAGAATATTACACTTTGACAAGATTTGTAAAAGAACCAGTGATGTTTCAAGACTTGCATTTGCATACAATTAACAAGCGCTCAGTAAACCATTTCCAACAGTTTTGATCAACTTGTCTGGCTTGATTAATCCTCCATCACTGTTAAATCCTGATTTACTCAATTCAGAGACGGATATCACAAACATCGTTTTGGGGTGGCACACATTTTCCAGACCCATATATACTCCGTACCAGATACTGCTGTTGATACATTCCTAAAACAGTAATTACCTGTCACATCATAGTTCATCTGAAATTCCAGACTAACCCTTGCCCTCGCTGGTGCATTCTGCCAAAGCGTCACTTTGCCTGACCACCCAATCTCAGACAATAGCACTTGTCTCTGTGTGTGTGTGAAAAGTTTGGTGGGTAAATTTTTTTAATTCTGACTCTCACTTTCTCACAGTGTGTGGAGAAAAAATTTTATTTTCCCTTTGCTTTACTTCTCTTACTTCAACCGGAATTTGAGATACCTGTTCAAAAGACGAAAAGCACCCCTATAAAATAGTAAAGATGAGCGCTTCTGTTGTCGTTATTGATGGTAAGTGAGAATCTGTGGTTGTTGATGATTGGGGTTGTCAAACGAAAATATCTTTTTTTTTTTTTGACTATGCGTGGTGACTTCGACGACTACTGCGATAAGTTCAACAACGATTTGTGTATGACGACGGGCTGGGCTGCGATGTAGAGTACGGAAAGTGCGTATATTAAATCAACATATATCGACGATCATATCAACTTGAAACGACGCCTGTACGTACTCAGCTCAACGGCGATCTAAACCAAGACGGAGTTGCGCGTCGAAACAAAAAAAAATAAGATATTTCACGACTCTTTTCTCTACACTATGATATGATGAACATCAAGTACTAACTGAGACATTAGCCAAGGGACACCTTCTCGGTCGTCTCGCCAGTATTATCGCCAAGCAACTTCTTAACGGACAAAAGGTTGTTGTTGTCCGCACTGAAGCCTTGAACGTTTCTGGTGAATTCTTCCGCACCAAGTTGAAGTACCACGCTTACCTCCGTAAGGGTACTCGTTACAACAAGACCCACGGTCCTTTCCATTTCCGTGCTCCTTCCCGTATCTTGTACAAGACCATCCGTGGTATGATTCCTCACAAGACTGCCCGTGGTACCGCCGCTCTTGAGAGATTGAAGGTCTTCGAGGGTATTCCCAGCCCCTACGACCACGTCAAGCGTGTTGTCGTTCCCCAAGCTCTCAGAGTTCTCAGATTGAAGCCCGGTAGAAAGTACACCACCGTCGGTAGACTCAGTCACGAGGTTGGTTGGAAGTACCAAGACGTCGTCGCCAGACTTGAGGAGAGACGTAAGGTCAAGTCTGAGGCCTACTACGCCAAGAAGCAAGCCCTCAACGCTAAGATCGCTGCTGCCGAGAAGACTGTTGAGTCCACTGAGGCTGCTAAGGCCCTCAAGGCTCTCGGTTACTAATTTGTTTTTGTATACTCGAAAATAATTTAATTCTAAAACTGATGTCTCGTTAATTTTATGTTTTTTATATTTTACTGTTTTTTTTTTCCCACTATCCGGCAAACCGTTAGACTTGAACAAGATAAGAAATTTAGAGTATTGTATGTGTGTTTGGATTGTATACTAAGAAGTTAAAACTGAGAATACATTGGTCTATAATATAAACGCACTCTAGATAAACTTATGTGCGTCTAATTGTTGTCTATATCATATCAGTTGTCAGCGCAGACTCATCCTCGGTTTTTGCACGTTTTACCGGTTGTGGACTATCCGATAACACGGTATCTCCACCAACTGCTGTTGTAGCTGGTCTCTTTTTGGGTTTGTCATACTTCAGCACTCTATACAATTTCTTATCGATTTCGCGTTCTCTGTCAGTTGGCGCAACTTCGTATCCAGTAACAACATTTGCACAAGCTTCGAGAATGGGATGCATACCAGACCACAGATTTTTCCGGACAAGATAATCATGGACTAGTTCCTTGTCTGCTAGCATCAATGCGGTGAGGGCGATTTGCGGCGGAGTGAAGAGGAACACTGCGTCACTGAGCAGGTGGTCGAGTAGAATAGCGCGGGCTTTGGCGACAACACGGCCTAGAACCTCGCGAGGACGTATGTTTTCAGCCTGAAGATCAAGGAAGAATCCGTGCAGAGGGCGAACTGGGTTCTGTACTAGTAAAGTGAACCCAATGACCTCCAGAACTCTGAACTCGATATCGAGAATATCAGAGGCATGAACCTTGGGCAGCTTTGCCACAAAAGATTCAATCGGTACAAAATAGTTCTCTGCTTTAGAGGCCAGAAACACACAGGCATACATGATATTCTTTGGATGTTGGTCTAAGACGCTAACGCGCAGGTAGAATCGTTCAAAATAAGTCACGGCCGTTGCTTTGACTGCAGACGGCATTCCAAAAATCGAGCAAACAGTCGCTATCTTGGCCGCATAGCTCACTGTCAAAGTTCTGGCCTCAAGTTTCGTAGGGATCATTTCGTCTGCTGCTTCTTCGGTCAGCGGTGTGCCACGGTCGACTGAGACACTAATCAAATGCTCGCGCATCTGCGCATGTGCTGTGGCGTAAGTAGCTGATCGCATATCTTGTAACTGGTTGTGTGTGAACGACCACAGCCGGTATTGGGACGTGTGACGGTACAAGTCATCGTCGGTGACTTCGGTACTGGCAACGGTACCGTCGGTAGGGGATCGAGTCATGGTGGTGAAGGCTGCGATTTGTATGGGAAGGGAAGCGTGAGAAAGAGACGTTGAAATAAATTCAATAGTGACCTTGTTAAGTTACAAGGCGTAACTACAAATAGACTTATCCAAATGATGGTGATACACTCTGTAAACTGATCTGAAGATTTTTGAGTATTTTCCAATAATATTAGAATAATACACTCAGACCAATCGACAAAACGTGGATGTTTAATCGGTTACAATTTAGTGTTATTGTACATAAAACATCTACAATATATATTATTACAATATGTATATTACGAAAAAAAATAATAGCATAACGTTTCTTCATCAATACTCAATAAAGCAATGTTCATCATATCCAAAACTAAAACTAGAGACCAAATGGATTTGGAGTTTTCACTCCAATGTGTGTATTTTGAAACTGGTTTGTCATTTGTCCCATCATCATATTTCCGGCTCCAAATTGTTGTTGTTGTTGTTGTTGTTGCGGTGGCTGCTGCGACGCAAACATAGGACCACTAGCTTGCAAAGGAATGGACTGTTGCTGTGGCATAAACATACTGTTATTGCTCACCATATTGTTTCCAGTCGAATACTGAGGTATCGTACCGAATGGGTTGCCTCCTCCAGTAGAATACTGCTGTGCTGGCAAAGATGGGGTGGACCCAAATGCGTTAGCATTATTGGCAAAAGACTGAGCTGTGCCAAATGGGTTTCCGCCTGTAATTGTTTGTGGAACCGGTGTATGAGCCTGGGGAGCAAATGGATTTCCGCCTGTCAATGCCTGGCTCATAGGTTGAGGCACACCAAACAGAGTTGATGATGATGTCTGCAAAGCATTTCCCGTTAATCTGGCACCGATCTGCTGGGGCTGTTGCCCAAACATGTTTCCTCCTGTAGCTTGTGTTTGAAGAGTAGATCCTGTACCAAAGAAATTCCCAGTTGATAATTGACCTTGGGGTTGCGAATAAGCGCTGTTACTAGAAAACTGGTTTTGTGAAGCTCCAAAAATGTTTCCTCCTGTTGATTGGAAATTTATGGGTTGAGTTGGAGCAAACAGTGCTGATCCGGTTCCCTGTTGCTGGGCTGGTCTAGCGGCAAACATATCATTTCCAGTGATATGGCCCATTATAGGCTGAGCCCCAAAGACATTACCACCTGTAATCTGTATCCTAATGGGCTGTTGAGAGGATACAAAAATGTTACCACCCGTCACTTGTGATTGTATTGGCTGTGCGGGTGCAAAGATATTACCACCTGTCATTTGACTTTGAACTGGTTGTGCAGATGCAAAGATATTGCCGCCAGTTATTTGTGATTGAATAGGTTGCGATGTTGCAAAAATGTTTCCACCTGTCATTTGCGACTGAAGTGGTTGAGAAGGTGCAAAAATGTTTCCACCGGTTGAATGAGTTGGCATCGTTATGGGAATTGTTACTGGGATAACAAGAGGTGCAGCTGGTTGCAACTTTTGTTGTTGTTGATGCTGTTGCTGCTGCTGTTGCTGCTGTTGTTGTTGCTGTTGTTGTTGCTGTTGTTGTTGCTGTTGTTGTTGCTGTTGTTGTTGCTGCTGTTGTTGCTGTTGTTGTTGCTGTTGTTGTTGCTGCTGTTGTTGCTGCTGTTGTTGCTGCTGTTGTTGCTGCTGTTGTTGCTGCTGTTGTTGCTGCTGTTGTTGCTGTTGTTGTTGCTGCTGTTGTTGCTGTTGTTGTTGCTGTTGCTGTGATGAAGACTGTTGTGGTGGTGGAGAGGTGAAGTCAAGCAAATCTCTAAGAGCACCTGTTGGCTGATTAGATAACTGTGTTCCAGATGTAGCCCAAGCATTATTAGCAAAGGTGCTCGTAACCTGGGATGGTTGTTGCTGCTGTTGTTGCTGCTGCTGCTGTTGCTGTTGTTGTTGTTGTTGCTGCTGCTGCTGTTGTTGTTGCTGTAGAACAGGAGCTTGTAGTTGCATCTGCGTATGAACTTGTTGAATGTTTTGTGTTGAATCATGCCTATAAGTTTCATCGAGCTTCTTCATGACTCTAAGAATATCACCTTCCTTCAAACCCAGCGTTCTCAACACCTTAGCATCAATCTTGTCTAAAATAGACTCATCCATTTGATCTCTATTGAAATTAATAGCGTACTTGTTGCTGTTTTGAGGATCAACACCACAATCCGTAAAGAATTTAAACCAATCATAGTCTTTTTCCGTAGGAATAGCGGGCTGTTCCTTTTCCACTGCGGGACGATCATTAGAAGGATGTGAAGATGAAGCTGCGGGGGAAGTACGATCATGAGTCCGTTTACTAACAGTTCTTCCCAAATCTTGCTTGTCAGATGTAAGCTTTTGACCTGTAACCTTTTCAACATATTCTAAATCGGCCAAAGACATTTTGCTGGCTGCTACAGCAATTTTGACACCATTGACCTTGTGCAAATGAATCTTTCCGTCGGTACAACCCAAAAGTCTGGCTTCCACTTTAAAGGTGTTGGTCCGATCTGTCCAAGTTCTGACAGCTTCGCGCTCCTTAGATGATTTCTTGGCTGATGCAGGAGTTGTAGAAGGGCTTCCACTTGTGGTATTGCTCTCTTGTAATTCAATGTAGGTCCTAGGAACAATACCCTCTTTTCTTCCATTCATAGTATGAACCATCCACCAATCATTGCTCGACTTCATATCAATAATGTAAAGCTTTTCCCCTTCTTTCACACTTACTTCATCATCGGCTTGAGCTTCAAAATCGTATAGCGCTTTACCAATCCTGTGACCCTTCGATGCACTTATGACCTCGCTGAGCCCGGCAGCTTTGTTTGCCCCAACAACAGTCCCTATGACCGATATGATTTGTTCAGCGGCTGATTTGGAATCGGCACGGAGCTCTAACGAAAGAGTTGGGTTTTGGAACTCCAAGAAGATATGCTTTTTTTCGCAATTGTAGTAGTATAAGTTCAAGATTGACCATTCTAGAGTGTCTGGCGATTTGGTGGATGAAAAGGAAATGACAGTGTTATAAACAGTCAGAGTTCCTTTGTACTTCTTTCTCTTATCAAGCTCTTGTACTGCCCATGAATTTATCTCCTTTTTGACAGGAGTAATTGTGTTGTTGCTGGGGCTGTTGCTAGTACCGCTAGCAGTACCGCGCGCATTGGCAGATGGATGGCGCTGCACAGTTGCATTAGAAGTCTGAGATTGAGAAGAAACCTGTCGCTGTTGAGATGGTCGTTCTTCGTGTACGGTCTTTGAAATAGCTGGCTGGGCTTGAGGTGGAAGGGCTGCAGTTCGACCTTCCCCAGTCTGTTGAATGTAATTGTTGGGTACAAGTCCCCGTTGGCCTTTTGTGTTTATTACCGTCCACCAGTCGTCCTCGGTAGACTTTTCCAAGAGGTACAGTTCGTCTCCAGTTGTCAAAGACAGTTCATCTGAAGTTTGTGCTGCATAGTCATAGAGGGCTTTATATACGCCTAAATATGTCGCTGGCAGCGATGACATGCTTGCTTTCTTACTCGTTTGTTCCAGTTCAATTTGGCGATACGCTTTTCTCCAAAAAAAACAGATGGAAATTTCAAAATAAAATGCCTTTGCTTCCTTTTTGTTTTAATTATCATGTGATTTAACTTTTAATGCTTATTGACACTTCTAATTTCAGACCCCCAAATATTTTTTCCCCTCCCCAATCAACACTATCTCTATAAACATTGTGCTTAGATACCAAGTAGGAATGGTGGTATCAACTCTCAATCAATTAAAAGAAGAACTCGAGTTGATCTCACAGAAGAGACTTCCCCACGATGCCAAGCGTAGAAACGTGTTTCGAAGCTTGAAACACTGGAGCAGTGCAATTCTTGAAAAGAATCCGGCCGCGGGAGTTCTCCAGAATACTGCTAGTTTGGTACAAAACATAGACTACTTTCTGGAGTTCTTGCGAGGCCATATTTTTGATGAAGTGATACACTCGGAAGTCGCAGATGTCACAGAAATCATGCTCACAGAAATTATTCCTCTTTACAAGTTTGAAGGTGCTTGGGAACTAATGGAATTGAATCACAGTACATTTTATCTCTGGACACTCTGGATCAAAGGAATTTTTCGAAAACAATTCGGATCAAGTCATAACATGTTCCATCACACGTCTAATCCAAATATTCGAATGCTGATGAATGAATATACCAGTCGTATGCGAGAAGGAAATGCTAGTGAATTTGTTAGTGACATCGACTTTAGTAAAGCCCAAGATCCTTTTGCAATGTGGAAAGTGATATACACTAAATACATCAAGGTTTCTAGAAAAAACCTGCAACATGCTGATTTAGAAATTCTTTCGTCAATGTCATTGGTACGTCAAATTCTTATACAAGGAGATCAAAAAAGTTTACATCGGACTTTAAAAATTATATGGGAAGGGCCTCTCGAACCAATTTCAAAATTCTTCACATTTTGTCACCCCGAAATGTCGAGGCCTGCACTACTTACGGCTTTTATTTATTGCGCATTGACAAGCGATCCTAAGACAAGAGCGATTGTTGAAGACGAAGCACAATTTAAACTATCATATCCATACTTGCATCATGTCTATAGACTACTATTAGATCTTTCAGCAGCCGGACATCCCAAATACAAAAACAAAATATCACCATCTACATTGAGTGAATCATCGGATCGTGTTGAGAACAATTTGGACTCTCAAACCAAAGTTCCGACGCTTCCAAAAAAATCAGAAAAAAACCCGAGTCCTACCATACAAAAGCCTTCATCCACTCATTCACTACAACCCGTGGTTTCGTCTAATTCCTCTTCCCCTGTTCCACGTTCATCTCAACTGCCTACGCAAAAACCCCCGCAGAAAACTTCCAAATCACTACACAGTGGCGAAACCCGCAATACCCAAGACGATACAAATTCAGTATTCAAAAAAAATTTAAGGGATAAAGTCAACCAATACCTTGTATCCAGATATTATGAGAAATATCCATTAGATCGGTCTACTGGTAATTTGGATTTCAATGATACAGATTTCAGCATGTACCAGAAATACATTCAGGAGAGTTTGGCATTAATCAATTTAGGTAACTCTAAAGCACTGAAGGAAGCTGGTTCGGAAAATACAGCAGTTTTTATTTTACCAATATATATGTCTGCTATCAAGGCTAGAAATAGCTGCCTTTCAAACAATCTTTTTGACTGGTATGAACATGACTCTGTTGTAGGTGCGCTTCAGCTTTACCAGCCTAATTTTACAAAAGTTGCAACCTTTTTTCAAATGTTTTTTTTTATTGAAAACTATATGAAAGAAGAGCTTAGCGTTAACAATGGGGCTTTTTTCGCCAGACTTGACCATTTTGTCAAACTCGACGAAATCACTGATAGAGAAGAATTGTTTGAGCTTTATGCTTCTTTGTCTCTGCCACCAGAGTCCTCATTTGTTTTGTTTAATATTGTTTTGATTCAACTGTCCCCACAATGGGTTTCAATGAAAAAGATTATGGATACAGCAAGAGTCAACAAAAAGATGTCTATTGAATCGCTTTTGGCTAAAATCAATGAACCGGAGCTGAATATCAATAAACATTTTTGGTTGGTAAGAGAGGAAGGTTTTCACATTTGTCCTTACAGAGAAATGTTTGACCCTAAAACATTTGATGAAAAAGCGGCTCCTGGTGTTTTTATTGAACGTATGAACGATGAAGATACCTTTCAAAACACCAAATCTATTCTAAAGGTTGAAGGTGTTGGGGACGTCAAAATTTCCATCAATAAAACTCTTGTCACATTGAAACGTGTTTTGTATGTTCCAAGTATGGTATACAACGTGCTAGCTCTTAATGGCCCTGGTATTATAAAGGCTGTTATTCATGGTGACCATAGTATGAAGAAGGATGTTACCATTTCACTTCCCAATTCTAAAAAGAAGGGCAAAAATGCGCCATTGTACCAGTCCGTTAAGTTACCAATGAATCATGACAACTATTTTGACTACATCATTAGCGAAAACGAACTGGGTGAAAATGAAGTTGAGGCCAAGAAAAAGCTCATTCAACTTTCTCTACCTCATGTGGGTGCTATTGAGGGTGTGGGGCATATTTATAAAGAATAGGCTTGTAGGCTTAGTATTTATTATTTTGTTAATAATGTAAACAAACAATTCACTTATTTTATTCATGTTGTATACACTGTCTTTCGGTTCCTGGATATGGCTTTTTTACATGCATTTTGCACACAAGCATCTGAAGATAAGGAGCTTTTGTTGGATACATGATGCAATTGCGTCTTTAGCATGATTTGTATTGATTTATTACTCGGTCGTAGAGTTTTTATAGCTCTAACAACCTACAAACAGATTCAGAATGGAATTATCTAGTTAAACAGCTAACAAAAAAGACATACACATCAATGACTTATCAATGGTTCTTGAATAAGTAATAGATTACTTATGTGCTTGTGATTCAAATTACTATACACAATGAAGTTGATTCAAGGCGTGTAGTACACACTCAATCGGCGTAAATATATTTGGCCTGGTGTTTTTAAAACCCATATTTTTTCTAGCACATTTCAACCAGAAATTGATTGTTATCTATCTCTTGTTTATTGTTTATTTTGAGGTAAAAGTTTTGGAATGAATTTTTTGTTTTTTCAGGACAGAAAATGTATGATTTGATCGAGTACATTGATTAGCTTTTACAATTCTACTGCTTTGACTAACCACCTCTTTGACACCAGTTGTTTTGCATAACAATGTACTATTTAGATTTGTTTCTGATAAAGCGCAGCTATGTTGTGCAAGAGTATTATAAGGTACACCTGGGTGACAAAAGTATTGGTCGCTATAGCCAATATGCTCCATTTTTACTTTCTTACTTCAGAAAGTTGTTTATTCTTGTATAACAGGGATACTGTTTTGGTTATTGTGCTCTTATCAATTTTTTTTTTGTGATAAAATTGAGCTTCCAACTTGCAACAGCCGATACATGTGTTTATATTACTTTGTACAAGATTTATGATAAAAATAATTAGATCATGAGGAATGTAAAATAAACGTTTGAATGAGTGGGATACAGTTTTTAGATTATCCAAATTACATCTCATATAACATACTTCAATTTGAATACTCGCAACATTTTTTTTCCTCAAAAACACAACAATGTCAAGTTAATTTGAGACAATATTGCTGTTATATACCAGCACATATAGTGACGGAAATAATGTATGTCGAAATATCAAACTGAAGAACACGAGAATTTGCCAAAAAACGATGATATGAAGCTGACCAAAATGGCATTGCCACTTTGGGACTGGAGGTTCCCAAACGGGACTGTATGTATCTGTAACCTTGAACTACATAGTCATATTTGTTATTGTAGTGACAGAAACAAAATTTGCTCTACAAACTGATGATGATAATCTGTTTATTGTCCCTATGTCTCGGGATTATACACAATATACCTTTAAATAAAATAACTATATATAAAACAGACATAACAGAAGACATTTAATTCATTTGCTTATCTCATAGAAGATTGACGAAGTAACATCCCGCAGGAAGCGTTTTAGGTTTTCAGTGTTCGATGGCGCCAAATTCTTCATAGTCGTAACTATGTGCAAAGGGAAATCTGGGAGTCAGAAGGCTGATGGTCAGAACCAACCTTTGATGCACAGCAAAACCTTTGCAGGCTGCTAATGGCTAGCGAACCATCATAAAAGTAAATGCGGTAGCGCTTTCATGAACTCGATCACCGCTTCCAGACCTTCCTTGGAATCAAGTAGGATCCGGATATCGAGCTCGCTTGTTGTTTTCTTCAGTATTCTGCGCTCTGCTGTGTACAGAGTGCATTCCTTCAGAATGTGTTCCACCGTTTCCAGTTGACCACATTGACAGTTGTAACTTCTTTCAGTATTTTTGATTGTCTGGAAGTATTTACCAATACGACCGTGACCTGTTCGCAATTGGAACAGTTTACTAACAGTGTGTCTGGGTTTCTTGGCCATTAAGACCTTCATTGGGTTACGGTATCGATCTCCATACAATTCTCTTCTTGTGCAAGAATAGTATTGCCGGAGCTCACCTTCTATTTCGTAGTCTTTTTGCCATATAGCCTTTGCCATATCTAGCAAGGCGTATTTGATCAGTATCGTTGTTGTTTTCGCTTCCATGATTTTTTCGTATTCTGGCAGCCTCCACGGAGGCCGTTTGCTCCAATAAACGTTTTCATCGATGTTGTTCAGTGTCGTAGCTTTAACAAAAAGCCGTTCTAATATCGTACCAGTATCCAACGCGTGTTTGGCTGTTCTTCTAATAGGGTTCCTTGGACATACATTTCTCAATATTCTCACGGCAAACCTGTTTTCAACTTCACCCATTCTCAAATCTATTGGCAAAATATTAGCGTCACGATGCATGGCCTTGGTTGGAGCCGTTATGAAGGCTGCCATTACCCTGCGGAGTGCGACATTTTGAACTCTTTGTAGTTTTTCTTTCCAAGTTTTTGTGATCCTGCTGTACCAGATAGGGGCTGCATATTCGAGTATAGGCCGCACGCAAGCAACGTACAGTTGCCTCATTGTTTGGCACGATATACCGTTGACTACTCTTCCTAGACGTCCAATTATACCAACAACTTTGTTGCACTTAGAGGTTGTATTCTTCGCATGTTCTTGAAATTTCAGCTTGCTGTCAATAGTTACACCCAAAAGCTTCAGACTCTGAGTAGCCTGTCGCTTTTCGAGTCCTTCGATCGGCATCACTAGTTTTCTTTTATTCTTCTTGTCTCTTTTCATGATATGCATGAAATTTAGTTTATCACCATAATCAAAGCCTGTGTGGCACTCTTCAGCCCACTCATGACATATTTTTAATACATTACCCAATTTTTCTGTGTTTTTGTTGACGTCCTTGTTACTGGTGTAGATTGTAATATCATCCACAAACCCAATAACATGGGCACCTGCTTCTCGAATTCTCTCATAGAGAGAACTAGTATAGATTAGAAAGAGCATTGGAGATATCGGTGATCCCTGGGGGATACCTGAATAAACTCTTCTACTTTCAGACTTTTTTCCATCTATAAGCAGACTTGTCTGCCTTTCACTTAGGAAATGGTATACCCATCGCCGCGAAGCGCTGGGAAGTTTCATCGTTTCCATCGCATTTAGAAGGACACCTTTGTGCACGTTATCAAACGCACCTTTGATATCGATGGCCAGAACCGATGTTGTTTTATTCTTCTTCATTTTATGTTCAGCATAATTCACTAGCGTTGCCAGCGCGTCAACCGTCGAATAGCCACCACGAGCACCAAACTGTTGCTTAGGGATTGTATCCATCGTCAAACACGCTAGTCGTCTTTGAATTATTTTTTCTAAGATCTTTCCTAAGCAATTCAGCAAAGTAATCGGTCTATAAGCTCTCGCACTAGTTTCTGGTTTGTTAGGTTTTTTCAAAATAACTGTTTCGCCGGTGCGAAACACTTTGGGGTGGTATCCAATTTGAATGCACTCTCCGAAAAAGGACAGTACCACTTCTTGGAACTCAATACTTTTCCACGCTTCTCTTATTGCTGCTGTCTTAATGCCATCTGGACCTGCTGCTTTAAACGGGGCTTGCTCATTCAACGCTTGGTCTACTTCATATCGTTCTAATCTGTGCCACCTACTATCAGATGCTCTACAAACTGATCATTGACGAATACATGTAGTGGAATCTTGAAATGTATTTTGCACATTGATGCAAGATATTGTCAGCTCATAAATCGAATGCAGTATCCATTTACATTCTAAAACTGCTCGTTGGCAATTTCAAAATAGCGTCTGCTTCTGATTGTAACGGTTCTTACAGTGTTGTAAAAAATACCAGATTATACACGGAAGAAATAGCTATGAGTTTTTGAATAAATATTATCAAAAAAGGACTGTCTTGAAAAGGAGCTTTGGGGTCTTTCCAAACATTTCAATCCGTGTTTTCAGAGAGAACGCAAAAAACATCATTTGATAGCTAGGTCCATTATTTAACGTGAAAATACTAGTATATAGACTTGTATGTAAACTTTCATAATAATCTTGAAAAATGTAGAGACAAAAACCACATAAATCTATATAGATAGATTTGTATGAAAGTCCTTATAGTAAGCGTGCAAAAAATTACAGTTAGCTGTATACTTCACAATGTACTACAGCTTTTATCAACATTTTCGTACCATTGTTTGTATTGCGCTGTACCTGGCTTGTGACCATTCAACTTGAGCCAAGAGGTAGTCAGTATACATTTGCATGGAGTATGGTTTAGATCAAAAAGATAATAATATACGGGTTTATTCCCAAAAGTGGATCCGATGAGATGATTGGCAATGATTGGCTAGGAGTGCGATCCGTAGCTAACGGTCCGTGGTTCCACTCACGTGATTCCATTATATCGACCCTGGAAGGTTGGCATCATGTACGAAGCCAATAAGGGAATATTTGAGTAACATCATCAGTAGTACACACGTCAGTCAAATAACCACCTTTTTCTTGAACCGAGAAACAAACCAAGAATGTCGATGAAAGAATCTCACACCATTGTTCTGGGCAACATTGAGTTTGGGAATTTTATGTTTTGTGAAAAACCAAAATCTTTCAATTTTGTTTAGCTTTTTTTTACAGCTTGTTCATTGCACTCCCAAGCCGACAGGCTATTTTTGAGTAATAGAACACTTTCACAGAAACGTATCAAAATTCAGTTGTATATCTACAACATATATTGTTCAGACTGACTGGTATAGAACAAAATAGGGATGAGATTTATACAGTTTGTTCTGATACTTTTCATACCCAATTAAACTTGAAAGGGTTTTGAATGTCCAGAATTTTACTCTTTTAAGTAGCCGGAGCCAAGATACATTTCTTTTCTTTTGTTTCCTGATCTTTTCGATAATCTGGGCTTGTATCATCACAAGATTATCTAAATAATCTTGAAAAAGTATATATAAAGACATGTTTGTATCCTTTATCAGATCCATCTTTTTCGTTCCACAATAGTCTGTCTTTTAACCAAAGCACTACTGCTAACTTTAACTCCGCACAAATTTCTGGCATGTTGGAAAACCCAAACAAAATCTCTTCCCAAAAACCAAGTGGAAACTCTGGTGCCACAAATCATACAATCATAAGCACCAATTCTTCTAGCGACGGTGAATACGCTAAATCAAAGCTTAAAAATGACTTGGAGTCCATAACTTCTAGATCCGATTCAGATTCTAATGTTCAACACGGAGTTGCAGTTGCTGATGCCTTAAAGGCTGCATGGACAAAAAAGGCCCTGATTATTGCTTACTCGGGCTTGTTTTTTTCGGCTTTGATTATCAGCTTCGCCAGCTATGCTTCGGCTACATATACACCCTGGGCCACTTCAGCCTTCAAAGCTCATTCTATGCTGGCAACTGCTGCCGTTGTTTACAAAATTGCCAGAGTTATCACGTATCCTATTATGGCCAAAATGGCTGATGTGTTTGGCAGAGCTGAGGGATTCACGTTTGCCATATTCTTCCTAACATTGTCCAATATCATGTATGCTGTCTCTAAAAACATCTCAACCTATGTTGCAGGCTACTTTTTTGACGCTGTCGGTGATGTTGGATATACTATTATGCAGCAAATTTTTATTGCTGATACAACAAATCTAATCAATAGAGGCCTATGGGCCTCGCTTCCAGAAGCAGCCACCAGTATTCCTACTTTGTATCTTGGTTCTCTTGTTGGTGAATATATGCTTAAACATAGTACTTGGCGATGGGGCTACGGTATGTGGGCTATTATCCTCCCCGTTTGTGTTTCTCCTCTCATTGGAATCATGTTTTGGCTTCACAAAAAAGCCAAACAAAGTGGTGAAACCCGTGAAATTGCAATTATGAAAAACCTAGATCAATCTGCACCTTGGTACAAGAAAGCCTTCCAACTTTTGTACATTGAACTAGATATTGTCGGTGCTTTTCTTCTTGCTGCAGGCCTTACTCTGACTTTAATCCCCATCAACATTGCAGGTAGAGCTAACGTTGATCGTTGGAAGCAACCTCATAACATTGTAATGCTTGTTCTTGGTATTATTTGTTTCTGTTCTTTTTTGGTATGGGATGCCAAATACGCCAAAAAGCCTTTTATCCCCTATAGAATGGTCAAGAACTTTACTATTTTAGCAGCTTGTGCCATTGGTGCTTTTGATTTTGCAAACTATGCTTGTTTCACTTCGTTTTTCCCATCCTATCTTCAGGTTGCTGGTAGTTATAGTCCTGGTAGCGCGACACGTATTGATAACTCACTGAGAGTTTCTTTCCAAATTGCTTCTGTGGTTGTCGGAATTATGATGAAGTACACAAAGCGTGCAAAGATCTATGTATATGTTGGCGTGCCTTTGGTTGTTCTTGGTCAAGGTTTAATGATTTATTTCGTTAATCGCCCTGATGGGGGTCGCACAAATGAAGCATCTTTTATTGCAGCCAAAGTGATATTTGGTGTTGGCCGTGGATTTTATCAAACTTCCTCTCAGGTTATTGTTCAAGCTGTTTGCAAGAAACAGCAAGTTGCTGTTGCCACTGCTCTTTTTTTGGCAACTATGAGCATTGGCGGAGCCATTGGTACCACCATTGGCGGTGCTATATGGAACAACAAGCTTCCTGCAAAGCTTGTCGAATATCTTCCCATGGAGAATAAAAAGAATGCAACAGCTATTTTTAAGTCTATTGCTACTGCCAAAAAATTTACTGAAGGAACTCCTGCTAGAGAGGCAATCAATAGATCTTACAGCGAAACGCTTCAAATTCTCGGTATAGTCTCGACATGTCTTACAATCCCTATGCTTTTCCTCATGTTTTTCATTACCAACGTTCATTTAGATGAGGCAGATGAGGCGGCAACTAAACTTGCAGCGGAACAAGACGTTATGGAGCAAGCAGGCCAAGTTACTGAAAAAACACCGCAAGAAAAAATTGAAAATCAGAGTGGCGATCATGTTTTAAGACAAGTGGCTTCCAAGTAATCTTACTTGTACGTAATAGATTTTGCCCTTTTTTTATCATGTATGTTCTTCTTGAGTTGTGTTATTTTGTATATAGTTAAAAGTTTGATGAATGTACATTTCTTGATTTTATTGATGTTAGATCTTTTCTGTATAAGGTGATTGAATGTAATCTGCGCTCTTATAATTTGCTAAATTTTAAAAATCCAGCCATCGTTTCGATATTCAATATCATATCTAGAATGTATAAAAAGATCAATAGAAATCCATTTCCGCAACCATATAGTTCAACCTACATCCCTAGATCTTCAGTTTATCATTTGTTTCATCAAAATCAACAGCTATTTCGTCTCTTACCACCGATTTACTTTCTAGTGTTAAAATCACAAAAGGCCAAATTCAGTATAATCCAGAAAGATCTACTTACCCCAACCCTTGGTGTGACTCTTAATACAAGAAGTCTTAATTTCCATTTACACACCATGTGCGTTGAAAAATCCAAAGGCTTTTTAATGACCAGAAAAAAATTGTCACTCTTCTGTTAACTTCACTTCTACAGTGATCCCATATCTCTACTAGCATACCAACTATGGCTGACTATGAACTTACCAAGGTCCCTATTTTGGGATCAGAAACCATTCATATTGGTTATCACATCACAGATCATATGATTTCGACGATTCTCGACACCCTTAAATCGTCGACTTATGTCTTGATCTCCGACGAAAACATCATCAAGTTCAACCACATCCAATCCTTTGAGGCGAAATTCACAGCAGAGCTGGAGAAGAGACAACTGCAATCGCGTTTTTTCAAGTATATCGTTCCTCCCGGAGAGGCAGCTAAAACTAGAACAACAAAGGCACAAATTGAAGACTACCTACTCTCCAAAGGATGCACTAGAGATACTGTTATACTTGCAATGGGAGGTGGTGTCATTGGTGACATGATTGGCTACGTAGCTGCTACCTTCATGAGAGGTGTAAGATTTGTTCAGATTCCCACCACTCTTTTGTCTATGGTTGACTCGTCAATTGGTGGTAAAACTGCTGTTGATACTCCTCATGGCAAAAACTTGATTGGCGCCTTCTGGCAACCCAAGTACGTTTTCATCGATTTGAAATTTTTAGAGACTCTCCCCGAGCGCGAGTTCATTAACGGTATGGGAGAAATCATCAAGGTATGTTTCATATTTCCAAGCAATCACTACTTTCAGTTTGACTAACATGCAATAACTGCAGACAGCTGCCATTTGGGACGAGGCTGAATTCACAAACTTAGAAAAAGATGCACCATTATTATTAGAAACTTTCAGAACCAGAGTCAACGGCAACGTTGATCTGTCGCCAATTATTAAATCTGTTCACAGATTTGTTACTGGTTCTGCTAGAATTAAGGCTGAAGTTGTCTCTGCCGATGAGAGAGAGGGAGGTCTACGAAACTTGTTGAACTTTGGCCATACTATTGGTCACGCCTACGAAGCTATTTTGGCTCCTCATGTTCTTCATGGTGAATGTGTCGCAATTGGTATGGTATTGGAAGCTGAGATTGCCAGATACTTAGGTCATCTAAGTGACGGTGCTGTTGCCAGACTTTCCAAATGTCTGAATTCCTTTAATCTTCCTACCTCTCCTAACGACGCAATTGTGAGACGAAGATCCAAGAACGTTGCAACTCCTGTTGACAAGCTTTTAGATATTATGAACGTTGACAAAAAAAATGATGGCAACAAGAAGAAAATTGCCATGCTTACCAGAATTGGAAAGTGTCTTGAGCCTAGAGCCACTTTAGTCACTGACGACGTTATCAAGACTGTTCTTTGTGAAAACATTGTTGTCGGATACTTTGACAATGCTCCTGCTCACACTGATGTCACTCCTCCTGGATCTAAATCCATTTCCAATCGGGCATTGATTCTTGCTGCTATGGGATCTGGTACCGTTAAAATCACAAATCTTCTTCATTCTGATGATACTGAATACATGTTGACCGCTGTTCAACAGTTGGGTGGTGCTACTGTCTCATGGGAAGACCACGGTGAAACCTTAGTGGTCAAGGGAAACGGTGGTAATCTTGTTGCCCCCAGGGAGCCTCTGTACCTCGGTAACGCCGGTACCGCCTCTAGATTCTTGACCACTGTTGCTACCTTGGTCAAGCCTTCCAAGGAGTCTGATCACATTATTCTTACTGGTAATGCTCGAATGAAGCAACGCCCTGTTGGACCTCTTGTTGATGCTCTTCGTGCCAACGGTAGTGAAATTTCTTTTGAAGAGGCTCAAGGATCTTTGCCTCTTCGTGTCACTGCTGGACAAAACCTGAAGGGAGGCCGCATTGAGCTTGCAGCAACTGTTTCTTCTCAATACGTCTCTTCTATTCTTATGTGCGCCCCTTATGCGGAGACACCTGTAACTTTGTCTTTGGTTGGAGGCAAACCTATTTCTCAACTTTACATTGATATGACTATTGCTATGATGGCCACTTTCGGTATTCAAGTTGAAAAGTCCACTACTGAAGAGTACACTTACTACATTCCTAAGGGTGCTTACACCAACCCCGCTGAATACGTTATTGAGTCTGATGCTAGTTCTGCCACCTACCCATTGGCATTTGCAGCAATCAGCGGTACCAGCTGTACAATCCCCAACATTGGTTCGAGCTCTCTTCAAGGTGATGCTCGTTTCGCTGTTGATGTTTTGAGACCTATGGGCTGCAAGGTTGAGCAAGGACCTAACTCTACTACCGTTCAAGGTCCTCCAGTTGGATCTCTTAAGGCTATTCCCAACGTCGATATGGAACCTATGACCGATGCTTTCTTGACAGCTTCTGTGTTGGCTGCTGTTGCGGAGGGTACCACACGTATCTATGGTATTGCCAACCAGCGTGTTAAGGAGTGTAACCGTATTGACGCTATGATGACTCAACTTGCTAAGTTTGGTATCGTCTCTCGTGAGCATGATGATGGTTTGGAAATCGATGGTACTCCCATTGAAAAGCTTTCTACTCCTGGTCCCCATGGAATTAAGACGTACGATGATCATCGTGTTGCCATGAGTATGTCTCTGATTTCTTCAGTGATTAAGAATGATGTTCTTATCAATGAAAGAAGATGTGTTGAAAAGACTTGGCCTGGCTGGTGGGATATTCTAAACAGAGTGTTCAAGGTTCAACTTGCTGGTCATAGCGATTCTGATGACTCTGCATCAAGAGTCGCCAGCACCCCCAATGGCGACAACACTATTGTTCTTATTGGAATGAGAGGTGCCGGAAAGACCTTTGTTGGTAAATGGGTAGCTAATTCTGTTGGACTTAAATTTGTCGACATGGATGATTACCTCGAGAAGAAGCTTGAGTTAACTATTCCTGTTATCATTGAAAAGTATGGCTGGGAATACTTCAGAGCTGAAGAGCTCAAGTGTTTGGAGGAGTTCCTTTCTGCCAACCCTACTGGCTACGTTGTTGCATGTGGTGGCGGCATCGTCGAAACTCCTAAGGCACGTGTGCTGCTTAAGGATTACGCTGCTAAGGGAAGAATTGTTCTGCATATTCATAGAAATGTGGATGATATTATTGCTTTTTTGAATATTGACAAGACCCGTCCAGCATTTTCCAACGATCTTTACTCTGTATACGAGCGCCGTGAGCCTTTCTACCATGAGTGCTCCAGTCATGTTTTCTACAATTCTTTCAAAGATTCTGAAGGAAGCAAACTTTATCAATCATTGGATTTAGCTATGAAGACCATCACCGGTGTTCGTACTTTTGAGATTCCCAAGGGTCGCTCGGCATTTGTTTGTTTGACTGTACCTGATCTCAGAGAATTTAAGGAGTTGGAACAAAGCTTGGTCGGATCCAGCGCGGTTGAGCTTCGTGTTGATTTGTTGCGCGAAAAAGATCAAAAGGGAGATATTCCAAGTCTTGAGTATGTTCATGAACAAGTAGATTATTTGAGAAAGACCACCACTCTTCCTATTGTTTTCACTGTTCGAACCAAGTCTCAAGGCGGAAAGTTCCCCGACGATGCCGAAGAGAAAGCGGAAAAACTTATTGACATGGCCTTCAAGATTGGATTGGATGTTGTAGATATTGAATTGACATGGTCTGCTGGGTTGCACTCTAGAGCCGTTGCCAACAAGGGGTTCACTAAGATCTTTGCTTCTCACCACGATATCTCTGGTCAACTCAAGTGGGACAATCCTGCTTGGGAAGACTACTACCAAAAGGCTTTGACTATTGGTGACGTTGTCAAGTTTGTTGGTATGGCCCAGTCAATCGACGACAACATTGCCTTGGAGAACTTCCGTGCTACCCACACCAGAAAGCCTTTGATTGCTATCAATATGGGCTTTGCTGGTCAACTTAGTCGTGTTTTGAACAAGACTTTGACGCCTGTCAGCCACGAGTCTTTCCCATTCAAGGCTGCCCCTGGTCAACTCACCGTCAAGGAAATTAACTCTATTTTGCATCAAACTGGTGGTCTTGAGTCGAAAGAGTTTTTCGTGATCGGCAACCCCGTCAAGCACTCTATTTCTCCGGCTCTGCACAACAGCGCCTTTGAAGCAGTCGGCTTGAAGCACAAGTACTATGCTTTCGAGACCTCGGATGTAAAGGAAGTGTTTGAGCGTATTGAGTCGTTAGGATCTAAGTTTGGAGGAGCTAGTGTTACCATTCCTCACAAGCTTGCAGTTATTCCTCATCTCTCTTCTGTTTCTGATATTGCCAAACTCATTGGCGCTGTTAACACTATTATTCCTCTTGAAGATGGTACTCTTGTCGGTGACAACACTGACTGGATTGGCATTGTTCAGTCGTTCATCAAGTCTGGTGGTGTTTCCAAGCTTCCCAAGGGCTCTAAAAAGTCCGCTCTTGTGGTTGGAGCCGGTGGTACTTCTCGTGCGGCTATCGCGGCCTTGCATGAGCTCGGAGCCGAGACTATTTACCTTGTGAATCGTACGACTGCTAACGCAGAGGCTGTTGCCGAAGCTTTCCCGGCCGAATACAATGTCGTTGTCGTCCCTGTCGACAAGGTTCCTGAGCTGAAGGAGAAGCCTGTTTTCACTGTTTCTTGTGTTCCCGCAGACAAGCCTCTTCCTGCAGAGCTCCTTGATGCTGTCAACAAGATGTGGAGTGCTCCCAACGTGGAGGGTATCAGTCCTGTGTTCTTGGATGTTGCTTACAAGCCATTTGAGACTCCTTTGATGGGCTATGCCGAAGCCAAGGGTTACAAGACTGTGGGAGGTAGAGACATGCTTCTTTACCAGGGTGTTGAGCAATTTGAGATCTGGACGGGTGTTCCCGCTCCCGTCGAGGTTGCAAGACAAGCTGTTAATGCTTAGAGCAACCATTATGGAATGTATATAACATAACTTAGCTGCTGATTGTAATATGTAAGTCTGTGCCGTATTAAACATTTGTGTATTTTATGTTTCTTCCTATTTCTTCACAAATCCGTTAAATCAACTTTGGCATTTTTATTTCAAATACCTTGTTATTATTCGCCTTTGAAAAAAACCCTTCAAGTCTACGGTTTAAGATTTGCACATAGTTTTGAGACATTTACACAGTTTGATCCACATAGCATTGTCTTATTGCTTCAGCCCTCGTTTAACTGATGTGAAGTTTTTCCGTGGCATCATCATTAGTTTCCGACGCGAAAACTGTTTGTATCTTGACGCTATAAACGTAGCTGTTGTTGTGTACACTGTAGATATTTCTCCGTCTAAGCCAATTTAGGAGATTTGTGCCAATATACATGTACGGCGGTGCAGGGCCACCGTTGAAAAAAAAAAATTTTTTTCGCGGAAATATAAAAAATCCGACAGTCACATGACAAGAACAACCGTTTATCAGCACTCGGGTCCGGTTCCGACCAGGTTCCGACAGAAACATACAAGAATTTTTTTCTTTGCCCATATTACATAATAAGGTTACTATTAGGTGTACATGAGTATAGGTTTAGGGCAGGAAAACCAGCCAGTTTAGAGGAGTAGGGTGAGATAAGCACAATAGAGATAGAAACCCCTCCTTCTATTGTCTCCTCGCTTTTGCCCCGCTATACACAGATAAAGGTGAAGGATGAGCCTTTCCCAACAACGATCGTGAAAAAAGACTAGAAGAGAGAACTAGGAAGACATGGCGGGGGTCATTCTGGCGTGAAATCCAGGGTCTTGACAGTACTAGTCATATAGTCATACATTCAGTCACAGCCAGTGTAGACAAGTAGTTTAGTGTCAGGAACAAAACGCTTGTACTGAAGTTACTCAGTGATCTTGAATATTTCGTCGCGATACTCAGTGATAGTTGAAAAAAAGCCCCTCTCTATTGCGGGCTTTATAGGGGCACACGACACCAACCGCAAGTGAATGGATTTTGTGGTGGTTTCGATTCTTCAACATTTCAGGCTAAACACCAAGCATCATGGCAGCGATGTTGGAGATCAAAGCAGTTGCTGTTCTGGCGATAGTGCTGTAATACCAGTGTCAACGACATGTCAAATACATAAGCGTATGCATTTGTTTGAGCAGACCCGTGCAACAGAGTCAGTGTTTTACCTGTTTGGGTTCAGCAACGTATACAGCCGTGCAGTGACCAATTTTAGCTACTGTCTAATGTGTACACTATAATCGGAAAAATTTAATCACATTTCTTTTGCCAGGTCAACGGAATTATACAGTGTTGTTCGGAAAAATGTGTCAAAATCTATAAAAACAACGAGTTTTCTCTTTCTCAAAGATCTGGATGAAGGAAAGAGATTATCTTATTCAAAGTCAAACACCATCTCCACCTCCTACCAACTCGACAAACAGTAACAATGATCAAAGGGTCCTCGACAGTATTCAGAAACGCTTACAGAAAGTTTATGACCCAGCCTTACGCTGCGGCAACAGCACCCGCCTCGACCAGAGCCGCGATTCCTACATTGTTTTACACTCCATCTACAAATACACCGAGCGCCATGCATTTACCTGTAGATGAGCCTGGCGTTGAACAAATCACGTTGCCTCTCGAACCTTTTACAACTACACAGAAGATGTTTCAAGAAGTGCACTCCTCTTCACCACTTGGAAGAATTGTCACTGAAGTGCCACAACCCCAACTCTTTTCAAATGAGGTACCCAGATTCGAATATGCATGCGCAGGAATCCCATACCACTACCCGAATCCTGATGCCAGTCAAGTGTCAGCCCACGAGTACCAAACAAGTGTAGAAAACTCTTTGCCTAAGCGACTTGGCGCTGTGAGCGGAGTCGGTGAGCAAGTTCACAATGTCATAAAAGTTCCTGGAAACATTGTCTCTATGGGCAATGGTGAAGACTCGGCATTTGGAACTAGTCAAATCTTGGGATTAGCAGACGGTGTAAGTGGATGGAATGATACACTTCACGGTAACGCATCTTTGTGGTCCCGTCTCATCTTGCACAGGTGTTTGGACCATTACCTAATGAGAACCGCATCAGAGCTGGAACCCCAACCATCTACTTTGTTGAGCATTCTTGACTCTGCACACGAAGACACTATTAAAAAGATTTCCAAGCTTGAAGAGACCGGATCTTCGACTCTTTTGCTTGCAAGAATTCGTCCTGACGCCATGATGTTGGATGTCTTGAACATCGGTGATAGCTCAATCTACGTTGTTCGCGACGGAGAAGTCGTATTTACCAACTCAGAGACGGCAGGTCAGCCAGAGCAGCCGTGCGATATTGTCAACTGCCCAGGTCAAATTGGAACGAATTCCAAGCAACCTGCATCTCGCTCAGCACATACATACAGTGTTCCCATCAAGAATGGGGATCTGGTGATGCTGTGCTCTGATGGCATCAGCGACAACTTGTGGCAAGCCGACATTGTCGACGGGCTGAACAATGAGAGTCTCGACCTGCAGAGCCGAGCTGATAAATTGGTTCAAGAGGCCAACAGCAAAGCATTTGACAACTTTGCAGTCTGCCCTTACCAGTTGAACCACAGTTCCAGCACTGGTGGTAAAAACGACGACATGACTGTTCTTCTTGCTCGTGTTCAAGTTTAATTGTTTATTTATTGCTTCAAAGCAACTTGCATTTTATTTTATTATCTTTCTTGGATTTAGGAAAGAAGCAACAAAAGTTTACTAGAGTTTGTACATCCTGTGTTTTGTTTGTAATTGCATTTATTTATTTATTTTTGATACACATTTTATACCATTCCACATTACCTGTAACAATAATTCATTGTTTTGATGAACTTTTTTCTTGTTGCTTCATATATCCGTACCTATATCTGTTAGTTAAAATGGTGGGTTATTTGATATACCCGAGAGTAGCAAGGTAATAGAAACAAATAAAATGGATAGAAACACACCAACTTGAATTTTACAAATGCGAGTGGGCCAGATACAGCTGAGATGATGATCAACACGAAAACTGCCATGGCAATCAAAAGGCTAAGTATGTGATGACGTTGGGTGTGACGAAACGATAGAAACTGGTAGGTTTCAGATAATTGTAGCTTTGGTTTAGGTTGATAATTGTTGGCTTGTAAGTGTACTGGGGCTGGAAGACGGTGATGTGTTGAAATTTGCAAAATAAGTCATCAATCTTCGTTGCTTCTAGATATCTACGAGTTATTGATACTACCAGTTCACGACACTTGACAGAAAACTATTTGATAATCACTGCTACACATGAGGCTACTGAGTATAAAATATTATACTTCTTCCTATTCACAGCAAGATGCCATAATTCTCACCGCAAAAATTAACATAATGATTTGATAGCCTCGCAGATTCAAAGACCACAGTGTTCAGAACACACACCTATGCGAGTTTTGTCATCTTCGACCCAACATGATTGCATTCTGATTAGCGCAGACCATATCACTTCGGCGCATACCGGGGTTGACGTCATCACGCCATGTCAATACAAAGTGACTTGATGTTTTGAGGCACTGTCAACTGCAATGATTCAACTTGAAATGTACACAGCGGTCTCGCTGATGTACTATTTTTGAGGGTACCCGTATTCAAAAACTCCGGTGCTCTTGAAGGGATAGTGAATTGTCGGTTCCGGATTAACAAAGGAGTTGTATTGCATGGGTACAAATGGGCACTATCGCGAGTTATCAAAAATATGAACTACATTCAACCAAAAAACAACAAAAAACATGAACTACATTCAACCAAAAAACAACAAATAACATGATCACCAATTTAATTGTAATCAGCAACAAAAAGATAAAAACTGTCACGAAAGTGCTATGAAAAGGTTAATCTCTTCAAGCTATCAAGGATACTGGAAATACATTTGACAGTAACGTAGTTTGACTGCAACGGAAATGCATTCGTTCGGATAAATATTTCAAAGAGAGTGCATCGCCGTACGAATGCTAGTTTATGTACACGTCAAACCTCATTTGAAAATACTTCTCGGACGATCAATTGAACTCATCAAGAAAACACGGAAAAATACAATCTTGTATACAAAAAACAAATGCATTGTGCACATCATAATCCTTATTATTGATAATAGGCGTTGAAGTAAATATCATGTGACTCAGCACAGTAGCGTAAGTCACAGATTTGTTTTCTAGCCAATAGAGAAAGTATAAAATTCAAGTAAAACTGAGTGGTATATGTATTCCAATCTAGAATCCAATAAAAACCGAATATTTAAAAGTAGTTCAAACAAGTTTTAAGTTTACAAACAAATTTAAAAGCTTGATGGAAGGTATTTCATTAATCGCTTGGTGCAATTTAAATTGTATATAGTGCGAATGTGTATTTGTACAATGGCTTTCTTGAAGTAAATAAGGATATGATCTGACTATGAACTTCAAGAAATAAACAAAAAACAAATTAGATAACTGAAGCTCAAAGTTTACAATTTGATTGTAGTGAATTTTTAGTGTCATCTACTTGTAGAATACCTTTTTGTGTCTTTTAGGTAAATTTGGGTAAATGTAAAGCGAAAACACAAAACATGAAAGGTCCAAAAACGTAAACAAAGTCAAAAGACCTATACGAGCTGCTTACAGTTAGAAAAGCTGCTTGAATGCATTAAGCTTTTATATAATTATAAATTGAAAGATTAAAATTTGCAAATAAATGCTGCAAATGATAGGTGCAATATAGCGATACACATGTCATGAGCTACACGTGTATCAATGGCAATATAACTCAAAAAAGTTATCATTATAATCAGAAATTGTTGAATTACCTTTGCTCAAAAACAATCAAAGTATATCAGGCAAATCCACAAATAGTTTTAGGTAAACCAAGTTTTTGAGTATTCAGTACTTAGTATGTCACCTTTGGAATATATGAGGTCAAAGCAACTTTCAACAATTTGATTACATGAATGTTTTACTAAATTTAGTCAAAATACTAATTAACTTGGAGAATTGACATGTTTTTAAAGTTTATAGCAAGTATTAATTGAAAAACGAACAGATCAAAAATGAATGATAGTGTTGTTTAAACAAAGCACAAGACTTTATAGCTCCAAGAGGTTTGCAGTACAAAATCAACTTTTAATTACTAGAAGTGAGACTGTGATATTTTACACATAACAGACAGAGTGTTATGAAAACTGTAATTTAATCATGACCTAGATAAGTATTTAGTCAACGACTAGGCTGTATTCATTTCAATACATGTTTCGGATATTCATTTCGCATTTTGTTTAGATTATTTTTAATATCCTAATGATATATTAAAAGATATTTTTATATCAATATAAAGGTTATACGTTGTTTGAATATAACCCATGAACTAGAGGTCAAGATGCAAAAGCTATAGCTAAGGCTTGGACACTCATACACATTCTCCCCTAAAGTACCTGTTATATAATCATGACAAACTACTGACAGAAAAGCCTGTTGGGAGTTTTTAGAACTTCAAAAATTATAAACAAAAATTGGGAGTTTGCTTTATTTGGATAAGGGAGGGTATTTGTGTCAAAAAATACTTCTAAAATTTTTCAAATTGTTATCCATATTCTTTCCCAAATCTAAAACGAGAAAGAACTACCATTTTATTAGCATAGAAGGACAGAATCTATTGTTTTAGACACAAGTTCTCGCAATAAACAACAAGTGTATAGACAAAAATGGTTAAGAACAAACTCAGATTGAAGGATTCGTTGAAAAACGCCAAAGCTGCTAAGGCCGAGAACAAAGAAAAGAAGGATAAGAAGAAGGTCGTGAAGAAGCAAGAGGAAAGTGAAGATGAGCAGGAGGAAGGATTAGGAAAAGACACTTTGAAGATCATTGAGAAAATAGAGAACGGAGATGATCACCCAATGTCACACAAGGAACAAAGAAAGTTGAAGAAAGCCTTAAAGGAAGTAGAACAAGCATCTGAAGACGAGGAGGAGGATGAGGAAGAAGTGCCAAATCTGTTGAACACTGACCTTCTGGTTGAATCAGATAGCGAAGATGAGCATGAGGTTCTGGGAAACAACAATGAGGATGATGATGAAGAAGAAGAGGATGAGGAGGAAGATGATGAAGATGTTCCACTTTCCGACGTTGAACTTGATGACGATGCCGACGTTGTGCCGTACCAAAAGGTCACTATCAACAAGCCACAGGCTCTTGCTCAATCTCTCACTAACATCAAACTGCCATACTCTGAGATGAAATTTAGCGAGCACTTAACTGTTACTTCCGAATCCCCACTTGTTCTTCGCGATGTCTTCGATGATCTTGAGCGTGAACTTGCCTTTTACCAACAGGGTCTTTCCGCTGTCAAGAAGGCTCGTGCTTTGCTTGCCAGAGAACCCGGTGCACCATCATTTTCTCGTCCTACCGACTATTTTGCCGAGATGCTTAAGTCGGACGAGCATATGGATACATTGAAGCAAAAATTGGTGGAGAAGGAGACCGCGAAACGTGCTTCGCAAGACGCGCGCAAGTTGCGCGAGCTTAAGAAGTTTGGCAAACAAGTACAACACGAAAAACTGCAGGCCCGGGCTATTGAGAAGCGTGACACTCTTGATCGTATCAAGTCTCTTAAGCGTAAGCGGAAGGGCAACGATATGAGCGCCGAAGACTTTGATATTGCTGTTGAGGAAGCTGCCGCCGATGTTGGAGACCGTAAGGCCAATCGTGGTAACAAGCCAAATGCTAAGCGTATGGCCAAGAACTCCAAGTACGGTCATGGTGGAAAGAAGAGGTTCAGCAAGAGTAATACTGCAGAATCTTCAAACGACATGTCTGGCTTCAATAGTAAGAAAAACAAAGCTAGCTTCCCTGGAAAGGCTAAGAGACCTGGTAAGAGCAAGCGTGCTAAGCACTTTTAAGACATGTCTATGTACTTAATTTTTTTATAAAAGTAACATCATTTTTTTGCACACATAAATACACAAAAAACATGCCAATTTCGTAATTTGATTTATTTTTTTTTTGGTTCATAGCATTCTTCCGTTGTTGAACTTATTAAAGTGTGAAATTTCTCTATAATAATAGTACGTTCTTCTTTTTGAAAATATATATCGCGTCTACTTTGGAATTAATCCAGTTTCCTGCAAAGTCTTAACTAATGATTCATCGAATACTTTTGTCAAAGGTGGATCGTCACTGAGTCCCTTTCTTCGTCTTGTTTTGACCACAAACTCCCTTGCCATAGCCTGTTGTTGTGCTGGCTGCAACTTGGGAATCGCTTGTGTATAATCCAAGGGATCACCAGGTACGTTGTCCCACTCTGAAAACAAGAGTGATACTGACGCCATACCCTTGGTGACGATTCTTATATCAGTTTCAAATCCCACAGAATCAATGACTGGTATTGTCCCGGAAACTGTCCGCAATTGGGTACCGGCGATAGGTCTATCTGAGGAAATATATCCACGACGACCCTCAACAACTTGGTTCAACACAGAAACATGGTTATAGGGAACAGTAATGTGGAACTGATAGATAGGCTCCATGAGCCTTGGTGCAGCTGCCAAAAAGGCAGAGTAGCACGCTCTTCTGGCAGTCGAGATGATTTGGTTGCTGTTTCTAAGATTGGCTTGAGACGCCAGTACCACATCAATGATCTTGTATTGTGTGTTTCTGATTGGCTCTTCACATAATGGACCATCTCTAACTGCCCATTGGAAACCCTGCTTGATCGACTCTTTGACAGTCGACAACAGTTTTTTATCAACCTCATCAGGAAGAGTATCGTCCATGAGCACGTTAGGTCCCACATCGTCTGGTCCAAATGCCCAAATGGAACGACCCGCCAGCAGATCCCAATCGTACTTCTCGTGTAAATACTTTGAGAGCTTCTTGGGTCCCCACTCTAACACCACATTTCCCGACTCAATGTCGCGAGCGACATCTTTATCCAAAGGCTCTGCAACAATCGAAATTTTGTTTTGTTTGTTAGGAGTAAGGGCAAAGCTTCGTACTGCTGAGGTTTCGATACAAGTTTCTGAAAATTTCACAGAAGGATCAGAAACCTTTATCGCAATGTCTGCGTAAAGCACTCTTAAATCATGCATCACACAGTCCATATAAGTTTCTCCTGACCCCAAAATAACGTGTTCACCTGATTCTTCGGCTTTGGTTTGTAACAGTCCGTAACTCTTTGACACCTTTCTTAATCCATCCAACATCTTGGGGAGTTCAGAGGGATTGACAGGTTCAACTGCTAATTTAAACACAGCCTCGCCCATGTACTTGATTGGCTTGAAAATATGCATATCACTAGCGTAATCAGAAGAGTAAATAGTGGCGGATTTGACAATGTTTGAGTCGACACCGCCGATCAAAGCCCAGTTGCCTGCCGGAACACCATCGATGGGAATTTTGTACCTTGACTGATAAACCCACAGATCGGAGACTATTGTTTCATTCATATCTTCTGTGTTGTATTCTGAATAAGATTCTCCGAGTACAGATACTTTCTGCCCCCGCGTCAGTGTACCACTCATGACTCTACCTAAAGCGTAAAATTCTTTTGAGTCAGGACTATTGACAAGTTTTGCAACATGGACAATTAATGGTCCATTTTGATCGCATTTCTCCATGGCCTGAGCAATATCGTTATCTCTTGGACCTGTAAATCCTCTTTCGGGTTTGACGTCTTCTGGTGATTTCACATGCTGTAACACTGCGGATACTAAAGCGCTAGGCTCGCCAAAAAACAGTTTACAAACGGTTTCTAACAGCGGCCTTACGTCGATCTTATATGTAGCAGGTTTCAAATAAATTCTCAACTTTGCGAGGGTTTCTGCCAACTCATCTTTTTCTTTTTCCAATACACTTGTGTAGATCTTGTATAGAGGATTCAAAATAAAATGTTCAAACGTTCTTTTAGCTTCTTCTTCCAGAGGTTTACGTGAGAACTTGCGAGATTCAGGATTATAGTAAATGTCTCCCCATAGTCGCTTTGCGAATGCGTCTGCGTCAATAGTAGGAAAGTCTGTTTTGTAATGCAAAGCAAAAGACTGGACGGAGAAAAAGTAGTTGGATGAGGCCGATGCAAATACAACATTTCCACGTTCAGGCGAAAGAGGTATGAATTCATCATTGTTGAATGTGTTTGCTTTGATAAAAGTGTTGACTTGATCGATACAATGCCTTATTTTGTAAAAAGCTTCACTAGGCGGAAGCTTCAGGTCAAGAATCAATCGATCCATCTTGTTCAAAACTAAAACCATTGGAATCTTTTCCATGCATGCAAGCTCAATTGCTTTCTGAGTTGTGATCATAAGTCCTTCCACCACATCAACAACCAACACAAATCCATCGGCAAATTTTGAGGCAACAGAAATTTCGTCCAAAAATCCAGGGTGACCTGGTGTATCCATGATATTAAACAAATGCGATTTCTCACTATTATCGTTAAGCACCAGAGATATTGGCGAAGATTTAATGGTCATTCCTTTTTCTCTTTCCAAAATATGTGTATCAGTGTATCTCAACTGTTCGTTTGCAGACTTCCCTTCCCTAATAGGTAACACATGAGTCTCTTCTACTAACATATCTAAAACCGAGGTCTTTCCGTGATTTAAGTGGCCAACAAGTGCAATATTTCGAATATGCGAGGGTAATCCCATCAACCCAGCTTGCCACGCCCAGGTATAGTTGACTTCTGGTAATTCTTTTTCTTCAACCACAAAAGTTCTTGTATCAATTGGTTTGATGATGGGTTCCGAAAGCGCCTGAGCATCGCGTTCTTGTAATAGTGTTTCAACACCTTCACCGTAAAGTTCCTGTTGCGAAGGATAGTACTGCTTGTCTTCGTGTAATACAATTGCATTTGCTATATTTCACGTTAGCCTTGTTCACAAAATCGACAATATATATGAAAAACAAACATAAACTTACGCTGACTTGCCACTACCATTTGGTTCTCCTGTCGCTCATATTCGGGCTCGCTCTCTATGTCTTCTTGATCTAAATACTCTCTTCCTGCCTGGACTTCGATTTCGGATTCCTCCACATCCTCTTCAGGACCAATATAGTTTCCAAACCTAATAAAAGTAGTTAGAATATGTTGCAAAACACAGCGTCATGTCCTTCTTTCACTTACTCGTCGTAAAGGTCTTCTTCGTCCATGGTGCTTGAGCCTCGATTAGTGTATTTTTGCTAATTAGGGTGAAGTTGTAAAATTTCAAGAGGGCTGGTGAATTGGGAGGTGATTGGGGTTAGGAGAATTGTGTAAAAAATGGAAAAGTCAGCCGTGTGATAATTTTGACAATAAAATCTGTGCGTTGGGAGTGTACGAAATGCTGATGATAAATTGAACTGAAGACGCCTAGAATGACTGCTGGGTCTAGCCGTTTACTTCATCGAGGTGGAAGAGTATTGTTGGAGAGGGTGGTTTTTAATAAAATATCTTGTTCAAGTCTAAGTTTATAGCAGCATTATAAAAGCTTATGTGTATATTAGTAAACACAATAGATGTTTTTTTTAAAAACAAAGATGATAAGTTGAACAAGTTGACGTTTTTTGTTAATTAGTTTACCATAAACATTTAGTAATTTTTCTATCATTTGACAATAAAATTTTCTTCTTTGCTAATATACGGTGGCAATCATACCACATCCGAGCAATGTGATTTCAGCAACAATAGTCTGTACTGTACTCAACTCCTAAATGTTGGATGCATCTGAACCAATCCACGTCTATACATTGTACCAAATAAAAACACTAGTTGATTTCAAACAAAAACGTACCCAAAGCTTAACACAAATTCTATTATCAAGATCAAAGCTTTGATTTGTTAAAATATCTGATGTCTTACTGTAAAGGTACGGGACGATCAATAGGCATTCAAGTTTTGAATCAAATCAATGACAAGATTTTTAATTTATTATTATTTTTTTTAAGAACCGGCTAGCTCATTACACATCTCTGAATTAATTTACAAAGTTAACTGTTATATAATTGAATATTGTCGAAAACGGATTAATTAGGATCTTTTGGCTTATTCATACTACAAGATATAAAATAAGAAATCGTGACGTGACTGTTTTTAAAATCATAAGGAATATCTAAACTAGTTTGCAAAATCACTAATCAGATCCTAAAGATGAACTGATAATCTTTTTGCTCAATATTATCTCTAATAGATTATCTCAAAATAATACTACACTGGCTTACCTTGAGAAGTCAGGTTGTGTGAATATGCTTTACAGTAGGTAGAGCTAGAAGTGACCACATTCACTGTACGTTTTTTGACCTCAAACAACCAATGAAGTTCAAACTAAGATCTATTGATTTTTTAGTCTTTGACAAAAAACTGTTTAAACTCCCATTAGCATTATTACAGTTTATCAACCCACTCATGCTCCAAATTCTAGTTATTGTCATGTAAACAAGCGGGCTGTTTGAACTACTAATTATGGTATTGATATTGTGAATCCACGTGATATTTTGCTATTTTCAGGTAATTCTTCAACATAATGACGATAACCTTGATGGACTGGACGAATAATTAATTGTATGTTTCAACTTGTAGGAAGATTGCGTAAATATCACAAACTTGCCTTCAAAACATCTTTGAAGAAATGTTCTGGAAGATAATTATCAAAGCCAAGAAAAATTCCATGGACTTAATTGATAACGAAAACAAGAAGGTTATAAATTGAGTTTTTGTTATGTAAAACAAGTTGAGCGTGTGTACATTTGAAAGCAGCATTTTGAACAATCATATGCGTGAGCTAAACATGCAAACAGATTTGATACACAATCGGAGCAATTCCATTTGCCATGATAACTTTACATAATTTCATTGCTGGCTTTTGAGAGATTTTGAAAAGTTGACGATTCAAAGTTTACTAGGGAGCACTTTCTATGCCAGCCACGAGGTAACCAGCTCTGCGATGATTACAGAAATGGCGGTTATTTCAACCGCAACAGCTTATGATTCAGCACTCGGCGAGCAAGTCAAGCCGCTCCGTGATTTATGCTTTGGCAACGTTAAATCCACGGTTTCTCTGATATCCTGACTCAACAAGTAACAGCGATTCAGCTAAAAACACAATTTACACACAACCGTTTTTTTTTTTTCTTTACTTCTTCATTTGTCATCAACCTTCTATCGCCGCTATTACTTCCTGCACCAAATTACGACCATCACACAAACTTGTTCAGGTTCTTATTTGGTGTGTTCAATTCCTTTGTTTTTCTTTCTTCCTTTTCTTCTCTCCTTTTCTTATTTTCTTTCTTTCTCTTTCTTTCTATCTTTGCGTCTACCATCATTCGTTTTTAGTTAAGAGTCAAAAATCATGGGTTTATTGTATGTTCTCAGCCACGTATTATGCTGGACCACCATCACCTACTAACTGATTTTTTTTTTTGACACAGATCTCTGGGTACTCCTCTTCCCTGGTCCGAGGCCAAGAAGCATGCCGACTACGTGCGTACAGAAGGTATCAAGCAACTGATTAATATCTACAACAACTCGAAAGACAAACAAGGTGATATGTTACTTTGGGGTGACGAGGTTGAGTATATGGTCATTGCTTTTGATGACGAGAAAAAACTTGCCAAACTCTCTTTACGACAGGAAGAAATTCTTCATGATCTGGCGGAGCTAGAGAAGAAAGGGTTGCTTCAAGAGGCTGGGGTGACGTTTCATCCCGAGTACGGCCGCTTCATGTTGGAGAGCACTCCTGCTGCTCCATACACAGGAGATCCCAAAGATCTTTTGAACGTTCAGAAAAACATGGAGAAACGACGTGAAATTGCCAAAACTCGACTCAAGGATAATGAAATTCCACTGACTCTGACTTCAGCACCAAACCTCGGTACTTTAGAGCAGTATACTGAGCCGTACTATGCCCCAACTGGAGCTGCGTCCAAATCGCTTTTTTTGCCAGATGAAATTATCAACCCGCACGCAAGATTTCCAACATTGACGGCTAACATTCGACGAAGAAGAGGATCTAAGGTTGCAATTAATGTTCCGATATTTTTTGACAAGAACACTCCAAAACCTTTTATTGATCCAACAATTCCATATGATAGAGACATCTATCCGGAAGATAGCAATGCCCGGGATGGTGCAGCTTTACCAGATCACATTTACATGGATTCCATGGGTTTTGGAATGGGATGCAGCTGTCTCCAACTCACTTTTCAATCTACTGACATTGACGAGGCCCGAAACCTGTATGATCAGCTTGCACCCTTAACACCAATCATGCTTGCACTTACAGCCGCATCGCCACTTTATAGAGGATACTTGAGTGACCAGGATACTCGTTGGAACGTGATTGCTGGGTCTGTAGACGACAGAACTGAGGTAGAGCGCGGACTCAAGCCTGCACCGGAAGGATTTAAAACGGATAATTCTGATGTTACTATTCCCAAGTCACGATATGACTCCATTGATTCTTACCTTGCCATCAAGGACCCGGTTTTGAGCAAAGCTGAAGCGCACTACAATGACACAAAATTTGTGGTGAACAACAAGGTGCTCAAAACGCTGAAAGAGAATGGATTTGATGATTTGTTGGCCAAGCATTTTGCACACTTGTTTATTAGAGATCCCATTGTTATTTTCGAAGAGCTTCTCCAACCTATGGATAACGAGAAGGAGTCTGACCATTTTGAAAACATTCAGTCCACTAATTGGCAAACACTTAGATTCAAGCCTCCCCCACCTGGTTCGTCTATTGGCTGGAGAGTTGAATTCCGTCCTATGGAAGTACAACTCACTGACTTTGAAAACGCCGCTTTTTCAATCTTCATTGTGTTGGTTACAAGAATCATTCTGTCTTATAATGTCAACTTTTACCTTCCTATTAGTAATATTGACACCAACATGAAGATTGCACACCACCGTAACGCGGTTTTGGATGAAAAGTTTTGGTTTAGAACCGATGTGTTTAGAAATCCTGACGAGGAGTCTAGCGATTCCAAGGAAGTGTTTGGAGATTACAAGCAGCTTTCTGTAGATGAGATTATTAACGGAAAATCAGGGGGCTTCCCTGGTTTATTGCCCATTATCAGAAGGTATCTGGGAGAGTTAGGTGTTGACACTGATACGTTGTGTCAATTGGATGATTATCTTTCGTTTGTTTCCAAGCGGGCATCCGGTAAGGTGGAGACTAATGCTACATGGATTCGAAACTTTGTGAGGTCACATCCTAAGTACAAATTTGATAGCGTGATTTCGTCCGAGATTAACTACGATTTGATGAAGGAGGTTGAAAAGATTTCTTCTGATAAATATGTATCCAAGCGCTGATAGCGGTGGCTGTTCTGTTGGTCAATTAATAGATAGATAGATGTCGTATATTAGAAGTATCAAGTGTTTTTGTTGATTGGTTGATTTGTTGGCTGATCGATCGGTGGGTGTTTGTATCTCTAAGTATGAGCAAATTTATGGCGCTGCATTTATTACTAATGTGAATCCAACGATAGCCAATCAGTCGATCCCAATTAGTGTGATATAAGAGGATTTTGGCTTTGGTTATTTGCGGGTGACGCGGTTTTCTGTCTGGGTGCGGCGTCTGTTCACTAATTGGCCTGTTTGCTCAAGAACGTTCTAAAGCATTTTGCTAAATCTATCACTACACTGCGATCCTCGGAAATGTCAGAAGAATAACCGCCCAACGAGCCTGAATCAGCCAAAGTGCGCCATAAATTAAATCTGGGGAAACGGCGTTCGAAATCTTGCAGCTTAGCCATGGGTCGGGACGTGTTGGGTGAGTCACGTTATTTTTGGTAGAAATGCTCACAGCTGTTTCTGTGCCATTTCCAAGTGTACACAACTCTTATCGGCAAGACACAAACATTTTTATGTGGGTGGACACAATCAAACAACAAAAAAAGTTTTTTGAGTTTATGTGGGTTTTAAGGTTGAAAAAAAAAAAAAATGGATTTTTCATGATCCTTATCAGAGCATTATTTCGCTCGCACTATTTACACAAAAATTTGAATTTCAACTTTGACAAATATCCATTTCATTTCGATTCGATCCAGTGCCCTATTCCTGATAAACAGATGAACCGACGGTCTCAATAAACGTTTATGATTTTGTTATGAGACTCGCATTCGTCTTGGGCTCGGCATTTCCACAGTTGAACTTTGTGATGAATCGATCGTCAAAAAAATGTTGAATCTGGTTTTGACGAAATGGTTTTGAACTTTTCAAGTTTGTGGTACTTGCCAATATTGTCTTTACAGCTCACATAGATTTGATCGATTGACCAACTATCAAATTCTACATAAAAATAGCGGTGAAATAAGAAAACGAGCTTTATTAATTCATGAGAAATATGAGTGTAAATAAAACTACTGGCCCTGTGCTTTATCAATCTTTATTTTTATATCGCTTTTTGTTTTTCTTTCTCTTTCTCCCCTAATCTTTTGTTTCATATTTTTCACTTTCTATTCTCTCGAGATGATAGATCTCTCGTCATCGTCAAACCAGAAAGTTGGGCAAGAAGAACCTCGATACCAACAGCAACAGCCAATAACCGGTAACACTACCCCTTCAACAATGGCCATGGGTACCTCCGAACCATCCCCAGCTTCATCGTCATCTTCACCATCTAGCACTTCAAATCGTACAGGATCTGCACCTACCCTACAACAGCAAAAAGAAACTACGTGTCAAAACTGCTTTACGAGTACCACTCCGTTATGGAGAAGAGATGAAAGTGGAAGCATCCTGTGCAATGCCTGTGGACTGTTTTTAAAGTTGCACAACAAACCTCGGCCAATATCGCTGAAAACTGATAAAATCAAGTCACGGAACCGCAACAACAATAACAACAACAGTAATCACAATAACGCTCATCTCCATAGTTTTGGTCACGACAGTAATATTAATGACAGTAGTAATACTGGTAAGACAAATAAAGAATCGGCATCGAAATCAAATGCAAGCGAGGGCATGGTCAAGAAAAAGAAGAAAAGGACCCCCAAGGCGAATCAGCAGCAAATACATCATCCTAAATTAATCAAGCCAAAGCAGTCAAATCCCGATCTCTACGATAGCAATCGAGGTGGAGGTGCTAAAGGAGGAACGGATGAAGGGGGTACGACGAACCACAGTCAGCAGATGGAATATTCAAGTGAAAATGAGATCTTGGCTTCGAGTACTGCAACACCTTTAACTCTAAAACCTTTCAACTCTCCATTTCATCTAGCTACTCCTGCACCAATAGCATCGTCTTCTGTCAACAGTGGTATTGTGGCTAATACAAACTCTCCTCTACTAAATCCGATATCGTCCCCGTTGCTATTACCCTCGCTAAACCACAATAACAACCAACAACTACCATCGATAACAAGTATCAACGCTGTTCCACCCCTAATAGATGTAAAACTCAAATCGCGAATCAGCGAGTTGGAATTAATCAATGATCTTCTAAACTCGAAGATTATGCAGCTCGAAACATTGTTACAACAGCACAATATCACATATTAAAAAAAAAACAAAAGTTTTTCAATAGAATTGTGAAAAATAAAAAATATCATAGAATCAAATAAAATTTTGAATGAACCTGTATATAAAAGATGTAATCTTTTAATAGATAGACGTCAGTATGTCTACCAATAATCCAACTGACTATTGTACTTCAGTATGAGACGTACAGTCCATGTAAGTAGTACCACTGATATATCTTTAATTCCGAGACATGCGAACGATAAACGGATATATACCATCTGATTTTCCTTTGAGAACCGATGATTCGCGATGTAGTGACAAAAAAGAGTAAAAAAATTAGTTCATAATGGGATACTAGTATCTGGCACTTGCAGCTCTATCATCAGCCGCCTGGCCACCACTTTTACCTCTTCCAAACTGTCTACCTTCTACAAACCCCGGATCCAAATCAACTTCAATAGTTCTCTCGTCCACCTTAGTTCCATTCAGGTATCTCAAGCTCTTGACTGCATCTTCGTGGCTCTCATACTCTACAAAGCAGAATTCACAGGGTGTTTTCTTAAATCTATCCAGACCCATGACTATCCGATCAACAGTACCCGACTTGCCAAACAGCTCGTATAGTTGCTCTTCAGTGGTGAAGAACGAAAGATTTCCAACGTAAACAGTTCGTGAAGCTTCCAGTTTATCTAAGTCGTTTTGCGCATCAATTGATTGTTTCTTGATTGCCCGTTCAAAAAAATATCAAGCTCCAGTTGGAACTCTTCATTACTTGGACACAAAAACAATCAACCAATATTATAATCAAACATCGATTAAAAAATCAGACCTAAATGTATAGTGCTGATTTTAACTCACCGCTTTAGAAATCAAGTGTTTGAAAGCCAACCTTGAGATACTCTGGCAGTGAGAATCAGAATGATCTAAGTGTTATATATCTGTGGGGGTCGTACAAAATGTAGAGATTGGATCTTTTTGATACTTTCATTGTGGAACTGGAATTAGTGTAGCTTTCTTGGATGTGTACATACTTCTGACAATTTGTCAATACCCATGATCACTTGTAATCGCAGTCTCTCAAGTTACATGTCGTTAGCTTCTTCACATCTATTGCACATCATTAATTTTTCGAGAATAACAAATAGTGTTCCCTGTTAAATATTCGTTCAGCAAGTAACAAACCTTACCGATTCTTATGATGAATAGGCAATAATATTTGGCTACGTTGTGTAAGCCAAATATCACGCATCACATGACTGTAAGGGTTTTATACACTTTGACACCTATTTTTAAACCTTCTTTTTTCGCTCCTTTTCATCATCGTCTCCTTCTTTTACGGCCCTTGCATGCACTTTCTATTAATACACTCTCTTCAATCATCCATTCTATCCCATTTTTTTTAAAGACGCGCTTTTTTCATATTTGCCTTTTTCTTTTGCATTAGTCGTTTTAACAATTATCACCACTCAAAGCCATGTCACAACCTATGAAAGGCCTGGTTCGCTTTATTGCGGATCTGCGAAATTCACGAGAAAGGGATTTGGAAACAAAGCGAATCAACCAAGAACTTGCCAATATCAGACTGAAGTTTAAAGACTCTGGTCTCAACGGATACCAGAAAAAAAAGTACATTTGTAAACTGGTGTTTATCTATATTCTGGGATACGATGTGAATATTGGACATTTGGAATCGATCAAATTGATTGAATCAAACGTTTATTCAGAAAAGATGATTGGGTATTTGGCAATTAGCGTGCTTTTGAATGAGAATTCGGAAATGCTGAGTTTGGTTGTGAACAGTCTGGTCAAGGATCTAAAATCAATGAACGATTACTATGTGTGTTTGGGATTGTCATGCGTAGCTACAGTAGGGGGTGAGATTTTGGTTGATGTCATCAAAGACGAGGTGTTTAGAATATTGATCAGTCCGACATCTCACGACTTTGTCCGCAAAAAGGCTGCACTTGCCATGCTTAGGCTCTACAAACACGACAACAGATGTATACCTACCACTCGCGCCGATCGTGTCGTGGCACTTTTGGACGATCCAAACCTCGGTGTTGCAATTTCTGTGTCTTCGTTACTGATTGCGTTGATTCAAGACGATCCAGATAGATACAAGTTGGTTTACTCGAAAGCCGTTCGTCGACTTCAGCAACTCATTTTCGAACGGTCCGCTTGCCCTGAAGATTACTATTATTACAAGGTCCCGGCGCCTTGGCTTTTTGTCAAGCTGTTCAAAATCCTACAGTACTATCCCAACTCTACAGATGAGACAATTCAAACCGCTCTTACAAACGTTATTTACAAAACAATTGAACTTAACGCCACGCCAAGTAAAAACCTGCAACAAAACAATGCACAAAATGCAGTGCTTTTCGAAGTCATCAACCTTGCTATTCACATGGACATTGAGCACCAGCTGATGGAGAAAATTGTCAATATCTTAGGCCAGTTTTTGACTAGCAAAGAGACTAATATTAGATATCTTGCACTTAATGCTATGTCACGGTTGGCAACAAGATACCAGAATCTACCGATTGGAAAGTATTTGATTACAGTGATTCAATCTCTTCGCGACAGAGATATATCAGTACGACGCAAATCAATCGATCTACTATACTCAATCTGTAACGTTGATAACGTCAAAACAATTGTGACTGAGCTACTGCAGTATCTTCAAACCTCTGATATGTCTATCCGAGGCGAAATGGTAATCAGAATTGCAATTTTGGTTGAGAAGTTTGCAACTGAATATCAATGGTACGTGGATATTTCACTGAACTTGATTTCAATTGCAGGATCACATGTTTCTGATGAGGTTTGGCAGAGAGTAGTACAGATTGTCGTTAATAACGAGTCACTACAAGCTTATTCCGCAAGAACGGTTATGACATATTTGAAAGCCCCTAGCTGTAATGAAAATATGGTAAAAGTTGGAGGATACGTTTTGGGCGAGTACGGACATCTGATTGCAGAAGAACCTGGATTTGCGCCGTTGGACCAGTTTTTGGCGCTTCATGATCGATACCCCTCTTGTACAGGATTTACCAAGGCAATGCTACTGACAACTTATATTAAATTCTTCAATCTATTTCAGGAGATCAGAGCACAGATTCTGCAAGTGTTCGAGTTCAACATTACCTCTCTGGATTCCGAGATTCAACAGCGCGCATTGGAGTATAGCAATATGGCCAAACAAGAGAACCTTGCATTGACAGCAATGATTTGGGATGAAATGCCACCCTTCCCGGAGCGAAGCTCGGCACTTTTGGGTCGACTAAATAAGACACAGCTAGGAGAATTTCAGAACAAAAAGGATTGGTCTTCAAATGGTATTGGTTCTAGATCAAACTCAACACATGCACTGGCGACAACTGTCACTACGGCCGCAGCTCCTCCTCCTCCGCCATCGCGGAAGGGTTCTATGGCCACTAATCCTGGTCATGTGGCGTCGCCGCTTCCTGTATCAAATGGATTCACATATTTGACGTCGGGATGGGACAAATACTACTATCATTTACTGGCAACAAACGGGGGTACATTCTACGCTGATTCTATTGTTCAGGTTACACTGCGTTCAGAGTATCGAAAGCATCTGGGATGTTTGATTCTGGATGTCAAGAATATTTCCGGCACAGGTATCACTTCGCTTTCTGTTGAACTTGACAATGGACCAGTTTTGCCAGCAGGAGATGCAGGACCTCTAAAATTAACAAACAAAAGCATAATTGGGTCTTCACTTGAGCACGGGCACACGACCCAACATGTTATTATCATTGAATGCAAATCAGCATTTTCATTCCCTGCTGGTCAAGGCCCACGGATAAAACTGTCATGGGTAGCTGGATCACTGAAAACTGTTGTTCTTGCGCTTCCGATCAAGCTGGAGAAATTTATGGAGCCGGCCAGTTTGCAACCAGCAGACTATTTTAGTCGCTGGACGCAAATTGGAAATGGCTTGGAATCTCAACGTGTATTTTCTAGTGTGGGTGGTAGCGTTGGAGGAGCAACGCGCGATCGGGCAATTTTCAAAGCACTCAACTACAGTATGGTACTGGATGCGGATCCAAACCCGGTTAATCTCGTCGGTGCCGGAATATTGTATACATCGGGCTCAGGTAATTTTGGAAGCTTGATTCGAGTGGAACCAGACGGAGAGAGGCGAAACTACAGGGTGACAGTGCGGGCAACCGACGCGGGTTTGGCGGAAAAGCTGGTGGAAGGCGCAGTTGAAATGTTCAAGTAAATTATTTATGATATATTATAGATTTCACTGACCGATCGAATTTAATCAATAGAAGCAGTAAAAGAGGAATAGTATTATATTATACTGATTTGTTTTTTGAAAAAGTACTGTACTAAATGTGTGATTAGAATCAAAGTGTGAAATGAGATATGTATAAGGTGTAGAACTGGTTTCATGCAAGCTCGTCAATCGCTGGTAATCTGGTTATGGTCTTTGTTGTTTTTTCGGTTGTTATTCATTGGATCGGTTGCGTTATGGCAGGAGTTTCATTTGTAGTTTTTAGCGTCAAGATTCGGTTTTTTGATGATATTGATTCGATTTAATCGAGATATGCATCTGTAGGCGTGGTCTAGTCATTCCGTTCTTTAAATTTGGGCGTTAGTTATGAACTGACACAAACTTATATTGAAACTAAGCGACTCGTGCATATATTTGGTTGTCAATTGATCACAGGAATTGCTTCGCAGTTTGCTATACCAATCGTTACAACTTTTATACGAATTTTCACACACATCTAGCAGAATATGGTGTGTTTACATATTTGAACTTTCTTGATCATATTCATTCCTGTTCCGAAATACACTAGCGGAAGCTCAATCTGGCAGTCCTTTAAAGTACAATAGTCATCTTGAAAACTCCCGATTATCGAGTTCTTTTGTTTGAAGACTATAGATTATATTCTAGAATAAGCCTATTGTTGTTAACTGTAGCTTTTGTTAGATGCATGGCTGTTTACAAGTAACGTCTATATACACTTGCTCCTCTGCTGGCAGAACCTCGCTTCCGCGCTCTAGTATGGTGTTAGTCGTGTGATCCTGAATTTTTGACAAATTTGCATCTATAGTTACTGGAGCAATACTGAAGTGTCCCTGGTGCTTCATAAGAGCGCGGAAGCGCAACGCTAACGAAGGGAAGGGCATCTGTATAGGGTTATGGTTGCCGGGTAAAGCAATGATTTTGGGAAGATAGCCCAAAAAACTGGCTCATCCATGACATATGGTTTGTTTACAGATTATGAGACTGAATCTAACGGTTTATATTCGATATTTGGATTAAACTACTACTTAGTTATTGAGCTACATTGTACAATTTAATATGACTGAACATAAGGAAGCCCCTGCTCTAAGTGACTATGTCAAGCCTTATTCTGTGTATCTCACTACAGAGGCAGAGAGTGCCGTCAACGAAGCCACCTCCAGACATGAAATGCTTGGTGCTATGAACTCAGTGTTTAAAAATATTGACAGGACCGCTGAGGAAGCTCATATTAATGCCTATGGGCCTAATGCACTGCAAGGCATACTTGAATATGCGTTCTTTTGCAAGTTACAAAAAACACTTAAGTACTGTGTAGAAATGGAGTTTTTGTTCAAGGAAAAATACAAGCGTGTTCTTGGCTCTACACCTACACTGGAAGAGTTTATGGAAAACTATAATGGTCCCGTCTGGAATGAACTGAGCTCTGAATTAGAGCTAGCAATATTTGAAGCTTATGCTAAGAGAGACAGCATGTTCTTTCCGTCTGGGGGTTCACTGAACCTTGATGAAAGTAACAGTATCATTATAAATCCATACTCGAGCACGCGTACTGCTGATACAGCCGAGAATCTTGAAGAAGAGCACTAAACAGATTGGAAATCAAAGGTGATGAGTTGAAGGATTGTAAAGATTCTTAATTTCTACACTTGAGGGTCAATTGAAGCTTATTTCAAGTACCGAGGTGCTTCCTACCAGTCAAATGCCAGATGATAATAGTGTCAAGTTTATGGAAACTTCATTTACAAACCCTCGTGTATGTACTATAAATTACTTCTAGACAAGCTATTCTTAAGATCAAAAGAACACTGATAATTCTACAAACTCAGACAATTTAAGTAGTGTCAAAATACGAATACAGATCGCTCCTACCCGCTGCTGGGTATTGTTAGTCCACGGCTGCCCAGGCCAACCTGAAAATATACCACAGATGGCATTTGCCGCTAGATAGATTACTTTGTTTCTGAAGATGTTACTGGTCATACCTATGGCCCAAGTGCTCCAGATCTATGCTTGAGAGTTGCTCTAGCCTCTTTTCAAGATTCTGGCAAGAGGCAGTGTTGTTGAAGCCTGCGATTGGGCCCAATATAACTTAGTCTTCTGACCATGGACTGATGTCTTCAAGATTTTTTCAATTGACAAAATGCATATTATTATTATGTTGAAGATAACATGTAACTGCTGAACCTTTACTCCTGCTCTTGCTTCACTCTGTGTCATGTTACTATGCTTCGCCTTCTGTTTCTCATAGGCCTAGTTCACGGGAGTTGACTGAAATCTTTCATACAGTATGTATAGATATATTTCCATTATCCTAGGATTGTGCATTTTCAAATGCCGAAATAAATACATAAATCTATAGATATATTTCCATCCATATTTCCCGTGGTCGTAGCCCAATGATGTATAATAATAAAGATAAAATATTGGAAAATCAAAACAGGTTTTTGTCAGTTACCAAAAATCTCGAAAGATATTGTTAGTAGTTTGTGCGCGCCTTTCATGTTACTGTTGTTTGCATTTTGAAAACAGAAACACTAATATCGCTGATACTGTGAACCCCAGTTCGAGGTAATCTCAACCTGGTTTTCACGCGCACTAAAGAAGAAATGATCAAAGAATTTTAAGAATTTTTGTTCCTTTCCTCTCAACCCGAAACTACCCCTTTCTAGTCGAAATCTTTTGTTCCATCCAAGTTTGTTTTGATATTTTTTGTAAATCCCCTTTTATTGTGTTGTGGTGTAAATTATTGTAACCCTTTGGTATCAGTCTTGGGTTGTACATCTTTTGTCGTTGTTTTTTGTCATTATTTTTGTTGTTCTTTCTAGCCACATTGAAAATGGGTCCGTTGTTGTGCATGAATGAACACAAGCTTAGTATCGTGATCTTCTTTTTCCTTTTTTCTGGCCAGCTTTCCTCGCTGCTTTCAAAAGTCGTTTCTCTCGCTCCTCCTCGGTAACGGGCTCAATCTCCGGATCCGGAATAGGCCCAGAAGCCATTAGCATGGGCAGCTTAGAGTGCACCGACTTGAAAGGAAGCAACAGGAGGTCTCCGCATAAGTATGCAGTGACCATGACGGAAAGCAAGGAGAACTGAAGAATCATTATAATAAAAGTCGAACCTGCTAACATCGAGTGACCCAGCACAGACATTATTTGTAGAGCCATGGCAGTAAACGAAATCTTGGATACGTATGATTTGATTGTTTCTGCCACTTCGGCAGGTTTGACCTGGGGCGCCACAGCTGCAACTTTGATCAAATCCTTGATGTGCAGTGTGGAGGAGCTGTTGGAATTTCTCTTTAAGGTGATTCGATCATCAAGTAAACCCACAGGGTCACTGGTTGATTCATCAACAACCGTTGATTGCGACGGGCTGATCAATGTGGTGTTTGCGCAAGTAGGCTCATCTTTGATTTTTTGATCTTCCTCTTCTTCCTCTTTATTGGTTGGCAAAGCAGGGGAGGAACTGGTGTTGGACTTGGAGAGTGGGGCCCCTAGGCTTGCAATCTCGGAGGGGCTCATAACAAAGGATGGGACCGTACTAGAGGTACGCTTTCTGGATACGGCACTAGGAATAGCGTTTGATGATAGCTGAAACGTGGATTTTTCACCGAAAGATAGCAGCGACGGTGATGATGGTAATGATGATGATGATAATGCTGAATATGACGGAAATGAGGGAAATGACGGCGAGGCTAATGACGGCGACGGCAATGGTTGGTGGTTTATGGTGCCAGCCAATTGTGCGTACGACATGGCTCTTGCAGCCTCTTTTGACATAGTACTGGACGGAGATGTTGGAGACAGTTGAGGGATGTCATGATGCAAGTTGTAGTATGGCTGTAAAGAATGGTTACGCTGGTGTTTGTGTGCCGATCTTATTCCGGGCAGTGGAATGTTAATAGCAGAGCGTCGTTTGTCTTTCATGCTGTTTACACGAGGTCTAGTACCATAAGCGCCGGGACTACTTGGAGCGCTTTCCAGACGAGCATTCTCGGTTCGTGCCAGAAGCTGGAGCCGCTCACGGAGCTGACGCTCCTGTTCGGAAACTGGTCTCAAGCTGGCATTTTTGAATTCCGAGTCAAAAGGATCGGGTGACATTGAGCGTGAAGAAACAGAAGGGGGATTTGAAAAAAGTTGGTTTGAGTAAACGCTGCTAGCTCTTTTGTGGGCTGAGTACGAGGAGCTTGAGACCGAACTGCTTGAATCGCCAGAGCTGCGCCGGCGGTGATAGAAGTGTGGGCCCGGGCTGACTGTGCTTACATTTTCGGCACCGGAAGCCTTGGCTGTCGTGTTGGTGGTATTATTGTACTCGGAGGCAATCATTAGACGGATTCACAGCGTATGTGTCGGAGCAGTTATAGCGAAAACTGAATACTATTGGAGTTCAGAAATATAGAAAATATGGGAGAGAAGTGAACGAAGATATAAGATAAAGAAGCAAAGGAAAGAAAATAAAAGGAGGAAGAAAGGAAGAATAAATGAAGAATGAAAGATATTGACAGAATTAAACTAGACTAGATTTTTCTACATTTGCAACGGGTTCTGTTTAGACGAAGGAGCTGCGTTGTCTCCGTCCACGAGTATGCAAAACTGATTGTATTCAGGGGGTTTGGGCGGAGGAGCTTTGATAGTAATAATAATATAGCAGCAGCGGTACGAAAAAAGGGTTTAAAATGTACACAAATCTGACTGTTTCGAACTGGATTTAAACGGTTTGCAGAGTAGAGCAACATTGATGCCAACAAGCTTCAGTGGTAGTGGACTGCCTGTGTTGCAGATGCAACTGCTGCTGCTCCGAGGGCTGCTCCTGTTTAGCTTTTTGAATGGTCCTCGAAGCCAAAAGACGAAGGTTTCTGTTCAGATCTGGTTCCAGTGGTCCCAAATGTGTTTGTGCCACTGGTACTAAACATCCCCTTGCCTATTTGGGCAACCGCATCTGTGAGAAATATCTGAGGAAAAAGAAATCCCCGCTCTAAAAACAAACGTTCTTGCTCCTATCGGCGGTTCATGTGTGGGTATGTTCATGCGAGTGAGCTGGGGCTGCTGCTGCCCAACCACAAGAATGTTCCTCATTATGTGCTCCAGCTCTGTTGGCCACAGGCACCTTTACCCACCTCATGAGCTTGGCCTATGTAAATACTCCGATTTGCTAGGAGCTCACCAAAAATTTCCGCTGGAACTCGCACTAGAATTTTAATATAGGCAGAGATACACAATCCCTTTGTTCAGCAGAGGAACTGTGACTCCGCAAGCCCCCCGAAGATCTCGGTGCCTAGCTGGAAAATGGTCTTGTCCAACTTCCCACAATGTCAGCAAACTGTAGCCAGCTGGGTATTGAAGGCTCTTTAGTTCACTAGCTTCTTCGTACTTGATCCATGTTTAACGTTAATGTAGGTCTGCGTATAGAACGATTTAACTTCATTCAGGTTTGTAGGATCTCGGTTTCATGAAGATTCGCATATGTTTGTTTTTGGTCATACATCAAAGAGGGCTGGTCACTTAGGCCCATAACGCATATGTACAATCATCTCCAACTGTGTGTACATACAGGTTTCAAACGTTGCTTGTGGTTGCCGCACACATGTGTTTCTGCAACGGTTCTCCATCTTGATCGGCCCTTTTTGCACATGAACACGGACTCTAGTCTCCGTGTTATTTTTGGCTCTGTCTCACCAAATGCATTGATAGTCTTTCGCATCATGTCGAAATCTTGTTCCACCCAGAAAGTCAGCCATCAACCTTATCTGATTTTCTGAAATTCCGTCTCTGCTCCACTTTTTCTGTACTGTTACCAAGAAAATATATAAATAGCAGGTCTCACCACCCTAATATACACGATTGTTCATTTCAAAATACACAAAATTCATTGTTCACTGATTATCATTAAGTTACCGATCATCATCATTACCATTACTTTTATTAAACTATTAATTTTTTTCCCATAATTCCCTAGATTATCTTGCTCAGATGTGTTCTGGTAATCCCAGACCCAAATAATCAGGCGTTCCTGACGAGCAGTTAAAAGATCGTTCGTATGCCACCTTGGGCATAATGCCATAATCTCTGGCCTTTTTATAACTCCATTGTGTAGCTTCAATAGTTTCGGTATCCCAAGCCCAGTACATAGATCCCCATCCACCGTTGCTTTCAAAAACTCCCATCTGGGCCTCCGCAAATTGTAACAAAAACTGTTTGTATATTGACGGATAGTTGGCTGGATCCGAGTTTGAAACATTGCATGAACAGCTCACTCCGCCATTACAAGTCATGGTTGTAATGGCTTGCGACTTGTTGGTAGGAATAAAGTCTCCCTCCCATCTAGAGCCTACACCCACATTGTTCAGATATAGTGTACAGTCATTGTCTGCTTGACTCCATTCGCCAACGAATGTGCTTCCGTGTCCAGTTAATGTTGAAGAGGAGCGCTTCATTTGGTCGCTCCACTGGCCACAAACATAGTTGATTTTGGCTGAATGAGACATTGCAAGCAGGTTTACATCGAAAATTGTGTATTGATGCACATCGAGAGCCATTCCGGGGTATTGGCTTTGAGGGAAAACTCCCTTCCAGGAATCAACCCCAATAAACCCATCACCAAAAACAACTGTTCCTGTGTATCCGTTTTTACGCACAATATCTGTTGCGTTTTTCGTCCAATTGACCACACGTGTGACGTTCAAGTCCATCATTCTGGGTTCATTCACCAGTCCGTACATAGTAACAACATCTTTATACCGATCCTGAGCAAAAAACTGTGATAACTTATCATGAATCTCCAAAGTTCGTTGGCCGTACATTTCTCCATCAGTACCGTTAAGCCAGTTTACAACATCCATTCTGCCACTATGATTCCAACCGTTCTGTCCTCCGGGTACTGAATGCAAGTCAACCTTAACCCTTAATCCGTACTTTCTGGCCCACTCTATACCTCTCAACAAGTATCTCCAGGAAACTTGCCCCAAAAAATGCTCTCCAGGCCAAGTTTGTACTGCCCAGTAGCCAAAGGGGATACGAACATGATCCAGACCTGCTGCGGCAATTTCTTCAAATGTGCTTTCGGTCACAAACGTAGAGTAATGAGTCTCAAGTAAGTCTGTTACTGCTTGAATTCCATCGGTGTCATTTACATATTGCGAAAGACTCCATTCATCTACAATCTTCAAGCTATCGTCGTATTTGCTGAAAAACGACGGTGTAATAAATGGCTCCAAAAGAAGCCATCCACCCAAGTTAACGCCGCGAATGGGTAACTGGCCGTATGTAAAGTTTTGATTGAGGGGAGGTACAAACTTGTTAGGCTGCTGTGTGTTATCATAAGAAGTGTTGAGACCCATCACCGAAAGACCGCCCACGGTCTCAGAAGTGTATGTAGTATTGAAATCGGTTTTGTCTTTCCATGTAGAAGCATCGTAAATGGTACCTTTAAGATTACTGGGTAATCCTGAAGCTTTTGCCGAAGACGATGATGACGAGGCACTTGGAGCGGAACTGCCGGAGTTGGTAGGATCCGTAGACGCATTTGAGCTATTATCACTGTTTTTGTTTTTGCCAATAACCAATACGCCCACTGGTACTAAAACACAGATCAAAATAATTGCCAAAAGAGCGAGAGCAATAAGAGCAATACACAGTTTTTTCTTACGCTGCCATAAAGACGGTTTTTGCTGCTGTTCACCGGCGAGAGGGGGACCTCTGGGATACTCTGAAGTACTTCCGTTCATATTTGCTTCTTTGTTGACGTCCAACCCTGCTTCGGTATTCTGATCACCATAAGATGCTTGGTAATTACTACCGTATATACTCGCGTCGGGTTGAGGGGAGTGTTGCGGACCATTGAACCTATCATCGGGAGCATTTGAGAAATCTTGGGGATATGAAGAATGATCTACTGGAGCTGATGTTTGTTGTGGCGTAGGGTGCGCACCCTGGTCTGGCGGCGGATGATAAGAAGACATATATGTATACTGGAAAGGTTCGAATATGAGACCAAGAAGAACTTTGAAGAAAAGAAGAGGAAGAAAGAAGAAAATGTCAAGGAGGATACGGTTTATTTGTAGGAACAAAGTGAATTGGATATGTAAATGAGCCGAGTCCGAAACGGGGCTGGTATGAACAAAGCGGATTGGCTCCAAGCTCAAGCAAATGGCGACTTGAATCAATTCGCACGAAGCTTATTTACAGTAGCATTAGAATTATAGCGCACGTTGGGCTAACTTCTCCGGAAAGTAGGGTCTTTGATTGTAAATCATTGTGTGTGAGACGGCGGGTTCGGCTCGTTTGAAAGTGGGAAGACAAACAAAACTTTGATCAGACTTGCGAGCCAACTTGACAACTAGAAGTGAGTTCTTCTCTCCTCTTCCTATAACTGGATTTACGAAGCGGATGCATTTGACCAACCAATCGGATCACTATTCAAAGAAAGGGAAATCCACTAGGCATTTACACTATAGGCGCGGGGACCGCGGATCCTCAAATGAACCGCGTGTATTCTGCAAGTTCAGTGCGCTAATAAAGGAGGTTTCTGAATTAAGTCATTATTTTTGCTGTTGAGTTGCTCCTGGGAAGAGAAATCTCAATTTACCATAGAATCTACAGCTTCGTGTCACATAGAGATGTTTGTTCTTTTCATCTGGTGATGTAGAAGAGAATCAGTCCTCAGCTGTCATCTGGCACAAGGAATTGGGGGGTATAGGGAATGATCTAGGGAATGGCAGTTGTGGGGGAGTGGATTCGGACCGAGATGCAATGCGGCGAACGATCTGAGATGAGAATTCATCTCCACTGTGTTAGGAATTTTGTATTGGTGAAAAACACGAAAGTAGATCCGTTTGTACATTTAAAAAGAGGTTTATTTCAGCTTGAATTCAATTGAGAAAGGCCAGCTGAAATGAAATAAGCCTGATTTGTATACACATTGATGTACATTTAAGACGGCTAAATCAAATGTAGGGGCAACAGCTCTGCATGAATACAAACCCGCTGTATTCAGTAACGTCAAGGTCGCCAATGCTAGCGAATGAAATTTGGACAACTCTAGATTAGCGGACGAACAGGCAGTTAGAGGCATTACAAACATCTGGGGTTTCTATCTGCACAAACTGGAAACCTTCAGGGCTTTGGCATCTACGATTTTGCGTCTACCTGTCATCTCCAATTCTGTAATTATGTTTGACCCCAGAAACTGAACCCCGTTTTGATCCTTTGAAAGCGACTTTAATTTATCATTAACATTGTGTGTGTATTTTGCGAAGATCTAGAGCGAGATGAGATCTTTCCTTTTCCAAAAATGTGTAATTCTAAACGTGTTTTGGGTCAAATATTTTCCGCTTTGGGTGTGCCTGTCTGCCATAGAGCACCTGAGCCAAAACCGTACTAAACCTATTCAAGCTCAATCTACAGTTGTCTTGTATTTGTACCAACCCCTTGAATATTCAACAACAAAAAAGCATATTACGTGAAAAAAGTCCTCTCAGTGCCTCTCCTCCTTCTTTTCTTCCCGCAACATTTCATCCCACGAAGCTGAAATTGCTACAATTTTTGCCTTTGTAACGATTTCAGCGGAGACTACCATCATGTCAGAAGACACAGCCTCAAAATATGGAATCAACAAAGCTATGCGTGACTACTTTGAGGTCAAAGAGATTCTCGACAGCATTATTCTCAAAATGGAAAACTTTGGGCCTAACTACAATGATGAATCAACAGAAAAGGAAATAGAAATTTTCAAAAATCAATTGATTGAAGTTGAAAAATCTTTGGATAAACTCACGAGAAAGAGCTTTTGAGCATTATAATTCAGATTCCTGCAATGGCTTTATATAGAGGAACCAAGACAATTCAGCGTATCTGGTTGCATACATCGCTCTACCCTCTGCATGTCATTGACATGCAAAGTAGGATTTTCGCCTTCTAATAAGCCCTCCAAATACAAATGCATTGTTGTTTTCGACTTGTGAGATTGCACTTTAAGATATTCATATTATTGTATGCCTTAAACACAACTTATAGCCACTAAAACAACAAATAGTAGCATTTGTTTGAATTGAGTGTAAACTCATGACGTGCACTAATCTTTTCATAACTTGAAATTTGCCTGGTTCTTTTAATGGATGTACAAATTGGTCTAAAATTATAATGTATCTTATTTAGTTGAAAACAATAGATACACAAATCTTATATTTGGCTTAAACGGTCAATTAGTTTCTTTTGTAAGTAGTATATGAGCATCAACTGTATAGAGCAGTGTACTTTCGTTTAGAAATATTCGTTATGAAATTTCAACTACGCTTTAATCAATAAATCGGTTATGGTACAATAAGTATCTGTGCTTTATCCAGAGATTTGTCCCTGCACCTCACAAATACTAGTCTGTTCGAAGTGCTTGCATGATGGAATCCGAACAGTTTGGTACTAAGCGAACATAACTTTTATAACTAGTTAAAACAGACCAAATATCTGTAAAGTTCTAGAATTGAGTTTTTTCTTGCCGATTCTTAAAATTAAACACATACTAATATTAATGGGTTGATCTATATCCGGTAAATAGTTAGAGTACGCTAATATCCTAGTTTTAAAAAGGTGTAAACACTCCATAACAATGCCTTAGAATACTTTATGCACAATTAATTAGCAATTGATACCTTGACAATTACTCCAGCTTTTTTCTAGTATCTAATCATTAGTTTACACTATAAATGCTCGCTCCTTTGCAACTCTGGTTAGACATGAGCCTAGCTATAGTTAAAATTGCATCAAGATATACATTATCAAGAGTTTGTACCACGTAATGCCTGAATGTTTGAGATGTGCTTCACATGAGCTTTTTATACCACGAGTATTCATGAATTAATCAGCGCTTGGGGGTATTTTGTGTCGAATAGAAACAACACCAGGTGGTAATCCATCAGACACTGCTTCTTTTACCAGTTCTTTCAGCCTTAATAAGAACTCTTCATCTTCTAATTCGTTATTTTGCCTCGACCCAAATGTCATGCCGCCACTTGTCGACCTTAGGGTGGTACCAGCGACCCCAAACGATGTCACATGGTTCAATATCGATTTTGGACTATGGCCACAGTCAATATCAGCCATAACATCAGTGACAGTACAATTCCGGCTTTGAGACTCATATGGCACAAAGCTTTGCTGAAGTTCATATTTAGACTTGATTGTAGCCACACGTTTGACGCCATCGTTATGGGCAGAGTTGGAACGTTCATTTTTACTTTTGCGATCGCGTAATTTGGAGTGCGTTGTGTGATTTGTTATGAAGCTACTTTTAGGTGTCGCGTATTTTATCACTATGCGCTTGATCTTATTCATCAAAAATACGCTGTCTGCATTTGATTTACTATCCGTTTTGTTTTTTGCTTTAGACTTGGCTTGCGAAAGCGTAAGAGACAATCTTTTGCGATTCCTGGTTTTGTCGCTCGCGTTTTCTTGTTTCTTGGTGGCGGATTGTATCATTTTTTTGTGAATATTTTCAATTTTTTCGTTGTTTTCCTGCTCTTGTAATCGCCTTTTTTCTTCTTCAACCTTTCTCTTCTCTTCGTCGCTCTTTCTTTTCTTCTCTTCCCAAATCACGAATTCCTTTTCGAGATCTCGGCGACATATGCATGTTTCCGAGAGCTGTGAAACTTTGTCAATCACACTTTCCGGTTTGTATATAGATCCTGTATCAAAAAATGTGTATGATCCAGTTTCTGATTTGATGTTGCTAGAAGTATCTAGCCTTTGATTGTCTGTAACACGGAAGAAATCCAAATCAAATACTTCTGTTGTTGAGGACAATCTATCATATGGGCACATCTCTAAAAACTCCTTAATTGCATTTTTACAAGCATTGGAAACCGGAGGGTTGGAGTTGGGGAAAATCAAACCCGGGTTGGACATGACGCTCAGCATCTTGGATCTGATTTTCACTTTGAATGGTACTCGGTTATAGATACATTCAAAAAAGACGATCCCTAATGCCCACCAATCGACTTTTTCAGAATAGGGGACGCCTTGATGCATTTCTGGAGCTAGATAATTGAATGTACCAGATACTCCGCTAATCAATGGATTTTCTGGGGTCATTTCTCTGGCAACATTAAAATCTGCAAGCTTCACGTGGCCTGAAGAACACAGTAAAATATTCTCAGGCTTGATATCCCGATGAACAATTCGATTGTCATGTAAATATTCCACTGCGCACGACAACTCGGCTATCCAGTGTCGGACAGAATCCTCCGAGAAAGTATATTTTGAAATGTGTGATCTCAAATCACCACCGTCTCCCAAATCCAGCGCCAGAAAATAGAATCCATCATCCTGGAATGCAAATTGTAAATTGCTGATGAAGGGGTGTCGTAATTTACCCAATACATTTCGTTCTGCAACTACTGTCTTCAGTACTGTTGGAGCATGTCTTTTATCAACATACTTTAAAGCATACAGATGATCTGTTTTTTTCTGCCTTACCATCATCACTCTTCCATAAGAGCCCTCGCCTAATCGTTTTAGTAAAAGGTATCCCTCTAAACACAAATTGGAATTCATTGGAGCAACTACCGGAGCAATTGAGACTTTTGGTTTTGATGATTTTTGACGTTTTGATGATTTCGATTGCCTTGCTGGCTTTGATAAGTTTTGACCCATATTGTAGATAACTGTTTCGACTGATGATTAGATAGTAAATCATTTGAACAGATAAAGAAAAAAAATTGAGAATTTACAAAAACTATATAAATGAATAAACCTCAATTTAACTTATCAATTACAATCTCAGCTGAGTTCTGAATATCACTCAAGAGCAATCGTCACAGTTCGATGTATTCATGAATCACATTAATGCAATTTTTGAATGTTTAATTTGGGGTGAGGTTATACTTTTCAGATAAAATATCTTTGAGCTTTTTAGGTCAATGATACAATCGTAGCCTCAAAGCATTCAATTAGCTATCTGTAAAGATTTCAATGTTTGTTGAAAATTAGTTTATTACATTACATTTCTCATTGTCATATGGGTTTTATAATCTACTGGATAAATAACTTCAAGTTAAATCATCGCTTTTGCCATTCATTATCTAAACTTGAAGGATTTTTTGAGCAAAAATGGCATGAACTGTACAATTTCAACCGGTTATGCTACAATAGCTTTTTGGAGCATATGATAAAGATTTTAAAAAAATGCTTTGAGGTTTTTTTTCCACTTGAAATCTTTGTCATTCTGTGAAAATGTTATGAAGATAATTTGTCAATGAATATCATCATTTTTACATTCCTGCTCTTCATGATTTTCACGTTGTCTTTTATCGATGATTACACAGAAAACCAAAATATGTAGCGTAACCTTAGATCAACTTATTATATGATAACAAAATCAATTGATTGCGTTTTGCTATAACAGTGTGTCGACAACGAACTTTTACACTGTTTTATGTCGTTGCATAACTTGGTCTTTACTATGTATATCCCTTTTACATGTAACATGTATAACACATACATGCTTCTCATACGTCCTTAAAAATCTCGAACATGAATTCAAAGTCAGACTAAGGGTGCAAGCTAAAAAGAAATAGATTATCATTATGCAAATTTTTATCAATGTTCTTACATATTTATACAAATTGAATTGATGTCAGAATTGTTCCTGGAGAATCATGTAGAATACATATGACGCTTTTTATGATCTCACATAGCAACGTCGATGCTTTTTTTGCTTCTGATATCAACAAAATAGAGATTCGCGGGCTATTAAAAACCATTGTTTTTTTTCTAGCATGGACACGTTTTATCCAATTCTTCAGCCTTACGTCTCGTCTTAAATGTCAAGTTAATCACTAGATCAACCGTGCATAAAAACATCAGGATAGTACAGGTGGTGTTGCATTGCTAGCACGCCAAGCATCATGTATCAACTTTTTTTTTACAAAAACAATCAAAAATTTCATGAATATGTCAATTTTGCCTTGGCATATGTTCTTCAAGTATTCCTATAGTTAAGGATAGCTACAACACTGAAATACCCAATCAACTTTTGAAGCACTTGATTCATTCCCAATGTAGTAGTGTATGTGGTATTACGTAAGAATTTGAAAACTTTGGAGAAGTTTCAAATCGCGGCTTCCATCAATCAATTCCAACAACTACATTTGCTGTTCCAAAGGAAAAATGTTGGTCAATATTGCACGGCATTCAAAAAGATGTCGCAGCTTGATTCCAGCTGCGAGACTGCTGAGATTCAATTCGACACTCAAAGATCTCACCCATGAAAACAAACTGGGCAAAGTGTTGGCGCAAACCATCAGGGTGAGTGGTTGTGATAATCTACAGATTCACTGTTACAAATCATTGAGACTAATTGAGATTCATAGACTCAAGGGCCTTTGTCACTTGCTGCATTCATGAGAGAATGCTTAACGAATCCTGCAGGTGGATATTATATCAATAAAGATCCGTTTGGAAAGTCTGGAGATTTCATCACGTCTCCAGAGATTTCCCAGATGTTTGGAGAGCTCGTGGGGATCTGGGTCTTGACACAATGGATGTTACAAAGCAAACCCGAAAAGACCAGACTTATCGAATTTGGACCTGGAAGAGGTACTTTGATGTCTGATGTGCTTCGCTCCGCTCGCCCTTTCAAACAGTTTCACAACTCCATCAAAGAAATTTACTTTGTTGAAGCGAGCCCTACTCTTCGTGCTTCACAACATAAATTATTATGCGGTAGCAATGAGCTTAAAAAAGACGATGAAACCTCTTTGTACACATCTACTTCTTCAACAGGTATCAAAGTGTTTTGGGCGGAAGATGCCAAGTTTTTGCCCAACGACAATGACATTGCAAACTTCATTATTGCACACGAATTTTTCGACGCGTTACCAATCTACCAGTTTGAAAAAATTGCTGAAGAACCATCCGGTGTGAACTCCAGACTTCCCTCACAGCAAAAAACTTCGTGGAGAGAGTTCTTGGTGGACTACTGTGTGCCTAAGCCAACTGAACTTCAATCTTCTATTCTTCTTCCAAATCAATCAATCACAAAATCTACTAGCAAAGGCATTGTAGAAGAAAAGCCTTCCTTCCAGTTAGCTTTAGCTCCAGCATGGACTGTAGCCTCTAAGATTATTCCCAAGACTCATGAACGTTACGATAAGCTTCCTGTTGGCTCCAAGGTTGAAATTTGTCCCGACGCTTGGGAAGTTACTGAGCAAATGACTTCTCGGATTACCTCTGGCAAGGGTGGTATTTTGGTTGTGGACTACGGTCCAGCTGAAACTATACCTATTAACACACTACGTGGTATCAAAGATCACAAGCTTGTTTCTCCATTTGAAAAACCGGGTGAGGCTGATCTTTCAACTGACGTTGATTTTCAAGCTATTAAGATTGCAGCTTTGCAAAACCATGAGAATGATATTGAAGTATACGGTCCTGTCGAACAGGGTGATTGGTTACATACAATGGGAATTGGTGCTCGTGCAACTGTTTTGGCTAACTCACAGTCGACTGAAGAAGGGAAGAAGAGGGTTGAACAAGCTTACAACAGACTGACTGAAAGAGGAGGTGGTGCCATGGGTAAGCTTTACAAAGTTATGGCAATTGTACCCAAGTCTCAACCAAAGCCTGTTGGATTTGGCGGTGATGTATAACTGTAAATACCGTTTGATTGTGAATACATAAAAAAATTCTTTTTCAAGTAGAATACTGATGGGGTAAAGATTTTAGCAAAGACTCTAGTCCCGGTGTGTTTATAGTACTCCATGCAACACAGTAATGAGAAAGCAGGATCTTTAGTTCTTCTATTTCATCAAGAAACTCCAACTTTGATATTCTCTCAAGTTCTTTCGCATCGATCCAATTTTCATATATATAATACATGTCTGTTGCCTGGACGGAGCCCAATCCGCGCTCGGAAAGTCTTTGTACCTGAGACTGTAACGTCTGATATTTCTTTAGAGTGGGTAAATTTAGACCCTGCGTCGCCAGGTTTTGAATCATGACCTCTCCAAATGCATCATTGCCACCAAAGGGCTCGTAGAGAGCAAAGCTGAGACCAGACTTTGAAAATTGGTTCGTGATCCAAGAAAAGACCTCATCGGATTCTGCGGGCTTAAGATAGCACAAGCAGCATTCGGAAACTACCAACGTGGGACGATCGGTGATCATTCCTTGAAGCAAGCCTGTATCACCCTTGATAGTTCTCAGGTCTCGTGCGTGTAAGTGGTACTGGGAACCGTGTAACTCATTTGGCGTAGATTCGGTGGCGTCAGGTACCAATTGAGATAGCTTGGGTGTGCTGGTAATGACTTTTGTTTTGTTTTTGGTGGTTAACTCAAAATCGATCTCATGATATAAAATCTTGTCACCATACTGGTCCAATAAATTGAAAACCCTGGTATCCGAGCCAGCCCCGAGAGAGATAATTTGACATGATCCCGCGTGCTCAATGAACAATTCGACTATACGATTGATTGCAAGGTGTCGGACATATGTTCCTACAGCTTAAGTTAGACAAATGTTTTGTGTTGGAAAATGTACAAACAAAAAAGCCGGTGGACGGGAACGCACCGATGTTGATAACTGGAAGCTTGGGCTCAAACTTGGCCGAGAGTCGAGAGTTTGTTGATGTATATACAGGAATAATTGATTCGAGGTAGTCATCTTGTAGGTAGCGTTTATTAAACGCAGAAACCTTTGATACTAAAGCTTGGAGATCAGTAAGTCTGACCACTTTGTCATGGTGGAACGACATTGTATTGTGAGGTAGAATGGAGATTCAAGTTGGTTGTGTATTAGGGTTGGCTTGACTCATTTATTCAAGAAATCCCCGACTATAAAATCCAGCTTCTGGAACTTTTCACAACATTTTTCATTACCATTGAATTTTACAAACAATTATCAAGATACAATACAATATGAGTCCAACAAAGAAAGCTGGTGTCTTAGGCGCTACCGGAAGCGTCGGTCAAAGATTTATTCTTCTTCTTTCCCAACATCCCGATCTCGAGCTCTCGGTTCTCGGTGCTTCCAAGAGATCCGCCGGTAAGAAATACGCCGACGCTGTTGATTGGAAGCAAACCGACTTGCTTCCCAAGAACGTCAGCGACATTGTTGTTCAAGAGTGCACTGCCGAGAACTTCAAAGACTGTGATGTTGTCTTCTCTGGTCTTGATGCCGACTACGCTGGTCCCATCGAAAAGGAATTTGTCGATGCTGGTTTGATCGTCATCTCCAACGCTAAGAACTACAGAAGAGAGCCCAATGTTCCTTTGGTTGTCCCCACTGCCAACCCTGAGCATTTAGATATTTACGAGAAGCTGAAAGCCGATGGCAAGGGTTTCCAAGTTTGCATTTCCAACTGTTCCACTGCTGGTTTGGTGGTGCCTTTGCGTGCTTTGCAAGACGCCTTTGGTCCATTGTCCGCCGTTACCATCACCACCATGCAAGCTCTTTCTGGTGCTGGTTTCTCTCCTGGTGTCCCCAGTATGGATATCATCGATAACTTGATTCCTTACATTGGTGGCGAGGAAGACAAACTTGAGTGGGAGCCTCTTAAGATTCTTGGTAAGGTCGCCAGTGATGGTGTCACTTTCGAGAACATTCCTGCCGAAGACATGAAGATCTCTGCTTCGTGTAACCGTGTTGCTGTCACTGACGGACACACCGGATGTGTCAGTGTTAAGTTTGCTAAGTCCCCTGCTCCTTCCCCCGAGGAGGTCAAGAAGGTCTTGGCTGCTTACACCACTGAAGCTCAAACCTACAACACTTACTCTGCTCCCGAGAAGGTTATTCACGTTTTGGAACAACCCGACAGACCTCAACCTCGTCTGGATCGTAACAGAGATAGCGGTTACGCTGTTTCCGTTGGTCGTGTTAGACCTGATCCCGTTTTCGACATCAGATTTGTTGTCCTCTCGCATAACACTATCTTAGGTGCCGCTGGTTCTGGTATCCTCATTGCCGAACTTTTGCTTGCTAAAAAATTGATCTAGACTGTATTTAATATACTATAATGAACTACCATAATATCGCTGCTTTTAATACATCATGTTTTTGAATATATTGTTGAGTTTCTGGATATGATTTCTGCATTCAAGTGGATTGAAAAATGCTAACGTATGCGATCTTGCAGGTTTGAATTCAGAAACTCAACAATAATCCCGCGACTCACAAATATTCCATAAAGAAGGTGATTTAAAGTTAAAACAGCAACTTATAATCGAACCATACTAAACGCTTATTAAATTTGTGTGTAGAGAACCAATGTTGCATCTCACGATACACAATCAATAGCGGCAATGTATTACCGGCACCGTTGAAAAAGGTAGTTCATCAAAAACAACTCCGAAGCAGGGAATCGAACCCTGATTTGCCCGGTGAGAGCGGACCGTGATAGCCATTACACTACATCGGATTACTTGTTATGTAAGGATTCAGATGGAGTTCCCCTTTACAACTTAGCGCTTACTCCTCATATCTGAAACCATCGCCACCAGTTCCTTAAAAGCCATTGCCATCCTTTACTAAAAGCCATCATCACCAATACCTAAAAACCGTTGCCACTAAGACTCTGAAAGCCGTTGCCACTAGGATACTAAAAGCCGTTGCCACTAAGATGCTAAAAGCCGTTGCCACCGTAAGTTGCCACTACGTCCAACTCCAAGTTCTATAAACATCACCAATTCAAATATAAGTAGTTTAGTTATTTCAAAATCTATAAAAGGAGCAGTTTAGAACGAGGATATTCTCGATTCTAACAACTACTCATCATCTTGTCTATTATTAAATATAGTCTTTAACTTTCTTATTAAAAAGGATAAAGACCGGACCAGACATAATTTAACGTCCGTTAGGAGTACCTCTATACTACCTAACTTCCTCTACAAACCAAATCATCTTCTTTGCTCTCGACCCTAAGTTCCATCTCAGGCCGATCCCTTACATGTTAAAAGAATTTCTTATAACTATATCAGCTATACATGGAATATTTTGACACACATGTACATAACAAACAGTCTGGATAATCTATAAACATATTATTATAACATTTCAGCTTCTTCACAACTATGAAATAGCATATTATGTAACTAGTTGTGATTTCATCACAGCCAGCTCTCACCACAAGACCAAGCTATCTCACTACTCATACCTCTGTTTTGGAAAAAATAAGCTGAAAAGAATTATACCAAATGGTAAGAATCCTGGAAACATTCCTACGTCTGCCAACCAAGCTCGCGTTCGAAAGTCAATTCCGAAAAGCCCTGCATCTTTGCAAAATCTTGCCGCCAAGCTTGTAGCAATCATCGATTATATTAACTCTCCGGACCAATCCTCCGTTGAGGCGTTTGTATCTTCCGCCTCTCGGGCTCCTGAGCAGCTCAACTCTACTGGTTCTGTTGCTGTTGAGCAATCTCAGCACATCTTCATCTGTTCCCATACCTGAGGATGCTGGTCGAGCCACTGCTGCTCCGAAAAAAGATGATTCTCATTTGACGACTTCCACAAATATTTCCTTCTACGACGGTCGACTCGATTTTATACCGTTTCTATGAGATGTTCCTCCTTTTGAACGCTACCCGTTTTCAGAGACCCCATCGAAGGTCTTTCTTGAAGTATCACAGGCCTTTAAACCCAAGTTCAATCCCGAGACCAACTGGTACCCCTTTGTTATGGAAGTCATTGACTATCTTTTGTCTTGCCAGCACAGTCCTCTCGACCATTTTCAATTCAGACAGCTCCTCATACCATATGTCAAAAACGCTTTAGTTTTAGATGTGATTAAACGAGCATCTGCCCCCACACTTTTTCAAAAAGCTCAACCCCTCATATACACCTTGGACCAGGATCGCCGGGACTATCTGTCCTACCTTCAATCACCCATACGATTACACCTGATGCGTGTACACTACTATGACTGTCTACACTAGGCCTCTCTATCACCTTCAGCTATGGCTAATATCGATCTTCTCTGGGCCAGTAGCGAAACTATTCGTTTCCTTCATGAGAAGTATCAGGATGTCTTCGACGCGCTTGGTTGGGTAAGCGCTCACGTCGATCCAGCTCAAGTAGATAAAGGATTGAAAGAGTACTTTATGTTGCATCCTAACTGCGGCACCATACACAGTCTCAATGAAATATCAACTCCTTCGTTCTCAGACTTCTCTGAGTCTGAGTTCTGAGACTACTGATTGTCCTCCCTCTGCAAGCCTGGTTTTCTTCACAGTCCGAATCTTCTTCCCGCGACCGCAATTCTTTACAAACCCCCTGTTTGAGACCAATTACCGAATAAGTAAATCCTGACTTCATTACTGAATCAATACAAAAGACAGGCAAATATTTCAAAGAATTGTTGAATAGATGGTTAGCAATTAAGAGAGTCTCTCCCCGGGCCTTCCGAATGTTTTTGTATTCATGAATCCGGTCCACTTCACTTCTCACAAAAGAAGAGAGACATCATTGCATAAGTTACAATCCATGTTTAAAAGTGGTAAATACAAGGACTTAATACATTACCAGAAAAGGTTTAATAACCCTTTTGTGCTTGTAGTGAAGCATTTTCGGTGTCTTGCTACATTTCCAATGTCACATCTGACGCTATCAAAGTACACATTGCTGAATCTAATTGGACTATTGTTGACACAAGGTATTAGTAACCAGATTAGATACATGATGATAATAATTGTAATTTAATTGAATTTTTAAATATAGTCATGACAAAATCGGCCATATTTATTCATATATCTGATCCAGGTTTCTACTGTTTTTAATTCAGATAATCAATATCACATTTGTCAAAGTGTCTAGAAAAATTACTACGACTTCATAGCTAATACGTTATCCAAGGTCAAAATCAGAAATCTAACAAGCTGATCTAAAAGAACGTACCATTACGGCGGGGAAAAGGTGCGACAGTGTTGCAAATCAACTCAATTACCGCTTCAAAATTTTTGCTTGTGTCAAGCAAAATCTGGAAACTTGGCTCAGTGGAAATAGATGATAATATTATTAAAATTTGGCGCTTTAACTGGGTGTCTGGATTCTGTCAATATTTGTGAAATTGTACATGTTCTATTCTCAACCGGATTATTCTGCTAATTATACATCTCAAAGCAATTTTTATGGCTCTATAAAATGTGTTTTATGTTCTATCAAGTGCCCTGGTTGTCTTAAAAATGATTTTTTGGCTTATCAGTTTTCTTCAGATTTGCATTGTTTCACACAGACTTTTCACGACATAGCAGATTAAAGATACGCCTTTTTTTTATTTTTTTTCATATGTTTATTGCTAGAGATTGATTGTAGTAATTTTTTCATAGAATTGAAAATTTCAACTGTGCAAAATTGACGGACTGCGTATCTTGTAATAACTTTTCACTTGTGTATCAATTAAGTCGTTTGTTTCATACCTCTGTAGAGCAAAGCAACAGTTGAAGATTAAAGAGCTTTGCAACAAAAGTTGCTCCGGTTGCTTTATTAATTCTTTGATATATCATTGCTTTGGACCTTTGGCTGATACCATCAAACATTTGGAGTTCTTACTCTTGTACCCACAGTGTGTTCAAACGATACACGATGACTATGAAGATTTCTATAATCTGGATTTAGTTTAGGTTTACTATAGAGTGTTGAAAATAATTATAATATATTTTTTTGCTCTATACATAATGTGCAATCGCATGGATCAAAGTCAATGTTGGTAATCATAAAATTCGTACTTTATTTAGAATCTGAATACATATTATTAGTGACGAAATAGACTATATTCATTCATGAACCTGATCCGGGTACCTGTAACTTTCACTTGATTAATTTCGCATTTGACAATGCTCTGAGAAAACCCAATTCAAATTCTTAGCAGAGCAGACATATTGTTCAATAGCAAAGTCAAAACCCTGACGTGCTGTTCTGAAGAAACGTATCACTAATATAGGAGTGCAGTAGTGGTAAAAATCAAAACGGACCATAATAGCATAGGGTCTAGGTACCTATATCAAGTATATAAATCATTGTTGTTTTGCTTTGTGACTACTGCCTGTCTAGACACTATAGCAATTTATATTATTAGAGATACAAATGAAATTGACTTATGTAGCTTCAAGATATCTCAAAGCGGCATTCATTGCTTTTAATCCAATCACAGACGGTCTAAACCTACTACAAAATCTTAAAACTAAAGAAAATGGTTTGCAGAATGAGGAATAATATGAATGGTCATAAAAAAAAGACCTTAGCCATTTAAACTAAAATAGTTGAAAGCCAATCAACAATGTTGACTAAAATCAACTGTTGCAAATACTACATGACTATATCACTTACTGAATTTTTAATATTGTAAGGATTCGAGCCGTCTTTGATCAACATAAGACATAGGCGGAGTCCTAACGGACGTCAGCTCCCTTGCGGGAGCTCAAGTCTTGTCCGGCCCATCTAGTACAATACTAGATAGACAATATTTACTAAGAGACAGAATGAGAAATAGCTTTAGCAACTCAGAGGAAGAGAACACAAAGTGAACTTCAACATGAATAGAAGATGCTTGATCTTCATGCTTGATGCTTCTCAAGTTTACAGGTGAAATCAGGGTCTTATATAGATATCTAGGAGACAGGGTAATGTGAAGCCCTAAGAGCAATCAACAAGACCTAAAGATGAACTTGTCTAAAAAGCAAGTAAGTAGAAGCAACGGATCTAAGAATAGATGAAACAATTCATCTATCGATGAGAACTCAGAACTATTCAGAAGTCTGAAGTCTAAAGTAGGAAATCGAGTCCGATTCCCTACATATTCCCGCCTTTTCTATAAGAGTCGTCCTCGACTCGTAAAAATAAAAAGAGCGCCTAATATGCGTTAGTAAAAATGAAAAACAAGAATAAGATACTTATCCATAAGCGTGAGTAACACGATAGAGCTCCAAATCTTAACAGTAATAAGACAGAGACTAGTTGTCAACGCGATGACAAAACGCGAAAGTGTTGCAGTCGAAATGCAAGGTAAAGTGCGAAATAAGATGCAGTTGAGATGCAAATGGCGTGCCTAAAAGATGCAATTAGAATGCAAAGTGAAGTGCAAGATAAATGCAATAACGATGCAATGACAATGTAATTGAAATTCAAAGTAGAATGCAAATCAAAATGCAGAGTGAATTGCAAAATATAATGCAAGTGGTGCGCCAAAAGGTTCACAATACAAATGCAATCGAAATTTCAAAAAGCAAATGAAAAGCTCAAAAGATGCCAAAAGAAATGCAAAAAGAATATTAAGTTTTCTAACTCGATCAATCACACTTCAAATTAACACGAAACAATTGCTAACGATGACATGCAGTGGATGCTAGTTGCTGACGATGACATTCAGTGGATGCTTCATCATCTTCCCCCTTCTTAAAACACGCCTCCAGGTACTTTAAACAGCTGTCTTACCAGAAGATGCACCGTTATTTCTCATAGGAGTAACGTAAGTGGGCAGAGGAAAATCCATAAGCAAAAATAAGGTCATCTGTTATCGTGAAAAGATGGTTTGAGAATAGAAGGTGACGATCTTGCAAAAATAAAATAAGTTGACGACAACGCGTGGTAATTAGTTGCTATTCATGCCTTTGCTCAAAGTGGTGAGTCAAAAATACTCATTTTGCCACGCACAGTAACGCTTCAACGCTTTTTACTGTTTTAATGCAAGAGAGGCTCAGAAAAAGTAGCAAAAATAAAAGATAAGAAAATAACCAGCCGTCAATCAATAGAAAAGTAGAGTTATCAAGTACACCTCGGTGGTTGATAAGTGTATTCAGCTTGCTTGGGCAAAAACGTCCAATTTCAAGGTAGAATAGTAGTTTTAGAACAACAGGGTTCAAATCAATAAAATAAAAGTGGAAACCTATCATCAATCCGCGGTAATTGAGGGGATAGTTCACATCTTGGAGACGCTCAGGTACAAGCCAAGAAAAAATGAGACAAAATTGTCAAAGTATCATCAATCGTGGTGATTGAGAGGATAGTTCATCTTGGATCCAGCCAAGGACAAAATAAAAATAAATTTGATGTCAGAATGCGTTAAAAGCATGGACAATAAAGTTGCAAGGTACTTTGTACAATCCTGTATTCGGCTAGAAATCTAGAATATGAACAATTCGTTCTTGTAAACCCAAATCCCGTGCACTGAATTTGGCAAGAGGAATGATCAGTTCGTAGCTAAACAGGTGGCCAAAGAGTACGCAACAAATGTAAAATTGAATAAAATCACGTAATAGTGAAAAGATATTGATGGTAGAAACCAGAGCAATAACAATAAATTTGTTTGAAAATGAAACCAAAAAGGTAATAATTTGATCTTCAATGTGGGGTGAAAAGCCACATGAATGACGCCATTGCGTGAAGTAAAGTTTAATGTACTATCGCGCAGAGCCACATGGAACAATCCAGGTTCAAACATGGCGGACTGCAAGGCAACGGCAACAATTAGACTCAGACTTCGGTCTCAGGAAGTAAGTGGATGTAGTGCTTGAGGAAGTATTGCTGTTCATTGTCGTATGAGTACGCATGGTTCAACCCTAAGTCTATCGTGACGTAGCAGACAAGAACTCAGTAGGCAATAAATGCAGCAGAAAGCAATGCAGCAGAAAGCAATGCAGCAGAAAGCAATGCAGCAGAAAGCAATGCGGCAGAAAGCAATGTAGCAGATACACAGCTGAATGGGAAGTTTTGCAGAGGTATCCAAGGCGTTTTTAAGTGTGAATCATGGTTAAAACCTCAAACGCGGTTTTGAAATATGAGTAATGTAAATGTAGCAGAAAACAATGCCGCATATAAAACTGAAACGTTTCCAAATTGTCTGACGTTCGTGAAATTGCGTGATTACTGTCGATCAATACTCCAAGGTTCAAAACCAACCTGAAAAGGAGGTAGAACGAGTAGCAACGCAGCAATCAAGGAGCAAAGTCGCAGATATTTGCAGGAGTCTAGGACATTGGAATTCATAAAAGGTAATGACTGTTGTGAATACAACAACGTCAGAATGACAGCAGAAATGCCAAGTTCATTAGGACTTTTTGTTGAAACAATCAAGGAGGTAGCAGGTTGCTTTGGTGATGTTAAGCAATAGTTTGGAAGTACAACAGGTTCAAATAAGAAACTGAAAGGTCTTTGCAAATGCAGAATCATGGCGTAGATTGAGCCAGTAGTTCAAACTTCATCTCTTAGATTCAAGGAAACCTCCACGACTGAATAGTCAAGTCGCGCAAGAACGGAGAGAAGAAAGACGATGATGATAATTCATTTTGAGGATTGAATCGTGACGTGTCGCTACCATGTGTAAGGATTCGAGCCGTCTTTGATCAACATAAGACATAGGCGGAGTCCTAACGGACGTCAGCTCCCTTGCGGGAGCTCAAGTCTTGTCCGGCCCATCTAGTACAATACTAGATAGACAATATTTACTAAGAGACAGAATGAGAAATAGCTTTAGCAACTCAGAGGAAGAGAACACAAAGTGAACTTCAACATGAATAGAAGATGCTTGATCTTCATGCTTGATGCTTCTCAAGTTTACAGGTGAAATCAGGGTCTTATATAGATATCTAGGAGACAGGGTAATGTGAAGCCCTAAGAGCAATCAACAAGACCTAAAGATGAACTTGTCTAAAAAGCAAGTAAGTAGAAGCAACGGATCTAAGAATAGATGAAACAATTCATCTATCGATGAGAACTCAGAACTATTCAGAAGTCTGAAGTCTAAAGTAGGAAATCGAGTCCGATTCCCTACAAATATCAAGTAATCCGATGTAGTGTAATGGCTATCACGGTCCGCTCTCACCGGGCAAATCAGGGTTCGATTCCCTGCTTCGGAGTATCTTTTTTTAATCAGGTTTTGTTAGCAAATACTTGAACGAGACGACTATTTTTTTTAATTTATTTACAGATATACGAAACCCATGATATCGCAAGAAACTGTTTAGTTGTAGAACCCAAGACGCTACTTGTTGTAGATATTTTTGTACATGTGTTTTGTGCTATTTTCAACCCAATCATCATTGTACCTCGAAATCAGTAGAAATATGAATTGACAACATTTATACAATTAGATGTTTGCCACATGCAAAAGTATTTATACCCTTTTTTCATTTTTTTTAGAAAGACTAAATGCAATGTACAGTTCAGTCTTTTTTTTTCTTCCATGGACATCTTGAATGTTATGGATCAACGTTAAAATCCTGATTTCAACTCATATAACTCTTCTAAATCTACATCATATTTCCCAAACAGGAAACTCGTTTCCCAAACCGGATCTATTATACACACACAAATCTACACACACTGTTTACATGTTTACATGAACTTGATGATGGGCAATCTGTAGGTCTTGATCTTCCAGTACTCCCATCTGACACCTTTCCACTCTTCATCCGAAAGCTCTATTTGCATATCCTGCCACTCAACGGTCAACCCGTACTCGGCCAGATCGAACTCGACGACCTCCTTGTAGACGTCGTAGACGATTTGGCGGTCGGCGCCTAGCCCGTTGAAGAACGAAAACACGCCGGTTTCAGGGGTCAGGAAGGCGGTGACAAAGTTGAGGAACTCGAGGATATCAGAGTAGTGCTCGGAAAAAGTGTCGTAGTAGATGCCGTCGAACTCGACGCGGTCGCCGGTTACAGGGTCACCGGAAGACAGCAGCGAGTCCAGGGAGTCTTGCCATCTGCCCTCGAGGACGACGACGTTGGGCTTGTCGTACCATCCGTCGGCACGCATGCGTTTGAGGACCTCCGGGTGCGCTTCGCAGATATAGTGTTTGGCCGGGGAATGCGACTGGATGAACTTGTCAATGATGCCCATTCCGAACCCGACGTTGAGCACGACGCGCGGGTTGGGGCTGGCCTCGGGAGAGGGGGAGGAGGAGGAAGGAGGATCGGTGCCGAGGGCGAGAAGAGAAGCGCTGCGCTCCATGATGGGAGTCTCCCAGGACATCATGACGCCGTCGCGGTTGGTCTTGGTCAAAAGAGAGGAGTCAGTGTATTCGAGGTCGGCGCTGAGGTAGGCGGATTGGTCGACAGCGGTGTCGGGCTCGGAGACGAGCTGGGGAATTTCCTCGTCTGCTTGCTCGGGTTCGTTGACTTGTTCTTCGTCAGCTTGTTCTTCGTCAGCTTGTTCCTCAACAGCCATAAGCTGGTCCTCGTTCCACTCCTCATCATCCGAATCCTCGCTCACCTTTCTTAAAAAGATTTCCGCTCTCACACCAGCCTGGACAAACTTTCTATACAACACCTTCAGCACATTCTCTTCGTCCTCTTTATCGGCCAAGTTGCTTTGCTGCTTGGCCAATTCCGCGATTCTGTCGCCAACAATGCACCCTGCAGTCTTGCCATTTCTATCAACAATCATCCAGCTAGCGCCCCATTCAAACAGCGTATCCACCATTGTCTCGACCACTTTTTGCTCCTCCTCGCCCACGGAATCCGGAACCGACATGGCGATCAGGTGCAGCGCCGTCGACCCATTCGAGTCCTGGTCATCAACGGCAATCCCCTCCTCTTCGTTGTCGCCGGTCTTCTCGGCCGCAATGGCTGCGCGCTTCTCTTGCTCAAGATCCTCAACTGTGCTATTCGGCGACACCTCTGTCCGCAACACCACACGCAGCGGCTCCACGTAGTTCTCGCTCTTCAATCCGCCATTCTCAAACCGCGCCAGCTTGAACAATGTCTCCATACTCTCAATTTCTGATCCCATTTTTATTTCCCTTGTAATATCTCTATCAGTCTTCTTAGTCCTGCTTTTGGTATTGTCAATGGCAATATACAAGTACACTTTGTCGTGTGAAATGTGTGTATAGAGAGAGATGGAGTAGCAGCGTGTATTTCGCAGCGGTGCTTACCTGATCACTTTTTTCTTTTAAAAGTCCCAACCAACCCGTTTTTTTTTTCTTCTTCCTTTGTTCAGCGTTTTTTTCGATTGCTGTAAAATTTTCAGGGTTGCGGTTGTTCAGCCGTACACGCTATGTACAACTCTATGAATCTTTGTGTGTGTACACACACATAAACTTGTATCGTTGTTGATCTGGTCCATTTCCAATGCCTGACCATTTTTTTCAAGGTGTGTTTCACTCTGATGGATATGTGTAATCACTGGCTATTTCGATAAGTGTGTACAACTGGGCAATAGGATAACAACAATTCTAACGACCTGTCTTTTCCTTTTGACTTTCTGTCTGAAAGTTCTTCAATGGATCCAGACACAATCCTCTTTTCTTTGTGTAGAGAGAATAAACAAAATAAATTACATTTGTACATTGAACACTGTAACCCGTAGACGACGAGACACTCAAGACAAAGCACTTTCTTTCGTTCCTCCATCTAAATAGCAAATTTTTCTTCCCGTTTAACAATGTACATGAAATCCAAGACCGACGTTTCCTCCTGCTTCTGTAAAACTCTAAAAAACACTTGTAAACATGTAGCAATCATCTTTTTTTTTTCTTCACTATAAGAAACACTCTTTTTGAAACCCAAATCAACACTGTACTTTGTCTTTGACAAAATGCTCTGGAAAAAGTCTGGATTAATTTTTAATCAAAATTGATCCGACCAATCTGGTTAATGCCAGTGACCATCCGTTTTTCACGGTAATGCCGGTGTACGCCAGAGACAGCCCCAAGCTTTGCACTTCTATTTTAACAGTTTTTAATGTATTAATGAAATCTTTTTTTACTCGTATATTATAATAATAAAGAAAATAATCTATGCAACACTGGTATCTTGAGAAGCCGACTCCAACTTCTTGACCAAATCGGTAATCATGTGTGGTTGCAAGTCAGTGTGCTCAACTGGTAACTCCATACCGGCCTCAATGACCTTGTTATATTGTGCCAGCTCTTTTTCGTGCTCGCGCTCAATGGCAAACTTGACGGCCTCCAGCACATTGTCAACAATGATCTTGGGCTTGTATGCAGGTTCGGTTCCGTCTTGGTAAACACCGGTTTTAACAAGAATCGAAAACCACTTGTCGTCAAACGAGTTGGCAAATCTGATATCGGACTCGGGAGTGTCGCCGACAAAGTAGACGGTGTCGGCCTCGGGAAGGGTGTTGAGAATCTTGTCGTGGACCTCGTTATCCATCTCGTCTTCATCGTTTTGCTCGTCCTCAGGAGTGTTGTTCTCGACAACATCGGATTCGGGTTCTTGCGATTCGGGCTCGTCAAAGAATTGCGCTTGGCTCTCGCCTTCATCCAAAATATTGGCAGTAGGAGCAGAACCAGCGTCCTTGGACTCGCCGTCGGGGGAAGACGGTCTCGAAGGAGAGAAGTGACTGTCGTAGGTGTCTTGTCTCCATTGCTTCAGGACCTTCTTGGCGTATTTGAAAGTATCCTTGTGTGGCTTGCCGAATCTGTTGACCTCCAGCTCCTTACCGGTGTGGTTCTTGAACAGGGCGCTGATGGTAACCTGTAATGCACCCATACCATATCTTGACAGATTATAGTTGGTCGCCCACACGAAATCAGAGTGGGCAAAGTAGATTGGTGGGCCCTCGTCAAAGGTCTTGGACACAGTTCCCATCACACCGTTCTTGGACATGAGCAGTTCCAAAATGATTTGCTGGTCAGCGGCCCATTCACGCGAGTCGGCAAACACCAAAATGGCCTCAATAGAAGTCTTGGAGAAGTCGCGCTCCTTGGAGTTCTTGTACTCTTCGTCGGTCAGGGTTCTGAAAGGACTGACGTTGGGGTTCCACTTGAGAATATCGCCGGGGGTGACAACGTCTTGGAAACCGTAGTTCTCAGCGACCAGACGACAAGCCTCGCCAATACCACCAATGACCAAAACAGTCTTGTACTTTTCCTTCAAGTCACGCATAGGTGTGTGGCCTTGAATGAACTGGTCACAAGAAATATCGGTTTGCATCTTCTTGGACAAATCTTCACATCTCATTTCTTCGGTCTTGCCGCCACCGTTGGTGACGAAAATGTAAGGAATTCTGATGTTGTACTTGTTTTCGCCGTTCAGCATTCTCATGGCCTCGGGTGCTTGGGGGATGGTGTCGGGGCCTCTGACAAGGACACCGTCGATATCGAAAGCAAAGGCGTAGGAGGCGACTCTCGAGTGGTTGATCTCGAGCTTGCGCGGGCCCAACGAGTTCTTTCTAGAAGGACGTCTGATGGCTCTCTTTTTGGGAGAGTCGATACCGACGTTTGTGAGCTGTTCGGTGACAGCGCTGACAGCAGTGTCCTTTGTAGAGACAGTAGGTTGTTGTTCTGAAGATCCCATGATGTGCTATGTGTTTGATGCTAGTAGTAGAAATGAATGAAGAAAGGAAAGAAAAAAAAAAGAATTGAATCAAGGGATTAGAGGATGTATATATATAGTTTTTTTTTCTTGCCAGCGTTGCCATGTATGGAATAATAGATAGAATGATACCGAAAGAAATCTTAAATGTTTGGTGATGATGAATGCAGGTAGATGATTTTAAGTTTCCCTTTTAAGCAGGTGTCAGGTTTCTCCTAAACCTTCCACTTCTAATGACAATTGCCATCGCTTGCCGTCGCTTGCCACCTCTAGAGCAGCAGTATCAGTTGGCTCTGTGATTGTTCAAATCGATACACCCGCTGAATCTAGAAGAACTGTTTGTTTGAACTGACGGGTTTTGCGTGCTTATTGTGTCCCCTGTAGTGTCTTTCTGTGTGTGTACACATAAAGTGTCTACGCATTCGGGCAAATGTACATGACAAAAATAGCGGTGTCAGGTTTGGGTTTAGCGCGGATTTTTGCCATGTGTGAAAAGCACAAGAAGTCAACCCAAAATAGAGAAAAGTACTGTACCTGAGAGCTTTGTACCTAATACTCTTACTCAGCCTTTGGTGCAACGCGTAGTCATGTCCAGTGCAAATGCGCAGTCAGCATTCAGAATCTGACGTCACTGGCAGATGCTAGAGAGAGCGCAGCTGTGGCCAGGCCCCGAGAAGTGTGCACGACTTTTTGTTTTTTTTGGTGCTGCGCTCACCGTCTTTTGAAGAAACAGAAAATACACAACAGAAACTTAAAATCAGCAAATCAAGAAACAAACAAGACAACGTTTTTGATCAGCCCAAACGCAGATTTTGTGTATTCGAATAACGGTTTTCATTAGAACTCTAAAAGCACCGTTTGTTTGCCGGTCAATGGATCCATCATCATCATCATCAGCATCATGGCCATGAACATTTAACTGATATCCCCATCTCCCATAACCAGATATGGGCTCTTACTACGCCATGTGCACAAACAGAATTCGGTGGTGTGGCCCATACACCGTCCCGTTCTCCCTTCGCCATACACAGCAGCTTAGAGACCCCGTCAGTTCTTGTCCATGAATCGACAACCACACTTTCACAAACCAATCTCGCCACTGCCACCACTGGGACCCTCTTGGCCAAAAAGAACAAACACGTTTGACCATTAAATAATGGATTCAGGCCATGAGGGTATTGGTGATTCGATCGCGTTTATTTAAAGAGTTTGTTTGTTGTTCAGAGCCTTGAAGCCAAACGCAAAGCAACAAGAAACAAAATGGAAAAACAGTAAATGTACACGGCTACGACACCCTTCCTACTTGTATTCATGAACAACTAAGCGATTCCAACCACAACCTGAACCACTCCTATTCATCGGTAATCTCTTTAAACCCCATATCCATTCTCAGAATACATATCTACATCAAATAAAACTGTTACGCATGTTGCTCTAAAATCAAAAACATGAAAAAAAGTCGGACAATTCGGAGATTGTCTCGTTTGTTGCGTTTGTTGACCCGCCGGGAATCCCGCCCACTTTGGAGCGTTACGTCACTGTTCCGCAGTGTACCTTTTTTGTGTTTTTGTAAAATGTAGGGCAAAAAAAAAGCAGCTAAAAAGGAAAGCCGATTGCGAGATGCTGTCGGTGGTGATGTTGATTATCAGTGAATATGATAAACAGTATCGCTTCTGAAATGCCTCTTGTACAACCCAACAAACATCGCCAGGGAGAAAAAAGCCGATTTAATCGCTTGTGTGTAACAAAACTTGAAAAAAACGCGCTTCAGAACTCAAAAGATCTGTGTATACACATCTCTCGCACATTTCTCTTTGTCTCTATCAAAATTTTCGGGACGATACACTTGAAACACCAAAATGCCAATCTGTATGTACATCCACACGAAACTTTGTGTATATCCAACATAGTTTTCCCTTTACAAAATGTACAACCGATGAAAACATTATAAAACAAGACACATTCACGAATAGCGAAGATACTATGTACAATCTTTTGATTTGTCAAAAAAAACAAACCTTGAGAGAAACGAGCAACAGACTGATGTTATGCGCACGTATGTAAGCGCTCAGTTGCAAAAAACAACCCGGACCATTGTGAAGGAATCCAAGCGTAGACACACACGAGATTCATTTCCTGGTCGGGATCGGTTGAGGTGTGTATACACATACACAAAAGGCAAGACTAGACTCGTTAAGCGCGGTACTCAAGGAGATTTATACATACTGTTCTACAGTCAGTCAAATGTACAAATGAATGAATTCTGTAGACATTGTTAGGTACATAATCTTGGAGATTTAATATACTTTCGCAATACTAATGCGCGCAGATCAAACAGTACCAAGTCAAATAAGACTAAAGACATGAGCTGCTTCTCTGTCAGCATTTGTGCTTTATTACATCATGACTACAAATGATTACATTATTGACATTCTGACACTTTCTCGACTGTATGAAAACCTCAAGCAATGCGAGCATTCAGATTACTCTGTACACACCATTTTGTCCAGAAATCAAGTTCTTTCTTTCCTTCCCCTTCTACACCTCGCCTTGTGCACTCTACCAATCACCCCGACACCATTCCCTCTTTTTCCCCCCCACTACCCAACCCAATTCCAACTATAGACCTGAAATAAATAACGAACAATGAGCAACACAGCACAGCGCCGGTTGATGGCCGAGTACAAGCAGCTCGTGAACGACACGCCGGAGGGGATCAGCGCCGGGCCCATTGACGAAGACAACATGTACGAATGGGAGTGCTTGATCCAGGGCCCGGAAGACACGCCTTACGAGGGCGGCCTGTTTGTGGCCACGCTCAGCTTCCCGCGCGACTACCCTTTGAACCCGCCCGTGATGAAGTTCACGCACGGACTGTTCCATCCCAACGTGTACAAGGACGGGACCGTTTGTATTAGTATTTTGCATGCGCCTGGTGATGATCCGAATCAGTATGAGCGGGCTAGTGAGCGGTGGAGCCCGATCCAGAGCGTGGAGAAGATCTTGATTAGTGTCATGAGTATGTTGGCGGAGCCTAATGATGAGAGTGGCGCTAATATCGATGCGAGCGTGAGTATTTGTGTGATTTACAGAGAGTGTGAATGAATGAATGAATGCTAACTGATTATAATGTGATTTAGAAAATGTGGAGAGAAGACAGACAAAAGTTTGACAGCATTGTGCGTCAGAACGTCCGCGAATCGCTTGGTCTCTAAAATGTGTATGTTTACTCTAAACCTGATTCTTTTTTTCAAAACACTGAATGTAGTTATATAAACAAAATCAATACATTCTCTCATTCTATCTATGATATAGTATGCTTATTCTAAGCCTTTTGCTCAGACTCGGCGTCGTCCTGCATCTCTTCGTCTTCAGGCTCAATGTCATAGTTTTTCAACAACAAATCAACAACCTCTTCTTTCCCGCCCAGCTCAGCAACAAAGAACGCGTCCTGCCCGCTCTCATTCTTCATAAACGGGTCCACCACCTTCTTCCATTGCTCTTCACCTTCCACCATCACCTTGACCACCTCCGTGGCCCCGTTCAACGCCGCCCAGTGCAAAGCGGTATTCCCGCCACTGCTGTTCTTGGCATTGACCAGCTCCGCGAGCAGCCCCAAGCGCGCCAGCAACGAGATGTACATCTTGACAAACGCGGCGTGCCCGTTGGCCGCTGCCATGTGTAGCGGCGTGTTGCCGTGCGCGTCCCGCAAAGCTAGCACCTCGTCTCGGCTCAGGTCGGTGCAAATCTCTTCAAACAGCTCCACGTCGCCAGTCCGCGCAGTGTACATGACATCGTCGATGTTTTCTTCAGTAAGCGACATTCTTCTTTTTTCTTCTTCTATTATTTGTTTGAAAAAAAGAAAGGGTGTGTAGTGTTGACTTTCGGGAATCAAGAAATGAAGAATTGTATTTTTCAGATTCGAAATGGTGAAATGCCTTGTTCAAGATTTTTTTTTTTCCCTTTGGACAATGAGAAGGTTTTGGGACGTTTGCTATTTTTTATTATTAGCTAAGTGATTACATTGATCTTACCTAATGATATTGCTCTGATGTGGTGTAATCAGACTGTTACAGCTAAAAGAGAAATATATCATATCTCACAGGTACCAAGTGTCACAATTTATTATTTATATCATATAGTACAAATCTTCACTCCTATACTCTAAATCACATGCACTGAGTCACATATCCACACAATCTGCACCCCTGCATCTCTACACACACGTGACCATAACGATACGAGCTGTACACACAGCGCAAGAAAAGTCAGTTGTTTGTGTACATTTTTTTTTTTTTTTTCTCTTTGGCGCCGTTTGTCACAGAAACGCCGTTCAAGCCGATCGGCGAGACATGGACACAAACAATTTGCTCTCTTTCAGATGAATGGTCCTTTCGTTGCTGCTGTCAATGAGACACAACAACAAGCAGTGTACAGAAGCATTGAGTAATTTTTTTTCTTTCTTCTTCTTCTTTCATGCGTACATTCTACACATGCCCATGATTCTTTTTTTCTCTTTAGTCGGGTTCTGAATTGAACTGGTTAGAATGCTTTCAAAAGTGTTTTGGGTGTCGGGTCCTGTTTGTGTACTGGCAACAATGTTTTATTTCATTTCTTGATTTTAACAAAGCTCTCCGGGTGACCCGACCGACTGACCCGGAGACTTTGGATTTCATTCATTTGTACATTCGCATAAATATAATAATAAAACAGGGCCGTGGATGTGTTCTTTTTTTCCCAAGCGTTGGGCGGCGACGGTGCCGTGCGCTGGTTGCATTGGCACACATAGAGAAAGAAAAAAAGAAATGATTCAGTACCAAGCGTAGCCGTGTGCGGGTTTCCCAGCTGTACACAATGCTCCTTTTTTTTTTCTATTTTGGCTGAGGAACCTTTTTTTCGTTAATATATTCCGCTTCCGGGAGGACTGTCTTATAATATCAAACACACTCTGTACACATTGCAAACAGGCTATTCACTCTTTTGAATAAAGAGCAATGTTAATAGAATGAAAACTAGAGCAGAGTGACCGGTGCTTCGAAAGGGGCGTGTCCCGTGTCCCGTGTCCCGCACTGTTTGCAATGACCCCGTGCATCGCTGCCCGGTTTCTCAAGGCCTTCTCTGCCACTTCTGCTGCCACTTCTGCCACTTCTGCCCACACTTAAACCGCCAGAAAAAAAAGGCACAGAATATATACAAGTATACAAGTGTACTCACACAAGTACAAACACTCATCATCGGCAAGGCTCGCCGGAGAGCCGTATGCGAGTGAATACCCACACAACTACAGTCAAAAAAAAAAGTGAATAATATTTTATATATCTACTGAATCGCATCCCGCTCTCTTTTCTCTCTTTTCTCTCTTCTCTTTTTACTCTCTTGCTTCATCACCTTTTACCAGCTTAATACATACTTACTGCTGGCCATGCATCCGGATCGCGACGACGACGACCCCACTGGCACCACTCGAAGGGCCATGGCTTTGGCTCAAGCAGACATCAATGCGCACATACACCTCACATTGTCATCACCATCACCTTCACTATCACCATCAGGACTGGGCGCCGAATACTTTTACGACGAAGACGGGTCGCCTGGGCTCATGTCCTCCGCATCAAGCATAGCATCCTCGGTAGCAGCAACACCCGTGTCCGGCAGCCCGCACTTGTTCGACATGGACAGGCTGCACCATAGTCTTCTCTCGCACAGCAACAGCAACAACAGCAACATTCTGCCAATCTCACTCGGCGCCAGCAGAGCCTCTGGAAGGCACACAAATAACAACACTTCTACAGCCTTGCTGAATAATAGCAACCCATCTGCTGCCATCTCCCGTAGCAGCAGCAACGCCACAAACAGCAGCGCATCAGACGCAATCAGCCTCTTTCATCCACTTTTCCCCAGCATCAACTACACCGCGCCACAAGTAATCGCCTCATCATCACTACCATCACCATCACCATCACCATCATCGCACCTGCCTTCACAACAACAACTGCCCAGCGAACCAGTCGACGACGACGCCGTGCGCCTCGACACCGTCATCAACCGGTCCGGCGAGGAAGAAACCTTTTTGCGCGTGGTCCGCGGCGGCAGCACTAACGAGATGATGATGATGATTGAGCACGACTACTACATGACCAAAGACACCGTCCCCAAAATGGACGAGGACGAGGAGCAAAACGAGCTGGACCATACCCATCGTCATCGTAATCACAGACACAATGGCAGTAGTACAGCAGCGGCGGCGGCAGCGGCAATGGCCGGCGGGATCGGGACAGGGCTCCCGACGGGAAGCGGTGTTGCCGGCGGGTCTTGGACAGAGTACTCTGGCAAACACCATATCCACGCATCGAGGCGGAAAGCAATTGATCACCAGCAGGCAAAGAAGGAAGAGCTGAAATCGGGAATGCAACAACAACAGCAGCAGCAGCAGCAGCAGCAACAACAACAACAAGAACTAGAACTGCTCAACCGCTTGTTTCCTTCTATCCAGTACGAGCAGTTTGACCCCCGATACATGATCCCGCTGACCCCGGACTCCAGCGCGCCAGCCACGACCCCGAACATGATGATGATGATGACTGACGAAGCCGTTTTTCAATGAGAAAAACTTGGTTTTTTATAATATTATTGTTTTTTTTATTATTTTCTTGCATTTTTGTATTTATGTTTATGACTTTATTATTATCTATTATTTTGTATTGGCTTTTTTCCAAGTACACATATTTACGCCCGGTTTTTTGGTTTCATTGTTTATCGATAGCTCGTATTTTTTTTTTTAAGAAAGATTTTCTTTTGGGTTTTGGCCGTGTCTCGAGCTTGTTTGTCTTTATCGTTCTTTTATGAACTTTTTACAGATGTACACAAACTTCACATAGAATTCCCTTTCTTAAGCAGGGGATGGGAAAAGAAGATCATTCAACCCGGGACAACTTTTCTTTGAAAGACTCGCTTTCAATACTTTTGGATTAAGGTCTGTAATGAGGGCATTAGGATACCCCGGACTCGTAGACGTCTAGGTCATGGAAGAAAACCCAGAACAGACAGACTCAGGGGGGCTTTGAGGGAGGGCAGTTGGTGCTGCTTGGGTTGTGATTGTTTGAGAGTATGGAAGGGTTCGGGTGGTGTTGATGGGGACGGATATGGGGACTTGTGTTCTGTAAACTTGCGCGTGCTTGTACAGGATTATGGTGGTGTACACATAACGTGTAGGTTCCAGAATCAATGTAATGAAAGTAAAAAAACAAACAATACACATCAAGATCAAATCTACAGTGGGAACCATTTCTGGATCTGTACACATCCCTACTGTATCCAGAAAAAAAAAAACTGGTTTGGTTTTGTAAGTATTGGATCCGGACCTGTAGATACTAATTAACCAGTTTTATGTGTATTTATGTGTGTATTATGGAGTACATGGCGTGTATGTAAGGATTTGAACTGAACGATATTCGGGAATGGAACGGGTTTATACGAGATAAGAACGAGGGGGTTTGGAGAAGGGTTTACATGAGATGAAGAATGGTGGTTTGTGTAATGTATAACAAGTTTTAGGTGATTGAGCAAACACCTCGTCATACCGCATCTTTATTTTTAGAACTTGGATTGTGGAAGATGAATGAGGATTCTAAATAGACATGTCTTTTGTATCGTGAAAACCGTCCACAAACATACGAAAAAAAATCAATTTTGCAAATGCATTCACACTTTTTGTCACATCATATGTAGAGTTCAGATCACGTAGGCTTCCAGACTCCTCAGCGTAAACGATCCCCCCCGTCTTTCGCTATTACAAAATCATCATTGAGTGCGTGTATACACACATGGTACTTTGTATTCGATAATGTTTACTGATATTGTCATAATAATATGTTTATGAGGTTTATAGGTCTCTAGTGTCTCTGGTCTATGTTTGATGATTTTGCGGCAAGTCTGTACACTGGTGCTTGGAGTCTGGGGAGGTAGACTAGCTATTTTGCCCTGAATAAGCTGGCCGTATCAGTACCATATAAACGAAAATGATATGTTTATGTACAGTGCTGGAACAATATCAAACCCGTGATCTAAACTGACACGAATGTTCCGACCATCTTTCGTTACTTTCTAAACAAGTATTACATACTTTTGAAAAGATTACGGTATTTTGGTAAATTGATCAAGACGGGGTTCACGAATACATGACATGAACAAGGATATTTTGTAGTCTGTATTTGGATCACGGATCAGTGTCTTGACATACATAGTAGGCCTTTCGCGGGCTAGTATAAGGATGAATGTGGACTCTGCGAGCAATGTATAGAGTATGAAACCGGAAAAAGAGGTTTTTGACATTTTTGAGAGTGCATGACTGGTTGAATTGGTGGACGGTTATTGGAGTGTGGTCATACAGAATAGTAGTTACAATCAGAGTCTTTCATATATCTATCAAAAAATGTCATAATCATTCAATATAAATCTCCTTCTACATTTTCTCAGTATGATGATAGTCTAAAAGTGAAAAAAGCTGGAACAATCGAAAAACTCTTTTAAATCAGGTTGGATCATGCGCAGACCGTGTCCAGCACTGTACATTTGGAGTAAACCTGATCTTTCTAGTTTCTGTGGACGATGTGATTTGGACCTCATCAATGTTCAGATCATCCTCGTAAGGATACGGTTTCTTTTGTGACGGACAGAGTTGTGCACTATTTAGGTCAGTGTGACAACGTTACACACTACAATCAGATGTAGTATCCAAAGACATTGTCCAGATCCAGCTTCAGAGACCACAGCTGTCTGGCTTAATCACACTAAACTCTTTTTTTTTTTTTTTTTTTTTTTTTTTTGCATACAACTTTTTTTGTTTATTCAAAATACATTAAACCAAATATATATACCATTTTTTTTTCTTCTTCTTTTTCCAATACAGACGATCGGTATCCGTTTTCATTACAAAAATACTCCGGATACCATCGCCTTGTCTTCCTTCCAAACCCCCTACCATCGTATTCTATGTGTGTTTGATTTTCTCATTTAGTTTTTTTTTGATTCACTGTTGAACCAAATGTTTATCGCTTGAACGCGATTGTGAGCTTGCTTCTTTGCTTTCTTCTCTTGTCCTTCTTGTCGCTACGCGATCCGGCAGTGCTGGCCTTCTTAGGAGTGTCGACCGCCATCGCGTCGTCAGCTTGAACGGCCTCAGCGGGTTTAGACTCTTGCACAGCGGCAGCGGCGGCGGGGGCAGCAGCAGTGGCAGCGGGAGTGGAATCCTCAGACTTGGCAGCAGCGGCAGTGTGCAAGGTTCCAAGCTTCTCGGCTAACCGTCTGGCACGCTCGTCAGCGGCCTTTCCAAATGCACCGTTGGTCCGCTTGATGTTGCGGAACTTGAGCTTGGACTTGGATCGTAGTGATTTACCCATTGTTTAATATATTAGAATATGCCTGTTGGTGGTAGTGATGCAGAGTGACGCGATGCGCTGGTGTGTGTGTGTGTGTGTGTGTGTGTATAAAGGGTAGGTTGGTGTGGATGTGCTGGTGATGATGTGAGTAGCAGCTGGAGAAAGAGAGTATGGGAGAGAGGGAGAAAAAAATTCGTTTCTGGGAAGTTAATGTCCCAACGTCCCAAATGAAAAAAAAAAAATCTTTCAGCCCTGGCGTTGAACCATAAATGTTAGCGGCCTGTCAAGGTTGATGGGTTCATATACTAGTTTGCTTGTAACAAGATTTCTGAACAAGCAGAAACATAGAGTGATTTTAATCTATGTCATATACAATATCCAAATCATGGTATTGACTGCTCAACTGGATACTTGTACACAGTGTTTGCCTTTACTGCAATTCACATAATAACTCCCAAGTCATAAATCATATACCTAATGTCTCTTCATAAGTCTTGTTACTGTACTACACAAACATTTCATCTACAATTCGTAGAGTGTTTGATTTTTGTGATTCCCAAATTTGGGCTACAGATGCAGATGACAAGCCATAACAAAAATCTTGTCTTTTGCGTTCAAAATTGTATTCCGAAGTTTTTTCTGATTCCATTTATAGATGGTCCATTTTTTAAACATTGAATTACCGCTGTTATGGCATTCAGATCATTTGGTACACTGTATACGCCAATGTACACATGCAACTAACTCTCAATGCTCGAAAAGACTTTTTTTCATGGCTGATCAAAAACAAGACTTGCTGTTATATACCTTCAAAGTTGCAATGACTACTACTATTTTTTTTCATAGCTCCTGCTATGCATTCAATTGTCTCACCACACAAGCGCTTGCCTCCTTTGAACACACATTTGAATAATGTTTTTGTTACAACTCTATGGTCAATTTCGTCTTTTGACAGTGCGCAAAATTAAGATTTCATTTGATCCAATTGTTCAAATGTACAAAATGCAAAATTTAATCATTTGGTTGTAGCCAAAATTGACAATACCATGATTTTTTTTTTTTTTTTTTTTTTTTTTTTTTTTTTTTTTTCCGGCACAATATGAAAAGCTGTTACAATAGATCTTTCGTGTAATCATTATTTTGCATCATACCCTGCTTTTCATTTATTACGCATGAGTGTAATTTCGCCAGCAATGAAGCTCTATCTGATAAGATAAAATTGACAAACCATAAAAAGAAATCTACAGAGAGTTCGAAATAACGCACTTCGCGAAATCATGACTGCTTCTTAGTAGATCCATGAATTGTAACGGAGAACTTTTGTCCGTATATAAAAAATAAAAATCAGGAAAGCTGGACACACAATTCGCAGTAACCGTTCTGACAGACGTGGTTGTAAACAATGATTTCGGAAGAGCAGCTAGATGTGTATCCAAATGCATGTAAAAAATTGAAACAGCTCTTGAATAAAGCCGGAACGTTTGACAACATACATAATAGCATATATTGTGATTGGCAGCTATTGTGAAAGCAACATCAGCAGTACACTGCTCAAATGCACCTTTCTAATAATGTTTACAAAATTCTAGTAAGAACCTACAATGAAGGCAGCGAGTTCCAAAACTACAAATCTTGCACAAACTAATTCTTTTATAGAACCTATTACCGTAACATATTGAAGATTTTGATGGCCAGAAATATACATTTAGTCTGTTTGCAAACTATCCTGATTGTAAACAAGTCATGCCCATCTTAACATATACTAACGGATAATTCCAAACCACTTGGAAGGCTACAACTGTTTACATAGAGTAATACAGACAGGCTTTATGTTTAAAAATCTTGATACCAAAGAGAGTCCAAAGGTAGTGATAAAGTGTTTAGACACACTCCTGCACAAAACCTCTGGATAGCCCACTAACTGTTATTTCCGATTGCAAAGGTTTTGTTGAGTATCATAGATATGATCCAAGTCGTCAGCTTTGCATTTTCCAGATTTTCTTTGCATATCGCCCTGAATATGAAAGTTTTAGCACCCTTGAGAATTAATAGATATCAAACACCCTTTGTGGTGAGTCAAGTCGTCGATTTCTAAAAAAAAAAAATACTAATAAATAACAAGGTTTTTTATTACGATTAGTTTGTAAATATTAATATAAAGGTATGTTGTGTATCCCCTCAAACAATAGTTTGTACATATTCAATGGATAATTGTTGTTTGCGGTATCATATTTGCAGATTGTATAGCCACGATACACTGCAACTTTTCAAATGGCCAGTCAACTACACCACTCCAAAGACCTCACACTTTGAGTCTTGTCCTCCGCTTGGCCCTGAATTTTACACGAATAAAAAAAAATCGATACGCATAAGACTCTGCTTTTATACCGTCTTGATGCTTACGCAGAGACACATGCGAATGTTTCCAGAACGGTTTCTGATCTTATATACATCCACTCTCCTAAAAATGAACTGTTGTGTACATGTCGCGTTTAAGTGTATGTGCTTTTGATCAATACTCAAGACAAACTTCACTGGAAATTAGGCAGATCTGTGGTTTTAAAAGCGCTTAAATATGACCTCTCCCTGTCTATCAGTAATACCCCATGGTACATTCATATTTCTGGTTCAGGGGTGATCCTCTCCCAAGTACTTACAACGATAACTCAGAACTGTGTATACACTACACCCTGTATATCTAGCAGTGCAGTGCAATATAGACAGCGTAAAACCCTCAAACAAATGGCGTTTTGTGTGTTTTTTTTGGGGGTGTAGTGCGTAAGCTGGAATTTGTGTGTATGTGTACACACACACACCAATGAACTGGAGGCTTTCCCAATTGGCTAGCCAGCCTTTTTGTATGTTTGTGCGCGCACTTTCCAAGTATGGTAATAATTTTCTGTACATGTTTTTCATCATCGGGGCTAGTTTTGGGACCGGTTGTGTGTAGATACACAGCAGAGGTTATGTACACTTTCTTGGGCCTGAATGTAGAGGTGTACATATATTGGGACCTTGCTCATACATGGAATCAAAGCGCTGGTCTGGTGATCAGGTTGTGTTTGTTTGTTGTCAAGTATGCTCTTTTCTCTTGAATTTACTCGTCATTTTCCTAGCAAGATTGCACGTATTTACGGATTGTCATGGGCAAATAGCCCGTATGTTCGGGTCGTGTCTGATCCGCCACTTGATCTTTGATCCATAATAACTTCATACGTGTTTTGCATCACAATCTTTTCATTTCAGTACATCTATTGTAAGCGTTTTCATATTACTAGGTGTTGTGTTACCAATACGCTGTTCCTGACCTTTGGACAATGTACATGACCAAAACCGCTCGTTCAAAAGCACACTGATCTTAGTGTACACCTCTCATAGTTTCCGTCATTCTTCCCAGCCGCAAAAACATACTCGATTGAATCCTACATAAACTGAGCATTATCTAGGCTACATTTCCTGTTTTACAAGAAAAGATCTGCCTCGATACAATACTCTCTTGTGTGTACTCATCTCCCAAAAAAATCGGGGTTCTTTCTCTTTTTTCGTCTCCGGTTATTCTTAGAAACCCCCCGTTTTATTGTTACATTCGTCATAACCCACGCATCTCCAACAATATGTTCTTGTTTCATTGCTGATCGTATCAAGTAAATGGACATTTTGTAAATTTGGAATATGCGTATGTATAGATTTATAGTAAAAGCAGGAAAAAAAAAAAAAAAAAAAAAAAAAAAACAATGCAAACAAGCAAGAAAAGAAAATAATATACACATCAACGACTAAAAAAAAAAGAAGAAAAACAATAATAATAAAAAAGATATAAAATTAGTAATAGCAAAGTAAAGATGTTGGATCAGCGAGGAAGTGTAAAAAGAATGAACGAAAAGAAAAATCTAAATCACCATGTAAATGCCCATCAGAAGAAAGTTGACTAATCCTAGTGAGTTTCTGCTTGCACCAGCCTCGAGATTAGTTCCGGAAGAAACGGAGACCGCGTTGTTGTTGTTGTTCACGCCGGTCGTGGCCGATGGGTACCACATGTAGTTGCTAGGCATGCCCGACATGGCGCCATCGCCGTTCGAGTCCTGGCCCGGAGGTCGGCTGTTTGTGACAGGGCTGTCGTCGCCGCCACCTCCACCTCCATCGCCGCTGCCGTCGCTGTTCGCAGTGTTCACGCGCGGCACTTGCGAGTTTTGCTGCGTGGTCATGGAAGGTGGGCTGGTCAGTAACCGCGTGTTGCCACCGGAGATCGTCTGCGTAATGCTATAATCAACAGTGGGCGTTTGCAGCACGGCCATCGGAGTAAAGCTCGCGGGATTATAAGTGACTGTTGATACCAGCGAGTAAGCGTCTCCGACATTGTTGCGAACCGAGACAGCGCCGTACTCGAGATTGTCAGGATCGACTGTGACGTTGAGTTTCTTCTTGGCCAATCCGATCTGGTTGTTGGCAAAGTCAAAGATCGTGTAGATGTTTTGGAAAAACGGGATCCCTAGCGACGAGTAGCCCTTGATTGAAGACGAGCCAAAGGCCAGAGCACAAGCCAGGTCGCCGTTCGACAAGTAAAGACTTTGCTGGTTGTTGCTGCTGACCAACGGCACAAAGAGGTCTTTTAACGGAATGTCAACAACAACGCTGTCGAGAAAAGTGAACCCTATCGATCCATTGAGCTGTCTGAAACTACATGACTGGATCCAAAGCATGTGTTCTTTGGAGTAAAATGCATTGAATTGGGATGCAATGTCTACCAAAAGCGAGTAGGGGAGGTAGGAAATGAGGTTTGTGGAGTCCAGAAGGGTTGGAATGCTAAGTTGGGCGTCGCTCACGGAAATGTTGAGGCTGGCGCCGTGCTCGTTGTTGTTGAGCGTGATCCCCGAGAGCTGCAGAAAGGGGTACTTGTAGTGTGCGTCTGGGACGTTTGCGACGTACGACGTTTTCAGTATAGGAAGGAGTGTAATGGGGCCTTCGAATAGAGTTGGGTTGATTTGGCCAAAGGCAATGTCGGCAAAGTCTCCGGGGTCATCTGTTCTGATCGATATGAGGCTGGAGCTCGAGTGGTTGAGTGCGCGGAGCTGCGAGGTCAGAGACTCGCCTCCGTCTTGGTACATGTTCAGCCCCATGATGTTGGGGACTGTTTCGTTGAAAGTTTTCGAGTTGGACGGCGACAGAATCAAGTCCGAGCTACGGGAGAGGTTGGAGTCATCGTAGATGATGGTTTGGTTGTTGGCAAAGCCGAACTGCAGTTTCGGGTCGGTTTTGGGGTCAAAGTGGTTTTGAATATCAAAAGAGTCGACTGCAATGACGCCCGTGGCATAGTCTCCCTGGATGTTTGTGTAGTTAAAGGGGGCCGATGTGTTACGGATGGTGTCTGATGTGTAGTTGTTGGATATCAGAATGTCTGAGAAGGTTGTGTCAAAGGAGAACAGCAGTGGGGTATTGCCTACGGTGATTTCTGCAAACAGGCCGTCCAAGATATATGTTCTGAGCGTTAGTGCGGATGTGGTGATGGAATGTATTGAAATGAGGCAATAGACTAGGAATATTGAGAATGAGGAATGGTATTGTTGGGATATCATGATTTGCTTGTAGTAGACGCCAGATCTAGTGAATAAAGCATTTGTCGAGAGCTTTAGCGAATGAACAAGAGAACTGCGACTGATGCAATGGTGGCGCGGGATTACGGTGATCAAGATGAGCGTGTGGGTTATTGAGATGTAATACTAAAGTATGAAGTAGTGTTTCTTTCAGTCGACGAAAAAAAAAAAAAAAATAGAAAGAAAGAAGAATGGTTGGAGATATTAACAATAAAAACTGAGAAATATTTTCTCGTTGTTTGGATTAGTGTAAATTAGCAGCAGCAGGTAATATATTGAGATGCACATGTATATCTTTTACGAGCGGGTTTTTGTAAAAGGGGCGATCGAAACAAAGCTTGGATGTGGGAGCCAGAAGCGTGTCTCGTGGACATTTTGGGGGCTCCCTCCGAATACATATACAACTTGGCAAATGATCACGGAATCAATGGCTTTTGAATCCGCTGATTTGTGAAACTTGACGATCTGAAGCTGTTGTGAATGTGTAAAGTCTAGACCAAGCGGTTTCCACAGAGTCCACACGATCGACAGAAATCGACAGAATCGCGACTTTGCACTGAAAAAAAAAGCCCACGATTGACCTTTCAAAACGTGTGCGCGCGCGAGTATACAAAGAAGTTTAGCAGCAGCAGAAGCCCCCCAAAAAGTTGTTCATTCGGGAAACCAAAGAAACAAAATGAAAAAGAATTAAAATAATAATAAAAAAAAAAGAAATCAGATTTGCCCTCGAAAGGAATGTGTGATTTTGCCCAAATGTGGACGCTGATAGTACGTAACAGTGCGCAAAATGCCCAAATAAGGCTAGTACATTAAAAAAGACCAAAACAGGATATAACCGCGGCATGATGTCACACAATGTGTAATGTATAAAAGCAATTTAGCCTGGTGCTCAGCTTAAAGGACATTACAACAACAACAAACTGTGGTGCTTTGCTCTGCTTTCCTCAGCTTTGCTCAGCTCTGTTCAGCTCAGCTCTGCTTTCCTCAGCTTTGCTCTACTTTGTTTCCTCAGCTTTGCTCAGCTCAGCTTTCCTCAGCTTTCCTCAGCTTTCCTCAGCTTTCCTCAGCTCAGCTCTCTTTCTCTTTCTCCCCCTTTCAAGTGTCCACGAATGGAATAGTGTCCGAGTGTAACCCCAAGAAAACCAAATATACAGTACATGTAGCTTTCGATTATTCAATACGCGCGTGCGTTCAAGCAGGTGGTTAATATTACACTGTTGTACAGCTCTAGGCCTCACTGTGTTGTGTAGTGAATGTGAATGTGTACGTACAGGTAACACGACTCACACAGTGACACGTAATGCCCTAGAAAACGTTTTATATGTTTCCGTAACTGGATAAAATGCCATCTGATGAGAGGAAAATGCTACACTCGGCTGTGATTCGCGATAACAGAGCAATACAGCCAGCGAGAAGAAGTGTGGAGTTGTATGAATCGAAGTAAGCTGTCAAATGCGCTGCGGCTGGTTCAAGAGAGATGTATTTCGTGTGTAACCGTAAGCTAGTTTAGGCTCAGTTAAAATGTGGTTAAACGGGTGCAGATAACCATGATCGAACTTATGACACTGTGCTAAATACATACTAGATATACAATAGTACATAGTAGTAAAGATATAACACTCTGCGTATATACTATAAGACTTACTACATTGGTGTTAATCAATCACGTGCATATAACGGTAGATACCGGAAATGGATTAAATCTATTTTGGATCTTTAATTCAGGTACACGGCATAAACACAAACAAGTATGCATATGCCACACAAAAAGATTCATGTAGACCTTCCACTTGTGAAACACTTCATTCCATCACCAGTATCACATTCAAAACAAACAATTTATTGGACCATTAATACATCTTTACTTACAAACCACCATTGACAATACACATCACCATCACCCATCAACACTGCTCATCTCTCTCATTCGATAAATTCCCCAGAACCAAATCATACGAAACAAGCTTCTGCTGCTGCCCCCATCGCCAAAAAAAAGTTATACGTTTCAAAGTTTCAGACATTGGCGTCTCCCATCAGCAAACACCATCAACCACCTGCTCTCAAAACACTCGCATTCCTAACAACATCTCTCGCCCCCACCGCTGCCGCCGCCAGTCCCAAACCACTGCGTTGTTTCTGTACAGTTTTTTTTTTTTTTTTTCAGGTGCCCCCTCTGTCTTGATCCAAGTTCAGCTGAGTTTGAAATCTTGTTTGTCCTCATCGTCTTGTCTGATCCACCTCAGTCCCAATTCGTCTCTATTTCCTTCTTTGTAGCCTTCCCACCAGAAACATACCAAGACTTGTGTCAGCCGGTCTACCTCAGCCGTGTAGATATTACTCCATTCCTGACCTAATTGTCCTGTTGTTTCCGGTAACTACCCGCACGCGTTTCCCCTTACAGAAAGGGCCTAAGCTGAAACACGATGAATGCTGCTTGCAAGCCTCATTTCGGGGCCCAAAAACCTGTCTGTAGCGATGGAATACTCAGTGCGGCCGTACTGTAAAATATCGCTACAAAAAAGTGGCTCGCACCTGGCTCGCACGCCCGTGGGCATCGCATCCACCTGAATGTGTATCATTGTTATTCTTTAGATTCTTCTTCTCTTCTCTTCTTTCTTTCTTCTTCCTTTTCTTCTTCTTTTTTTTTTTTTCCACTCTTCACAATTGACTTTTGCTCGCTGCTTGAACTCGTTTCCCTCTTGATTGCCTAGACAAGGCTTCTGTTCTGCTTGTTCTCGTGTGACTACGACTATCACATAATATTTTTCAACATTGGGTTCGTTCCACAGTTTCCCTGCTTCTTCTAATCACATCGAAACCCCCCGTCACGACACGGTACAACACATCATTTATCTACGCGATTGTGTTTCTACTGTATAAAATACTCGACTGAACCAGTATCAAAGCGGAATCTCGAATCACTGAAAAACTCCCCTGTTCTGACAATCAGTTACTTAGTTCTCCACTTCTTCCTTTTCTACCCCTTTTTTTTATTTTCCAGCTTTTCAACATTCTTCCATCTCCACATCTAAAATGGATCCGTACTCGCACTCTCAGGACAGCTCGATCACTCCGCTAACAAATATCCTCAATGAACTCGTACAGTTAAAGTATTTCCTCTTAACGGCGCCGTCCCAACTACGCGTTCCTGACGGTATTTTCAGGCACGTCCTACCAAATAAGGAACAGATCAGTTGTGTCGTGTGGAAAAACGTATACTTCATCACCGGCACTGACATTGTTCGCTGCGTCACGTTCAGATTCGAAGCCTTTGGACGAGAAATAACAAACAGGAAAAAGTTCGAAGAAGGCATCTTTTCCGATCTTCGAAATCTCAAATGCGACACTGACGCCGTGCTCGAACAGCCCAAGTCCGAGTTCCTGGATTTCCTCTACAGAAACAACTGTGTCCGCACACAGAAAAAACAAAAAATCTTTTACTGGTATAGTGTCAATCACGACCGATTGTTTCAAGATGCATTGGAAAGAGATCTGAAAAAAGAACTCACCAAAAAAGAGTCCTCGACAAACGCTGTTAGAGACCCAGCCCTTTCATTCCAATACGACGGCGAACGCACTCTGCATGATCAATTACCAGAAATTATCCAAAACTTCCCAAGACACCTCGCCGACCTGGCAGATGCCAGCAGCGTAATGACAAATGTACCTATAATGTCTGCTCCAACCTACCCAAATATGGTCATGCCCTATTCAATGATGCCCCAACCTATGCCTCAGCCCCATTTCATACGTCCGGACCAGTTCATGTCTTATCCGGTAGCTCCTACAATGATGTTCCAACCAGTACCTTCTATGATGCACACTGCGCTAGACGCAAATCAGCTTCAGTATCAACAGCAACAGCAACATTTACAAATGCAACAGCAACAGCAGCATGCCCAGCTGCAACAGGTGCATTTACAACACTACCAATCCGCCGCAGAACATCCTCCTCAGACTATGGCAGGTTATCATGTTTCTAATCCTGAACCTCAGCCTATCGCGCAACCTCAGCCGACTTCAGCCAAACCTGTAAAACAAAAAGAAACAAGTGTCACCAAGCCCTCAAAGCCTTCTTCAGAATCTGTGCAGCCAGCGCAGTCTCCGCCACAGTCGTCACAAACTGGTCAAAAATCTCCTTCCGAGTCGGTGAAACCTGAAAAACCTAGCAAGCCATCCGTAGAACCATCACAGGACTCTTCCTCTCCGTCGTTGTCTGGCAAGAAAGAGCCATCAAAGCAAGACAGTGTAACCGAAACGCAAGAAACGGCTTCTACACCTGTCCAAGACCTGGCACCAGACTCAACACAAGATGTAAAACAAGACCTGCCGCAGGACCCGCCGCAGGACCCGCCACAAGAACTTTTACAAGAACTTTCAAAAGAGCTTTCACAGGACCTGTCGCAAGGCCTTACAAAAGAGCTACCTCTAGACTTGACACAAGATCTGTCCAACAACCTGAATCAAGAGTTACAGAAAGAATCGCCCTCCAATTTATACGAATATCCCACTCAGTCCGATTTCCCATTAGACTATGTTCTCCCTACATCCACTACGCCCGTGCCTGAACCGGATCTGCAGCAGCAACAAGAGGCCATCTCGATGGCCCAATACTACACGCAGCCCAACTATTTTGATGACGGGATCTCGTTTCTGCCGCAAGACCACACATATGTCGACCCCGATCGGCAGTATTTTACGCAGCCCACTATGCAGATAGTGTACCAGGAACCGGAAACTGGCCAGTTTCAATCGGCACTGGTGCCAGTGACACCTGTGGCGCCACCTCCACAAGGGTTCATGCTGGGCCAGGCACCGGCCCCTTCTCAGCAGCAACAGCAACAGTCCAAACTATCGCCAGTCAGAGGTGTTCCGTCACGGAAACTGAAAGCCAAGGTTTCAAAGCAATCATTGAAGCCAAGGCCCGGGCAGCGACTCGATCACTATTTCATGCCGACGCCCAGCGAGTCCGGGTCAAGTGATCTTGTGAGCGAGCCTTCACACCTCGGGTTTGTGAGAAGAGCACCTGCAATGCCTGGAGCTTACGGGTACGCGCCTCGGCAGCGAATGATGTCTAATGGGCAATTTGAAGATGAGGATGAAAGACTATACGACTATTCTGGGTTTGAACATGCTGGTAACCAAGGTTGGTATTAACAAGGACATTTTTTTTTATTCTTAATGAACAATAATAATATGAAGTATAAAGCTACAAAGTAACGCCAATCAAAGGCTATAGATGTAATTTACATAATATGGTGACGATGTTCGAATATATGTGTGTACATTATCTTGTAGAAGCACGGGGTTTTTTTATTCAGCTGATAGTGATGATTAGTTTAATGCAGTTTAAGGAATACAGTTTGTGTGTGCAAATGTACACACATCAACAACGTCATTCAGATCATCAGTGCAGCACACAGTTTCCTCGAGTACAAAGCCTTTTTTTGGGTTTCATCCAACAATGCAGCATCAGTTTCTGCATCAGGCAAATACAGACTCAATGTTCATGTACATCCCTGATTCAGTGTCCGGCTTGTTTGGGGTTCTGTCCACGCCGCGCGGGCTCCTGGGGAGGAAACGACGGATGATTCCATCGGACTGCAGTATGAAATTGAGCAAGAGAGTCGAAATTTGTCTTTGCCGTTGAAACGCACCGTCGCCAACAGGATATAGTTTGAGAGAGAGGTTGAGGTGTACACACAGTTTAGTGTCTGGCAGCGGGCGCATTGTCGTTGTTGGCCTTGCTGCGTGCTTGATGGGATTGATCATTTGGATGTGGCCGCCGGAAGGCGCTGGTGTAGCGGTGACTCTGGACGCTTGCACATTGAATGTTGAACGGAGAGTGTTTAGCGCAGTCCATTACGTGCACATTAGAAATCGTGAAAGCTACTAACTGCACATATCTATTAGTCCATATAAACACAGGACAAATATACGTGATATCTTGTAGTGTAAGCAACAGAAAATGGACCGAGCTACAAAATGTTTGCTCATGAACGGTGAAAATGTTTTTAGAAAAACCCGGGGATCACGTAAGTGTGTGTTTGAGCTAAATAGCTTTGGGGTTCACTGTAGAATTGTCAAGTGTCACTTCCCTTATTATACAAAGATTGCTTTGGTGAAAGCAGACTACTTAAACCAGGAACTATTTGTGCTTGTAAAGACTCTAGGAATCATACAGATCTATACATTCTTGAATGAGTGTGGTCTGTAGAATTGTAAAATCGGGTTGAGTTGGAGCACAGACAATAAAGATGTGTTGTGGTACACAAATAACTATTTTAAGATTTTTGTGTACATTTAAATTAGGTTTCTAGACTCAGATCATTGGCTTTGTCATGTATGCGTTCCTGGGTATCAAGGGTTGGGATGCTTGATTCGTAGAAACTCCAGATAAACTCTATAACAATATTATGATCAACACTACTTATGAAAAGTATTAAATCAACTGAACGATATATACACTCATTGGTTAAGTGATGGTAGCTTACACAATTTCAATGTAGTCGTCAAGAGACAATAATGTATATAGGCAAAGTGTTACGCAAGTGTTTAGGTCCTTATCAATCTGTCAACAAAAGAAAAAAAAAGCAAATGCTTGTTTTGCTATTCGCTTTAGTCCTGTATATAACAACTTGACCTTATCCTATATTTTTTGTTGTATTGCCAATCTCTGACGCTTGAGAAAAAGACTTTTATTTAGAAGTAGCGCTTAAGGTTGACAGATTTGCTTATAACTGATACTTAACATTTATCTAAAACTACAAACTTCAATTGTTACTTATTCGCGTGTTGATGATTCGAAAAATTACATTACATCATACGCAAGCTTATACAAATCAAATACAAGCCTATAAAAATCAACTACTTTAAACACTAAATTGCATCGACAAACACGCCCTCAATGAGCAGCGCATATACCCAAGCCACCTCGAATAGTATCGAAATGATGGCCCAACTGCTCCAAGAAGAATCATTCAAGCAGCGTCATCATCGTATCCATTTGCTCAGCCGGATTCGGGGAAAGATCATGTAGAAAGTACTGAAAAAGAAGTGGAGAGAGTACGAGCAGCCAATGCTACAGAAAAACTTGAATGACTGATGTGAGGTCTGTACGATTTCAAAGTTCTGATTGAAAAGAAACAGAGCAGTTCATGAGCCTGAGATCAGAAAGATAGTTAAAATCTGCATGTGCTTTTGTTTTTGAGTGAAAAAAATACTTATCTTAATACATTAATAGCTGAAACTAAAAAAAATCTATAATTTTGATGTAGTACCTTGATATTTTTAATTTAATTTTTTTTTTGTAATCCCAAAGTAATGACAAATATTGAGACTGAAGAAAAAACTTTGACCTGAACCGTTTGAAAACCAATTGTAAAAAAGACATTTGTATTTTGCTGTTAGATTTCAAAAAATATTAAACCGCACTTCATAAACGGGGAAACTATAGAAAAAAAAATGTATCTAAAGTACGAATAGAGAAATAAATGGCGCCAAATTATCTATAGCCGTGAGCATGGGTAGATGAAAATCTGGGACACATGAAGCTGACAATTCAGATTCTGCATATTATGACATGCAGCAAAATTATAGCAGATCGATAGTAACTAGCGAACAATTGACAAAGTAGGTGTGGTGTAAAACTTTTGCATCAAATTTATTGTACCATGCTAGTGTTGTGTCGAGACTTTTATGAGTCGAGTCTCGATCACAACGTTCTCTTTTCTTTGAGCTCTAACTAATCCCTGATGTTTCATACTTGTACTGATTCTTATTTGTCTTCTGTTACATCCATGGACAATCATCACTCCTGTGAACTTCATCCCAATTTCTTCTTGATCCTCGTTTCAGATTTTATAAGTATCCCAATCCTTTTCTCTCCTTTTATATTTTGATCTAGATGGTTTAACCCAAGAATTCTTGTCCATTATCTATCAGCCAATATCTTTCAGTCGGTGCTTAATCTAAACATGCCAATATATTTCAGTTGGTACTTACTCAGCCTACTGACACTTCTCACTTCCTAAATGACAAACACACAAAACAGCCCAAGCGCTACACTAGGCTAGCATCGTTTTATGTTGTGTTACGAGAAATTCTCACCATTGTAACAGATTTCTCTGAACTTGTTGACAGTTATACTGGAGCTTGAAGCTAAGTATAATATAATCTGAGAGTAGATATGAATTATTTGTGTAACTAATCCAAACGTTTCTCTTGATGATTTTGATTTAAAATCGAGTTTGTCTCGTTACTGTGGCCATGCTATGTACATGACTTGAATTCTGTTAAATAAACTACTGAACCTATTGACATCAATTTTGAGCAGTACTCGAGAGTGAGCTGAGTATGATAGGTTAAGTTGTTCAAAATTTTAACAAAATCCCGCGTAGCTCAGTCGGTAGAGCGTCTGACTTTTAAGTCAAACTGATGGAATCAGAATGTCCAGGGTTCGAGCCCCTGCGTGGGAGCTTTGTTTTTTGTAATATTTTTTTAGACCACTACGTCCACTATCGTTTTGTTCCCATTTTTAGGGGGCTTTTGGGTTTAAAATATACAAAACAGTGGTTTCAAAATCCCCACTTTGCAAGGAGATAAAGGCAGGAGTTCATCCTGACATATGATTATTTTAATCACGAGAGCGATTGCTAGTCTCTGTATCTCATGTTGTCAACACTCGATCCTACTGATTTGCGTAACATACACTTTGTAGTGCTGGAATAGATATGTACAGAACAATGCTATTGAGTGTTGTATTAAAGTTCAATTCAAAGAGTAGTAAACTCAAATAGGGTTAGAATCCATACTCACGGCTCGATATACTTTTAGATGGGCAACATGATACATAACGCAAAGAGAAAAATAAAGGCTCCATTGTTCGAAGTATTTCTAGCGTTTGATACAAGAAACAAAAAGAACAAGCCACATTTAAGAACTCATGTTAAGCCGCAGTGCCTGTACTTCTTGAAAGAACAAAGCTGCTGGCTTGAATGCCTGGATTTTTTACAACAAAGATCGAGGCAAAAGCCCCTTTAACGCAAACAGGTGGAGAGAGCATATGGGAAAGTGCAAAGTTCGAGCTCCAGACTTTTGCAGGAGGTTGGGAGCATACAGACAAAGGTCGACACTGCGTAACGTCGTAACTAAATAGAGAAAACCAGGATCAGCGTTAGAAATGCCCTTGGATATAGGCAAGATGTAATACGGGGACGTCGTAACGGCTCGACTGATAGTATCTGTCAGTGCCATTGTTCACAAAAGATATCCAAGCGTTGGTGCTTCAAAGTGTCGATGGTTTGACAACCCATAAGGACAATGCAGCTATACCGCATAACTTCAATTGTTGTCGCACTTGGCTCTTTCAATTGTACATCTCATACAGTTCATTTGTAGCTATTTGTTTGGTTTTCTTTTTTAGCTTCATTTCATTCTTTATTCTCGGCAAATCCCTTTTCCATGCTGCCCTCAACACCAGCTACATATTTTGCTTGCCGTTTTCTAACTTCCTCATGTGTACACACAACTCCCAGTTGCTGTTTGCCAATGAATTGAAAGTGGATTCTGAAAAGTAAGACATCTACATTTCGAACATAGCGGAAAACACTGATGTTACACCTCATAGGCGCGTTGTTGTTGTTGGTAAATACATTCGTAGGTGTGTGTAGTTGAGCCCGTCCGATCTGAATGGAGCTGCATTGATCCTTCCACTATACAACATCGCGCGTTCATCGCGACTCTAGCCTCTTCTTTCCTTCTTGGGTCAATCGCTACAGAACCACTGAAAGAAAGCAAACTCCTATTTCTGGATTGTTTTTTAAAGCTAAGTTTTGAGGTGTACAGAGTTAATGTCGAACTCCTCTGCCACATATTAGGCGAAAACACTCCAAATAAAATGTGTAGCAAAGATCATTGTCGAAACAGAACTTTGTTTTGATGGAGTGAATTTTCCAGTTCCCAAACGGGAACAAACGAAATCTCAAAACGCACAATAAGAAAAACAAAATATGTAAATGATAAACAACCGTTATGTGTACATCACACACTCCCCCTAATCGATTTACATTCATTTCTCTCCTGCCCAATTCTCACTTTCAATTCCTTCTTTCTTTCTTTACTTCCCATTCTTATTCTTCTTCTTTTTCCCTAGCTTCTGTCTGTTATCTTATTCCTTCATTGATCGCATCACGTAGGCCTGCCGCCAAGTTCCTCCTTTTTCAGTCAATGCGTGCATAACTTACATTCTTCATACCTCTCAAATCTTCCATGTCAGAAAATAGGAGCTACAACACAGAACCGCTGGCTGCCAGACAATCTCCAGACCGGCCTGAATCCTTTCGACGTAGCCAGCATGAAGTGCACAATATTCAAAAGAATTCATGGCATCCGTCCCATAATTCTACGGATTCCGATACCAGCACATCCACCCTTCGTGCCATGGACAATATACCTCCTCAGTCCCCACTCCAAATGCAGCATTCAAATCAACATCAATACCAGGCGCGAAACCAATACAATCCACGAAACCAACCGCAATACAATCAACCACAGCAACCACAACCGCGAAATGTTTTATTCGCCAACTTTCCCAACCTTGGTCACAACAGAGAGCTCAGTTTGACGTCTTCCATGACCTCGTACTATTCAGCGCACTCCGACCGCGTTTTAAATCAATCACCAGTCCCCAGCCCACCTCGACGAGCACAGACACCAACAGACACTGCCAATACCAGCGGAAGCATACCAGATCTGTCCCAAAATGAAATACCTTTTCTCGAACCGCCGACATTGACCCTTGATCCTGTTGGAAAACATGGATCTCTCAAAAAGCCATCTGTCAACAGTTTAGATACAAACATGACTACGATTGAAAGTATCAACACAATAGGATCGTCGCCATTACTTTCTGTAGACTCGTCAGAAAACAGTCCGTTTGATACTAGACACGCTTTCACACCCATAACTAGTAATAACCCTGCTGATCTCTTCCTAGAATATACCTCACCTACAATGCTAGTTGATAATTACGATTTCGATACTCCTCGACCTGAAACCGAGTCAGATGCCGATAATTATAGACTATCCTATGGAAACGAAGTTTTGGACAATTCTTACAGCAGTAGCTCGCATACATCCCAAGTTCATCTCCATAGTCCGCTCCTCCCGCCAAACATTAATTCCCCTGGTCAGCCGTTCCTAAGCGCTTCCACATCAAATATTATCAGCACCAACGCGCATCCATACCCTACGAACGTTGCTGCTAATACATCTGCTCCTGCTCTTGCTACTCCCGATAAAGATGCCGACGCTTCGAGCAGCATTTCTGAGAGCCTTAAGTTAAGCTTAGACGTTCTCAACGCGAACAATATGCGCCCTGCGTCTTCGATTTCTCTACTCTATGCAATCTCTCCTGGATACCAGCCAGAAATAGACAACGGCTCCCACCTATACGAAGATGCTACTAATTATACCAGTAATGCAGACTGGAACTCAACGGTTCAACATGATTTGGAACAAAGGCAATCGCTCAATACCCATGACAATTCTACACGCTACAGCTTTATGGTTCCCCCAGGGCCCACCCAACCAGCCATTCCCCAAACCGGATACTTTCCATTCATGGATGTACCGTTGCGCAACTCGCTACCACCTACAAACACGGCTACATATGACAAAGACGAACCCGGGTCTGATCCATCTCTGTACGCTACTGCCAATGTGACTCCAAGCTTACCTATGGTTTTTGAGTCACAGAGCCCAACAGCTGTATCGCGACCAGTTAGCGGTATTCTAATACCATCAAACACTTTGAATTCTATGGAGAACGAAACATTGACCGGATCAAGCCCTGAAAAGCGACAAAGACGTCGCTCGTCAGTGGCCAAATCTAAAGTTTCAATGTTTAAGACTAGCTCTGAAGTTACTACCAGTGAGGGCAAGTCAGAAACGAAACGAAACAGCTTTTTCGATAAGCTTTCAAGGTCTATTTCTTCCTTACAGACAACTGAAGGCAGAGACTTGTTTTCAAGAAGCTCAAAACACTTTCAAACAAGTGCCAAACCCTTCCCTCCTCCTCCCATCATTCCTCCTCCTGCTTCACCAAAGAGGCAGAAAATGTATAGTACATTTGCTAAAAGCCCAGATGCTGTGAAGTATGACGAGAAAGCCGATTCCATGGATTTAAAAGATGAATTTCATCAGGTTGAGCAACAACATACTAGAAGCCCTCGAAGCGTATTTGAGCTGGCTCATTCTAATGTTTCTGGCTCCCTGTCAAGCCTTCGAGAAGTCTTACAGGACCCCACGCAAAACACAGCTCAAAAGGCTCCAGAAAAGCTGGCTCAGAATCCTTTACAAATACAATTACCAGAGCCAATACATGAACGAGACGCTTTCTCACATGATCTTCCGTTTCAGTCTTCACCAAAATCATTATCCGAGCTATCACTTGAAGTATCTTTAGAACAATCTGTAGAAACTTCGTTGGAGACATCGCATGAGCTTCCACAACAACTTCTTCAGCGACCTGCACCAAGCGATGCAATTCTTTCGGCTGGCAGTGCAACCCGGTTGCCTTCTACACTACTCCCCGACTCTCTACCACTAACTACACCCAAACCACCTAAACAACATTCTAGTACAAGTAATCATCAACCAGATGTGTCACAGATGAATGGACCATCGTCTAACAACAATGAGTTTGAAACCGAGAAACTGCGAGAACAAGAGCGACTAGAAAATATTGAGTTTTCATCACGAGTGAACAAAGCACAGCGTTCTTTGCATAATACCGACAAGGAGCTAGCTGCTACCGCAGCTGTGGCGCGTGCTCTGATAGAAGAAGAAAGCGGACCCAAAGCCTGGAACACGTCTACTACACATCCAAATACCGATCCAACTACAATCATACCTGAATTTGTTAAATCCGAAAAGCACGGCCGCAGTCAATCCAAAGCATCGATCTTGCGTGATACTAATAACCCTTCTTACGGCGCTTCTGATGAAGCAGGTAACAACATTGGTCGAACTGAGCCGAGCGGAATGGAACGATTTTTATTGTTTGTTTTTGTGCTTTTCCCTCCTTTGTGGTTGCTCCTTGGAGCGGGTTTGTTTGACCGTTTACTTGGTAAGTTTAGCGGAGTAGGCGGTGCGACACCTCGGACAAAGTTTTTAGCATATGTGTTTGCAGGTGTCTTTTTCGTATTGGCTATGGCCGGCTTAATAGTTGGTCTTGCCGTAGGACTAACGCGGCATCGATGATATCATATCTTTCTTTTGCCCCATACTTATCACACTCTTTACCTTTCACATTTTTCTGACCTGCATTAAAATTTGTATACTTGACAAGAACTTTCTTGGTGTTTAGCCAAGACTCAAGTTTATGCAATTTTTTCTTCCTTAACAATAAAAGTTGAACAGGTTGGGACTTTCATGATTCTGCTGGCTGATAGTTTATCAATTGGTTTCAGCGCGTTTATTTATGATGTTTCGTCACATTTTTGATATCAGTAATATTTAATACACATACTAATACTCTACTTAATAATTATTAATACCACTTTTTTTCCCTTCAGAATTACCTCAAATACAAAAGGCTTTTTGATGTAAGCGGTCGAGACCAGGTATCAATTGAACGAGTGGTATGTAGTAATTTCCGAACTCAACAGTGTTTCAGAATATTCACTCTCGGCTCAAACTCAAGAGAGCCAAGGACGAAATATATATTTCCCAAACTGGAAACAAAACTGACCAATGGTAGCTGATTTTTAGACATACACGCATTTGCAATAGAGGCTTCCAGTACCTTGAGATCCCTGTAAGAAAGGATTATCGTATTGAAACGTTGAATTTCTAAGCATTTTTATGACGACGCCAAAACAAAATTAGACATAAACAAGTACATGTAAGTAGAAGATAGAATCTCACTCGGCCCGACAGTTAATGCTCGGGTATTGAGAAAATTAAATATCGAATTGAAATATGAAGCATAATGAAATAATTTAGTCAATGAAAGCATTATAAACGTAATATTGAAAACATTTCAACTCATTGTTTTATCAACCAGAACGGCCAGTAAAATAATGTAAACGGGTTAACGGCTTACTACTTTGATTTTCAAGTATAACCGACCGGCTCTATGCGTTCATATCGATTTACAACTTAACACAACTGTAGTTTCATCATTAATGCTAATATCAAAACGCATAGTCTTTGGTCTTCATTTGAAATATTTATATCTATTCATTTTAATTTTTGATTGTGTACATATACATCCATAATTCTTCTATCGAAGCAGTTTTTTCCAACAATTGCTAATATATTGTTAAACTCATAATTACTCTCAGAAGAATAACAAGCGTCAACAGTCAAACCTGAAAATGAGTAACAGCAAAACATCTGTAAAAAACATTCATAACTTGAATCTACCGATCCCAAAAAATGATCTACCATCACCACCCTCTACAACCGGATCTCCACTCCTAGACAACTCGAGCCTTATGTCACCAATGTACGCAACCCATAGATCTAGACATGGGGGATCCAGTCCTAGTTCATTTACGCAGAGCCCTGTTATACCAAAGCTTCCAATAACTCCTTTAAGCCGGAATTCTAGTGTAATGACGAAAAAAGCAGTTGAAGAGAAAAAAGTTGTCCGGGAGCCATCAAATAATGATTACGAAAATTTGACATATCTAGATCTATCAAACAACACATCGGCTCTTGAAGCTATTGCTTCTACCGGCGGATTACCCAAATGGATAAGAAAGTGTATCAATCTAGAGTATTTGATTGCCGAGGATGTAGGAATTATTGGATTAGACGATTGGGTTTCAGAGGCTTTGATCAAGCTAAAAGTTATAAGACTCTCTAACAACAACATCACTACATGGCCTGGACATTTAGCTAAACTTTTGCCATACAACAATATTCGAGTTATTGATTTAGAAGGTAACCCTTGCTTTAGCAAATTTTGCGAAAGATGTCCTAGATTTGCAACAGAGTACGCAGTCGCCGCTGGCTACATTAGCAAAGTAGATGCTGCTTCTCCTACTGATACCGTGCCATCAATTTTGGGCAGACCTGCTAGCATGTCAAGTTTAGCACCAACCCCTTCAAACATTTCTCTTGCATCGTTGCAATCACAAGTCTATAAAAAGAAAAAATCAAGCTTCTTTTTCAGTAGCACTAAAAGCAAGATGAGAAAAGAAGAAGCAGCAGCGGCCCCTCCTGTACTTCCACCACCCTTGATTCGCGCTCAATCTATGAATTCGACCATGTCATCAGCTAGTTCGGTTGTTTCCATGCCCTCTTCTCCACTTTCGGGTGGGTCACCAAATCTGGCTCCTTCCACTCCAACTGGCCTCCAGTTCACTGAAGCCTATGACGATGATGATGACAGTAGTGATGATGAGATGCTAACCTCTCTGGCACCTGTGATCCGTCTTAGCATGCAGCCATCACACTATCACACGTTTCACTCATCGGCCGAATCTATCCACGAGAGTATTTTTTGTCAAGAGTCTCAGAGCCCCGACAAGTGGGTCCAGAAACGGATTGAAGGAACAGAAGTTGAACGGACCAAGGTGTTACTTAATCTTTTGAGAGATATTTGCGAGCTTTGCATCAGTCGTGAGATAGTTCCATTTGAGGAAGAGGAAGATAATGCAGTTGATGAAAAAAGGTTTTCAAAATGCCCTTACATTACAAAAGATGAAAACTCTCCTTTGAGACTTCACTCTGTTGAATTATTAGAGCAACTCAATGACGAACAAGATAATTGGGCGTTACAAAGACTAGGTCCTGCACCAGATCATACTCAGATAGTTTCCCTTCTGATAAAGGCTGTTTGCGCTGAAAAAGAGTATATTCAAAAGCTCAATGAAGTCATTCGTACCTACGTAAACTCAAAGAAGCGTCCAGCAAAGACTTCCAAACTGTTTGCAAATATCCCCGAGCTTCATGAATTTCATGTTAAAGCCATGATGACCCCTTTACAAAACTGTCTGGATGCCTACAAAAAAGGTAACGACCCTAAGTTGGAAAGTCTGGCTAAGCTGTTTCTTTCAAACTTGGAAGAGCTGCGAATTTATGTGGCATATGAGACTAGTGTAGAGGAGTCACTACGGCTCGTGAACTTTTGGAAACGGGTAGCCATCATTGAAGCCAACCAACCAAATATGCAATACGGAGCCTCTATACCGGGTCTCGTGGCCGCCCGACATCCTGATGCTTACATTACGGAGTGGATTCAAAAATGTGCTAAAACCGGTCCTGGCCACAAACCCCTTGCAGAATACTTACAGAGCCCCGTTAGCCATCGTGAACATTACAGGTACCTACTCCGCAAATTAGCTCCCATCTCACATGCAATGAGGATTGCATGCGAGCAGTTTGAAGACATCTGCAGCGAAATTGCGGACCAAAAACCTAAAGCCGCCCAGGAGCGCCGAATGAAGGAGTTTGATCAAATTTACAACCTGAGTGAGTCTTTGCCAGCCAATCCCGATCGTCGTTACATAGGAGATGTGGTTGTTCTTCTCAAATCGGAAGTGCGCCTGAATGCCCCTTCAAAGACTCACAAGCCCGATACAATTCAGTATATCACTGACGGAGAGCATAACATGTCCAAACCAGTTCCTAGAGTTGTCAACAAAACAATTCATAAAGCCAAATACAGTCTTCCGCTTTACAGGCTCATTGTTTGTAACGATCTTGTGGTTTTAACAGATGAAGACAAGAAAACTGTCAAAAAGGTACTGGATCGTAAATCAATTATTGTGTCATTTCCCTGGAAATATCTGATCTGGCGGGGATCTGAAGACAATGGAAGTCTTCATAATAGTTTTGAAAGTATCAGTATTGCAGAGGGTCAGGATGCGCCATGCAAGGGAGGCACTAACGGTGCAGTGCGGGTTATGTTTAGAGACGAGCCTGTTCTGTGGTATTGTACTTTAAGAGTACATACCGGTCCACAAGATCCAGAAATCAAAGAACCTAGGGCTAAGATGGTCAATTTGTTCAAAATGACATGAAATATATTTGAAATTCATGTATCAAATTTAGTATTTTGATGTAATTTAACTACAGACATTAAATAATGTATGTGCACATTTTTATCTAAAGAGTTTCGGGAAGACCCATGATCATAACTACAAGTGACGTCCAACCCAAGAAGTGTTTGACACCTTGTCCTTTGCCATTACGCTCATTGTATTGTTCCCAAGCAAAACCAGTTTTCTTCCAATTCTTGTAAACATTGTTAACAACGTTAACTCTGAGTTCAGTGTAAATTTCGTTTGCCTTTTCTTTGAAAGCTGGTGGCGCATCAGGATGCTGACCATACTCTTTCAAAGCCTTGAGAATCATGTAATTGATGTTGATCCAGACAGGTCCCCTCCAATAGTTTTCTTTAGTACCAAAGTATTTGTCTGATTTTGAAAGAGATCTGATTCCATAAGGTGTCCATAACTGCTTAGGGTCACGAAGAGTATTGAGTAGAGGCATAAGCTTTTCTTCTGCTTGTTCAATCGGAACCAAATTCAAAAGGAAAGGGAACAAGGTCACATAACCTTTATGACATTCAAAGTCAGATTCTTCAAACTCATTAATGGTCAGATCACAGTAACTCTTGTCTTTTTCGCTCCAGTGGAGATCTTCAATGTTTTTGACAATGGCAGTTTCAGTCTCTGCGTATTCCGCAGCATCTTCCTCAAAATCTAAAAACTGCGCTAATTCCTTCATCGATCTAGTCATCATACCAATCCAACTAAGAAGATCCACATGCAATTCACCGGTATGGGGGATTTCAGAACGCGGGTAATCATCAAGACCGCTAGTCAAACAGTGACTAGGGGTACGACCACGCCAACGGTATCCCTCTTTGGGCGAGTAAGACTCCCGGTCCCATTCTCTGATTGATCCCTTTTGTGTTTTTCTAAACCACTCGTAGTGCGATTGCAATTCAGGATAAATCTCTTTCAGATATTGGGTGAGCAGTTTCTTTGATTTCCAGTGAGTGTTGCCACTCAGCACAGGGTTTTCTAGGATATCTTCAACAGAACCCCCAGCAGATTTTTCAAAAGCGTACTGCTCGTCCTTTTGACGCTGGTAGTACTCGTCTTCACTAGACTCTTTTTGAGCTGCATTGTATTTGTTTAAAATATCACTGAGCAGTAACATTAACGTGGGAGGATTGGCATAATGAGGGTACTGTGTTTGAAACTCTTTTGGAACCTTGGATCTAGCCTCAGGCCCCAAAATTTGCTCTCTTGCAATCCAACCATCTTGATCAATCAAAGCAAACCATGATTTTAGAATCTCCAAAGAAAGGTCAGCGTCGTACTCAAGAATGGGAATCAAATTGAAACCCTCGTCCCAATAAAATCCACGGGGGAAAAAGGGTCTACTGGGGACAGTGGTGAGAAGCTCTGTCGGTCCTTCTTCTTTTGCGTTGGCAGTTCCATCTTTCAAAGACTGTTCTGCGGCTTCCCAAAATCTTTCCTCATCTTCGTCATATGCTTCGCTATATGATCGGTCTACTAAACTGGTACCATGGAAATAGCCAATTCCTCCAATCAAATTAGAAAACATTTCCTTTGAAAAGTTGGCATATTTACTGTTACCAGCAAATGGTGGCTGGAAAACAAATGCTTTTTCAAATTTAGCATCAAAAATATCAAGTGCCTTGTCTAGTTGGGATTGGAAACTAGCACTAGTGATGGGTTGGTTTTTGGATTTCTTTTGATTGAACAAAATATCAAATTGGAATTCGCCTTGAAATGTCGCTTGCATCAAATGAAGATTACCTTCCATTTGATGTGTATTTTCAATAGCAGTAAGAGCCCAAGCCGGAAGATCTGCGTCTTTTTCGTATTTCTGGTAATACCGTTGAATTGAATCTTGCATCAGTGTCATGAAAACATCTTTGGCCATCCATACGTTATCATCGGGTACTTTTAACGACAAGTGCTGAGTCAATTGAGCAGGATGAATTTTAGCCAGCTCGTGCTTGCTTTTAGGGTACCTGTTATTCTTACTCTTTTTGAACACGAGATCGAAAGCACCTAAATCCTTTGATCTTCCTTTCAAAGCTACTTCACCTTTCACGCCGCCAATGTCGGTGTCATACTTCCCCTTGTAATCTAATTTACCATCACCCTCCAGACCTGCATAAAATACTATTGATGTGGCGGAATCATTGTTGTATGGTACACCCTTCACTCGAAGACCCCAGCTCTCGCCTGTCTTGACAAACTCAGTGGTCAATTCCAGGTTTTGCTCTGTGTCATGAAAAGTTTGGAATCCACCAGATCTAGGATCGTATTTTTCCCATCCGTAACCCTTCATATCGTCGCCAGTATCGCACGCGTGACGAATCTTGTTTATTCCTTTAAAGTCGTCGATGTTGTACCATAGCAATCCAGTCATGAGAGAGTGAGGAAGACCTTTCGGTCTAATTCCCATGTAGACATTCGATCTGTAAGGACCCCATAATAGTGAGTTATCTTCGTCTGAAGCTGCGCAAACCACGCATAGTAGCGATGTAAGCAGCAATTGAGTCAGCGGCAACATCTCAACGCGTTGAACAGAATAATTCTTGATTTTTTTTCAGGACTAAATGGCAGATTCGGGGTCGAACTGAAATAAACCATCCGTTGTTTTTTCAAGATTGCACGTGCATACATAGCATAAAGCGTAATTCTTTAGTTATAAGCCGTATCAACCGTTGGGAACTTTTTCCCTTCACGCGGCTTTTGCCGGTTGCTTAATGATTGTGACTAAATTGTGAGTGACGCATTGCAATTTGCAGCACAAAAGACGATAAAAATGATAACATCCAAATGCAAAAAAAAAAAACCTAAATTCGGGTCTTTGTTCAAGTAAAAAAATTTATTTCTTCCCTCTTTTCCTTCTTTCCTTATCATCTGATAACTCTATTTAGATAGACTCTATCATCATTGCAACTATGTACGGTTTGCTCTCGACATTCGCAACTGCCGGCTCCAACTCTACAGTCCCTGTTCCTGAGCCATCACAACTTAGAGAAGCCCTTTCGGGTGTAGCCTCTTCGACTAGTTTGGCCTGTTGGATTGTCCTGCTCCTTCCACAAATTATTGAACAATGGCGACTCAAGACGTCTGATGGTCTTGCTATTGGATTCATTGCCATTTGGTTTGTTGGCGATTTGGCCAATTTGACTGGTGCCATTTGGGGTGGTCTCTTGCCTGGTGTTGTCCTTCTTGCTGTTTGGTTCTGTATGTCTGATGGTTTGCTCATTTTATCCTACTTCTACTATCGCAATTACAACTCCAAGTCAAAACAAGGCACTGCTGATCTTGAAACGCAACCTTTGCTCAACGGCGAGGCAACAAATGCTGTTCCTCCTCGCCGCAAGTCTTCTAACCGCACCCGTCGTGACTCTCTCGCGTCTTTCGTCGTCCCTGAAACCAACAGCATTTGGACCCAATACGTCCTCCCAATTCTGTTTGTTCTCTTGGCCGGTGTTGCAGGATACCTTTTCTCCGGCAACAAAAGCGGCGAGGTCGAGCCCACACCTGAACCATCTGTTCCTTTGGAAGCCGGTCCCGAGATTTTGGGATACGTTTCTGCTGCTCTCTACCTTGGAGCCAGACTTCCTCAGATTTACCAAAACCACAAGAAGAGATCAGTCCACGGACTTTCTTTGTTGTTCTTTTTATTCTCAATGCTTGGAAATATTACTTATGCTGGAGGTATTCTTTTGTACAGAAGCGACTCGGAATACGTTTGGAACTACATGCCTTGGTTGCTCGGCTCACTCGGTACTATTTTCGAGGACCTTGTAATCGTCGCCCAATTCTACATTTACTCTCTTAGTAGATCGGAAGACTGTAATGCTATTGTCGATTAAGCCATTTAACACTACATCTTTTACAATTCATATAGACCACAATCATTCAATTCTAAAGTTTGTCTTTTAACAATAAGAACATGATTCCCAGCGTGAACGTTGTCTATCAGTTGATCGACCATTTAGTTCTAGAAACGCTATAATACAAAAACCCTTGCCTCTACGATTGACTGTGTAATCCCGAGAAAGTCCCACAAAATTGTTTGTGCACTTATGGTCTCGAAGTTATCTACGATCCTTAATCCCACCACACGCGTAACTTCAATGCAATGATAACAATAGATATATTACAGTTTTAAACTCATTGAATAATTGTGTGAGTATGATAAATGAATAGAAATGGTGAAAGGAGAGGAGGGGAGTATTTCATAGCGACGTGTTTTTTCGTTCTTTTTGTTGTTTGGTTTTTCCGTGCGAACAAAAAATTCTAGGATTATTTAAGAAGCTTGAAAAGAGAACCGGCAGTGTTGTCGTTAATGCAATGCTCAAGGTGGAAAAACTCCTCGACACAGTCTTCCTTGTATTCACGGTCAGCGTAGCCCTCCTCTTCTTGGGCAGCAGTGACACGCTCAACACACTCGTCAAAGTGGTGCTTGAAAGAGTGGCAGACACCCTCGGCAGCAGCCTCTCTCATGGCAGGGTAAGGATCCTCAACCTCCTCTTCGTCGTCATCATCCTCATCCTCGTCTTCCTCTTCTTCTTCTTCGTCGTCTTCCTTCTCCTCTACTTCAACAGCTTCGACTTCGACTTCCTATCAAAAAACATTTGTTAGTCAATCATTCTCAACTAATATAGGGCATTTCCGGGGAGTGTTTTCCACATACTTCTTCGTCGTCCTCAGCAAAGGCAACAGTAGGTAACAAAGTCTCGACCAAGTCAGACCAGAGTTCAGTGATTGAGGCAGCCATTGTGTATGTGTGTATGATTAGTCCAGTTGGTGATACGTGCAAAGATATCAAGCGTAAGAAAAGAAAAGAGAGTGGGAGAGACAAATAAAAATGTTCCCTGTGCTTCAAAATCAAAAATGGTGTTGAAAAAATTAAAAGGTACAAGGTGATTGGTCGAGTGAGGTGACTAATCAAGATATTAATTATTACATAATACTAAGCTCTATCTGTAGGCTTCATCATCTACTAAAGAAGGGTGCTATATGCGAATCTTGGAGTGGAAGGAAGGAATAAGAAAGAATAATATCAAAAGATATTGGTTTGTGTATTGTAGTTGTAGGCGCTGTTTGTGGTGCTATGCTCAACTCTTGTCGTGATAACTAGGTGTGCTTGTATATCACATTAGGGTGATAACTTTGAATTTTTAGAAGAATTATGAAAATCATCACAAATAATTTAAATCAACAGGAAAAAAAAAATAATGCTATTGCTTTACGTCAATGTAATGTATAATCTCAAAAATCTGACAATTCAAAACTAGAAATTGTTTCAAAGTTGGATTTTGTAATGTGGTTTGATTTACGTATAGGGTATTTTCATCTTTCAAAACACGCAATAATGTCAATCATGCCTCACCAACGATATGATCTTTCAGTCAGCTTAACAAAAACTATCTCTGATCTACGTATTCGTGGTTTACGTATCTACAAATTTGTATGCTCAAGTAGATCAGATCATGTTTTTCGAATAGATCAAGCAAACAATTGAGTATCAAAAACTGCAATAAGCAAAATCATAAGTAGTAAAACATAAATCATAAGTCTGATATGCTTTTATGTGGTGGTTTTCAAACAATAATATTAAAACATTTTTGTTCAAGCTGTTCCTGTATCCAAATACCAAAACTACAAACAAGTATGACTGCTCAATTCAAACTGAAATGGAAACTTAAAACCTTACTCAATAGCGCACTTTTAGGTAGCATTGATCTGCTTTGTATTTAGAAGCTTTTAAACACACCAACAGGGTTTGTTGTAATCTAGGAATCCAATGGGTAACGGAGTTTCTTGACATCGTTGACATGTCGCAGATATACATGACTACGGAAATAAACTTACGTATTTGGATTGTTTGAGAACGAGTTTGATTTTAGTTTACACTGTGGAAAGCATAAGCATCTCTTCTCAAAGTATGTTGACAAGCAATGGCTAGTCCGGTAAGTATATGACTTTGTCGGTTCAATGAATCATCAATGCTAATATAGTGACTTACATTACCGTAAGATAGCAACAATTACGTTGCTTGCGCTCATTGATCATCAAAAACCCTTGTAAGTTGCATTTACATTTGGCGGAACCTGAGAAATATAATAATCACATATCCCCAGACGTGCTTATCATGATGGCGATGCTTCAAAACATGTATAACTAATATGTCATGTTTTAATTGATATTATTTGTTTAATCATGTCCTGCATTTGATCGCTGTGAAATGTATCAGTGCTTTTTTTTTTTTGAGATTCTGAGACATGTTTCTTTTGGAGCATTTCTGGTATATCTATCCAACCGACTGGAAAATAAGCATAAACCTGTCTCTAGTTTAGCCTTTACAAATCCCTTTTCAGTTAAACGAATTCTCGCCAAAACCCCAGTCAAGAACCTTTATTTTCATTTCTATTATAATTGTCATTATTGTTATCATTATTATTTTCAGAAAACACGTTTGTGTAACGTAACATTGCACCATTTCATTTGAAACTGAAGGCAGACCGAATCATTACTCGAAAGTAAAAGATATATTTATGATGATGATAATCTGTTTATTGTCCCTATGTCTCGGGATTATACACAATATACCTTTAAATAAAATAACTATATATAAGATATATTTATGTTTTTTTTTTTTTTCGACGCAAAGACAAAATCCGAAAGTGCGGTTACAGGTTGATTCTCAGGTTTGTTTTTCCAGCATTATAATCATCTCTGCCTGCTTGACTTTGTGATATGGAAATCGTGATACATGAAATTATTCTTTGATTTCTTTTGCAAACTTCTTGTATGATGGCAAAAACGCGATCGGTGTCATTTGTGTCATGACATTTGCGGGGATCATATTACACACTTGCTTCAGTGAACAGTCCGTTTCTCTCTGTATTCTTTATTATCTACTCATACTGCAATAGACCTCGATACGTTGAGCATCACCAACATTATAAAAAAAAATTATCAGATCAAAATTTGTTATTTTAGTTAATCGATGATGTATCTATATCACCTCTTGTAATACCTTGGTGTTATCAAGATCCTCTTTGACAGAATTTCTTTGGGTCGCATTTTTACTTTTATTTTTGAGTTCCACCATTGTTTGGCACTGGAAACCAGATCAAACAATACGACGTCTTCCAACAACTCGGTTCAAACCCTTTTAGCAACACGAAATGTAACCAGTCCAAGCATCCACCTTCCTTTAGCTACGTGCACCAAACTCTCCTCCCAATGTGTACGCATTCGTGGTTGACACACATCCTTGTACACTGATAAAACGCACCATCCCGATCAAAGCATATCGCAGCCCAGCATCCGCCTGCGCGCGCGCTTACCTCCAGTTTCGTGAATGTGTTTGTGTGTATTAGTCTTCCATATTCCTGGGTTTCCTTAAATGCATAGCACAATTATCCTCATCCTCATCCTCAACCCTGACTTATTTGAGTTCATTTATAGGCCATACATGTACTTACGCAGCAGCACTCTTCCAAAGCCGGCCTGGGATCATGATTGTTCATTGTTTACGTATCTGCGCCATACGCACACACTTTCCAGGCCCGTGTTTTTTTTTTCTTCTCTTTCGTATCAGCAAAGCTCTTTAGCTTTTGTATGATACATGTGCGATAAGAGTTTTCTCGGTGTTTAAGTTCCATTCATGATTGTAGAATTTATCTGCTTTTTTTTTTTTTTTTTTTTTTTTTTTTTTTTTTTTTTTTTTTTTTTTTTTTTTTTTTTTTTTTTTCATTTGCCCATGATAATGAAAAAGAAGAACCCTGCAGCATGCACAGCCGTTCTTATCTAAAAAAAGACACTGGGAAATCAGATAACCAAACTTGGCGGCCTTGAACGTGTCTCTCCCCATCGTTTGAAAAAAAGCGCTTAGATTCTGTCTGAATACGCGCGAGCAAAGCCAAAGACAACACACTGGTAATGGGTGCGTAAAACACGAGTCGAACTGTGTACTCTTTGATGATGATACTTCTCACCGAACCAACTTTTCTGTTCATTTTATACATTATAGTCCATTTCATCATTTGTTGTACACAAAAACAAAGCATACAAATGCTTTTGAACACCTACCATTCTATCTCTTCAGATCGCCATTCCAATCCATCACCTTGGAAAACATCCTCTTCAACATCCCTCCCCTCCAAAGCTGACCACTTGATCCCCGAGCATTTCGGCTCTCGGCCACTCATCTTACCCTTTGATGTACACACAGCCATTCAAAAAGTTTGACTCTCCAGATCCTGCGGCCGTAACGGCTCCTTTGCTTTGTCTTCCTGGCCTGTTCGGGGGCATGGCATTTTCATGAGCCCAATCTATGTGGCGCTACTGTAGTGTATAAACTTTCTCCAGAGGTGATCTTTTTTTGGGTTTTGGGCAGGAGTTTGGTTACATTTACAAAGTGTCGCGTATATACTGCTGGTTTTAGAGTAAGCAGTGATATTACTAGCAAAATCGTTTTGAGCGTTGGATTCAGTTACAGCGTCAATTGTCTTTGATCTCGCTGGTTTGACTAATAAGTGTGTCTTGTAGTGGTTTGCCATAGAGTACACTTGATCCATTTCATGCCATGGGTGATTGGCAAAACATCATTAACAGGCGCATGCAAAGTGTACCATGATAAAAAAGTACAATACAACGTCTAGATGTTTCGTCTAATTTTAAAAATCGTTTGTGATATTCTTTAAGCACTTCACGTAACCTCCTCATCTCAATTCCCAAAACAAAGTCAATACACAAGCTATTGAGTTTTGCTTTCCCCGGAAACCTTGCAAGAACTCTCCATCTTTGAAACCTTACCAAGATTTCACTACCCGTCGTTTTTAAAAATCCCTGTTTTAATTTCCCCCGAGTACGACGTAAACCCGCATCAAAAGCAGGATCCTTGCACACATTGCAACAATAAAGTTATAAAAAAATGATATTAAAACAATGAAAATAGTATACATGAAAAGAAACAAGAAGAAAAAAGAAGAAGCATTTTTTGTCAACCGCTTTATCGAAAAAGCAGGACACAAGCCCTCCCCAAAATTATTATACAGTTTTTTTTTAATAATGATGATAATGACGATGATGATGATGACAGTTTACAAGAACTGGATTGCAGGTTGCGAAGCGTATTCCGCCACGTACTCAGACTTGACTGCCGGACTGAACTCCATGTACCCCAAAGCATGCTGTTGTTCCGGCGAGGCTGTAGCGTACGGAGACGGCAACGGCAGTTGTTGCTGTGGTGGCTGCGCAGCCGCACCAGCCTGCTCTGGTCCATACTGCGCAGCGACCTGCTGGCGCCCCTTCGCCTCCGACGACCGTCTCATCTTCCTTATCCTCCTCGACCGCATCCCCGGGTCCGCATTCGTGTTCCTCCACGAGTCCACAGCGCGCTGGATCAGCCCTCTCTTCCCGGCAATCTCCGGGTTGATCTTGACCAAGCTCCACCCAATCACGTTACACTCCGTTTCGTACTTTTGCCGGTTCCCGCGGTACTCCTCTGGCGGGACACAGGCTTTCGGGTAGATGCAGTTGTCGCGCTTGAACTCGGCCGAGAGGGTTTCGATCTGGATGGACGAGATGTCGCACCGGATCTTGTAGTTTTTGGTGACGCGCTCGCGTGAGTACAGGAACTGGATCCAGTCGACGCCGTCTTCGTCGCGCTCGACGACGATCTCGTTGGCGGGCAGCGGGCCCGGGTTGCGCATCTTGCGTTTGTGCAGAGAGCTACCGCCGCCGCTGCCGATGGTGCTGCCGACGATGTTGCTGCCGAGTCCGCCGAGGCCGCCGGTGAGAAGAGAACCGTCGGAGAATGCAAGAGAGGTGATGGCGGCGTTGGCACTGGAGGCAACAGCGGCAGGGGTGAGGCCTAGTTGGTGCGGTTGGTAGTGGTGCGGCGGCAGCGGTGGCAGCGGCGGCATGCCTGGGTGTCCTGGGTGGTGCAGCATAGGCTGCGGGTGCAGAGGCAGGTACATGTTGTAGTACGGAGGAGCAGCAAAGTACTGGGCAAAGTCCATGATGATTGATTGATGAGTAAATGCGATGCGAAGAGTGTATGCAAAGTGTAGATGTGTGTATGCAAAGAGTGTTGTGTTTGTGTGATAGTTGGAAATGCAAAATGGTTGAGAGTGTTTGTAATGGGAAGATATGCTCGAAATATCATGACTTTTGCAAATGTATTTATAATCTTTTTTTTTCTTTCATTTTTTTCGTTTTTTGAATCAATGGAAAATTTCAGGATAAGCGAGAGTCCACTGCTGCAGCGATGAATACAAACACAGGAACCTTAAAACAGAGTCTTGTTCAGGGAAAGACTCATGAGAAAAGAAAAAGAAATTACTATAGATTTTTATAATTTCTGATTTTCTGGAATTTTAACGTCGCCCAAAACAGAATGTACACACAGAGAATGAAAAAAAGAAAGTGCTTTTATATTTGCAACGCTATCAGGTTTTAGCCAGGGCTTTATTCCAGCCCATGAATAAATAAATAAAATACACACTGGTTTCTGTTCAACTCTGATACATTTACATTGATTCATTTTTTTTTTTTGAAATACACATTGCACCATCAGAGAAACAAGAACCAGGTTATATTCCCAAGTTTCAGGTTGCAATAACCCTCGCTATTGCTCTGTTCTCAAGGCCCTTGAAAAAAATACTAGTACAGTGGCCGTTACCAAGGCCGTGGGTTATGCTGCTGCTGTCCATCATTGAGTGTGTGTAACTGAAACCCATGCTCCCTTCGCTGACTGGCTGACTGTAACTGGCTACAACTGGCAAACGTCGTCCGGGATTGCTCTCATTCAAAAAAATTTGTGTATTCTGTTCCGCTCCGGGGAACCAGATCAACGCTGTTAAAAAGAGAGAGAAAGTGTTTGTGCTCATATCCAGGTGCTTGGGTTTCTGAATATACTTGCTGATGTACGAATAAACTCGTCTATTGCTATGTATGTACATTGGGAACAGCTCACTTCTGCTCATGTTTGGTTATTTAGACCAGATTCGTGTCGATTGTTGTGCATCATTGGCTAATTGCTATGCTCTGATGTTGTTGTTGTTGTTGTTGCTTTGGTCGTGTATTGGCAGAGATTGAAGTCTGACTTTGCCAATAAACACATATCTAATAGTTATTGTCATTCCCGTTTTTCGAAAAAATCATGTTTCCCAGCATCGCTTATCTGAGACACTCTCTTTCCTTATTTTCCCCCTGCTAGGCGTGTGTCTGTATACACAAAAACGCACACAGAATCCCTGCACAAACGTAACGGGGGAGTTTTCCCCCTTTTTCCCTTCTTACAATCTTCAATCAACTACTGGTTCAACGTGTATCTATGAGTGAGTGTATTTTTAGAATCTCCATGAATGGGGGTTTTTTGAGGCACACACACTTTTGACTCAAAATCACCACCAATGTATCAATACACATCCTTTCCTCGCTTAGCTATTTTCTTTGAATGTTTGCCTAAACGTGTATTCTTCTCCCACTTTTGGGTCGGCAGATCCCTTCTCCACTCGTTTGATTGGCCAGCATGCAGCATACACAGATTATCTCGATCGAAATAACAGAAAAAAAAATCAAACACACTTGATTTGAGATGTATATACGCTATACATATTCAGGGTGTGTGTGAATGCGCGACTGCGCGGCTGCATCTCTCAGCAAAAGAAAATCTACAGATGTGTGTATTATGAAAGAAAAAAAAAAGAAACGTGTGATTCGATTTTTTATTTTTATTTTTTTTTTTGTTTTTGTACAATTCTGAAAAGTGACGGCCAAAGTTATGGCGTGTATTGTTTGCAATCTAATTCGGTATCTTTTGCGCGCGCGCGCGATCGCGCGTAGAAGATAGCTTTTCCGCGTATATATGCCCTTGATTATTGCTCCCCTGGAAAAGATGTATGAAAATCGCGTTGTCACTATTCTGTTGTTGTTGCTGATTTCACGTGTCTTGTGTGGTGCCCTGAGATGCATCGTAAGGCTGTGGAGCAAAACGTCAATTGGAAAATGGTAACGCACCGAGAACGATGTTTTATCTTTTGTCGTGCTTCTTTTCTTCTTTGGTTCAACGAAATGATTGATTGTAAAAGAGTTGGCAATGAAGCAGTGTCTTTTACTGCTGCGATCAGATACATTGGTCAATCACAATCTAAAATCCATTCATCTGTACACACACACAAAATCGCATCAACAGGTTTCTTTTTTTTCTTCATGAAATCAAAAAAAATTAAACTATTTCACCAACTTATACAAACACACTTAACAAGCGTTTCTTTTTGCACGTGCATGTTGATTTGTTTGTGTATTTGCATTTGCATACATGGGCTCTAAAAAGCCAAAGAATTGTCTTTTGTTCGAGTGTTCAAACTCATCAATAATAATAATAATAATAATAATAATAATATGTTGAATGTGGGTGTACACAATGGTGTCGCCATTGCGAGATAAGAAAAGGTGCCCAATACGGCTGTGTGCTTGTACAGATACATTTACACTTTGTAGCAGTGGTTGTCTTTTCGAGACGGGCCATGAAACGAATACACACATTTCCTCTGATCCGAGGTGTAAAAAAAGACACTGCCTGTTTTGCATCTCATCTCTGTGTGATGTTTGGAAAGAACCAAGAATCACGGCTTTATGTGTACACAAACTGTTGATGTTTCGGGACACACACTCTGATACACCACTGCTTGTACACAGCCAGACTCTTGATGTACACGTCTCTTCATGAGATATGTACATGACACGTTTACAGTCTGTACAGTCCGGGTTTGCGGTGCAAAAGTCCTCAAAAACCAGTCAATGTATAAAGGGTTCTTTTTTGTTTTTTTTCTTTTTTATCAAGGCAATGTAAAAGTACTTTTTCCACTTTTGCTCAACGTCGATGCGGATGAATGATTTGAATAAATTACGTGCACATTGGGAATATTCTGGGCAAGGCTGTTTGCGTACATGTACATTTGATTTTGTGAACATTGTGTGTATTTGCATGCACATTGCTCAGAACGTATACACACAAAGTGGTAAGAACAGGATATGAGGCCTGCCCTTTTTTGTGAAAACTAACTATTATGTACATCTCGGAACCCCGGTCCAAATGTCTCTCGGAAGTGCCGGTGGCACGTCCCGGACCAATCTTTTCGGACAACCCCATCGTCTCTCTGCATACATCCTCCAAAACCACCAAGAATAAAATATATATATACATTCAGGAATCGACTGTACAGATGTACACATTGTGCACACGCCTTGCTTGCTTGCTCGTGACCATGTATTCACGTCTTGGAAAATATCTGATACACAAACCCCCCTCTTTCTCTTTATTTCAAGAGAATCAGAGTTGTTATCAGAATGTAGTTTTGATACGCCTGAATGTGTGTGCTTTCCCTCGAAAATTAAAAAGCCTGGATGAGTGTCCACACGCACGTGCTCCGATCCATCTTGTTGTGCTGCCAAAGCTGCTTTGTCTACAAATCTCTCTCTCGAGAAACCGCACTAAATCCAAACGGTCTGTAAACTACTGCGGCTACCTAATTGCTGCTAAACTACTGCTGCTAAAGCTGCTGCTGCTGCTGAAGCTTACATCAGCATCTCGTTTTCTTGTGTACACACATCTCAGGGACAATGTGTATGTAAGCACCAATGTGTAGACCAATGCGCGTGTTTGTGATTGTGGGTACACACATGAAAAAAAAAATAATAATCAATCTGTGTGTGTACAATGTGTAAGGCGCATCGATTGTGTGATAAGGTTTGTTTAGGCTATGGCTGCTTCAAAGTGCTCAGTGCTACAGAATGAGTTTTCAAGAGAGTGTACACACAGCTGGAGCGAACGGAGGCATAGTCAGTTAAGAGAATCACAAGCATCAAGTGGCGCAGAGCTGGTTTCACAGAATCAAGCAAAATGCGCATCTTGATGAAAAGCCATGTGACTAGGCGACCGGACAGTCGGAGACCTAACGACAAGTTGATGGCCCGGAAAAACACAGATCCTGTATTGAAAAGAAAAAACCAGAAAGCAGTAAAACTATTCACAAGCTAGGATTGACGGGTTGTTACACAAGGATACGAAATCAAGGTTTTGGTGCAGTACATAAACACGGGTTTCTTCGAACGGGAGTGGTGGTTTCTTGACGAGGATCAGGGAAGATATATTGGTGTGGAAAAGTACGAAGTGCGCATTTTTGGGTAGCGAGTGGAAAGGAAATCAATGGGGATGGCATTTGTTGATGAGAAAGTCTGATATGAATGTAGCTACATTCATACTGTGTACGGTGAAAACCTCAACTCATTGTAATCCACAATCCATCATTTTGTGTTGTTTTTTCATTTCCACATTAGTGATCTTTTAAATGAACACAACACTCGAAAACAGACGTCATATAGTGAGTTTCAAAGACCAAATTGGATATCGGACATTTTACAGTTGATGTGTATACATACAGATTTCATCATGTCCAAGTGTGCAAACGTTGGCATACACACACAGGAAACAGTTGTGTACAATAAAAATGAGCGGTAACACATGAAAAGTAGCAATTGTAGACTGGTGCTATGAGCAAACTCAACACCCGGTTTTGGACCACACTGCTCTCATCAAACTAAGACTAGTCGTGTGTAATCATTCAAAATGTCTAGATGTACAATGTCAATTTTAGAAACAAACCGATTCCAGAGATTATCAAATAAAATTTCGTCATTTTGGAAGGATATGTAAATAAGCATGTTTTGTTCTTTTTTGCGACATTTTGTGTGTACACACTTGTTCATGCAGGGTCCACATTTATACACATTGCCAACAAAAGATATAAATAAAGACTTATTACATACGACATTGACTGTATGTACACACCAGTGTAACTGGTTTGGGATTAGAACATGTATCTTGCGTGGCATGGACACAAGGTGTATGGCCCAGTGATCTTATGTGTGATTTATGTACTGTAAACCCTGACGACAGAAAGATACGCGCCTTACCTCGTTTTTTTTGTGTTGTTGTTTTGTTCGGTAATCGCGGTATACAGGTGTGTAGCGCCGTGTGAGCACAAGAAACTGTTTGATATGTTGTTCACCGCTCGAAGCAACAAGAGTGTGTGTGCATTCTTTGTTGAAGCACAACTTGAAAACTGACAATAGATGCACACAATAAGTGAAAATCGTGCCCACCAAGACTAACAAAAAAAAAACGATAGTCAGATTAAGTATTACATGATGATGGAACATGTTATGAGCTTTTCATGGTAGATGAACATGTTGAGTTGAGAAAGGGAGGCTATCGAATGGGCGCGATGATTTCGTATTGGCGTTTTGTGTTTCTCTCGGTTTGCCTCCCCAAAGCCAACTAAAAAATAATAATCAAAAGTTATTTTGCAACTACAAATGTACACACTCCGTGATCAGGCAATGCAAGTCACAGATGACCAAAATCCACTCCTCCTCACCTCCATATCACGAAATCTTTTAGCAGCATGTGTACACTTTTGCTTTCATGCCAAATGCTTTCATGCCAACTGCTCATGACGACACCAAGACCAAGGTGGGCAAATAAAATAAACAACCAAGACCCAGAAAGACATCTGACGTCTGACCCTCTCTCCTTCTTCCTTCTTGAGAAAGAAAACATAATGAAACACCAGCTTTTTCTCTTCCCCTATATGTGTGAGCTATAGCGGCCAGACGGCATTGCGTTTGTAAGGAGAGAAAAGCGAGCGAAACAGTGGGTTGGTGGTGTACAGTTGTCGTCATTTGAGTTCAGCTCTGGGCAGGCAGACAGAGATTTGCTTTTTTTTTAATATTTTTTTTTTTTCAAAGCAAAAAAAAGAGAGAGAGGAAAGTGGAGTGCTGAAGAAAGTATATAAACCTCCGAGTGTTTCGAATGTCATCTCTTTTTTTTTCTTTAGATATCAATTCAAGATCATTTGAGAATAGAATCTGAAAGATGTTGACTTGGGATTCGAACAAGGATTGTGAGTGGCAAGAGCCTTTTTATAGATGCTAACAGTATGAATTTTTTTTTTCTGATTTAGTGTACGAATTATGAAGAATATCAATCGAAAAATAACATGGACGAATCGATAAAAACGAAGACACGACAGTTAATCAACAAATCTTTGAATCAAACTACGCATTGCGATTTCGATAATAAAATAAACACTACATGCGAAATGTCATTATACGAATCACAACCACATTTCGACCAATTTATTCACTGCTTTGTCAACCGGCACATGCGGAGCCAGGGTGTTGCTGACTTTGTTTTTTCTTTAGCTATTTAAAGAGTCCTGTGAAAAGCTCATTGAGCGGTCAGGAACAGAAGATTGATTCATTACGTTATTTTATACACATTGACCATTACTCACACATTACTACTTTTTTTTTTTACCATTCTACTAATTTACTTATGATTTTGCGAATACTCTCGCCTATTAAGCCATAAATTGTCAAACTATCCTCCAAACGCACATCTACACATTATCAAACAATCACTGAAGCACTCTGGCCCACGCCTCGATACTCTCGGACACACGACGGCATTGCCCAACCATCACTCAAACATCCTCACAAGTTCCAGCTATATCGCCAACTCACGACTATTGTTTTTCTGACTTGCTCACTTTATTTCTCTTTAGGCGTTCGAAAACTTATTACTCCTCCGTTAACATACTCTCCTGGTAAGTGTACATTCTGATACACACTGATGCATTCCATATTGTCAAACGATTTATTCGGCTAATCATTTCGCTCCACTTTTGCTTGAAACTTGATACGTAACTTTTGTATTCAAATACATGTTTCCCCGTTTTATTCCTTGATTTATTCTGAGCATTTCTATAGCACCAAGAAAAGAAAGATTATTTAAAATTACAAACATCTCCGTTCTATCTTACTGTATGATTTACGTATAAACAGTCTAATTTCTCCATCGTACTGGACACCAATGCGAAGTGTAAATACACAGAAAAAAAAAAAAAAAACAAATAGCGTTGTTAGAATAGCTTTCATAATCTGCAAAAAAAGAGACTTGAGTTGTAATTAATACAATGCGTACAGATGCCTGGAATCGCATGTATAGCGTCGAGGCGCATTCAAATGATCAGGTGCATCATATTTGTGTGGTGTGTACACACATCTATGGGTGCGGAGGACACACAATGCGGCTGATCACTGGGATACGCCCTGGACACTGTATGTGATGTTGACTTGAATTGTCCCCACAATTCATTTTCAGAGCGTGGTTGTGCTACATGAAGTACATCTACACGCAACGTGAGGGATTCTCTACTCGAGTGTAGGTATTATTTGTCAGAGAACTTGAGTAGAAAAGCCCCGACGTTACATATCATGATCAAGACAGTTTGGAAAAAATCTTAGAAAATAGAAGAATACACAGGTGTAACTAGTATAACTTGTGTATGTTTGCACTTGGCTTCAATCCCTGCATCAGTCAAATCAAAAAAATGTACTTAAAACATGGCTCTAAAAATTTTTGTTCTTTCTCACATGACTCCGGTAGAACTGTGGTTTTTTCATGGTCTTGCTTGGTGGGAACTACTAAACCCTCAATTATGATTGTGAATCTGGATTTGAAGGCGAGTGCCAGTTTCAAACTGATATTACTGAACTTTCTGGATATTATGGCACAAGTTTATTGTGATATGATACATTTAATTTTTTTCTATAATTACGGAGTTTTGATAGAAGTATTGACTCTTGATTTTTCAAATTATTAGATGAATTACTTGTGTGCAATATTCCTTTCAGAAACAATGAAGAAAGTTATCATGTTCAAAAAGATCCACCAATTAGCGCGTACTTGTAAACATGAAAGTATTTATGAGTCTTTGTAAAGCAATATTTTGATTCACGATACTCAGATATGCTGTTGAACATAAAACGTGAAGCAGTCTTGGAAAAGTTATAGAAAGAAAACAAAGACTCTTTGAACTCATAGTTGAAGACTATGCCTAATCAAATCAATGATGATATCGAATTCAAGGAATAAAACTAAATAATGATGTGTACGATTCCAATTGAATCCCCTTGCATTCTCATAATTTGTATAGCCAACTTGATCCTGTTGTAAAAATCTTCTGTAAGTAAAGAGAAGGATGACCGAATCGACCCAATTAGGAAAATTACACAATTGAATTAGACTTGGCTGTGCATTCGTCAACCAAGATTCTCGATTCCCTTTCTATCTGTAAACATGTACTCATGTACGATTCCATCAAGGCACTCGTACATGATTCTAAGCGTCTTTTTCCGATTCCCACCACTCTTGTATTATTAGTATTGAATGTTGTCTACTGCGTTCAATTTCCAGCACCCTTTCCAATGCACATCAGCCACTGTGAGATGTACACAGACAGAGAGAGGGACTCTGAAACAAACTGATAAGCGTAGCTTCAGCCGTGCACGTGTTACATAATCCGTGATCCTCATTTGAAGCTCACAATTGAGCCAATCCCAAAGTTGTTGCCTACTTCTCCTTTTAATATGGGTGTTACACATGTACAATTTGCAAAAAGATTGTGTATATTACATTTTGTTTTTGGTTCAGACGCGTTTTTTATTATTATTATTTTTATTCAATCATTTATTTTGTCAACTGGAACGACGCCCAATAACCAGTAACTACAAGTTATGAGTGATGAGTGGTACGTACAGCAAAAATAAAAGTGAGACTAAAACACCAAAGAATGGCTGAAGAAAATACAAAAAAAAAAAAAAAAAACCAACTCGTGTACACAAGAAGAGAAGGAGGATGAACGGGAGATGTTTGAAGATGAACAGGGAACAGATACATGAATATCAAACTAAGAAAATCAAAAATACGAAAGGGCTTTGGTTTACAGTGCACGCATCGAGGACTCATTGCGGTTTGCTCTGCCCCTGGACTATGGCAGTTGTGGCTTTAATTTCAAGTACGACGTCGGAGATCTGTGCAAATTGCTGCTCGGCATAAACAAGACTGCAATGTACGCTTTGGTTTGGGTATATTTACAATAGGTTTTTTGGAAGGAGTCGCGATTCAGTTAGCAACTTATTCCTCGGAGGACGACAGGTACGTTTTGTATTGTGTACTGATATACAGTGCTGTTTTGAGCTGTGGGGATGGGTCATGAACGCCTTTTGAATGTGTGTTTCGAGAAATTATGATCTCAAAACAAATCAAATGCAGTTGAATCAGAGTAGATACTGGTATTTGAAAAAAAAAATGTCTGCATATACAAATCCCAAATCTGATCGGGTGTTTTCTTAAGAAACTTGACTTTTAAATTTGTTTGTAGACTGGTTGCCTGAAAACAACATGGACAAAGTATTTGCACAGTCCAGCAATGACTGGTCGGTTTTTGTGCCGTCGACCATCGGTATCAGGTCGACGGTTTTGTACAGTAGCAGTAGGATAAAGTCGGTAGTAGAAAGGATTAATGAAGATGATAATCTGTTTGTTACTCTTATGTCTTGGAGGTATACAGAGGCGCCACCCGCAATTGCATAACTGAACCTTATTAGGGCTTAAAGCCAGAAAACCCTCTACTTTCAACAGGCGATAATACTTAGAGATATATGTTTTTATAGATAAACTACATATCATTGAGCTCCTTCACCTCTTCTCTTTCCAGAAATATATTAGCGATTCTACAAAAACAAATATATACAAGTATTATTGCCTGTTGAAAGTAGAGGGTTTTCTGGCTTTAAGCCCTAATAAGGTTCAGTTATGCAATTGCGGGTGGCGCCTCTGTACACAATATACCTTTGAATGAAAAAAGAGGGCAATGCAGACCGCCAGGTTTGTCAACACAATACGACTAGGGCTATTCAGTGCCTTTTGACGCAGAGTAGGCTACACATAACGAGAAAGCATGGAAAGTCAGTCAATGTCAAAACGTGTATTGTTATCGTCAAACGTAATGTGCTAAACTTGGGGGTGGTCCTGATACTCGAGTATAAGTTGCCTGGGGCGTGCTTGTGAGGAGACAGACATCCGTCTCAAACTCGGGTTCTAACACTGTACGCATTGGAATAGTGTAAGATCCGTGAGTATCTGTTTTGCTAACAAGTAAAAACCCTTCTTTTCAGATTGTAACAGGTTTTTTGTGATTTGGTTTCGACGTAGACAAATTACAATGTTATGGACTATGTGACATGTCCCGAAATCGCCTTGTTCCAGAGTTGACCGGTTTTTAAAACAGGACTTGGACAGCTCTAATCCTTTTGGAATATCTTTGCTTGATTTGTTATATTTTTTCAAGGGATAGCAAGCTCAAAACCATAGTGTTGCATTATTCATCATTTGCAAGGCCTACTGGTCAAACTACCTTTGGGCGTATCTGCTTACATCTTAAATTTGTTGTTTATCAATATGAGGGCTACCAAGACAAAAGAGCATCTTTTAACAAAATTTCTTTTTTGAGAAAAACAACTTTTAAGTTATTTCTCCTAAAACTCAAGTTTCGAGAAAATTGCAAAAAACTGTTTTGCAAAACAAAGTAAAGCCCCTTACCCTAATATTAAAAAGTGGTGATTTGAGTAATGGAAAAGTTTAGTATGTAGAGACATTACGGCTAATAAAATCACATCTAGAGGAGCCAATAACCTGATTTTAGCATCATAAGATGCGCCTCAGTCTGGGCTTCAACATGCACTAAGAATTATGATATTGACATTTTGCAACTGTCGACAAAGATTGGCCTCTGGAGGCTGCTAAAAGGGTCGCAGAGAGAAACTGAGTAATGCATCTTAAAGAGCTTATTAAGACGATTGTTTTCCACTATATAACTCAATTTTTACGAAAAAGTCTAAACATGCTCTTTTGTCTTGAGAGCCCTCATATGTGTATAGGCTATTGAATTTGTTGGTATTGCTGTTGATCAAGTCACGATGTTCAGGTTCTAATTCAAAAAATGATTACATTTTGTATCTTCAAGAAAAAAGCTACAGAGCAATTCACAAACCTAAAATTAAGAGCAATGATAATAATGGTTTGTATATTTTCTGAGGTTATACACAATATGCCTTTAAACACCACATTGACTTTATATTAATCAAGCATAACAAGAAAAAATTGATTCTTTTGTTTGATCTCAAAGAAAGACAAAGCGTACCTTTCATCAGAGGACACTAGAGGTATTTCGGTGTTTTTTGCACCAAATTCTACATGATTGTGACCCTATATAGAAGGAATTATATGTGACAGAAAGCTGGTACTTAGATTCAACTTTTGATACACAGCAAAATCTTTGCAAGCTGCTATTGGTTTTCAAACTATTTTGAAAGTAGGTGCGGTGGGGTTCATCAGATTCTTGCACTTTATTGTATTTAGACTGCATTTCACAGTTCCCAATTGACCGCATGAACACGTTAGTTCCTTTTAGTGTTTTTGATAGCATATGAATATATATCAACACATTCAGGACCTGGTTGCGATTGGAACTGTATGCTAGCAATCCGTCTGATCTTCATTGAATCATGGTACTCAATTCTTCTTTTTATGCAATAAGACTACTGCCAATGAGGAACACTGTTTTTTCACCAAACCTATCTAGTCATTGAGAACAAAATGGCATCTATTTACTGAATTGCTTTCACGATTTCATTACATTTTGGCTGCCTTTGTGTAGGTTGCTAGCTCTGATAAGTCGTGTCATCAAAGTTATCAAATATTTTAGCTTTAATAAAAAGCTGGCCCAATTTTGAACCCGTATTCAATACACATTTGACCACTTTCCGAGTAGAATTCTTTAAGCATGGGTCTGTTTTCGCTGCAAACATGTTCCTGACTTTGTTTGTTCTCATATCTATTGTCGAGATATTTACTACATAATGCATAGCCTTACTGCAAACTGTTACAAAGGCTGCCTTAACGTAATGAAGTTCCAAACACAATTGAGACTTGAAATCAAATGTATATCATAAACTCAAAGCAGAACCAACAAATGTAACAAGTCCAAAAGAACAAAAAGGTAAAAGGGTAATAATAATGGTTACAAGATCGAGTAAAAGGTAGTTTTGGGCTTGGCTTTTTCAGAAACGAAAAATTCCAAGGCTGAGTTAAATGCCTATGGTCTAGGATTTTATGCCAGTTGAGACCTCATTTGTTCTGGAAAATTTGACTGAGATTTAACAACACATTCGAATATATGAAATAATAAAAGTGAATATATGCAAAAGTATAAGGGTGACCTGAATCTAGAATTCTGAAAAATCGGACGCTTGCAGATGTAATTTTTGTAGGAAAAGAATTTAGAATATGTGAATTTTCGGCAAGGATCTCGGACTCTATGTAAACTTTGTGCACTCGAAAAAAAATCTGTGGAGAAACCAAAATTAAAAATATTTCCACAGAGACAAACTCTTGTCTGCAGCTTGAATAGTCAGCTCCTCTCAAATAACAGTTCAACCCTGTACATTGTTTCGGTATCTCGCAATTGCATTTTTGTCACTGAAATCAACTTTCTCTCAACTTGTATGCATTTCGGTAGCAGAAAAATATTGGTGCTTGGAAACCTTATTGACAATTTATGCCCAATCCTGAAAAAAAATCTAATTAAACACCACCAACACCACAATGTTTGCATCAAAAGGCCTGAAAGCATCACGATTCCCTCTGCTCATCAGCAAACGGTTCAATTCCTGGACTGCTGTCGAGTCAGGCAAAAAGGGAACACTGGATTACAAAGTCTACATTCAAAATGAATCGGGCTCAGCGGTGTCTACGGTGCACGATATCCCGCTGCAATCTTCATCAGACAATGTCTTCAACATGGTCGTCGAGGTCCCCAGATGGTCAAACGCCAAACTGGAAATGTCCGCTGACCATCCATTCAACCCTATTGTTCAAGACAGTAAAAAGGGCAAGGTGAGATACGTGCAAAACTTCTTTCCCTACAAAGGATACATTCACAACTACGGCGCCTTCCCACAAACCTGGGAGGATCCCAATCACATCGATCCTGACACCGGATTCAACGGCGATGGCGATCCCTTAGACGTTTGCGAAATTGGCTCTGCTATAGGGTACCCTGGGCAAGTCAAGCAGGTCAAGATCCTTGGCTGCCTGGCGCTGATTGACGAAGGCGAAACCGACTGGAAGATTTTGGCCATTGACGTTGCCGACCCGCTTGCGCCGCTGGTCAACGATATCCAAGACGTTGAATCCCATTTCCCAGGGCTGATCAAGGGCACGCATCACTGGTTTGAACAGTACAAAATTCCAGACGGCAAACCCAAAAACCAATTTGCTTTCGATGGCCGCCCCAAACCCGCGGCTTTCGCTCTTAAAATCGTTCAGGAATGTAACGACGCGTGGCGCACTCTGATTCACGGCCAGGATAACCCCCGCGCAAACTATGATCTATCAAACATCTCCTTCAAAGACTCAAAAGGGTTCAGCCCTGAGCTGGCAAAGAAGGTTATTCCAGAAGGTTCTACCGCCATCACCAGAAACAAGTCTGCTTTGGATAAATGGCATTTTATCAACAACAATCAGTAATCACTTGTATTTCAAATCTGTAAATTGTGTATATAAATCGAATCTAGTCCGTGTACCTTGTGAATTTTGTTAGTGCTTGTTTGTTCTTCCCATTTTTTTTCTTTCTGTTTCCTTCTTTTCAAACGTGTCAACGAAAACCCTCTTCCTCCCCATATATTTTTCCATTCTTCAAAAAAAATGACGAATTGGAAACGTATGCTGCTTTTGGCGTCGAGTGCGCTTGTCGCATCGGCCGCAGAAGTTCCAAAAGATATTAATGTCAACGTCGTCGCTGACGGTCTCCCGATTCCTTTCCGAATTGAACTCTTGTATGTTTCTTTTCTCTCTCCTTTCCCTCCGGCATTCTGTCTAACTTTGATATAGAGAAGCACTGGCTGCTGAAAACTCATCGATATACTATCCGCTACTGTCTCAATTGACGACTCAAAACTTGAATGACCGAGAACTCCACGAATTTGCCATCAAGTTTGCGATTGACAATAACTACATTACATCAGAACAAGTTCCATTTGTTGATCTGTCTCTCGGTATTCATCGACACTCAGCTCTGGTCCATGCGCACCACCAATTCTACAATACCGCTACGTTATCAAAGAGACCCGAATCGGACTGCCCTACTTGGCTAGAGTACAGCGGTAAATCTACATGCGACTCCGGCTCTGTGTTTGCTTTGGAAACCAAGAAACGCAGTGATGCTGATCAAGTCCTGCCAATTGACCGAGTGTTGGGTGACAACGATGACGCCCCGCTTGCCATTCTGTACTCGGACATTGAAGATGAATCATTCCAGAGATTTCATCCTCATCTTGAGTCTTCTGCCAGAGCCGGCAAAATCAGATACACTGTTCGTTACAAGCCATCTGCGTCGGCTACAGGGCATCAACAACTGACTGGTTATGGTGCAGAGTTGTACGTCAAGCGTACTGATTATCTGGTGATTGATGACCGTGATACACCTGAAACGGACGAAGACACCAAACAAGTGGTGTTGAAGCCCGAGGCAGAAGGAGGTACTATTAGCAAGGCCAACATGAGGGCTCTTGGATTCAAGGCTGCCAATTTCATCATTTCTCACGAAAACCAATTCGAAGCTTTAGTCAATGCAACACTTGACTTTCCCAAGTACTCTTTTGCTTTGTCCAAGGGACCGGTAGACAAGGACTTGAACCGCGAGTTGATGGACTGTAGAATCAAACCTGGCACCAACGCCATCTATGTGAACGGTGCCCCTGTCGACGGACTCAAAGACGATATTTTTTCAATTGCAAAGGTCATTGACCGTGAGCGTCAGTTCATGCTCAAGTTCAATAAACTAGACATCGACTCTAGCGACGCTTTGAACATCATCACTAGCGGTGACATGAGATCTTCTGATTCTTCACAAGCTGTGGAACGATACGATTACCGCACTGAGTCTCTGATCTGGTTGAACAACATTGCAGGCGATAGAAAACAATGGTCTTCTGATGTTCAAAACTTTCTCAAGATGCAACCCGGCCAACTCATGGCTGAAGTCGCGCATAATGCGCAAACCGTTGTGATTGTCATGGATTTTTCACAGGCCCAACATACTGCCAAGCTTTATGAGCTGGCTAGACTTCTTCACCAGTCCTCTTCGATTCAGGTTGGTGTCATTCCTTTGATCACCGGGCCTGTGAGCGAGCAAATCGCCCGTGAGGCTTTGACCATTGGTACTCAACTGGGCGGTAGGGGTGCGCTTACGTTTCTCAGCAATATGCTTCAGTCTGGCGACAGCGAGTCTGCGTTCAGAAGTATGGGAGGTGATGAGGAAGACTTGACTTCTGACCTTGTGAATGGTATGATCAACGATGCCAAGGCGTTTGTTGATCGGTTCGATCTGGTCAAGACTTCGCCCACACTGTTTGTCAACGGTGTCATTGTTCCAACTAACTCGCAAAGAATGATGTACGATGTGATTGAGATTGTTAGATCAGATACTACTGTCATTCAAGATTTGATTAGAGATGGAAAAATCAAGGATAAGGTTGAAATTAAGGATGCTATTTTGGAAAATGCTGAAAAAGAGAGAAACTCGCTCATTAACCCTGGCGATGCCAGCCTGATGAACTACATTGATTTGAGTGATGTTTCCAAGCTCAAGAGTTTTGATTTCTTCTCGGAGAGTAGCTCAGATGAGACTGTATTTAGTCTTTGGATTGTTGGAAGTGTTACTGATGACCAATTTGTTGGCCAAGTCAAGCAAGCCTTGCAGTACATTCAAGGTACTGAGGATAAAGTCAAATTGAAGATTGTCCCATTGGTATCTGGTTACGAATCTAAAGCTAAAAAAGTTCTGGGAGCTTTGCAAGCAACAACAGTTGCTTCTGCTATTAGCGCGCTGGACTCGCTTTCCGAATCTTCTGATGTCGCGGTGATTTCGGGTAACAAACTTCCTTCTGGCTGGGAGGAAGGAGTGCATATTATCTCTGGATCTGGACGAGTTGTCAGCTTGCCCAAAAACAAGCAATTGACTGTTGGCAATTTAAAGAATCTCAAACAAGTTGAAATTTCACAATCAATTAAACCGGTTTTGGATTACGCTGTCGTTAATGAAATTGAGCTGCCTAAACAGTCCGAGGGATTTGATCAATTTGACGCACAGGAAGCGTTTGTTTCCCTGGTAAACCATGCGAGATCCAACTATGAAGAATCCAACTCGTTTTTCACGGGTCGGGCTGCTGGGCGTGTAGACGTTGATACTTTGGATGTTGAAAAGGCAGTAATTGAACTGAACGACGAGGAAGAAGAAGCGCTTGTTCATTTGACTATCATCTTGAACCCTATCAGTGAAAAGGGACAAGTCTACACAGCTTTGGCAAAGGCTTTACTACCCATGAAGCAAGTCAAAATTAGAATCATTTTGAGTCCTGTTACAATGCAAGACTCTTTGGAATTGAAGAGATTCTACAGAGCCAATATTCCTAGTGCGCCGTTGTTTGATCTCAACACTGGTACTCGTTCTTCAGATGTTCTCAGATTCAAAGACATGCCTCAGTCTACATTGCTCAACTTGGACCTCAATGTCGTTTCTGCATGGATTACTCTTCCTGAATCTAGTATTCACGATTTGGAAAACATTGTTTTGGACAAGATCTCAGAGCCTCATTTGGAAGCCGAGTATATGTTGAAGCATTTACTGTTGGAGGGTCACTCTGTGGATCTCACCAGAAACGAAGCGCCACGAGGAATGGCCTTGGAATTAGGTACTGTGTCTACACCTGTGGTTACGGATACCAGTGTGATGGCCAACCTGGGATACATGCAATTGCAAGCCAACCCTGGATTGTGGGTTTTAAACATTAAAGAGGGTTCTTCTTCCAGTATTTTTGATGTTAAAAGCTTGGGCACTAGTCCGGTTTTGGGCCACAACAACTATGTTTTCATCACCGAACTGACTGGACTCACGTTGTATCCCAAATTTGTTCGCAAATCCGGAATGGAAAATGCCAATGTTCTTGATAGCAATGTTTCAACTGGGTTTGTCAAGAGAGTAATGGACTTTATTGGATTTGGATCAAAGAGCGTCGCTCAAACCAAGAAGAACGCCGATATCAACATTTTCACCGTGGCTAGTGGACATTTGTACGAGAGATTCATGAGTATCATGACAATCAGTGTGATGAAACACACCGATCACACCGTCAAGTTTTGGTTGATTGAAAACTTTTTGTCGCCGTCTTTCAAGCAGTTTCTTCCTCACTTGGCTGCCAAGTACGGGTTTGAATATGAGTTGGTGAGCTACAAATGGCCACACTGGTTGCGCGGACAAGCCGAGAAGCAGCGCACAATTTGGGGATTCAAGATTCTGTTTCTGGATGTTTTGTTCCCGCAATCATTGGACAAAGTTATTTTTGTGGATGCTGATCAGATTGTTCGTACGGATATGATGGAGCTTAACGAAGTTGATTTGCAAGGTGCTCCCTATGGATTCACACCCATGTGTGACTCGCGTGAAGAGATTGAAGGATTCCGGTTTTGGAAACAAGGGTACTGGAAGAACTACTTGGGGCCATTGAAGTACCACATTAGTGCTTTGTATGTTGTTGATTTGAAGCAGTTCCGTAAGTTGGCCGCGGGCGACCAGCTGCGACAACACTACCAAATGCTTTCCGCTGACCCCGGGTCGCTGTCCAACTTGGACCAGGATCTGCCCAATCATTTGCAAAAGCAGCTGCCTATTCACTCGTTGCCTCAAGACTGGCTGTGGTGCGAGACCTGGTGTTCAGATGAGAGTTTGAGTACTGCTCGCACCATTGATTTGTGCAACAACCCTATGACCAAGGAGCCCAAGTTGGACCGTGCCAGGAGACAAGTGCCCGAGTGGACCGAGTACGATGATCTGGTGTCTGATCTTCGGAACCAGTTCGAGGCGGTGCAGAAGTCGAACCTGAGCGAAAAGCCCGAAGCATATAAAGTGGAGGACAGGTACAGCGAGGAGTTCAACGAAAAGGATGAGGATATTTACGCAGATGTGCCCGACTTGATTCCAGATGAGGGATCGGATAGTGAGGAGGAGGATGATCCTTATGATGAGTTGTAGTTGTTTTTGTATGTGTTTTATAGTGATCAAATGATAGAAATTTACAAATGAGTATTTTGTTATCAGTCAGAACAAAAAAAAAAAAAAAGAAAAAAAAATCTAGAGGTTAGATTGTATTGTAGACAGAGAGGCTTTACAAATGGAAATGAAATTGCAAAGTCACAAAGATGATGGTGTTCGAACTAGGCACATTGTCAACTAAAGATTTGAGAAACAGTAATGAAAAAGATGGAATGCCATGCAGTACAGTATGTTGAGGTCAAGACTGGCGTAAATGTCTTCAAGCTGCCACACAATAAGGACACAATGTTGTTGTAATTCAGCTGAAAAACAAGCTATGCGTACTCTATTTATAGGCATTGGTTTATCTTGCAACAGCGCTGTGTGATTATCGACAAGAAAAACGTGTATTGAGCAAAAAGATATGACAACCGAGGGATTCGAACCCTCGCCTCCGAAGAGATAGGAACCTTAATCCTACGCCTTAGACCAACTCGGCCAGATTGCCTTTTGATGCTTTGTGGAATGAGCTAGAAGCATATATAGTCACTTACGCAAAAAGGGTATAGCTATTTTTACCGCGGTATCGCTTTTTTTGTTATGCATAATAGAGATTCCGAAAAATTAATGTAATGATGTGTACCTACACTTCATACACATCGGCCCTTACCAATCCCCGATCTTTTTTCCCCCTTTTGTTTACATCCCACGCGTGTATACACAAATGCGAATACAGAATAAAGAGTTACAGAAAGCAGAAATAGAATTAAGCATGGAAATAAACGAGTGCCCATCAGATCATGTTTTTTTCATTTTTCCAAGTATTTGTTGATTTCTAATACAGTGAATGTGTACATGTACATCTGGAGATGATGGTTTTGGGAAATATATCGCCGGTGGCGGATGGATATGTGGGGTTGTACACTGTATCTTAAAACAAAAATTGTTGAAATGCGAAAGATTATAATATATCATCATATTTTTGTTTTTTTTTCAAAAAGGAAAACCAAGATGTAATTTATGCTGAAACTGTTTGTTGTTTCCCAATGAATTTGTGTCTCACGTATACATACAGCTATGTGTTTCTCATCTCCAGGACCAGCTTTCAATTCATGCGTATTTTCTTTTTTTTTTTCTCTGTCTTTTTCTTTTCTGATTTCTAGAAAGGCCTGATTGGGATGACTGGAAGAGGGGAGGCTTTTTTGTATTTACATTTGGAACTGCTTTTTGGTCGCTTTTGGTCTAGTTTGTGCACGCTTATTGGGGATTGGAGACACAGGTTTACGGATTTTACACATGTACAGAGGCTTATGAAAGTGGTCACCAAGCCCGTAAATACACGCTTTTGAGAAAATACGTAGACGGGAATGGGGGAAAAGAGACAAATGGCTGATGAAAAAATAAGGGGAGAAACAGGCGGATGGCTACAGTGAGTTGGAGACAACTCTAGCACTGTATGTGAAATGAAGGCACGCTTAGAAGCCAAGGCTGTACACAGGTGTGCAGTTACTCACCCGATGGTGATGGTGGTTGGGCCAATATGTAGACTCTTAAACCCCTCTTTCTCTAAGCAGTGAGTCTTGTTTGGGCAGGTGGGTGAAACTTGGCTTTTTTATTTTCTCAACGTGTTTGATAAAATAAATCCACACAAGAAAAGATAACAACGCCTCAAATTGTTCCGAAGCGCATCAATGTTATTGGGAAAAACCCCCACAGAGATAAGCATCAAAATTTGAAAATCTAGCATTTCGACAAGCAAAGAAGAAAAAATTTTCCCAGCGGGGATGTATATTGTGAAATAGCGCGATAATGAGAAGATTTCATATGTACATAAGATATACAAGTACTCGTGTAGCGATGTGTGTTTTCAACGTTTTCAGTAAAGAAAACGCGGGTTTTCGTTGAAATGCCCGCTGTGTACACATTTGCACTTTTTGTGTCAACGTAATCAAGTACATAGCGGCTATTAAGTCGTTTTTGTGCATTTCAGCATAAATTAAGTGAATTATTGCGGATTTTTAAACATTTGCACAAAAAAAAAACACAAACCTTCCAGTTTTGCATTTTGAAAACCCTTTGGTATGTACATACACTCTCCATCTCTTTCTACACAACATCGTCTCCCTGCATTGTTGCTAAACTATATCACAGTTGCTTCTTGTGCAAAGTGACTTTATTTTCATCAATGAATTTTTGTCGTTGGTTACTTTCTGCGTAGGCTTATGGCTATGACGTTCGCTGAGTGCACAAAAACAAAAACCAGCGCTTAATTTCTTTTTTCTGTTTGATTTGTACTCCAGAAGACCATGGTGAAAAGAGGGAAAACAAGAATGCATTATATATACATTAAAGCAGTAGAAAAAAAATTTATATATATCGGTCAATCTCCTCCACTTGTATACCTTTTCTTTCATACTCTCCATATCTGTATATCTCTTGATTTCTACTCCCAAGAACCCACTACCAGCAAAACATCTTTTTTTTCACTACCTCACATAACCCACAAACTAGTAATCTCATGTTCACTGGCGTATCCGCAGTTTCCTCGCACGAGGACCTTGAAAAACAACAAATTGGACGCATGGACAGCGGCTCTCAGGACCAAGGCCCGCGCATAGCACGGATCAAGACCTCTGGCGAGAACAGCGAGTACATCCACATTGGCAACACCAAGTTCCACCGATACGAGCTCATGGAGGCCTTTGGCGGTGACTTTAACCCGGGTCTGCACGCCGCGCCGTCGCGCAAGTTCGCCAACCCGTCGCCGCTGGGGCTGTGCGCGTTCGCACTCACTACGTTTGTGCTGAGTCTTGTTAATGTCCGTGCCCGCGGCGTGTCGAGCGCGGCAGGCGTGATTGGCCTGGCATACTTCTACGGCGGGTTCATCCAGCTGCTGGCCGGTATGTGGGAAATCGTTGTTGAAAACAACTTTGGTGCAACAGCACTCTCAAGCTACGGCGGGTTCTGGCTGTCCTGGGCAGTGCTCAACACCAAAGCCTTTGGCATTGGCCAGGCCTACACAAAAGACGAGCTCACCGATGTCGTCGGGTACTTTTTACTTGGCTGGTTTATTTTCACCACCATCATGCTGCTCTTGACGCTGCGGTCCACTGTGGCCTTTTTCGGCCTGTTTTTCTTCCTCGACTTGACGTTTTTGTTTCTTATTGTGGAGCATTTGGGCAGATCGCCGGTGTGCGGCAAAGTAGCTGGCTACTTGGGACTCATTACTTCGCTGTTTGCCTGGTACAACGCCTTTGCTGGTTTGGCCACAAAGGAGAACTCGTACTTTATCATCAAGCCTCTCTTCATGCCTGGAGCTGTTCATCTCAAGAGCAAATAGTCTTATTCTTTAGATTGTTTTTTTTTTCATAGCCGCATTGTTTTTTAGTCTTGTTTTCTGTAATCATAAAATAGAATTGAATTTTTTTCCCAGTTGACCAATGGTGTATCGAAAACGTGTGTTGCAGCGATAAATTTGGGAGCGGTTGGATTTCGATAGTATCGTTAGGCAGCCATCATGATGTCCGGTTACGTCTCAACATTAATCAAAGCATTCAACAAGAGAAGGATTCAAATCTCTAAAACAAATCTAAATGAAACAAAACGGTTCTTTGATTCAGCTTTTATATACAAGTGCGATTATAATGAAACACAACAGCGACCATGACACGATTTTTGTACACAAGGACTGAACAGATGCCGTTTTGCCGCAGTTCCGGACTGGAAACAAAAACAAGCAACAAATTGGCGCGGATGTGTCTGTTCCATTTCTCACTTTTTTTTTTTTTACCCACATTCACACATTCTTTATCGGCGCTTTTCGCTTTAAATAAATATTTGCCTTGAAAAAAATAAAAAAAACCGACGCGCGGTGAGTGAGAAATGTTTCATTTGGTGTATGAATGAAGACCTGGAAACATGTCTTGGCCTGATCAACGAGGTTTTTGTCTTGGATACTCAAAGTGCGAGACTCGCGAAAGAGAGAGAGGAAAATGTGTAAATTTTTCTGGTGTCAGATGCGTGAATCATGATGCGGCTGACTGGCGTGTCTTTTTTTTTCTTTCCCAACCCGGAAAAAAAAATAATTTGGGTTTCAACAAAAACAAGCCCGGAACAATTTCTGAGAATCCTGTGAACATGTGTACACATGCCACTTTGTTCATTTTCTTCTTTGCAACATCTGATAATGACTACGATGTACTCATAACAAATGAGAGAGACAGGGCGAGTCAGTGGAATGAAGCAAATCGTGATACAGAGGCTCAGAGTTCGGTTTGACAAAGGTGCGGTGGTAGGATATTTGAGAAAATGATTACCAAAAGTTTTCGGAAAAACTCGTATCATGGTCGGGCGCCCCCGGTAAATCCTATTCTCACGAGGTATTAAAAAACCAACATCACTCTGAAAAAGAATGCATAATAAAGATAACAAATGTTTGTGTACGGGGGGTTGTGCGCACTCGTTTTCTACAGGCTCTGGTTGGGATAGGACTTGAGATTAGGAATGTCTTTTCTAGGGCATTGAACAAAAGAGACACAGAAAACGTGCGAAACAATGGTCTTTGGGTTATAATTTATGAGACTAAAATAGCTTTTTGGAGTTATTTTCGTTGGCTGCGGTAGATGTACATACAATGAACTTTCATTGCCTGCTATTGGAACTAGTCTGTACAAATCCAGCGTGGTATTTGAGTATTGTATGGTCCCGACAGCTCCTCACGAGCAGAGAGTAAAATTTTACTGTTTGTAGTGTAAGTTAGTGACTCAAACCTGCTTATATCGTGGCGCATTTCAAACATCATCAAACCCCGAAATCATAAGCGTGGTAAGAATTCAGGAGAGCCATCCATAATGTTTTTACAGCTTTACAAATGGGATTGAGATTGTGTATTCCAGCCCTCCCGTTTTTGTAGCACCTCTTACTTGTATCCAGTCAAAATCAGATCCAAGCCATTGACTGTGTGGTTCCGTATGAATCAGTCATGGTTTTAGATGATACCTTGGGTAGATTCAATAACTTCTTTGGTGTGCATCTTGTTCTTGTAAAGCGCCTTTCCTCTTTGTGTGTGTGATTTGTGTACAACTTCTATTGCCTAAACCGTGTGGCTTTCTGGATCCAGCATCTGCCTTATCAAGCTTCTCTACACAACAAGAGCCGATAATCTATCGTGAAAGCTGACAAGCTGTTGACCTTGAAAAAAACAGTTGGAAAAGTGCAGTCATCGGTATGGCGAGTAAACGTCGAAGAACGGCGATCACATCATCATTGGTAAACTGCAAAGCCCAATACCAGTTAGTTTGTATATCAAGGTATATTCTATTCACAACATTTGGCTACATTCATGCTATTATGAAACCATGATATTCATACTGGTTTTCGCTGGATCTCAACTCCCCCAGCATCTTCCCCACACTAGCCCCCAGCTACACTTTCAGGCTCTGTTTCGAGGCAAGGGCACCATTTCACATGGAACAATCACCCACTTCTCTCGCAAGTAACTTGCTAGTCTGTGACATCCGCCAAAAACCCAGCACTTGTTTCTTCCCGCTATCCAGATACACAACTATCACGTCGAGGACTGGCAGCCTTGGCTCGTGGTTCTTGATCTTGGCGGTTGTGTAAAACTGTTTGGAAAAAGGTCAGAACTAGACTTAGACGGCTAGTCGTGCGGCGTCCAACATCGGCGAGGTTGACCGTGTGCAATCTATGCTAGCGGAACTTAAGTAACGGTTTCGATTTGGGAAGTGTGAATCGATATCTTTTGGGTGGTTGTGTAAGGGCTGATGTATTGATATCAAAAAATGCAAACAATGCTGGGCTGTGTTGCAAGTGTCTATACAATATCCAAGTGATAACAGCAAAAACGAATGACTCCTACAAGAATATATCTATTGATGCTTTTATGATGTACGAGTCTATGCGAATCATTTCCACGACCGATTTTCAATGATGGAGAAAGAAACGCAACGGATAAAAGTGTTACAAATATACCGGCTTGTTCCTTACAGAAGAATTGGGTGCGCGGCTGAACAATCTAACCCGAGTGGTCGGGGGTCCAGAAACAGTTTCAAATAGGTTTAGGATTCGTCACAAACGGGATTTGGATCAAGTGATTGTGTGTGTACAAGTATATAAAGGATGTGAAGTTGTTGTCCTGGATGAAGAATTGGATAGCACAAAAAAGTCAATTGGTAAACAATAAGAACAAGAAATAGATTTTCAAAACTAAGCACAAGTTATGTTGTCTGGACACCCATTTTTTACGGCAGAATGGTGTTGTTGGCTGTATAAACAGACATCATAGAGTGTTTCGCATTTCTAGACGACCTAGTCTTGATTAGAAAGAAAAAGGTAACTAAAAGTAACAAGTGTGCAAAGGCTGCATGCTATTTTGAAACAAAACATCTTTGTTTTAGGTACAAGAAAAGTGTATTATTTTCTGTAGAGACGTCCCCGGACGGAATGGTTTTCAAATTTGGCCCCCAACAACCTTACTAGTTAGAAGTTAGCAATGATAATTCTATTGACAGGCTCGTTATCAAATGTACTTGATTAATATAATCGCCAAGCGAAAATTTCAAAATCACAAAACCATATTTGTAAGGTGAAAAGCTAGTACCAGAAAGAGAACAGCTATTTCTGGTTAAATTTAAAACCGTAAGATCTACTGCTATTCGCCAAACTTTTACTTTTCCTGAAAAGATACACTGAATACGATGGATCTGTGAATTTATTTATGCCTTCTGTACGGTGTTGAAAATTCAAAATGATGCCAAGAATTAATTTTTTTTGCACCCAGACTGTAGCATGATTTTCTGCAGTTTTTGAATTCTTGCAGTGTACTCTTCCCAAGTTGAAGGCAATTCAGGCTTTCAGCATTTGAAAATCCTCACGGAAAAACAGCTCAGTTACACTTTGTTTTCATCTTACGCATGAATCTTAAAAGCATTTTTTTTTAATTTGAATATGTTAATATGCTGAATATTGTTTTTGAACTTTCCGGGTCTTGGCTTGGTGCCTAGCCCATTGAACTTTCAAAACCATTGCTGTTTTTAACCTTTCTGATGGTTATATTCAACAAACTCTGATTTTATGATGCATTTATTCGCAATCTATTGCATGCTATAACCAAGCTGTAGACAGGTCGGATATTACAAAAATTCCCTGGATAGTTGCCAATCTCGTAATAATCATAATACTACATAAATACGTAGATCAGGCCTTGACATAGTACCACGCATGAAGTTCCTATATGCGAGCTAAATCTGAAGTTAATTCAAGTCTAGCCTTGAGAAGCCTTCGTGATATAGTAAAGCAGTGTTCTATTTTCAGTGGTTTTATACGCCCTTATCTAATCTATACTAAGATCTATAATAGTGCTTTGCTATTGCCTTTCAGTATCAAAATCTTTGGCGAATTTGAATATGACCAAGTGAATCACAATCACGGCTGCATTTTCAAAACAGGATTTGACAAAATATGGCACGATTTAGGCGCAGCTTTAAAGGTTTCATATAGCTTCTGTTCATATCAAAATGAATCCCTCAAACTATCTATTGTATCAAAACCATCATGTTCCAACAATTTACAGTAAACCGAAAACTAAATAACTCTGATAAAATCTTTTAGATATGCAAAAATATAAATGCCAAAAACTATTTAAAAATCTTCAATAGTAATACTACTGCTCTCACACATCGACCGGAAAACTCCGTTCTCCATATTAAACAGATTCAATGGCGTGTCAAACTCAACTACTTGACCAGCATCCAGCACCAGAATCTTGTCATAGTTGATTATAGTTCTCAACCGATGCGCGATACACAAAATAGTGCAATCAGCAAACTCTTCGGAAATGGTGGATTGGATTTTCTTGTCAGTGTGGAAATCGACACTTGACGTGGCCTCGTCCAGAATCAGAATCTTGCTGTCTCGGACAAGCGCACGAGCAAGTGCAAGTAGTTGGCGCTCGCCTAATGAGAAATTGGTTCCGTCATCGTTGACAGGTTCATCCAAATGAAATTTGACTCGGTTGCTTTGACCGTTAGTTTTGATTTGGTCATATTCATTAGACTCAAGCAACCACGATCTACGCAAAGCATTCCACAGCTGTTCATCTGACGCTTTGCCAAACGGATCCAAATTGCTGCGCACCGTACCTTGAAACAATACCGGATCTTGCGGAATGATCGACAGCTTAGATCTCAGATCATGCAGACCAATTTTTGAGATATCAACACCGTCAATCTCAATGCTACCAGACTGCAACTCAGTGATACGGTACAGTGCATTCATAATGGTACTTTTGCCTGCACCAGTACGGCCACAGATACCAACCTTCTCCCCACGTTGGACTTGTACATTCATATCTTTCAACACAGGTGGCAGATTAGGATTATACGATAGGAAAACATGGTTGAAGTTGATGGTGCCGTGTTCAGGCCAAGAAGATGCAGGTGCAGTCTCTGGAATTCTGAAAGGTGCTTCATTTTCGATCTTTTCAGTGTACTCATTGATACGTTCCACCGTGTTCATGTTGTTTTCGACGGTAGCCATTTCGCGCACAATCATACTCATCATGGCCACAATCTGCATCATGGAAGACACTACCAAACCAACTGAAGAAGGACTAATATGGTATCCATGCGTCACACACAAAACAGTCACAACCATCAGCAAACAAGTGCCAACCAAATCTAGTCTCACACTTAACCATCTTTGGTTTGCCAATGTCAAAAAGTATGACGAGTTCATTCGGTTGATGTATTTTTCGTTAAGTTCAATAAACCTCTGCTGCTCATTGTATGCAATAATAGTGTCTGAGCCACTGAGAGTCTCTGAAAAATGGCTGAAAACCTTGGACCTACCCAAAGCCTCAAGACGCTTGATCTCGCGTGCCGATGCTCGATAATAAGAAGCAGCACCAATAAACACAATAAACAACCCTACCAAAGCAAAAGCAAACCAGGGCAAATAAATAATGACCAAAATAAAAACACCAATCACACTAGTACTTGACGACAAAAACGTTCTGAGTTGATCGCTGAACTCGTTGTCAAGAATTTCGGTATCGTGCGTGAAACGATTCAAAATTCGACCGAGCGGAGAAGCGTCAAAGAAATGCATAGGAGCGTGCAAAACACGTTCCATTGCTTTTTCGTGGAGTTTGAGACTGGTTCGGTTGACGACAATTGTGAGTGTAAAGTAAAACAGAAACAAGAGAATAGAAGCCATGATAGCAAGCATCACGAAAATGCCAATATAGAATATTTCAGGGCGGCCATGGAACTTGAAACTAGTCCAGAACGAAAGCCAAACATTGGTGAAGATGGTAGTGAATGTAGCAAGAATGACGAGAGCAGCAAAAAGCGGAATGAAAGCATACTTCAAAAACCCAGTTCCATGATTGATAAAAGTCATATAAACTCTTAAATTAATTCGATCTTCCTCTTTACTTTCTTCAGCAATGAGAGCCACAGCAGTTTTGTCATTACATTCCTCGGCAGATTTCTCAGATCTTTCAATTCTTTCATCTCTAGCCAAGTCAAATTCGTCAACCCTTTCCTCTTCCGCTTCTGCACTATGATCATTAAACTTCATCAGATCGTCAAACGCAGGCACTGTGCGACGCAACTCATCAGCTGTACCAACCGTCACCGACCCTGAAACATCCAAAAACACTACACGGTCTGCGGCCTCAATCATCGACAACTGATGCGTTGCCAAAATACGCGTCTTATCTTTCAGTAGCGTCAAAAAACACTCTTCCATAATGTATTTGCCCACATGCGCATCCACCGCACTCAGAATATCGTCAAGCAGCACCACATCCGCGTCACGGTACACCGCACGCGCCAGACTGATCCGTGACTTCTGACCACCAGATAACGTAATGCCGCGCTCACCAACCTCGGTCTGATCGCCACCAGGCAAGATCTCAAAGTCACGCGTCAGCGAGCAAGCATTAACCACCTCGTTGTACCACTGGCGATCAAAATCACGGCCAAACGAGATGTTGTCGCGCACAGTGGCGTTTTGGATCCATGGCTGACCACAGTATGAAATCTGGCCGCTGACCTGGACAGAGCCGGAGGTTTTGATCATACTGCCAGCAATAGCAGATAGTAAACTGGACTTGCCAGAACCGATTGTACCGGTGATGATGATAAACTCGCCACGCTTGATGCTAAGATCGATATTGTGGAAACCGTTGAACTTCCCGTTTAAAGTTTTACCATCTTGTGACATCACATCCGCATTAAAGACAATGGGCTCGATAATTGGAAGCGATGCGGCGCTAGCAGTCTGAACAGCCGTTTCCTTAGAGTATTGAAGCTCTAATTTTTCATCAATATCAGACTGCTTTGTTTCGATTTCAAGCAAGCTATTCAAGTCGGACTCCTCTTCAGTTTCCCAAATAAATGATCCATTTTTGATAACGATAGAGTCTTGACCTAACTGATCAGCGTCTGTGAGCTCAACGTAATTTTCAGTTTCCGAAGCAGATAAAAATCCTTCAATGCGGCCAAGCGCATAATAAGCGTCCGACGTTGAAAGGTACGCGAGCGGCAAAACCATAAGAGGAGACTTTAAAATACCAAACACCGAAAGCGAAGAGAAAACAGTTGCAGGGTTCATGCTACCACCTGTAGCAGATAGCACACTAAACGAAACGAGAACAGCTAACGTTGGGATACTGGAGAAAACAGAATTTAAAATATTTCTCAAAGTAAGATACTTTGCAATTATTTTCATTTCTTTGTTTCGGATTTTGGCTACACGCTCGTAGTATGCATCCTCCCATGAGTAAAACTTGATGACTTTCATAGATTGTAAGATTTCTCGCATCAGCGAAACACGGCTGCTGGTGATTTTGGACACTCCTATACGGCAGGCGGTAAGCAGACGACCAACTAGCACAACCATGAAGAATCCACATATACAAAGCGCAAACCCCGCAAGACCAGGCGCACCGATATTCATCACAACCAATACAATAGCGATTGCAAACGAGATTGGAAATCCCCACGAGAAGTGAAACCAACATAGAGCAAAGTCTATTCTGTGACAGTCTGAGCTTAGCATATGGGTGATTGCGCCATTGGTGTATGTCAGTCTTGATTTTGAGCTAAGTCGTAGAGTTTTTCTGTAGATGGCGTTACACAGGACTGCACGAACCTGTGCACCTGTGAGAGTAGAGAGGTACAGGAATATGTTGATGATGAAAGCTCCTGTCAGGAAAAGAAAAGAGACACCGAGGGCATAGCCAACACCAGTTCTGGTGGGAGAGTTAGGTGTCATGGTGTATGCAATAAGGTGTTTTGCTAAGAACGGGTTCATAACAAATGCAATGTCGGAAAGCAGCTTAGCAAGGCCGCTTGCCCAATACTGGTAGAAAAATGTGTCATTCAGCGCACGTAGCAGTCCATTTTTGACAAGCTCAGTATCGGAAATGCAAGATGAGCGGTCATTTTTTTCATTACCTGTGGATGAATTTTTTTGATTGATTTTGCGATAACGCTCTAGATTTTTTTCAAATTTTTCAGTCATATTTTGAATAGACTGAGGTGTTCCCTCAAGCGACCATAAATCATTTTCAGTGATGAGGCGCAGGTAGCCTGTCTAGATTGAAGTTAGCAAAAAGTCATCAAAACATGCTGATATTGTTCACATACTGTAAGAAGAGGTGTAAGCCATCTAAAAGTAAATCTTGAAAATACTGAGACAGTAAATTCTGGTGAGACTTTCTGTTCAGTAGGTATTGGTGGAATGCTGGAGCCTACAAATGGTTTTAGTAACCGGTTCTTTTTGGCGATAGCAAGCTCAGCTGAATGCGTTTCTCCTGACATTTTGATGCTAGAAATACAGGATGAGTTATTGATGCAGTTTTTTGTCTGTTTTTAATGACAAGTAGGTGTTTTTAGTAGCCTAGATTTCGAAAATAGCGAGAATAGACATACAAGCTACATCAACAGGTTCAGCCAGTACTTTTATATATAAACATCTTCAATTGAGGAGACTTTCTGTGAACCTTTTAGCCACTTTGAATAGCATCCTGACAATTTTTAGGAGTAATTGTAAAGGTGTAGACATGTCAACAAGGTCTCCGTTGCAGGCTGAGCACCAAATAGACTAAGGTATTCCAGCTCCAATCGTGCATACCGGAGATTGTATGTGTTGGAAATTGAGGCCCCAAAACGATGGGGAACCCGCGAGGAAGGACCATTTACTAATTCGGACAGGAAAAAGGATAGAAACGCTGTCAAGTCGCAGGTTTATCGGAGCACGGTCAAGTTTAGACAATGTGTTTATGTGATGGCCCACTCCTGATCAATATCGCCAATTTGGAGAATAAACACAGAAAACTCGCTCTCAGACGCTATTTTTGCTGTTTTAGTCTACAGTTTGCTGGCGTGCACAAAGGAGTTGTTAGCCACTACACCACAAGAGAGAAGTCCAATATGAACAAGTGTAAGCATCAAGACCAGGAATGGGAATAAAAATGAAAGCCCGCAAAGCAAATTGTCCCTGGATCTCCTATAAGGATTGTATGCGCAATCCAAGGGAGGCACGCGACCAACCTTGATTTTGGGAAAGCTTATTCCGCATCCGGCTGTTTTATAGCCCGCCGGCCAATGAGCAGAGTTCTACACATTTTCCATTGAGCCACACGACTGTTTGAAGCGACTCAAACTCAGCAATACAAACATCCTAAGGGGTCTGTTTGTGAGGGAGGGGCTCATGCTGGGTAACCAACTGCGTGTCTGCGTTGGCGTGGAGCTATGCTTCTGACACATGATCGTGCACTCAATAAAACGGGCTATAAAACATCTCATATTGTACACAAGTATACGAGCTGTTGAATGGAGGGCGTCGTTGGTATAATGGGGGTGGAGCCCAAGTTGCAAAAGCAAAACAATGAACTTTGTAATCAATCCAATACAAAGTCTGTTTGCATGTCAAGACTCTGCGCCAGCATTGTAATCCTTCGACCTGAAGCCGTATAAACAAATACATGAGATGAGCAGTACACTGAGCCAATTCTTATCCGCTGCTATGGCTAAAACCAGAGCTACCAACACAAAAGTAACTTTTGAAAATGTTTTGATATAACTATTGCTGCAATTCAACTAATGAAAAGGGTCTTCAGGCTTGTAGTAAGTCACCACATATTATGTACTATTAAGTTCTCCACAAGCCCCCTATGGGACAACCAAAAACGACACAAATGTCAATGTTTTATTGGTTGTAGATTCTTTTAAATGCCTAATTCGAGAAGTTTAAAAGTATAGAAGACTAGCAAAAAAGTTTGTTTTTTAAGATAATCAATAGTATTCTAGTGGAGTATGCTCCAGATCGCTGTATTCCCCAAAACGTACAATACTTTCTAAACGCTTTGCAATAAATTGCTTCAGGAGGTACCCAAAACGAAATGTGAAATGAACTGGCATATGCGTCGGCTTTATTTCTAGATTCTGTCTTATTCATCAGCTCACGGTTCAACTTTCGGTCAAGCACATCTTTCTAGCGTCTTCAGTTGAGCCGACGGAACTGGTTATAGAACTTCAAAACAGAAACAGACAGCTCTAGAACATTTTGAACGAGCCAAGTTATAGTTATAAACAAAGAAATTATACGAAGCAAACATCTGCATGGCCCACTTATCGGAATTAAATCAATCGACGGTGATTGCTAGGTTCCAACATCAAGCGCAATCAACATTTGCGATGTGTATTCAATCTCGGACTTACGCCAAACAGACGCGTCTTTGATCCACAAAATGTTTCGCTTTAAAGCTTCTCGGGAGGAGATCAACATGGATCTTTAGGATAAAGTGAAACGCGAATGCAAAGATCCGAAAGCTTGAACTGTACTCCACATGTCAAAAGTACTTGTATATTAAAAACAAACCCTGGTAGAGCAAAAGAAAAGTCATGCATAACTCAAACAAGTATTGAGAAGCGGATAAATGCCGAACCCAAAAAATTTAATGATTTCTATTTTTAAAACTCTTTTTTTCAAACTAAACTGCGTTTTGTCTGCAGAAGACACGAATAGTTGGAAAACGAGGACTTGTGTTCTTCTATCGGCTATATCTAGCGATCACTTTTATAATCGAATAATGAAACGAAAAGGACTTGAGCAAGATACAGTATTTACATATTATTTAAAACTTGGCAAAGCCAGTGACAAATTATTTCCAATCCAAGCATTTTATTTGTTTGCGTATAACTGAAGTTATGAATTCTTCAAAGATACCCGGCTTTTGTTTCTCATCAAGAGTCATTCTCATACAGCTTGAGTGACCTGTTTCTACAAATGACACATCAAACATACTTCCAACGTTCTACCACAGTTTGATCAAATCTGTTATACCCAATTGCTTCACCATTTGTTCGAGGAAATGATTATACACAACAAGCATAGTATACTTATCGCAAAATCAGGACAGTTTTGAATAACTACAATTCCAGAAAATTTTATTTTAGATGATAGTACAGCGTGTATTTTCCTTTTTAACTTCAATAGATGCAGCAACACAATCAAGCATATCATCAAAGTAAAGTTTTATAAACTCTTCATCCTCTTTCTCCTATAGCTATCTAAGTTCGCTTAAATATTGTTGTTGAGGCTTGAATAATAATATAATTTAAAATTTTAATTTATGAATTGTATAACATGCTTTTAATGAGAATTGATCTAGACTCATACGTAGCCTGTATAAAGAATGGTTTTCTGGGATAAGCTTTGGCACTATCAGTTTGTGAACTCGCGAGCAGGTATTTTTGATAGAGCGCAGTGAAGTCATTATTAACTAAACATTTTTCATTCTTCGAAGATTCACATTGCACAACTTACGAGATAATTTTCAAGATATTGGTTTTTACTAGTTTGAAGCCAAACGTTTATATAACCAGATATAAACTCATCTAAGCGTATGTAAACTTAAACAAAGCAACATATTGATGAAAGCTATCCAGACACAAAAGCATGGAAGCAGTTATAGACAAGTTATAGCAACAAAATAATACATTTTTAATCCCCACGATGAGGATTTGCCTGATAGAATTGCCGCAGTTGCTGGAGTCAAAATCGAAAATACTCGTCAAAAATTAAATTGGAGTTTTCTTGGATTCTGATTATTCAAAGCCAGCATTGCAATATTGTGAAAATATATTCACCATGTATGATCCCCTTTCAAACATAAAAAGTAAAACGGCCAAGTCAACACAATTGGATACAATGACTTAAAACTAGAGGTACAGTCAGGGCATTTAACAATGATCAACGTACTTGTTCAGGTTAATACTAAAATCATCCATAGTTATACAACTGACCTGTCAATCTTACGAATCCAAGCATTACACACTCGGCGCACAGTCATTTTGCGACTCCAAAGGTTTTACTTTGAAAAAGTATTGCACAACAATGAGATCATACACTACACACAATCTCCATTTCCGTCTCACATGCATACACTCGCATCAAATCCACAGAGTTTACCCAATCAAGCATCCAATGTCTGTATTCTCAAGCTTTACAGTTATTGCTAGGGTCTACGTCTCGAAATTCTAGTTTGTTTCTATGTCATATCCTATATTCCTTGTATTTTCTTTGAAGTACATAGTTCATCATCACCACGCGCATCTTGCGGCGTTCTAAGACTATCACAGTGTCCATGTTGTTGTTCGCCTAGTCATCTCGAGGGTTTTTTCAAAATCATCACGTTTGGTCTATAGATATCTAACAGATTTCTCGTTCCTTTTCTTCTCTGTGTGTACTATGTTACACACCCTATATACGTGACTGACTTCTATTATGTACACTAAACTATGACTACGTGGAGTACTACAATTTTATGGACTGTATAACAATAATTGAAAAAAATGACGCCGTGCCGACAATTGTATTGACGGTGCTGAGCGTCAGACTAAACAGGGCAAACTGATTCGTAGCACTAGTGATAATGAAGAAGCTCAAAAATTGTGAATGAAATCGAAAGCAGAATGGAAATCAAATCTAGAACAGAATTTACATATACATCTCTGAAACAGAACCCGAAAACCAGATTAATGTATCAAAAAAAGCCTGAAAAACGTACACAACTTGCCCTCGAGCTGAGATCCTGGCTTTATACACGAAAAAGCTCGAGTATGTAGATGACAAGACAACCAAAGGCAGAACAAAAAGAGTATAATTTGTACCTGGATTCGTGCAGTACATGGAGGAACATAGCATGAAATATTATGAGGGATACATGGAGAAAAAAACAACTATTGATAGTAAAATACATATACTGCGAACAATACTGACATTAATTTCATCATTGGATACTGATGCTTATGCCCACAATAACAAGAAAAAATTCCATAAATAGCAATCAGCTGTAAATGTTTGCAATCTAGACCTCCAGACAGTCCAACACAATCAGCATAATGATTGTAACCTTTTAAGATACTCTCAATTAAAGTTGAACGTTCTCGTCCTATAGGCAAATCTTTCCACTGCATAAAAGTACATAGAATCATTATGGAATTGGTATCTGATTGATATAAAATGTGGAAAATAACAGCATTTTGTGTGTTTGTATTAGTCTAATACACAAAAGTAGTGTTGCTTAATTGCAGATATTAATACAAAAGCAAGCAGTAAAAAAAACCTTTCGTTAGGTGATTGTGTAACGCAGTTGGCTAACTGACTATACATGATGTTTCGTTGCTAACTCGTTCGATTGGTGAGAGAAAAAAGACGTAAGTAAATACACCCTAGTGATAAATCAAAACTGGTGTTAAAGCGAATGTAGTCTTGATAATTACAGTTCTTTACCTCTACAGGTTTTACACCCAAAATATACACATAAAGCAAAAATACAGATCCACAATGTCTTGAAGGTGAACCAATTAGCTTGACCCATTCACGTAAAAGCTGTTGAAAGTACATACTGACACTTAAAGTGCATCTAAATTCAAAGTTTTTGGTGTGATTGACTGACAAGTTCAGTGTTTTGTTCACTTCGAATGTATTTCCTAATCGAGGCTACACAGCTTTTGTACACACTCCTCTGGAGCTTTTTGGCTATATTGACCTTAATTTGAATCGCAATATTTGGATTTCATACAATTCTCTACTTGTGCAAAATAACACTGTAAAGACTCATCATCTTTTTCAAATAGTCTTCATGCTAAACGTCTCTAGTCATTCACGACAAGATGCATTCTCAGATGTTGGGGGTACCTGATTTGGCTTACAAAATCTCTTCATATTACAGCGGTTTTCACAGTTGTATTTACTCACATTGATGTTGCCGTTTTTAGTGATCATTATACACCAGCGTTAATTTAGAGTAGCTCTATGTTTTTAACATGGAAAAATGTTATTGAAGCTGTTGAGCAAGAACCAATTCTCAATCCTGAGCCCATCCACCATGACACTGTGGATGGTGATATTCAACAACATAAGACTAGGAGTCCTGATATCAGTGTAGAAATATTAGTTCACCGAAAACAATAAGCATTAAATATTGCAAAACTCTATACAGACCGTTTCTCACTACAGATATGCATACATGCTCAGGAATGATGTGGAACAGGCAGGAACAGAATCAAGTAGATGATGAAGAGAAAGTGACAAGCGAGTCCTGACTGCGTCCGAAAAACATTGACCAGTTGGATTTCACATGAATTGAAATAAAACAGTTGCAACATGTGGATATAGATCTAGAAATGTAATTTGGTCCAGATCACTGTCATTTTTGTTTTGTGTATTTCAGAATCAAGGCATCCGAAAATACATGAAGAAAATAGCTTTTAGTCGTCAGTGGTTAGTACAGTGATTTTGGTGATTGTGATCTAATCTATCAGCTGTGATATCATTAATACTATTACAGTTTCTATACAGTCTACTTTGTCAATTCCATTCAGTCCTTAGCAACCATACTCTCATCAAACCCTGCTCTCTTCAGCAGCACGTTGCAGCTCCGCAATCACCGTCGCCGCCAAATCCGTGCTTGAAACGCGCCAGTTGGACACGGCAATGCGCACAGCAGTTTGGCCTTGCCAGACCGTAGGCGTGACCAGGATCCGGCGCGTCGCATTGATCCTGTCCAGAACCGGTGTCCCGTCGCTCGCTTTAAACATTACCACAGTAAACACCTCATCAACCCCATCACCACCACTACCATCATCCTGTGTTTTAGGCAGCAAAGTGTAATAGGACGACTCGGAGATGTATGAAGCGATTTCTCGGGCCACGGTGATTGAGTCTTCAAGGAGCCTGGCGTAGCCTGATCGGCCGTACGCAATCAGCGTAGCGTACAAAGGAAGCGCGCGGAACCGGCGGCTGTTTTCGATACCTTTGTCGAGCGGGTTAGTAGGCGCACCGGTCACGCCAGCTAGGTAAGCAGCTCCAGGGTTATGGAACACTGCCCTTTGCAAGCTCTCATCGCGACACAGGAACAGACCACTGTCATACGGCACGTTGAGAGTCTTGTGCGAGTCGCCAGCAATACTGTCAGCGTACTTGAGCCCGTTTGTCCACTGCTCTGCCTGTTGTTGGTACTTGCCCGGTGCTAGCGCCAAAGCTCTTGTGAACAGCCCGAACGCCGCGTCGATGTGGAGCCATGCTTGGTGCTTGTCGCAGAGCGCGCGGACCGCTTGGACTTGGCTTGGGTAGCGTCCGGTGTTGACCTCGCCGAACCCCACAACGACAATGGACGCAGTGCGCGGAGTACTTAGGGCAGTCTCCAAAGCGGCCAGGTCCAGTTCCCACGGACGGTCGCTTCTTCCCAGGTCCACGGCGGCGTCGGAGCCGAGCCCGAGCACAGAGCACACTTTGCGGATCGAGGAGTGCGACATGGCGTGCAGCACCTGGATCCGGTCGAGTCTGGCAGCGGCCATGGCCCGAACCAATCCGACCTGGCTGATATCGGTCGATCCGTCGCCGCTTCCACCTCGCACCTTTACGACGTGCTCACGGGCCACTGCCAACGCCAACAAGTTACTCGCTGTCCCGCCCGTCGTCAGAACACGCCCAGGCCACTGTTCATGATCCAACCCTACTATATCCAAGACCATCTGCAACGCTGCATCTTCAACAGCCGCGGCCAACGAATCACCAAACCTGTGCGCGTTCTGATCGTACACCGAGACCAAGTGGTCCGCTACCAACGCGGCCGGAGTGACTCCGCCGGTCACAAAGCCCAAATAGGTCTCTGACGCCTGTGCGCTGAGTCCCGGCAGCACCGCCTCTGTTAAGTGGTCGTAGGTTGCGGACAGACCTTGACCGGATTCAGGGATGCGGAAATGGAGTTTGGCGCTGAGGTCAGTGAGGGTTTGTGGAGTGGGGACTACTAAGCATTGGTCGTTTGTGAGAGAGGAAGGACCGTATTTGGAGTGGATGATCTGCTTGACTTGATCAAACAAAGTGTCAAGCTCTGCAGTGCTGGGGAGGGGAATTGAGTCCTGGCTGGTGGTCATCACTTTGAGTTCATGTATTATTGAGTTGACATGGATGAGGATGAACAATGATATTTATAATTGGCGTCGTGCAAATCACTCTAATGACTGTTTTTTGATGACTGTTCTCTCTTATCTTTCATATTATACTCTTTGCATACTCTTTGTAAACAGGCACATTCATCCTTTCTTGGGACAACCCCGGGCTATCCACATTTTTATCTTTGTCCCGAAAGTCCCGGGTTCTTTCCCAAAAGTGTAACACAACCCGTACGGCTGACGACAGTATAAAAATTTTTTAGTCCCATACTCAACACACCCTTAGCTGCTATTATTCATATCCAATCTCCGCCACCTTTGATCATTGACGCCAACCTTTGCATCTACTATTTCTTCTTCTACATCTACATTATTTGAAGAAAAATGCCTGGACCTTCAGTCAAACTGCCACTGTGCAACCTGTGCCATACAAACAAACCCATTTTGAAACGCCCCAAAACCGCCCAGAAGCTTTGTAAAGAGTGCTTTTACTATGTTTTCGAGACAGAAATCCACCACACCATCACCGAAGCCCAGCTGTTCCAGCGTGGCGAAAAAGTAGCTATCGGCGCGTCCGGCGGCAAAGACTCGACCGTGTTGGCTCACGTGCTCAAGACCCTGAACGAGCGGTACGACTACGGCGTCGAGTTTGTCCTGCTCAGCGTCGACGAAGGTATCACCGGGTACCGCGACGACTCGCTCGAGACCGTCAAGCGCAACCAGCAACAGTACGAAATGCCGCTGACCATTGTGTCCTACGCCGACCTGTACGGGTGGACCATGGACCAGGTCGTCGAGCAAGTCGGGCTCAGAAATAACTGCACCTACTGCGGCGTGTTCCGGCGCCAGGCGCTCGACCGCGGCTGCGTCCAGCTCGGCATTGCGCACGTCGTCACCGGCCACAACGCAGACGATATCGCCGAAACTGTGCTAATGAACCTGCTCCGTGGCGACACCGCGCGTCTCGACCGGTGCACGGAGATCGTAACTGACTCGGCAGAGTCACCGGTCAAACGAAGCAAACCGTTCAAGTACACCTACGAAAAGGAAATCGTGCTGTATGCGCACTACAAAAAGCTAGACTACTTTAGTACGGAGTGCAGTTACTCGCCAGAGGCGTTCAGAGGCACAGCCAGAACCCTGATCAAGAACTTGGAGGCTGTCAGACCATCCAGTATCATTGACGTGATCCGGTCAGGCGAAACGTTTGTCCTTAAGCATAAACTGCAAAAGCAGCTTGCCTCTACTCAATCAACAACCACCACTCCATCTACTACTACTACTACCCCATCTACTACTACTACTACCCCATCTACTACAAAACCCAAACCTTCGCCGGTAGCAGGTTTCGACTCCTCGCGCGAAAACCGCTGCGATCGCTGCGGATACCTCTCCTCAAACACCATTTGTAAAGCCTGTGTGCTTCTTGAAGGTCTCAACAAATCGCGCCCAGCCATTCAAGTTGCCACAGAGAACCAGGGTGCTGCCGCTCCCACTCCTACTGCTGCTCTTACCAGAAAGCAACTTGAAAGTCTTTCCATCTAGTTTTTGTTACATATTGTTTTTAGTTCATAATATAGACCTGTTTTTTTTTTTAATTTGACGTTCATCTTGTTCCCATCTCAACATTGATGATAATATAATGATTCATAGTTTATTCACGTTTGTCTATTACACTAGGACAGACACTATAGTACACAAATGCTTGAAATGTGGGGTACAACCCTTAACCACGTTTTCACACTCCTTCACACCCTCTTTCCTCTGCAACAACAACTGCATAGTCTTTGATGAACATGTTACGCAGTTCTCTGAATCAAATGGTACCCACTAGCCGTCTCCACCACATCACTAACCTCGCCAACCTTCAACCCAAACGCCGCCGTCTCAAACTCCTTCTGCATATCGCCCTTTTTGAAAAATCCCAAATCGCCTCCCTTTCTCGCCGAGCTGCAGTCGCTTTCGCGGCTGGCTAAATCGGACAGCGTAGTCTCGCCTGCTTGGATTTGCGACTGGAATTGACGCAGTGTTGCAAGAGCTTCGGGTTTGGTGCGTGTGATTTGCGATTCTTTCCATGACGAGGGGCGGCGAGACTCGGCGTGCTTGACCAGGAGATGCGACGCGCGGACTTTTTCCTCGTTGCCGCCACTGCCACCGCTATTAGAAGAATCACCGCTGGCAGGAGAGGTGTAGTGCTCGGCCATGTACTTTTTCAACTTGTCGCTGTCCGTTCCGGCAGGCGGCTCCCACGAAGACTGGCTCAGCGAAGGACTATAGTAATAAGGAATATGGCGTGTCCGTGACTCCCTGATCTCCCATCCATCTGGTAACCCGGATTCCGATGACATGATTTCTTAATGTGCTTGCTTTTTTTAGTTGATTGAAATGAGAATTGAGTATATGATCTGATTGACCAATTGAAATGATGACTAGCGATTGTGTTTAACTAGAAAGAAGAGAAAGAGAGAAAAAGAAGAGAGAATCTTGAAAACATGCATGTTTTTTTTCGAATGTTGTTGCTTCCCCCAAACCCATCAGGGCAAGGGGACAACAACTCACATGAGCCATGTGTGTATTTTTTTTTTTGTGGAGACCTCAGAACACGCTGGAATCTGTAAACCACCTTTTTCCATCTACAAACCTCTGGTACACCACCTGCATACCAGATCTCACGCTTAGCTCACGTTAAAAACGTATATGTACACATGAAAGAAAAAAAAAAAGTATCTCAATATATTAAACAAAAATTATTTAGCATAGAGGTAAATATAATATATAGCAGAAGAAGAAATTAAAACATGAATAGTGACAAATATTTCCAACATTTTCAAATTATCAAACAAGCCTTGCGTGTATAAACATGGTATCTGGGAGTGCTACTCAACCAGCGGTGACCATTTCTCACCGATACACAAAGACAGAGCATGTTATAGTCAAACACCCTTAATTCCAATCCGCTTTTAAACAAGTCCAAGCACACGTCGCAAGCCCATAAACTTCTTCTTCCGCCCGACAGTATCGTCGTACTCTTCAGCCTTGCGTGACGCCTCCTTGCTTCTGCCAAACAGCTTCTTTTTGGGTTTCACAGGCATCACTGCAGGTTTCGTGTCGTACACACTCGAGTCGTTCGACATCACAGCCGTGGCGTACTCCGCGGGTATCGTAGGCGTAGGCGGAACAGGTTCTGAAGAGCCCAGTCCAAACATCCGTCGCGGCGATACTGTAGAGTGCAAAGAATGCGTATCCTTCTTCCCGCTGCTGCTGCCGATAGAGAACGAGCGAGGACGCAACGAGAGCGACATGGTTCGTTTGGGCGGGGCCTCGACCTCGACGTCTGAATCGTCAGAGTCATGGAACCGCGACCGGAACGGCTGTGTTTCTTGGTACACCGACTGTTCCTCCGTCAGTCGCGGGAGATTGCCCATGGAAGGTTGTGCGTGAACAGGCGCGGGTTCGGGTTTGCGCGACTCTCTGAACGTGCGCATACTAAGACTGGAACTCGTCTTTGACTGTTCGCGCTCAAACGAAGAGTTGGAAGGAGTACGTTTCAAAACATGCTGATTATAGTTGTTTTTGGGCTTGACTGGCTGTTTCTTTGCTTTGGTGGCTGGAGCAACGATACTGACACGTTTGGCCGGTTGCGACGGTTTTTGTCTGGGCTCAGGCTCAGGCTGTGGCTGTGGAGATCGCATGCTCATAGACATGGGTCTAGTACGAGACCGCGGCTTCCATGAAGAAGCACTGCTAAGCGAGAATGTATCCGAGCTTTCATCGGCCTCCTCTTCAATGTCATTCCCCCTGGTGCTGAATCTTTGATTCTCCAACCCGTAGGAAGAGTTATTTTGAACGTACTCAGAGGTCCGATCTTTGTTTGAGACATCGCTGAATTTAGCGTTGTGGTTCTTGAGAGCGGACTCGGTCAACTTATTCACAGGAGAGCTGGGTGAATCATACGCCAGCTGCTGATAGTGATGGGTTTTTGGTTCTGACTGAGGCGGTTTGTTTGTATTGGTACCAACAACTTTGTTAAAGTTCTCAAATTGTGTTTGAGCCAGTTTCGATGAGGGCTTTTTCGTTGCCGGAGACTTGAGATTGGGAGAAGAACGAACCGAAACGGTAGAAGGCGGCGATGGTGGGAATGGATCGTTTTCATAGTACTCTGAGGCATCAGAGTATACAGAGTTACCAGACGAGCTATCGCTATCGTCGTCGTCATTATGATGGCTGGGATCGCGGCTGGCATTTTGAGAGTCAAAAGCGACTTTCCGTCCAGCTGGTTTTTTAGCTGCTGCGGTGGAAGTGGCTGCGGGACGAGAAGCTCTGTTGGCACTTGCTGCAGGGGCCGCTGCTGCTCTTGGTTTTGGTCGCTGTTTCGCTGACTCCTTAATTGTGGACATGACCCGTTTGGGGCTTCCAATGGAGGTGTTTGAAGAAACAGAGTAGTCTTCTTCGACCTCCAACACCGAGTCCAAATCGCTCTCGTAGGAAATGGTGGACGAAGCGTATCTCTTTTTCTTTTTTTTCTTGGGGGCGGGCGCAGAGATGGGAGTAGTCTTTGTTGTGACCAGCTCAAACGAGCCCAGGTTTCTGATTGTAGTTGTGGTCAGTGACATTGATCTGTCAGGGTTGACTGTTTTGTTTGTTGTGATGTGAACAGAGTTTCGGGTGCGGCCCGGTGCCGGAGGCAGGTTCGACTTGCGCACAGTGGGCGGGCGGTTGTTGGCGCTGGCGGACGTCATTGTGTTTGATCTCCGTGTAGTGTTTGCATGGGCAGGAGCAGGAGACGAGGAGACGTGAGACTGGCTGAACCTGTTGAAAGAGGCTCTGGAGCTTTCGGTCATGGAATGGCGCCGGATCGCAGCGGCAGCAGCAGCACTGGAAAGCGAGTTGGTTCTGCTGGAGGTCGTGCCGGAAGCAGCGCTCGCAGCGGCGGCAGCGGCAAAGCTGTTGTTGAAACCAGTAGAGGCGGTCGAGGAGTAGGCCGACACTGGCGGCGTCGAGGCCGCTGTCATCGAGAATGTTCTCCTCGAATTATTCTTCTTTCTACCAAACATTAGTTGGTGATTGTGTTGATCTGAGTTATGATTATTAGGAGAGGAGAGGGAATTAGAAGAGCTATAGATGAACTAGAGAAAGAATCAAAAGAAGAAAGAAATAAAAAGAGAAAGAATGGAGAAATATATTATTTTTGGAGATAAACAAAATGGAAAAATAAAAAATGAGTTGTTTTGGGCAAATTGAATTGTATTTGTGTTGATGATTGATGATCAAATGGATCAATCAAATAAACTTTTGGTCTTGAACAAGAAGGCAAAATAAATCACGGGCGTTTACAAACAAGCTTATGAAGAAGGTGGCTTATGGGTTCAGTGGTCAAGTGATTTTGGTGATTGTGTATGGCAAACGCGAATGTGATGGTGATCATAATGGTCCTTTCAAAGAGGTTGGGTGCGTTTGATGGAATGTGCCCATGTGCAAATGCGTCGGTGTCGGTGTCCGATCAACCTCCTGTAGCGTTTTTCTGGTGTTTTTTATTGCTCGGTGCCAAACCAGATCCACTAACTGCCGTCATTACCATCATCATCACCATCGCCATCTACACCAAGAATGATCTGAATGTTTCCCATCAACCACTGCGTTTTCACTGTGTACACATTTTCAAATCGCTCTGTATTCATTCACTAGTAGCTTTTCTGCTCCCGAGATACATGTATGCTTTAAATGGCGCTAAACTGCATCGATCGAGTTGGAGGCCAGTAACAAAAAGGGCCGGGAACAAACATGGGCGTTTGTGAATTCGTTTGCTTAGAATGGGGCCAGAACCTTGTTTCTTACTGAATTCTTCATCTCCCATTCCCATTCATTCATTGTCGTCACCATCTGCTAAACAAGAGCCGCGTTTCTTGGAGCAAAAATAAATACATACACAAAAACATGAAGCTTTTGTTTGATTTGTATACTTACGTGAGTTGTTTAAACCCCTTTTACTTATCTTTTGGATCGCGTGCGGTGATGCGCACTTTGCCAAAGACCCCATAAATTGTGGTCGTGCTTAATGCATACGCCATCAACCATCCTGATATCAAATAACCATTTCCACACATTACTAGTCAAACGCGTCTCATCCAGGACGCCAGATTATCCAGTATCGCCGTCATCTTGGGCATTACGAAAGAACGTCCAACAGGTTAGTGTTCATTTACCCCAGATTAACATGTACTAAATGCATCAGTCCTATTGATCATTTCATCCAGCCTTTCCATGCTAGTTGCATGCTCTTTCAGTCAACTCAGCCTTTCTGTACCACTCACCTCAACTCCACTCAATCAATTATCAAATTATAATATTATGATCTCAGTTCTAGTCTGCAAAACACGACTCCGCAAATCTACGGACTGTATGATACTAATAATCTGTTTCTTTTGTCTCTATATTCAGGAATTATACACAACATACCTTCAAATGAAATACCTATGTACAAAACATGCATAAAAGATGACATTTAATTCATTTACTCACCTTATAGATATTCACAGTAGCTCCCCACAGAAAGCGTTTTAGATCTTGCAGTGTTTGATGGTGTATCTACGGGCTACTACGCACAGCACATCAAATCAACGCGGCTTCCACACATGCAATTAATATCCCAGAAATACCCTCGTTCTCACTCAACCATTTCACAACTTTTGAGATCTCGATATCCGAATCCAAAGTAACATTCAGCCCCTTCAACATATCCAACAACTGCTGCTCAACCATCTCGCCGTGAAACACAGTAATATCAGCGTTGATCTCGATATCTTCAGGTATACAGTCATATCCCATCCGAGTATCGGTTTTGTAAGATTTTACGTCGTCATAGAAAAAAGTCTCCAGATTTGACGGCAACTGTTGAATATCGTGGATATACTGTGCGGACCTTTGATGACTATTACGCTGTTTTGTCACTGACTCGTCTATGAACTCATGAGACAGCTGTGCATCACCTTTGAGCCGCTCAGCAACACTCATGTCGACCTCTTTGAACCGTTTGGCCTCAAAAGCTTGCTGCTGCTTTTGTAGCTGATACGAGTCAGCAAAGATCAGTTTGGACATGTCGTAATACGAGTAGATCAACCGTCTCAGTAAATTGACCAATTTTCCCATGTTTACTTTGCTCGTCATCCTCGCCTCACGCTTGCTGAATTCATATTCCCCGTTTTCCTTCGCTTTGAAACTAGCAAGAATGCACACTGTCTGCTCCAGCTTTTGCGCTTCTGTTGTATACATCACACGAACATGTCCCATGACAAACTGAATAAAACAAATGAACCCATCGTGCTGGTAATCATATATAGCGTAAAAAAACGCCTGTAGAAACGGGTCGTTTGAGTAGGCGCTGGGGAAAAGCTCACAAAACGACGCTTTGTCAATCAGTCCATAAACGTATTCCTTCGTGTTTACCCCGTCCTCACTCAAGACTCTCTGTGGCTCGTGACCAGGCGGGTGTGGAGCCGCCGTAGTTACCAATGATTCAAACACAACCTTCAAACTCTCGCTCTCGGCAATCGCCATTCTTGTATTAACCGTCAACCCCCAATGATAGTCGTATGGCGGGTCAATACATATGTACTTTTCGCGAAATTTCCGATTCTTCTCGGATTCCCATCGTGGATTATGAAGAGTTCGCCGCTGCGCGTCCACGTTCCGCAAGTCGAGGAAACTGTTCACTTTGTGTAGCATATGATGAGCGTCATGGTCGTTTTCGCCGCTTTCGCATCTCGCACAGATCACCACCCAGCAGTCCAGACACCTGTAAAACGGCAGAGTCATAAACTTACTATCGCATATACTACATGCTTGGTGCCGGATAGTGGCTTGTGACCGCATCTCTTCGGTGGCAATATTGCAAACGCATTCGTACAGTTCGCGTGCCTCTTGTAGCTTTGCTTGTTGTTTAGCACTCAGTTTAGAGCTCGACATCATTTATTCAACTCTATAAGCGTTAGATTTGTTTCAGCAATTGTTGCAATTGGGAGGTTTGTCCGTTATGAACAGTTCGGAATCAAGTTTTTCAAAACATGCTGCTCTGAATACATACAGACACCAGTCAAAATCTTCTCATGTACAACGATCCGGTCCAGTCTGTATTGCTAAAAATTGTTGAATAGATCTGGTCCAATTACACCTCGACCATATTGGATACACCCCACGCAACTACTTTAAAACACATTATTTGCTCCTTGCCACGAATCATGGACCCACATCCATCCGGGTAATCTGTCTTTTTCCTATACGTTGGAGCTATCGCTCAGTCGCACCACCACTTTATTTAATTCCACATTTTTCTCTCCCTTTCTCTCTTTCTCCTCTTCTTTTTTGACTTTCTGATTCCTCTCCTGCCACACCGCAATTTATTGCAATCCTCCAATCACATCGCACTCACCATCCTACCCACTTTTTACATTACCCAAACACTAAACACACCCGCTGCATATCCTCACCAAGTGTTTCTTTAATACATATCTTCACAATGTCTGGTAATCTCGATAAATCTCTCGACGAAATCATCTCCGCCAAGCCCCGCGCTCCTCGTGGACCTAGAAGAAGATCTGGTGTTTCCAAGTCCAGTGCTCCTTCTTCAGTCAAGAAGTCCATTGCCAAAAAGGCCGGTTCTTCCAATTCCGGTTCTTCTGCCGCTGCTAGAATCAATGCTATTGACGAAGCTTCCAAGCTCGCTGACAGAATCATTATTTCCAACTTGGTATGCACTTGAAAAACGGCTTTCTTTCTCGAAAAATACATTCAGTCAGATTCCGGCCTCTTGTTTTTTTTTCTTTCTTTGTTCCCTTTTGGTGGTCCTGTAACATGGACGCTCGAATAGATTCGGATTACGACGACGCAACGCAATTTTAAGAAAAGATACGCCTTCAAACTAGTAGATTGATTGCATATTCGTCTCTTGTGCTCCGACCCTTTTCGAGTTACATTATCGATATCTTTTAACTATAGATCAAGTGAACTAACATTGCATTTTTAACAGCCTACTGACGTGTCTGAGGTCGATGTCAGGGTATGTTTGTTTGCATTTTTGGGGTGATAAGTCACTGGATCGTAGGGTTGATGACTTTTGTCTCCCCTTGAGAAAAAATACGGTTGAAACATGAATCAACTCAAGTATATATTGATGGTTGCATATCTTGATTGATTCTTTCATGGTGCCAATAGTATTGCCGAGCTGTTTACTATGAACAAACGATTCGTGGAGTTTGGGATTCTTCTACATTTACACATTATTTTACTTATTCAAAGACTGCCGCTTTCTGTCTTTGGCTATGTCTCTGTTTCACTCATTGAAGTACTCCCTATACCCTCGAATCGTCAGGTCTTGTTTTTTACAGACTTTTTTTCTGGTTACAATGCTGTCAATCTTTGGTCCAGTGACTTTGATCCTGTTTTCCCCTTTTTTTTCAACTCCCGACCACGTTTACCAACCAACGAATTTTAGAAATATTTTTCCCACGAGATCGGACCTGTTTCCCAATGCCAATTCTCTTACAATAGCAAGGGTAAGCCCATTGGTGTTGTGACCATTACATTCAAGCGATCTGGAGATGCCGCCAAAGCCACAAACAAATTCAACGGTACTGCTATTGATGGAGGCGCTAAGTTTATGAAGGTATGTTGATTTGTTTTGATTTTTTTTGGATTGCGCATATGCTAACTTTATCATAGGTTGAACTTGTTATGGATCCTTCCAAGAGACCTCTCTCGTCGCGTTTCAACCCGTAAGTCACTGATATTTTTCTTTCAGTTAATAGATCGTACGAAACTAACACCATAACAACAGCTCTCCTGCTGGTGGCTCTGCTCCTTCTGGTCCTGCCAAGAAGGCTCCCAGGCTCGCGGTCAAGAGCAAGCCCACTGCTAAGAAGGAGAGAAAGCCCCGTCCTCCTCGTCGTGCCAAGAAGACCGTTGAGGAGCTTGACGCTGAGATGGAAGATTACTTCACCGAAACCAAGGCTTAATATTTTTGAGCACGATTTTATGTAAATGCAGAAATTTTTATTTTATTATTACTTTTGTAAAGAATTTGGATTATTTTTATTGTCTTGATTATTTGTGAATGAGATGTTGAGTATCGACAAGTTATGATTATTTTATGTTTATTAAACTAGTAATCCGCTTGTCAAACAAAATTTCTCGGAATTCACGGTGAATCAAAATTTCGTAAAAACCAGCCAATAAATCACCTAATTTACAACATGATCGAAATGATGTGTTGATTTGCAAAAGCCTCGGTTACTACTTCATGTTAAATTGGATCTTCTATCTTCTTAGGCATTCATTACCCTACCGTAACTGTACACAATCTTCTCCTCTGTTCTCTACCTTTTTAGGTGTCATTCAATCATCTTAGAAGAGGTAAGGCTAAGCAGGGTTAACTCACATACTGATTTTTCGTGTCACAAAAAACCACCTAAAGTACTGCTCCGTTAGCTTAGTTGGTAAAGCATCCTACTTATGTGAATACTTATAATTTGCATACCCCACGATGTGCAAGCACTTGCATCTGAGAGATCATAGGAAGATCATGGGTTCGACTCCCTTACGGAGCAGGGTATATTTTTGAGCGAAATCAGGGAAGCACGACGTCTGCGATGTGATGAGAGAAGATGTCTGATGGAAGGGGATAAAAAATGTAGATGTGCTGATGATGAATGAAACCCTTCCCCACAGGCTTTTTCGTAATGTAAAAGCTTGAGTAATTTCCTTTTCTTTGTATCAGTGGCTATTAGAATCCACTCACCTAGTTGAAAATCAACCATAATTAAAAATGTCTGCGTTGATGTCAACGACTGTTGAAAGCATCCATTTCGAACCCGAGTTGGGTAAAGTTCTGCTGTTTGGAGACTCTATTACCCAACGCAGTTTCAGTCTTGAAGAAGGACGGTACTTTGGATCTAACGAGGTGTTTTGTTTCGGGTCCGCCATGACCGACCTGTACAAGCGTCGGTACGACGTGGTCCTGCGTGGATACAGCGGGTACTGCTCCGAGCACGCGCGATACCTCTTGGACGGGATCCTCGCGACCGTCGGCGGGCCTGTGAAGCTTGTAACTGTGTTTTTCGGGTCAAACGACGCGAGCAGTTTCGACAACCAACGCGTGCCATTGGCCAGATACGCCGACAACATCCGGTACATTGTGCAACGACTCAAAGCGGCCGGCGCAAAGGTGGTGGTGCTGGGACCGGCGCCGCATGACGAGGTGAGAAGATGGCAGATGTTTGGCGGCGACCCAAGCGGTAACCCGAGATCTACGCGGCGGAACAGGGAGTACGGTGAGGCGGCGCGCGAAGTGGCGCGCGAGGAAGGCGTGGCGTTCGTGGACCTCTGGACGGAGTTTTTGCGTTCTGTCGGGTGGACTGAGGGTCAGCCGGTGCCTGGAGAGCTGGCGACGACAAAAGATACGGATAAGGATACTGCTATCAGGCATCTGATGAGTGACGGGCTGCATTTTACTGGTCAGGGGTATAAAGTCATGTACGAAGCAGTGGCGCGGGCTGTGAAGGAGTGGTATCCCGAGTTGGAGCCGAGCCAGATTCCATTTCAGTACCCGGATTTTGGCAAGCATCTGAATGGGCAAAAGGTCATGGATGCTAAGAAGATGTTGGAAAGTAAAACGGTTCCTCAATAGAGAAGAATGCAACCAACAGCGTGTGTTTGTGCTTCAGGATTTATAGTGTAAGATCATAGAGGCTATAGATTGATATATTTCGATTTTCTTATGTAGATATGAAGAAAATGTTATACATTCAGTAGCAAAATTGACTGGCAAAGGATGATTCTGTACGATATCGAATGTGTCTTTTACTAGTCAGATATTCGACCTCTGTCTGATAGTGAAAGTCACGTGATAAATGATATCTATGAGTCTTCTTTTTAACGGTTCTCCACAGAAATCAAAAGCAATACAATAACCAACCACTTTTCAAAGACTCAATTAAAAGTATACACCATCTTCATCTATTCGAAAATGTCCAAGCAATACGTCTGCATTGTCCCTGATTTCCCCAACACTGTAAGCTATTTTTTTGATGTTCCAACTCAGTCTGTGAACTGTGGCTCTAACATACAATGACTCTTTCCTGGGTTGATAGTTTGACAAGCGTATGGAAGTTCGTTCCGCCCATTTGGCCAACGTTCTTGCCTCAGACAGACTTGAGCTTGCCGGCGGTATTGCTGATGATTTCCCTGCTGAGGGCGCTACCCCTGGTTTGAAGGGATCTGCTCTTGTTGTGAAGGCCGATTCTAAACAGGAGGTTGTCGAGTTCCTCAAGAAGGACTTGTACTATGAGGCTGGTGTCTGGGATGTAGATAACGCCCAGATTTATGCGGTATGTGTATAGAGTGATTTATTATGGAGGATTGGAATTGTGGGATTCTGAATGATTTGGCTAACGTTGTGAAAATTTATAGATCTTTACCGCTGTCAGAACTGCTTTGCAAAAGTAATTGCAAAGTTGTATTGAACCATGAGCGTTAGTTGTACGTCTGTTTTGTCACCTGAATTCGAGTTCATGATGTAATGTTTAAAGTGTATAGATTTTTTGAAATACAATTGTGTTGAATTTGACATGTCCTTGATTCCTTGTTCATGGAGCTACTATGTGCAATATTTTAGAGGACAATCTATAGATACCTAATAAATTCTGTAAGTGTGGTTTCAGTAACACAATTACTAGTAATCATGTAGATTCGATATCTTGTAATAGTCATTGCTCTTTGTCAATTTGCGATATCAGGCTGAATCCTTTCCGCAAGTTAACACACTTTTAAATTTACCAAACAGTTTGACAAAAATTTGAAATCTCAGCTAGGCAAATGCATTAGAAATACAAAGAGCAAGGATTGTGTTACATGATGTCGAAAAACTAACGTCAAGTGAAATCCAGGTTCGAAACAAATCAGTAATTGGGCATATTATGTGCTTGATAATAACATATTAAAATCAAATTATTGATGCTCTTACTTTCAAATTATAAACTGAGATTCTTGCACAATATAACTTTATCAACGTTTTATTAGCTATGATTGATCAAGCACTGCTACTCAGAGTCTGTTTATTTGATAAAAGAATATTTACAGTTGAAATATCGAATCTTATTTCAGTGTGTTTCTGAATTTGTGATTTGTTTGAACAAAGTACAACATATCGAAATTCTTGACGTTATTTATTGTTGAGTCATTCATCTTACAAACAATCACAAGTTTTGAAAAATATTACTCACGAACTGTCATGAGATTTCAACTGCTTTCACTTCACTTAACAAATGTTGATTGGACAATGAACCCAGCGGGTCGTATGCCATGATATTTGCGTCAATCGCAGATGGGCATATACAGATCAGACTCGTATTTATTACGCGACTTTCCATCCTCTTAAGAAAACTTTTGATAAACAGGCTATTCGGGTATCTGAGAACCGAATTTTCCATATTAGTGCTTAACTCCAAATAAGAAGCTTCTGGGCACAGGTAACATTTGGAAAAGACGTTAGATATTAAAGTTCTGCTAAACAAAATTTGAAGCTGAGAAAAAAAATTGAAACACATACATGTCACCCGTTAGAACAACCCTGTTACAAAGACAAATTAAATTGTTTTGCTCATTTTTCCAACAAGTCTTGAGACTGCAATAGAAGAACACCTTGAGACCAAACTTTCGCGTAATTATTGACACTTTGCGACGAAAAATGAAACTTTGGTAAAATGCACAAGCCGCATGTTCCAGCATTGAATTGTACGAGTTTACATCAGACTGGCAAGGTATAGATGCGTGTCGGATTTTTTTTTTTTTTTTTTTTTTTTTTTTCACTATACAGCTTTCTTCAAAACACATTGAGTCTCCTTACATAAAAGAGTCTATAGTCAAATTTTTTAATTGATGTAGTTTATTTCAACGGAGCACCACATTGAGAGAAAATTTTTAGTTCAAACATGACCATGGATTAGTAAATGCAGAGATACTGGTGGCTACAAGCTAAAGCCGTGCGTGAATACAAATTCTGCAGGTCAAATGGCTCTTCAGATAAAGTTCACCATAGTTGGAGTATTAAATTTTTACGAGATTCTGGCCATTTCTGAAAAAGATCACTGTGATTTATTCCGTATACCCTTGAGAACACATCAAATCGTGGATTTGATATGAGCTTTTTCCGACTTCTTTGGTATTATTTCTCTCGTCTCGGCCAACACTACCGCAGTATTCACTGGATTCAAAAAGTGATTTCGAGATACATGTCCCGCTTGAACTTTTACTATTTCATTTGTTCGAATCCACTTCAGCGGGTATGTATACCGATGCATTCACCACATCCTCCGTGCTTCAAATGTAAAGTTCGACAGACTCAGCGACTCTTTCTTTTCAAGCTCAATCTTCAATTTTTCAAATACACTTCAATTTCACTTTTGAATATTATCTAATGTGGCAGATCTTTATGCTATAAGAAACGAGGCTGTTGCCATGAACCCTTCAGCCAACGTTAAACTTTCAATCACTGAGGATGGTTCAGATTGGCCTTGGACTGCTTTTTCTTTATTTGCTTTTGCAAGATTGGCTTGTGTTCTCTGTTCTTTTACTTAAAAGACAAACATGGAAAAATATTTTATCACTCTACGTCTTTGAGTTTGTTTTTCAAGGCGATTGCTTACTTTACCATGGTATCTAATTTGGGTCATGCTCCTGTTACTGTTGAATTGAAATATGTCACGGTGGCTAATCAAACTTCTTTTCCTGGTGTCAGACAAGTTTTCTATACCAAATAAATTGAATAGTTTCTTGCATTCCCTGCTCTTTTCATGAACTTGGCTACTCTGTTTGCAGTTAACTAGTCTTCTACTCTGTTTGCCATTCTTTGTCAAGAAACAACAGTTATTTCGTTTTTAATCGGTTCTTTAATCCATTCAACCTACAAATGGGGTTATTTTACATTTGGTGCAGTTGCAATGTTGATTGTATTTGCTGGACTCTTTGTCGCCTTTTTGCCTTCAGCTCAAAATGTCAATTGTGGTAAAGCACCCGGCGTCATTTTACCTATCACTTGTGTTTTTATGCTTTTGTATCCAGTAGCTTGGGGTCTCACTGATGGTGGTAACGTCATCCAACCAGATCCTGGTGCAGTCTTCTTTGGCGTTTTAGACGTTTGTTTGTTTATGTTTGTTGGTGCAATGTTTTTGTTTTTTTCCGACAGTGTTGATGTCCGCTCACAAGGTATCACTGTACACGACAAGCCCGTCTTTTATGATATTATGATGGAACCTTCGATGACATAAACAACACAGACAACTCAAGCCAATCGCACTATAACCCAAGCTGTGGTCTCTACCGTCTGAGAGCCATACTTGACTTTATGTTTTTCCATTACCCTCAATGCCGTTAATAAACCCGACACGCTATCCATTGTGATTCTTATCCTTCTCAATATGCTTTTTATATTTACTACGTGAACGATATACTTAACTATAATCAAAAATGATAACCTTTCACACCAGGACTCTAGACACCTTAGGCTCATTTGTAACTTTCTTCTTGAGCCCTGTCACTTCTTTTACTTTATATTTTTATACAATTTTCTACTATAATATTTAGTTCTTGTTATTCATGTGTAATTTTGAAGCCTTTTGTTACATGACATTTATGTAAATCAAGTATCAGTAATAAACTTGAAATTTTTTTCAGTAAAGCTTGAACTTGTTATTACTATATATTATCATAAGTTCAAGAAGAGTTACTAAAATTTTCCACTGAAACATTGGTAGCATTTTATAGATTTTTGGTATTAGTTATTGATAAAAATTGATTGCTTTGTGATAAAGATAGATCTGTCTACAGCTGAGAATTCTATATTTTTATCTAGCAGATAAGCTTAAAGCTCATGCACATACTGTTTTTATAAATTTGTCAAAATCATTTCGGAACTGAAATTATTCTTGCTGATAATGAATGAGATGGTTTTCATAATGAATGAGATGGTTCTCATCCATACAAACTCAAAGTAAAATCGTGAACTCCCATGCACGTTTTTCAGGACAATAACGTGACATCAACTTGACCAATATGTCCACGAGACATCAAAATACAGGCACTACGTCTATCCTTCTGGTAAACTGTAGCTGTCTCTTTTCCTAGGTTTAGATGGTTCTTTGGCATTTGTGAGCAATCTTCGTAGTGTTGTGTAAATATAGGGCTGGATGTGTAATATCAAGTCTGAAGGTTAGGAAGCCACTTGATTATTTAATTCTAGTACGTTTTTTGCAGCCATTTCTTTCCCTTACTTGTAAATCCCAATCGTTCCCTAACTATCACATCCCTCACAGCTGACAATTGGTGAGCTTGTGCATTTCATACATTTTTTTAGAACTGCAATTAGTCATGACTAGAATTAGCCAGGTACGTTTCCTGTTGTGAAAAATGTTATGCCTAATTGAAAGGATTGTCATTGAGATACTAACACATTGCTATAGGTCCCCATCTTTTCAAATCCCAGTTTGGATGAAAGTCATACCAACATTAGACAAAGACCTATTCCTTGGGAAGGGTACATCAGAGCCAACATTTTGAGCATTGAGGATGGCACAATGATCAAGGCTCTAGAGAAGTTGTCAACCGAAAAAAAGCTGGCACTTATTAAGAACTCTGAAGACAAATACAGCAGCGTTTTCATCAAGCTTCTGGACAATATCTCCAGAGATGATGTCAAAAAATATTTACTGTGCTCACTTGCTGACCTTGTCGAAGAGGATACTGAGTTTGGCGAACTTGTTCTACAGAAAAACAACAAAGACTTATGGCGAGTGCTTCTCAAGTGCTTGGATACAGAAAACGAGATTCAACTGACACTCACTATTAAAAACATTGTTCTGTTTTTGCTTTTGACCAAGAAGACCGAAAAAGACGTTGTTTCGACACTACTTGAGACTATTGATAAGAAGCTTGCGTCCAAGAATGACCTCAACTTACAAGAGTTTTCAATCCAGGCCTACGTTCAACTTTTCAAATACAATAAGGAATACAGGGAGTTGTTTGTTGAAAACTCCAGCTACTCCAATACATTGATTTCCATCTTGAAGGGCTCCAGCAGCAACATTCAATTACAATACACAACTCTGCTCGTTACTTGGTTGCTTTCATTCACGGTTGTTCCTATTTCCCTAAATGTTCTTGTCCCCCTTTTCTTTGACATTATCAAGGTCTCAGTAAAGGAAAAGATTGTTAGAATTTCCATTTCTACCCTTGTTAATCTCTCTGACAAAAGCACAAAGGTTTTGGAGATTATGCTATTGAATGATGGTCTTACGCTTATCAACACCTTAAACGAGCGTAAGTGGTCTGACGAGGAACTGATCGAAGATTTGAGCACCTTGAAAACCAGATTAAATGACCTTGAGGCTAAGCTTTCTACTATCGACCACTACTTGCTTGAAATTAACTCCAACAACTTGAGCTGGTCCCCTGTTCACGAAAGCGAATTCTTTTGGACCGAGAACAAGGAGGCTTTCAAGGAGAAGGATTGGAGCTTGTTGAAGAAGCTTACCAACCTGCTTCTCAACAGCGATAGCGATGCCAATGAGTCAAACGCCATTATTTTGAACGACATCTACAATGTTATTAATCAACTTCCCGAGTCAATTGTTGTATTGTCTAAGCTCCCTGGCGTCAAGTTGAAGATTATGGAATTGATGCAATCATCTAACGCTAAGGTCAAGTTTAATGCTTTAAAGACTACCCAAGTGTTTATTTCCAACACCTTCAGCTAAACACTTTCATGCATTGTTTGCAGTCTGTTTGTACAATCCAGTCGTGCTTCTTTCTTGTCAATAATATATAATAATAAACCAATACTTTTCATACATAACTTCAGCTCTTCGTTTTGACAAGATACACATGTGTATACATACATTTAAAAAGTGTTACGACTTAACTCTTAACCTGATATCTAAGCCAAGGACATGATTCGCAAATGGGCGTTTGTGATCCACCAAACATAGCCCTGATTTGAACCTTCGTGACAAGCGAGTCAAAAGTTAAGGCAAATTACTACATCCTAAATCATTTCAAAATTGCCACCAGAAAAATCACTGTCCAATAGGCAGATTCGAAGTGGCGGCGACGGCAATAACCAGAAACGCCTCTTCAGCAGTAAAAAAGAAAAAAGCAGGCTGATGCTTTAGTCTTCAAATGATACAATTGATGTCAAGTCATGTATCCAATGTTAAAGCTCGGTCGAGCTGTCATTTGGACTGTACTGGACCTATTTGCTTTTTCCACATGAATTGTAGTTTAAAAAGTAGCTAAATTGTCCTAAAATATTCAAATTTTTGTAGTCTTCTATAATATATTTTGTTCAATTGAACCCCACCATTAATACGTCAGCCCAACAGGACTCTTCACAATAATTACCATACAGAATGTACACTACAGTCAACGCCATTGAACCTGAAGAGCGTGTTTTGCTCGAGATCGAAGGTGTCACAGAACAATACGCAAATGGAGAAAGCGCTACTGGATTACTCAAAATATTTTTGATCACTGTCAAAGAAGACGAAGTGTTTTTACACGGTTTGTTTCCATCAAAACAGAGCATTCCACTACCAGGATTCACACAAGTGGAACGTCAGGGTGAATATACATTTGCCTTCAGCGGAGGAAGATACATTGAGATACCATTCAAAATTAAAGTCAAAGATTTGGAGGACGCTGATACTTTGGAGGTTGTGTTTAAGCAATTTTGCTCACTGCCCGAGACTTCAGAAGTTGGATCGTTGATATTGGTAGACCAAGAAAATGGACAAGAGGTTGGATCTTTGTCCAACTTCAACATCACTGAATCGGATGACCTTCTATATGACAAAACCCCTGTGCTTATCGAACTGGATCAAGAAACTGGTAAAGGTTATGTCCACCCTGCGAGTAAAGAAGACCTTAAAAACCAAGATCAAGAACCAATCGTGTTGGAGTACGACAGTTCCGACAAGATTTTGGCTGCTGGTGCCGGAATCTCCAATATGCTAATTTATGCTTCTGACAAGATCTCCAATGGTATGGAGTCCACCGCTGACTGGTGGGTCAAGTCTCGACCCACTTGCGAAAAGCCAATGGTGTTTACACCCAAGACCAAGGCTAATTTACAAATTGCCACAAAGTATACCGGAAAGGGATACTACTACACTCACAAGGCTGCTCGTGCAATTACGGGCGGAGCAGCTTCTCTTGGTCAAAAGATGGCGAGTCGCAATGACAAGAACAAAGATCCAAATAAGGGACCTGGTGTATTCAGCAGATCTTTGATAGCATTTTCCACTGTAATGGACGGTGTAGATCAATCGACTCGTCGTCTCCTTCAGGCTGGTACTGAGTCTTCTATTCGTATGATTGGTCACAGCTATGGTGACGAAGCCAGAGATGTATCTGCCGAAGCCGGCCGCAACATTGTTAACTGTACCATGATTTACGTTGATGCTCGGGGTATTTCTCGTAAGGCCATTGTCCGCGGATTTGGAATGGGCGCAGTCAAAGGTGCTTTTGGAAGCGGAAACGTTGTTTTAAAGAAAAAGGTTGATTCCAAGGGTCAAAAAACTTCTTCAGACTGTAAAACTGGCGAGAAACAGTATTCTACCAAAACCACTCCTCCACCTCTTCCATCAAGACGCACAGATGCTGCTGCGGGTTATCCCAACTTTGCTGACAAGGGCGTGCCGCCAGGTCCTAGTGGATCCTCTATGTCTACTCAAGGTCAGGAAAGTGGTACGTTCAAGGGTGGAAAGTGGTGATCTATATTCACAAGAATTTTTTTGTGGTTCATAAGTGCATATTGATAAAATTTCTGTTGTATAATAATAATATTATACATTATATTTCTTGATTGATTTTGAAAGGTTCAAAAGGATCTTGCCGTAATAGAACATTACACATCATCTAAAATGTTCAAACATTTAGTAATATTTCAAAAAACGAGCCTTGATGATGCTTTGTTTTATACAGATGCTTATTTCAATTATATTAGACTTTCCTGATTTCCCCCGCTTCCTGGAGGTGGACTAAGAGTTGATGGTTTGTTGATGTTGATATGAAATTTCTGTTGTTGAGGCTGAGTGGGTTGAAGTGGAGTTGACCACGAGTTTGTTTGTGAAGTTGAAGGTTGCATTGGTGTCGACCACGAATTGTTGGAAGACGAAACAGGCTGCATTGGAGTAGACCACGAGTTTGTGGAGGTTTGCTTGGATTCTTGTGACCATGAAGTGGTGGATGGCTGCAGCGGTTGCGACCATGACGGGGTAGTAGGCTGAATAGGAGTAGACCAGGAGGGTTGGGAGGTAGATGCTGTAGGTTGCATAGGAGTAGACCATGAGTTTTGTGCTTGTAAAGGCTGAAGGGCTGGTTGCAGAGGTTTGTCGGAAGTTTGTCCAAATGAAGGAGACATGGGCTTCATAACGCCTGAACCGGTATTACTAGACTCTACTCCCCACTTAGACTGCTTGGCTTGTGGTTCCAGTTTCAAGGCCCCAAATGAACCAGCAGGTTTAGATCCGGTATTTGACAAAGCCACATTGTTGTTGGCGGGAGGCGAGTTGAAACCGCTAGATCCTGTGTTGGTGGAGCTAAGATTCACGTTTGAATTGTTATTGTCTGCCAATTTGTTACCATACAACAAATTCTCAAATTTATCACCTGAGTTCTTAGAAGTAGATTGAGTAGTACTTGAAGCTTTTGCCAATGTCACACTAGGGCCTTCTCTATCAAGTTTCTTACCATGCTCAGATCCGATTCTTTCGACTGTTTTTGTAACAACTTCTACAAACTTATTAAAACCTTGACGATCGGTTTTGGCTTCTAATCCAAGCGAGAGAACTGGCGGTACCATAGCAGCTAATGTTTCCACATCTGCTTCATTGGTCTCAGCAACAGACTCATAAACAGCGAGTGCGGCAAGTGCTACTCGAGCATCTCTAGTTTTCATGCTTTGCAGAAGAGGCAGCAACTTTGTAGTAATAGTCGATTTATCCAATCCACGTTTCAACAAACTCTGGAATGCATGTAATGATTCAAGCTTAACTGTAAGATCAGTAGTTTGTGCAAATACACCACTGACGACGGGGAAAATTGTTGTTTTGAGAGTCATGAAATCCAAGTCGTCTAGTAAAAGTGGTAGTCTTTGAAGTGCTAACGTTTGTGTTTCTGCAGGCCCTCCAGATAGAGTCTTTAAAAATATAGGGAGAATATAATCAGTAAAGTCTGATTTCTTCAGTCTAGATTTGAGTGTTTCAATATATGTGAGAATAGCAATTTGAGCACCAAGACTATCTTTCACTTTCTTGATACTGGGCAGAATTTTCTCAGTGAACCCCAGCTGACTCATGTCTTTACCGACACGTAAAATTGTGTTCAAGATAGATTCAGACAAACTGTCTTCTTTTCCAAGCTCCTCTAATAAAGTTGGTAATATCTTCTTTTGTAAAACCGATTTGGGAAACTGATCAATGATATTGGGAAATCCCGACATGAATGTCTGCTGCTCGGATACATTCTTTGTAGCAAAATCATCCAAAAAGTTCATGGTTCTTATTAGAACATTATCAAACAGAGCGCTTGTTTTAATTTGTTCAAGCGTCATTCTGTCTGCTGGATCTCTTGTAACTAGATGCTTGATCATATCGGATAAATATGCAGGAATCCGCTCATCTCTAAACACCCGGCTAATCTTTGAAAATTCACCTTTGTACATGTTAGAGCTGTTTTCGTTACGCATGGGAGGTGACAATGTGAACAAGGCAATCAACAAACACCCCAAACTAAACACATCATTGGCCATATCTAGCTTGTGATCCAAAATCAGTTCGGGTGCAGCATAATCCATGTTTACTTGAACAAATGATGGGAGTCTCGGGTCTAGCCGTGGCAAAAAAAAGTCGGTGCCATTAACTCTAGCTTTCAGATCTTCTACAAAACCAAGACCCGACAACTTCCAGTCACCTTTAACGTTAACCAAAACTGATGCGGGCTGCACGTCAAGATGAACGTAACCAGCAGTTCCCTGCACAAACTCTAAACCTTCGACAACTCTCAGTAGCCCCTTTTGAATGACAATTTCGTCAAGTTCACCGTTTTCTAGCGTACTGGATCCAACAGACGAAGAGTTGATATCGATAAGATGTTGCAGAGACGCAGTCAAGGGTTCAGTAACAAATCTCATTGTATTTTTCGATTCCTCAAGAGGTTCAATCAGCTTCACCAAGGCTGGATGCCTCAATTTTGCCAATGTGGCGACTTCTTTTCTCAACCGTTCAAAAATTTCGGACGAGCTTGTTTTGTTCATGTTGTTCCTGGTGACAAAACTCTCTAATCGTTTTTTATCAAAGATAAACACAGAGACCTTTACAATTGACAGAAGAAAAGTAGTTAATAGCCTGTAATAGTTTTTCAAATACTAGTAAGACTTACATTGTCACCAGATGACTTCTGCTTTGCACTATGCACAGCCCAAGGGCCTGCCATAAACGAATGGTTCGGCGAAATGCTATAGTTTGAGGTGATAGACCCTCCACCAACTATTATTTTCGATATTAGTATATAACTATTGGCCACACACAATGATAACAGAGATGTAGCTTGCTTTCAGTAAATCACATATAGTCATATCAAATCAAATCACATACAAGCCTTTAAAGCGCTTGAGAACATAGCTTATTTTGAGGTAACGTTCGAGTAGTAAGTACAGTCAGGGTTAGAGTTTCATAACGCATTTTCAATAGTTTACGCAAGGGACATGAGTTTGTTGTCAAGTAAATGCCCTTACCCTGATAATTTACAAATCTTATCAAATTACACAGGAAAAGACCATGTTTCTATAAAACAGCGTGCTTAAAGGAAGAACAGTTAAAACGTATATAGATGTATACATCTATCTGTATTCTAGAATAGTCACAGAATAGTAACATCACTATGAATACTAGGATTTTGTGCTGATGAAAACTCTATCAAAGAGCGAATGCTAGCTGTTATTTTTATTAAAACAATTGGATTTGTGTTAGTAACTGTGGGTTTTGGCCATAGTCTCCACAAATGTAAGTCCTCAGGGGCAAATGCTAAAGCCAAGAGAGCGATAGTCGGACACAATTGAAAACAGGAATGGAATTCATAAAAAGAATAATAATATTATTATAATAAACAATAACAAGATGCATAATGTACAAACATGTTCACACCAGTTTCATCTTCTCGAGGCCGTCGGAAGTATCTCTGACATGCCTGATGTTGACTCGAGTCGGGCTGCTGGGCGGAAACATGATACCCATCAAACCAGGCGAGACGGCCCTTCGCTTTAGTCTAGGTTCGCAGTCATCATCATCGAACCTTCGTCTCTTCGAAGTGCTTGGCGACGAAGGAGCAGTTTGTACCCCTTGAGGAATTGCCGGGGGAGTTTGTGATGCCGGTAGAGGGGGCAGAGGAGACGACGGCGGCTTTAATGATCGCTTTACTGATGGCGCTTTGTTTGACTTAAAAGTTTCGTCTTCGTCTTTTAGCAATGTCGTGATTCTGGCCTCACATCTCATTTCCATATCCAGTGGACACATTTCGTCCATTAGCTCTTTTGATATTCGTAGCATACTTCGAATTTGCGGTCGTAGCGAACTGCCGTCTGTACTGAACCGGCGCAGAATTACCATGCTTTCTGACCGTTGCCGCATGGGTGGTCGCATAGGTAGGTCGGGTACATCGAGTTCGTCTGAAGAGGAAGAGGGAGACGAAGTGGTCGACGGCGACGATGGTAGCGATGTATGCCCAAGTGACGATACACTTGTCGAAGGCCCAAAATTAGGCGAGTTATGTGAACGGCGTAAAAGGCTTCGCTGAGAAGGTAGATCTGAATAGTTCGGTGAACTCATAGAGACTTCATATGTGCTTAAATATCGGTAAGGCCAGAAGTAAAATTAAGTGTTGTTCGGCAGGGCAAGTGATGATAAGGAGAGCAGATGATAACTAGAGCAGATGTGTCTGTGCAACTGTGTGCTTGTATGATATGCGTGCTTGTATGATATGCGATCGACAACGAAAAGGGAGGAGTGGGAAATGAGTACAAATGGGTTTGGGCCTCTGAGCAGCCAAATGGGACAGACACGTTTTAAGGTTGGAGTAAGAGTTTAAAGTGGTGAATAGAAGAGTTGAGGGCTGGAGTATTGGGGGGTCAGTAGGGTGAGATGGTGGAAAGTACTTAATATTCTTGCACAATTTCCCATTTTTAGTACAGCTGCTTGCAATCTCTTTATCATGCAAATAAAGTCAAATCGATATTGAACAGGCGCGTGGATATTGATTCAGATCGAATAATTAGTGTTTGTTCAACAAGTAAGCCGCCATTGGATCCTCTATCTCTTTCTCCAACTCGTCAAGACTCTTCACCTTTGGTTGGCCTTTTTTCTTCTGATCATTACCATGACTGGGTTTGGAGCCATCAACTTTACGACGTTTGACGTCTTTCTCTGCCTCACGCTTCGCTTTTTCAACCTCCGATCTCCACTTCTCTTCAATCTCTCTATCAAACGACATTTCTTCTTCTAGCTGAGATGGATCTTCACCCTCCTGTAATTTAAAATAAGTGTGATCAACTCTCAGAATCTTTCCTAAAACGTCTACGCCGTTCAAATTATCGATTGCAAGCACAGTTGATCGTTGATCTTCGTACTTGAGATATCCAAATCCTTTTGACTTACCAGTGTCCCGATCACGTACGAGACGGACATGCACTGGTGTGCCATACTGCGAAAAAATTGTCAACGCATCACCCTCATTGAGATCCAAATGAAGTCCACTGAAAAATATGTAAGAGGTGTCTGCGTAGTCTGCGTGCCATGAGGCGCTCGCTGAAGTTCCGGCCTCAAGCTCTTGTTTGTTCAGCTTTTCAACTACACGGATATTGCTATTTCGCTCTGTTAGCTAATGTCATCATTGATCATTGCAATAGCTTAAAACATACATACTTCATGGCAACTTGGCTGATTCTAAAGGATTGAAACAAGTGGTTGGGATGTTAGTAAAAAATGATTACACAACGACGTTCTTTATCGAGAGCTTGTTTTTTTTCTTTCATACCTTTTACCCACCAACCTCTTTGACTCCTTTCTTACCTTTCTACATCTACCCATCTGCTTACTGCTACCGGGGTTTCCCAATATTTAGAAATGGCAGTGCTCAAAGTTGTTCGTTTTCGCTCGGCAATCTTGTCGTTGACGTTTGTTTCTATTCTCATTGCCTCGGCAATTTTTCTTTACACGTCGCTGGCAGGCTTTGAGATCGCTAAATGGACACCTACATATCCCTACTGGATTTCGCGTAATCCTTTGATGAAACAAATTGACGAGCCTAGATCACCGCATGGACTACACAGAATGTATGACAAAGATTACCAAAGGGCTAATGCTACTCTCCTCAGTTTGGTGAGAAACGAGGAGCTCGAAAGTTTGATTCCCTCTATTACTGAAATTGAGGAAACATTTAATCGCAAGTTCAACTACCCTTGGACATTTGTAAACGATGTTCCATTCACCGACGAATTCAAAAACAAAACCAGAACTCTCACCAAGGCCCAAATTAACTATGAGGTTATTCCCAAAGAACAATGGGAAGAGCCCAGCTGGATCAATCAGGGTCTGGTTAATGCATCTGCCAGATTCCTCGAACGAAATGACGTACAGTACGCTAGTCTCAAATCTTACCATCGCATGTGCCGGTGGAACTCGGGAATGTTTTTCAAGCTTCCCAAACTGCAAGAATACAAATGGTACTGGAGAGTTGAGCCTGGTACTCACTATTTTTGCGATATCGACTACGATGTTTTCCACTTTATGGAAGACAACAATAAAACCTACGGATTTGTTATCAATATCTATGATACACCTGAGACCATGCCGTCTTTGTGGCCTGCAACCCTTGAATTTGTCTCGAAGCATCCAGAGTTTGTTCATCCTAACAGCGCTATTGGCTGGTTAACTGATGCTAAAAGACGCCCAGAGCATAATTATAGAGCTCAGGGTTACTCAACTTGTCACTTCTGGTCGAACTTTGAGATTGGAAACATGGATTTCTGGCGTTCTCCTGCCTATCAAGCTTACTTTGAACACCTTGACAGAGATGGTGGTTTCTTCTACGAGCGCTGGGGTGATGCTCCTGTTCACAGTATTGCGCTTGGACTATTTGAAGACTCCAAGAAGATTCACTGGTTCAAGGATATTGGATATCAACACATTCCCTATTTCAATTGTCCTAACTCCAACAGATGTAAGGGCTGCATTCCCGGTCTTCACTCAGATGGTACTGGCTTAAGCTCAGAAAACTGTATGGCTAACTGGCTGAAGTACAGTGAAGCCGAAGATCTTTATTAAATTCTACAGCCACATATCAAACAATATCCATATGGAGGCTTAATACTGTAAAAAGCTACCAAGAGGAGTATGTTCTTGATTAAAAGTTTAATTTATGTTCAGAAACATGAAACCATTGATAGTATTTTTTATTCAAGCTTAAAACAGAAACGCGCTATGAGTTTTATTTTGGTAACTCGGATTCACGACATGACAAAATTTGTTATAACAATCATCAGTAAATAAAAAATAATAAATATGATTAAATGAGAAAAGTAAGCTATATAAATAATGAAACAGTCTGTGACATGGCAATGCTTTTATTGCTGAACTTTGGCTTTCTTAGGCGGAGGCGCTAGGTCATCAAAGTTATCCATTTCACCACTGGTGTTAAGAAGAAACTCGTCAACGTCAAAGTTGGGGTCAGATTCAAATCCAACGGGAGCGACTGGCGACGGCGGTGTTAGTTTGTTGATTTTATCTTGAATTTTGTTTAACGATTCACCGTGCATGGTGATGTTCTTGATGATTGAGTCAATATCTTTTGAATTTGACAAGAGGTGCTGTGCGGTGTTATCGTCATTGATTATTCCTTGTTGGGCACCATAAAGGGCATCTGCAACTAGAGGGTCTCCCATCATATCCTCAAGACGAGGAGAGTTGAGATAATCCGTGCCCGGGGTAACAGGTGGTGCCTGTTTTTGAAGCAACATGGGCGAGGCTGAAGACAATGGGGTGCTTGCACTGGACAGGGAGGGCGATGGGAACAGGTTGGCGCTTGTGCCAGAACCCTGTGAAGATCCGTCGTACTGATTCCTTGAGTTCGGCCTGATGGTAATTTGGTTGTGTGCAGCGTTGTTGAGACGTTGGTTGATCTCTTCGGGAGATTCTACAGTATATGAAAGGGGAGATGTATCAGTGCTGCGAACACCAGGTTTTGTGCTGGAATTAGACATTGACTTTTTTCGTTCATCAGAAGCAACAGAAGAGATTCTACTCTTCGACTGTGGTGGTGTTTGAAATGTGTTATCGTTGTTGGTGTTGTTTGAGATCATTTCTTGAATAGTTGATAGAGGAAAGGGCCCCGAATTCAGCTCGGTTATTTGATTGTTACTCAAATCATCTAGATTTGGAAGTATTAATCGCTGTTGCTTTTGGTTTGTGTTGGTTGACCCGTTAGCATCGCTAACAAACTTTCCCTGGTTTGTATACAGAGACGCCAAAAATCTCAAAATGCGCTCAAATGTTTCCGCATGCTTTTTGTGTCGTTCTCTAGAGTCATAGCATTCTCGCCATAGCATTTGGTTGTCGCTGCGGATGCGGTTTAGGTCTGAAGCAATATCCATTTGATTCATTTTGATCAGTTCCAAATCATCCAATATTCTGCCGAGATCCCCTTCGTCCTCGTCGTCACTGCCCTTTGAGCTTTTATTTCTCACAATGTTGTCCAACAAATCTTCTCTGCCCCTAATGAAGTATGGCGATTTGAACTGTCTGATTTCGTCGCCTGATTGAATAGCTCCAGCAGTAATGTCTTGAACCTTGTGCCAGCCATACATGTTGAGTTGACGAACAAACGAAGAGTAGTTACTGTGCTTGAAGTACTTTGGCAAAATCTCCTTTTCAAAGTTCTCTTTACTCAGTACCTTGAAGCTTTCACCATCAGGGGTCCATTGGATAAATTCCTCATTTGAAGGGTCGTTTACCATGTTCCATAGTTTAAGGATAAAAGCGGGACGTTTGTTGGGTCCATTACTGCCGCTTCGTTTGTGTTTACCATTGGTGATTCGCTTGACGGGTTGTCGCTTCATGGAGCTTTGTAGAGAGGGGTTGACTTCTTGCTTTGATGACATTCTAGTAGCTTGCTAAAGATATGTTTTTGATATTTTGCAGAAGAAAAAGATTTCTTAAAGTGAACCGGTGGCCGTTCTTGAAGAGCTATGATGCAGTAAATGTGGAAAAAAAATAATCCGAACTAGGTTGCTGTTGAGCAGGTATCTTTGTTGTCGATCAGTCAAAACCGTTAAAGTGTATCGAACGAAATAAGTTGAGCACAAGAATAAAAGAGGTGTATACGCGATTGCCAAAGATGTGAATGGTAAGAGAAATCGACCAGAGAGGCGGTTTTTGGTGCTAAAGTACTGTTTGCCCGAATATACTGCGCAGTCAGACCGTTAGTCAGTCTGTTACTCAATCAGTTCAAAGTGCCGAATTTGCTTCAAACACATCCCAGACTTTGAGCCTCGTAAAATTTGTATGCACAATGCTAACACAAGGCCATGAGCAGGGTAAAGTCCCAAGCAGTTGGGTAGATGACAAATGATGACAAGTTATTAGCTGACGTCTTACAGCATCACAACTTTCTTTTCAGCTAAATCAGCCGTGTAAAACCTACTTTGATTAGTTTCCATTTCTGGTTTAATTCAGAGTTGAGTCAGTCATGTGATCTTCATCTTTGTTAGGGCTTGAGCCCTAGCAGGCTTTCGTGACTGTTCAAGCTATCCTACTTTCGGCAGTCCCAAAATTTTCCCAGGTTACGGGTTCATGTTACTATGGCTAGTGCTTTGAAAAAAATTCGTTTTGGAGCATGGGGGAAATGAGATTTTTTTTCCTTTCCCTTCCCCTTCGAAACTGTTCGCACTTGACTTAAGCCTACGATACCAACAGTAATCAGCAATGGCCGCCACTACCGTTCCTACCAAGAATGAGGTTTTCCCTCCTGAGTCCTTGTTGAAGAAGAACAAGGACAACCAAGCTCAATCTGAGAAGGCTGCTGCCGAGAGAACTGCCCGCAAGCAGGTAAGATAGACTTTGTTCAACCTCATCAATCTATTCAACACTTTTGTCGATAAAATCATGCTGTAGTAAATGAAAAAATATTTGTGTTTTCGACATACTTGACGAAAAACCTCCTACGAATCTAAGAATGACATTTTAAGTGATGATAACCCATTTTGAATGACTAGCTTGCACGCAATGTTGTCTTCTGTTAACCATCTTTCGGGACTGATTTATTGTACTTCTTCAACATTTTTTCATATATCGCAGCATGTGTCAGTGTGAATGGATATGGAGATTTGATTTTGTTATCGTAAACTGATTTCTAACAAATATTTGTTACAGGCCAACCAAGAGAAGAGAAAGGTCATCTTCGAGAAGACTGCCGCTTACGAGCAAGAGTACTACGATGCTGAGCGTGCTATCATTGAGAAGAAGCGTGCTGCCAAGGCCGAGGGTTCCCTTTACGTTGCCCCTGAGCCCAAGTTGATCTTCGTTGTCCGTATCAAGGGTATCAACAAGATTGCTCCCAAGCCCAGAAAGGCTCTTCAACTTCTCAGACTTTTGCAAATCAACAACGGTGTTTTCATTAGAGTTACCAAGGCTACTAAGGAGATGCTCCGTTTGGTTGAGCCTTACGTCGCTTACGGTTACCCCAGCCAATCTACCGTCCGCAAGCTTCTTTACAAGCGTGGTTACGGTAAGATCAACAAGCAACGTGTTCCCCTTGTTACCAACCAACAAATCGAGGCCAGCCTCGGTCAATACGGTATTGTCTCCATGGAGGACCTTATCCACGAGATCTACACCGTTGGTCCTAACTTCAAGCAAGCCAACAACTTCCTCTGGCCCTTCAAGCTTTCTAACCCTACCGGTGGTTGGGGTGTCCGCAGAAAGTTCAAGCACTTCATTGAGGGTGGTGCCACTGGTGACCGTGAGGAGTACATTAACCAATTGGTCAAGGCCATGAACTAAGTTTTCTAGCACTCAAGAAAATTATAAAAATTTAGTTAATGTAGATCCTTCTGTTTATTGAAAAGAAAATTAATATTCTGTGTAGTTATAAGGGATTTGAATGAATTTGTACGAACCAAAAGTTATTGAATTATTTATTTAATAGACCCTTGAATGTATTGATTTTTTGAAGAAATGTGATGTTGACGAAAAGACCTAGATCAAGATATGAAAGTGAAATTTCTGAAGTGTTGCAAGTGCAGACTTATGCTAAAAAAAAAGTGTTGAATTGATGATGATGTTATTATCAATACTGCATGTGCAATGATATGCAAAGCTTCAAGATATATTGTGTTAGATTAAATACGGTTCAACGTAGATGTAGTGATTAAGAATCATTCACGGTGAAAATATAGGATTTATACTTAAAGTTTCTATATTGAATGAGGATTTAGTTACTAAACCTAGGTCAATTATTTCGTAAAACCGCTTCGCTAATACGCGCATTCAACTATCTAATCACGTATGTACACAGAATTCTCTTTAAAATTTAATTGTTGATGTTGCGTATGGGCCTAAATATGTATGTACAAATATATACAGACGAGAGATGGCGACATGGCAGTTTAAGAACCAGATCTATGAAGGGTCTGTAGTACTAATGGTACTGAGAATGTCAGGTAATCTTACAATTTTAATCAAACCGCTGCAGGACAAGCCGGGCACAAGTGAATGCCAGAAAGGATGAGAGCAAACGTGCTATGTTTCTCGTCAACCTAAACTGATAGTTTTTACGCATAATCACCAGTTCTGCACCAAAGCAGGCGATGTGCTCGTGACAAGACTGTATGATCGGTCTTTATGATTTTTCAACACAGAACAAGCTGTGGTGATGAAACCCACCGAAGTGTGCACGCAGGCAATAGGCAAACCTGAAGAGTCCTCACGAGTGTACACTCGGTACAGACATCAGGCTGAAACGCATGAGCTGCTTCAGAACCTCTAGTTGTCATTTACACTCTGACACAGCTTGATAACAAAAACAGTACTCATTTACCGCGCAGACGTCAACTTTTTCTCGGAACTTAAAACAGGTTCACACTTTCTGTCTTCTTGGCGGTAAAAAATATTTGTCGCTGAGCTAAGATTGTGATCAAAATGATACATGTCGAGATGCTTTTTGCTATGGCCGACTAAGGATAAAAAAAACAAAAGGAGAATAGTTGGACTCATACTGGTTTCATAACAGTAGAAATTAACTGGAAAACTAGAATGGAGCAAAAAAAAACATTTTATTGAACAGGAAAATAAAAGTTTTAGATAACAATGTTTCCTTTTCAATGATAGGGCTTACTGTAAATATATCTTTGCTCAGATATAAGTCATTTTGGTATTGACTTTGATTTACCAGACTTTATGTTATTGCCTGAAATTTCAAGTCACAGCGCACGGCTGGTATCACGACCAACACCACTACCACCATCAACAACAACGTAAAAATATAATTGATAACAAGTTACATGCAAAAATAAATCTATTTATATAATATATAAAACCAAACTAACACATCAAGAAGCTCATTTCCTTGTTGGTTTCCACGTGCCCGTTACGAGCAAATTGGTACTGGATATCGATATCCAAGTCTCTGTTGTTTTTCTCATTGGGTTTACTCGAAATGTGGCCAGTGATCTCCTCGTTTCTGTTCAAGTCAAGCTCGTCCTTGAGGTAGAACACAGTTTGCTTCCAGTGAGTGTAGTTGGCATGGGGACCGGTGGAGAATCTGATGGGGATGTCGCACTTGCCAAACTCGATGTCGAACCAGACAATCAGGGCGTGGATTCTGTCGTTGCGGTTGGCCTTGATGACGAAGTCGCTTTGGAAAGAAAGGTCCTCAACCTTGACGGTGTACAAATCCAGGTCGCAGATCTGGTACGAAGTCGTGGCCACGTTCTTCATCTCGACAACGTCGACAAGCGGCTCCGACATGACGATCTCTTGGAAAGGAGTGTAGTCAAACCCGTAAACATCGTTCCAGAATCCAATCTTCTCGTCCTTGTACTCGCCGTCTTCAATACCAGCAATATGGATAGTGGCCTTGTCGGGCATGATCAAACCGCCTTCAACCAAGTATCTGTCTCTAGCGTACAGAACAGTGTCCAGCATGGATTCGTACAGCAAAAAGTATCCCATCCATTCGGAAATGATAATGTCGACCTTGGGGAAAGGCAACTCAATTTCCTCCATCTTACCCTGAATAAGGGTGATTTTGTCAGCAAGCCCGTTACGCTCGACAATCTTCTTGGCCATGTTGATGATATTCGACATGTCGACACCAATAACGTGCTTGGCACCAGATCTGGCGGCGAACATGGACAGAATACCGGTACCGCAGCCCACATCCAAAACGACCTTGTCTTTGAACAAGTTTGCGTTCTGGTAGATGGCGGAGCGGTAGGCCAGAGTTCTGGTCCGGTCCTTGAGCATTTCCTCGTGGATACCAAAGTGGTCATAAGAGTTGAAGTACCGTTGCTCGGTGTAGGCCAATTCCTCGCCCTTTGCGTTTCTCTTGGGTTCACTCATTGTTTTTATGTTTTAATAGGGGGCAGTTGTGTGAAATGCTGTGAAATGGTAAGGTGAAGAAAGGAAAAACGGGAAACCAGTTGGGAGAAGCCTTTTTTTATAATTTGAAATATCGGTGGTTTTCGCAGCTTGCCAAGTATGAACCATGTATTGGAAATTTTTCTTTGGGTTTACTCCCAAATACCAATATACTTTTGAGTGTAAGTCACAAGTGTGTATTCTAGATTGAGCAGATACCCTAAGCCTAAAGCTGACCAAAACGGATGTTTGTATTTGTTTGTTTGTTTATTTTTCAAAGAAATGCCTAAAAATGCCGTTAGTCATCGTTGAACCATGAACTTTACGACAGACTTAGTCACTTCTGATCTTGAATGTTGTTTAACACGATCTTTCCATTCGTTTTTCAATGCTTTGCTGCTGCTTTTCTATTTGCCTTGGCCTTTTGCTTTAGAACCAGCACAAAATTCAAACAGCCCGTACCCTGGTCTGGTCTCGTGACAGATCTCCGCTTTTATGTCCTTTCTTGGCCATGCACCAAAAAAAACTGACTTTTTTTTTCTTGTTCAGTCCATAAAAAATGACCCATTTGGCCAGTTACTCATTTTTCTTTACTCCCCTTCTTCTCCTTTTCACTTCTTTGTCGGGATATATCATCGTTTTACTTTGCTGATTTTACTTCTCGTCAATCGTTTTTCTCAGTGTAGAATACAGGTTTTTGTTGGAACTCATTACGATCAGGGTTTTCCATATTTGAGTGGTAATTTTGAGAAATAAACATACACTTTTTTGCTGACTGGAACAGCTGATAAACCGTTTTTTCTCCAAAAAAAAAAGACCAACGCCATTTTATTCCATTTCTCCATAATACACACTCTGGTCTAATTCTGCATCTGTCCACTAGACAATAATACATACACTACACTACGCATTGTTTTTATACTCATTCTCTACTTTGCATCTCGATAGTTGTAAGATTCCACATCTATGTTTCTACCATGCCACCCGCTGCTAAACAACACCCCGGTCTGGCTGCGATCAACGGAAATGTAAAGTTCCACCATTCTTATGCGGAGCAGAATGGCAGTAACGGCGCCCGCAGTTTGCCTCCGATCCTTGGGTCGGGCTCAAACGACTCGTTCAAGCACAGCTATGTCAACGACGCCGCAAACGAGACTGGTGATGTCACAGAGACTGGTTCATCATCTTCGTCTTCGAAGCCAAAACCCAAAGCGCGCAAGAAGAAAACGTCGCGAGCCTGCAATCACTGCCAAAAGGCGCACTTGACGTGTGACGACGGACGGCCTTGTCAGCGGTGCATCAAAAAGGGATGCGCAGAGACTTGTCGCAATGGAACAAGGAAACAGGCAAAATACTTGATAGATGTCCCGCCTCCTGCGCTAGAACCGCCACCACAGCAGCAGCAGCTACCGACGGTACAGGAAGCGCTACCAAGGATCAAGGAAGAGAGCAGCGAGCCGCCAGTAGCCTCTGACGCGAATGCTTCGTATCAGCTGCCGTTGACGACGACGATTTACTCGTCAATAATTCTTCCCAACAACATTCCTCTGCCTCCATCACCACCGCCCGCCACCACTAACTCACAGCCACTACCTCAGCAGCAGCAACAACAGCAAGATCAATTCGGACCCGCAAATAACTTCGACTTCAGCTCGCGGGCCGCAAACCTGGAGTACTCGTCGATCTCAAATATGCTGGGCGATGTGTCGCTGTTTAGTCTCCCGAACGAAATTACCCCACATCCAAATCAAGCGATCCAGCAGCAGCAGCAGCAGCAGCAGGGATCGATGAACAATTTAATGGACACTCCCACATCTGATTTCTCGCCGAACCAGCCGATACCTGCGCCAGCGCCAGCGCCTCCGCCACCCACTCAACTGGAATCACAACTGCAACCACCGCAACCACCGCAACCGCAACAACACTCGCTTGACACTTCACTCAAACCCAATTTTGACTCGCCCGAACAAGTGTACTCTCAAGTAACAGCCCCGTTTCCATACACCGCAGGCTACCATGCGCTAACCGCGTATCTTCGCGGACGGTTTGCAAAACCGCAACTTCTGGTTCTAGCTCGGTCCATGGCCGCGTACCGCCCATCTTTTATTGCCACGACCAAGACCTTGAAAAAAGACGATCTTGTGTTTATGGAAAAGTGTTTCCAACGCACTTTGCTTGAGTTCCAAAAGTTCATTACGAGCAGTGGCACACCCACTGTAGTCTGGCGTCGGACCGGGCAGATCGCCACTGCCGGCGCTGAGTTCTGCATTCTCACGGGGTACAGCTACGGTGACTTAGTGCGCCCAGAAAACCCACGCTTCATCATGGAGCTTATGGACGATAAGTCTGTAGGAAAGTATTTTGAGGTGTTTACGACGCTGGCGTTTGGCGACTCGCGCGGCGTCATCATGACGGAGTGTACGCTGATCAAGGCCACCGGCGAGCCCGTGCGTACAGCCTGTACGTGGACTGTCAAAAGAGATGTGTTTGATATTCCAATGATGATTATTGGCAACTTTCTGCCGATTCTAGACTGATGATGTAGACGATTGTAAATATTTTTAGTAATTTTATGGGGTCATTGTGTACAGTTACAAAACCCAAAAGTGTACGTTAATCTCTAATTTGAAAACATTGACAATCTTACATATCACTTCAAAAAATCATTTTTACATTATGATATCATATTGTCGTAGTTACCACGGCAAAAGCCGCAAGTGGTTTCAACCACTCTGCGTCTTTCCAGCGTTCCCTCCTGAAACGCAACTGTTGTTATCAACTATAGTTTTCTACTATCTTGTGCATCTTTATCTCTATTTCTATAAATATTGGGTTCACATCCCGTTTACCTTTTATAATGTTACCTTCAATTCAATTGATATTTTGTACACAAAGTTGACAATCTGATCCCCTTTTGAATAACGCTGGTCACCGAATCCGTTCCCCTGCGAACATAATTCAATCCAAACCTCCAAACTTTACATTTTACCAAATCACTCCCAAACAACTTATCAACAAAACCCCTTATTCCTTCTCATCAGCGTTCTACCGAACGCCCATTCCTACCCCATTCCACTACAATATATTACTATTCTTGATGAAATTCTTTTTAGAACTAGTGTTTTTCACTGTACACATTGACTTGTAATTTTTCAGCTTGGCAATTTAGGAGTTCACGATATGATCTATTTTAGTCAAAAAATTTGGAGATTTCAAGATTTGAATTGGCGACCTGTAATTCGAGACTTAGACACTCTCAAGCGCATGATGTGAATACACAATACACAGCATTTCGATAAACGCTAGTCAAAATTGAATTACAATAAAGATCCGAAATAGAAATAGATATTAAGATGATAATATGTTTATTGTCTTTATATCTCGGAATTATACACAAAACAGACATAACATAAGGATTTAATTCATTTGCTTATCTCATAGAGATTGACGAAGGAACACTCCACAAGAAGCGTTTTAGGCTTTCAGTGTTTGATGACGCCAAATTCTTTATAGCCGTAACTATGTGCAAAGGGAAATCTGGGAGACAGAAGGCTAGTGATCAGAACCAACCTTCGATACGCAGCAAAACTGTTACAGGCTGTTGATAGTTAGCAAACCACTAAAAATAAAGTAGATGCGGTAGCACATTCAGAAACTCGATCACCGCTTCCAGACCCTCCTTGAATCTTAAATTATTTCGATATTGGAGCTCGTCTGTAACGTTATTTAGTAGTTTGCGCTCTATTGCATCAAGGATGCATGCTTTTACAATATGTGGCACAGTTTCTATTTGATCACATTGACAGTTGTGACAACATTTAGTGCTATTGATTCTCTGAAAGTATTTACCAATACAATGGTGATCTGCTTGCAACCGGAACTGTTTGCAACTGGTACTGTTTACTAACAGTGTTTCTGTGTGCTGATGTCATTGGAGCCTTTATTGAATTACGGCGCTTGATTCCATACAAATTTCTTCTTGTCCAAGAAAAGTACTAAAAGTACTGCCGGAGTTTGCCGTCCATTTCATAGTCATTTTGTCAAACCTCCTTAGCCATAGACTACAAGGCGTATTTCAGCTGTTTCGTTACCGATTTTGGTCTTATAATTATCTCATAACTCGGTAGCCTCTGCGGATCTTTTGCTTTAATGGATGTTTCCTTTAATGTTGTCCAGTTTTTTAGCTTTGGTAAAGATCTGTTCCGATATTGTGTATGTACACGATGCACCTTTGGTTACCCTTCTAGTGGAATTCCTCGGACCGGAAAAATGCCTGGAAAGATTGCTGCTGTTATAGATATTGAAAGTCATTATACCCGATTTTGGAAACTTTCAAATTTCCTCAAATTTCAGTTTTCTCAAACTGTCCTTATGATTCTGCAAGAATATTTTTCCATTGTGAAATCGTTATCCGAGAGCTGTTGTGACAAAAAAAACACCCATCTATTTTTGGATTTTTCGAGAACATCACCTTCGAAGGGTTTCGAAAAATACTTCAAAATCTGTTTTGTAATGCAGAAACAGGGTACTGACACACAATGTAACAATTTAATTGTATGTAAGTTCTATGTAGATGTATGGTATCTATTGGTTTCTCTTATAAATTTTGCTTTGCTTTGTATTTGCTCACGTATTTTCATGCAATTGCATGTCTTGCAAAATATTGGTTTTGTGTGTGGCTTGTTGCGCATCAGGCGCGATACTCTCGTCATTGTTGTCAAATACTTTGTTTCTCTTTACTTCTTCATCAATATCATATTATTCAGTTGTATTGCCCTTTCTTCCGTTTTTTTTCTCCGTCAATTTCAAGCGTATTTTACTCTCATAACCGTGCTCCGCATTAATTGGAGAAAATAAAGTTTCGATAGTTTATAGAGCATCGAAAAAGAAGACTTCCAGCGCACTTCTGAACCTTGATTCGAGAAAACATTCACCACTCTACACTATCGCTTCCAATAAGTGGTTTTCATGTGAAAATGGGTATTCTTACCAGACTAGGGGTAGCTATGAATTCGGGGAAAAACTCATTGGTAGTTAAGAATACGTGTACTTAGAGGCTTTCAATAGCAGGATCAGCAGCAATTTCGATTGGAGAAATTCTTCAGAATATTATTGGTTCAGCACCCTCTTTATCAACACTTATTTTCCGTACAGTACATTATTCAACGGCGCTAGTGTGTATAGATACACAATTTCACGTGCAATAAGAAAACAGAATTTTTGTGGAGTTGCATGGTGTTGTGAATGATGAGTTTTTGTAAGGGTTTTGCTTGGACGGTGATGATGAATGGAGCATTCAAAGCATTGCATGGTTCATTATCGATTTTATTGTAGAGCCACAAGTGTGTGTTTTACCTCTTTCCTTTCTTTTTTCACTTTTAGGGTTCAACCGTTTTCTGTACATCGTTACAATCCGATATGCTTATCGTGCATTGCATAATATTGTATATTATTAATAGAGATCTAGCGCTCGGAGCATGTGACTGGCTGTGGGTTCTGTACAGTGGTACATTTAAAAACATCCGAAGCCCAGGTCTACCAGCTCCTGGATTTCTTCAGTAATAAGAAATATACTCAGAGAATAGTGTGGGATTTTGGTGTGAGATAGGATTGATAAGTAAAAGCACAATAAGAACAACGTGTCGATATGTCAACTCTGTGAGAACGAACCTAGTCTGAAGTTAACATGTATACAAATAATAATAAAAGTAAACTCTGCTCAATAGGTAAAGTAATAATGAATTCTTGATGCTTCATACGTGATATGTGATAATAGTCCGCCTGGTTGGACGACTGTCGCTGCTCTGGCGACGGCCAAGGAGGAAATATAAAAGTCATGTAGTGAATTTGATATCTATACTTATAAGATTCGAGAGTAAGTCAAATTCTGACGAATAAGACAGCAAGGAGATTTTGTGGAACATCGTATCGAAGATATGTAACAAAAATCAAATTCATCAGGATATCGGAGTTGACCCGGAGAACATGCATTGCGGTATTTAGGCGGATGGAGTCTTGAATGTCTTTTGCACTTATATTGGAGAAAGCAAGTATGAGACGTGGAATTATGTTATATTTGTTGCCTTTTCTAGGGATATACATAAACGAGTTATAAACTATCGCAATAGATTTTGAAGTTGAGTGCTTCTGTGTCGAAGCCGTTCAAGGTCAGTCTCATTTTGAGATGCGGGTATACCGGGTCAGTTCCCAAGACACGGTTTGCCTGTTGGTTTTTGAGCGCAAGCGCTGTTCTCTTCCAAATCGTCGTGAAGTCTGGTTAGCATGTCAAATCCAACCCTGGAGCTTTGTCACAATTTCAAAAGATTGGATGTCTCTTCGTGTTGCACTTTTTATGCACAACGGACAAGTTCAAACGACAATGTGGTCCCTGAAAAAAAATGATCTCTAAAAGCCACACCTCCAAACTACAAATTAAAACGGGGCGCGGATCGACTTAATAAACAACTCACACTTGTCAACGCGGACCCAAATTTGGAGCTTTCAATGGCTATTATAAAGCTACGGAGACTCTTCTCAAGATTCAGTAACGTTTCTAATGCGCTTGTAGTACTGATGTATCCTTCGGCAACTACTGCTCAGCTCCCCATCTTGGTTTTGACATTGCATTACAACCGACACCTCTCCAAAACGGTGGGACAGCCGAGTCATCGGGTTCATTTCGCTTCGTAGTAGTCTAAAGATTGGCCAAATATTACTTTGATGACATGGTCTGGGTTTCTGTGATGTCCTTTGAGCACCCGGGATGATGGCTTTTATAGTTGTTTCTAAAGTGTATTTAATGGACGCTAACAAGCTGGGTGTCAATGTACCACAGCTATACGCCAGGCTCGCAGTCTTGAGTCAGACTATCATGAGTTTGAGTTTCCTTTTTCTTTTCGGACTAAGGAGTTGGGAATACAATCGAAACCTTTGATCGTCCTTTTTTGATTGATTTGTTACTTGATGCGATGCGATTTGTCCACCAGAGTTTGCTGTCATGTTGCATGTATCAGATATCTTGCGCAGGCGCATGTATAATAATGTGTTTTTTTCTGGACTACGCAAATAATCGAGAAATTTGGTGGCATAATAAATGAAGATCTCGACATGCTCTGTGTGTAAATTTTGGATCATTTTTCGGAGTGATAACTTCATGATACATTTAGCTTTGTGTCTGAAGCCATATGGCATTACAAGTTTTCTTATCTTTTTTGGCGTTGTAGTGATGTAAACTTAAATTGTCCTAGCTTTTCTTTAGGAACCGATTCCTCTATCATTCGCATCTGCCTACCAGGTATCAAAATTCTATGTAAAGCAATTGGACTCGATATTACAGCATTTTTCTGCACTTTTACTATTTGCAATAATTGTGATGTTGTCAATTTATCTCAAAACAACATTCACACCCATAAGTTTAGAAATATCGAGCATGGAGCAACAAAAGCAACAAGAAGCTGAGTGATGGTATTGAAGAGCTCTTGGTGCAGGTCTCGCACTTGGCTTCTGTATTCATGTCGGGCATGGATAATAGAGTGTCATGGTACCGCGGCTTTTGGTTGAAAACTGATTGATCCAAGAGCGTTTCCCGTCACACCCACTTAACACTAAATCCGTCTATCCAGTTTTTGTCATCACGAATCTTACTTTTCATAATAGTTTTGGAGGCTTAAAATGTTCACGAAAGAACTATATCTGTGCATCTTCATGTAGCGACGAATGCAAAGGTTAAAGCTTGGTATTTATATCATTTGCTTTAATTACAGCGTTGCGGTTGACGCTGTTTAGCTTTAGTCTCTAATTGTACGCGAGCTTCTCAAGATGTCCTGGATCTAAAGAAAATATATGTGACCTCATTAAGTTTGTGGACAAAAGGCTGGATGCTGTAACTGATGCAAATGGGATGCATGTGTACAAGGTTCAATCTAGATATCGGTCGCTACACATGGCGTTGCAAAGTTATTCTTTTTTTTTTTTCGTTAACTTCCAAAGTCTCCAAAACTTTCATGGACAGTGAGATATTTAGCGATATAAACTGAAGAAACCAATTTAGTGTCATATTGGTAAAGGTATTTCGTTTCCAGAGTAGTCAACAACGCTATTCTGTAAACTTTATCAAGAACGTTCAGAATATTGCGAAACAAACGAATCAACAATTATCTGTCATGTATCTATTCTATATTACACATAATTAGATCATTCTGAAAAGCATCGAGTATGATTTCCAGACATAGGGACAATACGCAGACTGTTGTCATCTTCTCGTAAACATCACAAACCGCGTCATCCTTTATGACAGCCGCGCTGGCAGCCCATTGTCTTTTTTTTTTTATTATTATTAAATCAGTCTATTGTGTTTACTAATATACACGTAAGCTTCTATAACACTGCTATAAACTTAGACTTAAACAAAACAATTTCATTATAAACCATCGTCTCCAACAACACTCTTCCTCATACATGTAGTAAACGGCTAGACCCGGCGGTCAATCTGGGCATCTTCAGCGATAATACTTGCTCGATGCGCTTTGGGTTCCAATCTCAAAATAGCAAACAGAAAACAAACAAACAAACAAACAAACAGTAAGCAGGAAACAAAAACAGGAAAAAGTAAGCACAAACAGAGGACCAGAGGGCGCCAGGCGCTCTCTACTCCAGAGAAAGGACTGACTTGATGAACAAGACAGTGGCTTCTAAACCTTTGTCGGTGTTCAAAAGAACCCGCGGGTTTAGCTCGGGTGACAGCAGCCTCAACGGCAGCCCATTGTCCTTGCTGTTTCGCTTCCAAATCTCAGACCTGAACTTTACATAGATTACATAAGTCTAACGGCTTAGGGTTTGTTATCTGAGTTAGGGCTGTCATCTCAGAAAGTTTCAATTTTAGGTAATTCCAAAAACAGCAGTTGACAGTCCACAATCTACTCATCTTCCTCTAAGTTTCAATATCCAGGGTTAGGTATTTATGTCTCAAACTACCCTTTCCCATACTTCTAGTCTTGGCTGGTATTTTCCACTATTGCTGCACACACACACAGGCTTTAATTTGGGAACTAGCAGCGGGCTTTAGAGTGCACAGAAATTTTTTTTTAGAGGGATTTTTTTTTTTCAGAGTGCCTACTTTCTCTCCCTTTCTCTCCGAACGTGTCTCGAATTTTGATAACCATCCCAAAAACGGACTTATATATATCAAAGCATAATGGCCGCCACTAAGAAGCAGAGAAGCGCTATCGCTGACGTTGTCACCCGTGAATACACTATTCACTTGCACAAGCGTGTAAGTTTTTGATATTGTTATTAAATGGAAAAGGGACAGAGGAAGCGTACGATCTAGTGAAATTTTTTAAACGCGACAAAAAACGAATATATTTTAAATCAACGCCGAACGTGGAAAAGTGATCAACGACGAAAGACGACCGTAACACCATGACGATGAATCAATCTTCTTCTGATCCCAAACCTTTTTTTCAAGTTCAAACTATCAACCATTTACTAACATGTACTTTCTCAGGTGTTTGGTGTTCAATTCAAGAAGAGAGCTCCCCGTGCTGTCAAGGCCGTTAAGGACTTTGCTCGTCAACAATTGGGAACCAACGATGTCCGTATCGACCCTGCTTTGAACAAGGAGCTGTGGAAGCGCGGTATCAAGGGTGTTCCTCACAGAATCAGAGTCCGTATCTCTAGAAAGAGAAACGACGAGGAAGGTGCTAAGGAGAAGCTTTTCTCTTACGTCCAAGCCGTCGACGTTGCCTCCGCCAAGGGTTTGACCACCGTTGTTGTCTCTGAAGAGTAAATAGCTTCATGTTAGGTAATATATTATTATGATGTTCTCTCTTAGATGTGTTTAACGATGTTTTTTTGTGTTCAAATTTTGCGGGGGAATGGTGGTGTAAAATTAGGTGTGGACAAATTCAAATATTCATTGTGTTGAATATCGTCGATTTCGAACTTGTCAGGTCTACATGGGATCAGGCACACAGGAAGTCTGTAAAACAGACTGATGGTTATGGTATTTTGGAATTAAACGAAACAATTGAAATGTAGGTATACACAAGTTGTATTTTGTCAATGGGCTTACACAGAAGGAACTTGAGAAATTGTTTTGTGCTAGAGAACCAGAGATAACGTTGAGAGATTTGACATCGTAGTGTGCTTTTTGTAGAAGGTGGTTTAGATAAATGTATATACTGTGGTGGAGACTTGGTGTAATTCTAGTTGAACAGTATTTACACCTGATTGAAAAAAGCTTTGCCATTGTTATTTCTCACAACTGAAAATTGGATACATATGGAAGTTATGTGTTTTTGTGAAAGAATCGAGACAAGATTTTTTGAAGAGGCAAGAAACTTCTGTGACAGCTGTGAGTGCATGAGAAAGTGAACTCTAAGTGCGGCGTCTCAGAAGCTCGTCTCTATTCGGTTGTTACTCTTGTAAATCCTCAGATTTCATAGATGGATAGACAGTGTTGCTGGATAACGTTTATTCAAAGTGCATACTCATAAATGTTCAAATATAGTTGGATCGGAACTTCAGATAGGCAAAGTTTACATCTAATAACTTTCGTATTCTCAATTGTTTGAGGAAACACCTTTTTGGTGATGATTCTGTGTAGTACATGATATACGATGATGTTCTTTTTTCAATTTCAAAAAGTCTTGATTCATTTAAGTACATCGTTGCATGTTCACCAGGGGGGATTGCGCGCAGCCTTTGAAGTTTTTGATTTTCGGTAATGAGCAAAAAAATTTCAAACCACTTTTTCTAGTGTAAAATTCTAAGTGTCAGTTTTCTAGATGGATGCTACGAGTATAAACCTATTACTAAAACTCGATTGAACATCCCACAGGAGAGCATATATAAAATAGTTTTTGATGGCCAGATTCCAGAACATGAAACTCGTAAAAAGATTCGGAAGGCAGTTCTAGACTAGAAATACATCTGTTTGAGGAAAGTTATAACAAGGCATTAAGAAATCAAGAGCTATGATTAGTTTAATTCATACACTGTTCGTATATTTCTCAATTCAAACATACACATTTTGTGAACAATCAATGCCTTCAATGTCACTTACATTGTATGTGGCTTCTATCAAATGTACAGTCATGCAACCCAAAAATACATAATTTAACCTAAATAAGCCTTTACTTTTAACAGGCAATTATACTTATAAACATATATTTTAATCGAACCATTCATACATGGGTGGAAAAAAAGGCATTGGAGTTACAGGATATCCGTGATTTCAGTATAGAATAACATTTGTTTGTTTTTATTTGCAGGAACAAAATATATTTATAGGCCCCATTTAGATTAAATTATGCATTCACGGATTACATGACTGTAGATTCGCTGTAGCATTGTGTCGATGAACCATTGTTAAAGCGTAAGTTCTGGTCATAGCAAATTAGCATTTAGAAGCATTATAGGGTTTTTAATTACGACCTGGAATTAAATATATAATACGCCAACTTTTCGCGCAATTCCCACTGAAATGTTGGCACATTACTGTGTTATTATTACTATATCAGTTTTAGCCAATCAAATATTGTTTTTTCTTGTTTCGTTTCCTCACCTTAAAAACGCGCAATTCGAGTTTCCAATCACACACTATTTCATTGTTAGTTTTGTACAACGAGTAAAAACACTGAAATATATTTCTATGAATAATCCAAAAGTGTACAATTATAAAATATGAATTTGTAAAATTATTCAAACAGAGACTTCTTCAATAAATATGAAAATGACTGGTAAAAAATTATTCAAAATCATATCTTTTAGAACTTTTGGTCTACAAACCATTGGTCTTTTACACATTTACATGTTGCAAAGCTATACTTTTTACAAACTGTCAAGTAATCATAGTTATCTACATTTCACTTTATAATTGTAGGCCATATAATGAATTTTACAGATTTCCGACTTGATTTTTTTAATTCAGCAAAACACACGCATTTGAATCAAATTTTTTATTCCATGTTATCGCAGTTGAATTCATCCGTTTCGTGATTTATTTTACCAACTTCTTATAAATTTCATAACAAAATAGCGTCTGCTTGTGCTCAAATGTTCAAATCTAAACCTTTCCAGCGGCATAGCTTTGAGCAAACGTTACTGTTTTCCCATATCAGTGATCCATATTATGAAGTCAGGTCATTTAAAGAATTGGATATGCTACTCTATTTGTTATTACTGTTGAAACAGCACAGCAAAAATAAAACTTAAGACTAAATAAGTTAGTCAAAAATCTCCTGAGGGTGAATCGAACACCCGATCTCAAGATTACAATTATCCATTACAGTCTCGCGCCTTAGCCAACTGGGCCATCAGGAGGAATTATTAAAAATCTTTTACCTGTATATTATGACACAAGCTACCATTCAATTTCTACCTAGAATACTTGAATAACATTTTTGAGCTAGATCATTACAATTTTACTGTTCAAACTCATGAACCAAAACTGATTGTCTCAAATAGAAAAATAAACGTTGTTTGGTTAAATTCCAAGCGTTTGATTCAGTAGCCTTAAGGTCCTGCTTGACACAAGTAAAGGCCTTGAGGCGGTGGTTAAGTTCATTCACAACACTACCGCACCCCCTACTTCATCACAATAGTACGTTTTTCCAGAACAGTTCGTTAGGTTTCCGACTTTGACCTTAAACAATGTGTTCACTATGAGGTTGTAGTAGTTTTCCTTGACAAACGTGTCATCCATCATAAAGAGCAAACCCCCAAATGAAGCGTGACAACGTGAGGCATAGGCATCTGGATTAGATACATGAATAAATATAGTCTCTTTTGTAATTCTGATATATCTAGACTTTGATTGAATCACTATTATCTAATTTTACATACATTCAACCAAAGTTATATCATTCAGTTAAAGTAATTTTATCGTTTGTTTCCCTTGGGCTCAGTCAAAGCTACGCTTGACACAGGTCGTGTAATAAAGCAGTGATTAACTTCATCTAAAACACAATCGGACTTTATTCCCATAATGATGGAAAAAATCAGATGCATGAACAAATATAGCCTTCTTGATAAATATTACATATTTTGATCTCTATTGAATTATTATTACATGGATGAATATAATCTTCTTTCCAAAAATTGTTTAATTAGATTTCTGTTGAATTATAAACATTTGCGGTCATACTGAGACAATAAACACTAGTTGATCAATTCATTTCGGGAATAGCTGATTTGACGCTCTAATGAAATTATTCCACAGAAATGAAAGATATTGAGGCATCAATCTCAATCCTCATACTTTGCGTTCTATATCTGATAGTTTTGACTGAAAATCACAAAAGTCTTGTTTTCTTGAGCTATAAATACGACAACATGCTTATTGCAAGCATTAGAAGTTCAAAGACCATCTTAACCCCCGCGTAGCAAGTATTGATTCCAATATTTTTGTATGCATTTCAGCTAAAATATGATGAACCATGAGTACCATTGGCCAAAAATGCTTTTAATCCAACAGTGATGCTTTACAATAGATTTATACTCTATGCTGTCATAATCTGGTCGAATAAAAATGTCGTTAAATATACTTTTCTAGACTTTTATAGTCTACTGGTCGGTTTTTTTTTGTGGCTTTGTCTAACTAAATTCACGAGACTGGCTCGGCGTCTAATATTAATAACAACATGTCTATATCCAATAATGAATTTTTAGATCGCTCAATACTCAACTTTATCTCAACTTTTGTGCAACTTCCTTCATGTGCTAGTAAACATATGCTTTGAAATTGTCACTATGTTGACGTATAAATGCTAGAATTACTGTGGTGTTCTCATTTTATAATACCCCCACTTGAAATACTATACACTTATCATTATTAATCTAATATATTTTGCTACTACCTAAGTGAGAACCAACCAAACTCAAGAGCGTATCCTATGAGTTGATATTGCTACAAATGTTTTTTACAGCAATTCTGAATCATCACGTTGTATCCAACTACACTCGTCGGAAGCGTCGGAAGCTTGCTATGCGAACAGTCAGCTACGGAGTTGGTGAATACATGCGAGTATCTCGCGAGCCCTCCGGAATGTGGACGCAAACTAAAATGGCTTTGAAAAGCATTCCAACTAGAGATGGGAGAGCAATTGGAATGACGACTGAGGCAAAAGAATCTTCAGGTCGGATGAGAATTTTCAGATAAATCTGTTATAACGCTCTCATGAAAAATTGATTTTTGTGGACGAGTTCTCCGCGCAACATATAGGCAATATATCGCGATAATCAGATATAACCCTTTTTGTACTAAAATCAAACGGTTTGGAATCATTCCATATTTTTCAGTAACATTCTATTTTGTGTTTACCAAGATTTGAGTATGGTTTCTGAACAATTTGATACAAGTTAAAACTTGCTGATGATATATCAGGCCTGGTAATGAGACCTAAAATCTAGACAAATTTGTTAAATTTATAAATAGTTAAATCATGATAATAATATTATGATGCATGCAAGTCAACATACAAACTAAAGCTTTATTAGTACATTAACGTTGACCAATTTTAATTCTTTTAATATACTGTGGCCATCAGTATTCAAATTATAAGAAACGTGGTTTGCAAAGACCGAATGTGTATAACTTTAGAATACTTGTCGAGAGTCTCTTGTGCAACCTCCTCCAATGTAATGTCCAACCCAAAACTAGTTTTGCAAGGAGCAGGGGATTATGGCACTATAAGTCTAATTGTAGAATTTGTAGTCTTGACTCTAGGAGGGTTTACCACAGGTGTAAAATTAGTTTTGAATCTTTCATCTTTCTTTTCATCTTTAGATACGTCCTATCAGCAGCCTTTGCGGCTTGTATTTTACGGGCTCTTTTATCTTTTTCGATTCGTTCCAAAACACGCTTCTTGGCCTCAAGCTCCTGCTTTCTTTCTTGACGCTTTTTTGTGACCTCTAATATGGCCTGCTTTTGTTCAAGATGCTGACGGGCTTTTGAGGATTCCTGATCAAGCTTACAAATCTGGGCGTTTTTTATGTTGTTATTGATCTCCTCCTTACAGCGTTGCTCGGCACGGCTCTTCATCTTTTCAAGTCATTCATCTACACTCAAATTGGGCGTAGGATTGACAGTCTCGGCAACAACAGCAGCTTGAGACTCGATTGTGGATTCAGGCTCTCCGTTGGGAAAGTTGTCAATGTAATTAATGGCTTACTCTAGACTGTCAGATTTTCCAAGAGAAGAATTGATCTGGTTTTCTGTAAACCCCATGTCCTCTAACTACATAATCAATTGTAATGTTTAAATAGATCGAACATGCAATTTTAGATTTGTTGGCGTACTTGTGATTTGACTTCGTCTTTGATCAACATTTTGATGGTTGGTTTTCGTTTGGTTTGTATTGCGCTGAGGGAGAAAGAATCTACACACTGTGTTACACTTGCAACTTGAATACGCTTTTGCCCACAGAAGCCTGCCAACATAAGAGTGGCATAGGCCCTAACCTCTAGGGTGTCTATCTACATGTATCATAATCATCTTCAAGGAGAAAACACACTTGATCATCTTCAAAGAGAAAACACACTCTTTCTTACACGCAAAGAAATCACAAATGTCGGACTCACAGAGATCTCATATTCACCTTTTTAACCCAAAATCCATTTTGTTCAAGGAAGACTGGTTGTCACTAAATCAGTCTGCTAGTACTGACAAGCTAGAATATGATGATATCATAATTTCTCCCGAGCACAACTCTAACGGCGATGAGGAAGGGTCTGAAGAAGATAACAAGTTAGCAATGCCTTTCATCAACAGCGGAATCAACAATGAAAAAGACGGGCCCAAGAAAACTGTATGGAAGGACTTGAGAATTGCTGAACTCTTGGACGGAGATTTGAGCGTAGCTATGAATTCAGATGAGATCTTAGATTTTCCGGACTACTCAAGAAACGATGAGGCCGGATCTTCTGCGAATCAAAGAAGAATGGATACACCGACTGTTCAGCGTCACAGATAAGTGAGATTCATTTTCTTGGCCGCCAATTGCATGAACTATAAGGCTTAGTTTGGAGCTTTGTAAACCCACTTTTTATTTATTGTTTCTAGTTTTAACGATTTTCTTTCTGAGATTTTACTGTAGGATCGTTAAATGTTGTAGAAGGGGTCAATGAAGACATGTACGCAAATGATGAGGCATTTCTAGTAGATTTCAGGTGCAGAAGCTTGAGGTTGCTCAAACTATTGGATGAAGCTGAAAGCTCAATTCAAGGTCAATCTACCTCATAAAATGCTCTTAGCAATCAGTTTATTTCTGTTTCCAAATTGCTGTATTCTATTTCTGACATTTAGGTCAATCAGTTGTTGCCTGTGATACTCAACATTAAGTCAAATCGTCTTGTCAAAACCCCCAAGCATGCTCCTACTTTGAAGTGTTTTACGAGTTTCATGTCAGGTCTGAAGTCTTATTTTCGTCAGGTTATTTGTCAAAAACATGAATTTGATTGCAACCGGCAAACAAACTACTTTGATGAGCTTTGAACCCCAGATTTTTCCAGTTCCTGAGCAATTTTCTCGAGGAGCCTAAAACCCACATTTTCTTATCAATGAGCGTGTCTGCATCCGCCTTTACATTGCTGCCATCAGGTCAAAGCCATTTTGCACATTTCTCGTTTGTGCCTGAAATTTATACTGTGGCAGAAATTTTAGCTAAAAAATCTCACACCATAATTCTCAAATAGGACAAGACACACGCTTGGACGAAAAATAAAATCTACCAACCGCAGACCTGCTGTGCATAAAAACATCGTCTGATATATTTAATTCCGACGTCGAAAATTTAAGAGACGGGCTCGAAATTTCCGAAAATGTGGAACTCGGTCCAAACTGGCTCAGATATTTTCCGAATTTCTTCTCTCTCTTCTCATTCGTCCTTCTCTTTTTCACTTTCTTCGAGATCGAGATTTTATTACTGTTGAAGGTGATAAGTTTGCTGCATAATCCATTTCGGCTAAACAAAGTTACTTAGATACTAAATAGACGCGCTTTCATGTCATCGCAAGGTAATTCTCTTCCTACTGTTGTCGACCCAGCTCAGTCTACTGAGCAGGTTTTGTCACAACCTGCCGTCGAAGTCAGTGTTCCTGATATCTCCAAAGCAAACCCAGTGAAGCAAATACTGATCAGTATCGACAAAAACATTGAAAAGTCTAATCACCCTATCCTGGAAAGTCTAAAGGCTAATTCGCACTTGCAGAAACTTCACAAATTAGTCTTTGGTGCAGGCGAGAGCACGCAAGGCTTTGAGATAAGTGAAACTGTCTCCGACGGTGGATTGACAGTAACAAATCCTGGTAACAACACTTTCTTGGGATCCGTCTGGACTTGGATCACAAAGCATAAGCTTCTAACTACTGTATTGACAGTTGGTATTGTGGGAGGTACGGCATACTACCTTCATAAGATCAACTCTGGAGAGATTCAAGGACCAAAATATTTCAGGATCAGAAAAAAGAGACTAGCATTAAAAGAGTCTAATGGTGGTAGAGTTGAGGTAGTTGTGATAGCCGGATCTCCCACAGAGCCTCTCACACGAACGATTGCTACCGATCTATCACGACGTGGTTTTATCATCTACTGGACTACTTCGACAGAAGAAGAAGAAAACTTGGTGCTTCGTGAAAACAATGAGGATATTCGCCCTCTGCCTATTCGTGCTCATGATATCAAGTCAGTTCGCAAGTCCATCAAGGCGCTATCAAGTGCATTGAACGTCCCTACCGCAGCATTCCCAGGTGCAGTCCCTCACATGCTGTCACTCACCGGTGTCATTGTTGTCCCTGACTTGTATTACCCAACTGGCCCCGTGGAATGCATTGATCTCGCATCATGGTCGGAACTTTTGAATTCAAAGCTTCTCGGACCTATGTTCCTCCTTTCCAACGGTCTGCTTGATCTTGTTCGAAGTCACCAGTCCCGTGTCTTATTTGTTTCCCCAACTATCCTTGGATCGCTGAATCCTGGATACAACTCGGCTGAAGCCCTGGTTACATCGGCTCTGCGCTCTTTTGCATTATCTCTTTCTCGTGAGCTCAAGCCTCAAGGTATCCCATTTATTCACGTTCGTATGGGCACTTTCCAAATCTCGTCGGGGCGACCTCAATACGAAAAACAGATCCAAAATACAGTAAGAAACGATATTTTAGGGTGGCCTGAAAACTTAAGAGCACTTTACTCTAGGCCATACCAAACAACCTCCGCTCTTCAGGTTAAAGCGAAAGTAATGGGATCGCCTATCAGAGTTCTTAACTACGCCATTTTCGATGCTTTGGAAGATTCAAAGCCTAAAAGAGTATATTATGCTGGTAAAGGAGCATGGTTTTACCATACTCTGGCTTTGTATCTACCAGAGGATATGGTTGCTTCTTGGCTACACCCACCTCCACCAAAGGCTCCAAGAGCGATGCAGAAAGGTTGGGAGCCGCTTTAATTGTCCAAAAATCGAGCTTCTTCTAGATGGGATATAACTATTAAAGCCTGTATGTATTGTAAAATAATGAATGGAAATGACATGGATAAAATTCAAAAGATTTGAGGCCATCAAAAACCGTAAAACTAATCTACTTTTCCAATTCTACTGTCTACGATATGTAATAGAAAAATCTACGTCGTGATGTTCTGACTTAAAACCGATTTACAATGCCAAACTGCAAAGAAGTAGGAATAACCTACGCTGTGATTCACAATCACTGCACTTAGAATTTACGATTCCTGCATCGAGTGATATCCTCATCTACTATAGTAAACTACAATCATTTCTGTTAATCCAGTCTTCCATTATCAACATTTCACCTCACATAACCATAAATTAACAAACTTCATTTTTGCTTTCTTAATCGCCCGTATTCTTATATCTGGAAGCACTTTGTCGATTGGCTTACACTGCTAAACACACATTTCGTCCATAACTATCGTGGTTAGGGTATCAATGACATGGTGAATTTCCATATACAAGCCCCATCCAATCACACACACACTGTACATTTTATCGACTTTCGAACCCCAACTCGCAGAAAAATGAGATGCCAAAAAAACAGTTACTAGTTGATTTTGTATCGGTCGTAAGTTACATTAAACCATTTCAATTATTCAAAATTATTCGATTGAATATCTAGTTCTTCTTAGAGCTGATAAGAACAGGTTCAGATTCTATAAGAACACGTTAGTAACGGAATACTCGAAAACACGTCAAGAACAAGCATTTAGGAAAATACATACGAACACCCTTGCTCCAGACAGCACTCTTGGCCTCGTTGATACCACGACGCTCAGCAAGAACCTTCTTCTCGCTCTTAAGGGCGGCACGAGTAGCACGAGCAGCAATGATCAAATACTTGTTGAATCTGATAAGTTAAATGTTGTGTTAGTAAGAAGCCTGCATTGGACCTAGACCAATTGATTAAAAAGGTACATACGAGATCTTGGAAGACATTGTTGATATTGGAGGTGTATTTGTGAGTGTAGTGTGTTAATAAAAATAAGCCTTTTCAAGTGCTGCTGGAAGGAAACGAACCGATTTCTAGAGATTTTTTCCACTCTGCCATTTTTCTTGGAGAGCCAGTGGTGGGTTTTGATTGGTGCAAGGTAAGTACGGCCTAACCCTAAGGCCTTGGTACTTGAAATATAAATCGTGGCCCTGTTCTGTAGCGGGAAAAGTAGGTGGGAAAAGATCAGTAGAAATTTGGATAACTCCCAGCCTACGATTTACGCATGCTATGGAGATTCTTGGTGAAAATTGAAAAAGAATTCTTAAAAGTTTTCTGAATCTTCAAATAGAATAGATCAAATACATTTGACAACAAGAAAGATTAAGATGCCGAGTAAAGAGATTCTAGATTTTTTCTGGAAGCTGGCTAGCGACAATGAAAATGATAGAGTTGAAGCTGCTGTCGCGCTGTTAGACACACTTATTAATGCCGAATCTGAGGAAGATTGGGCATACGCTTTTAAAAGACTTGTGAAAGGCTTAGCCAGTCCTCGTGGATCAAGCAGAATTGGTTTCTCAATGGCTCTGACAGAACTTTTAAATGTTAGAGGCTCGGAGAACATCAGTATCAGTCACTACCTTGAAACTCTTGAGGAATCTACAAAGCTCGCCGGTAAACTGAAGGGACATGAAGAGCGTGCTCTTTACTTTGGTAGACTGTTTGGAATCCAATCTTTGGCCAATTCCAATCTTGTTACCTCTGATAAAACTACACTTGAAGACTTTGAAAAGATTGTTGATGTTACATTAGATCTTGCTAACTGCAAGGCGTGGTTGAGTGAATCATGCTTTTTTTCATTATGTTTGCTAGTTGATAAATTGAAAGACACAAAGGTTGATACCGAAAAGGCAGTCGAATATACTCTTACAAAGGCCGACAAGTTGAAATTCACCACCACTAGTGAAGGCGTTGCTTTGTATTTGACAATTCCCGAAAATCTGCGACACAAATACGGCAAGTTAGAGAATGGCTGGGCGAATGGTGATCCATTAGCAAAGGGAAACACTACCCTGTTGTCAAAAGCATTGAAAGAAATCGACACCACTCAACCAGAGTCCGACGAAAAAACTAAGCAAAAGGGAAACTGGAAGGCCAAGCTTCATTTTGTTTGGTCGAAACTCGCCGTTTTTTTCAGAGACCAATCAACCACAAACAGTTCAAAGACTAAGAAATCAAAGAAATCGAGCAAGACCAAGGAAGAGCCTGAGTTTGCATATATCGCACTGGACGAATTCTGGAAGGCAGTTATCGACGAAGGATTTTTTGCAAGCTCGGCATCAAACGAGAGAAAGTACTGGGGTTTTGAAGTTTTTTCATTGTTTTTACAAGTTCTTGAGACTCCTGAACAAGTCAAGACTCTCTTCAGTGCCAATTTCTTGAGAACTCTTGTCAACCAGCTTTTCCAAAAAGATAGATACTTGCATAAGGTAGCCAACAAGACTACAACCACCATTGTTGAAGTTGGTACGGCTAAACCCCAACTCATTTCTACAATCTTGTCCTCTCTGCTCTTATCGAAACAAGGATCTATCACTTTTGATCAAATCACAAAGACCAAAACTACACAAAAGCTTTTCTCTGCTATTAAGCAAGAACAAGTTGCTGATGTGTTTGGAATCTTGTTGGAAATCCTATTGAAACCGGGTGAAACGGAACAAAAACCAGTCGAGTCACGCCGCCAATGGTCACTGGACTTGCTTTTGCAGCTGGTCAAGTCTCATGCAACTGGAAACACTGGGTCTGTAGAATGGATCGACGAGATTCTTCCCATTCTCACGAGAGAAGGATTCTTTAAGCCTTCGGACTCAAAGAAGCGGAAGCATGACGATAACGCTGTGGACCCTCCTTTCTCGGACAAGACCGTTGAGCAATGCCGACAACGTCTAATCTCTATCATTACTGCTACTGTTGGAGTCAAAAGATCTGATAATTCATCTTGGTCTAACCGTGCATTAAGTTATATTCTCAAGTACGAAGAAGATCTTGAGCTTCGTAGCGGCTTCGAGGGCGAATTGTTAGAAGCCAAAAACAAAGCTGTGAAAACATTGAATAAAATCAGGAAAAAGCGATTATCCTCTCCACATGCCGACACACCCCAACTAGAGGCTTTTGAGCTTTTGTTTTCTCTTGTTCTTCTTCAAGTATATTCTATGGATCCGGAAGCTGCTTCCGTACTTGATGAACTTCAAGTGTGTTACAAAACCATTCTTGGAAAGTCGAGTATTGAAGAGGGAGGTGATGAGTCTATTGACGCCACACAGATACTTACGGAAATCATTCTCTCATTTGTTTCTAGACAATCTGTCTTACTAAGAAAGATCTCGGAAAGCGTATGGAATAACTTTTCTGACAAAATCACCAAAGAAAGCATGATGCTGTTGTTCGATGTTCTTGTTACAAAGGAATCTAAGGAGGGACACGAAGAGATGTTTGAAAACAGCGATGAAGATGAGGATGATGAAGACGAGGATGAGGATGAAAACGATGATGACGCAAATGGAAATGCGGACGATGACGATATTATGGCCGATGCAGAGGAAGAAGGCGGTGATGATTTGGATCGTGCTGCTCTTGCCAATGCGCTTGGAATCGACGAACAGGCAAGTGATGACGATGACGAAGAGTCTATGGATGATGAGCAAATGCTTGCACTTGATGATCAGCTTTCGGCTATTTTCAAACAACGCCGCAAACTTCTTACAGAGCAAAATGGTCGCAAGCCTGATCAGAAGAACCTGGTTCACTTCAAATCAAGAGTCCTTGATCTCTTGGAACAATACATTAAATCTCAACCTAATTCACCATTAATCCTTACATCCGTATTGCCCTTGCTTTCTTTGCTTGAGATCACAAACATCAAAGCTCTTGCTGACCGAGGTTACAACATTTTGAAGACCAGAGTGTGTAAAGCCAAGGTCACAGAGATTGAATCACCTAAAGAGATCTTTGAGTATCTTGAAGAGGTGCACAAGATTGCTAGATCAAGCGGGAGAAATACTCTTTCACAAGCTTGTAATCAAGCTAGCGTATACCTTGCCAAGACGCTTATTTTGCATGACAAGGAATACGTTGACAAGGTTGTCGATCTTTACGCTGCTGATATGAAGGACTTGTTGCTCAAGGGCACCAAGATCCAACCCGGTTTGTTTTTCGACTTTATCAACTGGGCTCAATCTGTCAAGGGACTGAAATCAAAGGTTGAGGAGAAATAGGACACTATAGATGAAGAAAAAATGTATATATGTATGAACACCTTATTGTTTGAAATGATATTATTTGCCGAGTTATTGCTGATTTTTTTTTTTTTTTTTGATTTTTTTTGGAGCAGCCGTATGTCAGTTACAAACACAACTCCGAGTGAAGTTGGGAAGTTTTAACCAATTAGAAAAAGGCATGACTCTGTAAGGATCTAAAATCAACTGTGATATCAATGATACTGAAGCAGAAGTACAATATTGTCCTTAAAAAGGCTGCTAAGGTGGAGTATCAAAATGAAGTATTTTTTTGTAGAAACTGCAAGCAGAAAAGAGAGGTCAAATGTATTTTCACCAAACTAAATCATCTTGACGTGTGCTTGTTTGGCTCATGTATCATGGTACACCCTAGTAAATTGTGCAAAATCAACAAGATTTTACACACTATAGTCCTCAAAATTGTTTCCAGAGGAGTACTGAAAGTTAGCTGATTGTTGTTATGCTTGTAAAAGCCTATAACTGGGCTGCTATATAACCACAGCTAGTAATGCTTTGCCGGACATGTACACATTTCTGCTAGGTCATGAGCACTTTGGCTATACATACACATCATTTGGATGTCTTGGAAGTTCTTGGACCAAGTTTATTTTCTTGAAACGTGACATTCTTATTACTTGGATGACCGACATTAGTTGTGAAGAAGCTCCGTTTTTAGATCAAAGCACAACTCGCCATTTCCACTTCATGTTTGTACTTTTTCCCTCATGCATATCTGCTTTTGATTATCGTTTAGCCTACAATTATGTCAGGTATAACGACCATACTAGCTTTCAGAATTTTTAGATCTTTTTATTGTTGTTTTTGGCTGTCAATATGGGCCAAATAGCAAATGTACATTGGTTTCCAAAATATGGTTTGTTCTTTTTTCGTGACTCTGATCAACCGCCAAGTACAGCCCAAGAAGCTATCCACCACAAAGTTTTCTCAAACCTGTTTCTGTGTGCGAGTACACACTTACATACATTTTATATATGGCACACATGCAATTCAATGCATGCCATATTTCAAATCTCAAGTGCTATTAAATTCCTCACTCTTCACTTGATTTTATCTCTTGTTGTCTCTCCAGGCTTCATCCCAACACCATTCGCATGTTAGCGTGGCAGCTGGGATCGACCTTGGTGCTCGAGGGCAATTCTACACGATAGCAGCACTGTGTATATCGAGGCCTGGACTCTTATTCGTAAGCTCGCCCACCTCCAAACAAAGCAGGGACACACATTTGTGTGTATGCCCGCCCATACACACACATCAGGCTTAGCAGGTGAAACATCAACGCCGAGAAATAATTGCCAAGACCACACATGTGTAGTCAACAAATACATTGCGCCGTTTGTCATGTAAATTTCGACACTGTACATCCCTTGGCCATGGCTGATTTGGCAGAGACAGAAGCGATAGTAGTGTACAGTGGTGCCAATAGCGCAACTGCGTCAATTTGCGCAACGGCCCTTTCCAAGAGTTCCTTTGTGGGCCATGCAAAATACATACACATAAACACACACAAACATGGCACAAAATAGGGTCTCTGCACAATGCAGAAATGGCTAGGCAAAGAGCCTAGAGATTCTTGGTATCACGGCGAGCCTTGGTGACTTCACACAGCTAAATATTATAAATACATCTTGTTAAGCCCTTTCATGAGCGCTCTTTTCAGCGCTTCCTTCTTTTTTTCCTTTATCTTGCGACTTTGTCAGCCTATACATCGCATATCGTAACACACACACGCTGTACGTGCCTGGTATCCTACCTCATCATTGTTCACGCCCATACATACACATACAACAACATCATCCTCCTCGCAGCAACATCGATACGACACGACAAGAGCTCAGACATTGTCCAACATGAACTTCGTATCCCAAACAGAGCTTGAAACAGCTACAAAAGACTCCAGCTTTTCTCTCAACAGAGCCCCTCCTACTCCGCCTCAGGCAGAAGTCAGCATGCACGGTTCCACCAGCCCCGAGGCTCTCAAGCCCAGACCTGATATGGAGGCCACCCCTCCAAATGAGTCGTTTAGCTGCAAATGGCTGAACTGCACTCTGGCCTTTGACACCCCAGAGCTGCTGTACAACCACCTGTGCGATGCACACGTTGGCCGTAAGAGCACAAACAACCTCTCGCTGGTCTGTCGATGGGCAAACTGCCGTGTCATCACAGTGAAAAGAGACCACATAACATCGCACATCAGGGTCCATGTGCCATTAAAACCATACAAATGTGACTTTTGTAGAAAGCAATTCAAAAGACCCCAGGATCTCAAAAAGCATGTTAAAACGCATGCCAAAAAACAGCAGGAGAAACGTCCCAGCTTGAGTTTAAATTCAATAACAACACCGGTATTCGGTAATAATCAGGGCATGCTGCATGGCTATCCCTCGCCCATCGCTCCCCAGGATTACACGTCGCTAGATTTGGCCAACCGCTTAGCAGTACTGGAGCAACTAGTGGGTTTGGCTCCAGCCCAGCAGCAAATCCCATTACCGTCACTAAGACAAGACCTAGCGGAGGCTGACCACTTTTTCCAGCAAATGGCTAACAATCTGCCCGCGCCATCCAGAAGTCTGGAAACGTTTAGATCAAACAGTGTTTCATCTGCCCCTTTTTACCCCAGTATTTCGGAAAGCCATAGTCCAATTGGGCCAAACGTTTTGCACACACCATTGCATTCGAGCATCCCCCAGCTGGCATCTAGATACGACTATGACACAACTAGAAGGTACTCAATTGGTGTGCAGCAACGCCAATCAAGACTTGCTTCTCCCCCAATCGAAGATGACGAGACCAAACTGCACGAAATGGTACAATCTGTGTTGCAAGACGAGAAGAATAGATTGCGAGCAAACTATAGTGAAGACAGACTAGAGTCCCATAGATCTAAGATTATTCGGATCAGAGAGATCATTGCAAACATGATGAAAATGACGCGTAACCACGACTGCGTATTGGAAAGCTCCGATGACGATGACGATCTTGATGTCGAAGACGAACCAGAAACACTATATCCTGTAATCAAAGTATTATAGCCCCAATTTTAGTAGGTATTCGTATGTAACCTGTTTTTATTTATATTTAATGTAACCATCTAATGAATTGTATCTTATTCTAATATAGACGCTGCTTGCTTGTTAGCAACTGTTGAGTTCAATTGATCGAATCGTATAAGCATATCGTGTGTATGTAGACAGGCAAAATAAATACTACCACTAGCAGTTTTAGCTTATAATTATACCTAATCGGGTAGGCTAAATTGTCGATTGTTCAGACAAACTTGAAAGCGATCGTGGAGTTTTTGCGTTTCTCATTTCATCGGCTTTGGTGTTGGTTCTCTGTATAGTTGGGAATGCTTTTTTCATCAAAGGTTAGTTCTGGGCTTTTTCTACGGTTTTCCGGTTTAGTACACATGGTAATGTACAAATCATGAACGATTTACAGCGTATTCGGATAACAAATACCATTAAATACGTAGACGGTGCCATTTGCAAATCTTTACGGAATAAAAGAAACCAAAGCGTAAATCTCGATATGACTATCATCATCAACCTTTTTCTACTTTTAGACGTGTGGACGAAATGTAGAATTTTTCTGTCCACCCTGATGTATTGCGATCGCCCTTTACGAAGACATTTTAGAGTGGTTAAATGAATTAGGAGTCCCCGATCAATCGCATTGGGGACTCTGTGGGTGGGGTGCCCGCAGAGCCATACGAGCCAAAGGAAACCAAAGCTGTTATTGTCCCTTCGTATAACTTGATCCAACCCACACAGTGCAATATATTCTAGAATTGTTGATATGCTTCGCAGTAGAGAGAGTAGATTTCGATTGATGACATCAACAGAATGATGTTCTCCCCACAATGATGGTGTAGTTGGGCACACCGTTATGTACCATGGAAACCACTTTTGAAAACAATTCTTTGGGCATCGTAATCTTGATTGTCCAGTTTCATGTATGTGGGGATTGTATGTATTATGATGGAATATTTGTTTGTCTATAAAAATCTCCAAAACGAAAAATATGGGCATTTGGCTTCGTTTGCAAATTACATAGAAGGGACACCGTTCTACAATGTCATGTAGATGGGCCTGAAAAACTGTGTACACATTGCCGACTGCAGAACGGAAATTCCTGTCCGACATTCTCCATTTCAAGAAGATTTGCCCCGTTACCCTTACAATTAATAAGCGTTTTGCGAACCAGCGATTTGGCTTATAATGTTGGAATGCCGTGTGTATTCAGTCAGTGGCTTTCATACATTGAAGACTAATAGAGGCTTACAACACATGATTTCGAAAAGTCTGTAGATCGCTTGGATCGTATTCTGGAGACTAGATCGACACGTACGGAGCACGCGTCCAAACCTTTCGTGACATGTACACTACATTCAAGTGTGAAAAAAAGACTACAGATCGGCTGGTGATATTTGTTTAAACATGATAAACGAGAGTACTACACCAAATGGATCAGAAAAGGTATGTCCATCAGCAATTTTCGATTCAAAGTCAATAGAATATAACTTTTTGTTCACACTTTTCCCATGCTAGGTTATACCACATTGCAGTTGTCGATGATCAATGTGTGTGTAGTCGAAGCCAAATTCATTAACCATTACCAAATTTGGCGACGGGCACATACCTTAACTGCAACTGTTGTCCTGCTCGTCTGTAGACCTGCGTGTGCATGCTTATGTCTTACTATTATACGTCAAACCCAGTTTTCATCATGATTCTTTGGAAACTTTTATGGTTTAAGAAAGAAAAAAAAAATGAGCTATAAGGTTGCTAACCATATTTTACAATGTTTAAACTCATACAGTTGTTGAAGGTAAAACTATACGTATATTTGAAGAGCTGATAGAAGGTCATGACAAGGTGTAAATACTTGAAATTCATTGACAGAAATGCGATAATAGTGGCCATTATGAGTTTCGCGGTGGTTTAAACAAAGTTGTCGCAAAATACACTGAAATATTGTTTGTTTGTTTGTAGTGAGGCGGAGAGATGGAGAGAGCGCAATTTGAAGGTTCAAAAACTTACTGTACATCAACAATCACGATGCTTTGTTGTTGGAAACCACTCGACAGCAGTAGAAGAACTTTCAAATAGTCTGATAACCATTATATAGTATTACGCAAAGTTGCATATAAATGAGTAAGAGTATTTGAGGATAGAGCACCAAGCTTGATATTCCAAAAGCACACATGTATCAAGCTTTACACATAACCCAACCATTTCAACCCAACACACGAGCCTGTGTGTACAGCCCATACAAAAGAGGCATTCAAGTGTAACCAAATACAATCCAGTGGGCTCCGAGTGGGTAAGCGTTCAAGAAAAAATAGACGATGAAAGCGCTCCACTCTGCCGAAAAGAAGGCATTGCTGCAGTCGTACTAGAGGTGCGTACCCGAACTCTTTAAGGCAATTTTAAAGTTGGAAAGGCACTGGAAATAAAAAAATAATAGTGTGTAACCTGAGCATACACATGCTTCTTGTTGCTGATGTGCACACAATTTGGTGATCATCAATAAGGACCAAATCATCAAGGTCTTTTCCGCGCGGAATGCAAAGCTTGGAAGCCATACAACTTTCAAAGAAATATTTTCTTGGTTACGAGTTTAGATTGACTCGAGAAAGCGAAGGGGGATAGAGAAAAAAAAAAATTCAAACCCCATACGAGCAGAACGTGATTGTAAAATCCAAGCCAATCAGTTTTCGTTTAGTTGTATACCTGTTCACGTTTTGTTCATTTCTATGTAAACAACCGGTTGACCCAGTGTTGATTGTGTTCCGATATTGAAAACCAAATCAACAAGCGTATATTTTTGCTTTGTGGAGATTCAGTACGACCCTGGAAAGAACAAATCTAGGCAGAGTTAACGTCCATGTGTAAACTCGATAACAGATATCAAAAAATGATTTTATTGTATGTGTACCTTTATACAGAATGGAGCTGTATTTATTGTAGGACCTTGCTTTTGATTTTTACGTATTTTTTTCTCAGTTCTGATGTGTACAAAATGGACTAAACAATAAGATATAGAATTTGGCAAGAGTGTTGATTTCTACTTGTTGCAACGTGTTCTGAGATTTGTAGGACAAGTAACAAGGGACAATAAGAACAAGCTTTTGATGACCTTTAAAAATCGTTGCTTTTGTTTTCTGCTTCTGTCTTGAAGAATCCAATGAGTCGCAAAGCTCCAAGTGTTCTTTCTTCTTGCTGGTCGAATTGCACACCTTATAAATATAAACTTTTTTTTTTCATGCCGTGACAATAATAATATTTTGGGTTAATGTATGAGAAAAGAGAAGAATGCTGAATATCGAATAAAATATTCTTGCCTTTATCTGTGATGTACGATTCTGTAGTTGGAACTCGCGTATCAATAAGCGTATAATCCTCCTTTGCTGTCATTCATACCATTCTCAACATAATGGCTTGTGTACACGTTGCTGAAGATCGAACATGTACCATATCATGTATCAAAACGGATCCAGAACGAAGGCAATACACATTACACTATTTGCATGCGCATGGTTAACATAAAAGCCTTTGCTATTTTCTATGAATCCGAAATACAATTTCAGCGCTCCATTTTCGAACCGTGACTTGAATCCAGCATTTTTGTGTGGTGAAGAATTTCCATGGCTTATCAACGATTCGAAACGCTATGTATCTTGGTGTGTATTCTTTTGGAGCCGAAAACCTTATCATGCAGGTGTGTACTCTCTCGCCTGTTCCTAGCGCCTTCCTCGCCCTTGGATCTTTACACCTGCTTCCATCTCGGATTAACCGATATGTAGGCGCAAAGGCGGAATTTGCTAGGTCTGGGTAAAACAAATTGGACCTTTTGGCCTTGGGCAAGTTTAGGAGGAGGGTTGTCTGAACTGTAGTGAAGCTGGTTTTGTATGTTTTTGTCCATTCGTAACCCAATAAAACGTAGATGAAGTACTCTGACTTCTGTATAGACCAGAAGCTTGTCCCGGCGCACTGGTTTCCGTAACCAGATTTTCCTCTTTGTAGCCGACATCAGTCAACTGCAGTCTATTGAAAAAGTGTAGAAAGTGAAGCCTGAGGGGTAACCACAAAAGCAGTTCATGCTGTTGCTGGGGATCGTGCTGTTTTTAGGCATTGTTATAGTAAGCCGCTGAGGAACGCGTTTGGATAATGTGTACACATAACCCTGCGATTTTACCGCTTCTCTGTCCAGTTTCAGCTGCGACTAAAACTCGTCCATGTTGAATCTCTTCGTATTGGGGGTGTAATTGGAAGTATTCTCTGATTGTTCCATCGGATCAGTATCAGTACATCACCATAATCTACCGCGTCAACTGTTTGAGCGCGTTTTTTACTCATTTCAAGTTGTTGCTTACTGGTTTCTACGATAACGGCTATGCGTAACCAAACTCTTTTTGACTTGGGATCAATGACTCGTTTCCAATGTGTATGCTGTACACACTCTTGACGACTCTCTCCGTTTCCTCTTCAGGTTCTACTTCATCCGTAAACTCTTGTGATGTAGTCGTATCTCCGATGCATCCATCTCGCCCAGCTCTAGCACAATCTCTTTGCCATTCTTCCACAATGCGTTCCCGCGGCCATAGGAGCTACGGATCCAGGCGCTTTTTTTTTCTTTTGTATCTTCACAAACCGTACTTCTCCATTTCATCATCTCGGTTCTTGTTTTTGTAAGTCCACGGACCCCGGTGTAGCGCAAGGAGTATTGCGGTGATCTAAGTGCCCTCTGTTTCTTGCTAGTCTCCTACGTAGCACATCCGAGTTAGGGAAATTGTACGCTTATCAACAGAGAGGCTATCAATATCGGTTGTTATGTAGATGCTCTGGCGTTCTTTTCTGTGTACATCTGGGCATAGAGACCGCCGGTTGTGTCGTTGCATTCTTCAAAATGCCTCCATGTGCGTGTAACAAGTGTACAATGGGCGGGGTTTTGAACAACGGTTGGGAGACATGAATGTTCGAAAATAGACGATTTCCTATTTGGGAATATATTATAGAGTGTACAAATCACCACATTACTGATAAACTTGTATTGGATCAATTGATACAAATGCAAAGAAACTCATGCGAATGATTGATGAATATTGTGTTGTATTGTCTGTTATAGCTTGTGTTGAACTATCCATACATAAAAATAGCTTTTATGCCAAGTTTGAAATTTTCAGTCTACAATGAATGGCTAATTAAAATTCATATTAAATTAACTAAACATTCACTAAACCTGCACACTGTACATTTCAAATCAACAACAAATACTGAATCATCGATTGCCAGTTTGTACAGTTAAAACAAACAATTGTTAGAATAACCATTCTAAATAAATAATTTTGAGAAAAAAAAAATCAAAAATGCAACTTTTTAACTATACCTCTACCATGTATTATGAACTTATAATTTCAAACGACTACCACCAGCAGCAGCATGATCCTTTTTCAGCTTACCACTAAGATCACGTTTCTCACCCTTCTTATCAATGACTGTAACGTTTCCTTTCTTCAGGGTCTCCATGACGTCTGCCCGGCTTCCCTTGTTTTGAGCCTTTGCACGTTGTGTTTCATCACGCTCCTTCATGATCTTGGCCTTCTTGGCCTTATGCTTACGACGCTCACGCTTGCGTTCCTCACGGCTCATCTCGCTCTTAGCAACAGGAAGACCGCTATGTCCAACAACCTCACGCTTGTCAGCAGCTTCAGGCTTGTATACTTCTTGAGGAGCAAGTGTGTTCTCGGTAGCCATGGCTGTAGGTTGAGCCTCTTCCATAGCAATGGCAGCTGTATTGGCGACAATAGAGATTGAAGCCTTGGGCGCCTTGGGAGTGTATGTCCAAGAACACAAAGTATCCAGTTTGCGGGAGAGACTTTGCCACAGGTCCTTGACCTCTTGATGCGCTGCGCTTTGCTGTTCTTGTTCTGCGCTGACATATGCATCTGGGTTATCACGCTTCACTTGATCTTCTTCGTACAACTCGGCCAAAGACTTTTGTGACTTTGTTTCTTGAACGTCGACAAGTTTACTGCGTTGGAACTCGGGGATATCGGTGGGGATTCTACGAGACAGCTCGTCAAATTCATTGAGTCGAATACGGCGCTTGATCATTTCCTCCAGCGACTCAACTGAATCTTGTGTGATAACCGGAACGGGCTTGGCTGATCGTTCGAAATCCAACTCGGCTTCGATAAGAGAGTTTTGTGGTCGATCTCTAGCCTTAGCCTCACCCTTGACTTCCCACTTCTTAGGAGCCACATTGGCGTTTTCTAATTCCTCAATGATGCTCTTCATTTCCTTTTGCTGCTTTTCATATTTAGACAGTCCCTCCGTCGCCTCCTCATCTTCTTGGTTGTCGTCTTCATCAGCAAACAAATCTTTCCTCACTGAATCCATAACTTCTTCATATGCTTCCTCTTCAGGCTCAGATCCAAAGCCAGTGAACTCTTCTTCTTCCTCCGGCTTTTTGGCAAAAGCCTTGGATCTACTCTTTTTATTTTTCTTGGGAGCGGCAAAGAAATCTTTGAACTTCATGTCATCTCCTCTTTCTTCGTCGTAGTCGCTGTCTTGTGCGTCGGGATCAGCGAGATAATCGATATTGTCGTCCGAAGGCTCTTCGTCTTCGTCTTGCTCCATGGCGAGAATCTGACTTTGGAAATCTTCGAGATTGAATGTACCGTCGTTAAGACCGAATCCGCCTTTAGAGTCGTCTTTTGCGTCTTCATCGTCGTCTTCCTCCTCACCTTCCTCTTCTTCATCATCCTCTTCTTCCTTTGGCTCTTCGTCTTCCTCAAGATCACTCTCCACATAGTCGTCATTGGCTTCGAGGTTATCCATATCGAAAACAACTTCATCCTCTTCCATTTCTTCGCTGTTCATATCCTCCTCCTGATCTTTCATTTCGGAGTCTTGCTCTTGTCCTTCGTTTTCCAGTTCGCTTTCAAATCCAACACTAGCCTCTTCGTCCTCATCTTCACTATCACTCTCCTCCATTTCAGAGGCGGGTCTTTTTATCGCACCGGATTCAACAAGTTCTGGAATTTCTTCACCCATGACTTTCTCAACAACGCCATTAATGACCATCTCGGCCTGTGCCCATACCTGCTCGGCGTCTAGGCCATTAACATAGACCTCTTCAAAGATTGAGTAATCCTTGGCAACCTTATCAAGATTCTGCTTGACAAGGTCCAAAGATACCGTTTTCAGATCTTCATTTGGAATCAGCAGATCCTGTGGCCTATTGCTCAAAATGTCCAACAAAGCTGAGCTCATTGCAATTGTATTGTTTGTGTATTATTTGTCTGTATAAATGAAATCATGATCAAGTTTCGCTGTGAAAAAAAAAGTTCTTTACTCCCAACACTATCGCAGTATTTTTCATCCTGTGTAAATAGGATCATTAATCTTACACGGCTGAACAAGCTTATAAAAATAACTCCAATTCGGCTTTTACAAACCTCCACAAATTATTCAAAAACGCAACTTGAGATCACAATCAGCGCAAAAGAAGGGCATATCCAAAAAAATCCCAATAGAAAGGCTGTATTGTTTTTCTTCCAAGTACTGATAACGATCTTTTTCACATTCTTTTTTTGTCAGTGCCTACTAATTTGCGTGAAAAAGATAAAGCAGTAAGTTTTAGTTAGCATGGCTATTACATATGGGAAAAGAAACAGATATAGGTCACGGCAGATTGCTCGTGAAGGACTATCTCCTGGTTTACATGAAACACCGGAGCCCTTGCTGAATCAGGAGACTGATAAAGAGACTAAGGAGTCAAATAAGATCAACAGTTTTGAGAGCACCAAACGCGCGGCGTCAGTCGAAAAAGAGAGTCTCAAAAGCCAGTCAAAGACAGAACAAAAACCTGACGATGTTGACCCGTTTGCAATGCCGGATTCTCCACCTCCAAAAATCGCAAAGGAAAGTTTGGGGAAACAAAACACAAAAAGGCGTGAGAGACTGAAGCAGAGGGAATTGAAGATTTTAGAAAAGCAAGCCGAAGCTGCGCAACTTAAGAAAACAAAAGCTCCTAATCGCAGTAAGACCACACCAGCACCGCGACCGCAAAGCATACAAAAACCAGTAGAGCAATTATACAATGGATACAATAGTGACCCAGATACAAGACCACGAACTCCCTCACCAACTAGATCGATAGAAGACTTATCGGAACCCGAGCCCGAATTAAAACAGCATATCCAGCAACGACCAAAACGAACAAGAACACAGACGGAAAGTGTTTCTATCAAACCAGCAAGGACAGTCAAAAGCAATAGGGAAAGCCTGGAAGGTGCTTTAGATACCACAGCGGATCTACAAACCAGCATCATCTCTAACCCCGACAGTCCAACCAACGAGTCTATACCAACAGAATCCAAGGAAGATCAACCAGTTAATCCGTCATTAGAAATTGCTCCACGTACGATTGTCCAGCCTACCCTTTCAATCAGAACTATTTCTCAAGCCGAACGCGACTCCTGGGACTTTCTTGAAAAATCCCTCCCAGTCTTGAAGCGACCCAAACTAGTTTCCAACCTTGAAAAACTGCAGAGTTCTAGTCAACGCGTGAAATCAATTGAGCCCAAGTCACGAGAAGACTCGTTTGATCTAGATCAAAATGATACACAAGTGGTGGGCGAGGGTGAGAGCGAGGTTGAGGATGAAATGAACGAACCAGAAGATTCAGAGCCGGCGTTTAAAAAAGTATCGCAATCGTTGATGCTAAGAAATACATATGGATCGCAGCGAAGCTACCTTGCGGCGGAGCCCATTGGTGACTCAAATGACTTATTGGGAGCTTTGGGAAGTGACGAGGAAGATGCAAATACACAGGCAGATGGACCAGAAGACTATGGAGTCAACATCAAGAGTGTACACGAGCTACGGACGTCAGGCGGAAATACACGATTCCAGGACGAGCTTCAGTATATTATGGACGGGTTTCAAGGAGGCCTATCTAGTATGCGATCTAGTCTGTTGGATTTAGCAGTTAAGTGTGCTCAAAAAGAATTTGTTCAAGATTTGAAAGTGTCAGGCATGATGGGCGAATTGTTTGAGGCGATCAGCGGCGAAGACGATCCAATTGTGATGTTTTTGATCGGACTAGGCGTCAGCAGAATGCTCAAACATGAGAGCGGGTTAGCGGCCATGTTGATCCAGGAGTGCAAAGTAGTTCCACTGCTGATGCGAATGATCCGGTTTAAAAATGATATTATGAGGGTGTCAAGTAACAAACCGTCAAAAATTTTCATGTCAATGTTGTCTGAGGCAATTGCTGAAATTGAAGACTATCTAGTTCCGTCGCGGTCACTGGTGGGGTTGACGGCACTGGCAGCCATGCAAGGGATAGAAGGCAAACTTGATTTTATTTTAAAGTCGCGACTGACGAATAAGGATTATATCACCATGATTTTTGATTTTGGCGAGGAGCTGCAGGACGAAGTACTACCATTGATACAGCCGCCGCAGTTGGTACAGGACGAAAATGACTTGAAACAAACGCGATCTGATCTGCATTTGTTGCAATTGGCAGTAACGCAACTTGAATTTGTCCTGGCACAGTCACCAAAAACTTCGACTACGCTTCTCATTAATGTTGCAGAGATTCGAGATCCGCGTGAGAACCTGCTTCTGCGGCTTCCACAGTTTATCTTTCTATCCCAAGATCCTGCGTTAGTTGGTACGCCTCTATATATTCAAATCCTAGACTTGACTGTGGCCGCCTTGAAACTGCTGATTGTATTGACAACAAATAATGTGTACACTGCGGCTGCCGAGGAAGGATACTTGATGTCGAGAAGGGATAAGCTGTTGAAGGCAATTTATTCCCCAGAGTTGGCGGTGCAAATTGTGAAAATCGCAAACAATCTAGGTAAAAAGGAATCCACTTTACAATCTGACAACCCAGCTCGACCTACAAAACGAACAGGCACCAGAAGAAAATCCAAGACTCCAGTAGAATCGTCACCATCTCCGATAATCAAGCCAGTGCAAATCAGTAATATCGAGTTATTTTCCTGGGGATTGTTGGTAAATCTCAGTGAGAGTCCCGAAGTGTGCCGAGTGCTTGGCCCACATTTGCTTGACCTTGAAGTTTTCAATTCGAATTCTTTGTCGACTCCATCCCTTTCCAATACACAAACCGTTGATCAGTCTGTTCGAGACTCGCAACTGCCTGACCAGACAGATTTAAATTCTTCTGATTCCAAAAAATCGGAGCTCCCGGCTAGTCAGTCTCATGAGTTCCACTGCCGCGGCTATCAATGTCTTGTTGCTGGTCTTGTTCTGACCGCGCAAAATTCCAACAACGCTTCGCAGAGTACAACGCAAGCCACTATACCAAGCACTACACAAATCAAAGCCGTACGCGCTGGACTTTCAGTGTTTAAAGAAGGTCTCAATGAAACCTGGAGCAAGGGACTACGCAGCCAAGTTGAAAAGGTCCTTGCTGTATTAGAGTCATTAGTTTAATTGCAACCCATAATCTACACAGAAAACAAACACCACCATTGATGATAGATACAAAAATGTGATTATTTATTGATGAACTTGTGTATGAAAAGAATGATTGAGAAAAAAAAATTACAAAATGTTAGATATTAATACTTTTATTTTAGAAATATATCGTTTACTTTTCTTCCTTTTTCGGCTCACTGTCTCCAGTCTGCATCCATTCATGATTCCAAATATCGTCTATAGATGGACGTTTGCGCAAATTTCTAACCAGAATCATCTTGATCAGATCAATGCATCCTTGGGAAGTCACAAATGGGATTCGCAGCTCGTGCTCCATGATTTCATCCACACTGTAAAATGGGTTCTCTTTGTAAATAATAGTGTACAACAAGATTCCCAACGCCCAGACATCTTGAGGCTTGCCCTCGTATGGCATACCCGACAGCACTTCAGGTGCAGCGTAGTCAATAGTGCCCACAAACACATCGAATGGACCCTGTTTCAGGAACGCAGAGCTGCCAAAATCAATCAGCTTGACAACCCCGTCGCCGTCAACAATAACGTTCTCATCTTTGATGTCACGATGCACAATGTCGTGATGATGGAGGTGTTTAACCGCCGCCACAACCTGTTTAAAGATGCTTCGGCACTCGTCTTCAGACATGGTTGGCTGCAGCTCAATCAGATCAAACAAATCTGTGCCTGGATTTCCATGTGGTTCCATTTCAATATGATAGAACTGGTCATCTTCAAAAAAGTCCAGCAGCTGCACAATGTTATCATGTGGCCAGCTCTTTAAAACTGCCATGACCTTGATCTCTGACGGAATAGTACCAAGTTTCCTATCTCTTGTCCATGTGTCTACCAAAATACGCTCCTTGACAACACACTTGAGCACCACACGTAGTTGAGGAGGCTCTTTATACTCTGCTAACAACACTTTTCCGTAAGCTCCCTCGCCCATCTTTTGAAGAATATTAAAGTCTTTGAGTGTTTTTTCTCGTCGTCGGGCCCCGATTTCTGGAATATGCGCTGAGTACACTGATGCACCTGTACTATTTTCAGTATCTGCACTCGCTGGTTGGTCGGCAGGCGGAATCTCGTTGACTCTCGTGCTGCTATTTTCAGTACTGGTGATTCCCGTCATGCTACCAATACTTGCGGCACTCAAACTGTTTGCCGAAGAATCGCTGCTATGACGGTCATGTCCCTCTGATTGGCTGTTGGTATGTTGGTGGTTACTTTTTTTCTTCAAGCTCAATAGTGAAAGTTGCGATGGGACACTGGCCTCGTGAGCACCGGTCAAGTGTCTCGAGAACGAAATCCACAACGCAAAGTACGAGGTTTCAAGGGTACGAAGCTGCACGTCAAGCGTAATGAAATGACCGTCGCGGTGCAGAGCTAGAATACCTGTAGACTTCATAAACAATGCCATACTATCGAGTTCAGATTCGTTTTCGTTAGCTTGCATTTTTGCGCCAAGTTTTCTAAACATATGCTCAGGAAGAACCAGACCATCCATATTCAAATCAACATTCATGTCAGTTTTGGCCATTTCCAGTAATTTAGTAAAGTTGGGAATGAGCTCGTTAATTGAGAGACCCTTGGCTTCCTCTGAACTGTAACCCAAAAGTTTGAGAATGAATGGTGCATTATAGTCAACGATATCAAATGATTCGCGATCAATCATAAGAATACCAGCCATATGTGGAAGGGAAAGAAGTTTGACCAAAACTTTGTTGGACTCATCTTCGATTTTTTCCACCTTTGTGGAGCAAGGAATCACAACTTTGCCAGAGATGGTGACATGCTCTTCCATGACGTTGTAGTTTGCTTCAGTGAGGTTTTCAGGAACACCCGAGATAATGTCATAGATCCGCACGTCCTTGTCCTGTGTATCAAGATATGGGAATAGGATATCCTTATCTGGGCCTTGCAGGTCCGACACAATGCCGGTTTGCAAATCCACTTTGAGGGAAGCAGCGTCGCACACTACTTCTTCAATGACCCATGTAATGATGCTGCTTTGTTTGTTACACTTTGCCCAGAAACTGCTGTACCCTTCCTGCCCGTTAACTTTTCTGATGGGAAGAATGTTACCGCAGAGGGCTACACAGGTATTGTGATCCTTTACTTCTTTTTCAATCATCTTAGAAACGAGATCGCGTGATTCAGGGCCAATCAAATCGAGAATTGTGAGCCTACGCATCTCTGATTTTGACATACCGAAAATAAGACATCCCACATCATTTCCGGTCAGAATTGTATAGGGGGCTTCGCACGAAGACATGAAGACTGATTGTTTAGACGCGAATTTCGAAGAAAGAGGGTGAATCAGTGAGTTTGCACCGGTTGCCGAAGCGCGGCGACCAGAGTTCAAATCAAGAGACCTTACACCAGCAGAGGCTGCAGCCGCGGCAGCCATGGCATGCAAGTTTGCTGACGAATGGGCGATGGAAGCAATTGAACCTACACGCTTGATGACAGTTGTCCAGGCTTCGTCTACATATGGGGTAGCCAAGGATTCCAAAAGTTGCGATTGTAGTTGAAAAGAAGCCACATTTGTTTTGGTTCTTGATCTAATACTGACGGGATCTACCAAAGTAGACACATTGGTGGAGGAGTCTATATTGGATAATGCAATGTGTGTTGAGCTGTTTCCTGGGATCGCCGGGTTTGTGTGACTGAGATGGTGGTTGTTGCTGCTATTGCTTCTTACTACAGGCGCTCTGGGAGAAGCAATACCTGAGCTGGCAGAACCCCTGTCAAGGAAAGAGGTAGGAAGACGTTTGGGCTGAGTATGAGGGACAGAGTGCAACGCAGCGTCTGTTTGTAATGCAGAGATCAGTTTCTGGCTCTCTGGAGTAACTTTTGACGGAAAAACGTGTGCATTTTCGAGAAGAACCAGTATTGATTTGAGGTTTGTATCAAAAGCGGTCAGCGAGGGCTCTGCGGCATTCATGGAAGTGTAGTTTGTAAGAAGGGACAAGGCCGCCGAGGATGCAGAGGAACGGAGGATTGGCTGTTTCTGTAAACTAGATTGATTCTGTTGCCGCGAAAGTGAGGCAAGGTTTGAAAAGGAAGATGCGGGACCACTGTTTGGTTTGAAGAAGCTCTCGAGAGCAGTTGTTGAAGAGGAGGTTGACAGAGAGCCCAGATTAGAGAGAGTGGGGTTGTTTCGGAGGAACTCCAGAGATCGCTTGAGAATGTCTAGTCTTGAAGAAATGGATGATTGAGAAATGTAGGAGAAGGAGTAGGAGTGTTGGGATTCGCTGGAGAAGTCCTTGAACATGTCGTCGTTAAATTTTCTATACGCTTCTGTAGAGACTGGCTGAGGAGAACTATGTTGATAAATGTCAGAAAGAGGGAGGTTTAATGATGTGTTGGTGTTATACATACGGTTGTTGCTGCTGCTTGATGTTGTTATCTTCTTCTTCGTCGGAGGACGAGTCCGAGTCAAGATGAAACATTGGTCGTTGTCTTTTTTCGACCGAGTTTGTCCGTTGTAAATCGCTCGGGCTGGTCATTTTGGCAGTTGATATGTGGGTTTTAGTGGTGGTGTCGATGTGTTGATACAAATACGAGAGAGGGTAGGAAGCGATATGCACTACGAAACCTGGGCTCGATAAAGCTCAGAGATTGGAGCCTGCTGTGTGATTGAGCCAAGCTGGTTAACGATGGCGACGACGGCGGTGCTAAGAAAACCAAAAACCCCACTGAGAAAAGACCAATGTCGATGAAAAACAGAAAACCAATAGCAAATGCCAGCAATCGAAAAGGAAAAGAAGAAGAGGAGAAAGGAAAGAAGAAAAGGAAGAAAACCACTGCCGGGAAAAATAAAATCAAAAATTTTGGCGTGTGGAAAAAAGACCATGAAAAAAAAAAAAATTAAAAAGTTTATTCAAATCAGAAAATTCACAAAAATCGCTGAAACCCGCCAACATCACCAACATCGCAGCCAAAACTCTTTTGAAATCGCTGCTTTGCCAAAACCGACAATCTCAGGCCAAATCCACGATCAGCAAATAAATAAAAAAAAAGGCTCGGTTTTGGTTAAATTTTCCCACACAAAAGAAAAAGGCAGACACTTTTTTTAGGTCAGCAGACTCACAAGCAATCCACCATCACCATCACCACCACCACTCAAACAGCCACCATTTCCAATCTCCGTTGAAAACCACCTTCCAGAAAACTTCCATTTAAAAAAAACCTTTTTTTTTGTCGGGAAACTCGTCGGCTCTCAGCTTCCGGTCGTTTGACTACTGATATCGATACAGGTCACGTGTACAGGCTGTCTAAAAACAGAAATTTGTGATACATTATCTTTCTACTCTATGTGTACAATCTAGTTCCCAGATCTTGCTCGCTTCCCGGTGATCTCGGTCGGCGGTGGAGCAGGCAGTCCTGGCCGTGCCAGATCAATTGGCACCTGTGTATTCATCCAGTCCTTGAACTTCATTTTGCGGATCCGCGAGTTGTCAAACTTGTCTTTTTCGTTCTCACTGATGCCTCCTTCATGACTGCCGTCACCGCCTTCAATCTCGCGAGTGTTGCCCCAGCTGAAATCGTCAAACTTCCAAAAAGCATTGAGCGGAAGCACAAAGTTCCAAATGGGCAGAGAAAATAGGTATATCATCATCCACAGTACATAAGACCATCTGTGCGCAGTCACCAAAATCAGCAGCCCTGGAAGTCCTAGAATAAATGCCAATAAAACCAACGGAAACACTGGTACAGGTCTTTCAAATATCGATCGCCCTAGCAAGTAGACTGTGAAAGCCAGTGCTGCTGGAAGTGTCAGAGTTCCAATTAACTCAATGAGCACTACGCACTGCATCGACACACAAAACACCCCACACAGATCCTTCACAATCACCAACTCCATCAAATTGTGCACTGTCGAATTAATCCACCGCCGCCGTTGATCAAGCAGCACTCGGAAATCACTGGGCGCGATTGTCTCGCACTTTGCTTGCGGTACAAACATCTGTTTGCGCTTAGGAAATGTTTTCAGCATTAACGTTGACAGGTAACGGTCCTCACCCAGTAACAGCAGGTTTTTGCGGTGCAGTGTTGACACCTCATTCTCAGAGTACCGCTCGACAATATCTGGATTTACCAAGATCGGCACCCAGTATCCCTTGGGACCTTTCTGAGCTTTGATTCGATACAATGAAAAGCATCCGGGCAAACAAGTCACTCCTCCAAACACCGACTCAAACGACTTTGTTAAATGGTGCGAGATAAAATACTCAAACACCTGAATCATTGTCACCCACGACTCTTGCTTGTTGGCAATCTGGGTCTCTCCGCACAGTCCCATGATATCCGGATCCTTCATCATACAGCTCACCAAATGCTCTAGCGAGTCAGGCATAATCCGTGTATCCGCATCTACCATCAGCACCGTCTCGTAATCCATCACATCACGACCAACCAGCTTCCAAATCAGTAAATACAAATAGTTCTCCAAATCACACATCCGCTCGTTAAACATAATCTTTTGTAAAAATCCCATCAACAGCACCTGCGAGTCCCGCTTTCCTCGGTTCCCGGGTTTCTTTCCCTCTTCTTTGTGTTCCCATTCATCGCCGCACTTGACAACACAAACCATGGGAATTGGCAGCTGTTGCCCACGCTCGACCGTCGCATTGTCATACTTGTAAAACCCAGCATACGCTCGCGCTCGGTTATACCGCTTGGCTCCTGTAGCTATAGCTACATAGGACAGCTCTGGAGTATTCCCGGGTTGTACCACAAACCCGTCCATCATTGACAACACAATCTCAGGCGTAGACTGTGAGTTTCCGGACCCCGTGATCAGCCCATCACATACTATCACAATCAGCTTTTTCTCTGCCGGGTAGTTACATATTGCCAACGAGTCCAGCGTCGCTCGGATTCCGGCCTCTGACTCTGAGTACGATGTGACCAGAAATAGCGTATGGATTGGGTCCTTGCCCTTGAGAAAGCTTGAATGCACGGTTCCTGGCGCAGTGCTCAAAGCCTGATGTGGCACAGAGTCAACACACTCAACAGCCGTGCCCATTGTTCCTGAAGGCACAAAATGCAATTCGTGCCGATCCTCTTCTCGAGCCGCACCCTCTTGATTATTTGCTTCTTTGTTGTGGTCATTTGCATCAAACTTTTTGACTACTTTTGTTACGGCCTCTGCAATTGATGAGACCCCCGTCGCGACAGTCCGCATACTGGCGGCCGCATTGGATAGTGGGATATGCTCGAAATTGGTGCCGAGCCGCCACGACAGAAACCACTCAAAGTACAACGCAAAGGCAAACTTGACCAGCACTATCGAGAAAATAAACGTCAGCGATAGAAACAGCACGACATGCGAGGTAATACACCCCACAGAATCGGTTTCAATCACACCAATCTTTGCCAGCTCTACCAAGCATTTCCCGGCTTGCCTGGTTTGCGAATTGGCTCTGATGAGTACAGATATGTCCTGTCCTTTGAGTTGGTCCGCGTTGGCTACAATTGACCTCAGGGGCTCGGCAAGCTGTACCGGTTTTAGTAACTTAAGCCGCGACAGATCAATCACATCGCCCAAATACACTACTATTGGGCGTTCTGACCGACCTATGTCCTCCCATGAATAGTAGACATCGTGAAACCGTTTCATATCGTACACTTTTTGCCGCGTCAGTAAATGACAGCTACCTTTGAACTCGACAGAGAACCCTGGGATTCGCTGTGCCATCGCGTCGTGCTGACCATTGTCTGCCAGCGGCGACACAAAGTTGCCCTGTAAATCGAGCATAACACACGGAAAGTACTGTGCAAACTCACCATCGGCATTAATGTATGTGCTGTTTTGCAAATCAGTGTTTTCCAGCGGCTTTATAAAAGAGCGACAGTTGCCGTTAACGTTTTGGAATAGCAATGACCCGTCGCGCCCGCCGGCATACGACTGGAGCGACGCTGAGTTGCTCTGTTTGAATGAAAACATGACCCTTTTCTTGCCTGTTTTTCTTGAAGATCTCAGCTGCTGCGTGAGTTGTGGGATTTCGGGATGCGCAATATCTGATAGGTTGAACGTGACGCCGTGGAGCACGACGGCGTCGTCTGGTACGCTTGAAAAATGAGTTCGAGGTAGTGCTGCGCCACAAACTACAGAGTTGAACCCGAATGTGAAGAAGCCGACGAAAATGGTGAGATAGAGGATCAAAGAAATGAGTCCGATCTTTTCGCGCCACGCCTGCTGTTGTTCAAACTTTTTGATCCCTAGCCAGCGTAGTACCAAAGGTAGGAAAGGTAGAGTGAGAATGTTGCAATAGACATTCCAAACTGAAATTGATTTGGATTCAATGTAGAATGGCGGTTGTGGTGGAGATTGTTGTGAGTCTGATTTGTGGCTAACCACTTCATCGCCGATTAATGTAGTTTCATGATGTTCCTCTGGGTTTTCGTTGTCTTCGGGGAACTGGTCTTGTTCAGGCACGCGTTTGGTATTGCCAGCTCTAATAGTAATTCCAGTTGTTCTCGCGGATGATGATGAAGAGGATGTTGAAGAGGATGAAGCCGACAAGTTGCCATTTACGACCCGATATCCTTTTGGATTGTTACCAGTAGATGATGGCAGCACTTTGATTCCAGGCGACTCGGCGGTATGCTTGGCGTAGAAAAAGGTCCGACTGTCAGGAGTCAGCACACCACGCTCGATCTTGACTAGTGCTCGCGGAGAGTGTCCGTGTGCAGGTGAAGGACCGTTTGGCTCGCGACGCCGCCACAACCCGCGCAGCCCGGAGCTTCCCTCTGCAGATTTCGGACCATTGATATCGGGCACCACATGGAATCCGGCACTTGACTCTGCAATGGAATCCGATCCATCTGATCCTACATAGAGTCCTTCTAGTCGATTTAATGCGTCTTGTCTAGCCGCCGCTTTTAAATATTCTGCTTCTTCTAACGGTCTGGTGTCTTCGTCAGCCTCAGGTTCAGCCTGTATACTCTCGTCGGATTCGGTTGGTGGAATTGTACCGGACGAAATGACCTCGCGTTTGAAGTTTTTGAGTTCTGGGAGAGGCGTGTTGAGCGGCATCACCAGTAAAGGACTGTTATTTGGGTCGTCCGATTCTTTCAGTGTCGAAACCGGAGGTTTCAGATTAGGTGGTGGGGTTTCGTCGGCCATTATTCCTGTTGGCCAGTAGACTGAGTTATTGTGTTTTACGTATGTATTGTGAAAGTAGGATAATCATGATGATGTTTTGAGGAAAAACCATGGCCAGCATCAAGGGTATTGTGATATTTACTGAGTGTCGAATAGACAACAGCGCTGATGTAGATAATGTATAGTGATGATGGTGTACATATGCTCAACGTTATGACCAAATTGGGAAATTTACAAGTTCAAATGGATATTTCATAGTGTTTCTTTATGAAGTTGTAGTCTGAAGCATTTGTTACTGTGGTTGACTCGTTTTCTTTCGTGAATTACGAGAAACGTACTTGACTAAAATATATAGAGCTAGGCTGGTACGATGTTAACCATGATAATATCGTTTTTGGTGATGGTATAGGTTAAGGTGAGAGAGAAAAAAAAAAGGATCCAAAAAGATGGAGAGGATGCAGATCTAGACGAGAGAAAAAGGTGAGCTAACTGTTTTAGCGTTTGTGTAGAGAGACAAATGCGTATAGGCGTAAGAGCACAAACCCATACGGACGTTTAAGCATGTATGATCATGACCTTGTACCAAAATATGAATAATCTACAGTGCCGTAGATTGTGAAAGCGCTGCAAGTGTGGCGAGAGTGCTACATGGTTGATCTTTGAAAGATGGGATATCAAAAGCAATGTCGATTTTATTGAGAGTGTTTAGTAGTCTAAATCTAGTATAGTTTTGGTTTGTAAAGACAGTCAGCTCTTTTGAATACAGAATGACACTCTACAACAACACTAATTCAGATGAATGTTGGCATTTACTTAACTGACGCTTACAAATGTGATATGATAATCTGTTTATTGTCCCTATACAAATGTGATACTTGAGAATGAGTTCTAGAAGCGTGACTCTTGTGACTCGTACGTGACTGAAGCTTTTGAAAACATACTCTTTGGCACTTGGAATACGGTCACACTCTATTGGCTGAAGTTTTGCTCAAATACAGGAAAAAAAAAATTTTTTACAAAATATGTCTTGGTGTTTGTGTTTCGATCTCGGGTCAAGTTATCAGTTCAATAGATGAAGAGGTACACATGAGGAACAATGTGTGTGTATATGAGTGATTGTACATCTGTGACTATGCGTGTGTCTGCATGCAGCCTATTCTTTTTCCCGCTCACGATTATTTTCTAATTTTATTTTAGTTGTTTCTTTAGAGTCGTCAACGTCTATACCAGCAAACCAAGCCTGTCTATACACAAAAGAATGGTCCGATGTTTTTCTGGTGGCGTCAAATCTGTTTTTTCTTTCTTAGGGGTCCTTTTTTCCTTATAGCTTTAGTCAAGTTGATGATCGAGGGCATTGGAGTGTTTCAGTAGCTGAGATTGACATTCAATGGGAAGTTTAACAATGCGGTGATTTTATTTTTTTTTCCCTAGAAAAGCCTTTTTCATGAGTGGCTTTTTTATAAGATGATTTCAGCTAGATTCCACTAAACGAGCTCTGAATCAACTGACTGGTTTCAATTGAGACTCATTTCTGTTGCCATGAACCTGCTCGTAAACTAACCAAGGAACTGTTCTTCCGTATCATGAATTGAAAAAAGTCTCGAACTTGGACACTTTTCAAATCCAGCATTGGTTTTCAACCGGATATTCTCACTTAACCATACTGTATTGACTCGCAATTAAACGCACATTTATGAAAGCATATACCTGTGGAGATGTACGCGCCGGAAAACGCGAAAAACAAAACACAAAGCTCTTGTATTTTTTTTTTTTTTTGAAAAAAAAAAAGACTTTGATATGAAAGCACGAACCCGAAAACAATTCAAAACCACGATCTGATTTTATTATTCTTTCCCGACTCTTCCGTCTATAGTGTGTATACATACACCAGCAATCCAACAGAGTAATGACAACAGCCAGGTACACAATTATTTTGTTACATGTACATTTTGGTTTTTAAAAAAGCGGGATAAAATACTCTGAAAAAAATTCTGTAAAAGCACGAATCAACCATGTAGAAAAAGCTCTAAATATTATCATTATTGTTATTTCTTCATCACCAAGATTGGAGCCCGGAACGAAAGTAATGTTCAGTCATCAAGATCATTTTAAAGCTGCCCGCAAAATGCACTTGTTCCACATTCACACCCAAACAGACCCTCTTTGCATACCCGTTTTTCTGTAGTTGTTTTTATTCACCGTACAAGCCTCCACCATCGCCTTCAAAGAACCAAGTTGTGACACACACCTTGGCTCTCTGATAACCGCGTACTATTATGTCATTCATTGCCCACTATTTCTACAGCTCGACTACTGCCTCGCCCCTCTTCCTATTCGAGCTGACTCCCAATTAGGAAACATGTCCTAGGAGTTTTGTCCAAAAACGGAAAACATAACAACAACACTTACACTTCGCACTACATGGCTTTTGTTCCCTCATGTTCATCGTGTGCTTTTCGTAGACACATGTATTCCAACTGTACACAGGTTTACATGTGTGCTTATGCGATGTCTTGTCTATGCTTACGCATTGTCTACATATGTGTACACAAGCACATAATATGTACACATCCAATACCTTCTCAAAAAGTGTGACCTGCTCCTGTACAACTCGATGCCATCTCTCACCGTCGTCAACATACATTGACTGGATCAGTGTACATTAACTGCATGTAGGCATGTATCAAGTGTACAAATACAATAAGAGAGTTTACATGAGCTTTGAAGCTGTGTGGGCCTCTGAAGCCGTTGATGTGTACATGCTCTCAAAAAAAAGAACAAGGGTTGCATAGAAACAATAGGCAGTATATAGACGTTTAACCATGTATTGATCCGTTATATGTATGTTAAAATCGTAACCAAGGTCCATGTTAAGAAACTCACCACCACCATCATACCATCGTGCCTATTTGCTCTCAAGTGCGGTTCTTATTGCCTTTCGGCCGTCTTTCTCGCAGCACCTTGCACGAGCTATACAGAAACTTGTACAATCCAAGGTACCCACATTCCTTCACGACCTCCAAAAACCTTGTTCGGAACTCATTATACTCAATGACTAGCCCACCATTTCGGGCATTTTCCTTCAACGAGACAAACCCTGGAGGTTTCTGCAAGAGAACAGATTTGCCGGCTTGCCTCTCAAGTTGACGCATATGGATCAAAGCCCTGCGCGAAAACATGGGCGAGCAGGATATGCTCAGCAGCATTGCCAGGTCGAAAAGTTCGTTTTCTGCTGCATACTGACGGAGGGTCTTGATGAAAGTTTGGTTAAAGTACAAAAAGGTCTTCCCGCTATCCGGGACGGGTTCAAACGCCCTATTCAGCCACACCCCATTGCAGATTTCGTAGGTGTATACTTGATACCCGGGATTAGTGGCATAGTACTCTTGTGTCACCACTTTGTTTCTCAATTGCAAAGAGTGACGGCTGCTGACGAGATTGGCCAGGCGTGACATGACAATGGCCGACGGTGTCGTGTATAACAGGTAGAACAGCTCTGGCGATATAGTGATGATCATAGGGAACTGGGAGTGGGTCGCGAACTCGGTGACCTGATTGTAAAAATCAAGTATGGCTTGTGCCAGCGTGAGATTGTGGCGGTTGTGTTCTAGCGCATTGAGCCCGTTGTGATCTACAAACGCCGCCATGACCCGGAGTGTGCGGCAGTGGTCAGTTGCTGAGGCGCAATCTGGATCCACGCTGCTCAAATGCAGACTCCAGTTACGAACCAGCGCCGCCAGCAGCTTGATGAACAGGCGCAGCTTTTCAGCATCATAATCGGACAGCGGCGATTTGGAATAAGAAACAAGCAGAAGCGTAGCCACATCTTGGTCGTCCATAAACGGGAGGTGTTCCAGCAAACCGTAAACTAGCTCGCTGTGGGCCTCGAAATCCCACTCCTGTACAAAGTCCAGCAGATACCGCTGTACTGCAGTAGACATACTTTTGGTGTAGGTTAGGAAATCCAGGACCTTGTGCAGCAGTTCAGGGCTCCCACGCCGTTCCTCTGAATACAATGCCTGTTCAAGCCATAAGTCAAACCGAGCATAAGTAAGGTCATCTCCTTTATACAATAACAACTGGGTCGACATGCCTAGGTCAGTTATGAACGAGCTGGGTAGTGGCGAGAGCCGTAGCCGGTGGTAGCTCTGTGCAAACTGTATATGTGACGTGATTGAGTCGACACCGTACTTGCGATACGGTTCATGTGTCTCGTAGCTTTGAACCACCTGTTCGTGTGATCGCTTTTTCGATTCCAATACTACTCGATTCGGCTGTGGCTTTCCTGTAACAAGTCGCTTTCTAATGGCGTTTCTCATCTCCTTATTGGGATGAGCAAAAACATCCGACGGTTCTACCAGTGGCAAGCTATCAGGAACAATGTCCGGATTGTATCTCTGAAAGTGTTTGAGCAGGGCAATCAAAAACGGCGAACTAGGCGACTTTTCGTACTCTTCCATCAGCAGACGGACTTTCCATGGCGTCACTTGTGCTTTGACAGTGGACAAGTATAGCAAATGACAAATTTGCTGGTGCGTCGGTTGGTACGAGATCTTTGTGAATAGCAGCGTGAACAGTCGTGAAACGATTAGCGGGTCTTGCAGGAATTCGTAGACGACGATGAGCCATTTCAGCAGCTGTTTGTGCACAGTACCCAACTGCGAAGACTCTTGCTCTGCGGCCGTCGCAACGATTGCCATGACCACATCCTTAGACACTTTTTCCCGCGGATACAGGTGATCTCTGACAATACATATTCTCACAGAAACAGGGACCTTGCACTTGTTGCCAACAAAGTACCTGATCAACTGATCCAACTCGTCATTACCAATTCCATAACTCCGGGCGTACATTCCCAGCAATGTAATTGCGTTGTACAGCACATCGACGCCAGATCCAGCCGGATCATAGTCCAAAATATCTCGAACTGCTTTTGAAATATCGTTGGTTGGAGAAAATGCTGACATTGGCCGTTAATGGTGGAATTTTTTTTGAAAGGTGGAAGAAACAACAAAACACAGGCTTGATTCAGTAAGGCTATCACCGCGTCATTTGAGTTGGATTATAATATGGTTGATCTGCTTGAGTGTATAGCGAGAGACTCGTGTGTGTGAGTGATCCAGCTGGTGGGTTTGAATCGTGCACAAATCAGGCAAAAAAATAAACAGAAAAGAAAATTAAGTCTGATGGTTTAACCTCATGTACTTGACATAATATTGACTGAAATGGCGCCGCATATCCATATTGGACAAGAACTTTTTTGATTGGGAACTTTGCAGTGTGTAGAGTTGGATCAGCCTGTTAGAGTTGCCTAAAGTAGCATTGTGTAATATAAGTCTTATAATATAGGTCTTAAAATATATCTTAGAGTACATGTCACATGTTATTTGTTGAACTGTCACAGAACGAGTGTGGTGTATTACTTAATCGCATGTACTGACCCCAGAATGGAATCACTGTGAGACGTGTGTACTCCAAGGTACTCAAACAAACCAGTAACCTACAATGTCCACGATGCAGGCAGACTTGATGAAGCCAAAGCTCACACGTTTTCACCATATCACCATATGTTTCATGCCATGATATCAAGTCTTGAATCAAGTAGCCTCCAAGGTATCAGTGAGTCCGTCGGTGTATATATATTAGAGCTGGATCCTTGTTGATTTTTTCTTCTTGATCTCTTCAAGTTCAAGTACAAAAACCGTGTAAACAACTAGAAAACCGCTTATATCACTATATCTAAAATGGTCTTCACTACCAGATGCTCAATTCCTTGATTTCAGACTTTGAGTGCGATTTTGGCTTCAGCAGCGATGGTTTTCATTTCTGTTTTCCTCAATAAAACCACCACTCATCGCCTTTTGCCTTTTCCCCCACTGATAATATCGCCGTGAACAAAAGTCAGCAACTGGAGACAGAGAAAGAAAACGTGTAATTTCAAAATCTAGTCCGGACGACCGAGCAGCCTTCACTCGAAATGATCCAAGTCCACACTCGACGCTGCTGGCTTCTTTTCAATAGCTGGAAACAGCCGCCCATACAAATCCACACATGTCTTTTTTGATTTTCTTTCTATTTACAGCTTACCTAATTATCCTGGTCTTACCTCAACATTTTCTGCTTTGTCATATATTACTCAGGAAAGGGACCTGGCAGAGCCTCACGAAAAGGATAATGCGGAGAAGCCAGGCAGGGCAAAAGCGAGAGAAAGAGAGAGGAGAACACGCCAATGAAGACACTCCGTTGCCCATGATACACCATGGTTTTGATCACTCGACCATTGTGTACGATCAAACCACTTTTTTGTGTTTGTTTGTTTGTTTCATTCATTCGTTACATTTTCATTTGTACAAATCAAAGCAAAGCATAAACTCTAATTATCATTCACTCGGTCGGAATAATGGAAGCACTTGCTGCTCTTCACACCAGGGCCTCTCTAATCTCTACATTGCCAAATCCAGTATTCACCCACTTGTCTGTCTGCCTGCCACCGCCACTCTATTACATACAAGTCAAGGTGGGGTATTTTGTTGTTTTCTGCCTTTTATTTTTGCGGTTTGCCCGCTTTTATTCCCAAAATGGCAGCTGCGGGGAGGGGAAGTCAGGAAGAAAGGAAGCCTTTTTGTTTTTATGTAACGTAATGCGTGACAGATTATGTAAACATTAATCAATTTATGCTATACCGGGCAAGGGTTTGTCATAGTAAAACTGCATACGAGAGCATACTCCGCTTCTTTTGTCCAATGAAATAACACTGTCTGGGCTGTAGCCACGCGTGCACATGTCGTATGTCTTTTATCCTAGTCTAGTCTTAACACGGCTGTTTGTGGCTGAATGCCACTGTCTCTCATCCACTTTTGATCCCAAACACCCCCACACTCTCTCCCGCGTATTGTACGCATAATATCAATGATGTACTCGCCATACAAACATTAACGCGCTTATTCTCCCCATACTCTGGCTAGCCCTTACCGTACGCCCTTTAGTACTGGCCAAATTTACTCCACACTCTTCTCACCCTCTTTCTCGCGTTAACAAAATTACACACGCCATCATCTCCTTCTGAAATTCCTCGACTCACTTCTCCAAATCATCTTTCAACTATAAATACCTCTTTGATTCCCTCCACAATTCAATTCTCTTCTCCATCAACTTCTTTCTTCTTTATCACACAACAAACTCTCTCACAAAAACAACAACTAATCAACACATCTATAACAATGGCTCCTATTCCCAAGACTCAAAAGGCTGTCGTCTTCGAGACCAACGGTGGTCCCCTTCTTTACAAGACCGACTTCCCTGTCCCCACCCCTGCCTCTGACGAAATCCTCGTTAACGTCAAGTACTCCGGTGTCTGCCACACTGATCTCCACGCCTGGAAGGGTGACTGGCCCCTCGGCACCAAGCTTCCCTTGGTCGGTGGTCACGAAGGTGCTGGTGTCGTTGTCGCCAAGGGTGAGAACGTCACAAACTTTGAGATTGGTGACTACGCCGGTATCAAGTGGTTGAACGGTTCTTGTTTGGGCTGTGAGTTCTGCCTCAAGGGTGCTGAATCCAACTGTGGTGACGCTATTCTCTCTGGTTACACACACGACGGTTCTTTCCAAGAATACGCCACTGCTAAGGCCGTCCACGCCGCTAAGATTCCTCAAGGTACCGACTTGGCCAAGGTCGCTCCCATTCTCTGTGCCGGTATCACTGTCTACAAGGCCCTCAAGGTCTCCGATGCTAGACCCGGTGACTGGGTTGCCATCACTGGTGCCGGTGGTGGTCTCGGTTCCCTCGCTATTCAATACGCCAAGGCTATGGGTCTCCGTGTCATTGGTATCGATACCGGTGATGAGAAGGCTAAGCTCTGTAAGGAGCTCGGTGCTGAGACCTTCATTGACTTCATGAAGACCAAGGACATTGTCAAGGACGTTGTCGAGGCTACCAAGGGTGGTCCCCACGCTGTCATTCACGTCGCCGTCTCTGAAAAGGCCATTGGTGTCTCTACTGAGTACGTCAGACCCACCGGTACCATTGTCCTTGTCGGTCTTCCTGCTGGCGCCGTTGCCAAATCCGAGGTCTTCTCCCACGTTGTCAAGACCATCAACATCAAGGGTTCTTACGTTGGTAACCGTGCCGACTCTGCTGAGGCCATTGACTTCTTCACTCGTGGTCTTGTCTACGCTCCTATCAACGTTGTTGGACTCTCCGAGTTGGAAGACGTCTACCACAAGATGGAGAAGGGCCAAATTGTCGGCCGTTACGTTGTTGACACTTCCAAATAAGCTAGTGTCTTGAAGTCTTCGAATGATGATGATAATGAATGATGATGATATATACTTGAATATATAAACATGTAAAAATCTTTTAGCAAAATGATAATTTTGAAAACATGATTCAATCCACTCCATGATATCATGGGCTCCGTTCTTAAATCTGCAACGCTATACACAGATCTAGCAATTCTTGCTTCTATAGGACCCTGGAAATGGTTTGTGAATGGGCGTTGTTCCATCACTCGATGGTGAAAAAGAAACAGAAACCACCATTGCCACATTGTTTTGTATACTGGTTTGGAGCAATATAGGGAGTGGATTCTATCTATCTCTCAAACCATGATATTATTATTACCGTTTTGCCTTTTTTTTTTTTTTTGGTCGAAAGCAATTGACCAATAAACTCGTCGTATCCGAGTCAACTCGAGCACACTTGATAACTTTAATCCAAGGATGTGTACTTTTTGCTACACAAGCCCTAATTAAAAAATAGGTCACCAATACTTTTTTATTTTTGCTACACCAAAATTGAAACCAACAAATGATGTACAATACGAGTAGGTCAGAAAATAAAGAGAGAAATCACATCAACAACACAACTGCGAGTCTGAAGCCTTTACAATTGGCTCTGTGAAACTGTTGAATTTAACGAATGCAAACGACATTTGATTGACACACACTGATACTCCCTGTTCAAGTGTGGACAACTCACAAGTCGAAACCTGCCAAGCCACAAGTCGTAAATACCCAGCGTGTGTGTGAATGCCCAAAAGTGTAGGTAACAAACACGGCCGCAATGGAGGTGTGGTTCCTTCTATGCATGGGCATGCATATGCAGCTGAAGCACCAAGTCCTAAATGTGTATTCCTCACCTCCCCACTTGAAAGACAAACGGACCCAGCATACACATCTGCAAGGAAGCGGACCAGAGTTGTACATACACACGAGAGAAATGAAGCTCGGTAATGTAGGGGGAAAAGAAAGATACACCCAAAAGAACACATTTTTTTTTTTGTTCTTGTTTCTCTGTGTGAGGTTACGATGTGTTAGAAGTCGAAGCTTCTATATTCAGAGACTGAACTCGGCAAATAAGAGTTTTTGGTATGCGTATGTAGAAAGTTCCAATATGGAGGCGGGTGTATACGATGCTAAGGACGTAGAAAACAGATGTATTTGTGTGGATGTATAGGTGTATTTTGCAGATACAGATGCGGGCTAGCTGTATGGTACTCACCGCCTCACTTGCAAGTTCCTCAACCGCCAGTTTTTCAAACTTGACTGAGATCGTGATCTTGCCTTTTCGCTCTTGTGACTTGTAAATCCATAGTTAAGACTTTGCACTAATAACTTGAGCTAGACCGAAGTGAAAAAAGGGACGAAGTGTAAAAAGGGACGAAGGGGGTGACAGAAGGGTAGGAGAACCTGGAAGACCATACTGAGAAAACCGGGCAGCGGCAAGTATAACAAAGTGCTGAAATACACAAACTTCATATTGACAAGCTTGTCCGCTCCAGAAGACATTATAATCACAATGAATGCCAATGTAGAAAATGCTTGAAAACTTAAACGGATATCTCCGCTTATAATTACTTGGATTCGCTTGTACAAATTTCGTGAAATTTTCGAAGAGGGTCGGAAGGCTTGAGGCATACTGTTTGTTTATACCTGCGAGAAACTATACGCTATTGCATGCTGAGTGTGTACACACCTCGACATCGAAGCAGCAGCAGCTCGGTTAGCATGCTTTGAGCTTTGACAGGGACTTGGACCTGATAACAGATCTTTGTTTTTAGAAAGAAAGAAAAAAAAAGGCAGAGTGTACTTGTGGCGATAGTGTATAGGCCTTTTTGGAGGCACTAGTGATACATGAAGCCAGGAACCAGACCGTTATTTGAAACCGGGGTTTGGCCAGTGCTTTTGTTGTTGTTGTTGTTGGAGGTGCCTAATAATAGATGTTGGAATCTCTTTTGGGGAGGGCAAAACGCGATGCGGGAGAAAAAAAAAAAAAAAAAAAAAAAAGCGGTCGGGCCATTTTTTTGTATCCACTATAATACACACTTCCATGATCCCACACACCTCGCCCGCAGCCTTCCAGAAATACCAAATTGTCTGTGGGGAGCGGTGTTCTCGCTTGACAGTTCCGTAATTTGGGAAGAAAAACAGACATTAAACCACACAAAGACTTTTCTTTTTATATATTATAATAATATATTTTTATCTTGTTTTTCAAGTTGGATTCTTTACTTTATGGAATTGCTATACACCATGTCTAAATGATGATGTGGGAACACATCGCCGCATCTTCTGAGCATACAGGGCCCGTATGACTCGACAGACCACATCGTCATTCTGTAATGACTTTTTTGTTGGCATTTTTTTTTTCAGTAAAAGGGCCCACCAGAGACCCCGGTCGACTATGGGAACTGGGTGCGTCAAAAGCTTAAAGTTTTTTCTCAAAGGATAAAGCGTGTACATTGTCTTTAGAAATAAGTTTACAAGAAATGAAAGGTAGTATTTTATAACCGGACAGGCCGCTTTGATAAACTGGACCGCTTGGAGGGTCAGGCTACTGAAGCATATAATATTACGTGGAAATAAGAGAGCGTATTTGATGTTGTTCAGTATTCGGAGCAGATCGGTACAAGGTCTTGCACTTCTACATGGCTGATCTTCAAAAACATGAGTTCATTACGAGCGAGCAAGTACCACCAATGTCAAAAGCACGGATACGCAAGTTATGTTGAGTGAATGAGATGGCACGCGTACTATATACACAGTGAAAAAAACACAACATGAAACGTAGTATACTATGATACGATAAATATTGACTGTTCATTATGAAGAAAAATACCAAGATCTACATTGAACTGAATGTATTGATATACTGGTTCTGTTGCAAATACCAGTGTTTGATATACTAGTAGATCTACTTGACCACAATTTCAATATATTTCAAGACCTGTTATACTACGACCTCCAAGATGGCAAATTTACAATTGAGTAATGAATAAACGTTAAAGAAAATGCAATTGAATAAATAATACATGAATCAGTCCCAACAAAAAAAACCCCTCCAGTAAGTGACAAGTACCCCGGCATTTAGAGAAGGTACTGAGTTGGAATAAAAGTAAGGTCATCCAAGTCTGCAAAACTGTCGTCGTCAACAACATCGAGAACCATAGACTGAGTTCTGGTTTTGTTCTCGGTGGCTTTGAATTGAGGAGGAGGCAAAACAACAGTGTCAAAGTAAGATTGAGTAACGGAAGCCGCTTTGAAAACAGCTTTTGCAGCTTCAGTAGCAGCAGCTTTAGCAGCAGCCTTGGTAATTTCATTTTCAGCTGCTTTGGGAGAAGCATCAGGGCTATCTGGACAGTATCCACTGATGCTGGCAGAAGATGAGGAAGCAGCAACGACAAGTTTGTCATTGCACTTGTGGTCATGTACATTTTCGCTTTTCAAAGTACTGGCATCGCTCTCCATAGTGCTTTCACTACAGGTTTGATCGTTGCTTGAGGACTCGGCAACAAATCTGTTGCGGCCAGAAGTGATGCCAGCAAAGTTGAGCTCGTTGTTGCGACGGCCGTGTTGAATGACAGCCAAGTCGATCTGGTCTTTAGTGTGCCCTCTGACACATTCATAGTCCATTTGACCATGGGCTCCTGCATTGATGGCCGCTGCCAACCCGATTCCAGCAAACTTTTGCAGTCCATTCTCGGATCGGTTCTTGAAAGGAGCCTCCGCAATCAAAACGTCCAGAATGGCGTCTCTGGGATGCGACCATATATCTAAAATGCTTGTGTCTCTAGGCAGGTTCAACAAATTGCACCAGGAAACAGTGCTGTACTTGTTGCGGTGCAACAGTCCGGGCAGCCCTCCAATGAATTGCTTGCAGAACGGATCCTCTGGGTCAAATGCGTTAAAGTTGGCATTGGGAAGCTTGGGCTTGGGCTTGAATGGAACTCTGATAGGAGGAACACAGATGGGACAAGGCTCTGGAGGAGCAGGCAGCATTATTTTTGCTGGATGGTAGGCCTCGCGTGCGGCGATAACATGGACGGGCACAGAAAGGTCGTCGTAGCGGAAAGGATCGCGGAACCCACGAGGCTCGTAGTTTTTAGGACGACGCGGAGGAGGGTTGAGTGCTTTGAACTCTTCAGTGAACGAGTCTGGGACTGATGGGGTAATGGATTTGGCACAATCATTCTGAGTGTCTTGGCTGGGAGGTTCTTCACCGTTGCCATGACCTTCAGCTTCTGTAGGATCCGTGCCACACTCGTTGGAATCCAAAATTGCTTCTGCCCCAGTCGAGTCAGATCCAGCGTAGGAAATAGCAACGGAAGAGCTAACTGATCCAACTCGTTGACGGATAGGAGGAGCGTCATGCATGAATGTCATGGGCTCTCCAGTGGTGTGGAAGTTGAGAGTGTCAGGCTCGTCATGAAAGGTAGGCAAAGCGGTGCGTCCCAAATGGGAAATTTGACCAAGCAAGGCAGAGTACTTGTAGGGTGCGTACATGGTCTCTTCAGGACTAGCAGGCCCAGGGCCGCGACGACGAAGGGTTTCAAGAACACCAGCACGACGAGAGCGCTTGGAGGTCTTGGTGCTGCTAGCAGAAGATCCTGTCTTCTTGTTAATTTCAAGAAGAGCAGCGTTTTTAGTAGAACCGGTAGAAGCAGGGCGGTCGGCGCTGGCAGAAGAGACTGCAGCAGTTTCAGCAGGAGAAGGACCAACTGTGAGAGAGGCATGAGAGACACAAGCTGAGCCAGCGGCAGAGGCAGAGCTGGAAGCAAGACGGATTTTTTGAGCGAGTCTAGACTTGAGAGCAGAGGCCTTTGAGATCATGGAAGATGACTTGGAAATAACGGACGATGCCGAGGAAACGTTAGATGGTTGGGCCATTGTTGATAATTGTGCGTTTGTTAATGTGAGTGAGTGCGTTTGTTCTTATGTTTGCAAGTGCGTTTGTGAGTAAGCTGATGGTATTTGCTATGAAAAGTAAAATGTATTTCACAGAGAAAACGCTCTTATTTATATTCTTTTTCTTCAATACCATGCGAAAGCAATATAGCTACACATGAATGTTGGTTTTTTCACAAAGTTCAGCATTGAAATTTGAATATGGACGTGTTGTTGAAGCGAGATTATTGCCAGTTGTATGGTGTTTGTGATTTCAGCATGAGATGGGACAAACAAAGTGCTAAGGTGCAAAAATTCATGCTAAATCAACATTGTACTCTGTGAAAAGGGTCTAAACTGTACAGTTTAATGTGCTATAGCTTGAAATATTGCTAAATTCACAGTGCCGTAGAGACTAGATGTGAACCATTTCATGAGATGATTGCATACAGTAGAGCCTTGTAATCTATGGCGCATTAGATAAATAAACCGATCAAGACCTACAGCATTTTTAATAGCACTTCTAGCTTGAAATTTTTGAAAAATATATTCACTTGAATATTTGATGTACATTTGATCATAACTCGAGGCATATGGCACGAGAATATGCTTTGCAGAATATTTCCACACACTCATCTTTCATTTTAAAGTATTGGGCAATTTGCCAATTGCCTATTTGAGAAGCTAAAATTACAAGAGATGGATTCGGGCACAAACGTAGCTGAAATATCGTTGGTGGAATATGTGATGATGTAAATGTGTACCATGAAATACGGAAGCTTGCTACGAGATACAGGTACACATACATGTCATACACAGAAATATGGGATAATTGCTATTGTCGTGATCTTTGTTCAAAGGCTTGACTTGATCCGTTGCGAATGTACGTTTGTACACAAACATTCTGCAAACATATATGTGCAGGCTACGGCTGCTTTGCGATTCCTGCAGCTCGAGTGAGTACAGTCAATGATCTTCGAATGGACCTGCTTACATACACAGCCTCCTCCCATACCCGCTTTTGCAGGCACCGGAGCCGAGGACCAGACAATGAGTTTTCATTACCGGCCGCTGTAGCCTTTGGATTGTAAGAAACAACTCCTTTGCTCGTCAAATTCACTGTACACGCCAACCACGACCCCAAAACAAAGAAAAAATGTAAAAATGTCCTAATCAATGGGGAATGAAATACACCATTTATCTTTGCCAGCAGGAGCCCACATATAATCCTCGATTTATGACCTGGCCAAGTTTGGCGTCTATTTTTTTTTTTTTTTTTTTTTGAATTTTTTATTTGGTTTTTTTGTTTGTTTCTCAATGTGGGGACCCCGTTCGCGCTAAGTCCAGTTGGTAGACTTTGGGCCTTGTTTTATTTGTTTTTTGCGACGCCTGAAGGTTCTTCGGGTTGTTCCCTCCATTTTGCTGTAGATCCACAACAAAGCGTTCACCAAAAAGGCCCCACCTTGGAATTGGCAAATGTCGTTACTCAATTTTTTTCTTTAATGATTTTTGAACAACAGGTTTTTAACCTTTTCTTGCCTAGGAATAATATAATATTGGCCTTTGGTCAGAATAGGCATGCCCAAGCCGGAATGGAAATGATAACAGATATATGATTTGGACTGTGATTCGATAAAGGCGGAGCGTCTTGATCCGCGCGAAAACCACATGTCATCACTCATTGCTTCTAGCGCGATGACGACTACTAGCCAACGTTACAGATATAAACATAATGGTATTGAGTCTCTGAGAAAACCAAAGTGATATGTTTACAGGAAAAAGAATAGTCACGAAACTGCCATGAAAAACAGACGGAACAAGTAGTAATGATAAAATCTCAAAAGTATATTCCAACTTGAAAATACACTATAAAATAAAAAAAATATACAATCAGCAAGCTTAAAAAACTAAAGCTATCAAGTGGAGTATTTTCGTGATGCTGCATGCTTCGATGAAGCGCTATTGCTCATATGTGAAGTCGAGTGGTTTCTGTGAATGCGTTGATGCTGCGCCAGGTTATCGGAACGAGAAAACTTCTTGCCACAGTTTTTGCACTGGAAAGGCTTTTCTTTGGTATGAATAGATCGGTAGTGGCGCTTGAGGTGTTCTTGTCTTCTGAACCTGCGCGAGCACTCAGTGCACACGAAAGACTTTTTGGACTCCAGCGCCGATGCAGCTGCCGCGGTCGACAGAGGAGAGTGTGACTCGACGGGCGAGTGCACATCGTGCGAATGAGAATGGCACGGCGAGGGCGATGCGGCCGCGGAGCCAGGAGAGTTCGACAATGGAGAGTACTCCATCTGATGCTGATCAATGAAAATGTGTGAGGACTCAACGGTGTTGCTAGTAGCTTGCACCGGAGTAATGGGGATCTCTGCGAGGTCTTGAGTAAACAATCTAGGCTCAGCTGCGTATTGCTCTTCAGCCATGTGTGAGTGGAAATGACCAGGAAGCTGAAGCAGAGAGTTGCCCAGCGATAAGTGCTGGTTGACCAATGGATCCAATTTGTAGAGCGCCATGACATTGGCGGGTTCCGGAGTAGCAGTGGGTGTCGGGATATTCATCATATCCAAATGGTTATAGAAAAAGTCATTTTGGCCGGTTGGCGTTACAATGTCGTTGCAAGAGCTGTTGTAGATGACTTTGGGGTCGCAAAAGACGTCGTTGCAGTAGGCGGTAGCGTTGTCTTGCTGCAACAACGAGTGACCTTCAGCCTCGGAAGGGTAGAAGTCACTGAAGGAGTTAAAGATGCTGATATCGGACTTGTAGTAAAGAGACATTGTTGGCGATTTTTCTTTCTTGAGGTATCTGTGGGTGTATTTGTATAAATGAATGAATATTAGTGAAGTTGAATGGCAGCAATAATGATGGTGCGCACAGTAAAGTCAATGAGTATAGTTAAATGTATTTAGAAAAGTGCGACAAGTAATGAATGACTGGAATTAGGCGATTGAGCTGATTGAACAGAATATTGGTGATGATTGAACAAATGAATGAAAAAAAATTAAATTAGTTGGATAAATGAATGAATGAAGTGTTTAAAAGAATGACTAAAAGTGAGTGAAAGAGTGACTAAAAGTGAATAAAAATGAAACGGTTGAGAAGAAAGAAATCGAGTATCTGTGAGACTACTTCATAAAATAAGAAGAAGAAAAAAAATCCAATGAAAGAAAAAAAAAGGTCCAGTTCGCTTATTTTTAAATAATTTCCAGGGCTTGTAAAAGTACTCATAAGATTTAACCACATCTAACTTTACTAACCTGAAATAACCACAAAAATTGCTTTTAGCGGACACTCACCGCGATCTCCAATACAATCACAGTCGCATTTCTTTTTCAAAAGTGAAAAAAGAAACGATTTTAAAAGTGGTCTCATCTGCTTCTCAAATAACCATACGTCACATGATCTAACCAGCTACTGCGGTTAATACGTGGTTGTGACGGTTTTGTCGTATCGCAATTCTCACGAATAATTACCGCTGCTACATAGTATGTGTACTAACAGTGGTAGGAACCCTAAGTGTATGCGCTTACCAGCCCTAAAGCCAATACTTTAGAGCTTCAAGTCTATCTCACAAAGCACATGTTCCTAGCACGTCACCTGTAATCTGCCTCTAATACATAAGGTAATCCACTTACATAAGACTTATATTATACAAGCACTAATGCTTATTCAGTTGGAACTAGCCCAAACGGGCGCGTCTACAATGTACAGCTCCTTTCAGGGTAACTCCCAATCTTGATTTTTTATTCCCATATTTCTATTGTGCAAAAGCTGTGTGGCATACAAATTTTTCTCGTTACTGTCTGTGTTTCGCTGAACAATTTCTCTCTGTTGATCCAAGAGGTACTCTTGAATACTCAAGCACAATGGCATCCTCTGTCACGCTAAAAAGAAAACGAGACGACGTTGCAGACAACTCTGTCAAAAGTCTTGCCGACTTGGAGTCCGAGTCTGACTCTCAAGAAATGAACTCTGAATCGGATCAAGAAGAAGAAGAAGACGACGATGATGAGGAAGACGAAACCGTTCAGGAAGATGGAATAGACGTTCAAGTCAAAAGCGGCAAAAAAGTCCAACAGCATCGTGTTTCTGCACAGGAAATTCAGATGGTCAGAGAGACTGCTGAGTATTTCCATTCCAACATCTTCAAATTGCAGATCGATCAAGTTTTGGAGAACATCAAGGCTTCCGAAAAACACCAAACAAAGTTGGAAAAGGTTTTGCACAAACTGCACGATTTGATTCAGCAAGTAGAGGATTCTGATGCATTGGGGTTGACTGAGGCAGAAGCCCTAATCAAAAACGTCGCCATTCCGTTTCCCAATCCCAAACCCGCCAGAGATGTCAAATATTCTTTCAAATATACAAAGCCGGATGCTATCAATGTGGTCGGAGGGTTTTCATTGAAGTCGAATATTAGAGAAGTCGAAGGCAACAAGATTGATTTGATGTTGGTGATGCCGCGCGAGCTTCTACAAAGCAAAGATTACTTGAACTACAGATATTTTCACAAACGCGCCTTTTACACAGCATATTTGGTTGAACGCCTACAAAAGCAAGTCAAATCCGCTAAGCTACCTTTTGTTTTCGGCTACAAATATTTCAATGACGACCCTTTGCGACCCGTTATTAGAGTTAGTTCGGAGTCTGGCAAAGGCGATTTGCATTTTGGTTCTACAAAGGCTTTGATTTATATTTCCGTCTGCATACCCGATGATGTCTTTGAATACCGAAAGCTGGGCTGGGATAAAAACGCTATCAGAGTTCAGCTGCCCAACAACTCGGACTCCAGTCTACTACCACCCACTTCGCTTTACAACTCGAGTATTCTTTGCGATATGACTGCTCTCAAGTACCTAAAGTTTGTCCATGCTGCTGCACGTGAATGTGAAGCTTTCAGAGATGCTTGTAAGCTTGGACGCTTATGGCTGTATCAAAGAGGCCTTTGCAGTGCTCCCAGTAAAGGCGGATTCGGCCATTTTGAGTGGTCAATGATGATGGCTATTCTGCTCAAAGCAAAAGTTCTGTTGAACGGATATAATTCCTACCAATTATTCAAAGGCACACTGTTGTTTTTGGCGACCAAAGATTTAATAAACGGCAGTATTGATTTTGACATGGAAAAGGCCAAGTACAAGGACTCAGACGACGACGAAAGAAGTATATACGGTGTGCCAATTGTTCTAGATACAGAACACAGACTAAACGTTTTGTTCAACATGTCAAAATGGAGCTACGACTTGCTCAGACACGAAGCCGGAATCACGTGTGATTTATTGGGTGATGTTGTCAGAGACAGATTTGATTCGGTTTTCCTAAAAAATCTAAACAACCCCGAAGTTAGGTTTGACGCATATTTCAAGTGAGTATTATTTCAACTGCTTTATTCTTTCAAAAGTGCATTACTAACCATGATTATTTAGAATTGAACTTCCCATTCCCGATGAAGATGCTACTTATACTCCATTTGAAAAGATCAGATACCCGTCATACAAGAGATTTATTACAACCAAACTTTATCGCATTTTAAGTAGAGGTTTGCTTGAGAGAGTGCGTCAAATTGCTCTAATTACAAAAGACACACCACACTGGTCTCTGGATAAGAGAAGAGCTCATGAAGTCAAGCAAGGTGACTACATCATGGTGGGAATTATCCTAAATGAGGCTGAAGCTGATAGACCTGTCACCTATGGCCCATCGGCTGAGGATCCTGAAGACATTATTAGACAATTCAGAGGATTCTGGGGCAACAAGGCTGAGCTCAGAAGATTCCAAGATGGTTCCATCAAGGAAGCTGTGGTATGGAACGGTGTCAATGTTGTTCCATCTATTATTGAGTATATTGTTCAAAGGCATTTAGGGATTGAAGTCAAGTTAGAGAGAGAAAAGTTTTTAAAGGCTCTTGATCGGGTGGACAAAACAAAATTTTTGGATAAGCGTTCTTCCTTTGTCAAGCTTTCGCAAGTTCTGCAAGAGCTCAAGGGTGAACTTCCTTTGAGAATTCACAGCGTGCATGCAATCAGTGCCAGTCTTCGCAATGCGTCAATTAGTATTCCAAATCCATATGATCTTGAAGGAGACGATGCTGTTGCTTCTGGAGTCTTGGAGTTCGAGTCCTCTGGTAAATGGCCTGATGATCTCACTGCTATCGAAAAAATGAAAACAGCCTTTTTACTGAAAATTTCCGAAATGCTCGAGCGTGATTCCATTGGATACAAGTGCCATGTAGGTGTTGAGGATGATTTTATGCCCGGACAAGAGGTTTCATTTTTGTTAGTGCTTACCCCTGAAGGTTTTGCATTTAAACTAAGAATTGCTACTGAGCGTGATGCTTTGTACTACAAAAAGGAACGCGAAGGTCTTGAGCTGGAATATAAAGCCAAGTATTTGGCATCCATTTCTCACACCCGGGCAATTCAAACCATTGCCACGAGACATGACACCTACTCTACAACTGTGCGTTTAGTTAAAACGTGGTTTGAGAAGCACTTGCTAGTGTCGCAAATTCCAGAACAGGTCATCGAGCTTTTAGCGCTCAAGCCGTTTGCCGATTCTGCTCCTTATGAGCCGCCAGCCACAGGGGTTACTGGGTTTGCTCGTGTGCTAGAATTTTTGGCTTCCTGGAACTGGAGAGACGAGCCTTTGATTTTAGATTTAGACAAAGCTACGTCACCAGATTTGACAAAATATTCTCAAGTGGAAGGTTTAGCCATGAATCAAACTTTGTACACCAAATTGATGGACACTTTCAAAAAGACAAGGGATTTAGATCCAATGCTTTCCAAGTCTTGTTTGTTCATCGGAACCAAGTTAGATACAACTGGTACTGTATGGACAACAGGAGTGAACGGTAAAGTAGTGTACTCGCGGATGACTGGTTTGGCCAGAGCCGCTTTCCATGTTATGTCTGCTACTAATTTGTCGGCTAAGGATAAAATTGTACAGATTTTCACACCTTCGTTGAATGATTTCGACATTGTGATACATACTGCATCATCGACAAGTAGCACTGGCAAGGAGTCATATAAAAATCTACAATTAGGATTTCCAGGAATCGAGGAGATTGCAGTTTTGGAACACAATCCTATTGATAGTTTTTATGAGGAACTGGTCAAGCTTTATAAGTCTACAATCATCTTTTTCCGTGGCAAAAATGTCATTGCTGGTGTATGGTATCATGACATTATTGAACCCAGGAAGTTCAAAGTCAACTTAGGGTTTAATACAATCCCTGTTGATTCTGCTGGCTCCAAAAAGGAGACACAAGCAGCCAAAAAGCAGAAAGGTAACAATAGCGCTCCGAATGTCGTGTTGAACAAGACAGCAATTTTGGAAGAAATAGAATTGCTTGGTGGTGAATTGGTTGAGGAGATTGAAGTATCTTGATTTATATACATACATTTACAATGCATTCTGTTTAATGTCGTTTTGTTAGTTAGTTCTTTATATATATTATAATATACATGTTTTGTTTTTCAATTGCTAATCGTGAAATTAATACATCTATCTACATCAATGTTATTCTTACATGTAATAACCAGAATAAATAAATAGTGGGCTATCTTAGTTTGTGCCAGTAGAGCCAAATCCACCGCTACCTCTAATAGTCTCACTAAGAGAATCAACTTGAACAACTTCGGGAGTAATGATTTGTTCTAAGATAAGTTGAGCAATTCTGTCGCCTTGATCAATTTGAAAATCAGAATCGGAATGATTGAACAGAATAACACCGAGAGGACCTCTGTAATCTGAATCAACCACACCTGCACCGACATCGATTCCATGTTTCATGGCAAGACCAGATCGAGGGGCCACACGACCATATGTTCCTTCAGGAATTGCGATAGAAATGTCAGTAGGAACAAGAACGCGTCCTCGAGCAGGCAAAACAATCGACTTTGCAGCAAAAAGATCGTAGCCTGCAGCAGAAGCGCTTCCCCGCTTGGGAAGACGAGCGTTTTCAGAGAGGAATTTAACTTGGAAAGACATTCGTAACTGTTGCCGGCAAGAACAATTTGTCGATGGTACGAAAGAGTAGGATTGAAAAGATGGAAAGAGGTTAGAAGGTAAAGGAACAAGATACAATTACTGTGTTTAAGTTTTAAAAGGTGAAAAGTTGCACTTGAATGTTACCTAACGACTATCACATGATCTGAATCTTGCAGTACACTAAAATCATCAAGAGTCGCACATTTGTGTAGGATATTGATCTAATTGTCAAAGAGTGCACGGTCTGGCTTCGATGGTTCGTTGTATGTATTTATATACTATTAAATTTTTTGAGATACTTTACTTGGATTCGTTCTTCAATAGTGAGTTTTTCTCTCTAGACGACAACTTTCATTCGGTATGCAATCTCATTATTACGTATCAAGTTGGCTTTTTTTTTTTTTTTTCACCCTCACTTTAATAATTGTTACAGCCTCAGTATGCATGTCTAAATCTTGATAACGAAAACAGCAGTTTCTCATATTAGTATCGAATAGAATTAGTATTATACTGCCTAATTTAAGAACGATTAGATTGAAAATACAATTGGCAGGTTGATTTGCAAACGCTTCCAGAAATGCTACAATCATCCAGCGCTACTATACTACATTCATCGTCGCCTTGGCACACATTTGCGTTTGCTAGTCTGTCCCTAGCAGGCCTTTGGGTTTTATATACTCAAGGAGTCACCAATTTTTCGGATTGGGTTGTTCGCGAAGACGAAGAAAGATGCTCAAAACAAAAGGCTCTTGACTTTGAAGGCACAGGGTATAATGAAGAAGTTTTAGACGCAAGCGAAAACATTTGGGAAGAATCAAACTTTAGAAGTGAAAGCCATGATAGTGAAAATGCTGAAGATGGAAGAGCTATGGGAAGAGGAAATAGTGGCAATCGTGTAGACGACGAAAGCGACGAAGATTGGATGGACGCAGACGAAAATTATGAAGGTGGGGAGAATGCAGAAGACGAAGAGAGAGAAGAAGAACGAGAAGGTGAAAGCAGCGATGACGAAGACAGCGATGAAGATAGGTATGAAAACAGTGGCGCGGGAAGCCGACAAAAACCCTTAATCGATACGTCTACACTGATGGCAACATACAGTTCGTCTCGAAATTTTGTTCTTCGCAAAAATTGTGCACAAGAAATCATTGGTCGATTTGTACAGAATCCACTGGCATTCAATCTTCTTCTCAGCGATCTTCACAGTGGTGATCCCTTCCTGATACTACGGGCACTGGATACCATAGAAGGTGCTGCTCAGGCCGCTATCCTTTCGCGTGTCAATGTTCAATACCAATTTGGTTTTAATCTGCCCAAAGGCTTGGAGAATAATGAAGATCCCGGTTCAGTGGCTTCTGAATTGATTTACCGTACCTCACTGGAAGTTGCGGAATTTGTTATTGCTAGAGAGCAAATGTGCGGTGGAATAGTCGATTCTCTAGCCTATCGTGGATTGATTGTTTTGGGTCGAAATCAGCAGCGACAAAAAGTAAACTGGAAACAGGGATACACTGGCGGGGACCGAATCGAGAAGGAACTGAAACGAATTGTTAAAAAATCCAAAAACTTAGCCGGGTCTAACTTTCAAGAACATACGGACTTGAACAGTGTGGCACCATAATTCATCACCATCTGTTTTCATTCACTTTAGTTGATGTAGTATAATTATGGGGAAAGAGTAACTGAGGTTTCGATGCTCAACATCATGTTATGCAAGGTACTGAGATCTCATTCTTATGAAAAAACTGATAAATGGAAACTGCTTTCAATAAAAGCAAATGAAAGTGACTATTGATATTGATTTATAGTTAGTTTTATCTTACAGCTATATAAATACAATTTACTTAACAGATTGATAAAAACTAAACCTGTAGAAGAAAATGATTTAGTTTATAACATCATTAATTGTTTTAGGGTCGGTCGTTTTCCATAATTCCCTTTATCATTAGCCTTATTCGATAATTGAGTAGCGCTGTTTTTTTTATGCAATTCCAGCCTGTATTCGATTACCAAAGCTGCAAAATCGCAAGATTTGCCGCCAGTAACCACAAACAATTGAGGGATATCAAACGGGAAAGATGTGGTTTGTAAACTGACCCGAGCCAGCGAATTGCAGAACAAAGCTTTATAGCGCCGTTGAATTCTGGGAGATAGACCAAACCTGAATACGTGGAAGCGTAATCAAAGCCAGTAGAAATCTTTAATTAGCCATCGATCCGATTGATAATTGGTTCCTATTCTGATTTTTGAAGGTATGACAGCACTACTCCTGAATGCTCTTTGATCTTGCTTTTATGGAGTTGGAAATCTGGATTATTGCTCCGTCACTGTGCAATAATGTTATGAGTTACTGTATGTTTTAAGTGTGTACCGTCTTTGTTCTGGGTCTGCTACGTTTGTAAGGCGGCCGTTGAACCAAACGGGTTTTCCTATCTCTGACTTGTTTTCCAAAAATAAATTGAAAAACTTGGATTTACAGATCAACATGCGTATCTGTAGCATTAATGCCTTGAATTATTTAAAAAATAAGTCGCGTTCTCTTTTTGACTCAAGTGAATTCTTTGTACCAGGCTTTTTTCCATTCCGTAGATTGATCCGGAAAGAGGATGCCAAATTTGACATTCAAACTTCCAAAAGAAGATTTTGACCTGCAAGATACAGGAGCACTATAAGTCGAAGCCATACGCATGCAGCATCTGTAGTCCGTGGATGCAATCAAGCTTATTACGTCTTCAACGCTTTCAAAAGCCATGGACCAACGCACATGAAAACATAGAGCACAAATAACAGAAATACAAAGGCAAACAAAAGCAACAGGTAAATATGAGCGTCGTCATGTGCGTGCGAGGTCTGTGCCGTTAGGATGACTACCTCGGGCGTCGGTCAAGTCTCCTAGCTTCGCATCGTCTACGGCATTGTCTTTGGTTTCAACTCTTTGGATACGCATACAATAATTCCTACCAAGTCATCTATACCAGGCTGACTATGAATTGTTTTTTTTACATTCAAGCATATCGAGACAATATCAGAAGTACGCATTGATTTCGTGAACATCCGGACTTGAAAAAATCTAGTTGTTGAATGACTAGAAACTTTTGTAACCCATTTCAAACCATAAAATTCAAATCTAACTGGAAAGGTGTATAATTTCCAGCCCACCAAAACCATTGCTTCACAACGCTGTTGTCTCATAATAGATAAGACCGGCGATTTAAAAAATGTCGGAGAAGAGAACGCGAACGTGAAGGTATTGAAATATGAGCAATGTCAATAGTATCAAAGAAGACTGTTTTTAGAGTTTCATACTATTACTACCAAAATGGGTGGATGCTTCTGTAAAGGGATGATTCTTTCCATGCGAATCCCATTTTTCACCCTGATTGTACTTACAATTGGTATTTCATTGATATGACTGAAAAGTGAATTAACTTTTACATTATTGATAGCGTGGTAGCGACATTGGTAACGAACAAAACTTGAATGTATACACTTCTATATCAAGAGCTGCAATACGACCACAGTAAATCAATTCCATTGGTAAAAGCATATTTGTAGGATATGCGGTTTAACAAAAGCAGGAGACGACAAGAGCAGAAAATCTTACCAAAATTTGTATGGTGAATACCGATAATATGGGCGATCAGCTCCGAACATGGCAAGAGATCGAAGAGGGGGTATGATGTTCACAACTGCCATGCCTTATTGGACGAATGTAAGTGCATGTACATATAGTATACTAAAGTTTACAAAACATTGGAACACTTTCAGTGGCCGTGTCTCTTTTAGACAAAAAAATCATTTTCGGTGTGCTATCATTCAATAGAAAAATATTCAAAATATGCATTCAACAATACCAACCGGGCTTTCTATGCAAATTGATAGTCTATGTTAGATAAACCACTCGTGTAAGTACACATCAGTAAAACCTACCAATTTATGTGTACTCATGTTACTAATTCTGACTTTATGACCGGTGTTGCACTTTATTTTATCATTCAAAATTGTTGGTGACAGTCGTCTTCTAATATCTATAGAAAGCTCAGTATCTTGCAGCCCCTTTTTAAAAAGCATAACGGTCAAAATAATCATAACGTTATTATTATCATGCTGAGCTTTAGTAACAAATAGCGAGCCTCGGTTTTAGAATCACACGCTTACAGATTTTATTAATAATTTAGTAACGTCAAGCAAAACCAATACGTACTATGTATTGATCTGAAAGTTAGTTTACATCTATTGAGATATCGTAGACCGCTGCTGCTTCTTTGAATTCAAAGAAGCAAAAAAGCAGCAGTGGGGTGTGTCCATTTCTGTCGTTGTTCACTCTCTGATATCCCCAAACATTTCTATAAAATGCGTGTTATAAAACTCATCAAACATAAGCTTAGCTTTGCTCATAATATTATGATGTTTGTTAATCTGTAAACAATCAATAGTAAAGAAAGCTATAATAGAACCAAATACTGAATAAGAAGCTAGATATATCTAAACGAACGAGAGCTGGCAATACAATTTGTAGATTATCCCATTTTTTGAATCCTTTGAGTTAGATACTGGAAAAAACCGTTGTAATCAGCTCTTCAAGATGCAAAACTTGGTTTTTATGTGCAATTATTTTGCAACCTATAAAGGACAATGCTTGTAGACAATTGAACGATTTTGAGATCATGATGATTGGCATAAGCTGAAGCCCAGACCGAGGCATATCCGATAATATCAAATACAGGTCATCAAACCGTCTATGTACATGATTTTGCAAGTATTAATGTATTTAAAAACTAAACTTATCCATTTTTCAAATCACGGCTTTTGAAACTTTATTCTTTTTTCCGAGTATTTGCAAAGCATGTTCTGAAAGGAAATGCACTCGATGTCAATAGGAAAAACGGAAGAAGAAAATCACATACACATGTCTTATCTACGTAGCCTCGATTAGCACCCCATTATTAGTGAAAATTCTTCAAAGTAACTGTAAGCATCTGGTTTTGCATAGCAAAACAGTTTTTGGCAAACTTCTGATGACTCTGTTTTTGGGAAATAAGCATTCGAGGGTGTTTTCCTCGGTGAAAAAAGAGATACTCGACATTTTGTTCCGGCAGCCCTTGAATAAAAGTCAATTTAGAACGGGCACATTTCAGCGTACAGAGGGATCCAGTGGCACTGCAATTAGAACCTTATTTTGGAATTTACGTAATCACTACATTTCACTTCCAACAAGTTTTTTAAATCAACAAATATTCTTACAATCTCGTCAAAACAACCATGGGTAGTTTGAAATCAGGAGAATTTAATGATGCTAATGAAAATGTATGTCGATGGCTCATGCCAGTAGCATTATCAAATTTATTAGCAATTTTTCCAAAAAATGAAATTTCCACATTTTTTTTTCTTTACTCCATAACTTTTCTGATATTCATTTCTGCATTTCGTTGTAAATACTTATCGCTAGCGTTTATCAAGATCTTGAATTCTGTGTACTCAGAAATGCTTGAAAGTGGCAGAGTCTCGACTTGTAGAACACCAAACCCGAGGTACTCATTCAGGACTTTTTTGGCAAAAACTAAACATGCCATGAAGTCTTAGAATATCAAGTTGAAAAGAGGTTTTTGCTAGTTTAAGACTCTTTACTGATACCAGACTTTAATATACATACGAAATTATAACTTCTTAATTTGATATTTCAAGACTTCACGGTATGTTTAGATTTTGCCAAAAAAGTCCTGAATGAGTACCTCGGGTTTGGTGTTCTACAAGTCGAGACTCTGCCACTTTCAAGCATTTCTGAGTACACAGAATTCAAGATCTTGATAAACGCTAGCGATAAGTATTTACAACGAAATGCAGAAATGAATATCAGAAAAGTTATGGAGTAAAGAAAAAAAAATGTGGAAATTTCATTTTTTGGAAAAATTGCTAATAAATTTGATAATGCTACTGGCATGAGCCATCGACATACATTTTCATTAGCATCATTAAATTCTCCTGATTTCAAACTACCCATGGTTGTTTTGACGAGATTGTAAGAATATTTGTTGATTTAAAAAACTTGTTGGAAGTGAAATGTAGTGATTACGTAAATTCCAAAATAAGGTTCTAATTGCAGTGCCACTGGATCCCACTGTATAACTGATAATGTCACAGCAATTTTTCTTAAAAAAGTGGCTATAGCATCTGTGCTACAAAAGACGCTGTTGTTGACGGCTTTGACACTTGTTTCATTTAGGATACGTTATGATGATACGTTGCAATATACATTGTCTAAATACATTTACCTAAAATGACGATGCTGATTTGCTTCTACTTCAAATTTATATAACTTTGATTAGTGTACACACCTGTGACTTATCACTGCTACTTGAAAGCACCCTTCACATGTTGATTCAATCTGCCAATAGATAAAACATATCACAAATCTTGAATCATATTTTGCCTAGATTTCTGTAGTGTACGGCACACTCTATACCTAATGCTTATTACGTATCAAAACCAGCAATATTCCTCAAAAGCTGCGTTTGCCAGTTAATTCAGTAGTACTAGTTTCGACCAGAAATCCCAAGACAACTTCGAAATAGCATTAAGATAACCTCTGCATTTGTCAATCGGACATATAACCACAAATACTTTCACAGCAACTGCCAATTTCTCAGAATCGCAAACGAATGGTCTGGTTGACAACTGGACAAAATTTTCTTGCTGTGATCTTGATAATGTGCATACACACATAACATGTAGAAGTTTTCATGGCGGGGCACACGCCCTTGCCCTTGATGAATTCTTCGAGCGCAGGCTAAGCTGCTAGTTACCCCTCCTCTTGGCCTGTCTGTTTTTTTTTGTCCTGTCGCATTTTCTCCCTCTTTTTCTAATTCGTGCATTTTCTGATAGTTCGCCACGACTTCACTGTCTTTCCTCACTTTTCCTATCTCTCATTTCAACCTTCCAGTTCTTCAAAATGCTTCGTATCCCGGCACTCAGATCTCTAGCTCTTAGAAGAGGTACGTTTGGCGAAGCGTAGATGTGCACAAATACACATAAACCAAACAGCATACTGCTGAAGCTTTTCTTAGACTAATAACTAACTTTTACGGTAGGCTTCTCCCACGCTAGAACCAGACTCAATGCAAGCAACTTTGGAATGCCTGCTCTCTCGCCTACAATGACCGAAGGCGGTATTGTCGAGTGGAAGTTCAAGGAAGGTATGTTCTTTTATATTAGCAATACGCCGTTTTGGCTGATCGACTAACTATTCAAAAGGTGACAGCTTCAGCGCTGGTGATATTCTGTTAGAAATTGAAACCGACAAGGCTCAAATTGATGTTGAGGCACAGGATGACGGCAAACTTGCAAAAATTTATGTATGTGCTGGCGCTATCGAGGAAATCGCATTGCTCTGCTAGAGTATTGAAAGTCTTTCTATTGTGAAGCTAACATGAATTTTGTAGATCAACAATGGCGAAAAGGGGATTGCTGTTGGAACCACCATTGCAGTTCTTGCCGAGACTGACGATGATTTGAGCTCGTTGAAGCTTCCTGAGCCAGTCAAGGGCTCTGCCGCTCCCGCAGATAATAATAAGGAATCCGAACCAGCTACTCCTGCTTCACCCAAAACTGAAACCTCTACTCCTGCTGCTTCTACAGGCTCAGAAGGTGACAAGTTTGTGAAGGCAAACCCTTCGCAAGTTCTCTTACCCTCTGTATTGTCTTTGGCATTGAATAACAACATGACCAAAGATCAAGTTATAGAGAAGGTTGTCGCTAGTGGTCCTAACGGCCGTATCTTGAAGGGTGATGTTCTCGCATACCTGGGCAAAATTTCTAAATCCGATGTCCAAGCCATTGTCGACAATATTAAGAGCACACAAAGTTTGGATCTTTCCAACATCAAGAAGGCCGAGTCTAAGCCTGCTGTTGATGCTGGTAAGGGCAAATCGGATGCCCCTGTTGCTACCCAAGCTGAAGGAAAGGCTGAAGAAAAGGCTAAAAAGACTCCCGCTCCTCCTGTTGTATTGAACCAAGTTATTCCAGCTACCGATTTGCTCTCGTTTCGCGCTAATCTTGAGGAAACTGTGGGTTCTGCTCCTTCAATCAAAGTCATTGTCGACAAGGCTTGCCAACTTGCTTCCAAGGATGTACCAGCATACAGCAAGCCCAAGAAGAGCATTCTCAACGACGAGGCTTTTGACTACCTTGTAGCCCCAGTTAACAAGGGTACACCTTTTGATGTGTCTATACAATACCCTGTTGTTGCCTCACCTAAGTCTGCTTCTTTGAAATCTCAAAAGAAGGACATTTTTGATATTCTTGGTGCTCCAAGCAAATCTGCTTTGACAGGAAGAAATACTGTTGAGGTGAAGTTGACCGTTAACAGCAAATACGTTGGTGCCGAAAAGAAGGCCAAGGTTTATTTGAACAGACTGAACTTTTATCTTAGTAAAGAAGGTCTTGGTGAACTGTTAATCTAAGAAATATGTAAATGTGTATAATTAAGCGTATAGAAGACAAATGAATCATTTAACAAGGATTTCACCTTCCGCATTGGGACTAACTTTGAATCTTTTTAGGTTTATTTTCTATCGCCACAATTCGTTTTCTCATTTTTTCCTACATGTATCTTTGCTTCAACCCACAAGTCTGTACCTTCTCGACACCATCTTTTCTTTCTAGTTTTCTTCACGACCGCTCCAATAATGTCAACGCCACACACACAAAAACCACCGACTCCACCGCCAGCATATATCTCTTCACAGAATGTAATCGAAACCAATCCAGATTACATCGCGCTGAACAGTGCGCTTCGAATCCTTCGTTCCCAGCGAGCGCAAGCCATAGCAGACATGAGGACGTTGGCTCGAGCAAAAGACGAAGCGTTAAACGATCCAGAAAAATTTAGAGAACAACTGCTTCGTGGAGAAGTAAATATGCCCACTCCACAAAAGGTATGGGCTGCACCAACGGTTTCATGGCAGAAATACTGTGGAGGGGCTGCCAAAACTCAAGTCGACAGTAATGCTTTAACCAGCACCCACATCAACGGAAGTAACAAAACGAAAGAGGTGGAACAGTTAGAAAGATGGCTTGGAAGATCGATTGTAGGAGATGTCATAGAGGAGACCAGAATGTTTGCCGATTAAAACTGTGTTGTATGTCTATAGAAGTGAATTTTTATTCAGAAAAACAAAAACGTTTTTATTGTTGCTGATTCAACCCCAGATTTGCTTCACGCTGCTCCTTCAACTTTCTGTAGTTTTCGATAATGGACTCTCTTTCGTTTTGTAGCATGAATCGCTTTGCTAGCGAACCTGCCGATTTGGGCACGTTTGATAGTTTGTTTCCACGTAGTTTAATCTCAGGAGGCGCGTCAACAACATCTCCAAACTTTGGTCTTGCCGATTTCTTTTCTAAAACGGCCCAGGGATCTGGTGAAACTTCTCGTTTCCGTTTTCCGTCTTTTGTCTTGACAACTTTGGATTCGCGATGACCCCATCGCATAATTCGTTTTTCTTCTGCTTCATTCTGCTCGTCGTCTTCATCGTCCTCTCCAGCTGCACGTCGGCGTTCGCGCGCAGCCTCCTGTTCCTTGAGAACACGTTCGCGAGCACGTTGCTTTTTAGCCGCAGCCTTTGAGGGCCCATTTCCAGCCTTAACTTTGGTAACGGGTAGTGCCTCGTTCACACGTTGTGAGAAGTCCCGCATCGACTCGCCTGGTTTGATCTTGAGCTTTGGTGTGGCCTCTTTAGGGGTTGCCAACTCTAAAGTCTTTTCAGGAGCCGGACGAGGTTGATTCCGCATCATGGCACGTTGGAACGATTTAGGGGTATCGTCCATTATCATGAATCCATCAGCATCAACCTTATGAGCGGCTTGTTTTTTGATAACTTGTTTCGTACCGTGTCCAGCCTTGACTTTTTTTCCGGTTGGTTGTGATGTCACGAGTGACTCCGGACCAAAATCCAATTCAGGAGCATTTTTTTTGATTGGCGCCTTGCGTCCTTTGAAACCTTTGCGATCTCCCGATTTTCCTCCTCTTCCTCCTTTGCTTGTGTTTCCTCGGACCATTTTGAGTGATTGTGATGCCGATGGTGTATATGTGGTGATTTATGGAAGTGTTGGAAAAATCATATAAGAATAATACATTATTATGAAAAATTCGTTGTGTGGAGCTGTACCGCTATACGGTTTGGGATAAAGCGGCTGAATCATGAGACTTAGATTTTGGTACCATACACATACAACTTTGCGCTTAAAGAACCTAACGTAAGTATGAGGAGGAATCAATGACGATATTGCAGCAATCATAAACTGGCTACACAGATCCAGTTGGCCATGTTGACAGGCGTGCTCATCTTTAAATAATTAAAGCAATCTCAAGCGTAGTTGGTGAATACAACATGGTTCAACTTAATGAAAGGCTTGGGTGCATACAAACAGTTCCGAGTCAGCATCACCTGATCTGGGGTGACTGATTTGTTGGTAGTCTATTCATGTAGGCACACATGTATAAATATATAAAGAATCGCTCTGAAAATTATTTGCAATTCTTATTTCCAACCTTCAATCACTCAATGAAATCCTTTTTATCACGAAGAATCATACCTAGAACCACAATACTGCAATCAATTGTTTCAATGTCAACTCAATCTAAGCCCCAAAAGGAAGATGCCATCATTTGTATGTAGTACATTAGTCTGCCACTTTTTTCTTTTATTTTTGTTAAAAAACACCAGAGAACGTTTTCTGTGAATGTGTAGCTAACGAATTGATGAAGTTGCGCCAGAAACTGAGCAATACAACAAGGGCAAGCTTGCACGGACTGATCTTAAAAAAGACCCATTAGTCCAATTTCAAGCTTGGTTTGATGAGGCTGTGGCCGCAAAGATCCCTCTTCCAGAGTCAATCAACCTTGCTACCGCGCACCTTCCATCTGGACGCGTGAGCTCACGAACTGTGCTGTTCAAGGAACTGGACCAAGACGGTTCTTTTGTGGTATATTCTAACTGGGGAACATCCAAGAAAGCAAGAGACGTAAAGTCTAATCCCTATGTTGCAATTTCTTTCTTTTGGAAAGAGCTTGAGAGACAGATCCGTATCGAAGGTTTATCCGAGTTCATGTCAAATGAAGAGTCACAAATTTACTTTGACACAAGACCCCGCGAGTCCCGAATTGGAGCATGGGCTTCTCCACAAAGCAAGGTGGTGCAAAACAGAGAAGAGCTAGATGCTTTGTACGAGGAGCAAGAGAAGCGATTTGAGGGCGTTGATAAGATCCCTTGCCCGCCATGGTGGGGTGGATTAAAGATCAAGCCTTTGGAATGGGAGTTTTGGCAAGGCCGTCCTGGCAGAGTTCACGATAGATTCGTTTATAAGAGAGAGAATGTGGAAGAAAAAGAGTGGGATGTTGAACGATTGGCTGCGTAAATTATGTTATTATACATTATAGTAACTGTTTGTGTACATAACAGATATGTCTTGAAAATTCAAATTATAATTTGTTCACGTCCTATGATATTGGATGATAGGACTCTAATCAAAAATTGAGGAACTACACAACTGTAGACAATGGCGCTTCTGTTCCAGTTTTATACTCAAATTTGAATATGGAATTTAATCTGTCTTTACATTGCATAGACAGCTCATGTTAAAAAAGCAGGCAGACAGTGCCAAAAAAATCAGAAAGAAAGGTCTTTCATTAAAAATTGTGACAGAGACGAGTAAACGGCCTGGATTCATCCATGATAAAGCAAGTAGAATTGACACCAAAAATAGTCTGCTTAATTCAAGACTCATAAGAATTGCCAATGAAGATTTCATATTATACATACAGGTGTTTTTCAATGGTGCCATTCATTTTAAACTGAGTTCCGATCGACTCTTAGCAGATTGTAAGCCGCGGCGTGTGTTCCCTCTTAACCCAGCTTTTTCTCGTATATATCATCCATTTATTAATTAATTTTAGACATAATACATCGTGATCGTGCAATCCTTTCCCCCAAACAGTAGGGCGGTGGTATTACTACCAGTGGTGTGGGAACCACGGTACAACCCCATACATACCTACTGTTGAAATCTACGAAAGTCACTAGGCATGACTCTACCCTGTTTACTACGTAATTATCTTAAGCATGTCGAAATGCTATTAATAGACTATAAAACAGAAGGGTTTTCACTTTTAAAAGTTTCCCATATTTTGTTAAAAAATAATATCATAATTAACACTTTCAGTGGATCCGGTCGCTTACAGTTGTTTGGTTTTAGCTGCGTCGAGAATTTTAGATCAGAATTTGAACAACAGTTACTGTGTCGATACATCTTTTTCGGAGCGCAAATTATATCACTGTAGACAAAGGTTTACGTATATATTCAACAATATACACGTTTACTGTAAAAAAAAGTTCAAAATTTATTTGAATTAGAATCAGAATACACAGTTTTTGCCTGAGACTGATACGACGGCAATTCTCCTATGTATCTATTCAACTGCGTATGTATACACAAACTTGGTATATAATAGAAACAAAACCACTCGAAAACTTCCATAATTGCTTGGGTACACCGGAAAGTCTACTAGTCGACTCAACCAGCTACAAACCCGAAGAAAAAATAAATTCAGATAATTGTTTGTGCTTCAACTCGCTGAAGGATCAAGGTGGAGAATCGGGCAGGCGAAGCTAGGAGAGCATGCTGTATAAGGTGACTGACGCGCGAAACACAATCAACTGAAAGTTGAAAATAAAAATGTTATTACTATAATATTGTAGTTTATGTACTATCAAGAATAGCTTGTAGTTGTAGTTACAAAGATAATAATATTATGAAAAAGGTTTTCAATTGTGGTTGGTCCTACTTTGTGGAAACAGACCAAGGAAGTAACATACCATTGGTCATGTCTAACAAAATCTTTCGCTCCGGCTTTGTGATCAATATCCAAACCTAGAGTCTTTACCCCATTGAATTCCGATCTCAGGCTACATCAAATCTATGTAAATGGTAGTTGGCAACGAGTACCCAGCTACACAGGCAAAGACACAAAGTTAAAGTACTGGAAAGACAATGCATTACAAAAAAAAATACGGCTAGTCATCAAAAGGTTTGCTAAAGACGGTACTACAGATCATGACTATGTTGCTTCTCGTTTTTGCATGTATACCTCTCAAAGTACACAATGATGATCTTCAAGTCGAGCCACAAGCACCCTAGAAATCATACTATGGAAATTGTCAAAAGTCAACAACCACAAAAACGGTAAACATAGCATAATAAGTACACTTCATCCTATGTGTTGTCAGATATCTGATAATGTACCATAGAAAATGTACATAAAATATTGGCAGTTGCTCACCGACTTTTTATTGGGCCAACAGTATTCAAGCTACATCATTTCTTGATTTATGGTATCGAAAAAATTTACCTTTGAATTTGGATTGAACGTAATATTATAATAGGGTGATAACCGGTTGGCACTCGTATGGATGCGTATTTCCGGCATGTGTCAAAACACATAACTCGTTGTTATATAGATGTATTTGGATAAACAGAGTGTACAAATATATGTAGCATCGTGAGTTGTAGAGACAAGAAAGTGATTTTTGATAAGCTATATTGCGATTACTGGCATTTCCACGCGAGGCAAGAAGTGAAAAGTTGATAAAATTTCAACTTGATTATGATATTCAAAGTTTTATTTCTACGTGATACTCTTGTGTCATGTACACTTTGACGAATGTACGTGGTTTCTGTTGTTTTTCTTTTTTTTGGATAATAAAACTATCTTTGTGCTAATTCTGCTTCGTTGCATCTGTCAAAAAGTATGCCAAATGGCAGTTTAGTTGCCAAAGAACACGAGATCCATTCAAAAAAATAGACAGAACCACATGAAGCTCATCGCGAAACAATGCAATCCGGCACAACGGTTATGTATATTCAAGCATGGAGTAATGCTACAATGGACGGTCAACTACAGCATGTACTGAGCTTTTCAAAGTGTACACTTTCTTTTCCCCTTAGAAAACCCTAAGCGAGAATTATACCACTAAACCATCGGGCCCTTTCTTTTCCCCTAAAAAGAATTCAAAAGAATTCCTTAAATTGTGCCGCTTGTTTTCTGTGGTTATAAGGGGATCAACCATTCACATTTAGCATGAATTTTGGAAAAGTTGGACTATGCACCCCAGGATATAAGCAAGACTGTACAAACGTTGTTTGGCGTCGCTAAATGTAATTGTTCTTATGCGTAGGTGGGAATTCCTCTCCCATAGGTACCAGCTTTATCAATTATGCGCACAGAACATCAATTGAATTGAAGGCAACTTTATAAAATGTAAATATTATACAATCCCAGTATTTACTGAAAGACAAATAAAGATAAAGATTAATAATTGAAGATTGGTAGATGATGATAGCCTTAGTTGGAGAAAAGGCTGTGAAGGTGCTAAGTTTAAGTGGTAAAATCTGGTTACACCAAAACAAGATTTTTAGTTGCAAACCTTCAAAAATTAATATTTTCATTTTTCTCCCAAGCACTAAATGACTCTATTGTATCTGGGTTTTTTAGATGGTCTGTTATTTCTGACAATTTTTTTCGTTTTGTCATACCTGCAAGATTGCTTAATCGCCACCGTATTTTGCTAAAGAATGTCAACATATGGATCTATTCCGCAGTCCGAAAGTGTGGACTTACCAGTTGAGACTCGCAGGTATACTCTCGATGTACAAATTCTCATTTTCCAGCGCGCTATACGTTTGTTTGTCTACGCCCAGACCACGCTGATCCTTGTACAATTTCTTAAGGATAGTGTAAATATAACTTCTTCACAAGCTGGGCTTTTTATGACATTGACGTTACTTGGTGATGTGATTCTAAGTTATATATTCACACTATACGCGGACATGCTCGGCCGTCGGTTTGTTCTTGCACTTTCAGCTTTAATGATGTTTGTATCAGGGTGTGTTTTTGTTTTTTCAAATAACTTCACTTTTTTGTTGATTGCCGCCGTCATCGGCGTCATCAGTCCCAGCGGAGATGAAACAGGCCCGTTCAAGAGTATCGAAGAAGCAGCCCTTGCTGAACTGGTAACTTCCCAAGATCTGCCATCTGTTCTTGCTGTGTACAGCATTGCTGCTACTGTAGGTAACGCTTTGGGATCCATTTCTGGCGGCTGGATCGCTGACACACTAGGAATGCGAACTGTATTTGTGATTTACGCTGCTGTAGCTATTCTAAAATTTGTCACTACTCTTATGCTCAGTCACAAATGCGAGTTACAACCTCATCATCGACAGGAACAACAGATTCAGACATTTTCAAATAGTTGGTGGTCTTATCTTGGTGGTGGAAAACTTCCTCCTATGGTCCCGCAACTTCTTTGCTTCTTTGCTTTCGATGCATTGGGATACGGGTTTTTGATCCCTTCCTGGCTCGTTGTGTATTTCACTGAAACATTCCATCTCACTACTCATACATTGGGCTACCTGCTTTTTGCAACCACTTTATTTAGTACTTTAACTTCTCCTCTTTCGGCGCGATTGTATCACCTCGTGGGTCCTATAAAGTCCATGGTAATGACACATCTTCCTTCTGCAATTCTCATTACCTTGCTACCGCTAGTGCCTAGCACAAATTTGCCCGCCGCACTTGTATTACTACTTTTAAGGTCTAGCATGAACAGTATGGATGTTGTTCCACGTACTGCATTTCTTGCTACTGTTGTCCCACCACATGATCGAACAAGGGTCTTAGGTCTTGTTAACATTGTGAAAACGTTTGCGCGTGCTGTAGGTCCATATTTCACAGGCGATTTGGCAGAAGCTGGTCACCTTGCTTATACTTTCTTGATAGGTGGTGGATTAGAGATGGTATATGATGCTGGTTTATTCTTTACGTTTGCGTGGGTCGACAAAGAGTTTGGCCATTAATTATTGTATAAATGTATGTATTATTATTTAAAGTAGACATGGTCATGTACAGCTTGGATCCTTTGCAACTCGAGTTAGTGTTACTTTTACCGCAATGTTACTGAAGCTTTTCATGTATGAAATGTACAAAGCTAATGTCAACACAATTGTGTTGTCGTTTTAACGCTACTATTGTCGTTGGTTGAGCTTCATGTATTACGTTCTTCTATTGCTCTTGATGGAAGCATAACGCATCTGGCTAACAGGGTCGTCATTATTTTTTAACTCACAACATACCCATTTATTGATTAAATTCTTTTTTCTCAGATTGTTTTCTTGATAGTGTTGGGTGCAGCGATTGATTCTTCGACATTCTTGTACTACTGCAAGTTATTCAGGATGCATCTGAAACTGTTCCTCAAAAATGTTGTTTGACAGTCCAAGAGTTTCTTACAATATTATTATAATATTGAAACCAGGTTTGCTCATTTTGCATATTATTAATTGTTATTATATTGCTTGTTGTTGAGTTTTCACTTGTTGTTCTATATTATAGAGTCTTTCGTGGTCAGAATTTGTTTCAAAACCGCTGAAGCATGTAAATAAAAAGCACTTACAGTAAATATTGTTATAAAAACATTGTTGCTAAAAAGATAGCTTGCAATTTTATAATCTGTAATTCGTTACAAACTAGCAATTAAGCTTGAATGTAGTTCTAACCGGGAAATCAATAAATAAAATAATAACAAAAAAACCATGATAATATTATGCTCCTCCTTTGCACAAAAATTGTAATCATTTCTGCGTTTATATTATACAAGTTTCTTTTTAATAAAAAAGCTCCAAAATAATGCTTTCGACTACTTTTGAAACGTTTCCACATATGTTGATGAGTCAAAGTATGATAGAGAGAGAAGACATGTATGTATGTAAAGCCCTGGCTAATATCGATCCAATTCTCTAATGTGTTTGCTTTGCTGTAGTTGCTTATATCCTCAAGCAATTGCAATCTACTTTGTTAACGTGATAAAAACTCTAGATCTTGAAGACCATCTTTTGACATAGGGGGTGTACCTCGCTATCAGATCTTCATTCATAGGCTCACAGGAGAGCAGCAACTCATCAAAAATTGCAGTATCACGATTGGCATCAGAACTATCTAATGTATGATACTCCATTGTGCTGCTTCTTATCCTTTTACCAGCTTGCCGATGACTAACGACGGTTTTAATAAAATACCTTTTTCAAGGGCAGAGAAACCACTGAAAGATTAAAGTTTACTAAGTGGTGATCTAGAAAATAAAAAGGTTTAGTATGAAGAGACATTGAAATTTGTAGTGTCATTTTTAGAGGGACTGATGACTTATTTTTGGCACCGTTCGATGCGCCTCGGTCTGTGCTTAAACTCGCACTAACATTGAGATTTTGAAATGTTGCAACTGTCGACAAATATTAGCATCTAGAGACCGCGAAAGCAACGCCACATGAGAGCTAAGCGTTGCACGTTAAAGAGCTTATTACTACAATCGTGTTCTACTACATATAACTCAATAATTATGAGAAAAGATCAAAATGCTCGATTTTGTCTCGACTGCCCTCAAAAAATGTAAGTTCTGGGTTGAGCTTCTAAGTGTGTTATCAACGCCGCACCAAGTTTTAGGGTTAGGTCTTTATTCAGCCAACCAGGACGTTTGTAAAGCTCTCGCTGTTTGCTGAAACCCCATGGGAAAATTATTTCCCACCAAAGGTCTACTTGCGACATCATTGCAGTTCGAAAATAATAACTACAAAATGACTACTTCTGCAACTGCCTACGCTCAAACCACACGTATTTCGAAAGATGCGCTTTCTATGAAGAAACGTGTGTTGAGCCTGTACAGGCAATTTGTCCGAAACGTAAGTTTTGCAGTTTATCGTTGAGTCAAAAAACCAGACGAATGAGTAGATGAATCGACATATGGGTAATGTTGCTTATACTAATACTATTTCTATAGTCAGCTTTCATTGCTCAAACCTACGATCTTTCTTACCCTAATGCTTTGATCAAATCCAAGATTAGACAAGAATTTGAGCGCAACAAGTTTGTAACCGATTTGCCTACAGTTAACATTCTGTATTCAAAGGGTTACATGGAGTTCCAAGAGACCATTAATTTCTGGAAACAAGGTGCTCACGTTTTGAAGTTTTTCACTGAAGAGGAGGCTGTCAAGACTTCTAAGCCCAAGGCTACCACATTCAAGGAAAAGTTTTTGTTGGTAAGTACAACTTTGAATGATAACAACCAAACAGATGCTAACGTTCGACTTTTCGGCAGGGCTCCTTGTAAGCTTGATAAAATACTGCATATTTTTTCTACATACATATTACGTTTGACTACAGAAATAGTCAAATATCAATCTCACAATTCATTATATTGCAATGTCCATTAACAATCGCATACAAACACCGCAGTTCAAAACTTTAGATATGATATTTTGAAACGGAATAAAAACACTGTAACATAGAAAGAGCGAGATCTTCTAGACAAAACGGGTGGTTGAAAGGATCGTAGAGTTGTCAATCTTTCAGCAGAGACATTGCAAGGCCGACAAGGGTCAACTAAACTCGATTTTGAATGTTATTGGATAGTTACAACGCTAGTATCCGAAATGCTTTAGGTTGTGTAATTTTGATGATTTGGAAAGTCAAACAAGTTAACGTTTCGCTACTCCAATCGGACAGATCCTCAGTTGTACACTCACTACAGAAAGTAACAAAAAGCATAAAATAACCAAGTAAAAATGTAAACAAAGTCGGAGATACGAGTTTTACACTTGTGAATCTTTTATCCAATTAGCGGTGGTTTTTAAAGTGGTTTTTTGTTACTGTCTGTAGTGAGTGTACGACTGAATGTCTGTCCGATCGGGGGTAGCAAAACGTCACGTAAATTGGAAGCGATTAATTGGAATCAACGGACGTGTTAAATGTTAGGCAACGTTAGAACTAAGTAAAGTGCTTATAAATGCTCATACTGAGAAACCAACAAGTGATAAGACTATCGGGTTGTAAGAAATACTGTAAGACATAACACCAAGTCATGCCTTAACCCATTCTTACAATGAACAAAAAGATGTCCTGAGGGTAGTCAAAAACATTTGCAGTTTTAATGCGTTGATTTGAGTCAAGAGTGCTGATGGCTCCGCGTTTGTAATATGTTTAGCATTTTTATTGATTAAATTTCGATACATAGATTTGGGTAGAGATTGACGATGCTCAATAAATGTTATTACAAATGTACCAAAAAATAATAAAAAATTGGCGAGTAAGTTTCCAGAAAACAAGGAACGAAAATACAGAATCCAGTCATAAAATATTCAACAAAAGGTGAAGAATCTAGCAGTTTTAGCAAGGCAATAGCATTCCCGAGTGTTGCTTTGTCAAATGATAAAATTTAAAGTCGTTTTGTTTTCTTTCTGTGTTTTTGTAATGTATATCTGCAGAGAAACCAGGTGCAATAAAATGAATTTTTCTACAGGATTTTCATCTATCTATGTCTTGTTTCCATTCCCATCAACACTGTTCCTAACTTACAGACGTTGCTACCTGTTCAAACAAACTAAATATTATTGATCCTTTGGCGTTTGCAACTACAAACCCCATCTTTATTGTTTACTTGATCTTTGTACAAATTGCTAATTTTTTCTAACTCATTTTGTAGTATCCGCAACTTACTTTTAGTAACATCATGAAGAAATGCTTAGGAATTAGAGACCGGGGTGTGCCTAACAAGCTTTGTTCTCAAAACCTGAGTCATACATAAGCATAACAATATGTAAAAAGACCTGTGGCAAAATTTATTCTTGAAATCAGCTATTGGTACCGATGATCGTCTCAAATTTTCCAATTTTGTGTAATTTTGGGAGGCCTTGGATCACTAGAACTAGCAGTATATGGTCACGGAAACCCAACATTAAAGTACATTGAATCCTGTAGGTGTATTTTTTGCAGTCAATATAAATTCTCGCTTTACAGTTTGACACGCTTTTCGTCGTTCATTTCTTCAGTGTAACCCTGCTCTTCACCTGAGCGCTTTTTTGATGGTGCTTGAAAGTCTTGTGGTGATGCGATCCGCACATACTTTTGTGTGACATCTGCTTGATAGCTTCCCAACAAGCTTTCGTATAGATCTGCCACTATGTTACAGGCTTCTTTTATATCGGACTTGTCTACGCCTATCAAATCCCACCAGTTTCCTTGATCAATGTTGGTTTTGGTGTATTTGGAAGCCCAGTATAAAGCTGCAGCTGCAATGACTTTCTGAGGAAACCTTATGCACAAAATAGTCCGGCAAGAGTCGTTTACAAAAGCCCATGCGCACTTTTTGAATGAAATCGATTCGCTCACCCCTAGTTTAACTGTATAAGTAGTTAATAAGTCGTAGGGAGAATCTAGGTCTAGATCGAAGCACAATGTTTCAAGCAGAAAGTCCTCATTCATCAGTATGTTGTCGCGCCATCGCCAAAAATCTTTAGACTGTTCGTCAACTGTCATAGTAGGGTTCTTTAAAGCTATCTTTGTACAGGCTACAGCGACGTCGCGTAGTCGGCGTTTAGACTCTTCAACTTTAGTAGCAAGAAAAAGGCAAGTAGCGCCCATGTCGTAGTAGTGAAACTTGTTGAGAGAGTGTCGCAGATAAAAACGGTGCAGAAACAGAGAAGCAGTGTTTACTGTCATGTTTGGCAGCTTTAACAGGCTACTAACCTGGATTATAAAATTTACTCCCTTGGACCTTTGAATCATTTCTGACTTTGGATCGACGCCTTCCATAGCACTAGGCGTTTGTGTAGAAAGCTCCTCCCAGCTGTAAATCCAGCGGTTCTGCGGCGGTCGAAGCATCGTGCTAGCCGAAGATACTATCAGCGTTTCCTGTGCCATTTTTCGATATATCTAGGTAAGTGAGTATGTTGACCGTAAGCTTTAGAAGATGAAATTGAAGTTTAGCTGTGTATTCCATTGTCATTTATTTTTCAAGCCTACTAGTGTAAAATGTGAAATGTATTATGATTATATAATGATATTATGACCACTCAAAAGCTGTGTGATCACGTGTGTAATTCTGCATCGAATGCACACACAGTAGGATCCGCTTTTTTCAAGCGCTCATGTCAGAAACCGAGGGTATGGATAAACAGTTATAAGTAAGATCTCTGAAAGCGTATTAATTCTGTACATATGGCTGTTAGACAGACGGGTTATGTAGTTTATGTCATTGGCACGTACCAAATTATCGTCTTCAGGGGGAGATTTGGAGAAAGCCGTTTGTTGGTTGATGTCAAGATCTCTGGTGGAGTTAGAGGTTCTTATCCCGGTCGTTAGTTGCCAGAGGTCTTGTTGTAGGGTGAGGGCAACCTTGCCAGGTCCCAAGTACGGGGTAAGGGTAAGATTGCCCGGTTCTTGTTAGCGGGTAGTGGGCAAGAGTGCCAGGCCCCTGTTAGCGGGTAGTGGGCAAGAGTGTCAGGCCCCTGTTCCAGGGTAGAGGACATACTTGCCAGCCCGGGGTTGGGGGCACACTTGCCAGCCCGGGGTTGGGGCACACTTGCCAGGCCCTTCTCTGTGGTCACGGGATGGGGATAAGCCTTGTAATAAAGAATTTAGACCCTGGACCTTGACAGCTCATAAGTAATGACACACAAAACTATGTTTGAAGTCATATGTCCGAAAAGCTACATGTGGTAAACAGAGCAGACAGTGTACATCTCCAAACCAAAACTTGCCATTTCAAACAAACAAACTAGCAGTCTGACACTCTGGAATAAAGATAAGCTCTCGTGCCTATACATCTACATGTGAAACTTACAAGAACTGACTTACACCGGCACTTCCCGGGTCAACTTCATTTAAAAATCGAAGCCGGAACCGGAACCGGAACCGGAGTTGTGACCGGAGCCGAGCCCAAATCCGATACAGTGTAGGCTTAGGGTTAGAATATGTCAGCTTCCCAATCAGACTGCGACACCACCAATCTTATTGTTTGTGTTCCGACTTTTTTCGTTTCTCAATTTTCCTTTGCAGAAATTTATTTTACGCCTACTTCCGCTTCCCCGTTTTTGTGCATATTTACATCTTCATCTCCTTTAACATCACCAAACCTCACACCATCCTTTTCACAGCGCTTGCACTAACGAGTTGCACTATTTCATCATGTCTTTCAGATTCGATTGGGACTCTTTTAGCGACGATAACTTTTACGACAAACTCCGTTCTTTGCTTACCGAGGCGCTCAATAAGGGTAACAAACCCCCTATACTTAGCGACCGGATTATTGTCCGAGAACTCTACTTGGGCGAAGAGTCACCTCAGCTTGAGATTCTCGAGGTCGGCGACGTAGCTGATGATCGGTTCCGGGGTATTTTCAAGCTTACATACAACGGTGATGCGAGCATAACACTGGCCACTAAGATACAGGCAAACCCGTTGAATGTATATAACATGTCTGCCCCTGCATTTTCTACACCTTCGTTTCTCGGTGCCTGTGATTCGTTAGATATTCCTTTGAAACTGACTTTGTCAGATATACGTCTTTCAGGTATTATCATTCTTGTTTTTTCAAAGGCAAAAGGCTTAACTCTAGTCTTTCGTAACGACCCACTGCAGAGTATCCGGGTTTCTTCGACTTTTGATACAGTGCCTGGAATTGCTAGGTTTTTGCAGACTCAAATCGAAAAACAGATCCGCTCATTGTTTCGAGAGGAACTTCCCGCAATACTTCACAGACTATCGCATAGATGGACTCCTAACGGGGCATTGGTATATGACTTGGGATCTAAGGCCGCAACCTCCAACGAAGATGACGTATCTGAGTCAACATCAAAAACTCTTTTTGCAGATATCAACCCTGAGCTTCCGCTGCTTTCAACGTCAAATATGCGTAAGGTAGATGCTTTGTTTTCTAATCAACAAACATTGTCATTGTTTTCTCCCAATATATCAGATACTCTTCATCGTGCAAATTTGGAAGAAGAAGAAGAAAGATTGTCGGGCGGATATGTCCAAAAGCTTTCGGAAGCTGCTAACGATTTGGCTGAGATTGCTCGAATTCAGTCGCGTAACTACTTCAGAAATTCTCACGTTAACCCCAAAAGGCGGGTTATCCAACTGAAATCCAATTCTTCGAGCAAAGCTTCCGCGGGTAATTTACAGAGCCCGGTTAACTCCAAATCTTCTGTAGGCGTGTCAGAAGGAACATCCAATGTTTTTTCAGAGAGCACTAACAAGTCAATTGACCTAAAGCTGTCAGGTTTGCATTCAAATTCAGCACCGATGCTAGTCTCCAATACTGTACAAGAAAGATCATCTGGTGCTACAAAGCTAAAAACGGGCGATCCTCTCAATTCCAGCAGCGAACTAATTGTCCCTCCACCTCCTGCCTATGCTGCTTAATTCAATGGACATAAATGTCCAATAAACTAATGATGATGACGTTGATGACCGTGACTCAAACAGTTGCTTTTTATTTATATATCTATAGGCTTGTTTTTCCTTATTTTCTATACAAAAAGTTTTTATTGATTTATTTGCACTTGACTACTTGATGCGAAAAAAGCATAGGAATAGCCGCAAATCTTAGTTTCTGAAAATACCCCTGGTCGTGAATTTTAGATCATGAGCCCATGTACTCCATTTGGGAGAAATTGCTAATTATCCCAAAAACTGAAAAATGATTAACGCTGGTACTCAAAAATGAATATTCAATAATTAGCACGGCCCATGAGAATATAATTATGAAACATACTAACTGAAATAAATTTTCTATAGAAGCAGTAATTTTTACTCGAACCCACGGGGTTTTTCAAGTTATTGTGTATGTTTTGTTTTGGACAGCCTTCAAGATTCAGATCAGGGTTTCTGTGTTGTACCTTCCTTAGGGCCTAAAAAATGAGCATTGTGGGTAGTTAATGATCGCGATGGTAAAGCACCCTCTGTTTCATCTTTTATGTCACTAAATATTAGATCATATGATCCTATTAGAGCCTTTAAAACACACTGCATTGCCCCTAAGTCACTAGTAAGAGATGATATTGGACTGGAATTTGAAAGAAAACTCATTGACAGAACAATAGACAAATTTGTAGCATGCATAAGATTTTTTGTTCCTTCTTCAATCACCTTTTTTAAATGAACAATAATTCTTTTAAGAAAATAGTAATTAATCGATGGTAGGCAATGTACTGCTTGCCTTAACATCTTAATCAGCTCATCGGATTTTCCCAAGCTTCCACAAAGTATAAATTCTCCAATTAATTTGTTTGTCCAAATGGGTTCTGGTAGCTCTCTAATATATAACTTCAGACATCCTGTCACAATATTAATATCGGACCAACAATCTTCAGATAAGTTTACGTCTTCACCGGCATCAAATGCCGCTTTTAACGCTTTGACACTTGTTAAAGATCCAGAAACTCGATACAACCCAGTTTGATCCATTCCTCTTGTTTCAACTTCTGTCAGCATAGCATCTACCAAATGGGGCACTGTGCTCATTTCTCGCTCACATACAATCTCAATTGGAATTCCAAAAACTCGAGTAAATCCTGGGGAAAGCATTTCTGCAATTTGTAGCTGCCTTCGAACTGAGTTTATTGTGTGAAACCACGAGTCTGCAGCAGAATCGTTCACTGCTTGTAATGTTAGCTCGGAAGAATTTTTAAACTTTATCACTACCGCATGTGCTTCTTTGTCGATGAAAACTGACTCAATTGGAACTGTTTTTAAATCAATGGATTTGATGAGTCTGAATTTCGAAATAGGGATATCTGAGAGATTGGGAAGATTTTCTGGATTAACGGCCAGATCCATTAATTGTGTTAACCCATTTGCGAGTGCATTCGATATTGGTTTCATCACTCGCATGAGCCCACCAAACATGTTACCTTTGTTGTTCTTCTTGTATTCATGGGTAGTGTTTTGTGATATTACTTCTTCTTTGAATTCATCAGGCTCTTTAGAACTCTTGTTTTCAACTGTCTCTTTTTGGTGAAAATCATGTTTTATCTTGTTCAACTCCTTTTGGATAATAGTCGAGAATAACTTGGCTTTAGATAAATTTCGTGTATACCTTTTGTTGTCCTTGTTGGCAAACTCCTTTATTAATTTTAGATCAAGTAGATAACAGTTTTTTATAGGTTTCACAAGGTAGGCGTATTCGGCCAATAGAGAAGGTTTACTGTGAAGCTTAGTGCTTTTACTCATAGTAACAATACATGTTTTTCCAAGGTCCTGAATACTTGCAATTAGATTGTAGCAGCATGTGAACTTATTATAGTTCACAAACGCATGGTTTTCAGGTGCCATTGTAGGGATGAAGCAAGACAAGTCCAGAAAAATATCAGATATCCATCCTAAGCATGGTGTTAAACACGGCAAAATATTGTCATCTAAAGGAGTTTCAACATTGGGAATCATCGATTCAATATCAAAAAGTGTATCATCCAAGCTAGAACTGGTTTTGCCAAGGGTAAGATGTAAAGCTGTAATCCAACTGCCAGAGAAACATCTGCTTTCAGGACTCAATATAGAGTATATTAGTGCTGTTTCCAAGAACGATGGCATATATGAACTCATCAAGTCATTGGGCAAAAACAACATATTCTGTTTTGCAATATTTATTTTGCGACAAACCCCTAATAGTTTCAACATGTTCATCATTCTATTTTCTCTTTCTCTGTTGTCAATATAGACATCGCAAATCATGGACGTGAAATATGCTGTCAGATTAATGTGAAACTGCATCAAATCTCGAATAGATTTCGGAAAGGCGTCGGTCAGGTTTCCTCTTTGACGTTCTCGTAGTAGTGTTTCAAAGTATATATAGATATTTTGAACTCTTATATTTTCGCTACTACTCAAATTCGAAATGTTTCTGTTGACAAACTCACGACTTCCTTGACAGTGATGATTAATTATTCGGAAGAATTGCAGCCAATCAGAATGCTCTATGACAGAAAAATATTCTGCAGCAATACAATTAAGTTCCCGCACTATACGATATTGGGAGTCAAAATCGGAACTTATCAAAAGGTTATCAGGCTTTTTAGATGCTGAATTTCTGATATTCATTCGAGAAATTTCTAATGGTTGATAAGATTTCTCAAAAAAGGTTTTTCGAAGTTTTCTGAAAAGTATGACTTGTGTTTGGTAACATAATATTTGGTCGTCTGAGGTGATAGCGCCAGACTCCCTCCCGTGTCGAAGCTCAAACTCAATCACCTTCATGAAAGTTAAAAAAATTTCGCGAACTTGTGTACTAGTAGCAAAGTCCAAAAAATTATGAGAAATCCAATGATAAAGAACCTGTAATACGTTCAATTGAATCTTTGCAACTGTCGACCAATCCAAATCAATTAAACTTTCATCAGTGATTGGACTCCAATCCGGAAAATTTTCCAGGAACCCCGATAACATAGATATATTTTTGTTGCATCTAAAATTTTTGTGAAGACTGTCGATTGACTGTGCAGCGGATCTTGCTCCAGAAAACCGTCTCATAAGCTCTTTCAAAAGAAATTTCGGAGAGCAGAGACTTCGAAATGAGCTTAAAAATATTTTATAGTATATTTCTTGATTGATAACAAGTAGAATGTTTTCCGAAATGGCACTGTCTGAGAAGTAACTAAATTCTTGAGAGCTTATTGCCAACAGATCTATAAGTCTCTCCAAGGTTGCAGCCTGAACTGTTACTTTTAGTTCAACTGCTTGTTGGTCTGACTTGCCTTTTATGTTTGTCTTGATAGTATTTTTGGTACTGACCAATTTCTTCAATTTTAGATTCTCCAGTATATCCAAAGAACTGACTTTGAATATAATATCTTTTGCTATATAAACCAGCTTTGATTTTTCGTTTGTCATTTTTGTTAAACATTTTAGTATTGGATTTTCAGATTGCGCCAGAAGAAGTGTAGATTGTATGTACTTATCTAAATACTGAATACCAGTAAGAGATAATTCATCCTCTTCTATGAGTTCAATATCGGTAATAGATCGCGTAATAGGATTGGCTCTGCAAGCACTTTTTACAGACTCAAAATGCGCTATATCAAGCGCCTTTAATCTTGGCGCTAACTTGAATGCAGGAGTAACGTCTATAAAAAACATTGGAGCAAATACATTCAGCATCTGGCTCAAGGGCGGATTAGCAGTGACTATTGAATGTATGTCTCCTATACAGGGATCAACTTTCAAGGACAATTCAAGAGTTTCTTCAATAGACATGGGCATGGCTTTTGAATGGCTCGAAAGCAATGCATATAACATTTTTTGAACAATAGCAACGGAATCAGGAAGCGGTTCAAATACATCAGTTTGTGCTATTTGATCAAGATATGATTCCCATTTATCAAAAGCTGTTTGAATATTTTTTAAAACGTTGTCACACTTTTTATAGTTAAGTCGTTCTTCAATGATAAAAATAAGTCCTCCAAAATAGGGCACAACTCTTTCTTTTGGATACAATACGCCAATACCTTGAGGCACCAAGAGATTATGTGTTGGTTTTTGCGAAGCATTTGATCCAACCCAGCGGGCTTCCAAATCAATAATCATGGGAGACCATTCACGAATTAAATGGTTTTTGATTTTGTCGGGGATATACCACCAGACATTTTTTAGCCTTAAAACAGCTGTTGAGCATAGTACTGTTGCTATTGAGATCCAGCCAGTCATATCACCGCAATCTTTTAAAATGTTACCTAAATTAATCCAATATTGTATAATTTTTGCTCTATAAGCGTCGTCAATGCTATGAACTTGATTGAACAGATGATCTACTAGCATAGTGCCCAAAAAATGTAGCTTTCTCGAATCAAAAACAAGCGGGTTTTGTTTATTGCAAGAGTTCTTGTTGAAAAATAAAAGAGAGAAATCGGTTTTAGGCGACCAGTCTTTACAAAAAGTCAAATGAAAACAATAGATTTGTTTTGCAAACATATCTATGTCGAGTTCTAATATCAAACTAGGAGGAATGGCCTCGGGAAGAGTTTTGATGATCGATGATATTGGCGTAGTGCTATTGACTTTTGTGTAATTATAATCAATAGATGTAGTGCGTACCTTAGGATTGGTATTTGATTTGATGTTGTTTAAAATAAAATGCAATTTTTCAGAAGTCTCGTCGTTTATGAGATTCACAAGCTCGGTACATATCACAGATTCTCGGTTAAACCCAAATGAAATCATGTCTTCTAGTTGTTTACTTCTAGTGTTTAACTGATGCCACAATACCTTTGATAAATTTTTATCATGATGTTTTATATACTGAATAAGCCTTTTGAAAGCTGTGTTAATTTCCAAATCAAGAAGCAGTCCCGGATATTGAGCTTGCAGAGTTTCCACAATTATTTTTAGGCGTGTGATAAGAAGCGTGGAAAATTTGATAACATTGAAATCTGGTTCTGTATGATTGTATTTCTGTATGAGTTGCAAAGATCTTATAGTGTATGAGGCCAGCATATTCAAAGCCAATGCCAAATTTGTTACAAATGGTAGCATCAATATCGATACTTGCGAAGTATCTGTATTCTGGCCAAACAATATACTATGACATATTGCTTCATCTGTACCGTCAACAATGTGACCTTTTTCATCATACTGTAATTCGGGATGAGATTCAAATCCTTCAAGAAATAAATCTGAAGGTGGAACAGCTGATAATTTAGTGCGGGTCGAATTTCCAGGAAACATTCGTTTTTCGCAAGCAGACTGAGACTGAATAGGACAACTCAAACTAAAAAATTCGATGTTCATCTCTGTTGGGGGTTTGAATAATTTTAATGTTCCGTTTTTGACGGCAACACGAACAAGCTCATAATTAGAATAGAACCCCCAGTTGCTACTAGAACTTGCTGAGTATTTGTTCATCCAACCTTCTTTAAAAACTCGGTTTTCCACATCCAAAGCTAGATTTAGTTTGGATAAGGTGTTGGCTTGATTCTGATCAACTCCTAAAATATCAGTAGATGTAGATGTATTGTCAGGCTCCGGAAAACCATGGACTATTCTAAAGTGTCTGGTGCCATCTTTTTTGTAATTCTGCTCATCTTTTAAATCTGTAATCATTAAAATCAAACCTGAGCATCAAAAACTTTAGTACACATACCCTTATTTGAATACTGACAGGTTATATTTTCTTGGCGATTCAATGTTGTTTTAGATGGTCTGATGCAGAAGGTTAATATGTGTTACAAACTACAGTCTCGGTTATTGTGATATCAAAACAATATTAATATTGATTGTGTACTCACTTTTCAACAGATTGGGGAATGTCAGGTAGCTGTGAATTTTTAAAGTATTCCATTTGTTTTCTATAGTCGTCCTCTTGATCTAAAGACTGTGATGGCATATTTGACGTAGGAATGGGTAAAGACGTAGAACTAGGGTAATGGCTGAGTGTTGTAAAATCCGTTTCACAAACATCTTGAAGATGAGTCGGTACAACGTCATTGAAATTGAACAAGTTATTCGCGTTGGGCCTATGAGGAGCAACGTAAATTCTTCTGTTTAGTTTGGCTCCACGAAATTGTGCGTCTAAATGAGGACGTCCAAAAAATTGATTTTGAAGCAGTCCCTGGATGCTTTCTTCTAGACTTGGCGAAGACTGCAAGCTATTTTTGTCCCTTGAACTATTACTCGGAGGTTTATCCATGTCTGATATTCACGAGGATATTTAGAACGAATGACAAAACATAAATGAAGTAATAAAATAATAGGTAAAATAACTCGGATTGACATGGCAATTATATCGAATTTTTTGAAGGAAAAACAAAATTAAAAATTATATTTTGACTGCCCACAATTTCAATTCAATGTTGGATATAAATCATACACAAAAGGTCGAATTTTACTAACCCTTTTAAATTTTTATTTTTATTTGACCATGGGTTGATAGTTAAATTACGGTGAATTTTATATAAGATGCAAAGAGTGTTGATTGTTAATATTTCCGTTTTCCTGTTTTCACCTTTTTTACTAAACTTTGGATCAATACACACAATCAAAAAGAACGCGTTTGAATATATCTACGCATCTACATCAGGCTGTATTAACAGTTAATGAGAGAAAGAGGCTGTAATATTGGAGCTAGAAGCATAATAAGATTTATCTTGCATATTCGATATACATCACTTTATGTTAAATTAATTAAAAATACAACTGAGGGTCTTCCGTTTGCGCATTGAATTGGGACGAAGCAATTTTTTGACTGTGTTATCAATTGTGTGCACTGTGTTTTACCTAACGAGTTGTCAAACAGGATGGGTTTTCTATACATTTTTGGTATGCTGGGTTCTGGTAGCTTGATACTTTTCAGCGAGCATCCTCTTTCTACGTAATTTGTAAAGAGCGGAGATTCGGACTATTGCAAGTTTATTAATTAACATGCACTTGTCACAAATATCTTTTTGTTGCTTTTTTGATGATTTACAATTTGGTAACAGAGACTTGATAAAAGTGGTAAAAGCCACAAGTCCAGATTTTAGTGTACATTTTATATCAAGTGAAGTAAAAGATGATAATATTACGTGTTCTTCCAAAATTTTACTCTCATCTAGACTTATAGCCAATGAAATCCCTCTATTTTGAGTAAAATCAGTCTATTCATGCAAAATAGAAAGAAAGAAAAAAAAAGACTGATTTTGCTGGATGCGCTAATCAACAGTAGTTTAACCAACTGTAATCAGCATTTGCATTTACATGATTCTGCAGACAATACTGATAGGCTTTTATTTTGCGTGGGAAATTGTGCGGTATTCGTTCAAATCGTCTTTTGCCAATTAACAATTTGTCAAATTTTTCGATGTTAATTTTTTTAGGATGCTTTGATTGAACGAGTCCTCGAAAAGCAGTAAATACTGGTGTTGAAAAAACACGAGCAAAGTTTTGAAGCTCAAGTTTATGTCGATCATCCAGTCTCTTTCAAGAAATATTTGGCTATAATTGTGTCAATTTCAATATACGTTTTAACTATGATGAAGCCGTGTACGGTCAGTTATCAGAAGAAATTGTCACTTCTTTTTTTCTTCCAAAATGGAAATACAAAGCTTTTGTCTGAACTTTTCCATTAACCCCAGAAATTGATCGTTTGTTGAATCCATAGTACATATAATATCATTGGATATGTACACACAATGTTATACAGAAGTTTCACTAAATGACATGGTATTGGGCGAAGTGTATGGCAATGAATGTACAGGTTCGAAGATACTTTAACAGCCATGGGTTCCTAATGTTCTCTAGCCCTGTGCTCAGTTGAATCAATGAACTGTAACGGAAGACTATGGAATATTAACTACGGGTATGTTGTAAAATACGATGTTTTCTAGACAAGTCAATAACACTTGTCTGGGGAAAGAAAAAAAAAGGATTTTGATACCTTTCACGTGCATTTGTTTCATTTCAGTTAGATATCCTTCACCAACAGCTAATCTGTAGTGTACATTGCATGCGTAACTAAGTCGGCACAACCCATGACAAAACAGATGCCTATCAGATCTATTCAAAACCCGACAAACATTCAAAATGTACAGGTTAATCAAACGTTGCAAGGCAATACATAATCAGCATTTTTTTGTAGATCTTCAAAACGCATCTCAGGGTCAATATACACGAGGTCCGCCAGGACAAATCCTGATAAATTTGCTTTTGTGTTTCAAGAAACACAGCTTTAAAGATTTTTCTCTTACAAGACGAGCTTCAAGAAAAACCTCAAAAAAACTGTTTTGCAATGCAAAACCAGATGCTTACAACTATAATATTTTGAAGCGTTTTCACGAATAATGGGGAGTTAATAGAGACTAAGTAGATGAAACATGTGTATGTGATTTCCTTCTTCCGTTTCTCCTAGTGACGTCAAGTGCATTTCCTTTCAGAACATGCATCGCAAATACACATGGGGGGAAAGAAAATACAGTCTCATAAGTCGCGATTTGGAAAATGGATAAGTATGTACAGATGTACAGCGTCACAATGTGTAACCATTTTGCTCCATGTAACTATCTGACTGACTGAAGGTCTAAAATGAAGGCTTGTTTCCCCTAACCCAGATGATGGTGAGAATTATACAGAATCACATCTTCAAATCCTCCAAGTTTGAAGACAATAACAAAGCACCATCTATTACGGGCCATCACAACACAAAAACCCCATCTTAAGAGAGTTCTCAATCAACTCCGCTACTTGCAACCACTTGGCAGGTAAACAATGAATTCAATTAGTATGAACATGTACTGACCGTATTATGAAATGTCATTGCTCAGTGTGTACAGTTCACTTCCCCCAAATGATCAGATTAAGCCAGTAGCCTCACGCCTCCTGACATGTACAGTACGGCTGATAAAATCATTGCTAGACGACTTAAAGACCTGTATGTGTGTATAATATGGCACCATCAAATACGTCTCGGTTTGGACTTCAACTGTCAACAAAGATTGGCCTCTAAAGACCGCAAAAACACAAAAACAATGTTACATGAGAACCAGTTGTTGCATCACAAAGACCTTGTTACAACGGCTGTTTTCCATGTACTCCAGTGTGTGTACATCTGCCACTCAACTGTAATTCAAAAAATGAGATAATTTACAGATTTTATCGGCGGCCCTCATTTACGCTTTATTTTATTATGGAGATCAGCCCTGTCAGCGGCCTAACCCTTGAAGTAGGGTACAATTTTTGACCATTTCAGGAAATTACTTCTGCTTACAGCACATGCCCGTCACACACTATGAAAATTTTGATTTTAGGGCAGGGGGCAATTGGAAGAAAAAAATTCTGGTTGTGTTAAAAATTTCTACTACTTTGACAGTTTCCTGAGAATCTCTATCGTCGAATCACTGGTCCGTCAACACAATGCCTCGTAAGTAAAGAGTCGATTATACGCCGAAACGTTGCTTGACTTATATCATGAGACTGTAATGCAGCACTTTTCATGATTATGGTTACTTTCGCTTTCTGCAATATTGAGATTTGTTCAACGTCTAACCATATGTGACAGGCGCTCCTAGAACTTACTCTAAGACTTACACTGTCCCTAGACAGGCCTACGACCTCACCCGTCTCGACGCTGAGCTTAAGCTCGCTGGTGAGTACGGTTTGAAGAACAAGAGGGAAATCTACAGAATCGGTCTTCAACTTTCCAAGATTAGACGTGCCGCCCGTGATCTTTTGACCCGTGATGAGAAGGATCCCAAGCGTCTTTTCGAGGGTAATGCTCTTATCAGACGTCTTGTCAGAATTGGTGTTCTCAGCGAAGACAAGATGAAGCTCGATTACGTTCTTGCTTTGCGTGTTGAGGATTTCTTGGAGAGAAGACTTCAAACACAAGTTTTCAAGCTCGGTCTTGCCAAGTCTGTTCACCACTCCCGTGTTCTCATTAAGCAAAGACACATCCGTGTTGGTAAGCAAATTGTCACTGTTCCTTCTTTCACCGTTCGTCTTGACTCCCAAAAGCACATTGACTTTGCTCCCACCTCTCCTTACGGTGGTGGCCGTCCCGGACGTTGTAAGAGAAAGCACCAAGCTGCCGCTGCCGGTGGTGAGGAAGCTGCTGACGAAGAGTAATCATTTTATTCTTAATTTAATTTAAAAAAAAAGAGTTGTGTAAGAATATTACAAATTGATGTATCCTCGCAATTTATTGTTATGATTGTTTTGACTTGATGTACTCCTAATTGTATAATGCAATTCAATGGTTTTTTTTTTTGTTTTTGATTCAGAAATTTGGTAATTCGTCGTTGCAAGAAGGTTGTTTCCTGTAAACAGTGCTCTGAACTAATTGTCAATTAATGACATAGTTGAATCGCTCTCAGCTACAAAGCCTACTTTTTGGAATGGTCAGTGTAAATGCATTCAGATGACAATCACTAAACTTGCGCGTGATAATAAATTCATGTTCAGTTACATGCGTACGCACGGAAATACTCCAGCTTTCTGACTTTTGGCAAGGCTCGTATTCGATGATACACATAAAGCTGGGGTATATCTACTTGTTTGGAAAAGGCGCGTTTTCATTGATACAAATCAACTCGTTCTAGATTTCCCAGCTCAGTTCAGCTCAGTTCAGCTCAGTTCAGCCTAGCCTCTAAAGCAGGTGTTTTGACGAGCCGCCCAAGTTACACATCAAGACGCTCAAAGCTTGTTGAAAACACTACTTGAACATAATCTATAAGTGCTATGTGTGTTGTTTAATTTTAAAGTAATATAGTCTGAAGAAATTATCAGCCGCAAAGTTAGGGTTAAGCCCTATAGTGTCACACCAGTATGTAATCTGTTTCAGGAAATACCCTTATACTTGAAGAAAAAAAAAAGTGAGATAGAAGAATTTTGGGAGAATCTCTTTTTTTTCATCTGTTGCCCTCCACCAACTATTATCTCAACCGTCAAATACGCCGTTAAGCATAGTGAATATTAAAAATGGGTAAGAGGTATGTCGAATTACACATCATTTTGTCGCGTTGATATGGGAAATTATTGTCAAATATTTGTGGATTGCATCGCGAATTATTTTGTAGTATCATGAAACTTCCAAAGGAAATGAGAAACTTTTGAGATTCAGCTCGCAAATATTTGAACCGAAATCTACAACGCTTCTACCACTAGGCTGCTCATCTAACTCTTTTCAACAGTCGTGGTTACAGATCTGGTACTCGTTACGCTTTCTCGCGTGACTTCAAGAAGCATGGTACTATTGCCATGTCCACCTACTTGAAGGTTTACAAGGTTGGTGATATTGTTGATATCAAGGCCAATGGTTCTATCCAAAAGGGTATGCCCCACAAGTTCTACCACGGTAAGACCGGTATTGTTTACAACGTCACCAAGTCCTCCGTCGGTGTCATTGTCCAAAAGGTTGTTGGTAACAGATACCTTGAGAAGCGTGTCAACCTCAGAGTTGAGCACGTCAAGCACTCCAAGTGCAGACAAGAGTTCTTGAACCGTGTCAAGCACAACGCCCAATTGAAGGCTGAGGCTAAGGCCAAGGGTGAGACTGTCCAACTCAAGAGACAACCCGTCAAGCCCAGAGAGGAGCGTGTTGTTGCTGTTGCCTCCAAGTTGCCCGAAACCATCACCCCCATCCCTTACGAGACCTACATTTAAACGTGCGTTTATAATTCTATGTATTCAAAAATTATTGTTTTCAAGCACGTCAATTTGATCTGTACGATTCGTTCTATGGAGGGCATAATTGATTCCATAACGCAAGAAAATATTATTATGTGTTGGAGTCAGTTCTCACTCTAATTTAAAAACATAAGTGTTCATGGGCTTCTAACTCAATATACATACATGAATGTCATATAGATATAGACATAGAAACAGCACAATCAAACTAGTTTGAAACTTTACTATCTCGTTTCACAAATCTCTTGTTTATCCACCTCTTGGTTGTAATTTTTAAACATCGACATCGTGTTTCATATTGTATCCTCATGAGCACAACAAGAATAAAAATGATTTGGAAGGTTGACGTTTTAAACGAAAGTCCCAACCTGCAGTTCGGTCTCGTCAGATTTTGTAGGTTTTCAAAAATTTTCAGTCTTTTAAGAGCGTCTCTTCCCACTTATCTATCCTATATGTTTGTATAGTCTCAGCATTGATCTGCCACCCTGACCAACACTCTTACTTGATTTGATTTATTTAATCGATGGTCCATCAACATCAATACATCGCTGTTGCACCAAGTGCATTAGGAAGTGACGAGGATCACACATCTGTCGTTCCTACCATTACTCCACAAAACAACTCGCCAACGAAGAAAGTCTTAGATAAATCGGATGTCGCACCTTGGTTACATTTTGTGGCCGGTGGCGTAGGAGGCATGGCCGGTGCCTTATTTACGTGCCCCCTAGATGTTATTAAAACCAGGCTTCAAAGTGATATTTACAGGACTCAATACACAAAATCAGCTGCTCATAACGCCTTCTTTGTCAAGAAAATTGCCAGTCATGTCACCGATACTGTGGGTATCATCTCAAACGTTTATAGAAACGAGGGTGTTTCGGCTTTGTTTAAGGGCCTTGGTCCTAACTTAGTTGGTGTGATTCCTGCAAGATCCATTAACTTTTTCACATACGGTGTAGGAAAAAGCTTTTTCACTCAGTTGAATGGAAACAAGGAGTCGCCTCTTGTTCATTTGGCTTCTGCAGCCTGTGCTGGTATCGCAACTTCTACCGCCACTAATCCAATCTGGCTTGTCAAAACACGTTTACAACTAGACAAAGCATCTGCAACTGGAGTCAGAGAATACAAAAACAGTTTGGACTGTATCAGAAAGGTTCTACAACAAGAGGGATTGCGTGGCTTGTACCGCGGTTTGACAGCGTCGTATCTTGGAGTCGCAGAAAGCTCGCTCCAATGGGTTCTCTATGAGCAAATGAAGTCTTTTATTCGCAGAAGAGAAGAGAGAAGACTTCGAAATGGTGTTGAATCAACTACTACCGAAAAACTGTTTAATTGGGGTGCTACTTCCGGATCTGCTGGAGCCGCAAAATTCATGGCTTCACTAATCACATATCCTCATGAGGTTGTTCGTACAAGATTGAGACAAGCTCCCACGAAAAACGGCGCTCCAAAATACAACGGTCTTATAAATTGTTTCAAGATCATCATCAAGGAAGAAGGGTTCATCTCTATGTACAGCGGCCTCACTCCTCATCTTCTCCGAACCGTGCCAAATAGCATTATCATGTTTGGAACCTGGGAGCTTATCATTAGATTATGTTCCAACTAACTTCCCGCTTTTTCATGAGCGACAAAATCAATCATTGCATGTCACCATCATTTATGCGTCTCAACTACTTCTCTTAATACATTATCAAAAAGGTACCTATCCTGCTAATTTTTGAACAATCACCTAACAAGAGTATTTGATGAAAAAATTAGAAGATTTGGTTTATGTTTTCTTTATCAATCACCGTAATTTTCTAATTTTTTATCGGATACTATTAATAGGTGACTGTAGTCTTGGAATATCAACCATCAAATCCAAGGTACACAATCAACTTTAGTCTCATTGTACATAATTCACTTATCAATAGTATGGTATCTGCTATTGTTAATCAACTGATTCATAACTACAGTTTTTTTTTTTGTAGCTGCTATGTAATATTGTCAAAAAAAAAACTTAACAGATTGTGTATTCCAGCCCCAGAAACAATTTAGTGGGGAAAATGCTTTAGATCAAAAAAATAGTGTGTAAGTCATGGCACGTGATCGGTATTAGACACTTTTGATTAAGAATTGGGCCACTCACTGTACGCGCCATACTCCAAAATCATCTACAAATCCGTCTTTTCTTGAATCTCCCCATTACACCTTCCATAGACTTGGATTTCTATTGTTTATCACTATAATTTGAAAATTATGCAATCACACGCCACTGCTCGTCCCTTTACCTCCATGCCGGACTCAAGCACTTCATCAAAGGGTTTCGAGGCTCGACCACAAATCAAACAACAAACTTTTGATGAAATATACGGTGTTCCGGAAAACTTTTTGGAAATTGAAGTTAGAAATCCACAGACTCATGGCTCATCAAGAAAAATGTACACAGACTACGAGATCATTTGCAGAACAAACATTCCGGCATTCAAGTTAAAACAATCTTCTGTCAGACGCCGTTATAGTGACTTTGAATACTTCAGAGATATTCTTGAACGTGAATCCACTAGAGTTACTATTCCATCTTTACCTGGCAAAGTTTTTACAAACAGATTTTCAGACGAGGTTATTGAACACCGGCGCGAAGGCCTGGAAAAGTTTTTACAGATTGTTGCTGGGCATCCTCTTCTTCAAACGGGATCTAAGGTACTTTGCGCGTTCATTCAGGATCCTCAGTGGTACAAGGTAAGTAACAACTGCATACTATCAAAACTATTAACCACTAACTTGTCTATTTTTGATTGTCGTATAGGATCAATGGATTTAGGCTTTTTACAGTTATTTATGTATTCTAATTACAGCTGTATTACAACATATTTGTACTGACTCTTATTCCTTTGGTAGTTTATAGGAACTGCCATTGAAATAAATCTTTTCAACTGGGGTATTTTAGCTTTAAAAGTCGTACTTTTGAATCAAATTGCATTGATTAAGAAGGCTTCAATAAGTGTTTCAATCTACATAATAATATCATGATACTCATTTGTTGACATTCTACAGTTATCAGTGTCAAAGAGCGTCACTTAGACATCACTTGAACTGAACAAGAAAAAGCATAAAACTAACAACCTTTATACAAACCAGCAACTCCCAATCTACCCCAATAAACATCCCAGTATTATATCATTATATTGATCGAAATGAGTAAACGCTACAACGCTCAAATTCATCAAAACTAATCATAAAAATACTGCAAAAGCACTCTAGAATGTCGGAAATAATACCCTCAAAAGTCTCACCGCAAACTCTTCGTTTTTTCTCTTTTAATGTGTGTGGGTTGCGAAATTTTTTCAAATATCAACCTTGGTCTAAGGCCAAAACACTTGATAAGGTCTTTGCTCTTGTAGATGCCGATATCATTTGTTTCCAAGAAGTGCGAACACAGGAGAAAGACTTACCATATAATATGGGGGTGGTTCCAGGATACAACGGATTTTACTCATTCCCTCTGTACAAAAAAGGATACAGTGGCGTTGCAATTTTCGTAAAGAACTCGATCAAAATTTTTCATGCAGAAGATGGCATATCAGGCTGCCTCGAAAGCCGAGATTGTCCCGGGTTTTCTTACATACAGCTAGAAGAAGAAGATTTATCGAAACACAAGACGGCTCTACCTCATCGTTGTATCGGAGGATATCCAAGAATATCTCATGATTTAGGTAGAGATACTGATTCGGAAGGCAGGAGTTTAGTACTCGACCTGGGTTTTTGTGTAGTATTTGGTCTTTACTGTCCGGCAAATTCAATGGGAAACAAAGAAAGCTTTAGAAATGAATATTTCAAAATTCTTGACGAAAGGGTAAAGAATCTTAGGAAAATGGGTCGTGAAGTAATAGTGATGGGTGATATCAATGTCTCTCGAGAAATTTACGATTCAAATGACGGGTTGATAAATCTATTCAATCACACTCCAAGTGCAAGGATGTTGCTGAAACACTCTGGACTATCAGAATTTCAGAACAGATTTCAAGCTGACATAGTGCAATGGCGAAAATCCAGTATACCCAGAAAAATAATCAATGAATGGCTGACAAAAGATGCGCTCGATGATTCCAATGTTCTGATGCATGACGTCTGTCGCGAAAAGCATCCCAAACGACTTTCAATGTACACATGTACGTAAAGCTATGTTTACTTTATAGTTTTGCTATTTTGATGCTAACTAATGATATAGGCTGGGATCTCCGTAACAGATCGCGAGAGAAAAATCTTGGGCAAAGAATTGATTACATTTTTTCTTCCTCAGATTTGACTTCTCATTGCACCAATGCAGATATTCTACCCAATCTACAGGGTTCAGATCACTGTCCTATTTATGCAGATTTCACTATTTCTGAAAGCGCTTTTTTGGAGAATTCAAAAGCTCAGCAAGCAATATTATATGACCATGAAAAAAGTCAAAATGCATTTGTGTGTTCGAAACAAAAAAAGTTGAAAATGTGTTCCCTATATTTATCTGATTTCTCTACCAGGCGTTCAATTAAAGATATGTTCCTCTCAAAGCAAAAAGTCTCAAATCCAATTCTCCAGTCAAACATAAAACTCGAAGGTAATCAAGAAAGTAATCAAGATGAAAGATCTTCCAATCACCAATCTGATAGCCCACAAATTGGGAATATTAAAGAGCAAAACGGCGACAACAAAACCTCACTTCACCAAAGAATGATCAAACTACATCCAATGCATAAAGAGGCAAAGGTTAGTAAAGGGACGAGATCTACAATAAAACACAAGAATCAAAAATCAATATCTTCTTTTTTTACATGCAAATAGATACACTATAAAACACATGATAATATTGTTATTCATTGCTATCTCTTTTGTATCATAATTTCCAGAACACGACAATCTTTACTTGGAGAAATACGAATAAAAAATTGAATTTTTTTTCTTTGAGGCATGAATCTTCTTCAAGCTGATTTAATAAATAAAAAAAACGAATCTTCTTCAAGAAAGATTCATAGGCTCAAAATTGATATTTCAGAGGTCTTTCGTGTCAGCAACTTTACTTATGAAATATCCGGAAACTGAAGAAAAAAAGTATAGCTTGCGGAAATCGACGAGTTGAATGAGAGTTGATTGAATTCTTGAGCATAGTTTTAATCAAATGTATAAGGGTTTTGACCAGGCATTTAGCATGATGTTCGGCAAGCTATTGCTTATCTCTGAGATTTGTCCGCTTTGAGGTGAAAGACTAAACTCTCGACGTATTAGATATATTCTTTTAGAGCACAAATAAACAACGAAAAAGGTACAAATTATGTCAGAGAATAACAAAATAGTTGATGATTCTTTTTTGATTTTTTCATCTCAACTTTTTCTTCGTCAGCAATTGATTTGTTATGAGGAGAGCGAACACTTAAAAAATTTGTCAAATTTAAATATAATAAATTATTGTTGTTCTTAGTCGTTTTCTTTTTTTGTAACATTTTGACTATCAAAACAGTATTATTTACGAATCTAGTAAGATAGGATATCCAAAATACTTTTACAAAACAGAAAGCCGCCCAGTGATACAATCATCAACACATGTTTCTGTTCCCTTTTCTAACGATAATTTTGTTAATATACATTAAAATCGCTGCATATGCTTGAGCTATTTGATAGTTGTCTTTTTTTTAGTTCGCTCTACAGGTGGAAACACAAACTTGCTAATCATGGATCCACGGCTATGTCCATTTTTAACATTAGATGCAGAACCAGCCTCTTGCTTGGGAACGATTATTTTGCATCAGCAACGTCTCAAGCACCAGGTATTTCCCAGTAAAATAGCAAATGAAATAGAGACGGCTAGAATGAGTATAATTATATGTTATTTCACCAAACAGCTAAAAGAATAAGAGTCGACCAAACAACATTGAAGCCCAAATCAACCAAATCATAATATTATGAGGGCCGCCGAAACAAAAATTAAGCATTTTGGTTTTTTTAATTAAAATTGAGCTATAATAAAGTGGAAAAGGACTGTCTTAATAAGCTCCTTAAGATGCAGCACTTAGTTTTTATGTAACATTGTTTTTGTGGTCTTTAGAGGCCGACCTTTGTCGACAGTTGCAGCATGTCAAAATCGCGATTTTTAGTGGAAGTTGAAACTCAGACCGAGGCGCATTGACTTCACAAGTCTCAATATTTCTACATACTAGACGTTACTATTTTTTAGATCACCACTTTATAAACTGTAATTTTTCAGAGGGGGTCAGAGGGGGTCAGAGGGGGTCGTCGTTAGTCATCGACAGGCTAGTAAAAGGATAAGAAGCAGTGCAATGGAGCATCATACCTTAGACGATTCTGATGCCAGTCGTGATACTGCAGTTTTTGATGAGTTGCTGCTCTCCTGTGAGCCCACTGACGAAGGCCTGATTGCGCGGTACATAGAATGCGATTGTTTGAAGATAGGAGCAACTAAAGCAAAGTAAACATATAAGAAAATACAATAGATATCGTACACAGCAGTATATACAATTGTCTTATCTACATCACCTTTTTAACGTAGCGACATACGTGAAAACGCTTCTAAAGTGGTCGAAAGCTTTTTTTTTTTTTTTTTTTTTGCATTGCAAAGCAATTTTTGGTGCTTTTCTTGAAACTCGGTTTGCTGGAGACAAACCTTACAGATATTTTTCTTGAAAGAATATTCAAAATGCTCAATTCACTTCCTCCGGGATGTTACTTCGTCAATCTTCTATGAGATAAGCAAATGAATTAAATGTCTTCTGTTATGTCTGTTTTATATATAGTTATTTTATTAAAAGGTATATTGTGTATAATCCCGAGACATAGGGACAATAAACAGATTATCATCATCAATGCTCAATTCCGTCTCGGCGGCCCTCATATGATGGTGATAATAATCTTTATTTTTACACTCATATGCAAAAAACGCAATCAAATGTATCACAGACGTCAAGACTAAGAAAAGCAAAGAGTAAGAAGGAAAGGGGCGTTATCAAAGCTCAAGATGTGGACCCTGGAGTCATAATATCAAAGAATAACTATTAGCTGTTTTCAATAATTTTATTCTATTAAATGGCGTTTATTGTGTTTACTAATACACATTTATGCTTCTGTATACTAAGACTGTACAAACTAATCATTTTCTAGATGATCGATTTTGTCCCAACAGCTCTTCAACATGCACATACATTATAATCCACATTAAACACAGATCTTTTGTCTCATTTTTCTTCCCACTATATGTCTGACTGATTGCACTAGAATTTACATCCACCACATTATGTCTATTAAAATTGAATACCTTTCTGCTTGGGATGCCGAGCTCGAAAGCGACCCAACATTTTCTTTAGCCTCTACTGTCATAGCCAATCATGGGGCAGCTACGGCCTTGATCAATAGAAAACAGTACGCCAAATCCGCTTTGAATGTGTTTTCTCATGTAGTACAACCTGATGGCAGTCCTGTGAGAAATCAAAAGGCTAGCGGTAGATGCTGGCTGTTTGCAGCCACCAATACTCTTAGAGTAGACATCATGAGAAGATTCAATCTGTCGGAACTTGAGCTCTCACCTTCATATCTGTTTTTTTATGATAAACTTGAAAAGTCCAATTTTTTTTTGAATCAGATCATTGAAACCAAAGACACTGAAGATTTAGACGGAAGGTTGGTGCAACACTTTTTGACCGATCCTGTGTGCGACGGTGGACAATATGACATGTTTCGAAACATTATTATCAAGTATGGCATTGTTCCAAATCATGTGTATGGAGAAAGCTTTAGCACCAAGGCTAGTCGTGCTCTTAATGAAAAGGTAACGGCTTTGTTGCGTCAATTCGCCCAGGAGATTAGAGAATACAAAGGAGATAATCTACTTGCATTGAAAGAATCTCAGCTTAAAATCATTCACAAGCTTCTTGCTATTCATCTTGGTTCTCCTCCTTCTCCAAACGATACATTCATTTGGGAATACGTGGACAAAGACAAAAAGTACCATCAATTGAGAACAACCCCATTGAATTTCTATAAAGAAATCGTTAAGTACGACACCTCTACAGCAATATCTTTATTGAATGACCCAAGAAATCCTTTTGATTCAGTCATAGAAGTGAACCATCTGGGCAATGTCGTTGAGGCACCTTACGTTCGGTATCTAAACATCTCTATTCAAGACCTATCCAATTATGCTGTGGAACAGATCAAAAACAACAATCCCGTGTTTTTCGGGACTCATACGCCTATCTATCACGATAAGCCTTCGGGTATCATTGACATTGATCTTTGGGACTATCATCTTATCCAATTTAATCCCAGTCAATCCAAAGCCGATAGGCTTCGCTACCATCAATCTCTTATGACTCATGCAATGACTTTTGTCGGTGTCCATCTAGATCCTGATACTGGCAAGCCTATCAGGTGGAAAGTGGAAAACTCTTGGGGAACTGATTCCGGAACAAAGGGATACTATGTTATGAGTCAAGTTTTTTTTGAAGAGTACGTATATCAAATTGTCGTTCAGAAAGACGATCTGAGTATAGGATTGAAGAAAAAATGGGATACTACGACTACTCCAGATGTTGTTCTTCCTCCTTGGGATCCTTGCGGAGCCTTGGCTATATAGGGGCTTGATTATTGAAAACATCAAGGGAAAGAAAGGCAATCCGTGTTTTTTCTCTATTGAACTCAAACTTCAGGTTTTACTGTATCAGATACTTTTAATATAAATTTCGACATCTGTTTAGAAAATAAAGCGAATCAATTTTAATAAATGTGATAGTGAATGACAAACAACATAATCCATTAGTAGATAAAAAACATCATGCTTGATCAGATATCAAGGGAGCCGACTCTAAGTTCTCATCTGCAGGCTCTATAGAGCCTTCATCGACATCAGAGTAACCCATGATTTCAATTTCACGTCTCATCAAGTCTTCAACACGTTTAGCAAGTGCGGGGACGTCTTCCTTTGTCAGACCTTTAGTTGTTACTGGGTCTAAAACTTTTATTTTGATCAACCCCGACTTAAGAGTTCGCTGTTTAAAATTCCATATATTGGATGTGTTGCTTATAACAAGCGGAATAACAGGAATTTGGGCTTCGACGGCTAAATAAAAGGCTCCTTTTTTGAGAGGAAGTAAGCTGGGGGTTGGTGTATAGGACCGTGTTCCTTCGGGAAATATAAAAAGATTCTGCTTGGTTGCTTGAATTGTGTTCTTTGCCTTTTCAAGCGTCAATATTGACTGAGCAGTGTTTGAACGGTTCAAAAAGATACTTCCAGACAAGGACATGAACCAACCTAGAATAGGGACATATTTTAGTACATGCTTTGCAGTGACAGTGGTGTACTTAGGAAACATCCGACCAATGACAAAGACATCAAGCTCGCTTTGATGATTTGACAAAATGATAGCAGGGTTGGCATTGTCGAGCATTTTGCTTTCATTTTCAAACTCAATTCTAACCCCAGTGATACTTTTAACTAGCACATAAAATAATCTTGCAACTGTATATTGAGTCAACAGACGTTTTCTGAATAGCGCCAGAATCAGCGGAGCTATAGTACCATAGGCAGCAGACCCTATGAAGGATGCAAGAATAGCCGTGGTTTTAGTATAGAATTTCATAGAGTTCCACAACCGCAAAACTGGCGGTTGATCATTGACTTTGGAGAAAACAGGCATTGTATTTATTTTGAATCAAAATGTCAAGTACCACAAATCAGCTACGCCACCAAAGTGTGGAATGTTGGAAAGCGCAGACTTGAAAAAAATCATCAAGATAAACAAAATAAGACTGGCTTCTTCAAGCCTCATTAACAGACACGTGATAGATATCGAGCTGCTCGACATGTCAGCCGCGTGGCAAGCTGTGCAATTTTCATACACCCCCTGACAAAAGCCATCTATTGTCAGGAATCGAGGTATGGATAAACAGTTATAAGTAAGATCTCTGAAAGCGTATTAATTCTGTACATATGGCTGTTAGACAGACGGGTTATGTAGTTTATGTCATTGGCACGTACCAAATTATCGTCTTCAGGGGGAGGTTTGGAGGAAGCCGTTTGTTAGTTGATGTCAAGGTCTTTGGTGGAGTTAGAGGTTCTTATCCCGGTCGTTGGTTGCCAGAGGTCTTGTTGTAGGGTGAGGGCAACCTTGCCAGGTCCCAAGTACGGGGTAAGGGTAAGATTGCCCGGTCCTTGTTAGCGGGTAGTGGGCAAGAGCGCCAGGCCCTGTTGTGGGGTTGGAAGCACACTTGCCAGGCCCATCTCTGTGGTTACGGGATGGGGATAAGCCTTATGATGAAGGATTTATGCCCTAGACCTTGACATTCCAGATGTCTTGAAATCATCAACAAGCAGCCTTCTCCAAACCTCCCCCTGAAGACGATAATTTGGTACGTGCTAATGACATAAACTACACAAACTATCTTTCCAACAGCCATATACAGAATCAATACGTTTTTATTGTAGAAAAAAGTATGCAAAGCAACGTATTGTGAACAATAAAGACGATGATTCTTGATGATGCTACCGAAGTTTGTGTTGAATATCTCAATCAAGCATTTGATGCATGACCAGTATTTTTGGTGCGTTCTACAATACGAAGACTTCGAAAATACGCTTTTTAAGTCAAATAAGACGCTTTATCACATAGAAAGAGGATAACACTAAAACCGAGAAATGTGTTTGTAGCTTTCTCGAGAATCTATGATCCCAGAAGTTTCCAAGTTGATGTTCAATGGATTAAAACCGCTATGTTTGGTTGTTGAAAATACACACAAATGTAGATCGCGGTACCCGACTACAACAACGTACAAATTGTCGCTAGTTTTTGGATTTAGAAGTTGTTCATGAGTATTTTTTCTTTAAAATCTAACAAGCGTTCACCTATAGCAACTAAAAAGCCCAGCTTTGCCCATGTTCTTTAATGTTTTGGTCTAACAGTGCTTTAACTGAGAAATGCATGTTTTGCTGAGCCATGTATACAAACTACGAAAAAGATGTAATTCACTGGTAGCGTTTTCTTTCGTGTTTTATAATAGCCTATTTTGGAAACGTATCACGCGTTGAGCGTGTATTTTTTAATTGAACACCCCTAGTATTTAGCGCGTATTTGTATTATTATGTTGATATCATTTTGAAATTACAACACAAAATTTTATCTCTACATTTACTTTTCACAATAGTCGGATATACAATATTTTTTTAATAATATATTTACTCGGGCGAAAAATCCAAAGTTGAGAGTAAGCCGGTATATGTGCTAGACTACACAGCAGAGAACTTACAAAAATGCACCTAGAAGCACAATTTACTAATTCGCCACGCTAATCACTCTCTAATTTCACAAATCATGTCTAATGAAAGTATCTGTACATCCGAGCCTGACCAAGACTTGACTCAAACCTCTCCTGTCCCCACGCTAAATCCACCACAGCATCTTGATAATCCAGAATTTCTCAAGAATTTTATCAAGGTTCGGAGAGGTGCAAGACTTGAACCCTTATTACGGAGATACGAATCCTCAATTGCTCCGGACAATCAACATATAGATCCGACTCAAAGTGACACTCAAAATATTACGCAAGATCCAAGCGACACCCAGCAGAGCAATACGCAAAAAGATCTTATTCAAAATCACAGTGCTACTCAACCTGTTGACGCTACTCAACCGGTCGATGCTACTCAACCAGTCGATGCTACTCAACCAGTCGATGCTACTCAACCAGTCGATGCTACTCAACCAGTCGATGCTACTCAACCAGTCGATGCTACTCAACCAGTCGATGCTACTCAACCAGTCGATGCTACTCAACCAGTCGATGCTACTCAACCAGTCGATGCTACTCAACATATTTATGCTACTCAACCAGTCGATGCTACTCAGCCTGTTGATGCTACCCAGTCTTTTGACGCTACCCAACCCGTTGATTCAACTCAGCCTATTCTGAATCATAATCACATAGACCGCGCAAAAAACTCGTCGTTTTTTGCACACAAGAACAATTACAATCCAAACAAATCCGATACAGCACAAAATACGAATAATATTTCAAGTCCAGATCGGGCTTTGCAAGGGAATAACAACAACCTGATAAATCAGGAAGAAGCACGATCCAGACTATCGGTAGCATTAAGCAGTGAAAGTCACGTAGCCTATTACGAAAATTCATTTTTTTCTCCAACGCGAAATAATAATCTAAGTCATGGTCAACCTGCTTCTTCACCGTATACTCAACTGATTGCATCTAACTCTTTGATTCAAGAACTTAATGGCACTCAGTTTGTTCAACCAGTTTTTCCTGCCACTCGGGATAACACTGGCAATAAAAGCACTAACAAGGATTATAATGATATTGAACAAAGCAGTCCAGTAGCCGAGAGTTCGCCGTCAGAAAGTCAGTCACCACTACGCTTTCATCATATTTCAGATACGCTCAATACCATACAAGTTCCTGCTACTCCAGAAAATGCAGTTTCCAAACCTAACGCAAATTTGCCAATATCTTCACCTTTTGTGGCAGCAGCCAATGAAGGAGATGAAGAAATTACGAGTGATGAAGAGAAATATGCCCATGTTAAACTGGAATGTAACACCAGTACTGAAGGAAATCATCTATTAAATGATAAAACTGAGACTGATAGCCTCCCTTTGCAAATTTCAAATGGCGTACAAGATTCTAGGGAGACTGTTTGGGTCAACTGGGAAGGGAACCACATAGCTGGTAGCATCGATAAAACCCATCTTGCTGACATCAAAAGTGACATTGAAGTTGAATTCGCTGAACGAAATGAATATGCGATTGTTCCCAAACAAAAAGTCACTGCACCATTTGATCTTAAGGTTGGTGACTTGGTCAGATTGAAGTTAAATCGAAAAACAGTGTACAAAGTCAAAGCTCTTTTATCAAAGGGTGAAACTACTATACTGAAAGACTCCGGTGGACACAGCCATGTTGAGCTTATTCCTGAGTGCATAGCTTCTTTTGACCAGTTATACATGACTAACTCACAATGGAGTAATTATTTGAAAAAGCGTCAGTTAAAAGCCCACAATAGGTTGAACAATTTAAAAAGAAGAAAACGCATAACTCATTTAATGACCGAACCCACCCGTGAAAAGATACATTTAAATCCGTCTACATCTGGAGTGTTTTCGGGCTTTATATTTACTTTCACGGACGCTCACATTATTCAAGATGGTACAGATAGAACAAACTCTGAAGAACAAAAAATCGAAAAACTAAAAAAAATCATATCTGAAAATGGAGGCGTTATTCTCAAACGAGGACTCCATGAACTTTTTTCTTTAAGGGAAGGGCTAGAGTGGACATTCGAATATAGTCACTTTACATTTGCTGCGGTGCTCAGTAGCAAGCCCAGCAGAACTCCCAAATATCTGGAAGCTTTGGCACTTGGATGGCCATGTCTTTCATGGAATTACATAGAGGGGGTAATGCGAGACCACAAGATCATATCTGAATGGTATAAATACTTATTGCCATCTGGTACTTCAAAGCTATTGGAAGGTATTCCTGCTAACCAGAATGTTCACAAATTTTGGAACCACTGGGAGGCTGGGTGTAATTTACGAGAACAGTTTATTTCTCGAAGAAAACTGTTTGCCAATGTGAAAGTTCCGATTTATATTTTGAATAGCGTTGGAATTTCCAATATCATGTTATCGCTAACGGGGGGTTCTAGAAAATCATTTTCAAGTTCTTTGGCACCTTCGAAAAATAAAGGTGATTCTATTTTTTTCACTCTACTGTTGATGATGGGGTGTGATCCTGGGCTACTTGACAGTTTATCAGATCCAAGACTGTGCTCCGAGGTTAAAGATCTCAAAGGAGCGTTGGTGATACACAACTGTGGAGGCCCTAATCCATCTGATACCGTGGCTGATGAATGGCACAGAGCAGGCAAGTGGATGTTTACAGAAGACGCAAAGCTGCTACGGCATCTCACAGATGGAGAGGAAAATACTGGAATTCTGCAATACAGTAAAGAATGGGTTGTCCAATGTCTTGTCAATGGAGGAGTTGTATAATATACTAAATGGCGTGTTGTACAAATTGTATAGCGCGTCATGTATTCATTATAATATGTAATGTGGTTTACAGGCTGATTGTAATTAAATTCTGATTATGTTTTTAAGACCACCCTATTTTTCAATTTCAAGAAATAATTTTACATGATTTCCTTGGATCTTCGCCAACCTGTGGTTAAGAATTTCATTGCATAGTCGTAGCAAGACTTTAATATATATTTTAAACTCGTTATGGTCTATTGTTAGTGCTCAGTACACCAGTTACACATAAGAAAACTATTCAACAGACAAAAAGACTATAATAATATAAACAGCCTGCTTCCGAGCAGCCAATAGGGTGGGGTCCGTAGACTTCTATCGACTTGGTTCAGCAGTGGCCTCTAAAACTAGGCACTTGTTCTCATCGGTAGGGTTAGAAAAGGGAGGGAGGAATTAGTCTTTGGCAAACGTCTCTCTGATGAAATCAGAGGTCGCTGATAGCCCGCTCCTAGTGTTAAGCGGGGCCCGGGAATCCAAACCAGGGAACACCCTGCGAAAGGCAGCCCGCTAGGTTTCATACCGGGGGCAAAAGAGCAGTCGGTGCTCAGCAGTATTGGTAGCGCCGCATCTACATACAGTTCAAGCGCTGTATCTGAGGCAGAATAACCCCTTCGGCAGCCGTATTGACCTGTATATACTGTGTGAGACTCCTCGGCCAAAAACGAGAGCCAAGTGTGCATTATTCTTTCAAGGACTTTAGAGAGGATCTCATGCAGAGTTATGGGCCTGTAAGACTTTAAGTTGAAGTAATCTCTGGTTCCTGGTTTTATGAGCACCACAACGGTTCCCGTCCTCCAGGGTTCTGGATGATATCCTTACTTGACGCACACGCCCAGAAATTATACCCGCAGGGTACTAAACTGATTCGACTTCCATAGCTGCTCGAGCGCTTCTCCTGTGATCTGATCAGGACCGGGCGCTTTGTGACCAGGAAGGTTGTTCATAGCATTCGTGACATTCTTCATAATGAGGTCCGGCCACCGGTCATCATTGTCTGATAGCAGGAACGGAATAAATTCAGTAGGTTCTTTTCAAAGAAACATGGGCCTCCACACTGTGTCATCCTTATCTTTGAAGGTGTGACGCCGTCACTGCCGGTATGTAGAGGCAAAGAAGAAGCGCCCTCCTCCCGGAAGATCACCTTTTTAGCTGTCCAAATTTCTTTACCGCTCCTTAAAGCCAGGAACTCGGACCATCCTAGAAAATTTGCCACACTGTAAGCCTTCGTGTGGGCCTCCCTTTTTTCTTTCCAAATCACATTGTCTGGAAATAGTAAGAATCTATGTACATACCACATCCCTAGCTTCCAAAAGCATTGCCTGCGGCTCCAGGTTTCTGTACACTTTTTTGCCCAAGGTCCGGTCATCTTTATCGGGACGCAGATTGACAAAAGCCCGTACAATAGTTTCTCGGACGAGACGGCGGATTCGTCGATCTCTTCTTCCGAGTCCATGGGAAGTTTGAGTAGTTCCTCCATAGGTCCCGGTATCAGCTCGTCCAAGCTGTCTCATTCACACTTTCTCACATTAAACCTGCGTGAGCTTTTACTGTAGCCTTGTAATTCCAGATCGACGTTGAGATTGACCCGCCAAATCAAAGCTACATGATCCAAAGAAGCGTCAACGCCATCCCCGCCTGTATTAACAGTCAGTTAAGGAGCGATGGCATGTGAGCACGGCATCAGGTCAATTACTGATCCTGTTTTGAACAAAGGAGCCATCCGGGGTAAAGGCTGGGTCTACCGCGCAGTCGTTCATCCATTCCACAAACTCGCTAGACTTAGCGTCGTTGCTTCCGACCGATTCCTATTTGTTGTGATAGAGGTCAAAGTCTCTGCACCAAATGAGCGTTTGAGCGACAACGACTCCGTTGATATACTCGGCGATGTTCTACTGAGAGTGGACATTCACGGAGTTCACTTCGTGACCAATCTTGATCGCTACCGAATCGTTGATAGTTTCTACTTTAACCACCTCTAGTGACTTCAAGAATAGACCACTGTATCTCAGATAGCATACAGCACGTAGAACACCAATGCCAGTTCATTAGAGAACAATATTAACATGTCAGCATAGCAAAAATCGAATAATGAAAACAAATGTTTCAGCGCAAGAGTGCATATAACAAAATCCATGGAAAAGTGCAGAAAAGTTACACAATGAGAAAAACACAGAGAAATATGATGAAATAAACAAAACTAAAGAAATCAATTTAAACATAAATCAAAAGCTGAATGAAGGAAAATTCTGACAATTACAATAACCAATTTAACCAATACATTTCGATAAAGAACGACATCTTTGATGAAATGTGATAAACGAAGAAGAATGATTTATAAATAGTTGCACAAATGAAACTTAGCATAATATAAAGTTAAGGATACTAGCATAACGACATAGCTACAGAAATAAGTGTTATATGTTTAACAAATGTTACGTCGCTTAGATTATTGAAGTAAAAGGTGGAAGAATTATATCACCTGATTAGTGGTTAATAATGATAATGTATGTATCTTTGAGAATAAACAAGAACCAGAATTAAAACCAAGCGTATAATTTCTTCATGATACATGTTGAATATCATCACCTTGCAAACCATATTCAAACTAAATATGACTTGTGTTTTTAAATCTAATGATTATAACAAACTAACTTAAAAGTTAGTGCTAAACTCATGTCTTAATGCAAGCATATTTGTTATATTTTTGACATTGCGCTATATGGTACCACGACATTTGTTTATTAGAGTAACATACCTGTCAATAACACTTGATAACATCCGATAATGACGTTCTTATCTCTTATTTTCAACAATTTTTTCTAATTTACTTGAGACATTTCATACTGATTTTGTTAACTACCTTCACTTGAAACTCGTATTTGATATGCAACACATTTTTGCATTCGTGTTCAATTTTTCCATCTTTATACATTTATCGAGTTGCTTAAGTTTAGTTTTCTGATCTTATTTTTTGGTCTTCTTTTTACTGTGTGCATTCTCTGCATCAGTTTCTTATATTTAAGATATCATATACATTTCCATGCAAGTTTAGTTTTCTTGTCCATTTGGAATTTTAGTGTATTTACATCGTTCTGTGTCAGGTTATATTCTCTGATCGCTTCGTAACTTGTGTTTGGTTTATGAAGTTTTCTGTGCTGTAAACTATTCCCTATATCTATTTCGAGTGTAGTTCAGAAAAATTTTGTAGGTTATCTCTCGTAGTTATTGTCTTTACAGCTTTGTAGTTTGCTTGCCCTGTTACGCTCATAGAAGGCGCATTATCCTCCTGTTGTCGCTATTTGGATAATACTGGTTTGTTTTGTTTGTCAGATTGATCTTTTTGAACGCCTTTTCGCAGCGAATGGTCTAGCATATCATTGTGGCTTGTATGCATTTAAAGCTCGTTTTGTTTTTGTTTTTTTTTCTTTTTGATGCAATTGTCTTTTTATTGCTAACTTACACTGCGGGCAGTCGTATAATTTTCAGCAATACTATTAATTCTTGATGTTAGCTCCTGGCAATTAAGTTTGAATGGGTATAAGCGTTCGTAAAATTTAAACTTCGCTACTGTTTTACAGAGACCTGTGAGCTGGTAAAGTGCTTGCACGTTCTGGTGATTAGTAGTCTTAAACTTCTGTGTTTGTAGGTAGATCAGATAGACCAAGATACTCCGATGCTATCTAAACTTCAAGTGTTCTACATGATTCAGCCGAACGTATGGGTTGAGATTTTGTCTTCTGGTGTTTTTACAGGTATCACCGAAAATTGCTTATTAAATCTTGCAAAAGATTTTACGGGTTTTACATGTTATTTATTTCTCATTGTAATTTCCTCATATCTCATTTAGATTCATATTCGCGTTATTTGGCAATATAAGAACTGACTTTGTGAGAGGGTTTGCCGCTTTTATTTGGCTGTCAGTTTGATTGGAACTTTGTATCTCTGTTTTTATAACATGTTGTATGGTTTATATATGACAATTTTACAAACAAATAAACTGCAAATATCATGAATTTCTAATCACTAGAAAGTGGTAGTTAAAGGATTTGATAGATTCTTACACATTTCAAATTCTTTCTAATTCTAAAAGTCATTTTAGTATTAAGCATGACTTCCACCAGCTTGCCGTCGATTAGTGATACAGTTCCTGAAAATGCTCCCGAACATTGTCCTGGAACGGAATCGGAGCTAGCAGGCAAAAGTGATGCTTGCGCTGGGTGCCCCAACCAAGAGATATGCGCAAGTCTGCCCAAAGGGCCTGATCCCGATATCCCTCTCATCACTGCAAAATTGGAATCTGTAAAACACAAAATACTGGTGTTGTCTGGTGAAGGAGGTGTTGGAAAGTCAACTTTCACAAGCATGCTTGCACGAGCTTTTGCAGCAGATGAAAATTCCGAAGTTGGTGTGATGGATGTGGATATCTGCGATCCATCAATGCTGAAAATCATGGGGGCTGAGGCCGAACAGGGGCATAGCTCAAATGAAGGATGATTTCCTGTTTATGTCGATGATAATTTGAGTGTGATGTCTATTGTATTCTTACTTCCAGGGCCTGATAATGCCATCATCTGGAGGGGAGCCAAAAAGAACGGGCTGATAAAGCAGTTTTTGAAAGACGTTACTTGGGGAGATTTAGATTACTTTGTAATTGATACTCCTCCGGGAACTTCTGACGAGCATTTGAGTTTGAGCAAATACCTTGAACCGAGTGGTATTGACGGAGCTATTATTGTCACAACACCACAGGAAGTAGCACTGCTTGATGTTAGAAAAGAGATTGATTTTTGCAGGAAAGCAGGGATCCCAATACTTGGACTAGTGGAAAATATGTCGGGTTTCGTTTGCCCAAATTGTAAGGGCGAAAGCTTCATTTTTGCGCCGACAACTGGAGGAGGTAAGTCGTTAGCTGAAGAGTTGAATATACCTTTTCTGGGTAAAGTGCCTTTAGATCCAAGGATCGGTCAAAGTTGTGATGAGGGAGTCGATTTTTTTGAGTTGTATCCTGAATCACTTGCAAGCGTCTCGCTTCTCGAAATTATAGAAAATATCAAAACCCAAATTGACTAAGTTCCGGGTCTCTGCTCAACTTACTGAATTTTAAAAAGATAGGATCAACATCCTCGGCTAGTAGATTGAAAAAATACAAATTGGTTTCTACGTTCATGTAATGTAACTAGATCTGATCATATCTGTCTGGGGGTACAATACAGAGTTGAAATTGATTGTTGGAATAAACAATGTGTACAAATTGGGCATTCAAACTTTTTATCAGACGCGGCACTATTTTGTGGCTACGGTTTTGACTCATGAGCATTTACGTTTCTGAGCAGAGAATATTTCTTAATCTATGGGACAGTACAAAGTGAGACTAAACAAGCCTATCAATTACAAATAAACTGAATGGCTTCGTCTAAGATAACTGACTAGTTTATAGGCTTCATCTCTTTTAAGGAAAGCGTTTTCAGTCAGACCAAACTATACATGTACGTACTCAGCCGACGATTATACTATAAAATCAACAATTACACCATAATAATAATATAAATTGTCGTGAAAAATATGATTCTATCCATATGTAAAGAGTTAAAAAAACACTTGATTTGAACATTGTTTTCTGTCGTAAAACCCCCGAAAAGGCCAAAGTACAAGCTATTTGGGTCTTGAATGCCGAGCCCCCTCATGTATGTCGACAGACTAAACAAAGTCCTATCGCGCTCTGACGCAAACAAAGACTTGAAAGTGCTTTAATTTCAGTAAGAGGCTGTTTTATAAGATCATAACATTATTATAAAATTGTGCAGGCTCAACACTATCCCAATCTGTAGCAATGTTTCTCGAACTATCTTTCCCATAGAGCGCACTGTTTTCATGGCGTACGTGATTATTAGACTTCTGCTTATAGCACAAGAAATTTTAAAAGCATTTTGGAAGCACTCAGACATCTTTTTGAGAGACATTGACATTCCAATCGACAATTCTAAGCGGCTGATCAACCAAGTCGTGGAAAATACCGTTTTGCGCGGTGGTGATGAGCACAGAAATAAAAAAAGTGATTTTACAGAGGATAATTATCGAATACACTTTTTTTGTAATACTCATTTGTTATTGGTATTGTTAACAATGGCTATTATTTTGTTTCGGAAGGTCTGGAACTCTCTTTTTTGACAAAAGTTGCGGTTACTATGTGTGGGCCAATGGCTTTAAACTACGCTCAAAAATACTTTGCGTCCAAAGTACGTTTTTCAAGGTTTTTTTGATCAGAAAAATTAAAAAAAAGCTCTAAATACGTGTATTTTGAGGATTTGGTCGCAGAGTATGATAAGTGGCCTATACTCTCAATAGTGATTTTGATCCGGTTGAGGATGCTTTTGTTAGAGGCGACAGAGCCTATAATTGGATTAGGCAAATAGTAAACGTCGTTCATGGTATTCCGTCTATGATGATTCTTCAAACAACGCTAAAAATTGGCATGAATTTCTTGTATAAGTACCATACAAGCATTCACAACTTTTCATGTGTCTACAGGAGACTCGTCTGTTTGGTCGCGAACCGAATCAAAAAACTAGGACTGCAATAACGAATATGCAACCTCGCATACTTTTTTTAGCAGTGAAACCATAAGCAATCAAATAAAAGTTTAATTCTGAGAGTGTTAAGAGATATAATAATTTTTATACAATTATCATCATAAAAATATGTAAAACAATTAGTTGGCCAAATCATATACCAGAGACGTCAATGTGTAGTATTCTCTTTGATACTTCTAAGTGCATCTAAAAATGATTGAAGGTGTGAACTCTCATTTGAATTATAGGTTGATGATTTAAAAATTTCGTGACAGTCCGATAAGTGTTTGACAATTGACTAAGTGTATTTCTGACCAAATGTGGATTCACCAAACAAAATTATATTTCTGAACACACTTAAGTACTAGATCTCGAGTATGGCTTAGATTCAAGTTTCTCAATAACATCTTTTTGGATATTTTCAAAAATTCGAGAAATTTAATAATACGAATCGATATGATACTTCACACACTCCAACTCATGCATCAGTTGAGAGCGAGACACTTCAGACTCCAACCTAAGCCCTAGCTGTCTCATCAGTAAGCATTTTGTATAATATTGTATTTGAAGTTGATAGTGGTAGTTCTGGAGGGAAAAACAAGGGTGTATACGTATTGAATATCAGTACAGATACATCATTACCATGTCCATTGAGTACCCACACTACTACATATTATGATATACCCATAGCCTATTCATACCTTTTAAATATGTCTAGTTCTATCTAGTATATGGTACCCGCTTGAATCTTCGAAAATGCAAAATATATTATGTTCTGGCGTATTTGAGGAAATAAAGACACATAAATATCCCCAAAACGTAGTTGAAAGGTTTTCTCCATTTATCTATCAGGTTTGTAAAAGTTGCAAATGAAACAACGTTTCCATCGTGGACGTATTTTGCATTCTTTGCCAGTGCATAGACTTCCATATGTTATAGTTTTTTCATACAAACGACGCAAATTCACGTGAAAAAACCGATATTATGACAGGAGAAGCCAACTTCAATGCTTTTTGGAATGACGTATATTTTATGATATTAGAATACGCAGAGTACTCTTGTATAAATTGCAGTCGGCCATTGGTTTCTTCAAACAAGCTACTGAACGAAAAAAAAAAAAACGGTTTAGAGTAGTTGTTTTTTGGATGGATGAATAAAACAATCATCTTACTCAAAACCTGGTCATAAAGATAAAACTCTCACCAAACACAGTATTATCTCATGTATCATGATAACAGAAGTGACACGAGCTGCTTTTGTTTTGACCGTGATATTTCAAAATCTATGATTGTGTTGATCTTTGATGTGTTAAGTCCCAATTTTTACAAAGTAAATTTCAAAGTAGCTCTCATGTTTTTACTTAATTTTTCTTTCTTCTTTGTACCACTCACATTCTCATTGAATTTTATTCTGCTTCTTTATGATGCCGCAAACAGTCAAAGAGTCTGCAGTAGATACGACTTCCACAGATTCGGAAGCCATTGACGTATGCCACAGTGCTTTTGCTCTTATTTCATATTCTTGTTTGACTAACAAATTCTTAGATTAGTGATTTGGAAGAAAAACAAACGCGACCTTCTACAGATTCAGCGATATTGAAAAAACGCAGAGAGTACTATTTTCACACCAAAGAAACACATGCACAAAAGGTTTTGGACTCTGCAAATCGGTTCAAATACTTGCTAGGATTAACTGATCTATTTCGTCATTTCATCAATGCCAGAGTTGAACAGAACCCTGTTTTGAAGGAGATTGTCGATGAAGCCGACAAGACTCGTTCGAAACCTGAGAAAGAAACAAAGCATCGCCGAAAAACTGAAAAAGAAGAAGACGCTGAGCTTTTAGTAGACGAGGAAGTGTCGATGGATAAAGGCGATAATGTGTCGTCTGTTTACACGAGCTCTCCTGGTTTTGTCAATGGAACCCTGAGAGATTATCAAGTTCGCGGATTGAACTGGCTGATCTCGTTGTACGAGAACTCGATCTCAGGTATCCTCGCTGACGAGATGGGTTTGGGAAAGACTTTGCAAACCATATCTTTTCTAGGCCATTTGAGATATGGCAAAGGAATCAATGGTCCACATCTTGTTATTGTGCCCAAAAGTACCTTGAATAATTGGGTTAGAGAGTTTGAGAAATGGACATCTGAAGTTGACACTTGCTTGCTTCATGGCGACAAAACGACCCGTACAGATATCATCAAGAATAGAATCAAAACGTGCGATTTTGACATTCTGATCACTTCGTATGAAATGGTGCTTAAGGAAAAAAGCACTTTGATACAATTTGCTTGGAACTACATTGTTGTGGATGAAGCTCATCGTATTAAAAACGAATCAACAGCTTTAGCCAAAGTATTGCGGCTATTTCATTCCAGAAACAGCCTTCTTATTACAGGCACACCTTTACAAAACAATATCCATGAGCTATGGGCATTGCTGAATTTTTTGCTTCCAGACGTTTTTTCCAGCTCTGAAGATTTTGATCGATGGTTCGAGGACCAAAGCAGTGATCAAGACCGCGTTATCAAACAGCTTCATAAAGTTCTTGAGCCATTTCTTCTACGCCGGGTAAAAGCTGATGTTGAAAAATCACTGCTTCCTAAAAAGGAAACCAACATTTATGTTGGAATGACAGAGATGCAGCACTGGTGGTATAAAAAGATTCTTGAAAAAGACATTGATGCCGTGAACGGTGCTAGCAAAGAAAAAACCAGGCTTCTGAATGTGGTGATGCAGCTTCGTAAATGTTGTAATCACCCTTATTTGTTTGAAGGTGCCGAGCCCGGGCCTCCCTATTTTACCGATGAACATCTAGTTGATAATTCTGGAAAAATGATTATACTGGACAAACTTCTAAAGCGAGCCAAGAAAAGCGGAAGCCGTGTCTTGATATTCAGTCAAATGACCCGAGTACTTGATATTTTGGAAGATTATTGCATGTTTAGAAGCTACAAGTACTGCAGAATAGATGGTACAACGGATCATACAGATAGAATAGATTCCATCGACAATTTCAACAAAGACGGTTCTGATAAATTTGTATTTTTGTTGACAACTAGAGCTGGTGGCTTGGGCATCAATTTAACTACAGCCGATACTGTCATATTATATGACTCAGACTGGAATCCCCAGATGGATTTGCAAGCTATGGATCGTGCGCATCGTATTGGTCAAACCAAACAAGTTAATGTGTATCGACTGATTACTGAAAACACTATGGAAGAAAAAATCATCGAGCGCGCTGCTCACAAGTTAAGACTTGATCAACTTGTAATTCAACAAGGCAGAGCTAATCCTCAAGTGTCGAACGCGGCGTCCAAAGACGAACTGTTGACAATGATCCAACATGGTGCTCAAAACGTTTTAACATATACTGGAAAGGAGTCTGGTATGAGTTCCGAAGACATTGACGCCATTCTGGCCAAAGGAGAGCAGAAAACTCGCGAACTTCACTCTAAATATGAACAGTATGGACTGGATGACTTGCAAAACTACTCTTCGGAAAGTGCCTACCAATGGAATGGTCAAGATTTTAGAGACGTTGGTAGAAAACCCGAACAGTTTCAATGGATTAATCTCGCAAAACGTGAGAGAAAAGAAAACTACAATGTTGATGGATACTACCGAGAGGTTTTGAGTACCAAAAACGGAGCGTCCGTGCCAGAAAACAAGCCGGCTGCCCCCAAAGCACCTAAGCAACTCAACATCTACGACCATCAATTTTTTCCTGCAGATTTAGCGGATCTATACGAAAAAGAGACTGCTTATTATCGAAAACAAATTAATTATGTTGTTCCCATTCCAGAAACTGCTACTACAGAGGAACAATCTGAACTTGAGACACAGCAAAAGGTTATTGATGAATCTGTTCCGCTCAGTGAAAAAGAAGAGGAGGAAAAAAAGAAGCTTGAGGAATCTGGGTTCCGAGATTGGAGTCGTCGCGATTTTTTCCAATTTATCAATGCAAATGCAAAGTTCGGCCGAAAAAGCATTGCAAGCATTACCAAGGCGTTCAATGGAGATAAAACACAGTCTCAGGTTAGTGGATATGCCAAAGCATTTTGGGAAAACTACCGTCTGATCAATGGTTGGGAGAAGTATCTGGGGCAAATTGAGGCTGGCGAAGAGAAAAATAAAAAAACGAGTCTACAAAAGTCGGTTCTCAAGAAAAAGATTGGCTCATTTCATGCCCCACTCCAACAGATGACAATTATGTATCCACCATCTGGTGCAAAAGCCGGCTATAGCGAAGAGGAAGACAAGTTCATTCTGGTGCAAATGAATAAATTCGGTCTGGATTCCGAAAATCTGTATGAACAAATCAGGGATGCTATCAGAGTCTCATCATTGTTTAAATTTGACTGGTTCTTTTTGAGTCGTTCCCCTCTAGAGCTAAATCGCCGAGGGGCAACTTTATTGCAGTATGTGATAAAAGAGCACGAGTCATCTGGAAGTTCCAGAAAGCGAAAAGCTCCTGTTGGTGATTCTTCTAGAAAGAAAACAAAAATTTGATTCAAGTATAAGTTCATACATAATATTATACATAAGATTTATATGTTATGGAAATGATCGAAATGAACAACGATAATAATAATATTATAGTTAAAATTTAGCAGAGTGTATACGCTAAATCATTTTACTGGTGTCTGTGAATAATGTTTGGGAGCATAATATTATAAATTCATTTATCTTATGTACCTTTAATAATGGTACTTGTTTCGCTCGATTCAATGCCCAATACAATCCGATTACATCAAGAATTGCGAGAAAGATTTTGTAGGTAGTGGCTAAATTTTAGATAATTTTCGTCTCTTGATTACAATGCGAGGTGGTAAACAATTTGTGGTGAATCTCGAAAAGCAGTCTTACACTGTGGTCGATTTCAAGTTTAGCAATTATTCTGTTCCCATGTATTATTTAAGCCAATTAAATAGTATAAGCATTTTGCTCATCTAGCCTACGAATCGTCCGAAATGAGAAAAGCGTACTCAGTGCCTCTTCTAGTAGTAGATACGCTAAATTTTCTAATTTCCTTAGGCAGTTTGCTTCCAGATACATACAACCCGAGGAGTGGGCAGACCACGTCCTCAAAAAATCAAATTGAGTGGAAAATTATAGTTTAGTGCCAAATGAGAACTGAAATAATTGTGCTCCTATTATAACAGGGTGTGAAAAAATCAGACAAGAATTGCTACAGCAAAATGTAAGTTTTTGCATGCTGCTTATGAGGGACTGTAAATAGGTTTTTACTCAAGATGGGTTGGTGATATAGTAAAACTGTAACATGTGTGCTATTTCTGGTAGCCCTTAATGTATTAATGATGTTATTTTTTCCCAGGCCCTTCTGCTTGGTATACTATGGTGCAACAACTCCTGTCGCAGCGGCGGTTTCAGCAACGACTAAAGTGATGGCCTCGAAGTCTACTAATCAAACAAAAAGGTCAAAAAACAACAACCTCTAGCTAAAAATACTAGCTGTTTTTGTAAGTATCCACGCTCTAGGTAATTTACTTAAAAGATATATTGAAAGTTCTGGTGAGCTCCAGTAATACTACTCTTGCACAAGAAGAGAACTGTATGGAGATCAATACCGTAATCCAATGAAGGTATTGATGGCCAAAGAACCCAGACATACTGTTAGTGAACTGTTCCAATTGCGAACAGGTCACGGTCGTATAGGTAAATACTTCCAGACAATCAAAAACGCTGAAAGAAATTACAATTGTCAATGTGGTCAACTGGAAACAGTGGAACACATTCTGACGGAATGCACTCTGCACACAACAGAGCGCAATATACTGAAGAAAACAACAAGCGAGCTCGATCTCCGGATCTTACTTGATTCCAAGGAAGGTCTGGAAGCGGTGATCGAGTTCATGAAAGTGCTACCGTATTTACTTTTATGATGGTTCGCTAACCATTAGCAGCCTGCAAAGGTTTTGCTGTGCATCAAAAGTTGTTTCTGATCATCAGCCTTCTGACTCTCGGATTTTCCTTTGCACATCGTTACGACTATGAAGAATTTGGCGCCATCGAACACTGAGAACCTAAAACGCTTCCTGCGGGATGTTATTACGTCAATCTCTATGAGATAAGCAAATGAATTACATGTCTTCTGTTATGTCTGTTTTATATATAGGTATTTTATTTAAAGGTATATTGTGAATAATCCCGAGACATAGAAACAATAAACAGATTATCATCAGCATTGGAAGTTCTGTCCTTCTAATGGTTACCGACAAGAATGAACACTACTACAGTTCAAGTCTTGAGCCAATATGTCTACCATAATGTCAAATATGTATAAAGACAATGATTAGGTTGAGAGCAGTCATAAGTTGAAAGCTTTTCATACGTTGTCCATTTGTGCCATTTACATTTAAGGGCACAAAAACTATACAGGGTATGAAACCTATTGTACAAATCACGAGATGTAGAGGCAATAAACCGATTATCACCGTACACTGTGGCAAAATAGTGTATTTTGCGTTTCGATTGTTGGGCTTAGTGAAATGCACTTCTTATAAGGTGCCGTCAGGATCAATCTATTCGAATCAGATGACAGTTCAATCATAATGTAAATTGATCCTGACTGTAATAACAGAAAACAGTTTCTAGAGAAAAACCAAGTACTTCTAAACCTAGCATCAAGTATGTTAACAAGTTTGCCAGCTTGCTCCTAATAAAACAACCAACAAAAGACTGATTTAATAAAAATAAAAATAAAAATAAAACAACCAAGTTGTAAAAAGATGTCAAATTGTATTACAGGTTACGGAATTGGTTACTTAGAAAATCTTTTTACAAACTTTGAAATAATGCTTCTGGCAGCAAGATCATCAAACCCTTGTACTTCTTTCATTCGCTGGAGTTTTAAATCCAAACTTTTCATCAATTCTTCAAAATCAGAAATTTTCGTGATGCTGTTATTACTAGGATGTAGAATATGATCAGCCAGTTGACGACCTTTGATGTAATCAAGATAAACTTGAGCGCCTGTATTCCAACCATTCATATGTCTTGAGGGTTCAAGCAACTCTATGAGATCCGAAAGAGCATCCAGGTTATCTGATACAACGAGGCTTGGTGCAACAAATTGGAGTAGAACTGCATGTGCGCTTTCCCAAGATTCTGCTGCAATGTAGGACTTGCATTCGCTGTAATGATCTCCTTGATACTGGTAGCTTAATGCCAACGAGTTGTAAATGTGAGAAGAAGAAATGTGCAATTGTTGATATTCAGATGGATCTGACAATTTTCCAATATTCTTTTCAATGATAGGCTTAATGTAAGCTTCCGCAAGGTCGTCCGACTCAATATGCGAAAGAACAAAGATGGCTTCAAAAACAAATCCAGAAGAGGCAAGTTGCAAACCAAGGTTTATGGAGGCCTTGTCTTTTAGCACAGAATCATAATTCCAAATTAAATGGAGAGCCCATGCTACAAAAGAAGATGGCACAGAGTCTAACACAGCTGTATAGGCTTTGCCAATATCACTTGCCCCAAACATCTCAAGTAATTTACACTCGGCATCACCAAAACTCGAAACAGTGTTTTTGACAATTGTAGAAAGATCTTTGTTAATTGCTGTATCGTACCACAACTCCAGTCCCAGTTTCTGCATCCAATTGTCAGATTTTACAAAATTCGTATTGCTAGTCAGTAGCTCATAGACTTCCAACGTTTCGGTCTGAATTGCTGAATTAGTAGATCTCCAGTAATCCAACTGACCCTTAGCTAGTTCCCTCACTTGACGGTCATTAGTGCCCAGCAACGAAATAAGCATGGCCAAGTGAAGATTTTTTTGACTTGCAGCCAGTTCGGAAGCCTTGCAAAGCTGTCCTGTCAGTAGATACTTCATGACAGAAGACTCCGCATTCGATTTTGAAAGATCCTTCAGACAGTTAGACAAAAGACGTGTTCTGATTCGATTCGTCACAACCGAATCAACACTGTCTGAAGCATTCTCTATACCAAGTAACTCAAAACTATCATACAGCACTGAAGCAATTTTCCAAAATTTCACGTTAGTTCTAGAGTTTTGTGCCAAAAACTGGAAATCAAGCTTTGTCTCGGATTTTGGGAAACCGTTTTGTCGAGACGATATTTGTGATACATTTTTTGACAAACTAGATATCGTTTCGACACATGTCTTGTCAAAGTCGAGCTATTTGCAAAGAGAAAAAAGTTAGCAATTTTGCCAGTAAGTGGCGATAAGAAGTCAAAAAACAAAAAAACAATTAAGCATACTTTTAATGAAACAGTTGCAAATCCAGACTTGTCAGAGTTGTCTCTTACCAATATTCTCGATTCATCCAGAAATTCACCAAAGGAATGAGTTGAGAATAAAGTTGGCAGTCGAAGAGCAGATTCTACCTTTTTGTAAGCAACTGAAGTGCATTTTGAGTAAAATTCTTGAGAGCCACCAAAGATCATGTCATCCACGTTGGGAAAATCCAATGCCAAAAGTTTTGGTGCACCAAATACGGAACCCGTTTCGCCTTCAACATTCAACTGATCGATCCAGTTGGTGAACACTGGTTCTTGTTCAGTAGTCAGGTCAAAACTTGGATTTAGTATTGAGACAGTTTTCTCGTCACTCACGGGGCCACATTCTAAACCAAAAGCCGATTTCTGGAGTAAATTTTCGCCAGCAAAACTGTCGCTTTCTCTGAGTTGTAGGCCACTTTGCTCCTGAGTAATCTCAGTGAATTCTGATTCAGAGTCCTCCATAATTTCGTCTTCATCGTAAATGAGATCCTCATCATTGAAACCCCATGTACTAAAGTGTTTAACTTTGAAAACAAACACACCATGATCTGAGTCGTATGTGATAAATTCGCCTCCTTTCCTTTCTATAGTGTCTCTCAGTCCAAGGGATTTTCGATTCGTTGGATCAGTAATCTTTTCCAATTTTCCACCTACATTTTTTTGGATAAATACATTTTCCAACGTTACAGTGGCTGGGACATTTAGCGCTGTTCCCACGGGTGCCTTTTCGCTCTCATTTGGATACACGCAGACAGAGTACTGATCAATAATGACCAAACTTCCCAAAATACTGGAGATATTTTTGATAGAAGTAAGGTCAACAGGAACATCAAAGTCAATTTTTCCGTAGTCCTTACGCCCAATAGAAAGCCGTTGAACCTTTGAAAGCTGTTCAAAGTTGAATGATAACAAAGTTTTTAGTGAAGGATTGATCCAGTATCCCTCTTCCAGTGATGTGCTGTTGAGCTCGTACATGCGCTTTAAGGTTGACGTATTTCTAGAAGCAGGCAGCTGGGCGATTGTATCTTTTTTTGGTGAAATAGTTGACATATTGGTACTGTTTTCAAGCTTCTTGCCTCTCAGACTTTCACAACTAATTTTGGTTTTGTTGATAGATAATTTTTTGAAGTTTGCATGTCTCTGAGACAAACTGAACGGACTGTTGGCGAAGCTGTTTGAAGGAGCACGAGTACAAGAATTTAAAAATAAATCTGTGGTATCTTGGAGTTTCGAGATAGCGTTTAGCGATGCCTTTTGGAAAGAGGATTTGTGCTGGGACTGCTTCGAGACTCTTGATGTAGCATGGTGCTTTCCTAGTATTTTACCATTGGGCTTCCTAGCAGATGTCAAAGCGGAGGGAATGACAGAAGAAGTAGCCATGTTTCCCAAGATAGACCCGTTGAGCGCGTTTGTGTTGTTTACGGGTGGCGACGGGTTTGCTGTGTTGTTTGTACCAAACATGCTGTTTGTATTTGTAGTATTGCTGGTGTTTGCAGTCTGGCCCAAAGAAAAGCCAGAGGCGCCTGTAGAGTTGGAAGAGAACAAGCTACTGGTACCGCTAGAGGGCTTTGGATTTGATGAAAATAATGAAGAGGACGTAGCAGTAGGGTTGCTGGTCGCATTGAGGTTTGGTGCATTGATAGCTGTAGCAGAGGTTCCCGCATTAGCAGAAGATTGAAAAAGATTTCCGGAAGTATTACCAGCAGTATTTCCGCTAAACAATGTTCCGGCTGAAGAATTGCTGAAGCCAAAGGTTTTTGGTGCTGTGTTTGTATCAGTGGTTGCACTGATGCTGTTTGTGGAGGTCAAGTTGTTTGCGGAGGCATTGCTGCTGTTGTTGGTGCCAGAATTGTTTGCATCAGAAATGGCACCAAGATTTCCTGGTATAGACAATGATCTCTTTATTGCTGGAGTTCCAAACATGACTCCTTGGGCCTCTACGAGTACAGGTGGTTGATGATGTTTATGAAAGAGAGTGTGGGTTGGCGGGTTAAATTTTTCATAGAGATTGCAAGCAAAGACCAAAAGAAAACAAACATTGCAATTAAAATTACATAATCATTGACATAGCAGTACACATATAAAATACTACTATAGTGTACACAGTTGTATGGGCGTTTCAATTCCTGGAGGAAAACTGCCCTCGGGCCGTATCAAACAGCTGTCCACCTACCGATTGTTTTCTGGAGCACCCAGAGCGATCTTGAGCAGAATCACCCAGCTCCGCACGGATATGGGTGACTTCGGTGTCTACTTCGAGAAGATGAAAGTTGAAAAGGAGAGTTATCTCTGCTCCTGCGGTGCCGATGAGGACGCAGAGCATTGGCTATTGAGGTGCCCCAATACTGAAGGCGCCAGACAGCCGTTGAGGCTGTTGTCACCCGAGCTAAACCCGCGGGTTCTTTTGAACACCGACAAAGGTTTAGAAGCCACTGTCTTGTTCATCAAGTCAGTCCTTTCTCTGGAGTAGAGAGCGCCTGGCGCCCTCTGATCCTCTGTCTGCTTACTTTTTTCTGTTTTTGTTTCCTGCTTACTGTTTGTTTGTTTGTCTGTTTGTTTGTTTGTTTGTTTGTTTTCTGTTTGCTATTTTGAGATTGGAACCCAAAACGCATCGAGCAAGTATTATCGCTGAAGATGCCCAGATTGACCGCCGGGTCTAGCCGTTTACTACATGTATGAGGAAGAGTGTTGTTGGAGACGATGGTTTATAATGAAATTGTTTTGTTTAAGTCTAAGTTTATAGCAGTGTTATAGAAGCTTACGTGTATATTAGTAAACACAATAGACTGATTTAATAAAAAAAAAAAAAAGGCGTTTCAATTCCAACTTGACTCTGTACACATGTGTGAGCCCAATAGAGGTAAGTTGGAATTGAGCCGCACACCATTGTGTGTGTACACGCATGTCCCAAAAGAGTACTTTGTGTGTCCATTTCATGTTTTCAGTTGTGTTTCAAACTCAAAAAATTTAAGAATCCCCGTGATATATAATATATTACATGTGACTTGGTATATGACATCAACCTGTAAATGACAAGCAGTGAGATATAATATTATGTGTCAGAAACCGAGGGTATGGATAAACAGTTACAAGTAAGATCTCTGAAAGCGTATTAATTCTGTACATATGGCTGTTAGACAGACAGGTTATGTAGTTTATGTCATTGGCACGTACCAAATTATCGTCTTCAGGGGGAGATTTGGAGAAAGCCGTTTGTTGGTTGATGTCAAGATCTCTGGTAAAGTTAGAGGTTCTTATCCCGGTCGTTACAGTTGTCAGAGGTCTTGTTGTAGGGTGAGGGCAACCTTGCCAGGTCCCAAGTACGGGGTAAGGGTAAGATTGCCAGGCCCTTCTCTGTTGGTCACGGGATGGAGATAAGCCTTGTAAGAAAGGATTTAGGTCCTGGACCTTGACACGTACTGGCGTGATGTATGAGGCGGGCCTGCCAAAAGTATGTTCTGGAGACGCTCAGATCCGTTTTTCCAGCTGAATCTAAAGACTTGCATCCGAACTGTACACATTTGCTGTGCACACAAATGATGTAATGTGTGTATTCAAATCTGGCGATAGGAAATTATGTAATCGAATATACAACCACCTGAAAGCTGTGGCCCAACAGTTTTCCCGTCGTACGGCTGGCACCACTACATGCTCTCTGTTGGCCTACACCCCACGATCACGACCAAAGTGTATTTCTGACAGAGCACTTGTTGCGTTTCAGGCAACACTGATCCAATGTTGTGGAAAAGAGGAAGGGCTGAAATTGGCGCTCACGTGCGAGTCTGAGCAACAACATCTGCCAAGTGATCATCATACACATAATGTGTAGTTGTGTTGATGGCGGGGCCTGCACACGTCATACGCACACACACACACACACACACTAGAACCACACCAATCCTAATTAGGACCGGTCTTGAGTCCACGCCACACAACTTATTCCACGGCTATGGCTACGGTTACGGCTATGACTACGACTACGACTATGAAGTGGCCCGGACTTGTACAAAACCCGAGACCCGAGACCCGAAACCGAGAAAGACCCGATTGGGCTACAAACACCCGAGAACACTGCTGCTTACATAAAATCGACTCGGAGCTCGGAAAGTCCGGGTTTAAACAGGTTTCGCTGCGACTTTGAATTATTTCAAAATGTGCCCAGGAAAACTCCATGTGTACATGATGATAATAATAATAATAAAAAAAAGCACAGAAATTACACTCGGCTTTCTCCTCTTTTCGCTCTTTGTGTCTAGCTCACTCTCCACCACCTGAGTTAGCCAAAAATTATCTTTGTTAATTCAACCATTTTTCTTAGACTTTCTTCTTTCTTCCTTTTCTCGCTCACTTTCCTGCCCTCCTCCCCCCTTACTCTCTCTCTACCATTTGCTTGATATCCAGACCGGTTATCCTAATTGACATCCTCGTCCTCTACCAGCGCTCTTACTCCGCGACCTGCGCACATATTTAATGTCTAAACTAAAACTAAACAATTCAAAAGACTACTCAGTCATTGTCGGCGAAGCCCAGCCCGGCGAAACTGCTCCTCGCAGACACATCAAGGCCAAAGATGCCCCGTGGCTATACCCGGGAAACAACCCGGACTGTAACACCATCTGGAACCTGTTTTCATGGTCCTGCAAAGAATTCTCCACCAAGAAGGCCATGGGCTCCAGAAGGGTCATTGGAACCCACCAGGAAGAGAAAATGGTCACAAAGAAAGTAGATGGCAAACTCGAAAAAGTGCCAAAAACATGGACTTACTTTGAGCTCTCTGAATTCGAATACATCACTTACGCCCAGCTCTTCCAAACCGTCAAGGAATATGCCGCCGGCATTATGGCCCTCGGCGTCGAACCACAGGGTAAGGAGAAATTTCACATTTATGCCCAGACTTCGGCCCCGTGGTTCCAAACTGCACTAGCCCTCAGTGCCAACGGCATCCCTATCGCCACTGCCTATGACACTCTTGGTGAAGAGGGTTTGACTCATTCTCTGGTTGAAACTGAATCCGTTGCAGTTTTCACAGATAATGCCATTCTACATACCCTCGTCAAGCCCCTGGAAAAGGCAACAAACATCCGTATCATCATCTACAGAGAAGACATTGAAGATCCGGAAAATGACAAGAGCATCCAAAGTCTGCTCAAAGTAAGACCTAACTTGAAGCTTATTTCTTACAACCAGGTCATTGCCCTGGGAAGAGAAAAGTTTGTTGAGCCTCTGGGCGCAAAACCCGAGGACTTGGCCATGATCATGTACACCTCTGGGTCAACTGGTCCTCCTAAAGGTGTTGTTTTGACCAACGCAAACGTCATGGCCGGTGTCGCCGGCCCCACTGGTAACATTGACAGAAGCTATATTCAGCCTGGCGATCGTTTGCTCGCTTTCTTGCCTCTTGCTCATATTTTGGAGTTCACCTTTGAACTAGCCACTCTCTACTGGGGTGCCATTCTGGGCTATGGTACAGTAAAGACCATCTCAGACACATCTGTTCGTAACTGTAAGGGTGACATCAGAGAATTCAAGCCCCACGTCATGTGCGGTGTTCCCGCTGTCTGGGAACAGGTCCGCAAAGGAATCCTCTCAAAGATCTCTGCGCTGCCCTCGGTTTCGCAAAAGGTCTTTTGGGGTGCGTACAAGACTAAGACAAAGCTAGCTGGAATGGGTTTGCCCTGTCCGTTTGTTGACAATTTGATCTTTAAAAAGATTAAAGATGCCACTGGTGGAAACCTTAAAATCATTCTCAACGGAGGTGCGGCTATCTCTCTAGACACCCAACAGTTTCTCACAACCTTAATCTGCCCCATTATCATTGGATATGGTCTGACTGAAACCAACGCCAATACTTGTCTTATGACCCCACAATCATATGCATACGGTACTCAAGGTGAGCTTGTTCCTACCATTACAATCAAGTTGGTTGATGTTCCTGATGCTGGATACTTTGCAAAGAACAATCAAGGTGAGCTTTTCCTTAAGGGCCCTTCGGTTTCCAAAGAATATTTCAAAAACGCCAAAGAGACTTCTGCTGCTTTCACCGAAGACGGATGGTTCAAAACTGGTGACATTGGTGAGTGGACTTCCAAGGGTCATATCAAGCTGATTGATAGAAAGAAGAATCTTATCAAGACGCTTAACGGCGAATACATTGCAATTGAAAAGCTAGAGTCCATCTACAGATCTGACTCTTACGTTGCAAATGTTTGTGTTTACGCTGACGAAAACAGAGTCAAACCTGTTGCCATTGTCGTGCCAAACCAGGCCCAAGTTGAAAAGTTGGCTAAAGAGCTTAATGTCGATTTCCACGAAGACATTTCGCAAGATCCCAAGATTGTTGATGCAATCCAGAAGAGCATTCTCGATACCGGCAAGAAGGGAGGCCTGCGCGGAATTGAACTGATTCTCGGCGTTGTGATTTCTAACGTCGAGTGGACTCCTCAAAACGGATTTTTAACCAGTGCTCAGAAACTGGAACGCAAAAAGATTTTGGCCGACAACAAGTCCAAGGTTGAAGAGCTGTATGACCAGCATTCTTAGTTTTGGCAATGACTATTTTCATAATATTATTAACCACACACCGTGTCATAAATTTAAATCATTGGCTTCCGCGGGATTGGCTTTTTTCCCTTTTTTTCTTTTCTTTCTTAATAAATACTAGATACTTTTAATTCATGATTTTTTAATTCAATTTTAGACATTTTTCTGTATTGGAATCTCTGAATGTTAAGTGCTTTTGACCATTATAATATCATAGATGACAATCTCTCACCTGAAGAAATGAGAAGATAATCATGCTTTCCCAAATTCATCACGGAAACCCTCTTACAGCTTTTCCTTTAAATGATACAGTTTCATTAGCTTCTCTGCCTTTTAAAAATGTCGACTTGTTCGATAACCCATTCGAAAGCCTCATCAAGCCATCTAATCAGTAATATTAAGGAACGGTGCGTACAACAGGCAGAGTCGTAATCAGTGTGTACATGCAGGCTAGTGACTTGCGTTTACTAAGAATATCGAAGCTCAAGCCCTCATGTATAATACATGATGTGAACAAAGTGTGATATACCGCTAATAGCTCGAGCTCTGTAAACTTAAGAATGAAAATCCAGTACCTTATAAGATTTGTGTTTTATGTTATGGCACATGAAACTTATTTTAGAGAGAGGCACCCGTAGTTGTTGAACCTACAAAAAATTTTCTTTGATAAAAAATAACCTCCCAAAAAACGAGTAGATTCATTTTTTTTTATTTTTTCAAAGTCTACGTTGTTTGCGACACTTGGAAAACATTACACCTTTTTGCTTCGTAAAGTTGCTAACCTACCAAAAATGGGAAGAAGATACAACAGGAACAGAGGCAGAGTGTCTTCTACTAACTGGACAGATGTCGAAACAGAGAATGCCGATTGGGAAAGATACTACAAAGAGCTGAATCTTCCTGATGCAGCTGAGTGGGATGAGTTCAAGACTACTTGCAAAACCCCTTTGCCTATGACTTTCCGTGTCACCAGCTCATCTTCAGTTGCCAAAGAGATCAAAAATGCCATGGACAACAAGTACATTCCTATGACTCGCAACATCACTTTAGAAGGAGAATCTATTCTTGCACCAGAACCTCTCAGCTTTTATCCTGACGATATGGCCTACAAATTCAATGTTTCAAAGACCGTTATTAGAAGAACACCTGAGTTTGCCAAATTGCAAAGATTCCTAGTTGTTGAAACAGACGCCGGAAACATTTCTCGTCAAGAAGCTGTTTCCATGGTCCCTCCTTTGTTCATGGATATCAAACCTGAACACAATGTTCTTGATATGTGTGCGGCTCCTGGATCCAAGACTGCACAATTGCTCGAAGCGCTCCATCAGGATGAAAACCAGACTGGTGTTTCCCCTACTGGATTTGTTATAGCCAACGATTCAGACTACAGACGTTCGCATCTTCTTGTGCACCAAGTCAAGAGACTTGGTTCTCCCAATGTTCTTGTAACCAACCACGATGCCCAATTCTACCCCAAACTGATTGTTGGTGATCGTGAATTTCTCAAGTTTGACCGTATCTTGTGCGATGTTCCTTGTTCTGGTGACGGCACTATGCGTAAGAACCTTAACGTCTGGAAGGATTTCAAAATTTCTAACGGCCTTGGGCTTCATACCCTTCAGCTCAACATTTTGCTTCGTGGTCTGCAATTGCTGAAGCCTGGTGGAAAACTTGTTTACTCTACTTGTTCATTGAACCCTATCGAAAACGAGTCTGTTGTATGTGAGGCTCTCAGACAAATCAAGGACTCCTATTTGGTCGACGTATCCGAAGAGCTTCCTAGATTGAAGAGATCACCCGGTGTCACCAGCTGGAAGGTTGCAAACAAGCAAGGCGAATGGATCACGCCCGAGGAAGCAGATGCAAAGATTGCCAAATCTTGTTTCCCTCCTACTGAAGAGGAAATTGCCAAGTTCAATCTTGATCGTTGCGTCAGAGTTTACCCACATCAACAAGATACTGGTGGATTTTTCATCACTGTTTTCCAAAAGCCTGGCAAGCCCGAGGTTGCCCCTACTGTTGCCCCTACAGTTGTCCCTGTTACAAAGGTTGAGGCCGAGACTGTTGACGCTGCTACTGAGACTGCCGAGACTGTTGACGTTGCTACTGAGACTGCCGAGATTGGCGAAAAACGCACCCTTGTCGAAACAGATGAATCTTCCATCAAAAAGCCCAAGATTGAAAAGCTTCCCAGAGACGCTATTGACGAGCCTTTTATCTTCCTTCCTTCAGATCATCCCGTTTTGACAAAATGTTGGGATTTCTACGGAATCAGTGACAAGCTCTCTCGTGACTCGTTACTTGTCCGCAATGGTTCTGGCGACCCCACCCGTGTTATTTACTACGTTGCTCCTGCTCTTAGACCCATTATTCAATTGAACGAGGCTAAGCTGAAGTTGGTTCACGGTGGTATCAAGCTGTTTTCTTTCCAAAGAAATGCTACAGAGACTTGTGAATGGAGAATTCAAGTCGATAGTGCTACTTTGGTGTACAGATCTTTTAACGAGGATTCTTCTAGAAAAGTACAAGGCACTTTGCCATTGCTTAAAGTATTGGCTTCTGAAACTTTCCCATCTTTCCAATTTATTGAGACCCTCTTCCCCGATTTCCACGCTCAGATCTCGTCTAAGGTTGCTGGTTGCGTATTGATGAAAGTACCTGCCCCTCCTCTTCCCAAATATGATTCGAATGGCGAACAAATCGAAGTCGAGGAAGCTGAAGGCCAATCTGGTAATGGCGAATACATTTTCCCTGTTTGGAAGGGCAGAAACTCTTGTAATTTGATGTTGCCCAAAGAAGACTTGCATGAGGTTCGCCACAGACTGTTTGGAATTGATGTGGAAAAGAAAAAGAGCACCGAGGCCACTACTTCCAAGAGCGAGGACGTTGAGGAACCAACTGAAGAAGCGCCTTCTTCCGCTGTTGAGGAGTCTGTTGCAGCTGTGCCTGCTGAAAACGAAGCTGATAATATTGAAGAAAAATAGACAGTTTGTTTTGAATGCATTCATGTACATTTTTGCTTTCTGAAAACTGTACAATATTGTCAAAACATCCTACACCATGTATTTTCCAAAATTTGTATTATACAAACTTTTGTATATTGGCTTTTGAAATATATTTGAATTAGAATTTTTATAGAACTGTAGGAAGATATTAGAAACTTTCTGCATCGACGTGTATGTTATTCCGACAAAACTTATGTAGTGTGTACAGTCAACAGTGTGTGTTGCACCTTCTCATTACATTATTTATGATTTGTACGTCGCGACTGAAAGACCAATATGATATAAACTTGGTATTGTGAGGGTTAAATCAATGAGATGAGTTTCATGAGGGTACGTTTTTTTTCAGCTCATCTATGTGTTTTAATTCATTTTTGTTAGCATAATTCAACATGCCACTGTTGTGATCATTATACAAACACATCACTGTGTCATATGTTTCAAATCCTTTGTGGTTTATCTGGTATTTCCAGAGAATCACATTTTCACGAATAATTCTACTGACAAAAATGGTATTTAAATTTTTTTTGGGCAGCATCTTGATGACCATTTTAACTGGTCATAATGTAGCGAGAAACCATGAAATACATTTGCTTTCTGTTTCATTATATAGACCTAGGATTAAATACTCTGTTGGCCCATACGTAGCAGCCAATGGCGACAAAAGCCATCATTCCTGTTATTCCCCAAAACCACTTCAGATCATCACCGGTTTGGCCAGGGACTATCACGTTCATTCCCCATAGTCCAGTCACAATGTTCATTGGTAAAACAATAGTTCCTAGTATTGTGAACCTTGAGAGCGCGTCATTCATAGTGTTACCCTCAAGAGACGCATTCACAGTTACTTCTAGAAGACGGATTGTGTAAAGCGAATGTAGAGTTTTTTGAACATGTATACTTCTTTCTTGAAGAGGTGTTAGAACAGGGAAAACTGAAACCGACAGAATCTTTAGTATAGAGGTTATCTGTTTACGAGTTGCATGAAAAGTATCGTCATTGTGCAGCGATTTGGTGTGCGAAACTGACAACGATTCTTCGAAATCAAGGACTCGTAGTTCTATTTTTTTTATCAGTTTGTTTAGTCGTATCCGTATGTCTTCTACAAAAGCATCTACCGCGGTTCTAGATGGTTGCTCCTTGAGAATATGTAGAACGTTTTCGGTAATGTTTGGTGAGCCATTATGAAAGGATACTATACCATTGGAATTTATTAAGAAATGGACTGGTACAGAGCTAACGGTTTTTTGAGACAATCTGTTGAAATCCTGGAGCTCCAAATATCCATTTTTCAATCGTTTGAGCATTTTTAGCGAGGGTTGAGTCGACACGAGCTCGAAGCTTTGAATGCTCATAGCTCTGTTGTTGTCGTTGAACGGATTTTCCATTTCCAAGCCAGTATCCTGTACACCAAAGGCTTGAGAGAGAGACGACATTTCAACTTGAGTTGGATTCGATATGTTGATCCAAAACTTTTTCCCTGTTTTGGGGTTGAACAGATCTTCAAAAGTGTTCACTTTGTCATACTTCCCCAGCAATGATCCCAAATCGCCACCTTTGATCGCGTCGGGTAGATCTGACCGATAATAGCATACTCTTTCTTCAAATTTAGAGCCTGGAAAGGACACATGTTTACGATATTTGGGATTTCCATAAGACTCATTAACTGTATAAGAAGCCAAAGTATTTGCCAAAAATTCCGAATCAATTCTGTCGTTGCTGAAATCTTTAGCCACTGGATCGGCTGTAACCGATTTACCCAAATCAATTGGAAAATGATAAGATATAGAGGAACTAGAGGCGTGTCTATGGTTCTTCATTTCGGCACTCTTTGAGCTTTGTGATGGTGGTGTAGATTTGGAGACCAATTCACAGTGGTTTTAAAACATCAAGAATAAGTATATTCCTAGATGTTTTGATCAAATGTCAAGAACAGTTAAATTGACTGATTTTGGAGCATTGATATAAGAGCATTGCAGAAGCGAATTTGGATATGGCATGAATGTAATTTTTGTTCCATAATAGATGTGGATCCTTACACTACCAAGTACCAATAATGTTTTTGTATCGATAAGCCAATCGATAAATTCTATACTGTGATGCCATAAATGCACTCTCTGAGTGCTTTAATGGTGGTTGAAATATTTGAACATGGTCATGATTTGGACACCATATAAGACGTGATAAATGGGACCTTTTTGTATGACAATAAAATTTTCCAAACCGTCTCCCAACAGTGCGACTCACAACTAGTACACGAACTACAATTTGTAGACAGGTTTGATATTTGAAATGCATCATCGGAATAAAATTAATATTATATAAACAAACTAAGAAACAATTTTTTTGGACAAGTAGATCATCGAGATATCCTCATCTTTCGCCTTTACAGGTGCGAGCGGTTGGCGTATGCATAAATCAATCCTCCTTGGGAGCCTCAGTGACAGCGCCAGGGAGGAGGAAGACAGGAGGAACCCAGTAGGAGTTCTCCTTGGTGCAGAGACCTTCGTACATGACAAACCACGCCAGAATGGATGTTATCAGGCCAAAATAGCCACCGGCATGCGTAAGATGAAGAGAGGAAGTAGGGTCTTGTACGGCGCAGAACTGTGCGGCTGCAAGAACAATGAGTGTGATGAAGACCAGCAAGATGAGGATACAGAGAGGCCATGTGGATCTGAGAGTGGTAAGCCACATCATAAAGGTGAAGATTGCCCAAGCCAGGACCCAGAAACCCAAGACATCGTGGATTGTGCCACGACCCTCACCGGGGGTGGTGTAAGCTTTTGAGATACCAAAGACATCGACAACGATGCAGCCATAACCAATCCAGAAACCACCAAAAGAAGAAAGAAGAGTTGCGGCCCAGGTGGCCTCAATGACAATACACCACATACCTGCCAGGAGCTCGATGGCGCCGGCGTAGAACCACATGAGACCTGCGAGGCCAGCGGCATTGGTGACGCCTCTGGCGTTGATGTTGACGAGGGAGAGGGTGAACAGGGTCAAAGCGAAACTTGCGACGCCGACAGGAACGGGGTTGGCGAACTTGTGCCTTGGGACATGGGAGAGACCAGGATTCAGGTAACCTTCAAAGGCGCGCTGGAACTCGCCGCGTTCAAAGACCATGTCGCCGAGCTGGACGTGTGTGTTTGAGGTGTTGATTCGCGCGACGCCATGGCCGATTTTGTAGTCGTGATGCGGGTTGAGAGTGAGGTTTGCTGTGTCCTCGATGGAGACGGGCTGCTCGTGCCCTTTAATTTCGTGCTCAGTAGGCATTTTTTGTGGGTTAAAAGAGAGTTGTGATCTTTGATGCTGAAGAAATGTAGAAATAAAAAGAAGAAGAAGAAGAATAGGGAGAAGAAGACTAGTTTATATATAGGAATGCAACGAAGAAATGATCCGGTGCTCCTGATCTTTTTGTTTGTGATTGTTTGTTTTGGGGGTAGGCGATTTATGGTCTGAGCAGCCTCCGCCGCCGTCGTCGTCGCCGCCGCTTTGGATTTTATGCCGGAGGGAAAAAAAAATAAGGTTTGTGTACTACCCCACCGTGCTGATTTGAATCGGGAATAGTTTCTTTATTTTTGTTGTTTTTTCTCTCTCTCTTCTCGCTATGAAAGCCCTAACCCAGTTCATTTTTTCTTCATTTTTTTTTTTTTTCATTCTTTTAAAAGTGGTGAAAGCCAGTGGTTTTTTGTTTCGTTTCGTTTCGTTTCGTTTGAAGTATGCATAGGTGTACAGCCAGTCGTGTGTCTGAGTGCAATTTGAGACTACACGTTTACAGAGATGTTGTGCCACTAGAACAATGTCGTGTTTTGAGAAATATAGACAACATGCGAGTTGTAATGCAACAATAACAACAGCAGTGATGTTGTGCCATTACACTTTTAATGTGTGCCTATGCGAGATTCTCGTATTTTGTCGTTTTCGGGCGTTCGGGCTATGAAATAAACGTGAAATTCAGAGAGGAGGGGGGGGATGGAGGCAGGCAATCCTGAAACAGAAATAATACTTGTGATTTGTGCCATTATATGAACAAAATATGCCACGCGATTGGTCTATTTTTTTTATTATTATTATTTTTTTTCATTGTACACGCTGCTCTTGTCTTACACACACCAACACAATCTAACCGTATGTGAACAATGCCAAAATTTGTTGAAGCACAGAAACAAAAATTAGCGTAAAAATGTAAACATGTTTTACACTTTTCTCCTGTGGCTTGTTTGATTTTTTGCACTTTCCTCGTCTTTTTCCTCTTCCCCCCGCTTTTCCCCCCTTTTTTGTACATTCGAGAAAATGACCGTTCTTCTGGGTCCATAAGTCAACTGTGAACATCTACATATAATAATATGTATACATAGTTCCCTATCAAGAGTATCTTGCCAAAGTTTAGAAAAATACGATGCGTGATAAGAAAGAAGCATTCACCGTATTTCTTAAGGCTGTTACAAGATACGTACACTCTTGGCAGGGGACTGTCCATTGATCTCCATGGTTGTAGTTCTAAGTGCTATCTGGTAAGAGGAGAAAACAAGGGTCTTTTTATGTTTTTCTTGTCTTTTTATGTTTTTCTTGTCTTTTTTTGTTTTTCTTGTCTTTTTTGCTTTCGTGTTTATTGTTTTTGTGCTTTTTTGTCTTTTGTGCTTTTTTTTTTATCTTTTTGCACAAATACGCGCATTAATCAAGTATATTCATCACATCTACTCAGTTGCTAATTTATGCATTTCACCACACTATATTTGTTGTCCCCCACACTTTTCTTAATTCTTTTCAGCTTCCCCACGAAAGCAACAATACAAATATTACAATATATATATACGACCATCAACACCTTTGTAAATCAACAACTGTATTGCACTATACTTTGAATCGTCTATATTATTATTATTATTATTATTATTATTATGGTGATGATGATAATGTCTAAACCTTCTCAAGAGCCATTCTGACAGCCTTGCACTGGGTGTAGTTGTCCAAGGCCTGCTCTCCCATTTCTCTGCCAATACCGGACTGGCCGTAACCTCCAAAGGGCACGGCTTGGTGGAAGTCGTTGTATGTGTTGACCCAGATGACACCGGCGTTGAGTCTGTTTGAGACCTCTGTGATTCTGTTGATGTCGTTGGAGTGGATGCCTGCGGCCAGACCGTACTCGGAGGCGTTGGCCTTGGAAATGACCTCTTCGACAGTCGAGAACTTGGAGATGGTCACGACGGGGCCAAAGATCTCCTCCTTGATCACGTCCATGTGCTCCTCGACATCGGCAAAGATGGTCGGCGCAATGAAGTATCCGGGGCGGTCGAGACGGACGCCGCCGGTGACCAGACGCGCGCCGTTCTGCTTGCCGACATCGACGTATCCGAGAATCTTCTCCATTTGGCTGCGCGAGGTCTGCGATCCCTGGAAGGTGTCTTGGTCGAAAGGGTTGCCGACCTTGTTGGACTCGGCTCTGGCCTTGAAGGCCTCGAGGAACTTGTCGTACACGGTGTCCTGGACGTAGATCCGGGAGCCGGCGCAGCAGACCTCGCCGGAGTTGTAGAAGATGCCGGTGTTTGCGTGCTCGACGGCCTTGTTGATGTCAATGTCGTCGAAAACAATGTTGGGAGACTTGCCGCCGAGCTCCAAAGTGACCTTTTTGAGGTTGGACTCAGCCGCGGCCTTCATGATGATGCGGCCGGTGTGGGTGGACCCGGTGAAGGCGACCTTTTTGACCTTCATGTGGTTGGCAATGGCCGCGCCAGTCGCGCCGTACCCGGAGACGATGTTGATCACGCCGGGCGGGACACCTGCCTGGGCAGCGAGCTTGGACGCAAACAGGGCCGACAGCGGCGTGGACTCGGCGGTCTTGAGCACAACAGTGTTGCCGGTGGCCAGGGCAGGACCGATCTTCCAGGACCACATGAGCAAGGGGAAGTTCCAGGGGATGATTTGGCCACAAACACCAATGGGCTCTTTGCGGGTGTAGTTGAAGTGCCCGTCGTTGCTCTCAATGACGGTGCCGGTGATCTTGTCGGCGAACCCGGCGTAGTACCGGATGACTCTAGCAACGAGGGTGACATCGCCTCTAGCAAGAGCAATGGCCTTGCCGTTGTCGGCGCACTCAATAGAAGCCAGGGTCTCGAGGTTCTCCTCGATCAGGTCTGCCAGCTTGTAAAGAATGCGGCCTCGCTCGGCAGGAGGCATCGTGGACCAGGTCGTGAAGGCGTGGGCAGCGGCGTCGACAGCAGCATCGACATCGTCGGCACCGGCCTCGTAGACCTCGGTGAGGACCTCTTCAGTGGCAGGGTTCTCGACTTGGAAGGTCTTCCCGGACTTTGAAGGCACAAACTCGTTGTTGATGAACAAACCCGTGGGCTGGTCGTACTTGAGGCCGTTGGGCAGGGTGATGTTGACGGAGAGCGGCAGGCCGTGCGAAGAGTAGGCTCTTCTTGCGCTGGCAGCAGCAGACAAATTGAGTCTTCTGAGGGCTCGGGAAATGTGTTTAGTGGAGGACATGGTTTTTAGATGCAAATGAAGAAGGATATGAAGAATATGAAGATTAATTGAATGAAGCAGTTAAGGACGGGCATTGACCATGTTTTATACTCAATGGTGATTCAGACAAGTCTATGTGTTCATACCATTGGTACAAACACCCTCTCGGGTATACTCGACCCTTTTTTTTCTTTCTTTCGTTTTCTTCTTCTTTGGTGTTTTCATTTGGTGGATCTGCTTTAATACATCCAGAAACGCCTTTTGTTGTTGTCGTCGTTGTTGTTCTTGCCATTGCCATTTCCATGATGTCACCGTTGAGTACCGGGAAGAACTGTACAGCGGTTATGTCAGCAGGCCCCGGTACTGGTTCTCCTTGCAACGGGATCCTACCCCACTTTCCCAACTTGGTAAGTGGCTTTCCAACGGTCACAGACGGAGCGTTTCTTCCCGTGCTTTTCTTTGCACTGTCTTTGATTACAAGCAGTTTAGAAAGAAGATTTGAAATCAGGTTTACACATTGTTACTGATTGATTGGATGCACCCGTTATGGGTTGATGAGAAAAACGAATGAATAAACGAATGAAAAGAAAACAACACAGTGCACGTTGTGGTGATAGACCGCCATGTTCAGCCTTGCACATAACATCATCATCAATGTCATATATTACACCGTGTCTGTTGTGTCCGGGGAAACCAGTTAAAAACAAACAACACTTGGTCTGTTGTTGTTGGAGAAACACACCAGAAACGTGTTGTGTATTACATTCAAATGGACTCCTTCTCCTTCTTCTCCTTCTCCTTCTCCTTCTCCTTCTCCCCCCGGGTATCGCGACGCCCTTTTTGATTACATATTATTATTATTATTATTCTGTTTAGCAGACTCAGAGTCATGGATGTCCTGTCCCGTTTCCTGTGTGCCAAGGCCTCTTTTTTATTTTATCCCGTTCAAACTACGAGGCTTTGCACGGCTCTTCTTCTGCATACCCAGAAACAGCACTCTTCTTTCGTTCTTGTTCTTTTTCCAAGACCTGTACAGAAAACTCGTCCCCGGGTGATAACATTGTTCTCGCTGGGTTTTTTTTTCGGTTTCATGTTTGCATTTGGTTCTACGGAAAGAAAGAAAAAAAAAAAAAAAAAGGTTTGGATTTATAAAAGAAGCGGATTTCCCAAACAGGTAATTTGACACAAACCCCTATTCTGGTGAATTCTCTTCTAATCATGAAATAAAATAAATAAAAATCTTTTTTTCCTTTTCTTTCAAGTCGCCAAAAAGCTGTACACACTGCTCTTTGTCATCAAAAAAGGACTGCTTACGGGTCTTCCGTTGAAACGACGAGAAAGTACCGGCGTGGCTTGAACTGCGGACTTTGCTCGGACATGATTGGCGGAAAATACAGTTTAAACTTATCGCTGAGTTTAATTTGGGGCTTTAAATGTGTCTGCAGATTTTCAGGTCTTTTCTCCAAGTAAAATCTCCAAAATTCATCTATCTAGACAAATATAATTCAAATAAAAATATACCCAGATCTTGTTTACTACTTCATCTTGTTTAATACACATGTATACTCTCAATTAACCGTATTTATACATGTACACAGCTTCTCAAACTGCCCTGGGGATCCCACCTTCTTTAGTGATGAGCTCAATCTCGGGGACAGATCTCTTGTCCTTGGCAGCATTGGCAACGGCAAGCGTGCTCTTCTTGCCCTGATTGTCGTACACAATGTACATCCCACGCAGCAGGTTCTCGCCCAAAAGAGCATAGTTACCAGGAGCTTCCTCGATCCCAAGGTAGCACGAGTTTCGCGGGAAAGCAGTAGCCGCGACGGGACCAGGCACTTTTTCCTCAATGGGAGTCAGGAAATAGTAGTTGGGCACGGAAATGGGACTGCCGCCGCCGAAGTCTAGGATCAGGTTCGTGGTGATGTTGCAGTCGGCATAGTACTTTTGGCCAATGGCAAAGGAAGGATTGGAATTGAGCACCTCGTGAAGCATACGGGTGTCGGCTGAAGGAAGGTACGAAAGCTTGGAGCCAGAGTCGAAAACAGCAAGCGCTGGTCCAGACATCATGCAGTTTTGTCGAGCAAGTCCATCAGAGTTGACACCGTAAAGAGTGGCTCCGTAGTGGGCTCCAGAAGACCGCGCCTCGAGCTTGGTCAAAGGCCCGTCGTACTGCGCATGGTCAACAGCTCCAAGCAAAAGAGAACTCTCGTCGTCCTCTGCTCCCAGGTTCATGGAAAACGAAGGCGAACTGATCTCGCCGGCCTCGTACAGACTCTCCAAAATCCCTTTCCCATTAGGTGACTTGCCCAATCCAAGAACATTGTGTTGAGCAGCAGACTCCTCGACCAACCCAATGTTCATGTCGTTGATAGTGGTCTCGCCCACAACAACCTTATCGGTAGCGTACTTGCCAACAGTCTCACCGCCTTCAACGTCGTACTTGAACGTTTTGGCCCTTTGCTCTAAAGAGCTAGATTTTCCCGGACTGAATTTGGAGTCAGGTGCCTCGCCAGCCTCACCCTTGTATTTAGAATCAGGAGTATACAAAAGAGTATCAGGCGAGCTGGTATCAACCACAACTTCGACATCTTGCGGCGGGGTCCCGACCTTGATGTTGGTCGTGTAGAAAACCTTGTCGTCGTGGGCCATGGAATCCACCTCACGTTTCTTGAGCTGCTCAATGCTGCTGCCGTAAGTCCGCTTCATTTTCATGTGCATGGCTCCAGCAGGGACCTCTGCAATAACCGGAATCGCCAAAAACGACACAATAGCCAAGTAAGAAAAATGCATCGTCAACAAGTGTATATAGGTATTGAGTATCAATAATTTAATCACAAAAACTGTCAATGTGCAAATAGAAAAAGGTATTCAATTCCTTTTTATATCGTTTTGTTGGTCAAATTTCTTACACGTACTGAATGTAGATTTGGTCTTGACGGCATGCGACTTACCGGAATCACCAGTAATTTTGTAGAGATATCAAACAATGCTGGCATCAATCAAGAATGCTCCTGGGAAAATGTGTATATTGCCAATATTCAAAGTAGTGCAATCAAATAGGGACGCGGGACAATACAGTATATGCAACCGGATATTTATAAATAAATCAAAGTAATTATATCATTTCAATAATACGTAAAACACACTTCTCAAACGCTGATGATTTGCAACCTATTCAATCTTATACACTAGCATCGATATTATTACTTACTTAGAATACTAATTGAAATCATGCACAATTGCTTGCCACAACTTTGTACATTCCACCCATCTATCCAAAATAATGCTTCAAAATCGCGATTACAATTACCGTCAACATAGCGTCAATAGCAAAAAAAATACATGGTTTAATACATAAATCAACATTTAAACATATACACGATCAAACTCTTTTTATATCTTGATCACAATACCATTCCGCCGCATGATCACACTCACAAGCCCCAGTCCCACGCTATACATTACCAAAATCGCCATGGCTTTCGCCCGATCTGCATCGATCGTGTTCACATACATATTGATGAGCCCTGTTGACACATTGGCCAACAGGAAGATAGCCAGACCGTTGACATTCACTGATTCAAGAGCCTCCGGAACCATTTGGCCGTACGGAATAGAGTCCGGGGTTTTGAAAACAATCATCTCAATCATGATAAATATCGAGAGATAAATCAAATTGTACGAGCAAACAAACAAAACGTACGGAAAGTTGGCAAATCTTCGGGATACAGCAAGCCGGAAATAGTTTCGTACAATGTAGTAAAGAACTTGCATAATCAGTCCGGTAGAAAGCAGCATGGCAACCTTATGAATGTATCTTGAGGACGAAGAAGATCCCAAAGACTTTCTGGACTGAGGGTAAAAGTATGATTTCAATGTCAGTTTAGCAGGTAAGGAATAGTACCCTGTGGCCTTACCACAGAGAAAAATGGAAAGATATCCAATAAACGAAAAAATTCCTTCTCTGTTTTGCGCAAAAATGTTTGTTCTTTCAGCAGTAATGAGATACGCCAACAATCCGGTTTTGTTAAGTGCAAATTCGTAAACCAGGCCCATTCCCATTGCAATTGCAATCAGAGGAACTCGTTTGGGAAACATGTCAAACAACGACACAAATGGCGGCAAAAGGCCGAGTGTGATGAAGAAATTCCAATGAACACCATACTCGGTTACGTGCTCTTGGTAATCCACACTTTTCACCAACACCAGACGAATCACGCCTAATGCCAGTACCGACAGCGCTTGCTTGAATGAAGAAATCATGGCAGAAACCCTTGATGTACGCTGCCCGTTGAAGGCATCAATAAGCGTTGACCGCGCGGAAACCAAACCCATGGAGAAAACAAAAGAACCAACACCCATATCCATCAGCGACGTTCCCCATGTTTCGACTTTGGCGAACTTACGCGGGAAAACCCTGAAGTCAACCGCCAAAATCGCCAAACATGTAGTAACCATCATTCCACCACGGTACACCGTCAAAAAGGACAACTTTGGAAGATATGTACTGACTTCATTGGCGTTTTGATCTTTTTTGGGCTGTGGCGGTTTCACTTCTTTCCGAGGAGCGTTAAGTAAAGACACCAGCATTCCAGGAAGCAGGATTGCAAGGTTGAGTTCAATTAGCCGGTTGTAATACAGTGTGAAGGATAATAGCAAAGAGAGCCATGTCAAGGCAATGTCGAGAAAAAGGGCGGTGGGTTTGCGATCAAAGTACGCGAGACGAGATTGAAGTGAGCACCACGTATAGTAACTCGCAGCAGCCACAAGAGTACATGCATAGATTTCCCAGACCGGACCGCCCGTGAGACCTGAGACAAACTCCTCTTTACGCTGTTTCAAGTCCGGCATTTGTATTGGATCAGGGCCAGCACTCATAGTTTGAAAGGGGGTAGGGGGGACAAGATGGGAATCAAAATCAGAGAGGAGGTAAATCGGCCATGAAAAGAACAGCGCAGAGTGACAAGAAGAATCAAATTCACCAAAACACAATAAAAAAAAACTGCTGTAACTGATTGCAGAGTTTCTTCAGTAAGGACTCAAAAGTAATTGATCGTAACCTGGACCGTGAGCTTTATAAACATGTGGTAGCTGGAGAAAAGACCAGAAAATACGTGCTAGGCATTTATCGAAAACAAAAATGGCTCAGTGTTGAGCTCTGTTCGCTAGAGGTTTAGGTCCAAACCTCAAGCGTGAGTCTCAAGTCGGAAAATACCCAAATTCATTCACCAGGATATCGCCACAGAATGAGAAATGTTTATATTATACACAGATATGAAACTATAGAGCACATGTATACAAAAAAATGCTGTTGTATGGTTTACTTAGTCAGATCAGCCAATTCAGAAAACAGAAGTGAACTCTTAGTAGATGAAAACTTGATCATCTACATTAGACACCAAATTAGGTTTCTCAAATCCAACGGCTTCTGTGGCCTTTCTCATGGCAGAAACCATTCCAGGGGGACCGCAGACCAAAATCTTAGAGTCGGGGGATGGGGCCGGCAAATACTTCTTGATGATATCCTCGGTCACGAAACCGGTGCTGCCTGTCCAGTTAGCAGGAGGAGCGTTTAGAACATAGTGAACATCAAAGTATGGGTATTTCTCAGCAATAATGTCAATATCCTCCTTCAGCAAGATATCGTCTTCAGTGACATTGGCAAACACAAGGCTGACTCTGGTTGTATCATAGGGGTCACGCACAATAGAAGTCAAAATCTGCAGCATGGGAGCAATGCCAGTACCTCCTGCAATCATACCAAGCTCCTTTACCATATTAGGCTTGTAAATCATACGGCCCTTAGGGCCCTTGACGCCGATAGAAGAGCCGATCTTGAGGTTGTTAAGAGTCTGTGAGATCTTTCCCTCGGGGTAGTGCTTGACAAGGATTTCAAAAAACCCTTCGTCGTCTGCCTTAGAAATAGGGGTGTACGAACGAGTGCATTCCTTACCATCAATGGACGCAGTGATGGAAATGTGCTGTCCGACAGGAAGGCCAAGCACATCGGTATCTCTTGGAAGAGCAAATCTGTAGATGGCGGCATTGTGAGACACGGGGACTTTATCAATCAAAGGAAATTCCACCGACTTTTCAGGGAAAAGAATCTGCTTGGCTCTGCCTCTGTAGTATTTAAAAGCCACCAAAACAGCTACCAACGCGACCGCGTAATGAGTCCATTCCCGCTTGGTCACAATCATACCCACAATGACCAAAGCCGATGGGATGATGATACCGTGAAGGTTGGTATTCAAGAGATCTTGCTTGTTTTCGGATTCCATGGCGGTGTAGACTGCGGTTGTTGAATCACGGCGATAAAGAGAAAGGAGAAAAGATGCACACAATTTTCACCGTTGGCGCTCGGTGCATTCCCCAGCATAGAGAGAGCAAGAAAAAAAAATTAAGCGATTGCCGAAAAATCATATGATAAGGCTTATGCTGCAAGTCTCTTTCTTCTCTAGAATCGCACACACAAAACCACACCCCACCGATATTCAAAATGAGTACAACCTGTTTCTCTTATCCTTTACCCTTTCGCTCTATCTGAATACTCATATCACTAAATCCGATTGATACGTCGTTTTAGCGTATCGTACTGGTGAGTCATTAGTCAAAAATAAGTGAAAAAACTACATCTCCAAAGAAACGGTCGACTTCTGGCTGTAGCGCCGATTTGGATCATCTGTTACACCCTGCTAAACGCCACCGTCCTCATATCGAGCCAAACTATCTTATTGACGCTTCACCATTTCGCCTGTCTCAAATGACTGCCAATACTACTTCTTCACAGGGCGAGGCCGACCTTTATCATGGAAATCACGATAAAAACGAAGTGACTCGACTAATCACCCAAGCATTATATGAGCTGGGGTATAACGGAGTAGCACGACGACTACAAGAAGAGTCAAAACTAGAAATCGAAGTGCCAATGGTCGGATTGTTTCGTAAGGCTATTCTCAGTGGAGACTGGGAGGAGGCGGAAAGATTGTTGTTGATCCTTGACCTTCAACCTACCGCTGATATCAACTATCTTCGGTTTCTCATCCATAAGCAGCATTATTTAGAGCTGCTTGAGAAATCCGACACAAAAGCAGCACTCAAAGTATTAAGAACCAAGATATCTGTTCTTTCTTACGATAGAGATGTTCTTGGAGAGGAAGAGTCCAATAGAAGGTTCAAAATAATCAAGTCTCTCACAAATGTGTTGGTTTACAATAGCTCAGATGTCAAGGCCGCCCTTGACTGGGATGGTGCCGAAGGCGAGTCACGGAAAATACTGTCAGAATCTCTCCAAGAAGTAATTTCTGCAGAAATGATGATTCCAAAATTCAGATTAGCAAAACTACTTGATCAAGCTCAGCAGTTTCAACTATCCAAGGCAAACTACCGAATTGATAATACTCCTTTTTCACTGTGCAGAGACTTTCCTGATGATCGATCAAACTTTCCATTAAAGCCGACAAAAGTTTTGAAAGCGCATTTAGATGAAGTATGGTATGTGAGTTTCTCTCATGATGGCAAGTATCTTGCATCGGCTTCACTAGATAGTTCAATTATTATTTGGAGATTGAGCGACTGTAGTGTTTACAAAGTGCTGGAAGGGCACAAAAAAGGTGTTTTCTGCGTAGAGTGGTCTCCTGATAACACAAAACTTTTATCTGCAGGTAAAGACCGAAAAGCGTTTTTATGGGATCTTGCAACTGGTGAGTCTTTAACCGCGATGCGCGCTCATACTGATGTCGTTAGCTCGTGTTCGTGGCTTCCAGATGGCCAGCATTTCATAACGGGCAGCCCTGATAGAAGGATGATAATGTGGGACTCCAAAGGCAAAAGACTACACGAATGGAAAGGTGTTCGTGTTTTTTCGTTGGCTGTGACGCCTGATGGGAGGAAGCTCATTGTGCTAAGCTCAGAAAATTTGATTCATTTTTACGACTTGGCAACAACAGAAGTCATTAAAGAAATTGATGTTGGTGTTTCTTTGGTCTCCGTCACAACATCAAAAGATTCTAGGTACGCATTGATAAATTTAGATACCGATGAACTTCAGCTCTGGGATTTGGAGCGATATCAGGTGGTTCGAAAGTACTTGGGTTTACCAAAAGCAAAAGACGTGATGCGTTCGTGTTTTGGTGGCCCTGAGGAAAACATTGTTATGAGCACTAGTCAGAACAGCAAGCTATTTATGTGGAATCGCGAAACATCGAATCTGGTTGAAATTTTAGATGCACACGATGGTGGTTCGGTAAATTGCGTCAGGTTTAGTCCTGTCTGTCCTGGTACCTTTGCATCTTGTGGGGATGATGGTCTAGTAAAGCTTTGGCAGTCACCAAGTGCTTTAACTGCGCCCACGTCTACTGCCAATAATGAATTTAACGAGAAAACAGGTGCTTCAATTATTCACTAAATTGTTTTTATTAATTTGACGCTGTGATTTCGGCACAATTGTTTTTGGAAATGGTGCTTAGAGCCAATTTTCAATCAAAGATTTAAATTAGATTCAATCAGGTTTTAGTCTGGAAAACAATTGTATACAGTCACACGAGGTGAGTTAACAAAAACTACACATGTAGGTGAACAAATAAGCAGGTCTGTCCAGGTGTGTATAAAAGTAAGCAAAAAACAAAGTTCTGACAGCTGGATGGATATTCAATGCAATATTCGTTATACAAGCATATCTACTAAGAAAGAAAAGAATACTTGTCAAACTGATCACCATACTGTCTGTTTCCAGTTTTTGTATCAAGTTAATGCTCTGAACGGAACTGTGAGCAACAACGGGCAAGTACCAGGCTACAAAACTACAGCTTTCTTTACGACTAAGATGTGGCCAGTCTCACTGGCGTTGATAAAACGCTGGACGGCCTTAATTAGGATCATTACATATATAACGGAATTAAAATTAAATGGGAAAGAGCTGATTTGTACGACGATTTGGCTCACGATGATTGAGGAGAATTTATAGCATCATTGAGTAGTGTCGTGCAATTTCGACGATGAATGTCGTCAGAAACGGCTATTCAGTTCTATCAGATATGCAATCTACTGGATACAATTTGTATTATTACTCCCGGGTGTTTGAAAAACATGGAACAACGTCGCTATGCATATGTCTAATCACTATTGGACCGCTGGTATTTGTAATGCTTTACCAAGAATAATAGATTCTTCACTAGCCATACTCGGCTTTCTCACAAGACACGCCTATACAAGATATGATACAGAGGTTTTGAACTACTTTTATCATCTGATTATGCCGTCCGAAATGCTATAAACGCTTGTTCTGTACAACTTCATGTGCCAGCTTATCGTGCCGAGCATATCAAACTAAGCGCGATTTGCGCTTCCTATAGACGGGTTTAAATCATTCTAGTACGATCTGCAATTAGAGAAGAATAGCGTATTCATTACTTGACTAGAAAACTAGAAAATTACAGATATCATTATTCAAGTGTCTCATGACGTGGAACTATGTTCTAGTGTGATGTCGAGATTATCCCGAATTGCGGGTCCTATTTAGTTTTGTACGCAGATGATAGTAACAATAAGGTACCTGCTTTAGTCCAACCGTTTTGGGTCAACAACCGATATTGCCAAATATGGGCCATTGTTTTTCCTGGATCTCGACAGGACGCAATATCAGTTCGCGTTGGACTTGAGAAGACGTCAAAAAAGTCTTTAAAAAACAGTACAATTTTACTGGCACATAAAGCAGGCAACAATCCTCAATTGTGTTTTATCGTGATACCTCCCACTCTTCATTCAGTTCAATAGTGTGTATGCAAATTCGAAAGCCTCAATGCTAAGACCTGATTTATAAGTACAGCTACGTGTGTTTATTCTACCATAACACCCTTTGAAATGCAAGAATGCGCACATTGTCGAGAAGCCTACAATGGCATTACAGGGACCGTCTGACAAAATATTCAAGTTGCGAAATGCTGATATCAACTTCATGAGCTGGACCAGTAAAGTGTATGGACTGGAGTGTTTGGCAAGGACTGATGTCGTCCGATACAGGCATTTAATGGGGTTTGTTTACCGAATGGAGCTGACAGTGAGTAAAATCAGGTGTGGTTTATGTATTTTATCGGTTTGTTGTGTATTTTCACAATAATAATATGTCAATGTTTATGAATGATTGTTTTTTGCTGAATTGTTGGGTTAAATACCGTATGGGTTTTTTTGGCGTCAGGCATTATTGTTTTTTCAAACCATCTAGACAAATGGACACATTGAAAAAGCATGTAGAATCAGTTGTTTTGTAAAAGCTTTCGTGTCGTCGTGGTACAAGAAAATGACATGATTGAGATCTAATGTAGTTTCATCTGTTTACCTTTCGGTTGGTTGCTGGGATTTTCACTAAAAATAATTTAAAATTACCCAGATACATAAGGGTCTACGAAAATTGTGATAAGACAAGTGTGTTCCTGAGCCTTTTATAATATACATTCGCCAACTCGGCGGTCAACGGTGATACACAACTATGAAACTTGTTTGTGGAAAGCAGTTCAAGAGCCTAGCACTAAAAAGAAGTAGGCTTATTCTGTATGCACCTTTTACATCTTTATTAAAACGGTATTTGCCTTTGTTTTCTGTCAGTACCTTATTGTTCCTGAAAAGGCCACTGGAAGCACCACTGCCTATACGAAGTTGAATATGTACACACAGTTGCATGGTACAGACTCAGCGAGAGCTTTAGATGAATTCTTGTTGTTTGGCTTCCGTGACACAGTGACAATTTTTATGCTCAGCCCATCACCACACATCTGTCAAAGTTCGAAGGCTGTCACTGACCAGAGTTGTTTGTTTAGCATGATTCAGTAGATATTACAAACTTTTGAATGTATATTCGAACCTGACTTGCAAGCTGTTGTCGTTACATTGTCGTTGCCATTACACTGTCGTTGCCATTACATTACCGTTGTCATTACATTTTTGTTGCCATTACATTGTTGCTGTCATTACATTATCGTTGTCATACAACATTGTTGTTGACATAACATTGTCTCTGTCGTTATGTTACTATTGTCATAGCATTGTTGTTGACATAACATTGTCTCTGTTGATACATTACCATTGTCACTACATTGTCTCTGTTGCTACATTACCATTGTCATTACATCGTCCCTGTTGTTACTGCCACAATTTGCATGTAATGTACTCACGCACGCACTGTCAGCTCAGCTGACCATCATCTGTATCAGACAAAAAATGTCGTCACCACCACCACCAAATCATCTACTCCCCTCCCTTTTCTCTTATGTCTTGCTAATGCGCCAAACAAGATACACTACAAAATCAAAGAGCATTTGTGTGGAGAACACAGTGCGCAAAGTGTAGACAAACCTCAGACCAAACACCATCTTCTTCTTACATACATTTCAGCACAGGCAGCCTCCGCATTTTGTGTAGGGTACCGATTGGTCAAGTGACTTGGCTCAGTTGTTCATTTCAAAAGATTTACACAAATGTATTAACATATCATGTGACTGTTGTCGTGGCAACAACAAAGCCATTGCTTTTTTTTTTGCCTCTTGGCCCCCCCTTCTCGCCCCCTCCTTCATTTTTGACACAAAGTTTAACACAAATTTAATACAAATTTAATAATACATTAGCATATTTTACTCTGAATTTTGTTGAGTTTTTGGTTCCTATTTGGCTCGTAATGTAGCTATTTACGGTACTTCAAAACTATTTAAAGCTGTGAATTCGCTTTCGTGTACTCGAAGAGTGTCATTCGCTTCTACAGTTCGTCCACATTGTTCATAAACAGCTCCTTTCATTACTGAGATCACCGTCTTCAAGGCCTTAATAGAAACAACTAACAATTTGCATACAAACACCTACGATACAACTGCTCAACGAAACAATCTTCTAAACAAGTGCACAGATCTACAGCCGTTCAGAAAGATTTTTGCATCATCATCATCACCACTTATAGAATCACTTTGTCCAGCTTCCGACTTCCTACACCAATGTCGGCACTAACAACTTCATACAACCATAGCACGGTAATTTTGCTTCGTGTCTGTGTCCGCAGTTTGTCGTCCAGTTCGCCTGCTTACGATCTGTCGAGCGTCCGAATCGACTCTGTCTTTTCGAAGAAGAAATCGAAACCTTACGAAACCATTGAAAACCTGGAATCGAAGCCTCCCTCCACTGGTATCCCTTTCACAAAGTTCTTCTCTGACACCTTCCCCCTGCCTTGCGCCGACGCCTATAGACACTGGACTGCTCGTGCCAAACTTGACGTGGCCGAACAGGACGTGCTCAAGTTCCTGCCCTTTTATCCTGCTCCAGACGCTCACAGATCGGCTCAAAGCTTACAGGTTGATATTGGTAACAACAACTGGATCAACGAATTCGAAATCTCTCAACCATACGAGACCAAAAAACACGATCTAGTGTTGCTTCACGGATATGGCGCAGGTCTCGCCTTCTATTACCAAAACATGGATAAACTCTCACAACGCAAAGGCTGGCGACTGCATGCGCTCGATATGCTGGGCCACGGGCGTTCGGCCAGACCAAAGTTCACCATCAAGGCTAAAGATCCCTATGAGAAAATAGCCGAAACTGAAGACTTCTTTACAGATTCTTTGGAGGCCTGGAGAATCGCCAGAGGACTTGACAAGTTCACGCTTGTCGCTCACTCCATGGGTGCATACATGGCCGCTGCTTACGAAATGAAGTATCCGGGCCGAATTCAGAAACTGGTCCTCGTCTCGCCCGCAGGCGTTCCACGTTCTCCTTTTTCGCTTTCTGGAATCGCGCCCGAAAGACCTCCCAAAACGTCTGTTGAAATTCCCAACTGGTTCAACTATCTTTGGGACCAAAACGTGTCGCCTTTTTTCCTGGTCAGACGCACCGGCCCACTTGGCTCTAAAGTCGTGTCTGGCTGGACTGCCCGTCGGTTTGCCCACCTGCCCAAACGCGAGGCTGAGGCAATGCACCGCTACGTCTACAGCATCTTCAACGCGCCAGGCTCAGGCGAGTACGCTTTAAACTACATCTTGGCCCCCGGGGCTTATGCTCGCTATCCTCTGGGCGAGCGTGTCAAGAAACTGACCTGCGAAACCGTGTGGATGTACGGTCAAAACGATTGGATGGATATTGAAGGAGGCATAGAAGCATGCGAGGAGATCGGTGACAAGGCTAGATTCGAAATCGTCAAAAACGCAGGTCATCACGTCTTCTTAGACAACCCTGAGGGATTCAACACCTTGGTTGAAGGAGTCATGGACGAGATTGAATCAAGAACCAAATGATTTGATTGCCGATTATTTATACCTATTTATTACGATTTTTTACCTTTTTTATCGGACTTTTTTTTTTTTTGGCTTTTTATAAATCATACAGTTCAAGTTTTTTGTTTCATAATATCATTCATTCAGCAGTCTATATGTAACAAAACGTTTATATCATTCTTTACTAAATACTATCATTGTCTGTAATTAATAATTGCTGGAGACTAGGCCTTACATGTATGATTTTATGGCATAGACAGAACTGGGGCTTGTCCAGCTTCCATCTCTAATTGTTTCCTTTTAATGTTTCGGACTTGTGACTGGATGTAGCCTAAGAACGAGACACCAACTAAAGTCGAAGTTGCTACCAACATGATGTTGATAGGAATGGGGTTATTTTTGAAATAAATATGGGTGGTGGAATCGAGGTAGGCTTGGACCAAGTTGAAAACACCGGAAAGACTCATAATCAATCCGTAAACACGGCCAAAGGTGTCGAATCCAAAGACCTTGGCAGAGTAGTCAGAAATAACAGTGTAGAAGAACGGACGGAAAACAACAATGATCGATACATTGAGGTAACCTGCCCACAAGGAGTGACGCACAATACCGGCAATACCCATGGTCAGTGACATGGCGAGAAGAATCAGCAAAATGTTAAAGGTAGACATGTTGTCGAGCAAGACTCCGGCAAATGGCATAGAGACAATACCTCCAAGAGGAAGAGCAATATTGAAGTATTTGGTGAGCTTTTCGGCATCCACCAACGAGCCAAGTAAGTTGACGTATTGCGAATGAACAGTAGCCACAAAGTAGTTGATTCTGATCATATGAATGGTAGTGAATAGAACCATCAGCGAGAACCAAGGAGTATTGATTTGCTCCCATGCTGAGAAGCCATGCAAAACACCCCAGACTCCAGAAACCTCGGCAATGTTATCTACATGTGCGTGGCTCTTTGAAGAACTGCCAGCAGCGTTGGCTGGGTCTTCGGGGTCTTGATTGTCGGCATATCTCTTGTGTCGGTGCTGTGAGTCAGCAGACAGCAAATTGGTTTGCTCCGTGGGAATGATTGCAGAAGAAGCCTCACTCTCGACCTCATGGATATCCATCGATTCCAGCGCCAGTTCCTTCATGGTGACGTAGGATTCATTGGGCATGATGAAAATCTGGCATAAAAGGATAAACACGGGAGCGGCCAGGAACAAGGTGAAAAACTTGCTGATTGTAAAGGCTCCATCACTCTTCTCATACGCCATCTTGTAGGCTAGGAACACAGCAGATGAAGCGTCGAAAGAACCACTCAAAATAGCCAGAATAAGACCCGCTGATTGAGGGAAAGTATTTGAAAGTTGAAACGATGAGATAAAAGTGAAAGGACCGCCGAGAGCCAAGAGCGCGTAGCCGGACAAGAATCCGTCAAATAGAGTGATGGTATGAGCAGATCTGAGAATGAAGCAAGCAATCACGATAAGCGTGGCACCGACCAGTCCGCACACTTTGGGTCCGTATTTGTCCAGGATTGGACCGACCACGACACCCGAAGCGTTTGTTACAACCGCAGCCACTGTGAAGATCATGTTCAATTTAAGATCTTGTTCTTGACACACATCAACACCTTTCTCAATTTCGCTCGGAGTACAGTAAGAGTCGTAGACACCTTCGTGGACCAGAATAGGTTTTAGCGCTGCAAAGCCAAAGGCGGGCCCGGCCACGAGCAAACACCATATCACGGCACAGATGACCTGGATGATACGCCAGGTTTTTGAAACACTGCTGGGATTTACCATTTGGAAGGTTTTAAGCAATGCTGTCTAAAGTATCAAAAAAAAAGTTGTTAATCAAAGGAAGAAAAAATAATTGGAAAAGAAAGATTGGTTTGTCTGAAGTGTGGGATTGAAAAATAAAGGTGCTAAGATGTCGTCGCCATTTATGGCAAGTAGGCTCGGAAATGAGCGAGAGATAACACAAAACAACATCCCGGGAAGCAAACTCCCAAAAGTCATCCAAAAATTGGCTTTTTGTCTAAGGACCAAAAATACGAATACCAGAGATATAAATGAAATGCTCTGTATTGCGCATCGCGAAACGCGAGAAACTTAAAGGACTAATACACGCTGTCATTGTGACTGGTCGTTTGGTCTAGAAGGAATTACAGCATATCTTGATATACTGTCCTAAATGCTGGAGCAAGCTTGTTTTGGCTCATCGCAATACCAAACCAGTGGGTCTCAAGTTCTCAATTACTGAGGCGGAAATTGTCGAGCGCCTTTGTAACTTTAGCCATATAGATAAGATATGCTGTCAAAAGTTCTGAGACATTTCAGTTGAAAAATACACAATTGAAACGCAAATCTCTCAATCAATTTATCAGATGCAATTGAGATTTTAATCAAAAACGCGCTTTTAACCAGCAACGCGTGTGTTCAATAATTTCAGACACCATCACACTATAAACTGTTTCCTATTTTGGCTAATTGAAAACGCGACAAATCAAGTAAAGTTATTATTTTTTTTCGCGTTGTTTACTTTCCCTCCAAATTTTTTTTCCAGCTCCAAAGGCATCAAGCCCCAAACATCATACTTTTCTCTTGTTGCTGCGTTTCACATCAACACCTCTATATCTATACATAACTATGTCATTTGATAAAGCCCGAATTTATTCAACGTCGGTTTTACCGGGAGAATCGACTAACGACACAACGTTCGCCGAGATTGAGAAAGAATTTCGATCCTTCATTCTCGAATTCTACGATGATAACCGATACTTGTACAGAGATCAACTTCGAGAAAACGTGTTGGTGAAGAATTACTCACTGACTGTAGATATGGCGCATTTGATTGCCAGAAGTCCCTTTTTGGGGAACAGACTGGCAGAAGAGCCAGGCCAGTTGATTCCTTTATTTGAAAAGGCCATTAGAGAAGCAGCCATGCGCATTGTATACCCGTCCGAAATTGAAAAAGATCGGGAATCTGGAAAACAGCCTATTCCATTATGTCAACTTATCTTGAAATCAGATGCCAACCCCGTTCTCATTAGAGATTTGAATGCCCAGTACATGTCAAAACTAGTCAGAGTTCCTGGTATTGTCATTGGCGCCTCTACACTATCTTCCAAGGCAACCGTGCTCCAGCTGGTATGTCGTAACTGTCGGCATTTACACAGAATCGAAGTCGGAAGCGGGTTTTCTGGTCTTCAAATGCCCAAACACTGTCTGAGTACAAACGATGCCCGATCTGGTGAGAAAAAGTGTCCTCCTGATCCGTACGTTGTGTATCATGAAAATTCTGAATTCATTGATCAACAAACACTCAAACTACAGGAGGCGCCTGACATGGTTCCAGTTGGAGAAATGCCGAGACATATTTTGCTAGCTGCTGACCGCAATTTGACCAACAAAGTCATTCCAGGTACAAGATGTACTATCATGGGTGTTTACTCGATCTTCAACCATTCGTCTGTGCAGGGTGCCAAGACCGTTGCAGTGAGGCATCCCTATGTCAGAGTAGTTGGTATTCAGCAGGACTCTGAAATGGACGCACAGCGAGGCATGGTTTTTTCGGAAGAGGAAGAAGAAGCATTTATCGCCATTTCCAAACTGCCAAATCTGTATGAGTCCTTTTCCAATAGTATTGCGCCTTCGATTTATGGCAACGGAGATATCAAAAAGGCAATTGCCTGTTTGTTGATGGGAGGATCGAAAAAGATTTTACCCGATGGCATGCGGCTGCGTGGTGATATCAACGTGTTGATGCTGGGTGATCCTGGTACTGCCAAATCGCAGCTACTTAAATTTGTTGAAAAAGTGTCGCCAATTGCAATTTACACTTCTGGTAAAGGCTCATCGGCTGCCGGTTTAACTGCATCGGTGCAAAGAGATGCGCAGACCAGAGAGTTTTATCTGGAAGGTGGTGCAATGGTGCTTGCTGACGGTGGTGTAGTGTGTATCGATGAGTTTGACAAAATGAGAGATGAAGATCGTGTGGCTATTCACGAAGCTATGGAACAGCAAACAATTTCAATTGCCAAAGCCGGTATCACAACTATTCTTAACTCTCGTACAAGTGTTTTGGCTGCTGCCAATCCCATTTTTGGTCGTTACGATGACATGAAGAGTCCAGGCGACAATATCGATTTTCAAACAACGATTCTGTCGAGATTTGACATGATTTTCATTGTCAAAGACGATCACAACGTTGAGAGGGATCTTAGCATTGCTAAACACGTCATGAATATCCACGTTAACAAAACGACCACGGAAGAAGTTGGAGAGATTCCAATTGAAACCATGAAACGATACATTGCCTACTGCAAGTCCCGGTGTGCTCCGAGACTGTCACCTGAGGCCGCCGAAAAGCTGGCGAGTCAGTTTGTGAGTATCAGACGAGACGTTAAAAGTGCCGAGGTGGACGCCAACGAGCGGTCAACAATTCCCATTACCATTCGTCAACTCGAAGCCATTATCAGAATTTCCGAGTCGCTGGCCAAGCTGCACTTAAGCAACGTCGTATCACTTGCACATGTGGACGAAGCTATCAGGCTGTTCTTTGCTTCGACCATGCACGCAATTGGCCAAGGAAACACTATGCGTAAGGAGCTGGTTGAGGAAGTAAAGAAAATTGAAACAGAAATCAAGCGCCGTCTGCCATTGGGTTGGAATACATCGTATCAGAGACTCGTCACTGAGTTTGTTGGAACAAAACGGTTTTCGCAGCATGCTTTAGACAGGTGTTTGCTGGTGTTGGAACGGAGAGAAACCGTGCAATTCAGAAATCAAAGACAGCAGATTTTCCGGTCCGGTGTTTAGATATGAATCTCTTTTTTTCGAAACTAATATGTATACGCTACGTTAATGTATCATTTAAAAATGCAATTGAAGTTAATAGTACCTGTCTGTTCTGTAATTCAGTAGCATTTAGTGATCAGGCTCAATCTAGATCCTGCAGAATCAAGCACTAGACTAGATTAGTCACTGAGCTATTGTAGACCCCAAACTCAAGCCACCAGTATGAGCAAAAGTGGCTATGTACATTGTGCTGGCAATGCCTTTGGCAAAACCGTTTAATAAGACACCGATTGAAACGTTATATTCTCGACCATTAATTTGTATACAACGGCAACTTGCGTCTGTTTCGCGGATTCCGAACAATAGCCAATATAACCAGGTTCTTTGCATGATCAACATGAATTGATATGCGTTCACACCGCCAAGTTCTTAGTAGTCGTTTTTATTAGAGACTGCGCTATTGATAGACCACAGAGATATATTACTGCCGTGCATGGAGTTTTGATTTCGGTAGAGATGCGAATATCTACTCTTCTTAGCATGCCAGCGGAGATGAATCTTGATTCAACATGATGGCACCAGATCCTACAAATAGCTTAGCATCTGAAAAGTTCCATATTTCAGGTTGTTTAGTCCCCAAGCAGTCTTTCCAATAGGGATCGACTAAGGCCACACTCGGAGCCGGTCCTAGAGAGCTTCTGTAATGTATACGAATGAGTGGATTAGCGCCCAAGTCTTTCTAACAGTGTACTGGCTTTGGTTGAGCAGAGTGCAATGCTGGGCTGGCACTGACGCCATAGCCAATGCTGTTGATGTCAGAGACACAGAAGGGTGTTTGATCTCTCCATGCACACGCGTATTATTGTGTGTACAATTCCGCGGGCTTAAACTCTTCTGCAGTGATGTCATGGAGCCGTTTGGGCCTGAAATAGCCATCAAGGTTTAAGTTCTAAGTTTTGTCAAGTACCCCACGGAGTCCCCCCGGAGTACCCCGGAGTACCGCCCACTTAGCAGTAAATCACAAACTGCACCGAGGCTAGCACCAAACATGGACAGCATGTACACATCTTCTGGTGCTTGTTTATTCCTGATGACGTCAAATTGCCCTTATTCAAGTGTCCCAGGCGTAGCAAACCACATCACAGACCTTGAGAATGGCATAGAGACTTGATTCTACTGTGGTTGAGAATGCCGGAAACGCTGCTTGAAGCTTTCGTTGTTAATACGGAATTTTGGGTTTTCAAAGGGCTTCGAAAACAATAGCAACGGCAAACTGATGAACATGAATTACAACTCTGGTGGAATTCGCGGATATAAATGGGATTGCCGTGTATAAACTGCTATTTTTATATTCAAAATTATGCTCATATAGACCAGGCTTATTGGATAATTCTGGTTGTTCTATGATGCTTCTAAAAATTGACATCTCCAGTACCGAATTCACTCACCTCGAACAGATCAATCTTTTTCATTCAAGTATAAATATTAGGGATTATCCTTCTCAGCATTGATCTTTTTGAAACATCATACAAAGCATTCAATCAAAACCACAAACATACATACTCATTCGAAAATCAAAGCCAATACCAAAATGCAATTCTCTACTCTCTGTCTCGCTGCTCTTGCATCCGTCTCTACAGCTTTCAAAGTTGGCGTTCCTTTCAACATCATTTCTATCCACTCTGGTTCGTCCATTCAAAACAGTCCTTTCACCATTGAAAATGACCAGGTTCTGCTCAATGGTTCCGAGACTTTGACTGGTGTCTTCCAAGAAGACGGCCGCATCAAGGTTGGCGACAAGTACTTGAAGGTCAATGGTGTCTACTTGCAATTGGATGCTCAAGGTGACGTTTTCGGTGACGACGGTTACGATCATCTCACCTACATCAAGAACGATTTCGCTGCTCGTCCCTTGAAGAATGAAAAGAATCAATATGTCATCTACGTTGGTCGCCAATCTCTAGCTGTTGACATTCCCTTTGCTCCTAGAATTTTCTACAAAACTGAGTAAACACACTCTTTTAACGACTCATTATTTATCATGTAACCCTATTTATATAAAATTTATTTTTCAAAAAATGTTGTTCAATCCTAAGTTTCTCAACTGATTTCTTGTCATTAGAATGCAATCATGTATTCTAGATTGAGGTAGCTTGCAAACCTCGCTTCTCTTAACTAACGTTTTGCTACCCTCGATCGGATAGACCCTCTGTCGTACACTTTAAGTAATGTATGTTGTAAGGATCATTTTATCGCTTCTTTTTGAAATATAACAAAGTTGGAGATACAATTTGTACACTTGCGGATCTTTTCTCTAGTTGATGATGTGTTTTGAAGTGGCTTTTTGTTACTTTTTGTACAAAGTGTACGACAGAGGGTCTGTCCGATCGAGGGTAGCAAAACGTTATTGTCTATTTTTTTCCAAGTCTTGTGAAGGAACATTTGTATAAGGAATTTAACACAAGTTTTTTAGTTTCTTCTTCTGGTCTCTTTGAATCTTGCTTTGACCTTTCTGCGGAAGAGACCAAAAGAAGGCTATTAAGAAATACTAACTTAATCAAAGTCGTGATATATGAAAATCAAAAAATTAGACTATGATATTCAGGCACCCAATCCAGGTGTTCATGTTTATGCTTCACGTTGTCACGCTTTATTACGGTTTTTGTTTTGTATAATAGATTTGTCAAAGTGTCAAGGAAAACTACTACCGCCTCATAGAGAATTAAGTATTCGAGATCAAAGTCAGAAGCCCGACAAGCTGCTCTGAAAGACTGCACTATTATAATGAAATAGGAAGTGCAGCAACGTTGCAAATGAACTCAACCATCGCTTCAAAATCTTTACTTGTGTCAAGCAAGACCTTGAAGCTAAGATCAGGAGCTTTGAAGAAATAGATGATAGAAAATGGCTAGACAGTCAAGCCAAAAGAATTCTGTTTGAACTCGAAAACAAGTATTAAGTCCTTGAAATGGACGAGACCGATGAGTAAAACATTGTGTATACATTTGTCAAAAATGCAATTAAAAGATGATAAAAAAAAAAACAGGCGTATGAAAAACATTGAATAGCGTATTGTATTAGTCAATTTAGTGGATTTGTATTACAAAAAAATTTGTAAGGATTCGAGCCGTCTTTGATGATATAAGACATAGGCGGAGTCCTAACGGACGTCAGCTCCCTTGCGGGAGCTCAAGTCTTGTCCGGCCTATCTAGTACAATACTAGATAGACAATATTTACTAAGAGACAGAATGAGAAATAGCTTTAGCAACTCAGAGGAAGAGAACACAAAGTGAACTTCAACATGAATAGAAGATGCTTGATCTTCATGCTTGATGCTTCTCAAGTTTACGGGTGAAATCAGGGTCTTATATAGATATCGAGGAGACAGGGTAATGTGAAGCCCTAAGAGCAATCAACAAGACCTAATGCTAAACTTGTCTAAAAAGCAAGTAAGTAGAATCAACGGATCTAAGAATAGATGAAACAATTCATCTATCGATGAGAACTCAGAACTATTCAGAAGTCTGAAGTCTAAAGTAGCAAATCAAGTTCGATTCCCTACACAAAATTAAGAAAGGCCCGATGGTTTAGTGGTATAATTCTCGCTTAGGGTTTCTAAGCACGATTGCGAGAGGTCCCGGGTTCAATTCCCGGTTGGGCCCAACTTTTTATCAATTCCTCCAACTTATAAGGAAGCACAACAATGTCAACAAATCAGTAGAGCGCTTTTAGCAGGAATTAGTAACAATGACTGTAGTTACAGAAAATGGACAAAGCAATTATTGGCCGTGATGGAGACGTTGAAAAGATAATGTTTGTTGTACAACAAACGTTATGGTTAAAACTCTACAACTCCTGAACAAGTTCCTGGAACACTTAACTAAACATCTTAATCTGGCGGCGTAGTATAATTTTTGTTTTGCGTATTCGGGTATGAGCACTGTACTTATACTTCAAAAGAGCCCCAAAATGTTAATGTGCATATACACATAGCTATGAAGATTCAATTTTCTTTAAATAATATATGTACTAAGTAAACAAACTTGTCTATACTGGCTGATATTACAAATAAAAAAGAACAAATAAATAGAGTGTAACCAGAAGTGTTTTCATAAAAATAAGTCTTCATGATGAGAATCAGCAAGAAAAGACGCATGCTCGACACGATTGATCATCGCAAATCTAAAAGCATCTCTTGCATCTGATTTGAGTCCAATATCATTATACACATGACGCTTGTTATCATCCTCATATTGAATAACAATAGGACAAATGGTATCTGTGATAAAGTGAGGTTTGGAATCTGACAGAACTGCTGGAAAAACAGTTTCTAATGATTTTTTGTTAGAGCTAGATTTGAATGCAGATCCAGTCATCACGTTCTTGGGTGTGACTGGAGAATACTGGAACGGTTTACTGTGCTTTGACATGGGTGTGGCAGTGACCGAATTACATAATTCAGCAGGGCTGATAATTCCTTGAAGAAACTCATCCGACAAGACATTATCCTCATCGTCATCTTCAGTGTCTTCGTCAATTTTGGGGAAGTGTTCTTGCGTTGATGAAGAGCATGGTCCAGCGCGAATCAATGTGGATTCTTTATCGACAGATCTGGGACTGGTAGTATGCGATTCAATTGGAGGGAAGCTTGCTTCCAATGATGTCTCTTCTTTTATTTCGGCCTTGCCTGTGTTTTCATTGATGAACAAACTCAATTTCTTTAGTGGAGTCGAGGTAGTCGAGGTGGAAGAAAAAATGTTTTTATATTGGAGTTTTCGGCGAGCGACAGACTTGCTATGTGCTTTGGAGCAGTAGTCTGTTGAGTAAGACATGTGTAGTTTTTTAGAACCAGGAAGCACTGGCTCTATATCGTCAGCTTTTCTCTTGTTGTTCAGTCGGGCTAAGGCCGCCTCTTTAAATATAGCAGCCTTTTGACTTCTTCGCTTTCGGGAAGACGGAGTTCCATGGCAAGCTAATGCTTCAAAATCTAACTTGGGAAACTTATACTTCTTACTAACAGGTTTGGGTGGCACGCTGTTGAAAGGAAGCAAATGGGCAACGCCATTTGATGAAAATACTGGGGAAGCACTGTACCCCTGAAACAATGGAGAAGACTGAATTATGTTTGAAAATGCAGTTTGATCGTGGGCGGTTTGGGAATGTGTATTGGCAAACTCTGTGGTAGGGTCAAGAAAGTAGGGATCTACTGATTCATTACCCCGTCGCGGTGGTGTCTGAAATGCGTATGTATCAAGATCTTCTATATCTTTATACAGTGTTTGTGGCGGGGGAGTAGAAGGTGCATAATCTGTTGAAAAAGTGCTAGGCTCTTCTGGGAAGGTTGGGTAATGCGGTTCGTCGGCATCGTGTGAGATAAAAGGCGAGGAGGGTTGAATAAACGAAGGAAAATCTTCAATAGTAAACGGATCTCTTAAAGAGGTATTGTCTGAAAACATGACGATTATGGTATGCGAATTAATGATAGCGGCGGCTTTAGGGGTTATGATTTGAAAGATGAAAATGACAATGGTGAGATGACTGAGCAAAACAATTTAAGTGTATAAATAATATGGAATATTTCGAGTAACAATACTAACAAATGGATGCTGGATTTGTATTCTAATAAAGCTAGACACTAAGGACTGCAACCACAACAGCAACTGTACAAGCAAAGAGAAGAGAAATTTTTCTGAAGACTCAGAAAATTATGGCAAATAAAGGAGAAAAATGGTGAAAAAGGGAGGATTACCAAACAAATATATACTATTTATTTTTGGCTTCGTTTTCTCCAACCACAACTCAAAATGCGTTATGTTTGGGTTTTTTCTGAACGTCTAAAACAACGCGTTTCTTTGCTTTTTTTCTCTCTTGTTCCGCTAACCAGTTTTCCAGGGCAACAGATGAACCCAAACGCTTTTACTTCTTGTGAACTATCAGTTCTAGCCATTTGCAAATACACCCTTACAGAAAGTCATATCTACACAGTTGCCTAAACTTTTGTATGACTTATTGTGTAGATGCAAAACAAAAACGTTTTATAATTATGTCTCTACTGGCGACATTGATATCTCAGATTTGCCTTGAAAGTTATACAATATTTCACCGTTTCATATGGAGCTGGTCAATACATGGACAGATAAACATACTTTCGTAACACCGTTTGTTTATTTTCTTCCCAGAATTGACACGCTTATGTAATTTTTCAATTTATCACCTCAGCAACGGCCTTGTAATTTGAACGCGTTTACTATCTGATTCAATAAGTTTTCCCAATTGGGAAAATGAAATATAATTGAAATAATCAGTGCGTGGACACATAGCAACCAACAGCTCAGCTGTTTTACGTGTTTTCATCCCTAGATTACCTGCGCAGCATCTCCGCTTTCAAGCAATCGGACGCGATTAACTTGTCGTTGCGCCAAAGATAAGTTATGTTTTATGTAAATTTGACCCTTAAAAGATCTCTTAGAGAGCTATGTTTGTGTGGGACCAGTTAAAGGGCAATTGCAACGGCAGCTTTTTCACAAGGTTGCATTCATTACCTTTGTTGACTTTTTGTTCATGCTATACTTTTGTGTTTCGTTTAGTCTACAGCCCGAGTCAACGCCTCGATCATGTCAAGATAGATAGAAAGAGAGGCTTTGCGTACGTGTATGCTTTAGTCTACAAAATGACATATTTGATTTGTGAATACAAGGCACATCGTTGTCTAAATACAAAATATTGCAGAAAATAATTGGGCTATTGCATGTTATAGATAATTCAGCGTACAGCAATAACCAGAAAGAGTGTCAAAAATAGTTTTTTCAGGAGCAAAAGCTTGCTAACAGATAATGCAGTTAACTTATCGATCAGATTCTTATAGAAACGGCACTTGTATAGTTTTTTGTTGTTAAACGGTTTCAATTGTATTTACCTAAGTATATGTAAGCTTCTATAATATGACCTCTAGCTCAGGCTTGTACAAAACAATTTTTCATCACAAACCGGCGTTTTCAACAGTAGTCCTCTGGTTACAGGGAGCGAGCAGATCAGACTTGGCGAATCATTCAAATGTGTTTACAAAGAGTTGCTTGTCTGACCCTTTTGGATTTTAATGACAAAAAGCAGAAAAACAAAACAAGCAGAAAAGAAAAACGGAGGTTAGAAGGCGCCACATGCTCTCTAGTCCAGAAAAAGCACTGACTTGATAAACACGACAGTGACTGCCAGGTCTTCGACGCTGTTTGAAAGGACTTAGGAGTTGAAGTCAAGCAAAAGCAGTCTTGATTACTATTGAATGCTTTTAGCTCAGGGGCATCTTAGTAACCGACACTGTGCATCTCCACATTTACCACATGAACAGGACCTGCTGGCTCCGGTCCTGGCAAACCATTTTGTTAATTGATGTTTTTACGCGAAATGAAAACTTGAATGAAATTCTGAGGTAAGTCGTGTTGTGCTTGTTTATTTGTTTATTTTAGGCCTATTTTAGACATTTATGTCTCAATGCCTTGTGTTACATTATGTTTTACAACTCTACCCTGATCTGTTCTACGTGTAATTTATGCGGTTGTGTCAAGAAAAGTCTTGTAGGACTTGATACTTATGGTACTGCGGTCTGTTTATGAGACCGAGTCTTCCAGTTGTAACTGATAGACCTGGAAGCGATACAGGCTCAGTGGAGCAGTTGGTTAGACAAGCTTTCTGGACATTTCTTGTCTGCCGGAGGCTCCAAGGTTTTATGATTAAACAAATAGGACCATAGGCACTCACCTCTAATATTGTAATTTATCTAGCGTTGAACATAGATATTATAATAATGTCGTGGTTTACTAATGCGTGACAATCACAAAGTTTTTTGCATGTATGATACAAAATTTAGAAGTCACCAAGAGCATCTTTGTGTCAAAATTCAGATGTTAGAACGCTTACTCCAGCTTGTATCATAGCAAGCTGTGCTATTCTATACATTTCCACAGTGAACTGACACATTTTCTACATGCTTTGTGCTTTTTGATATTATAGTCTCAAGTTGGTTTAGAAAGCTTAGGTGGTCATCCCGCTGAATCAATCACATTGATATAAAATTTCAATTTTTCTAACTGTGTCTGAATCATATTACACTTGTTTATCAAACCCAACAAAACAAGATTTTTGATACTTTACAGAACACGAGCTACCGATCTCAAGTCATACGTGAATCTCGATTTTGATGACAAAAAGGTACAGGTGATATGGGAATCATCATATCAGAAACAGCGATATGTGTTGTATTACTGTGTAAGGTGTTGCAAGAAGGTGTCCGGGTAGTAGCAAATCTGAGATTTTCAACGCGTCTAAGTAGCACAAGGGGCTTTGTATTATAAGAGTTGTTAAGCTTAAAAGTAAGATACATGTCCTAGAAATGCCAATATGACTCAGCGCTTGTTAGTAAAAAAATCGATTCAACTTAAGGCAAAGAACTAAAATATATGGTTTGAAAATATGTTCTTAATTATAGACGGATAGCAATGTAATAGATACCGGTGTGGCCTAATTAAGATTTACTGAGAATCAAGAAAACTAAAAGGATGAATTCATCTGGTTTGGAAAAAGTAGGCTAGACGTGACAATGAATAGGTCAAATTTGATATTGAGATCTAAATGTGCACATATACATCTGGACATAGGTTTGTCATGTTACTCACAAGAGTGTACACTATTATGCGCATTATTACTTTGATGGATATTGCCATGTGATCCATTATAGCATTGGAAAAGAAAAATTTCAATATGTTGAAAATTCACAATGTTCCCTCCTAAGCTCTAAAATATAACCAGGCTGGCCTAGTTGACAACTTTTCTTCATCTAATGAAAAATTTAGGTCTCGTACATACTTCAAGATAACTGGCTACAAACCTTTGCAGAATTAAATACATTCTTGGTATTACTAGTAAAACAAAAGGCTGTAATAGCGGATTACCCATTTTTCAATCAGCTGAATCAAGGCGTTGATCTGATTCCGAAAATATAAACGGCAGTGTAAAGACTGCGACTCATTTGCAACGCCGCTATATTGGGTATTAAATCATGGCCTCCAATTTCATGCTAAACGTGTAACTGCAAATCCACTTTCAGAACCAGCTGTAACTTTTCGGGCCTAAAATCAACATAAATTTGGACATCAGGTATCAACGAAGTTTAAGAACCTAAGAGCAATAAAACAGGGATGTATGTACATAATAGATTTTGTATATCCAAAACATCAAGGATAGACATATTCTCATATTGTCATTTATTGAAAGGTTTATATTTGTCACCAACACAAGTGTAGATTTCATCGCTTTTTATTTAGAAGCTTTTTTTTAAAAATTTCATGCCTGTATCGCGCCTCTTCATGAAATTCGAATCCAGTTTGTGCCTGTTATGTGTACATAAGAAATGTATTGCCTAATTTGGCCTTCTGTTTTTGGATTTCAAATCTGCCTTTTCCTTAAATGGACAACTCCCACCAAGCCCCAATTTGGCTTTACAGATGTAGATTACAACTGTATACACATTGCAAATGTGTCAAAGTATGACTTGTCTAGCATATCTCGTATCGCAATCATTTAGTTGTTTAGCTACTTTTGTTTGATCTAGTTTTTGAGTTTGCTGGCTCGTAGAATTATACACTTGGATCTTACTTTTTGAGACTCATGTTATAAATTCCGTTACAATTAATTTTATGCCTCATACAATCTCTGCAAAATATCAATTGCATCAAATCGGCACGCTGTACATCAAAATTAGACCAATAAAGCCTGATTAGTTATAATCAAAGTATTCAACTTTATTTGAGTATCACTGGAATATTTTTGAATTTTACATACCGCTTCCTTCGTGCCTTCCTGTGTCAGGAATCAAACACCATATTTCAATGATCTTGAAGGCTGAAGAACACAGAAATTCTATTAGCAATCTGTTCTAATCGTGAATGGATTATGATCTTATTGATGAATACTCACCGGCAATTAAAGTCACCAAAAGATCCATGATTGTTCATAATATGGTCAAGTAAAAACAGTGAAACACATTTTGAAGGTTTGCCTTCTATAAACACCTACCTGACATAAATATCAAAGTAGAATTATGATGGTAAAAACTAGTTACACCAAGTATCCATTGCATAAGTGTATAGACGCTAGTTTTAGACGCATTTGTATTTTTAAAATAGAGCACCTGAACTGTAAAAGGCTACAATAAAACCGAACACTTTTATTTTACTTGATATCAATAAGTGTTTGGAAGCGGTGATTAAGTTTTTGACCATAACACTGCACTCGCTTTCGTGATAGCTTGTCAACTGTTGGCAAATTGGACCGGGTTTACTATGATTCAGAGGTCCGGTTTAACTACCGGCCATGTGTCTTCCAGATTTCCTTTTGCACATGGTCATGACCATAAAAATCTGGCCTTATTCAACGCTGAAAACCTAAAAAGCTTTTCGTGGAAAGCTACTTGATCAAAATCTATAAAATAAGAAAATAAATTAAATGTCTTTTGTTACGCTTGTTTTATACAAGTGTACTATGTAAAGGAGATTGTAGCCAAGATCCTGTCTTCGACCTTGAAGAAGGATAACAGCGATACGCTTTAGAGCTCCATTGCCGTTTGTAAAATTGAAAACACCTCAACTTTCACAAACATTTAGAAAGCCTGATGAAGTGTTTCTGATATTCATATTGTAATAGTTATAGAATCATATGGGCTTATTTGAGCCTCATGCTTCAAGTGGTCTTTCGTCCAACATGATTTGGCTTTTTGCTGTGCATCAAAGGTTGGCTCTGATCATCATCCTTCTGACTCCCGGATTTCCCTTTGCACATAGTTACGACTATGAAGAATTTGGCGCCATCGAACACTGAAAACCTAAAACGCTTCCTGCGTGATGTTACTTCCTCAATCTTCTATGAGATAAGCAAATGAATTACATGTCTTCGATTATGTCTGTTTTATATATAGGTATTTTATTTAGAGATATATTGTGTATAATCCCGAGGCATAGGGACAATAAACAGATTATCATCATCATGATTTGGCTTGGCTGCAGCTATCATAGCAGTCTTGAGAAGGATGGGTCTGGACATGCCCTAACCCATAAGAAGATTTTCAAATTCATCTATTGTGCACTTAAAACTCCCAGGCTTGATATTCACACACCCATACACACCAATTTTCCCAATCCTATACACATACACACCAATTTTCCCAATCCTATACACATACACACCAATTTTCCCAATCCTATACACATACACACCTAGTTTGTATACATCTTGACAAGCATATAAAACCATGACTACTGCGCATCGGCCGACTTTTGATCCCGCCAAGGGAAAAAACTCACAGTCTTCGGGCAGTATTCTCCACACCAGAGCTATGCCTGCCTACACAACGTTAAAATACAGACAAGCTGGCCAGGGTGGTGCGGCGGACTCTGATCGGGCCCGAGACCTGACGACAGAGCTGCTGAGAAAAGAGGAGAATCACGAACAAACAAGAGCTGGAGAAAAACGAAAGTTTATCAAAGGTAATGATGAACATATAAATGAGGACATTGACTTGTCTGCGCCAAAAAAATCGAAGTTGCAAATGCTGCTGGAGCAAAGTGACGACTCAGATGACAGTAGTAGCGAAAAAAGCGACAATGAAGAAGGTTCGGAAGACTCAGATGAGAGTGATAGCGATAGTGATGGAGAAGATGAATTACAGCGAGAGCTTGAAAAGATCAAACGAGAACGTGCGGAGCAGAAAGCACGGGAGGAAGCGCGGCAAACCAAGCGTGACCAAGAAGCGCGAGAAAAAGAGATTGCATATGGTAACCCGTTACTAAATACTGGATCAAGCCAAAGAAAATGGAACGAAGATGTGGTTTTTCGTAATCAGGCCAAGAACCTGGACGACGGGAAGGGAAAGGGGTTTATCAACGATACAATCAGATCAGATTTTCATAGAAAGTTTATGAACAGATACATTCGATAATTAAAAGCATGTTGCTTTTGTTTGTTGCGTGAATCGTATATGAAACTGCGTTTTGATGTACTTTTCTTCTTAGTTTTGTTAGATTTTCAACGCTTTTTATAGTTTTCCACGAAGAATTTAGAGAAAAAACGTACTTGATATTTAGAATGATTGTCAATGTAAAAAACCAAGTTTAAGAGTTTTCCTTACTATAAGATCTGAGCTCTTCAGTTCAGATTATTTTTTGATTAGCGCTATTCAAATCCAGATGATTTGAGGATAAAAGTTCCGTCTAGTGTTAGGAAATATGATTACACAAACACCTATTATCCTTTTTCTAAAAAAAGATTCTTTGGAGTTTTTATTTTTATAGACAACAAACGGATTAATCTTGAAAACAAAAACAGATGATCATCAAAAATCAAACCAAAACCAATACTAGTTAGCAAAATTATTAGAGAAACTCCCACTAGTATAATACACTGTAGTATAGGCTTTGTACCCTAGATGGTTCATAATCAAAATGGACTACAAATGGATTCTAAATCCAATACACCTATCAATACGTCAAATAACTAAACACTATGTTTAGATTGAGAACCGTCATAAGCTGAAAGCTTTTCATTCTTGGTTCATTTTGATTATTAATCATCTAAGGTACAAAAACTATTCAGATTTGGCCCGGCTTGAACGGAATAAAACGAAGAAGTTGCATTCTGACGGGCTCCAGCCTCCGTGGTGAGGAGCCTTTGACAATTTGAATAGCGTGGTATTCGCACTCTGTGTAGCAAAAATTAAAGCGAACTATGATAGCGTAAAACATTGGCACCTGAGTTAGGTACAGGAGTGAAGCATCTGAAGTCAAGATATGTAACTATCACGAAGTAAACTTAATTATTGTTCATAAATGCACCATACTTTATCATTTTATAAATCATTCTCTAACATTGTCGGTTTCTTTCACTACCTTCAGCTGTTTCTAACAAATAGGATGTATCAAGCATTTCAAAATAATCCAAAAAAAAAAAAAACAAATGCTCAAACAATAAGTAAACTTGTATAACCAATCACAATATATGCTTCAAGGATAAAATCCAAACCTAAAATAGGTCCCTTGGCCCAGTTGGTTAAGGCATCGTGCTAATACTAAGACTTTTCTTGTATACGCGGGGATCAGCAGTTCGATCCTGCTAGGGACCATTTTTTGCTACATTGCATCAAGCTAAGCACCAACTAAAAGATATTGGCGGATAGTATACTGAACAAGAGTGCTTGAATTAAACTATGTAGAATAAAATAGAAAAGCAGAAGATAAAACGGAACACTTATAAAATCTGAAATAAGGATCAAGCGGAAGTGAGGGTAAGGTTCACAGGAGTGAGAAATATCCATGGACGTAACAAAAGACAAATAAGGATTACAAGTATGAAACATCGGAAATTAGTTGGAGCTCAAAGAGTAGAGAATGCTGTGATTGAGACTCAACGTATAGAAGTTTCGGCATAACAATAAACATGTTACATGAGGATCAGCGTAGACAGTATGCAAGATGAATTTGGTGTTCAGTAAAAGTTGATATCAAAAGTTATGTTTAAAAATCTCAAAATAAATAAAGCATTTCTAAGGCAAAGTGTATGACGGTATGCATACCTAACAGAGACTGTTCATAAGTTATACTGTGAATTTGCTGAAATTTCAGTTGTAAGAATTTGGTGTATTAATTTTGTATTTGCATCTATAACATCATTATCATTACGATCATTCAAAGACGTATGTTTATATTGTGTATTTTTGTAAAAGCTTTCAAAACTTGGCACAATCCAAAACGTATCTTCCGGCAATTTTGCCCTCTTCCATGAGATTGTAGACATTAGCAAGTTCAGAAGGAGGTACAATCTTGATATTACACTTGACCAGACCACGTTGGACAAATCTAAGCGCCTCAACTGTATCTTCTCTGTTGCCAACTAAAGAGCCCTTGATAGTAATGGCACGCAGTACCTGACTGAACACAGGAGAGTGTGTTACGGCGTTGGCAGGAAGTCCTACAAGGACAATAGTACCAGTTGCTCGGACATATTCGAGAGACGCCTCGGTAACTTTATCAGAAACTGCAACATGAATAACAGCATGGGCACCTTCACTGTTAGGAGTATTTTCAATAACCTTCTTGACAATATCATCAGTCTTAAAGTCGACAAAAACGTCACCACCAACTTCCTTAAAATACTTCTTTTTTTCTTCACCACTGTCAATGCCAATGACGACATATCCCATTGCCTTGGCATATTGGACAGCTAAGGATCCAAGACCGCCACCGGCACCGCTTATAACGATAGTTTCACCAGGTAGAGCGTCGGAGTTTTTGATTGCCTTGTAGACGGTGATACCAGCGCAAAGAATGGGAGCGACCTCTGCCAAGTCAATACCTTCTGGGATTTTTGCAGCATGAGCAGCTTTGACTGTGCAATATTCTGCAAATGTACCGTTGTGTGTAAAACCTGAATATCTAGCCTTGGGACAGTTACCATCAGCTCCCTTGTTGCAGAACGAACACTCGAGACAGGTACCATTGACCCATTTGACACCAATCGCGTCTCCGACCTTAAAAGAAGTGACTTCCGAGCCAACTTGAGCCACGTAACCAGAGCCTTCATGACCACCAATCAAAGGGTATTGGATTGGGAATGGCCAGTCTGCTTTCCAGGCGTGAAGGTCAGAGTGACATGCACCGGAGTAAGAAAGTTTAACTAGAACTTCGTCAGCTTCAAGCTTGGGAATAGGAATCTCGATAACTTCAAGAGGACCGTTGGCCTTGTTGAATGCAATAGCTTTGTAGGTTTTTGGAATCGGAGCCATTATTGAAAGATAGAATTGTGTCTTGATTATTGAGCGATATTTAGACTACTGTGATTGAATCGTGAGGGAATTAGGTAGGAGCAAAACGGGGTGTCACGGATATTTATATACTCGAAGAAGATTAGAAAAAGTGGTTTGATGATTTTGAAAGTATTCAACGGAAGCTAGCCATGTGTGTCATAGCAGATCTATTGGGAGACTAGTAGTAAATCATGGCGAAGTGACTAGAGATTCGATTAGTTTGACGCCTGGCGCTAGTGCCTAAACCCATTGCGTTTCGATTGGCGCTTTTTATAGGTTCAGTAATCCAAAAGCGTAATTTGCCCATGCAAAATATCACATTCAACTTCCGCTGTGATCTCGAGTTTGATAGCCTATGGTGTTCACTTTATCACGGTGTTGTATCGAAACCACATTATGTTGTATCGGTCATTTGTAGATAACGTAAGTGCGGCTATGTAGAATTAGCAGTGGAGTGATCATAATTTAGTCGCGTTTCTGTGTTGGTATAGCCATTGGTTATCACTAATTCCTAAGGCTGCCCTTTCCAGTAGTCAACAATGAAATCTGATTTGTCTTATGATAAGGATAATTTGTATGTTGTCAATATGTCACGGAATTGTAATATACAATATACTTTTAAATGAAATAATTTTGTATAGAACAGACATAACAGAAGACAATTTATTCATTTGCTTATCTCATAGAGATTGGCGGAGTAACTTCCCGTAAAGAGCATTTATAGTTTTTTAGAGTTCAATGGCGCTAAATTCTTTGTCTGTAACCAAATGCAAAAGAATATTTGGGTGACAAAAGGCTGATAACCAGACCCAACACTTGATAATGAGTTTGATTTCTATGTTTAAAACTTGAGGAAAAACTATTTTCAAATGTAATGAACAAGCCGTGTAGACTACAAGAAATAATTTCCAATGGGAGTTAAAAGCTGGAACGCCAGATTTTTTTGTTTAGCCTGCACTTATAGTAGCGAATAAACCAAGCTGAATATATGAAGCGCAAATATAATAATATCATTTGTTTATTGAATTTTGAAGTTTATCTGAAAGCTGATTTAAAAACTAGGGCGAGGATGTTAGTTACATTGCAAATGATCTATCACATCTGGAAGATCTCGAATTTGACACGCATGAATGATTAAAAGCACTTATGTCCAAATTACATGATTGATATTATGTATGTTCACCAGTGGTAGTTGTAGAACATCCGAAAGAGCCTCACTGACCAAAGCAGAAAAACAATGAGGAGTTCAGAATCACAATGCTCGGGATTGTGAGTTGATTTTGGGCAACTGCTGACATCGATACCAAACCTCCTAACATATGCCCAAGACTGGAGGCAAAATGTTTAATTGGTATTCGACTCACTCCAAACTAAATGAAATTCTAATTGAAATTCCAGTAAAAGAGAGCATTTGCAAATACCCTAAATAGCATAGTATTGTTTTTGAAGACCCACATATCCATTGGATAGAAGTACAGAACAATAGAGTGTGTACGGATAGACAGACGTGTCTGTGTACAGCTTAATTCAACTATAAATATAGTTTATAGATCTATAAAGGCTAAATTATAAATATTAAAATTTGAAAATTATCGTAAGAGTTCTACCCGTCTTCAATGATAATAAAACATAGGCAGAGCCTTAACGGACGTCAGCTCCTTTGCGGGTGCTCAGAGTCTTGTCCGGCCTATTTAGTACAATACTAAATAGACTATGTTTACTAGAGACAAAATGAGAATAGCTTTAGCAACTCAGAGGAAAAGAACACAAAGTGAACTTCAACATAAATCTAAGATGCTTTGTGCTTTTCACGTTTACGGCTGAAATCAGGATTTAATAATAATAATAATTCAATTCAAGTCTAGATATACAATGATCACAAAGTAGACTATATTTAATCATGTGCCTGATCCAGGTGTCTATGCCTCACGTTGTCACGCTTCATTTGGAGTTTCGCTTTATGTAATGAATGCCACATTTGTCAAAGCGTCAAGAAAGACTACTACAACTTTGTAGTAAACACATTGTTCAAAGTCAAAGTCAGAATCCGACGAGTGGTTCTGAAAGAACGTATCATGGTGAGTTTGTCTAATAAGCAAGTAAATAGAAGCATCTGATTTAAGAATAGATCATAATAGTCCTTTCTCAATCAAAACTGTAATCTACTCAAAGGCCTATGGCTCAAGTTAGATTATATAAGCAAAAACTTAGCAATAAATATTGTAGGAAATCACATCCAAATTAGGCATTTTGTAATGTTCCTACTCTTTACGCTCAGAAACCCAACGCTGTCTTTTCAACTCCTTCTTCCTCAGAAACTCAACGCTGTCTCTTCGACTCCTTCTTCCTCAGAAACTCAACGCTGTCTCTTCGACTCCTTCACTCTCGGAAACTTAACGATGTCTCTTCAACTCCTTCACGGAAACTATCTTCATACGAATCCAATCTTGTTATTTTTAGTTATTTTATTTCTTTTTATTATCTAAACAAATATCTATATATTGCCCCCTAGAAGACCAACTTCAAGAAAACCAACAATCATCTAAAAGGTTATCTTCTACTTATCAAGCTTCCTCTGAATTCAAGTCTTCTTTCTAAAGATAGTCTTTGATTAATACATTTTCATTCTAAAAGTATATCAAAGGCCGGACCAAACGTTAACGTCCGTTAGGTGCTTTTCCATATTTCACCTAACTCTTCATTTTCATCTTAACACTTCGAACTCACACCTCTCTTCTTTCAATCGAGGTCCGATCTCTTATAAATATAACAACGGTTCGATGGTCTAGTCGGTTATGGCATCTGCTTAACACGCAGAACGTCCCCAGTTCGATCCTGGGTCGAATCACTTTTTTATATCTCAATCATTGGAATTCTATTTGGTACGGACATGAACAATTAACATGCACGGTCCTAGTAACTGTTAAGTTCGCCTGATTCCCAATTTTTCAAAACTGCATCATCGAACCTGTCAAAACTTATATTTATATAGAAACACTTGTTGATAGTAGACTGTAAGATGGTCGAAAATTTGATTATAATGTTCAAATTGCACTTCCTGTTGTTGTGACTGTATACAGTAGCAGACATATTTTGTTTTTTCAGTGTTTGATTCTAACCGTCATGTTTTCAAATTCTCTCACCTTCCTAAACAATCGTCTTTTTTATATATTTCATACAATTAGCACATAATAGCTAAGTGCAAACTCGAGCTTTTACGGACTTTGAATATCCAACAGGTATTTCTATGAAAAATCCGAGATACAAAAAGCTAAGCTGTTAAACATAGAATGTCAGTTTGTAAAGCAGCTGCATCATAATAATATTATATTTACGGCCTGTCAATGTCAATATTTTTTAAACGCAAATTTATTTCTGAAAATACGCTTTCAACGCAACCTAAGGCTAGCGCAGAAGCGACGATTACAGTCAATGCCATTATTACCGACCCAGAATCCCTTGAAAAATCATGTGTCTGACATCATAATAAACTGGTGGCCACTAACTGCTGCCGCTTGAAGAGTGAAGGACATAACAGTTTCACAGATGACTATTTAAGCTGGGCTTAAGCTTTCTACTCACTAGATAACGACAAAGTGAATTGCAAGATAGGGAGGCAGAACTTAACATTTTGAGTCAAGGAGTTTGCTGATAGGCAATTACTCTAGCCTCGGCAAGCAAAAAATTGACCAACCTTGAGTATGACTCTTCAAAATTGATGACTGTATAAGGATAGAGCTATTGTTTATTACAAAACCGGCTCGAAATACATTGTAAAGAGTATCCTCTGGGTTGAGTGTCTTTCCTCTTGAGACTGGTTATGAAAAGCTGATCCACGTTAATAAAAGGTGGTTTTCACAGCAATATAATATTGTGTATAGTTACAAATTATGCAAACAATGAACAAGCTATTGCCATACAATGAACAAGCTATTGCCATACAATTGCTGAAATCGTTTAGTGATTGAAGCACCAAAGGGTACCCTCTATTATCTAATAACACTATAATTTTAGTACATGGTGCACTCATAACAATATACGTTTGTAGTGTTTTTTATATCTCTGTACGCTAGATTTGATCAACTTTGTCATGAAAGCCATTTAGAAATATAACAGGCCTACGTTCATTTAGATATTTACTATGAACTTTGTCTTTTTACCATTAACATAGACTTGTACAAAATCAACAGTTTCTGCAATTTTGGCATCGTAGCAACAATGAGATTGTAGATTAATTTATAGCGCAACAAGAACACCACCATACATTCTTGGACAGCGTACAGATATTCACAGAAAAGGTTCACAAACATTTCAGTCATCAATTGCATGATATACAACTTTACATCTATTTGTTTATTCAAAAACTTTGGCCAGTTTTCCCGGAGATATCAATGAAAAATGCAAGTAAAAATTTTGTAAATTATATAACGTTTTTGTACAAATTTAGCCCGGTTTCTGTCATATATATATATATACACACACGCTAGAGTTTAAGTAACCAAAAAGGATAGCCGCCGTTTTTGATATGGAACTTTGAAATCAAGAAACTGTATGCAAGGAATATGGCAATCGACAAAAACACCACAAGAAGCAACTGTTTCTTGGGATCATTAAGAGTAGGAACTTTAGTCAAAAGAATAATAGTACTGAATGAGAGAATTGCGTATACAATAGCCACAATTTGAGTCTCAATTGCAACCTGGTTGCTGTGACCAGGAACAAAGTAAGAAACACCCCCTTGACCATCGCCTGCAACGTATGGTGTTTTCCTAATTGAATTGTACATATGGCCAGATGTAAACAACAAAATTGTCACAAGAGAAAAAGCTACCCAAAGCTTCTTGCTTTGGAGAACTTGAACACCCTTCCAAAAGTACATCTTTGAGACAACAATTGAAGCCAATGCAATAACAATTGTTGTAACTACTTTCTGAGTAGGAAACGGCTTTTTGATTTTAACATTGTATCCCAAGGTGTTCTTGATGTATGAAAGAAGATAATCGACTTGTTCGGACGATTGAGGGAACTTGTAAACTTCATATCCACTTGAATAGTGTGATGTGACATCGGCGGTTTTTTTATAAACCCATAAGTTAGGCGCATGTGTCAATTTGAGGCTCTGGAATGTCTTTTGAGTGTGTTGCAAGTCGGCAATAGCAAACACCAGCCCATTGTCTTCGCCCAGAGGTTGAGCAGAATGCCATGATTTGGCGACAATGCTGAATTGTGGATCAAGAGCACGGCAAAATTGGCATCCAAATCGAAGATCTACTGCTGTGAGAAGAAGAATCAGATCGTAGTCTCTTGGTCCATTGACAACCTTTTCAAATGTTTTATCAGTCAAATAGATAGGCCCTCCGCTAGACTCTTTCAAAAGTTTTCTAACTTCCGTATCGCTGGTGGCATTAACAAAGGTTGCAGAAAAAGCAACAATCAAAGAGATTAGTACTCCGACCGATGAAGATAGTCGCATTTCTAGTAATCGTCGTTTCTAGTTGTTAGGCAATTGGAATGTTGACAATGATAGTGAGTTCAAGGTGGTGAATGAAACGGGAACTGTAGGCTAGTAGTTGTATGCTATGGCTGAGAACACGTTGAAAAACTATTACATTATGGATTACGTACTCAGCATAATGACAGGCAACGAATACCTAGACTAGGTTAGGGTGCGAAGCAAAGAAGGGCAAGGAAATAATGAGGTGTACATATGTACACACAGATACGAATTAATACAAATAAGTCTACTATCTCATTTTATTTGTGGGCAACTGTAACGTTTTGGGAGAAGCCCGCAGCCAGCGTAGAAATATCCCTACCAACAAATCAATCCCTCAATTCGCTTGCTACTTCAGACATCTAAATTTGCTGCAGAAGCTGCTAATAATACCGTGATAATCTGGCGGTAGTCTGATAATTGTTATAATTTTTTAAAGACCGTTTGTTTTGAGCCACAGTCTTGCATTAATTATACTAAAATGGTCAATAACACCAATAGTACTTCTGCGCAGCGAGATACAGCAAATACCCCATCAAAGTCAAATGGATCTGACAATTTACGTCGACTTGATTCTGATATTGAATCCAAATTGATAGAATATCCGGACCCAATCATATTAACTCCCCAAAGGCGATCCCCTCGGAAAGCTGTCAAATCGGGTTCATCGATAACAAAAAGTACGTTGAACGCAAACACATCTATTGATCAACCAGTATTGGACATGCCCCTTAAATTGACAAATGTGGATCAGCCCAGCGTGATATCTTTAAAGAAAAAAATCACAGAACTAGAAAAGCAGGTTCATATTAACAAAGAACTTGCTCGAGTAGGTTTAACCATATTCTTATATTACGCCAGTATTGCTAACATATTTCGTCTAAGTTCGAGATAGACAAACAGGAAAGCCAAACTAGAGCACTGAAAATCCTACTCGATCAAGCACATGAAGAAATAGAGACGCTACGAGGTAAAGAAAAGAATTATTCTCATCTTGATCATGAATTTGAAGAGTTGAAAAAGAGTAACAATAGGAGAAGTTTTATTAAACCAAGTGATGTGAACGAATCGCTCAAAATACAGTATGAGCATGAGATCAGGCAATTAGAACAAGCATATTCAGAGCAAATAAATGATTTAAGGGCAGAGCATGCAGCGCATATTGAGGAAACTGAGGAAAGACTACAAAAGCGAATAGAAGAAGAGCGTGAGAGACTCGTACAGGAAACACAATCAACTCTACAAAAACTCACAGAAGTCAAAGATCATCAGATTGAAGTCATGAAAGAGTCTTTTGAACGAAAAAGTCTTAGAGCGCAACATGCGTTGAATTCAGATTATGAAGAACTAAATGAACATTTTAGCAAACTGCAACAGGAGTTGATCAAGTACAAAAACACATCTTCAGACTACAACAAGGCTAGAAATGCATCCGAAATCAAAATTCTTCGTTCTGAATTAAATGATTTAAAAAGACAATATAACAAGAAGTGTACTGCCTACGACAGACTCAACAACGAGTTGGAAAAAGTTAGAATGCAAATGCAAACCAACAAGTCCGTAGCTGAAACAAAGATGACACTTCTCAAAAACAAAATCAAAGGTCTTGAGTCGCAAGCTACAAGGCGACTGAGCCACGGAGAGTTTTCGACACCCCTCAACAAACTCAGCGACATTGGAGTAGAGCGAAGACTGTATCCCATTTCTGAGCCAAAAAACTTTCGGGGATCTGAAAACACTTTTCCAAGCCCATTTTTGTCTCATACTATCAATAGCGCAGCTAAAAGCGTTTACGCAAAACCTGCCAGTTCTCCTGTGACACAGCTCGTTAGCCGATTACGAACACCAGCTGCCAAAACTATGATACCTCACAGAAACTCGAGCATCACCCCCAGATCAAGAGTTGGTGGTACTTTTGAATTTAGTACACAAACTGCCGAGGAGGCTAGATACTCCGTCAGAAAGAAAAGGTATTCTTTACTTGACGAAGATTTGACGGACGAAGAGTCTGAAAAGAATTCAAGTGATTTGAAAGCGCCGACTAAAAGTAAGCGAATACCAGAAAAAGACTCGTTGGATATATTCGAAATGACACCGTCCAAGGTGGGAATTTTTAAATCTGCATTTGAAGAAGACTTTATAGGTGAATCAAGAAAAAAGGTCAAGTTGTCAAATAACGATGATTCAAGTGAGTATCTCAACAACGTCAACGAAAATAAGAAAACTGCGGGGAGGAAGAGGCTAAGCGCACCGTCTGTTAGCCTTGTTAGAGAGATTTCGCCTACAAAGTCTTCGGGTAAATCCAAATCACAGTTTCGTGTATAATATAATATTATTATCCTTTTGAATTGGAATTTGACGTAATCTAGATATACTTAGTAGCTCAAGTGAATATGTATGCATTTCTACTTCTCGTACATAAATCCGATTTTAACATTAGAAAAAGCTTATGAGATTTTCAAATGGGTCAATTGAGATTCAAAACCAAAGTGCATTTGATCTTGTAAGTCATTGTACATTTAGGTACGTATAGATACAGTTTTCAAATCAGCTTGTACCTGTGTTTTAGACTTTTTAAAGAATATCATCTAGATGAAATGATTTTTTTCCTCATGATTTCAAGGCTTTTAATGTAGTCAAAGCATAAAAAAGCAGTTTTTAGTCAATTACGTTTCGCTATGGAAAGTATTTTTTTGTTGGTCTTTGGATAGAAAAAACCCAGTCATTGTACCATCTACATTAAATCTCACATGTAATTTAAATCTGCTTCTGTGCTGATTGCGTCGATAGTGTTAATACTGGAACAGTCAATCAATTAATAGAAGGGACATATTTACTTCTGAACCCCCATTTGAGACTTCAAACATTATCCCACCCCCAATTTAGAAATTCTCTGTTATTTACACCATTTGGCCTGTTTGTAAATAAACCGCACCCATGTTTTGGCTCAGTTATATTTCACCCCCATGAGCCTAGCTCATGAAAAGGAGTAATATATAGTCGAGAAACCACGAAATGTTGGCATCTAAGTATCATGATATGAGGCTACAATATTGTCCAAGTTATGTTTGTTCTACATTTTGGTCTCTGGAATTGAGATCTATTAGAATATATATATATATATATATATATATATGCTAAATTTTCTTGCTAATGCGAATGATGTTCAGAAACGCATGATCTGTTCACTTATGTTTGTTTGATAGTGATACTTGTTATGCTTGATAATACTTCATGTAGATTCCATTGTCTTTAGCTGAGTCTGAATTTGTAATTAAACATTGTCGGGGTTCAGTAATTACAAATTGATTCCATGCTATTTATGGCGTATTGTACCATGATTCGAAAACTTATAAATGGAAGCATCTTTATCTAAGATTAAAGAAGATAGCATACATTCTGCTTTTCTCAGACTGATCTCTCTTAATTCTACTTCTCTCCGACTTGTAAATGTGGTCAATTTCAAGTCAAGCAATTTCTCTGCCCCCATGCATAGTTCTTGATTTCCTTGCTTCGATTGAATATTGAAGACTATGCTCATTCAGCCTACAAATCTTCTGTAATGAGAGCAGCATACTTGGAGCGTGTTCCTTCGGTTCATATGCTACGCGTTCCAACATCCACCGAATGTTTGGCTCCAATTAGAACTCCACGCATAGGCAGACCCCCTACTCGAAGCCATCATATCAACTTGCGTCGCCAAATCCGCAGAAGAAGAGCCAGGTATTCTTTATGAGCTAGCCACAATATATAAACCGACGTACATTTTGTAAGTGAGGATGCCTTATTAATAATATAGAAGATCAGTTATTATCAAGTGTGATATTTTGCAATTACTATCAAATTCCAAGTGCAAATCATTAAATTACGGATCATAAAAGGTCTCTTCGTGAACTACCAAGTAATAATACTTGTATCCTGAAAGATATCACTTAATTTTTTCAAGACGAAAAGGGAAGAACTGTTGAAATATCAAAAATAGGTGTGATAAATAAAGTTCAAAATTGAATGGGGCTGAAATATACGGGTGTAGCCATAGGAGGGTTGATCAATATACGACAAAAATGACCAAAAAAAGTATGTACCAAAAATGGGGGAGGAGAAGCTTAAAAGGACACAAATGGGTGCATTCTATGCGGTGGCTCTCGGAAAAAAAAGTTGATTAAAAATCAAGATCATAATATTAGCTAAAATAGAACTGAAAAAAATATAAACTAAATCAAATCAAATTTTTTATCGAAAAATCTACTTTTCATGATTTTGAGTGTCTTAGAGCTTAATTTAAAGTGTTTCTACGACATGTCTAGTACTTGCTGATATAAAAAGCAACTGATCAGTAAATGTATTTGCTTTTTAGCATATTCCTCTACTGAATAAGGTGAGTTTTGGAATATTCCTACAGGCTAATATGTGTAATACAATTTTTCAAAAGCTCAAAAATATAAATAGTAGAAAATTTCTCAATCGACTAAATTGCAATTGCACTTGAAGTCTTCTGCATTTTTCGTATAATCTATTACCATGACAATGATTCATAACTTTTCAAAAGGATATATCGAAATTGACGAGTATTTGCTAACCATGCCCGACAATCTCAATCAAAAAGGTTTGCTAGTGAATCAATTGATGTACGATTATTGCACTGGACTTACCAACGGCTTTCAAGGTACAGGCCTATCATTTTTGTATCAAGACCAAGATATTACTTCATCTTCACCATCCTCTGATTCTTCGCCAATAGCTTCTGATACGCCTGATTTGGATTTCCCAACTTTACAGTATACACAAGTGCTTGAAAACCCAAGTATATCAGAAATGGCTAATACAGCTGTTGACGAATATGATTGTTACTCATCTGGCTCTGATCAAAATATACCTACAGTTTTATCAACAAATGAACTTCAATTTTATGCTCCAGAGCTGACTCTACAACAGCCAACTTCTTCATCTCTTTCAGGATATCCTGGTATACCTGAATATACAGAGTATTATCATTCAAATTCAATTAGCGTCATTGATGACAACAACATGAGCAAGCAATACGCCCCTCAATCAGGATTCAGCAATCCTCAGAAACCATCTTACAGCTTGGATCCCGTGTCTATGAGCGCTCTAAATGCTGGAATATGTTCCATTAATGCTCCTTCTATGTTTACAATGGGCTACGGAGTACTTTCTAATATACCAAAACAAACTTCGCGAATAAAATCAAAAATTTCGCGGAAACAATCAGAGTCACGACTTTCACTTCCTTTGCTCTACAGTCGAATGGGCCTAGGAAATAATCACGAATTAGCTCGTGTCCGAGAGCACAAAGTTCTTTCGCTTCTACGATCACAGGGGTTCAAGCTTGGTGAACAAACCTGGATTCGTGATACAAAAGAACACGAGCGTAAGCAAATTATTGACTACATCTGGAATCAAACCAAAGACGAGTTCCACTACGATAAAGAATTGATTGAAATTATTGTACGAAGGGGCAGTTACTATCTAATGCAAGGTAGACTGAGAAGAATTCGAAGAGGTAAGAAAGCTGCAACCCTAAGAAAGAAACCTCTGAACTAAAATGCATCGAAAAAAATAGTATACTTGGTATATGAGTTTATATTCATATTACCAGCTCCCTTGATTTATTTTCATACAATTGTCATGGCATAATTTCCACATACACATAATTCAATTCAACTTTTAATTTACTGTTCTCAAACATATATCACTGTCCGGTTTTCAAGTAGCTTCTGAGATTTACAAAACAAAATTAATTGGTTGTTATATTACATTTATTATAATGATATTATTCAAAATTTCGTAAACAAAATTGTTATCAAGAACCATTGATAATTTGCTTCAATATGCCCAAACTTTTTGCTAACGGCATAGGCTTCTTGGAAGCTAATGGTACCATAATATACTGTCCCTGAAGCCCGATGTTTTTTTCACTATGTTGTTCTTTTCTTCATATGATACCCCTGGATAGTGAAGCTTCTTTTCTGCCTCTTCATACAGAATTTCATAATATTTGAGGCTAAGGTAGAATTTACTGCCATCCTCTTCAACCTTGGAGTTATTGAGAGGAGTATCCCAATCTTCACCAGGGCCCAAGTAGACGCCAGCATATCGAATATCGGTATCAACACCTTGGTTAAGAGCAGTTCCAATACCTCCAATCCTGTCAATTTGGGTCTTACTGTTTTGAGCTCTCCAATTCTTTGGAGTAGTGCGATGAGATCCTGCCCATCCAACAAAAATTGACTTTTCGGGTGTAAGGTCTTGCTCTATATTGTAAGCTTTGATTCTGAGTGGATTCATAGACGCAGGGCTGAGTACACCTACATGGAAAGCCAGAAAAATGAGAAGAAGTGTAACAACATGGAAGGCAAAGAGGATCCATTGCGTAAATGGTGTTCCTAAACAAGTGTTTGTATTAGAAGTTGACATCAAGTAGTCAATGATATGGGATAAAATACTAAAACTGATTCCTGGAGTTGGAGTAAAGCATTGAGTCAAATTGGTGTACAACCATAACCAAGAACAGAAGCAAGTGTCGCAACTTGTCAGTTGTTGAATTCCCAGACAGGAAACAATAGTTAGCCTTCTCAGGCCACTATGACAATCGATATTGATTGATACACAGCTTTGGTGTGCTTTTCAAAAGCTGCGTCCCTTGCAAAAAGCAGCGCACCTTCCAAGGTGAGGAATCAGGGTTGTGCTGACTTTAAAGTATGAAGGCAGGCGGTTGTAGAAATACGAAGGCGATAGCTTCATGTGTAGGATAGTGAATATTTCAGTCAACTGCAAAACGGGAGCATTACGGACAACATTGAAACAATAGTCTCTGTCTAGATCGTTGTTTATGTAAATGTAGATATCAAAAGCAATACTGCTGTTACCATCAATCGTAAGCAGACTATTTTTTTTCTAAGTCAACTCTGTCATTTTGGAGTGTGTACATGTTCACTTGTAATCCCCAATCTTCTAGAAAATGTGCACAAAAAACCGGGGAATACTTACACGTAAAGAGATTAGAACTTTTTTCACTTTGCTAACCTGATTATCCATTTATGATACAGCTATTGCTGGTACACCGAAACACAGCTACAAAATGTTCACCTAACTTCATGAATATCTAAAGAAATTTACCACAGAGCATATGCCTTAATAATAATAGTAGTTGTAGTTTTTACAATTCTATTAACTGCACTGAAATCAGTTGCTTTTTGTGTCTTAAACATTTAAGTATGTTGATTGTAATATTTGGGTAAACAATACAATTAAAGCTCACTGCTTTTGTTTGATGTTATTCATTATTATCTGAATATGCACTTGTGAAAGACAGGCAATCTGAATATAATATTTTGACAATATAAGTTAAACATGAAAAAGCAGGAACAATAATATTGTCAGGTACAATAATATTATCAGGCACAGCATTATAAATGAGTATTTAAGATAGTAGAATCTGAGATATCAAAGTACACCAGCACATTTAAAACTCTTTTACCGTTTTTAAAGGACTTTACCATAATATACACGACGCTATTACACGCGAGTTAACATGAAACACTTCTGTATTTGAATTCAAATTCATAAGTATATTGCTAGACTCGAGGCTCGGAATTAATGAACTGTGTACAGTTCATACTCATACAATCTTTCATTAAATGCCCGTGTAAGTTGGAACTATAGCTACGTTTAAACTTACACTTGATAAACGAATTCGCTTAATGGTTTAAACATAAATTACTGAAACCATGTTTTCATAATATTCATGCACTTAATGGCCAAAACGATATCGTACAAATTTATATAGTCGTTTCTTTTATTTGATTCTATGAAAAATTTGTAGTTAGAAATGCGCATCCATTAGAATAAATAGTGAACCCAATCAGTAAATTCATCACATCACAAAAGAACTGTTGACTCGAAATGACGATAAAATGCTTGTGCTACAGTGCTTTTGTCTCTAACAGTTGAATTAAAAGTTCATCAATCCAAACTTTAGCTACTTTGAAAAAAACTTTCATCAGTAATTTACTTTTCAATAATACAAACAAATTGTATTTTAAGCCATGTGAGTTAATGTTACTACACAAAGCCAAATAACAATCAATCAAAAGCGCAAAATATGAAAAACACATCTGAACCTTTTCATAAGTAAGCTTTGTAAGCACTGTATAAAAAATCTTTATAATAAACCTTCATTGCTTGGGTCCAATGTTTTCAATAAGCCGTTAGCAGATATACACAGTAATATTCAGAAAATTTTAATGTGCAAACTATACATCAAAGTTCAGTAGAAAGATTGACACAACGCACAGATTTATGACGGTGAATAAAATGCAATTGATGGAAACGATCCAAGCAGATATGTGCAAAACCTGCCTTGCATAAGCCATTTATTTGTTTGGAAAAATAACGAAAACACAATAGTCGCTTGCTATCATTTGGCAAGCGTGTGGAAAAAATACCTAGGCATGGCTTGTTTATTAAACAAATCAAAACATTTAATAATGTTCTTATCATTTCAAAATTAAGGATCCCAAGTTAGTTTACAGCTGCATTCATGATTTTAAACGTAGTCAGAATCTTGATGCTTTTATTATTGACCCGTGAATTATAATATGATATTGTAGAATTGAGTATTAGTGACAACATACGACAGTTTGAAATAGCTTTCTCACAAAATTTGCAGTTCAAATTTCAATGTTATTACTAAGAAATAGCGCCATAGGTAACTCTGCTATCAGGTTGAAATATATTTACAGATTTCACAATATTTTGTATACAATATATTTGAAGTTTGTGATTGATATCGAGTAGTATAAGCTTCACTGTTCAGAAAAGTACGGTAGAGGTCTTACTTACCCATATGATACTTGAGACAGTTTTGAATACATAAAACTTGGATTCTTATAGCTTTTTAGTAGCTCAAATCTCGACTAAGAATTATGATTTCGTTTGGAATTGCTTTTTTCGTAATGATTATACACTGAAACATCAGATGTACATTAAGATATACAAACTATCAACTTATAGTTTTTTGTTATTGAAGACTTTGACAATCCTTTTTCTTGGGATTATCGATTTAGCTAATCTTTTCTAATAACTTAGTTTAGCGTGTTGAAGTGCTGTCTCTGTCTAGATCCTCTCAAATGCAAATTTTTCATACAATTTTTGGTAAAAAGGATCTTAGTTGCAGTTCTAAGTGAATCAATTTATTGGAAGAATTAGAGAAAAATCATAATAATATTATGCATTACAAAACTAGCAAACTACAGAGAATTATAGACATCCAATCAGTGCAACAGAGTTCATAGTGTTTACTTGTCACTCTGTATTTTTATAAATTAAAAAACAATTGTTTTATTAAGTTATGAACAGATAAAAACCCTATAAATTGGGGCGTCAAAGTATCCATCCAAACACATGCATGAAGTTGAGAAAGAATAGTCGTTTTCTCGTATTGAATGCGCCACTGCACGTGTATTATCTTGGTTTTCGGCAATAATTGAAAGCGTTGTTATTTTTGCTGAACCATCTTAAAAACTGTCTGGTAATTGACACAATAAATTATTGTGTTTTTACAATGTACTACTTTTGAGGTTTGCAAAACTTTTGCTTCAAAGTATTTTGAGTTGAGACTTAGGGATTGAAAACAATTATTATCATCATTTCTAGTATGTATAATATTAGAAGTATAATTCAGGAGAATAGATGTCACTTAGAATGTGACAAATAAATAGTCTAACTATAGGATGCCGAAAATGATTTGGACTTTGTGGTAACTTACTTTTAATGTAGTCTAGAGTACATGTTAACGACTCAGTCTACTATAACAATTCTATTAGATAATACGTTCCTGCATAAAATTTTGTGCCTGATTGATGCAATTTCATCATAATATTATTATCTACTAATATTGGCCTGGAACTCTGATCCCATATAAACTGAAATAATCTTTCTCAATTTCTTGATTATTTTAAAGTGCCTGGCTAGTCATTAGTTTTTAATCTATTGGTGTAAGTCATTAAGAAAAAAAGATTACGGAAGATAACATCACTGTTTCATTTATTTAGTTACTGACTTGGCCGTAGTCAATTCGGTTTCAGACAGTAGACGATATACACAACATAAAAGTTGGAGTTTGCAATACCTCATTATTTCTTTCTTCTGCATTGATATTCCCATCTTACATGGATGCAATACATGATTGATACGAACAATGATGAAGAGAATTACATCTTGAGTTTCCGGGTTGTAGAGCAAACTCGCCAATCTCTGTAAAAAGACAAAATTTACCATGTGAATTTTTGTGTACGTTCGGTAACTTGCATGGGCAGTTACCCCATTGCGAGATAAACATTGGTTTAGACAAAGATTGTCGAAGAAGTCTAGATGCAGGTCTCATTGATACAGGACCATGATAAGTTGTGGTGCCACCTTATGATGTAATCACTGATTTTCTTCTCAAATAAATTGAGGGAGCTCCAACTAAATATTATTTATACGTGAATCTCGTAGTTTGATAGCAAACTTTAGTTTAAGCGCACTGCTTCTACATATTACTCGTCGTTATGACCTGTGATTCTTAACTGAAAAGGCGAGCGCTGGAACATTACATAATTTTTATATTAGTCAAGTTGTACATTACAAATGACTAATCCACTATGTGGTGTTCCAGAGTGGGCCTGTTTAGCTGAAAGGCCCAAGACAAGACGTTACGTATAAGGATTTTGAGAGATTCACCAGCTGTTCCATACAGAATAAAAATACAATTGAAAAAGCATTAAATAAAGGGCGACTGCAACATGTATAATTGTTAATACAATAGACACTATTTAGTGAAATATAAAAGCAGTGACATCTGCATTAAATGAACTTATCAATTAAGAACTTTGCCCATATTTATACTGAAAGAAAAAAAAAAACTGGCAACATTGGTTTAAGTACACACGGCCTGTAATTGGGTAAAAAGGTATCAAAGCTGATTGTTCAAAGACAGCAATTATATTAAATCAAAAAATAATTCAAACAGTGAAAAAATAATAAATAAAAATACTAAATCCAACATAAATCCCATAGTAAACATAAAAAAGACATAAATAAATAATAAAATAGACTATCAATCGTTGAAAAATGAAAGAAACGAATAGTTTTAACAGCGCGCTTTGTAAACATACCCATCTTCAAGCACAACATCGCGGTTTGATTATACTTTTTTCATGACCATAGTTCTGATCTCATCAAGATAATCTCGGCTAAAAGTTTCATTTGGAGGGAACCATCCTTGAACCTTGTGTTCCCAGCGACTTTCTTCATACCTGAATTTCTTTACCATATCAATATTAATCTCAAACTCTTTACCAACTTCATAATCGTCGTTAGTGGCTGCAGTGCTTGAACTTCCCACTGTCACATCGGTATAGTTTCTAATACCGGCGCCTTGTCTATAAAGCCCTGGGCCGTTGGTGTTGGTGTTATTGTTGCTGACATAATTAGCGTTATTGAGGTTGTTGATATTGGCAATATTGCTGGAGTTACCACTATTGCTGGGGTTGTTTGAAATATGAATGGTGACATCCAGATCATCTACATCGTTAAACGGGTTCTCTTCTTCATTGTTCACGTTTACCCATTTCATCGATTTGGGATCAAACAACATATCACCGACAATTTGAATCCCTTTATTCGAAATGTACGCAATTAGGCCAGGCTTCACTGAGTTATTGGATATTGAATCAAAACGATAAAGATCTTCGTTATTGCCATCCCATGTATAAGTTTCCAAATTAAATTTCATGTTACCAGTGGACCCCTTGACAACCACCGGAGTTCCCATATGTTTGATCAAACCAAGCTTAGAACAACGCTTACTTCGCTTATTCCTGTGATGCGATTTTTTTATGTAGCCAGATGTAGGTTTTTCCATGTAGGTTTCCAATGGTTTTCTTGTAACAGCGGTTTGACTGCTTATATCCAGTTGTGGTTGTTGTAGGGTCGATGAAGAAAACACTGTGGGTAAATCATCAAAAAGGTCTAATTCGGATCCATCTCCTAAAATTTTACCTGTGTTTCCTCTTGAATAACGAACAGATCTGTATTTCATTGTAGACGATTGAGAAGGAGACTCTCTGAAACTTGCTATCGAATGCGATGAGCGCAAACTGTGTATGCTTTGTTCTGATACTTTGCGCTGATTTCTTGCACGTTGAAACATTTCATAAGCTTCGTTAGAAGTCTCAGGCATGCGATTCAAAAACGTCTCCGATAGCGAGTTCTTGGAATGTAATGTGGGCATGGACTTTTTTGTTCGAAGCTTTTGCATTTTGAGCGTAGTCTGAGGATTCGCGCTTTTCAAAGTATCAGATATTTTATTCAAATTGCGTAGTGCTGCAGGCATAGTTTGAAATCCGACATTTTTGGGAGATTCGTTTATTTTAACATTACGATGAGGAATAGACTGACCTTTAAGAAGCTCGCCATTATTAAGATCAAATCCCTCTAGAAAATCATCATCTTTTGAAAGCACTGACTTTTTCGAATCGCAGCTTCCAATAGAGTTGTAACGAGTAGATCGACCATCCATCAACAATTCCATCTGTTCGCGTTGTTTGATTTCCCTCTGTTTCTTTTTGAGCAGGTCGTGAAAGTCAAGTTCAGTGTCATCGGGAATCACTAATCCGTCTAATATGTCGTGATCAATTTCAGTTTCAGTATTTGAAAGAGTTCCAGATGAGAACAGTGAAGTGTTAAATCCAGTATTTATACCTTCATCATCCCAAGGAATATCTAAATTGTCGACAACGTCAACCGTTTTAGGTGCTTTAAACTTTTGCAATGCCTTGCCGTCAAGAACTTGGAAAGACTCGTTATCAAACCCTTCAGCAAAATCTTCGTCTTGAAATGATGATTGTTTCACTAATGACTTGGGTTGTTGGGCAGTGCGAAATCTTGAAGGTGAAGTAGGAGTGGTTGGTATTGGCGGGTCAAAAAAAGTACCCTTCATAATGCTGTTATTACGGTTCAGTTGTGTACGGTGGTTGTAAGCTTTGATGGTTGCGACATTAGAGTTGGTTAAATCTATATCTGGGAGATCGTGATGGAGCGCGGAAAGGGATATATTTCTCGCAATAGATGCTCTTCGGACGTCGTCTAGTTTTTTCGTTTGTTGCTGTTGCAGCTGCAGTTGTTCTAAATTTTGCTGCATACTTTGATCTTGCTGCAGCTCTTGTATATCCAGTATATATTGGTCTGGTTGCAATTCTAGGACATGCTGCGATTCTTGTGTTGTTTGAAGTTCTTGTATCGACTGTGCCCGTTGCAATGATGGTGAAATATGTTTTAACGTATCAGGGCCATTATTCGCAAATTTTCCAGACATTAGTTTTTTTGAACCTCCTTTATGTAACTCAAATTCGCTATCATCCTCGGTTTCTCTGAATCCATTTAGAAATTCTTCTTTAGAACGTACTGTAGATTCTGACATGCGGAATAATGTGTCACTTTCCTCGCAGTCAAAATCAGCGTCCCAGTTCTCAGCTGCAGAAGCCCAAGTAGCTTGATTAATCAGCTCACTGACTGAAGTCTTTTGCATACTTTTAAACTGGATACGTAGGTGTAGTTGTCAAAATGTTGAGCCAAATTCAATTGTTGGAACTCGAACAATGATTATAGTCTGTGATGTTGCTAGCAGATGCAAAGTGCTTCAAGGTTTAGGGTTTTGAGATGGTTTAGCACATTTATAACTAGATTTTCTCATCACCACAACCTTTTCTATATCATTATAATATTGAATAGCTACGAAGGCTCACGGTTTTATGGTTATAAGACTATTGTTGTAGGATAATTGCAAAAACTGCATGTTATAGAACTTTTTATTATCTGCATTTCTAGGTTATTTACCCAAGATAATCACCTTTTGTAAAATTATCTATACTACTGTAACTATGCAATATACAGATTATCATCATACTAATGTAACTACAGATCTCGTAGTTTTAGTTCTTTGGTCAAGAGTACATACTCCTCGGTTACCAAGCTGTTCTTATGTTTGAACTAATTTCAATTATCAATTTCCTGCTTCACCCGGACGCATGTTGCTGATATATCACTCACAGATTTTTGTTCAGCTTCTGTAATATACTGCTCTTATAGCTTTCCAAAAGATTCTGAAAAGACTATATGCACATGCTACCAAAGTCTAGTGATACATGGTCACTTCAGGTATTTAGCGCGAATCGTTTAAAACAATGGCTGGTATAGGCGACCTGCAGTGTACTTACAGTGTAAGTGGTGCAATCAATGTTAAGAAGGCAGTGCTATGGTCTGTAGATAAGATCCAAACAGTACGTTGTGATTCTTTGTAAATAATCTATGATCGTATTTCAATTAAACTGTTAAGCTGTGCTCTTGACTGGAAGTCATAATGAGGAGAGATTGAATTTTTAAATAATTACTGGTCAACTAATTTGGCTAATTCTTGTAAAAACGAATATCGATTAAATTTGAACAAATCTATGATTAAGAGTATATTTGAGAATTTAGAATGTACAAAGTGATTGATTGCAATCTTTGAATACATTCAGAAAAAAAAGTCAATTTTTGCTTCAGTAAATCTGCAATTTTCAACTACATAAATTGGTGGATTGAGATGGAGGATCATTTAAATAAAATTACAACAATAGTAATGTTCCTAAATCTTTCCGTTGTACGATGGTCCACAGCTCAGTTACATAGTACAATTTCCCCCAGTATTGACCCATTCACCCCACCTTTGACTATTCTACCTGTGCTGTGATTGATTTTCGACGCCTCTTTAACAGTAACTGCTAGATTGGCTTAAATAGATTTGGTATGGTCTTTACCCATTGTCATTAGCTCAGTTACCAATAAAATTCTATAGAACACGTTGTATTTTGGAGAGAATTCTAACATGATAAACAATATTTAGCACTCAAACTTTGCAATTGAAATCGTTGATTAAAATAAACATGCAAGTTTTAGCATTTGATATAGCAATACTCTTGTCCAATTTGGACTGAAGCCAAATCTCAAAGAATTTGAACAGTCTAAAACTGCTAATGTCGTATTTCAGTAGTTGTTTGAAAGCGCAAAAAATACACTTGCATACGTCAGTATTATTGACTCCATCCAATTTAATCTGGCTGTAGATACGAACAAAATAAATATTCCAAATTTTAGCATTTAGGCTTCACAAAATCTGCTTAAAAGAAAATCACAAAAAACAAATTCAAGCATGAATCTGGTCTTTCGATGTACAGAACAATAATGAAAATTATTATGTTCATACGTAGAAACCAAAAAACACAAAATGGGGATGATACGATTTAAGAAATTGAGATGCAGAAATATTGAATTTATAAATTAAAAAGTTTTCATCGGGAAATCTAAGTATATATTACTTTGAAGTTTGCCCAATATCGATTTTGAAAAAAGCTGGGGCAATTAGAGCAGTAGTGTTGTGCCGAGACTTCTATACGTTGAGTCTCGATCACAACATTTTCCTCTCTTTGAGCTCTAACTGATCCCTGATGTTTCATACTTGCACTAATCCTTATTTGTCTTCTGTTTGCCTTCTGTTACATCTAAGGGTAATCATCACTCCCGGGAACTTCATCCCAATTTCTTGATCCTCATTTCAGACTCTATAAGTATTCCGTTTCTTTCCTATACTTTTATATTTTGTTCTACATAGTTTAATTCAAGCACTCTTGTTCAGTATTCTATCCGCCAATATCTTTCAGTTGGTGCTACTCTTTACATACCAATTTATCTACGTTGGTGCTCTACTTTACATACCAATCTACCTGCGTTGGTGCTCTACTCTACATACCAATTACTCAACGTTGGTGCTTACTCTGTCTACTGACAAACTCGCTCTCTAAACAACAAACTCTCAAATTAGCCACAGCGCTACAGTAGTCCAACATGGTGGTGCTGCTAAATCAAACTTGGAAAATTGCCGTTGTTGAAACTTTACATCGAGCGTTGCTTGTATGATGCAATTGTCAATGCTAATACTGCTCTTGTATATTTATCAAAACACTATGGATAGATAAGTAATTTATTTGTTCTTGTCAGATATTTTTGCAAAATGTCCAAATTCTAATTTTGCAACAACTTTCTTTGCCCAACTCTACAAGCAAGTACAGAATTGAGATTGATTCCAATTTTCGATGACGTCGATACGTCATAAAATGTCAATTTTGACTCTGACGCTACTCTTTTTCATTGAAATAGAGATTACATCATAATCAGGGTTGATAGTAGACAAGAAAAGTACATGATTCTAGAAATTATTGGTTTTACCGACTTGAAGCAGACATGAGCTTAATAGAAGAGCTATAGTAATGCTAAAGTGTAATACACTTTGCTGCATCGTGCTTGCGACAAAAAAGAGACCTTGTTCGCTAAGCATTAATGTGACAGCCAAATCAGTAAAATTAGAATTCTCACAGTTCATTTTTTGTATGCTACTTGACCTTGAACAACCTCTATGAAACTTATTTCTTGATTCATTTATGAGTTACTTAATTATTACAGAATTCCGTTATTTCTCATGTTAAACTTCAAATTTCAAGAAACTGTTGCCTTTTACCTAACGTAAATTATATTCAGAATAGCTTGTTAATAATATCCATCCGTCACTTATCATGCCTGTGTATATTACACTAATACGCTTATTTTTTAACACTTTTATCGTATTTATGCAAAAGTTTTGTTTCCAAAATAACCAAAATTTTAACTGATAGTATTCGTAATTGTCAAAAAACTTATTTCAAAAAAATACGAGAGAAAATGGCTTAATAGGACTGATATGTTTGCTTTATCTCTGCTTCCCAATATTATACCCAATCATAATCCAAAGCTACATGCGCATCTCGAATTTGCGTTGAGAGAAAAAACGCGACATTATGTAATCGGCTATTTTCCAACGCGTAGACGCGTTAGGGAAATTCTAGTGTAAACAAATAAAAAATACACCTTGATTTTTTCTTCCCTGCCTATACACTCCGACATACTTCAACCCGTTACTACACCCTTTCACCTTCTCAAGCGGGAAAAAACTAGGATCTGTGCGAGGAAAAAAACAAAACATGGAAGACCTGACACTGCTAGAATCCAAATTTGGCCGAGACTTGGTCCGACAACCTGAGATTCTTGCCGAGATTCAATTGATTTTCAAAATCTTCAAGCTGTCGGTTGAAGAGTTTTACGACAAATGGGAGGCCTTTGATATGCGGAATGAGCTCGATAGCATGTCTGATATGAATGGGCCAAAATTGAGTATGGCAGATAAGCTGACGGTTAAGCGATTGAGGCTATTTAGAGAGTCTGTGCAGCGCGATCTGGAACGAGATGTTGGGATGATCGCGGCTGGTATGGGAGGTCCTGGAGCCACAAAGCGTCAAGTGGTCAATGGTGCCGGACGCAATGTGAAAAAAATCAAACGGTACTCGGGCACGACGTCCGACTTGGAATCGCGACTATTAGGGACCACGCGAGCGCCTGTTGCTTCGACGCCTACTCGACCACAGCCTTCAAACAACATGACGGCGTCGGAGACGCTGGGCATGAGCTCGTTGGGGATCAGTTCGCAGAACCCTCCCTCGTCCCCTGCCAAACCCACCGAGTCAGAGTTCTCGCAGCGCGCCGACCCGGGCACCGTTGTTCAAGTTCTGAATCCGGACCTCATGTCCACCGATTCCTCTGCTTCTCTATCCAAAGTCACAATCATTCCTAATGTCGATCTAGCAAAGACATCGTACCGCCCTCTGTATCAGAAACTGTCCGACGCGGCTGGATTCCTGCACACTCAATTGGACGAACTGATCCCCGAGATCCTGGCGCATCACGGGCTCAGCGAGCAGGACATTGGCAATCCGGCGGTGATGTCGCAGTCCGAGACCGTGGCGATTGGACGAATCGTGCCTGACGCGAGTTCCGACGATAGACTTAGCAAGGGCTCTATCGCGCTGGAATCGTGTCGTCGGTTCGGGTTCCATTCCAGAATCAAACTCACATTTTCCCAAGCACAACAGCAACAACAGCAAAAATTCGATTTCTTCCCTGGGCAGATCGTCGTTTTGAAGGGCATCAACGCCGGTGGTGACTCCTTTTCCGTATCTTCTGTTCTGCCGCTCCCACGATTAGGTCCCGCGCTTCACGATCGCAGCGACGCAGTTTCAATCTGGACGGCTTGCGGGCCCTTCTGTGTCGGCAGTCTCGACTACGCGCCGCTCGACGCGCTGCTTGATCTCGTCGAGCTCCACAAGCCACAAGTCCTGGTACTCGCCGGTCCCTTTATCGATCTGAACAATCCGCTCGTTGCCCGAGGCATGTTCACGCTGCCCAAAGAAGACGCGACTCTTGACGATTTGTTTCGCGATCGCGTCGCCGCACGGCTGCGTCGCCGCCCGGAGCTTACGAACCACACTCAGCTCGTGTTCATACCCAACACCCGCGACGCTGCCTCGGGCCACTGCTCGTACCCGCAGCCGCCGCTCCCTAAGACCTGGCTTGAGCTTCCTGCCGCCTCGGTTTCTTTGCCCAATCCGGCCACTTTCACAATCGCACAAAGCGTGGCCGTGACTGTCAGCACCGCCGACATTGTCAACGAGCTCACACGATCAACTGTTAAAATGTCGCAGCCGCCGCACGCTCCGTTCTTCCAAGCAGCTGTCGATGCCATTATCGACCAGCGATGTCTGTATCCGGTCTCGCCAGCTGCTCCATCGGCCTGTGTTGACATCCCGCATCTCGACGCGGCTCGCCTCACCACTGCGCTACCCGACATCATGATTCTGCCCTCGGCTCTTAAGGCCTCAGCACAGATCGTCGATAACGTCGTCGCAATCAACCCGGGATCGCTTATAAAGGGCTCGAAACCCGGACAATTTGCGAAAATCACTGTTGTCGGCGGCACCGGTCCAGTGTCTGAACGGACAAAAGTGGAAATTGTTAAAATATAATTCTTCTTTCAATTCAATATATAATATATTTCTATTTGGTCTTTTTGGCTTCTTGATTCTGCATTGTAATCAGAATATCTTCTGTTTGTCTCAACACGTCCGAAATCTGCTCCCACGCGGCCTCTGAAGGATGAATAGCAACATGGTCGCTGCTCAATTTCAAAACACCCTCTGGAGTAACCGGGCTCGAATCTCCCATGAGTGCAGTTCTGCGCAAGTAGTGTCTTGCCTGTTTGTCTTTCTTTTCACTCTGGTTGGGCAGTTGGCTAAGCACGAAATTGACCAGGAACGAAAACATAAAGTAGCCGTGCTCGAAAATAATAATGTACGCCAAAACTTTCCAGGGCGTGGCCTGGACCATAGAAATGCCAGCCAGGCTTCGGACACCAAATGCGTGATGAGTATCGCGGAACATAGCCAGGAACGAGCTAGTAGTGAGCGAGGAAATCCAGGTGATGATGGAGATGTCGGTGAGCCAGGGTCCAATGGACTCGGCGCGCGAGGGAATGGGCCGTTTGACGTCGAGACAGATCTTGACAGCGTCGCCGCGCAGCTCAATCCAGTTGTTGATCAGGGCAGCGAGCGGTGCGAGTGGCCAGACCACGCTGAACATCATGATGTGCGAGAACTGGAGAACCATTTCTTGATACTCTGGCTGGACCGAATGAAGCGGCATCTCGGCCTGAGTCCGGACAAAGGTCAGGAACGCAGACTCCTGCGAGTCGTCTTGGACAGCTGTAGTCTCGTTTGAACTTCTCATGCGTTTGGCTTCTGAAAACACTTTGCGTTGGACAAAGGGCAGCACTGTGCTGACTACAAACTTGATAGCTTGGGCAGTACCCATGAGATAGAGAACTTGTTGTTGGAGACGGTTGCCGTTGATCTCAAACGATTCGGGCGATGCAAAGTGGGCGCTGAGGTACGACTGGCAGACACCGGAGATCTTGTCAATGTGTGGGCGGAGCAGATGACCGAATGGGAGGTAAAGGTAAGCAGTCATGAGAAGGTTGCCGATGCTGGTGAGAAAGCTAATCGAGAAGAGCTTTTGCGTGTACGAGATCTCGTACGAGTCCTCAGTTTCGTGGTTTTCCCAGTTGTTGAAGCTTGTGACGTATTTGGAGTAGACACCAACAGCGAGAGGGACTACTGCGACGAGGATCACGGTGGGCAGGAACGACAAAACGGGTTTAAGCGGACCATGATATAGCTGGGTGATGAGAATTTCGACGGCCAGAGCGACGCACTGCAGAACCGCAACAATACCCAGAGCACCAATCGCCAGTGGAATAGACGCCAACTGTTTGCAGGCGCGTTTCCAGGTCGGTGCGTATCCACGCTTGGCTCCAGTGATGGGATCGGTGACGATGGATTCAGGTTGGAACTGCGGACGAGGAGTTTCAAGCATCGAACTGTTTTTGACGCCCCATTCGTACGCGAGGTACTCTTCGCGACGCTGCCAAAAGTAGCGGAACAAAACGCCCCAGACAATGTTGAAGATGCCAAAGAAGAGGGAGTAGGAGCCAATGAACAGATAGGTAAAGACGCCGAGAACAGCGGGCACGATGAGCCAGAAGATGTAGAATTGGACAAAGGCAAAGTACAGCGCGTACTTTTCGCCAAAGTGGTTTCTGATCCACTTGATGTCGTTGTTGTCAATTGCCCATTTGGTGGACCATTTCTTGATCCACTGCTTGTTCATCTGGTGGTCCTGGAGCGGAAAAATGGAGTTGACAAAGTACCAGTCGCCCACATCTGGAGTGATTCCAAGACCGTTGTCAGAAGAAGGAGAGGTCAGTAGAGAATAAATGATTCTGAGAGATTCTGCAGGAGTGACGTCGTTGGAGTGTTCAGAGCTCCATTCTGAGGGAGGTGTGGTGCTGACAGTGTTTAGCCAGTCTTTGGTGGTGAGGTAGTAGTAGTGCTGAAGCAGTTTTTTGGAGGAACACTTGACAAAAACAAATATTGAGGCGTTTGTGGCTTGTCTGACGGTGACATAAAAGCCGTTTGATTCGAGGAGCGAGATGAGTTTGCGGATGTTTGCCATGTTGAACGAGATTGAGTCTTTAGCAGAGGAAAGCTGCACGTCAATAACAAACTGCGGAAGAGTATCTTTGAACTTGTAGTCATCAGTGAGCAGGAGACTGCCGTTGGGTCGGACAGACGAGGAGGCGGAGGAAGGAGACGGTTCGTTGTAGAAATCGTCTGGGAGTCCGTTTTTGTCGGATAGTTCGTGGGGGATGGAAGGTCTGTCTACAGGCTTTGGAGGAGGAGGGTTTGTGGCAGTGGGTGTTTTGGTGGAAGGTGGTTCGGATTGGTGGTTGGCAGGAGGGTCAATTGGTTTGTTGTTTGTTGCAGCAGAAGCCAAGTGATGATTGTCGGCAGGATTGACGGGGTCGATAGAAGATTTGCTGGAGATGGAGTCTAGTGGATGCTGATTATTTTGTTGCAGGTCATGGTGATCTAGGGGATGAGAAGATGGAACAGCACCCGGTTGTGCATCGGGTGCCGGATTGGCGTTATCCAAGGAGCCCATTTTTCGAATTGTATGCAACGAAGGAGGTGGTGAGGAAGAACGAGGAGATGAAAAAGGAAATATCGAAGTATTTGAATGGATCCCGAATCAAGGCGTTGAAAGTGGTTTTTACTGAAACAGGGGAAGCTTGTCCTTGAATAGACGAACGACAATGTGCGGCTGAGGCGTGACAATCGGAGAAGAAATATACAGTGCTTAGTGTATCCGTCCTTACTTAATCATAAGCTAATTAGATTATCACATAGTGTGTCATCTATTATTACCTAAGTATTACAATCTTTAGAGCAATAGTGACTAAGCACATGATAATCAACAGAATCCTGCATACTGTATTTACTGTATCAATCAACAGCAACTATGCTCTGCGATACAGCACCTTTTATAGAAGTGGAATCAACTTATATCTGCTGTACACCATTGCAGACGAATCAAGCAGTGCATATTTCTGAATCATCGTTCATGAGAGCGTTCAAAGCGGGGAACAGCAGATGATTGTCTCTGAGCTGATAGAGTTACACAACAACTCGAACTGAACAAAAGTGTAGAAAAAGCCAAGTTTGTTGTGCCTGTACCTTGATTCTCCGCTAACCACCTCACTAACCTCTTGTGCACATTAACACTTGCCCAATTCGGCAAAAATGACTCTTACATGTGGTTACACTTGCCACTACAGGGTTCTGGACAAATCGGGTTAAAACTGCTGAAATGGTTTGAACTCGAGAATATTAGCCAACGAAAAGCAGAGTTGTCCAAGACTGAAATAAGGTGAATTGTATGTCAAAGCAGCGAGCTTCAGCTATCAGTTCTGATGTCACTAATGTGAACATGAACAAGACCTAGAAGGAACGAAAAATTGCAGCACTTGGACATCATGCAAAGACATATGGCTTATACAGATCTGTATGTCTTGCAGAGCCCATACGGGTATTTGTGTACATACAGATATACGAGTCATGACGTAATGAACTATATATACTCTGTCCATAAATTTGTATCAATGTGACTATGGCGGTGTTGCTATACGACATTGGGTTTGTGATGTGACTATGGTGGAGTCGTTGTGCAACGTTGGGTTCGTGATGACACTGCAGATGCTGTTGTATAAGATTGGGTTTGTAATGACACTGTAGGTGTTGTTGCACAACGTGGGGTATGTAATAATAATTAGTATGTATATCACGGTATGTCAGCAGCACTCAGAGACTCAAGTGGGCAACTGTCCTGCGCCCTTCCGGCCCTACTTGTCTCTATCAACCTCTTTCAAACAACAAAGTCCACCCGTTTGTCGTTTAATGCTGCACAATCCCGGGACTCGCGACAACACCCGGAGCATTACACATAACACGTCATTACTCACTGTGTAACTGCTGGTTATGCAACAGTGCTTTTGTTTGTTTTTTTGACATTCTCGGAAAATTATACCAAAAATATTATAATTTCTTTTTATCTCTCTCTCTTCGTTTTTTTTAATTCTTCTAGTGTCGATCTAAATCTGCATCATCTCTAAGTTATGTATAAAAACTACTCAAATATCCAGTCATTTATCCAATTCCTACAACTTCATTTTCCTCTTATCCGTCATACAATTCTGCCACAATGTCAATGAACAACTCTGACATCAAAGACAAAACCTACGACTACCAGCACACAGAGGACATTGAAAAATCTGAAAACCTTTCTTCCAAAGTCAATGATAACAACACAGACCTGAACCCGTTTGAGGGCCTAACTAAAGCCCAGGTCGTCACAAATGCTGTCGAGTTCGCAAATACACATGGACTCTCAGAAGACTCTGACTACTTTGCCAAAGGCGCTGCATACGCCTACGACGGATCCACAGATCATCTCTCTCCAGACGAACTCCACATTATTCACCAAGAAGCCCAGCACAAGTGGAAACAACCAAAGACTCTATACTACATGTCTGTCATGTGCGCAATGTGCGCCGTAGTTCAGGGAATGGACGAAACAGTCATTAACGGCGCTCAGCTCTACTTTTTCCCAGAGTTTGGCACCGACAAGCTTGCAAACAAAGAGTGGATCGAGGGTATCGTTGTCGGAGCACCCTACCTTTGCTGTTGTCTCATTGGATGTGCCCTTACTGAACCCCTAAACAACCTCCTCGGCAGAAGAGGTGTCATCTGGCTTTCCTGTTTTATTGCTGCCGTCGCTTCTATCTGGGAAGCATTTACCTACTCCTGGGTTCAGCTTTTCCTTGCAAGGCTTCTGCTTGGTCTCGGTATTGGTCCCAAATCCGCCACGGTTCCCGTCTACTCTGCCGAATGCTCGCCTGCTCCTATCAGAGGTGCCCTCGTCATGATGTGGCAAATGTGGACTGCCTTTGGGATTATGCTAGGATACATTGTCGACGTCGCCTTCATCCCTAGAGGTAACATGTCAGCATCCGTTTCCTGGAGAATCATGATGGGGTCTACCGTCGTTGCTCCCATCCTTGTCTGTCTTCAAGTCTTCTTGGTCCCCGAATCTCCTCGTTGGTATATTAAAAAAGGTCGTTACCCAGAAGCGTTCAAATCTTTGCAAGGCTTCAGAAACTCAAAAATCCAGGCTGCCCGTGATCTTTACTACATGGATTTGATGATTTCCATCAGCGACAAGCTTAACGAAGGATCCAATCCACTTCTCGACATTATCAGAGTTGCTAGAAACAGACGTGCTTTTTATGCATCGCAAATTGTCATGTTCATGCAACAATTCTGCGGTATCAATGTCATTGCCTACTACTCTGCGCAAATCTTTAGAGACTCGGGATTTACTGTCACCGACTCCATTATTGCCTCACTCGGGTTTGGTATTCTCAACTTTCTCTTTGCTATTCCTGCTGTTTTTACTATTGACACATTTGGTCGTCGTTCACTGGCTCTGTTTACACTGCCATTTCTCTCAATTACGCTGCTCTTTGCCGGTTTCTCGTTTTGGATCCCTAACGATAAGGCCCGTATTGGCTGTGTAGCCCTCGGTATCTACATATTTACCATTTTTTACTCTCCTGGTATGGGTCCCGTTCCCTTCACCTACTCTGCTGAAGCCTTTCCTCTGCACGTCCGTGATATTGGTATGTCCATTGCCACTATTACTCTTTGGGGATTTAACTTTATTCTCTCTCTGACCTGGCCTCCTCTTCTTAAAGCGTTTAAGCCTCAGGGCGCCTTTGCCTACTATGCCGCCTGGAACATTGTTGGTTTTCTTTTGGTGTTTTTCTTTGTGCCCGAGACCAAGGGACTCACTTTGGAAGAGCTCGACAATGTGTTTGGCATTAGCACAAAGGACCACATCAAGTATCAATTGGAAAATCTGCCCACGAATTTTAGGCGACATGTTCTCATGCAAAAGAGCGTGCCTCGTCCTACTCCTCTTTATCAAATGAACACCGCTGTTTAAATCCATGACTCTCTATTTATAATATATTTTTTATTTACTAATTAATTGTGTTTTTTGTTTTATTTTTTCTAATTGGACTAAAAGACAAAAGCAGAAATTGCCTATTTAGGCGAGTAAAGGCAAGGGCTTTTTTTTTTTTTTGAATAATTTTGGGAAGGGTTATTTCAAAAGTGGGATAAGAAAGGACATGTAATTTCGTTGTTTTGCTAGGACCACTCCTTAAATTTGACATTTGAAAATATACATTGATCAACACCCTTTTTTTCATTTAACATAGCTTTTCTACGACAATATTGGTTCTCAAAAATTCGAATAGTCCCTCTGAAAAACAACAAGTCTCGGAGTAAGAGAAAAAGAAGTTAGACACTCATTGATTTCTAGGGACGGGATATTGTTGTCAAATTTGGAAAACAAAAAACAAAAAAATAGCTAGACTCGATATGGAGTCAAAACTTGGTATGAATGGTCGAGGGCTGGATAAAAAGGTGGATGGGTCGGTTATATATGTGGGCGAAAATATTAGATTTGGGGATGGTCTCGATAGAGGTGTGAATGGCTTGGATATGAATCAAGGGGCGAATCACCAGCAATTTCAAGACCGACAACAGAATGGACAGACAGATCGTGACAGAGAAATGGGTAGAGCAGTGTGTCGCGATATGAACATAGAGGTAGACAGGGATTGGAATAAGGAGACAAACAAGTTGTCCGGTTGGAACCATGGTCCAGAAACAGAGCTTGAGGCCGATATCGAGGTTGGTGCCAACGGTGACATTGAAATCATACCTGCTCCTTATGTGTCAAGGCCACAGAGTGAATCAAGAAACACATCAAGAAATGGCTCAAGAAGTGCTTCAAGAAACAATTCAAGAAGTGGATCTCGAAACACATCAAGAAACGGATTTGTTATGGACGATCCACTAGAAACAGACGGTTCTCTACAAAACGACGTGCTACTAGAAAACGGTATTCTGTTGGAATCGGAAAACGCAAACGAAAACAATGTTTTGTTTGAAAACCAAGTCTTGGAAACAGACGGTAAATCGCGAAATGTAAACAAATCAAAATCTGAATCCTCATCCAAACCGCGATCCGAAACCAGCCGGTCGAAAAGTGAAGTTTTGCTTAACAAACTGAATGAGTTCTCGCTCAACAAACCGAAAAAAAACATACCGCCTAATAACCGGTCAAAAAGTGAGTCTGGGTTTGTCAGAAGACACATTGGCAAAATCTCCGGTGGCCACTCTGACCACATCAAGGAACACACCGAGCCAGAAACCGACGAAGAACAGGAACTTCAGCATGTCCATAGCGATACAGAGATTCAAAATAAGCCAAAACCAACTAGACGGTACACCTTTTTCGATCCCAACAACCACCATCTGCATAACCCAATTGATTGGAAAGACCTACGCCACACCTTGAAACTAAGTGTATTTCCAAAGAAAAAAGAAGAAACTGAACCAAAAGACGAGTTTACGAAACCTGATACTGAACTGATTTCTGAACTACTGGCAGGTGCTCCTGCTGCCCTCGTCATGAGCTCCATGTTTCAAAGAGACGACAAAAATGCTTTACGAATTCCAATCCTTCTCGAGCAGTTGCGGTTTAAACTAACCGACATTTCGCATTCCTCAAGCGATAAAAACAGATTCTACAACGTTGACCTCGAATACGGGCAAGTCAAATGGAGCGTCAGAAAAGAGTTTAAAGATTTTTGGACATTTCATTCTAAATTCAAGGTTCTTAACATATCAAACGGAAGCAAACTGCAGCTGCCAAAGTTTCCAGCAAGACACTCAATTTTTTCAAAGATTGAAAAGAGACACAGAGAAAGAGACAAGAAGCGCGCGTCTATTTCGCATCAAACTTCACAGCAGCAGCAGCAACAACAATTGCAACAGCAACATGATCAGTATCATTCCGCGCTGGCTGTGCCAACCTCTGTCGGGCTCTCAGCGCAGCAGTCACCGGTGTCCGCTCACTCCACGCAGTCTGATCCCGTGCTCACCCACACCTCTGGTGTCAACTACGTCTCAGCCCTTTCTGACACTGTCGAGTACATGCCACCACCGCCCCCTGCTGCACAGCCGCTCATCATTCAGCCGGAGCAGTCTTACCAAACAGACCCGCCAGTTCGTGACTTTCTGACTCCAGTGCAGTCGGGCTCAATCTTATCTGTGAGCTCGCCATCGCTGTCGGAGCTATCGGGGCGCGCGTCAAACTACTTCAAAAACAAGAGTACCAAGTTTACGCGCACTGTTGGAACGTTATGGGATAGCTCAAATGTCAGCGAGGCTCTGACACAGGAGTACAACGAAGCGCTTAGGGTGGCTGTTGAGCGGTACATGCATGAGCTGTTTATGATTTTGCGGTTCCGCGCAGATGCCAACAGATTGTTTCAATTTTTGGAGGTGTCCAACATGACCATCCGGCTGGCACCGGAAAGCTCGTTTCATGGCAAAGAAGGATATTTGATTCTTCGATCCTCTGCTGCGGTCCAGGGCTGGCGTGTTTCGCATTGGCGGCCAAATGATATTACTCAGATGGTCATCCGTCACACCTCGAAATGGTACATGGTGCGCGAATCTTATATTGTCTGTGTCAAAGACATCTCAGAAACAACAATTCTCGAAGTGTTTCTCGTGGACAGTGGATTCAAAGTCACGCATAGCGATGGTGTTGGCGAGGAAGGTGGACATATAACGTTCCAAGTCGAGAACTTGGAGCGCAAAATGAAGTTCCTGACAAACTCGAAGCGGCAAATGGGACTGTGGATGGATAGTATTAATTTAATGAAAGAAAATTCATTATGGAGTAAGCAGCATAGATTCAATTCGTTTGCTCCGGTCAGAACTAATGTACAAGCTCAGTGGTTTGTCGATGCTGTAAGTTTTTGTTGTTGTTGTTGTGTGAATTTTAGATCATTAACTTTTGAATTAGAGAGATTACTTCTGGGCTGTCAGTCAAGCTATTGACATGGCGAAAGATGTCATTTATATTCACGACTGGTGGCTGTCGCCAGAACTGTATTTACGGCGCCCGCCAGAGGGCAACCAGAAATGGCGTATTGACCGTTTGCTGAAGCGCAAGGCGGAAGAAGGCGTCAAGATTTTCATTATTGTATACCGAAACGTTGGCCAGATCATTCCTATCGACTCTCTATACACCAAACATTCCATGCTGGATCTCCACAAAAATATATACTTTATGCGGTCGCCCAACCAGCTGATTCAAAACACGTACTTCTGGGCGCACCACGAAAAACTGTGTTTGATTGATCATACTATTGCATTTGTCGGTGGACTAGATCTTTGTTTCGGTCGTTGGGATACTCCGGACCATGTGCTCGTTGACGACAGCCCGATTCCGTTTCATGCGTCCACCGCCACCTCCAACTCCATCTACAACAAGAACCAAAGCTTCCAAATGTGGCCTGGCAAAGACTACTCCAATCCACGCACGCAGGACTTTTCGCAGCTCGACAAGCCGTACGAAGACATGTACGATCGTCAAGAGGTGCCGCGAATGCCATGGCATGATGTGCACATGATGGTGACGGGTCAGGCAGCGCGCGATGCTTCGCGACACTTTGTGCAGCGTTGGAACTACTTGCTGCGTCAAAAGCGGCCATCGCGGTTGACACCACTGCTGCTGCCGCCGTCAGACCTTACGCCAGAACAAATCAAAAGCGCGAAACTAGAGGGAAGTTGCGAGATTCAGTTCTTGCGGTCCAGTTGTTCGTGGTCGCTCGGTTTAGTAGAGCCCGAAAAAAGCATCCACAGCGCGTATTTGAAGGCGATTGAACAAAGCGAGCATTTCGTGTATATAGAAAACCAGTTTTTCATCACGTCAACCATGTTTGAAAACACAAAAATTGAGAATCAGATTGGTGATGCGTTGGTGGACCGGATCATCACGGCGCACAAGAACCAGCAAAAGTGGAAGGCCGTTATAGTAATTCCGCTCATGCCTGGTTTTGAGTCAGAAGTTGATCAGAAGGAAGGTCTTAGTGTGCGGGTAATCATGCAGTGTCAGTACCTGTCCATTAACCACGGTCCCAACAGCATCTTTGGACGATTATATGCGCAAGGCATCATTCCTGAAGACTATATTCAGTTTTTCTCGTTGCGGCAGTGGGGCAAGATTGGGCCCAAGAAGAAACTGGTGACCGAGCAGCTATATATTCACAGTAAGGCGATGGTGGTCGACGATCGTATTGCCATCATTGGGTCTGCCAATATCAACGAGCGGTCAATGCGTGGAACCCGAGACTCGGAGGTTGCGGTGATTGTCAGAGACACTGTGCAGTTGGAATCGACCATGGCAGGTAAAAAGTACATGGTGAGCAAGTTTGCGCACACGCTGCGGCTGCGGCTGATGCGTGAGCATGCTGGCGTGGATGTTGACCAAGTCGATATGGTAGAGCGGCTGGTGCACAAGCGGGCGGCTGAAAAGTCGAGCCACCACAATATGCACCAGAAAAACTTTTTGAACGAGATCGAGCCAGTGAAACCACATCACTATAAACCCAACGAGTACGAGATCGAGCTGCATAGTTTTAACCATTACGCCGGCGAGGAGAACTTGGGGTTCAGAGAAAAGAAGCCGTATTCTGTTGACTCTCGGGTTCAGGAGAACAAAAAGCATCGAGAGGATGTGGACGGTATGGGAGTTGACGGGATGCGCAAGGCAGAGGCTGCGGAGCAAATGGGATACAATTCTTCGTTGGAGATTCCCACACATATACAAGATCTTGCCGAAAAGTACCTTGATGAGATTATGCAGGATGTCGATATTGAAACACAAATCACAGAGGTCAAGCGACGGCTTTATTTCAAGTTGAACGCGGCCGAGCGCGGATTCGACGACTCCAAGTACAAGTTCTTCCCCGAACATTGTGATTCCGATAATAAAGTTTTTGAAATTGGTGACTTACAAGAATCTGAATCGTTTGAGGGAAAGCAGGCTGATCTCAGTGGCAACAGAGATTATTTCCCTGTTGACCCTTATTCATTCAATGATCCAATAAGCGAAGACTTTTATTACGAAACGTGGGAGCGCATAGCTGATCAAAACACAATGCTGTACAGAGAAGTTTTCCATTGTCAGCCGGACGACGAGGTTACATCTTGGAAACATTACATGGAGTTTAAAGAGCTTAATGACAGGTTTGCCATGCTTCAAGGCCTAAAACCCACCGCAGGCGGTATCAATCTAGATATGCCAGAGGCTGAAGAAACCTCGCAAACCGGCAACTCTTCGTCATTACAAGATGGCTCTGGGCTGAATGAGACGAGCGAGGCAACCGACTCTGCCGACTCTCCTCCCTTGCCACAGCCACGCCGTCCTGCTCGCCGAGTACACCGGCACAGAAAGTCGCGAGGTGCCATGGCGGATGATACAATTTACGATCCGGTTGTGGCAGAGGCCATGTTACAAGGAGTCCGTGGAAACCTTGTATTTTTCCCATTGGACTGGTTAAATCGGGAGATTGATTCAGGAAACTGGCAGCACTCTATTGATCATTTGCCGCCATTGGAGATTTATGATTAGATATAAGGATTTTTATTATTAATATTTAGATGGTTCAAAGTAATAGAATGTTAATTGTATTCTTAGTAATGTTGTTTCGAGTTCCATATGGATCTGATGTAGACAATTGAGGCCAATAGTAGTTTTTCATAAAAAGTTAAATGTTAATAAATTATGTATATTACAGCGTCATGTCTTTTGTTTTCAACAGAGCCTAATACATTTTAGTAAAAACAGTTTTTGAGTCTGTTTGGATTGGTCTTAGTGTTGTAGTGTAGTGTTAGGACTTGGAAATAAGTACACTAAATAGTGCAAATATCAGGTTTCGGGTAGTTGAGTTATAACCCTGCTATGGGGCAGTCTAGATTGTTCTGATAGCACGTTCGATGCAAAACTGGTTTTGGTTATTTGATTGATTGTTCACTATGAAACGGAGTGACCAGCGTTATTCAATAAAGGATCAGATTGCCAACTTTGTGTACAAAATATCAATTGAATTGAAGGTAACTTATAATAGGGAAACAGGGGTAAATCCTGTATTCATAGAAATAGAAATATAGATATAAAACAACAGATTGGTAGCCAATAACAGCCTTGCTTGGGGAGAAGGCTGGAAAGACGCAATCATGGTGTATAAACCAGATGCGACTTTTGTCACACTTCTCACGACAGTAGATTCTGTGCAATGTGTGATTTCACTTGCCTAAAACGGATGACTTCCGAATCCAGCAATTATTGACTACCATATTAAGCTTTCACAGCAAGAGCCAAACCATGATAAAAATTAATAGAACTCGTTTTCTACTTTCGTTGTATTTAATGATTCTGTGACGCATAAGTTTTGCTATTGTTTCAAATCAGTTCTATTCCAAACTGAAAACTTGTCACATATAAAAGAATAAAAAAGCATCTAGTTGATTAATTTAAATATTATGCAAGACAAAAGCACAGATTGTCTATGAAATTCATGATGTGATGCAACCACACTGGTCATGGTTTTATGGTAGTATAGCCGTAGTTGTATTTGTACAGTTACGTTTCTTCTTATTTTCAGCAATCTCCGCGTTGAGAGGCATAAAACAGACTCCAGTCTTGGCCTCGTGTACCGGAACAAACGGGATAGCTATCGAGTAAGACTCCTTCAACACTTTAGCCTGATAAGCAGGATGGGCAAAATCTATCAAGGGCAACCCAGAATTTTCAATTACAAGAGCGGCATGTACGCATGGAAATTCAATTAGTTGAAATAAATAACAGGAACACTCTTTGGCGTGAAGATCGACTAAGAACTCCTTTTCATTAGGCATAATCATATAATAGATATCATGATTTCTTTGAGTGATAGTCTTGGCGCTTTTCATCTTGTATTGGTCAATGATCCCTTGAATTTTTGGTGGCCAGAGACTTTCTCCTGCAAGTTCGGAATTTTGGAACCGTGTCTTGGCTATCCAGTCCAGTATATCTCGAATTAATCTTGGTATTGATTCTTCGCAGTTTTCGCAAAATGCGTTTATGACACTCTTTGCGCTAGTCGAAGTGTAGACACCATAACGAGTTTTGGGGAAAAAGGCATCTGAATAACATTCTGGAGGTATGCTTTGAATGTATTCATAAGCTTGGAGATCAAATTTCTGCAGTTCTGCCATTATGTAATGAAACATTTCAGGAGTTTTGGCTTCAGCCAGATCATAAGCAACATGGTTTACCGCTAATCCTCTAGATGCTTTCTCGATGAGGCTTTGAGATAAATACTCGACGCAGTAAGAATGATAAGCAAGGGGTACTTCAGTTTTTAGCGCTGTCATTAAATCTTTATCACCGTCTAAAAAAACGACTGTATTGGAGGAATTCAACCCATCTAGATGACTGTTTAATAAATTAAAAAACCATTTCCAATCAACTAGACTCTCAGCGGAAACAATAGAAAACGCGAGAACCTGTATATTCCAATTGATGTCTTGGATAGTGGCTATTTGAATAATCTGCTGGATATGTGTCTTTGTGTGAGCTGTAGCCACAGCTATAATTTTCCGGGAATGCTCGAAAAGTTTGCGAGAAGATCCAGGTGCAATGAATATTCGTTGAAACCTGGAATAACTGTTTAACTCGAGACAGGCTGTACAATCAGGATCTTTATCTTTTATCATTTCAACAACGCTAGGTATCTTGGCCCACTCAGTTTCTTGTGGAGATAAACTGAGATCGGTTACACTAGCCTTTGCTCTTTTGACGAGATATGTTGAAACTTTCGCATTGAAAAAATTTTCTATCTCTCGCTGCATTGCGATTATGGACATTTTTGGGTCTTTGACGACCATTGACCGAACAATAGATTTCAGAGGATCTAATCGAGTTATTTTGCGTGAGCTTGTATTGTGATCACGGTGAGGTTGACACCGGGTAATTTTACAATTTTGATTGACTGGGTCTCTCCAAAGTACCACTCTAAAGTCGCATAACTTGTCTTTGCAAGTGAAGGTCTTTGTACAGCTTCCGTTTTCATTTGGACGAGTCTTCACGTACAAGCTAAAACCGATCTGTTGTGGGTCACAATAAATAGCAGTTCGGGCTGCTTCCTCGGTATCAAACCACATACCACGCACTAATCGGTTTTCTTTCTCATATGAAATCCTGTCGCAAGTATCATCGCGGGTGCGTTTGGTCATTGGATTAAACAGCGGTGATGTAGTGTGGAGCTGGAAAAAAAAAACTCGGAGCGTCGGTAGATATTGAGTTACACTGTAGCTTTACAAAATTGTCAAAAATCGAAAGTTGGAAAAATGATCATGAATAAAACCAATCATAGATTACTGAGAGCGTATTCATCTGTAGAGAGCTGTTAGACAAGCTATTGCGTATTTGTATTATGGCATCGGCACATACCGAACTATCGACTTTAAAAAAGTTTTTGAGAAAGAAAGAGTATTTCGTGATGTGCCTTACCCTGTGTGTACCTTGTATCTCCCAAATTTCAGTTTGATATTATGAAATAGGGTTAGAATACCGTTAAATTATGGCTCTCATAAAATAATGTTTAAGTCTTGTGAAATATAACCTATACTTTATACCATGACTATAATTGGATTTTGGATTCCAATTAAGGAAGTCGGTTTAAATAGGAAATTGTGGGGTTGAGTCCAGTCGGGGAGGAAACACAAGCTGTTAGAAGTCTGATTCGATATATGAAGTTGGGTAACGGCTGAGTGTGTAGATAACAAACACCAAAAGCCCTGGAGTTGTCTCATTAGCATATATGTGGTTGTATCTGTAAATCGACGTTTCGATTTTTTAAAATATGTCATCTTTATAGTTCTGGTAATCACTTCTTGATACAAAGGTACAGAGAGTTGAGGGTATAAAAATTCTAAATCTGTTGTAACCAGATATCTTTTATTATTTTCAAACTCGTTATTAGTGAACATTCAGCTTTCTTCTTTGATTTGAAAATCAATTGTTCAACAAAGGTCGATCAACTATCTTGTATACGACAAAGTGGCAGTAATAATGTCACAAAGGGTAGATACACACAATCAGCTTTCATACAAAACAAAAAAAACACAGCTTCTTGGTCATAAATAATAAAAACAGGCATATTTAATATCTACGACAACTTCTATAAAATCTAAACTCTTCTAATATCATGGCCTAACTCGTAACTTATAGCTATAGACTGAATTGCTACGAACCGAAATGTGCTTCGTGATACAATCGTGAAAATGAAAAAGCTCATGCTGATATACAATCATATTAAGCATATACAAACACTATGAAAAACATCACAGACTTGGCTGTGTTTCGCCAGTTAGCCTGTTTCCTCCATACGAAAACGGGTCCGATTTCTTTTGTGAAACCACCTTTTGCAGTTGGTGTTTACCAAGATGCCGAGCTTGCACCGCCGGGTTATACCCAAACTTTTTGACAGTATTCTGTAAATCGTCGCCTCCATCGGCTGGCGCATTTTTCCCGTCGGCCCGTGCGTAGATCCCCACAACGACCAGCCCGCCTAGACCAAGGTTGTGCTGGAGACAGTACTTGGTGTTTGGCACCGAGCGGTTTGAAGCAAGACCACGAAGGTGCCAGACCAACTCTGCAGCCTGTGCTAACCCAGTTGCACCTAGCGGATGGCCTTTGGAGATCAAACCTCCAGACGGATTGACTACAAGGTCTTTCCGGCCTTTACCATAGGTAAGATTTCCCTTGTTGACGAAATCAATGGCTTGGCCATGGGGTGCGATTCCGAGCGCATCGAGCACGCAAAGCTCGTTGGCGGAGAAGCAGTCGTGGAGCTCGACAACTTGTACATCTGTAGGCGCAATGCCTGCCTGTGCGAGCGAGGCTTGTACTGCGTTTTTGGTCATTTCGTAGCCAATAAGGTCAATAGCCGAGCCCTGGAACACCGAAAAGTCGTCTGAGCGCTGGGACTGTGCGACAATCTCAATGGCCTGGCCCATAAGCTCAGGGTGTGCTTTCAAATACTTTTCAGAAACTACCACGGCAGCTGCTGCGCCGTCCGAAGTGGGACAGCATTGTAGCTTTGTGATCTGTTTGTACACTTTCGGCGAGGCCTTGATCTGCTCTAGCGTGTATACGTCCTGAAATTGCGAATAAGGGTTGTTGACTGAGTGCTGGTGGTTAACCTGAGCTATTCTTGCAAGCGCATCTTCTCCGTCGGTTTTGTTTTGTGGGCCATACTTGCGAATGTACTCGTCACCGGCATTGGCGAAGAACTGGCAAGCGGGCGAGGCTTTTGGACTGAAGCCGTCGGTGCTGTCCATTCTAACTACAAACTTCTGAAGCGGGTCTACACGATCGTCAAAATTGGATCCCAGCGATCCGCGCTTCATTTTCTCGAACCCAACAGCCAGCACAACGTCTGAGAGCCCGCCCAGAACAAAGTCGCGCGCCAACGCCAGAGCCGTGGATCCAGTAGCGCAATTGTTGTTGACGTTGTAAACGGGCGCGCCTGTAAGGCCCAGCTGGTACACTACGCGCTGACCGCACGTTGAGTCGCCATAAACATATCCGGCCGTAACGCGATCCACAGCATCGTAGTTGATTCCTGCGTCCAGCATGGCCTTCGCGGCCGCTTCCAGGCCTAGTTCTTCGTAGCCATATGTGTCTCGAGGCTTGATGAACTTGGTCATTCCCACACCAATGATATAGGCTTTGCTCATGTTTTTAGTGTTTTCAAGTTTGGGTTTGAATATGCGTGGAGATGGTGGTGATTTTGTGATTTTTTGCTGGGCTTGTCAAACGGGGTGAACAGAGGAAAACAAGGTGCATTTTAAAAGCAGCGTTTGCGGGGAACACTATATTCCAAATCGCGCCTCAGCCGTGCCGAGCTTACCACATTGAGTGACTTCCGAGGTCAAAACCGTTGCCTAGGCGCATGACGACCCCGGAGAGGAAGTCGGACTGGTGAAGACGAAGAAGTGGTGAAGAAGTGAATTAGTGACAGTAAGAGTGCTCTAATGGAGAAACCTTCAAGCTTCTTGACGATAGAGGTATCTCTGAAAGCGGCGGTCTCAATGATGTTGCTCCGGGTCTGTGTGCACAGCCGCACTCGTTGTGAACAAGCGATGGTGACAGTACTGAATCAATCAATGTCTAGATAACAAAATGAACGAGTAGAAGAAGAGATCATGTTCAGATATGATGGTTATTGTGATACTGCTAAGGATATTTGAAGATTGAGCTCTTTACTAGTGTGTACTTACTATTACAGTTGGCACCGACCTTGCGATTTACATTCATATACCAAGAACTTAATTATCACTGTTTATGGCCGAAAATAGCCTGATATGCTCATTTCCCACAATTGCAAAGACACCTCTAACTCAAAAGCCTTTACAAGCGACACGAAGCGCAATGGTCTCAGTTTCAGCCCGAGACAAACTGAAAACAAATAATCTCAGAATATCAATCACATTAAATTAGAGAAAAGCAAAAACATACAAATAAAAAGCAAAATGAAATAAATATAAAATGAGAAAAATATGGATTAAAGGTCAATTTAGACTCTCTCGCCTCTCAATCTTCTGGCCAAAGAGATATCCTTCTTTTGGATAGTAACTCTCTTGGCGTGGATGGCACACAAGTTGGTGTCCTCAAACAAGGAGACAAGGTAGGCCTCGACGGACTCTTGCAAAGCACCAATAGCAGAGGATTGGAAACGCAAGTCGGTCTTGAAATCTTGGGCGATTTCACGGACAAGACGTTGGAAGGGAAGACGTCTGATCAAAAGCTCAGTGGACTTTTGGTATCTTCTGATCTCACGAAGAGCAACGGTACCAGGCTTGTATCTGTGGGGCTTCTTGACACCACCGGTGGCACCAGAGGGAGCGGACTTTCTGGCGGCCTTGGAGGCGAGGTGCTTTCTGGGTGCCTTACCACCGGGGACACCTCTTGCGGCTTGCTTAGTTCTGGCCATTTTGTATAATAGTTGTAGTAGTTAGATAAAGGGGGGTGAAATGTGAATATGGGAAAAAAAGAAGGGTTTCAAGAAGAAAGAGAAAAAGAGGGAATGCGCAATGTTTTATAACCTGAGGAGAAAATTTAATTGCACTAGAAGCCAAAAGGTGATAAGACGAGTTCCAGGAGCCGCCCGAAGCCCGCCGCCGTGGAGTGGGCCGGTGCTTAGAAGCAGCAGTAGCAGCATAAGCATCAGGCCTGGGACGAGAGTTACGCATTTGGCGGTGTAATTCTGGGTCCTGAGGTGGCCGGGGCTTTAAATGAAGCTCATTGGCTGGAAATGGAATGGGGGTCTGAAAAACACGACCAAAAATCGTTGAAAATGCTCGAAATTTACTATGGCAAGCCGTAACTTGGCGTGAACATCTCGTCACCCACAGTAAGCTTGGTCCCGCATTGCGTCCCCTGATTTACACACATCTCTGTAAATTACAGCCCGGTGCTGCTCTCACATCTCATGCGCATCATCTCCAAAACGTCACCGACGGCTCTGGTCCTCCCAAATATAAAACATGGAGCAATTCCTGCGATACTCATAGATCTTCTTTTCCCTTTTTTCTTTCTCTTCTTCTTGATTCATCATCTCATTTTTGAGTACTTCAACTACAACTTCAACAACTCTACAAATACAAAATGTCTGGCCGTGGTAAAGGTGGTAAAGGATTAGGCAAGGGCGGTGCCAAGCGTCACAGAAAGATTTTGCGTGATAACATTCAAGGAATCACCAAGCCCGCTATCCGTCGTCTCGCTAGAAGAGGTGGTGTCAAGCGTATCTCTGGTCTTATCTACGACGAGACCCGTTCCGTTCTCAAGTCCTTCCTCGAGTCCGTCATCCGTGACGCCGTCACCTACACTGAGCACGCCAAGAGAAAGACTGTCACCTCTCTCGATGTCGTCTACGCCTTGAAGAGACAAGGAAGAACCCTTTACGGTTTCGGTGGTTAAACTTGTCAATACATCAACAACTATATCACATATTTTGTTTGACATCCCCAATCATTTTTTACAAATATTTCCTATTTATTTATAATCTCTTTTGTCTGTATGATTCTTTTATGTTTTAATGTTTTTTGTACTTGAGATAAATCAATTTTTTGTTAGTCAATTTCCCCGAATATCCTACTCTATTTTTCATCCCTGTTACGAATGCCGCATTCCAAGAGGCTGATTTGTTGGGTAGCGTGATCTCGATAGATGTATCATAAAACCCAACCCTACTTTTTTAGATAAACTTTACTGCGCCGTTGAGCGAGCAAGACTACAAAGCGTGTAAGTTAAACAATTACTGTTTTTATAAATGAAGGTTGTATGATGTGTTTATACCGAGGGTCAGTGTTGACATTTCATTTTTGTGAAAACCCAATCGTGACACTCCAAAAGCGAACAATGGCCAGTTTTCAGGTGGGTTAACTCGCTCATCCACGTTTGCTCAGATTAGGTTTGTGTACCCGCTTGCATAGTGTATCAACAACCCATCCAACAGTTTGCTGGATCTATAAAACGGTTTCTAAACTCATTTGTAAACCAAATTCACAGCTGCTGTTCACAAAGTAGACAGTATATTAGAGTATGGACAGGAAATACAAAAAAATCACAATAAATGACCTTGCATTAGTGGTAGTGACATCCGAAAAAGTACAAATCATGTGATATGTATTCACTTTTTAGTTGACTGAATTCAAACCTCGATCGATAGCATGTGAATTCAAGCTATACCCATAATATAAATTGCTACAATTAAGTATGCTTTGTATCGCGACTATATTCTAGTAAATCTGCTGGATCAGCTTATATATAAAAGGTAGTATTCATTTTTCATCTGATTTTTCTTTTATTAGAAAGCCAAGTCAAACAGTCTAGCCCTACCCCAAGATCTGGTTTTGATATTACGATTTTCTCAAAATGACAGAATCAACCGTTGATTGCAGTTCCTAGGCAATTTGTTAACTGATCAAGTGCAATAAGTTTGTCAAACCCCAACTCCAAATTCCATCTTCCCAAAGCCGACCACTAATGCATGCAAAAATCATTAGCGTTGTTTCACCCGAATCAATTGTCAAATTCACTTAAATCTTCTTTCTAATTCACAAATAGCGCAAAGACCAAAAAACTGTATTTTATATATATATATATATATATATATATATATATATATATATATATAATATATTTTTTAGTATATCGGCTTCTCAATGGCTATGATATTCATATCCTTATACTCAAAATGTATTAAAGTAAAGAAATCTTTCTAAACATTCTAGCCTAACAATAATGGTTCAATAAAAGCCTAGATATAAGATAATTAAGCGTCTATGCCTCCGGTTACTTTGCTATATTTTGGCTTTTGTTTTACATTGTCACACCCAAGCATACCAAGACATCATTTTCTATTTTCTTAATCTGAGATTGTCGGCATCCATTAAATAAGACAAAAAGCAAAAACGAATTGTGACAACAAAACACATAGGCATCTGGATCAGGTACATGAATAAATGATAATAATTCAACTGAAGTCTTGATACATTTAATAATTACAGAGTAGTCTATAATTATTCATGCCTCACGTTAATAAGTGTAGTCTACTTTGTAATAATTTTGAATCTAGACTTCAATAGAGTTATTGCCACCACTACATAGTCTTTTGTAAATATGTCTTATCTCGAACTGCTAATTCAACCTGGTAAATCATCAAATACCGCCAAAAACAAACGTTTTATAATATGGGTTCTGTATTTTATTATACTATCTACATAGAAATTAAATACAGAGTTTGGACGGTTAGTGTAGTGGTTATCATCCTTGCCTTCCAAGCAAGGGACAGGGGTTCGATTCTCCTACCGTTCATTTTTTGCAACACTGATACTGCTGTTTGTATTGTTGGTTGGTATCATGAACTTTTAGAGCTCGTTTGAAAGACAAGGTAACTTGCAAAAATTGATTTTAGTAGTTCATAACATACAAAAAGGATAATATTATTCTAAATGTTTTAGTCTAAAGAAATGCCGGTTGTGAGAATCATTTTTTACTTTTCTTTTTATACATCTTGGCAGCTGTTCTCTCCAGAGACATCTTCGCGTCACCATCCTTGAAGCTCTCAAGATCGTAGTATTTAGGCGCTAGCTCTAACAACCACTCGGGTTCCACCGCCGTGACGGTTCTAATGTAGTTCTTAGTTGTAAGAACAAACTCGTTGTAAATGACCCATCTGTTATCAGGAGCCATCACTGTACTAGGATGCAAGAAAACGTCTTGAGCGTCTTTAACAGTTGTGAAGTTTTTAGAGTTACCGTTGGGCTTGCTGGCGACTTGCATGAAATATCCAGAAACAAGAGCCTTACGGACATTGTCGTAATAAGATGGATCGTCTTCGGGCGTGCTGATGAGTTCGAGGTTGTTGCGCTCCATTAACCGTTGAAGTTGGCGACGAACATTGTCGGCTGACTTTAATGAACGGAGAGACAAAAAGTGTTCATGAGTCCAGCTTTTGGGATCCTCCTGTGCTTCTGGGCTTCTGTATGCATGGTAGACGTTCAGTAAGGTGAGATGATCACCGTCAGGATGAGAAAACAGAGCCTTCATCTCGTCCGCTAATTGACGAGCACTATTAGGTCTGACAAACACATTGGGGACGGAAAGCATGGCAGCCAGCGACAGAATCTCATTTGAACAGTAGTAGTCGGGGGAGTTGATAAGCATGACAGCCAACATGGGATCCATAGGAAATTCTGATGCAGTTCTACCAAGCGAGGTCAAGTTTCCCTCATCGTCAAGACATCCGAGATAGTTAAGCTCTTCAAGGGCTCTCATCATGGTTTCTGGAGCAGGAGGGTCCATAAAGTCAAAGTGCACTAAATCGTTGATTCCAAGTTTCTTTAGTTCCAAAACAGTATTGGCAAGATTACTTCTCAAAATTTCTGGGTAACTTTGTTCATTAAGCTCCTTCTTGAATGCTTCTTCAGTGTAGAGTCTGAAACACTTACCGGGTCTAGTACGACCAGCACGACCAGCTCTTTGTTGTGATGAGGCCTTGGAAATAGGAGCAACAAGCAAAGACTCAACTCTGATACGGGGATTGTAAACCTTTTGCTTAGAGAAACCAGGGTCAACAACGTACACAATACCGTCAATGGTAAGAGATGTTTCGGCAATATTGGTGGCAACAACAACCTTACGGCCCTTTGGCGCACCAGGTCTAAGCGCGGGTGGCGCTGGAGTGAAAATCTTTTGTTGTTGTGAAGGAGGCAGTGAACCATATAACGGGTACACCACCAGTGGACCACAGTTGGCTTCTCTAACAAGCTCATCACCTTCTAATGAGATTTTACGGCACGCGTCTTCAATTTCCTCTTCACCAGTCAAAAACAGTAAAATATCACCTTCCTCCTCTGTGGCGTGAATTTGAAGAACTGTACGGATGGCAGACTCCAAGTAGTCTTGTTGGTATTCAGGAGTGTAGTAGATTTCGACTGGGTGAGTTCTACCGGGGACTGCAAGCAGAGGGGCATCGTTAAAGTATGTTTGGAACTTTTCAGCATCCAAAGTAGCGGACATGACAATGATCTTGAGATCTTTTCTTCTAAGGGCAACATCCTTTAACAGGCCCATCAAGATATCGGTAGCCAGTGTTCTTTCATGTGCTTCATCGAGAATAATACAACTGTATCGTTCAAGTCTGGGATCATGCATGGCTTCACGTAACAGCATACCGTCGGTCATGTACTTCAAAAGAGTCTTGGGACTAGTTTTGTCTTCAAAACGAATTGTATAACCAACTTCTTCTCCTAAGCTGACATCCATCTCTGCAGCAACACGTTGGGCAACGGACATGGCGGCAACACGTCTAGGCTGGGTACACGCAACCTGCTTACCATAGATCTGAGGGATATCATCGTACACAACAAATTGGGGAATCTGCGTAGTTTTACCTGAGCCAGTCTCACCAACAAAAACCATAATTTGCGTGGAGTGATAGATCTTGAGGAATTCTTCTCTTTGAGCATGAACTGGAAGATCTCTACGAACTTTCAAAATATCGAAGTACTTTTGGGTGAAAGTCTGTCCAGTGAAAGGATTGATTTTACCATCTTCAACTTTTTCTGCTTGTGCAGCAGTGGTCTTGTGTCTTTCAAAGCCTTCCAATTGTTCCGATAGTTCGCCGATAATTTCTGGGGTTTCTTCTTCGACTTCTTCGACTTCTTCGACCTTGCTCGAATCGTCCTTCGACTTGCGTTGTTTCTTTGAAGCGCGTTCTTCCGACATTGCTATAGGTGAAAGTAGTTAATGAGTGACTTAAATGAACGTACTAATGCCCGAGATAATCCTAGTATATCCAGACCAGACAATATCAACTCGAATCAAAAGTGGTTTGTGAAGCGAAAAACACGAATAAAATCTCAATATATTTTTTTTTCACAAGGTTGGGAATTATAAGCTCTGTAGATACAGAAGTGAAGCAACAAGCGATTAGATAATACTCCCAAATATCTGACTCATGAAGACACATTGGTTCAAGTCTTACAGATCACAGAGTATTAACGCGTAGCGTCTACCTATGAGAATATTTGAAATTTGGAACTTTCTCCAACGTCCTAATTTCTAGCCACTCCACACATATTCATCTTCACCAACATCCTCAATTGATAAAATGACCGGCAGCAGACTCTACGACGCTTACCGTGTGCTCTCAAGCACTCGGGTTGTTCTTGGTAAAACTTATGAGCTGGCACAAAAAGAGCTAAAGCTCAAGGCCGAGGCTAGTTCCGTCGTGCGTGCCATCTATGAATCAAGTCCAGCGTTTAGAATAGTGTTTGGTAACAACTACAGAGCAAATCCTAGAGCACATCCTTTCAGCCATGTCACAAAGCGAAAAGTCTATGAAGGAACCACAGCTACAGGAGCATCAGTTTCGGGACCTACAATTAAGGGCACAATTTTCGATTTAGACAAGCGTCCAACATTGAACTCATCGGCAGCCACAACTAGTCTCGGTAACAAACGAGAATACTCATCAAACATAATTGGGGCAGAAAAGAAAAAAGAGGTAATTACTTTTATCTAATATTGTTTTTTCCGCTGTTTGCGAATCAATTGTAATGAATACATGTCTAATTCTAATACTTTGCTATATTTTGTTAATCGTTCTTTTTTGTTTTTATTATGGGAATAGATCATTATGGAGTCATCTGCAGTACCTGCATCCAGAGTCTCTAGATTGCTACATTTTGCAGGACTTGCAACTAGCATAGGTGTTGGAGCACTTAGCGAAGGAGTTAAACGACTATCCAATCGAGAAGACATCACGCTGTATTCGCTACTATTGACCAAAGAAAACACTGACAAAATGGTCAAGAAGTTTTCTCAAATGCGTGGAGCAGTTCTCAAGTTAGGTCAGCTATTTTCTTTTCAGCAAGACGATGGACAAAATGTGTTCATGCCCAAAGAGCTTCAAGAGGTTATGGTCAAAGTACAAAACTCTGCCAATTTCATGCCTCCAGACCAGTTGGAAAATACAATGTCACAAGGCCTTTCGTCGATTACGTGGAAACAGGATTTATTTTCTTCGTTTGAGGATTACCCTATTGCAGCAGCATCTATTGGACAGGTTCATGGGGCGGTGCTACTGGACAATTACCAAACTGTTGCTATCAAAGTTCAATACCCTGGCGTTGCAACGAGTATAGATTCGGACTTGAACAATCTTGAGTTTTTTCTTCGCCCTTTTGCCAGAAAACATCATAATCAAGCGTTTTTGGAAAAGACTATTGAAACTGCTCGTACCGAGCTGAAATGGGAGTGTGATTATCTTCGTGAGGCCCAAGCTATGGACAGATTCTCTGATCTATTGGCTCATGATCCTGTTTTTGCTGTTCCCAAAGTGTTTCACCCAGCCAGTAGTTCACAAGTTATTACAATGGAACGCATGTGGGGTACTGAACTAGTAACTCTTGTCAAATCAAACAAACTTACACAGGACAAACTTAGCTGGATTGCCAGCAACATTATGCGATTGTGTTTACAAGAAATTGCTGAGTTTAGATACATTCAAACCGACCCTAACTGGGCCAACTATCTCTACAATGAGCGAACTGATAAAATTGAGTTACTTGATTTCGGAGCATCTAGAGGATATTCAGATGAATTTATCGATGCCTACTTGAATCTTCTTCGTAGTGCTGCTCGCAAAGATCGTGAATCTGTTATGAAGATCTCTAAAGAGCTCGGATATTTCTCTCATGAGGAACCCGAGTCCGTTATCGACGCGCATGTCAGTACACTTGAGACTCTTGCTTTGCCATTTGCGACTGAAACGGAAAACGAGTTATACGACTTTGAAGCCCAAGGGCCTTTGATTGCTCAGACTCTTGCCAATAACATAAGTGTGATTTTACGCGAAGGCAAATTTGCTCCACCGGAAGAAACCTTTGGTTTGCACCGCAAGCTCAGTGGCATTTATATGCTATGTGCCAAACTCAAGGCCAAGGTTCCCGTTGGAAAGATGTTTACTGATATTGTTGGAAGATAGGTTTCGCCAGGCCTGGTATAGATTGTATAAAGATAATAACGTTTTCTCATGGTGTTTAAGAACGCATTCTCACTGTAGCACATCACAATATTGTCGTGGCCAGCCAATTAAATTTCTTCAACATGTTCACAGTTATACAGATCAGAAGTAGCTGCAATTCCTTGAACAAGATTTTGACTAAAAGTTTGAGCCTCAACCACATGCTGGCCTGCCTACCTGCCTGAAAGTCCGAAATCCTGTATGATCTTGTGATATTCCACAAATAACGACAACGCATACAAATAGTTTTACACGATCCTGTTTAGTGAATGCTTGACAAGATTCATCTCCCGCTATCTTAAATATAGTCTATACTAAGGCCTGGCGTAAATTTGCCTGTCCCCACAAAATGGCTCTTGGACATTAGGATACATCTGTTTCAAGCCGGATTTGGCTACATATAGCCTCCCTTTCCACAAGGGCGAGTTTTACAGAGGCGCCAATGACCATCATGTTTCTACACTTGACCCCTAGTTCGCAATACACATGACGTAGGTGAGATGTATATCATAACCCGTAGACCTACATACCGTTGAGTGCAACTGAAATGGTACTTGGAGCACTCTATTCTCCGGCGCAGGAACCGGATACCAAACGCACTGGTGTTGGGCCCCGACGATGACTGCCACAACTGCAACTTGGACAAAAATTTCAATGTGTAGAACTCAAACCTTTTGTTATTTTTAGCGATTTCCGGTATTTTTTGTAGTTGAAAGTGTTCGTATAAGCCGTGTGTTTACGGTACTTCTAATGTACACAGGTATAGACGTCCTATATTAGCAAAAATTTGTTGGCTTCAACCCAGATAACTGGAAAACAAAACGCACTCTGTTCAGTGTTTGTCATGTTGGTAATGATGCTTCTGATGGCAATGAGATAAATACCAAGATGAATCCCCTGTTTTGTTGTCGAAAAAAATTCATTACCTTCAAATGCATACATAACTACATCCACGCTTTAATATCTAAGCTGCCACTATCTAGACCTCCAACCTTTTGAAAATGCCAACAGCTCCTCCTTCTTACTACGACTCGACGTCCAGCCCAAACACGCAACAGTCATCATACCAAGAAGAGTTTGATACGTTACCGGATTACAGCTCGCCCATTATTAGGACCAAGATCCTGCGCTCGGGCGCACCTTCATACAAGGTTCCACTATCTCTGGAAATAGATGCGCCTCCGCCCCCTGTTTTTGGATCTGCTAATCCCAGTGACAACAACAAATACAGATATGTTTCGGGAGACTTGATCACCGGCAACATTGTGTTGGTGCCAAAGAAAAACACCATAGTCAGTCAAGTGTACGTTTGTCTGAGCGGTGAAGCTTCCCTTCGAGGCACAGTGGTGCCTTTGAATGTGACAAAGTTTACTGTTCATCTAGACAACGAATCTCTAAGCGATTTTGATAGCGATTCCGAGCGCAAAATTTACGTTCAAAAAGGATTTGTCTACAAATTTAAGTTCTCGCTCCAAATCCCTTACTGTCTTGAAGACGAGACTGGTAGCCCAGTGCTTCCATCAATCTACAGCCGCGAAGAGAATCTGCAGATATCCTATAATTTGAGCGCTTGTGTAGAGTCTTCTGGCTCTAGACTGACTTACTGGGATCCATCAGAAATTGTGCTTTTACCGCAATCCAGCCACTACAACTATCATCATCACCGCGATCCTGCGCTTGACATCACCACCACAAGCTACGAACTTTCCGAGGTTCCAAAGAAGCATCTTAAACAGATACCGTTGTTTGTTCAGAAAAGCTTATTTTCCAATCCATTTAGTTCCCAACCAACGCCGACCACCCCTGAATCGATTCTTGACGTTTATTTGACAAAGAGAGCTGCGTTTGGGCCGACTTTAGACAATGAAAACCCAGGATACATAGTCTTGGAACTCGAATCGTCGATACCGCTGGATTCGGGCTCCAGTTCTCAGTCAAAGACTCCTGTGATTACTGAAATCACCACAGAGTTCCATGCCATCACACAAATTCTAGCATCTAAACAGTCATGTTCAGCCAAACCGTTGCATTCCAGAATTCCCATCAGCCAGCATCCCATCAGATCTCCCACTTGGAAGTCCTCTGCTGACAATTCTAAGCAGTCCTGCCAACTGAGCATCCCCATAACAGCCTGCAAGCGTCCCAACAGCATACCAAGCGTAGATTCCGAGCTTTTCAAGAGATCATACACAGCTGTGATAAGTATCACTTTTCAGGGATACGGTAGCCATTTCATCAATGTACCTATCTACATTCTGCAAAACTAGAAGTGTAGTTGTTCCTGAAAATGGTGGCCGCGATGTAGTAGCAAGCACTTTGTCTATTGGTACGTCATTGTTGACTGCTTGTGTACTTATGGGTACATCGACAATCCTTAAAAAATGCTTTTTCAGTGTGGCCACAGCAACGCTTCCAAACAAATTCAGCTAGGTACAGATATGATGTCACCAGAAATAGAATATAGACTATAGAATTTATACAATCAAATATGAGATATGATACCTAAGACATTGACATACAGAGTTTTGATGAGGGTAAGGGTGTATGATTAGCCTGGTCTACATTTCAAGATTTTGCGGGTTCTACCTAGCATGATAATAGTATTATTATCGTGATCAGTTTTTTGGTTCGAGAATCACCAGAATATTATTATACACATCATGTCAAAGTCTACGCCCACCGGCCGCGCTTTGGCGCTCATGACGGGATTTACCTTGAGTTCGGCCCTTGTTTATTACATGTTTTCTGATTACCAGCTCGTGCGTCTTTTGGCCAGAAGCCTCATTCCCAATTAATTGATTTTTTTTGACTAACTACAATTGCAGATCAAATTTGAACCAAGGCCACAGGAGTTTGATGAAAACGGTCGTTTGATAAAGCGAAAGTTTCAGGTACGATTCCAGGAGATGCAGCCCCTGGAGCTGAGCAAAGAAGCCAAGGAGAAACAAAGACAGAGAGATCAGTTTATGGCAGAAAAAGAAGCTCGGGTTCAGAGAGAGATGGAATTGATGGAGAAAAAAAATGAATAATTTATGATTGAAAGATATGTGTACTCCGAAATAAGAGATTCTCAAATAATGATAAATTGAGCGAATCCAAAACAAAAAATTGCATTTCACCTATCACAGAAAATTAGCAGGTATATTCCCACAAGTTTTTCGATTTGAATACATGATGTTTAAAACCAAATATGATCTAAAAATTCTATATACAAGAATTATAAGTAGTTACTCAATTATCAAAAAGAAAAGCAGACAAAAACGCATGAGACGCAGCCTTTTGTTAGACAGAAACAATATCAGCCTTTGAAAATTTTCTTGAGTTTAGAAAACATTTTCTTTGACTTCTCCTCTGCTCCCGGGTGTTGTTGTTGTAAAATCTGCTGCTTGCCTTTATTCCTTACTTGTGACATCAAATTTGCAATCAAAACTGGAAACTTTTCAATATCATTGGAATAGGGGAAATAGTCTGTGTTAAACATGCATTTTGGAAAGCTCTGTGATTTCAAATCAAAAAATCTTTCATAGACCTTCGAAATCTTTGGATTTTTCTCATGCTCGTTGGAAATCAGAGCTTCGTCGTAGCATTTCAGTATATTGGCTTTAGCCTCAACCACATATTCTCCTTTTTTAATACAAAGAACTAACTGGTGCGTGATTGAACTTAACCACAAAGCTCTTTGATATCGCATATTAGTAAACTCCGGTGTATGGAACAGATTAATATTTTCCAGTCGCAGATTTCTAACAATATTGATTATATCCTCATTGACTGGAATCTTGTAAAAAATATAGCTTAGAGCAAGCGTGGTAGAGTCAAATCCTTCTTCAGACTTATATTTCCCAATGTGCGAAATCAATTGAGGAATAAAAAAATTGACAAAGTAACTGTAGATTGAGGGCTCTCGGTCGTGATCAAACTTGCATACATGACAACTAAATAAGCAAAAGAGCTGAATAACGTACTGTATAATACTTTCATTTTTTACTTCACCAAACTCTCCTCGCACAAACAGAATTAAAAATGTCATATAGTTTGGGGCCCAAGACCAGTAATTGGCTTTTTTGCTAATGTCCTGAATGGTTTTAGTAAAATTGGAAAATGCTGCAAATAAGATACTAGGGTTGTTGGCGTTGAGATTGATAGTATTTGCTATCCGTTTCAATGAAAGGATGTCAGCTTCTCGCGGAACAGATTCTAAAGTCTCCAAAAATGTTAACCGCTTGCCTGTACTTTGAGTCGCAGATGAGTTAAGATATGTGTATTGATCAAAGCTGTTTCCAAAATGCGTTGTATCTGGTATTGGATGCTGACCAAATGCAACAGTATCTTTTTTTAAGCCGATTCCGGCGTTTTCTTGAGATTGAATTAAAGGCGCTGGATAATATTCTTGCTGTACTGGTTCTATAATTTCGGAGTCAGAAGATGATGGCGAAGATAGCGTCAAGCCGGGAGGCAAAAGCTCTGCCACAAAATTGTTGTTTGGTTGAGGAGTAGAGTCATGATTATCTCTATGCCCTGCTAGGAGTTTTGAATTCTGTTCTTTCATCACGCATATACCGCTTTCTCTTAAGTAGTCTCTATAGATATGTAGCTGCTGCTGTTCATACTGATGTCTGCGCTCATCTGATTTTTGCTGATAACCATAGCTCACAATCCTTTTTGATTGATCCATATTTTTAATTCGAAGTTGTCAGAGAAAGTCTCTATAAGAACAATGTAGCTTCGCAGTATGTGCTGCTTAAATTCAATTCACGACGGATAATAAAGCCAAAGCTATAAAACTCTTTGGAAAAGCAAAAATCTTCAAAATTTTTGGCACTACTTTTCACTCACCGACTCAGCAAAAATAATGGTCTCCAAAAAAGTAACAAAATTGAAAACTTTTGGAAAATTCGTAATCGCCGTTCAAAGCAAGCAAGTTTCTTTGAATATATATGATATCAGTTTAAGGGTCCAAAAAGGAACAGAGACAAACATCATTTTAAAATTGACTTTGTTTAGTCTGAAAAGCCTGTTTGCCAACAACGTAGCTGATGTTATACCCCAAAACCTTTTTAAGGTATAGTTGAACCGACTACTTCTGTAGTACATTTGAAAAGTGGCAATTGGCGTATGGTAAAAAAGATCAAGACAAAAGTGGCGACGCTCAGTATAATGCCCTAATTTACAAACAAGCACATCAATCAACGGTTATCAATCAACGGTTACAATGGTAACTGGCGGCTCTACTTAAAGTGGGAATCCCAAAATCATTATAATCATTATATAAGTTGAACATGAAAACTGAATTCATGTAATATGGATATAAATGCTAGCGTAAACTGCGTATAAAAGAAAACTACTAAAACATTTTGAATTCTATGATTGTATGGATCTGACTTTATAAGTTATTATACAATTTTTTGAAATGCAGTGAGATTCAAAGCGTTGTAGAGAATACGAATAGAACCTAATACCAATTCCCAAAGCTATTTTCAAGACGTCAAACCAAAACTGACTAATTACAAAAGCGTATTGTAACACCAAGTGCCTTGATTTTACCAGTCTAGTGCATATCATATTTTAACTGTTTGGAGCTGCTATTAGAATACAGACAATAACATGAACAATTTTCAACACACTAGCGACAAAAATAGCTACACATTTATGAAAACGGCCTCTAAATATTTTTGCATAGCCAAAAGCAAAGGCTTGACATAATGTTTAATTAAAGCAACCAACACAATTTTATTTCATTTCCAATAGAACTTTTAGCATCGAATGATTATCGAAAGACAGCTAAAACGCAAAATACACCGCAAATATAAAAATTTGTAATATTATAGTTCATAAAGCTTTGTAAAAATCACTCCGCTCATTTGCGTATATTGTAGAGATCAACAAAGTAGCGGTTTTACAACATTTCAGGATGATTAGTACTTTATAGCACCGAGTTTCTTATGTTTGATTATACAAATACACTTTACGCAGTACATGATAATTGTGAAATTCACTGAAATAGCATTCCAAGTTATTATGTACTTCTGTCAAAATGAGCTCTGAAATACGAAAGAACTTGATTGGACTAACAAAATAGTATTCAAAAATTACCAACGACACAACCACAGTAATTTGTTTACTATATAAAGACATTCCATGAGCTTTTATAATACTTGTGTAAATACAAACAGCCTTCACAAAACACACAATATTGTTGAAACCGGCAAGGTGACAATTTCCAAAAAAAATGGATATTTTTGGGATTTTTGCGGCACTAAATTCTTTGAAGCACAGAAGACTCTTGTGTAGCAAGGCAACTTTAGCAATATATATACATTAAAACGAGTTTTAGTTCACCAGAAACAATTATAGTACACTATCATTGTTTCGTATGTAACAAGTTTGTATTGTATACTTATAAGATGAATAGATTAATCCAAAACTTGTAGTGTAGCATAAGATATGAGAAATAGACGTTTAATATTATTTGGAAAGGTCTGATCAGCATTTGAAGGTTTGTAACAAGAGAGTTGCTTATATAGAGCTAAGAGGTGACCTGTGCCATTGAGGAATAAATAATTAGTAATGTAACTAACAAGTAATCAACGGAACTAAAGATAGACAATTGAAACTGAAGAATCAGGAAATCGCAATTCTTATATGTAAGAGCACTCTGATATGGCTATCATAATATTCACATCAGTAACTGATAAATACTTGCTGAGATAACTTATCAGATTTAGTCCAATCAGTGTGGAGAAGGAATGTCAAAGTTGGCGGCAAATGAGGTAAATCCTAAACTTAGGCCTAAATCCTGAATTTGCTTACAGTTTCAAAAACAGCTTTTGTTGTGCTTTCCATAACAGTACCTCAACTATTAGCCTTACTTGAACTAGCCTACTGCAAATTTGGATCCAAACTTTCACAAACTGAGGGTATCTACAGATAGTCCACGAGATCAGTAATGAGTGTATAACAAAATGAGAAAACAACGATATTATGATTAAAATGATTCGCCCACTACTAGCTTCTTGTGAATTTTTGCTGTGTATAGTTTGCTGGATCTGACTTACCAGCTTTAACAGTTAACAGTTTTTTATTAACCAAGATTGCCGTTATTGAGATTTTGATGTCACCAACTTCCAAAAGCGCTCAAGATGAAATAATGTGGGTTATTATCATACTGACAATTACCAAATGCGTCCAGACTGCTACATCATCACACAATCTGAGACATGAGTAACCGAATTGGATGATTTTGCCTTAGGCTATGATATATTTGAAATCTTGTACATAGTTTGTGTTCACCTCTCCAGCATGTAGTTTGACATCAAAAGTTACGCCAAATATTTTCATCAATTCTTCGCTTTGTCTTCGCTTTGAACCTTTAAGTAGAGTTATTGGACGTCTAGTATTTTTCTTCTTGTTTTCAAAGTGCATGAATGAAAGCTTTGCACTATAGTCAAACGCAAGATGAGAGTCCTGGACCTAGTCATTGCAACTTTGCAGAATTTCTAAAAGTTTCAGCGTATTTGTGAATGCATCTTTCCCAGACACCATAACTATTTCAGCCATATAATAATCACAAAGTGGACGTAATGATGCTTTCAAGAATACTGTTCTTGGCCGCCAGCTAGTATGATAGTCTATCCTAGTTATCTTAGATAGGCTAAACAAAACTTGTAATTTTCTATACAAACCAACATGATATGTTTGGAATGCTATACTTATGAGTGGCTATCTATTATTTCTGACCTTTAAAAATAGAGTTGTGTTACAGTGGCCGAGTGGTTAAGGCGATGCCCTGCTATTTAAATAGTTGTTCAGGCATTGGGTTTTACCTGCGCAGGTTCGAATCCTGTCTGTAACGATTTTTTGCATTAGAGCTATAATATTGAGTGCGGAAAATTACTGATATTTTTTAAGAGAATGGACACATGGAAATCATAGCTACATACCAACCCCAACCCATAGATTAAGCTACGGTACGACTAGAAACTGTATAATTTTTTTGTGCCCATACCCCTCAAAAAATATCAGTAACTTTCCACATTCGAATTTAGTAGAATATGAAAAAGTTTGCCTATCACGATTGTACCTAATTTGACGACATACAGTCCCGAAACATAACGCATCGTTAATTCTGTCAACATATCTTCGTTGTGTTCCAATATCTTAAAGCTCAGATAAAACTGTAAATTGAATTGCAGACCGAGGCACTTATTGCCTAATTGGTATAGATATTTGTAAACTACTTATGAAGACCTCAAGAGTGCTACGAATGGATGAACTATAGAACAGCTTAAAACTTGTAGTGATATTTCAATCGATAATCAAGCGATTGAGCCGTAACGGTTGATTGGCATTTAAAGCTGAATATTCAAATGGACAGTATGCAATTTCTGTATTATAACTATATTTACACGAATTCTCAGTTAAGAATGCCTCACTATCAGATTTATTGACAAATGAATATCAAAGTCCACTGTATTGCCGCATTACGCAGTGAAAATGTTAAGACAATAATTTTTGTAGAAAATACATTTACTATCAGCTAGTCACTAACAACCGATAATATTATTTATTGTAAAGCTTGAAAGAGTATCTAACTTTTGCTTTTCGAAAATTTACAGGAATATGTATACATATACTTGTATAACATCATTCGTAATGTGGTTTGTCAAACAAACCGTGTTCCCAGACTATTAGAATCCAACTCGACTGCACCTGAGAACTTCAAACAAAACAAAAGTGCGCCAGCAGATTAGGATCGCATTCTAAGACTTTCGCTCACTTTGACGCAAAACTTGTTCATTGAAAAATAGACTTGAATCAATTGTCGATCGAATGGTCCAAGATTTTCAGTGCACACCCCACCTCTTGAAGCTATAATATACAGTTTGTTCGAATATAACTGAATTTGTCGGATTTTATTTTGAGTGTTTCTCAATTTAGTCAATGCTTTGTTCCAGTGGCTTCGATTATTTAGAAATATTATTTGCTCTTCTTTTCTCATAGTAGTTGATCTGGAAGGTCATATATTAACTTCTTGATCCTATTACATCTACGAATGTTTTTGAAAGTTTATAGACGTCGAACTACAAATTTAACCATTAATTTCAAAGATCAAGATAGCTCAACTAAATATTCTGACCCCGTGCATTTAGAAATACACCAGTTTTATCTCTAAATGAATCCAAGTGCCATGCAATGAGCTTCTATAATAAACTGCGGATATGTATGAGATGTTGATTTAGTTTGAACATCCAACAGTAAAAATAGACATAGTCTTGGCTCAATTGCATTTTGCTGTTATACAGGATATGCTAGCACATAAGCATACCCAATTAGCTGTAACAATCATAGCTATTGTAGTGATAGTCGATGCATAATAATACGAATATTGTACTATGGAGCTAGTAATACAAATCAATAATCTTGTAGTTACAAAAATATTGAATTAATTGTCTAATGCCCGGAACCAGTCACGAGGTGGTAGGTTTTTGAGCTCTATACAGGAAATTGCTTCACTGATTTTTATAAGATACACTAATGAACTAAGTGTCTCTTGCTATGTATTTTAATTGAAGGTGTATAGACTTTGCACCCTAAACGGTCAGTCATCAAAATGTACTACAAATGGGAAGTTTTCAACTCATAACTGCTCTCAACTAGAACATAGTCTTCAAATATTTGAGATTGCATTAGATGTATTGGTTTCAGGATTCATTCGTAGTCTATTTTTGAAATTCACCGTCCAGGGTACAAAATCCATCGAGGGTTCAGAATCTATATAACGTGTTTTCCCGAAACATGAGGACAATAAACAGATTACAATCAACGGATATTTTCAGATTTGATAGCCCGGTTTAGTTCATATCACGTAATTACGTTAAGAATTGAATCCGTATTATTTTGACAAAAACCAATTTCACGTTTAGATCCGCATGGTGTATTAAAACTACACAAACTTTCATATTATTATTGTATTTCTGTGTGTATATATAAATGTACATATCAAGAGATTTTCAATCGGGGTAGCCTTTCGATGTATACTTCTAGATGTCTTTTGGACATACGCACATAACTTCATTACCCCGTGTTTTACTAACAGCACTAATACCGGTTACAATTTCGCTGAATATTATCGCACATCTGATCAAACACTCGTATCTGCAATCACGGAATAACAATCACGAAAGAATGCCATTCCCTTCTTAAAGTCTGCAACTGATTCTGTAGATGCCGTTGTTGATATTCACATTCTTCGTTGAAGGCATGATAATGTATTTATTCTGAGTGAACTGCTTGCTAAATGCCTACCAAAAATGGATATAGACACAGCGAGCCCTATTATAGGCTTAGGGCTGTGTGACTACTGCTTGCGGTAGCTAATTTCGACCCTAAGCCTAGTTTTAAGTTAAATTTCGTCATTCACTAAAAGCTACCGTCAAGCGTATTTTTCAGGCTGGGTAAAAATTCGCCAGAATTTCATGTTCGCAAGTCAAGTATTCCTTCTGATACTAGACACGCGACTATTGCAATTTGACGAATATCGCACATTATCAAAATGGCTAGAGGACCGTTAGTATAAGAACTGCAATTTTGAAGCATCTTAAATCCTTAGGTATCATGCGGCGAGTGGGATTGTATTGTTTTGGACGGTGATTTTCAAGCACTGGGCGTGAAAATAGTGATAAAAAGCTTCTTTTCGTGTTGAGGAAGAGTTTTCAGTGTGAAGTTGCTTTGATAGGATCATGTTATTTCACCTTGTCATTAGTACGAAATGCCAATCACCTTTCGTGATTTGATATGCATATTTCAGTCTCGGTAGATGCCCTTCAGCTTGTGTCTTATGGATTTTGAGATTTTCACAAAATATTGAAAAATAATGACCGATTTGCTAACTTGTAATTCAGTAAGAAGCATTTGAAACGTTTGGCGGCTCCATCCCACTGGATGCTGGACAAGCTCTCCGGTACATACGCTCCCAGACCCTCTCCCGGTCCCCACAAGCTCCGTGAGTCTCTTCCTCTCGTTATCTTCCTCCGTAATCGTTTGAAGTACGCCCTTAACGGTAAGGAAGTCCAATCTATCCTTATGCAAAGATTGGTCAAGGTCGACAACAAGGTCAGAACCGACACCACTTTTCCCGCTGGTTTCATGGATGTCATCTCCTTGGAGAAGACTGGCGAGCACTTCCGTTTGGTCTACGACGTTAAGGGTAGATTCGCTGTTCACAGAATCACCAACGAGGAGGCTCAATACAAGCTTGGTAAGGTCAAGCGTGTCCAACTTGGTAAGAAGGGAATTCCCTACCTCGTCACACACGACGGTAGAACTATCCGTTACCCTGATCCTTTGATCAAGGTCAACGACACCGTCAAGATCAACCTTGCTACTGGTAAGATCGAGTCTTTCATCAAGTTCGATAACGGTAACGTCGTTATGGCTACTGGTGGTCGTAACTTGGGTCGTGTTGGTGTCATTACCCACCGTGAGCGTCACGAGGGTGGTTTCGATATTGTCCACCTTAAGGACTCTCTCGACAACACTTTCGTCACTCGTCTTTCTAACGTCTTCGTCATTGGTGAGGGCTCCAAGCCTCTTATCTCTCTTCCTAAAGGAAAGGGTATTAAGCTCACCATTGCTGAGGAGAGAGACAGACGTCGCGCCGCTGCCTAAACTCATCTTCTTTATCCCTCTACTTACGTTACGAACCCATAATGGTCAAAAGCCATTCTCAAAATTATTTCATATTATAACTGGTTTTAATGCTGTTACAAATCCAATTAAAAGTCAAAGTTTTTCAATATTTTCCCACGCTTTTTATTATTATTAAAGAAATATGATCCTGCTCGTCATAATTTACTAAACTTTTTGAAGGATCTACAACGATTTTAGAAGTTGAACTTCTTAGCCTTTACAGTAATACACCGCCAGAATCTGAACCGTACCTGAAATGTCTCTTAAATCAAGATCAAGTCTAAGCATAAAGTTTGTTTCATGTGTGAATTTAGGTTGGCCTACATTAAGATCGGTATTGATCTGAACGAGAGTAGTATCTTCAAGCTAACAGGCTTGAAATTCTTTTAAACCGTTTATAAAATAATAATATAAATTAACTAATTTGAAAGTATTGTAGACAAAATCTCGACTCGTTGACATCTTATCAATGGCAAGTTTATTGGATTCATGATAGTACAGCTAGAAGATAATTGTAAGCATTTCAAGTTTGATATGTATTTGACCAAGCCAAAACTTAAACGTTTTACTAAGCTGGCATTGGTCAAAAATCATAAAATAGGCTTTGGCGTAATACTTCAAGTGTAAATGCATTTTTTAATCTATAGCACTGTTCACACACCATATTTTGATGCTTTTTAAATAACTGAAGTGGTAGGTTTTGTAACATCATACCCATATCAGTTCTTTTCAGAACACTACGCACTTTTATACTTACATTTCACGTATGTTGGTGTGCACTCTGTAATACATCGCCTTTTTACTGAAATAAGGAATAAGTTGGATTTGCGACATCTAAACATGGGTACCGGCAAGCAATAAAAACATTCTCGAAATAAGATCACATTTCTAAAAACCAAAACGCCCTTACAATGAGCTGTTTGTACTTCTGATACAAATTTCTTAGTATCTTTGGCTGATGCATGCCCTTTCTAGACTGGCTCAGTACTAGGGGGTATGATCTACATGTATAATATTTGAAAATATGTATCTGGAACTCATAGATAATACTATTGACATCATGGCTTTATAAACCTGGTTTTTGCAATTAAAAACATACTTTTAAAACAATGTAAATATAAAAATATAATAACTTTAGATAATTCTATAATCACAGATATTGTCTTGTATCAGTCTAAAAAGGTTACAATCTAGCAGAGATCAGAAACCAAATTGGAGTTTATCGTATTTCATCTTAGTATTGTGGTAATGGTAAGTTTACGTTGTGACTGAAATCTACAACTCTTGAAGCTTATAAAAATCTCATACAGACAGTATTGTATCGATATCCGTTGAAAAATACATTTTAGTACACGATTGCTTTCTCAGTCTAGCCACGAGAGCTCTGAATATTAGAGAAAAAAATTGACCCACAAATGCGTATTACGTGCGTTTAGTTACAGGTGTTTGAAAACATATTGGTATGTTTACAGACGAAGATAGTTGTATACATAATATTGCACTTATTACACAAAAAGCTTTTTGAGGAATAAAAAAGTATAAAGTACAAAGGTTCTCAATATTTCATGTTTTAGTCTGGATCAAAAAATTGAGACATTTAAAAAGTGTTAACAAATGCCATTGGCACTTGTCTATTAAAGTTCAAAACGTATGAAAACCTTCATTACAAATATGTGAACTCCTCGAAACCTTATCAAATATACAGTGTGCTCTGCTTACAATGACTAGTCAAGTACCGCCTGACAAAAAATTCTTTTCAAGTTTGGCCAATCAAATAAAGATTAGCAAAAACAGATATTGGCACTATATACACTCACCATTGCTAGAATTATAGTTGATTGGCTCAGGCCAACAAATGTATGAACATAGCTTTGAGCCCCTCTTTTTCTTAGGTATTAATTTAATTTCTAGGGCTTTCTATTACAACAAATGCACATTTTTAAAAAAGTACACAAAGCTATGATATTTTAGAACATTTAAACTATACAGCATTGGCTCTCAAGTAACTTCATACTCAAAAGTTTTGTGTATGTAAACATTGCATACGCGTATCAATGAAGCAAAACAGCATTTGATAAAAGCTCTTCTAATTGTTCCATATAGATTCTTGAAAGGCTTGTCTGAACTAGCAAAACCATATTATATGTAAAGTAACGAATGATTTATAAATGTAAATACATGTATTATAAGCTGTAGTCTTGTGTACATTAATTACGATTTAAAAATAAGGTTAGCTGAATAATATTATATCTTTTTGGTGCTGCTCGAACTGAAAAACAAAGACATGTAAATCTGCAAGAACAAAATATGAGTGAAATTCTCATGCCCAGTGTCAATCAAAACCATCGACCCAACAGACAATTCATGCACCGTCGTTGATCCAAAAAGATAGATGAGATACACGTAGTCTTCTCAGGATTAATGTGTAGTTTCGGTTTACTGATATCTATGAACAGGTAATTTCATGCATACAAGGGTATGTCTTATTGTAAGTTAATAACCATTTTGAAGTTCCAGCCTGATTTCATATTTCGATTGCGTGGAGAACAAAATTCTGGTGATACATAATGTCAATTAGATTTGCTGAATGCCTAGCATTTTTCTATTCAAATTATTAATTGATTGGGTATTATGTGTAGTTGGATTCGATTAGCTATTAACTACATTTATTTCTTAACGACAATGCTACAGAATCACTCAAAGTAAAGCGGTCATACATATTTTGGTACTTCTCCTAGACAACTCTTTGTCTTTTATAAATAATCAGCTGACTTAAACAGATTATGCTTTGACTTGGCTTCAAAGCATCCAAGCGATTGAGCGTTGTAAGTCACTAGCTTTGGGATGATAAACTTGTATTATTTACAAATTGACTTAAATAATTTTTTGATTGATTTTTGATTCCTCAGGTGTGTGCCGCATTTAATTACTTGCAAATGCATTGATTTATCTGAACTACTTTCACAATCAAGAACAGTATGGGAATCTACCAAGTGTTACTAAAAACTAACTTGCTTGTGTCTTGTTAATGACGAAATGTAGTGTTGTAAGCCATTCCCTTTCTGCCTTTGATGCAAGAAACAAAGTTTTTCTTTTCTGTGTGGCTTTCGAGAATACATGCAACTGGAAGGACCATCTATAGAAGATGTATATATCTTATTGAAAAGAAGAAGAAGAAAAAGGCTTTGTTCGCTAATGGCGTCTATACTGATAGTTAAGAATTTAAGCAGGCGGCCTCAATGAAGAACAAGTCCATTAAATGATCTCCATGTTTCACTTTCAGGAAGTGTACTTGGGACACGACAAATATTTTAATAATTTCCGTGGAGCAAATACCAAGCTTTAAAAATGTCTAAGCCCTTCTTGATAATAATTTTAGTTGTATTTGATTCTTTCTTATTTGGATAATTGATCACTCGTAACAACTTCTAATTGTGTAAACGACTCTTTTTTGGGTCAACATAGACGATATTGCTTTTCAGTTACTTTCCACCAAAAACATATTTTCCTTTGTTTTTTGTACCATACTCGCAGAATCCTTTTCTCTATTAAAAATAATGTTAAGCTTTGAACTTTATTTTGATGCTTTACCCTAACTTTTCTAATAGCCTTTCAAAATTTTTTAGAAATCACATAACAACATTTATTGCTTCTTTACAAAGTTGTTGGTGGTTGGATTGATAGGCGTAGAAATTTGATTTGACTTCATGTGTGCTTTTACAAAATGTTATATAAAGACTACACTATTTCTTCCTTTTTATCCATTTTTATTTGGCTTTTGCTGTTTTGTTATAAGCTTTCATAAAACTTTACGCTCATTATATTTGAAACCACCATTTGGCAGAGCGTTGTCATACTTTTTCTCATTTCCTGCACAAACGTCATTGAATTTCAACAAGTGCATAGGCGATTTTAGCTACATATATCCAATCAGTTGGATTGATACAAACAAAATACTTCACCGTATTTTGTTTATAATGAACTTGAGCTTTCACAATTGCTAGTCATCGAAATCTGCACTCGCTTATCAAATAAATTGCATACAGAGAACAAATACACACAAACCCACACAAACACATCCACTGATATCTACTCAAACTATGAATTTGATCCAACCCATAACAATCATACATCAGTAATTTTAGTTTCACTTCAGCACATATACGACTATTTATACTCCAATACTTTACCTAATTTGGTCTGGTGACTGAAATTCATACAAATTGACAATAGTTTGAAAACGCTTAATCAATAAATGTCGAATCAACTCTCTAATCAATCGTCAACACATCTGAGACACCCCGAAGATAAGCCTGCAACAAAAGCTAGAAAGTACCATAGATTAACATGCTCTAATTGCCGCAAAAGAAAGGTATGTTATTAAGAATAGTTGTGTAATCTTTTGATACGTTTTATCAAATGTCAGTACTAATGTAAAGTAATTTTATTAGGCAAAATGTGATGGTACGCTTCCAGTTTGCTCATCTTGCAAAGGATTTGGTGATGTAGCTTGCGTTTACGACAAACCTGCTTCGATAGCATATGTTAGGCATTTGGAAAAAAAAGTCAAAGAGCTTTCTAGATATGCAAAACGCTCTCAGGGAGATCTGAACCCGTACGAAGGATTTGATCCAATGACGTTTTCAAATTCTGACTTAGAAACATTTGACAGACAAAATTCTAATTCACCCGAAATGCCAGCATCAGAAAAAGACAACATTCGAAATCCCGAATTTGAACAGCTACTGACACTATCAACAACCCCGTCTCAATCATTGGGGGAATCCGAAAAAAACTTGCATTATCACAAGCCAGCCAGTTATCAAAAAAATATGAGAGGGTTGCACTAGAAATTGCTTTACAAAATCATTTCGGCTATGTCGAATTAAAAATGGCGAGCAAATGTATGGATCTGTATTGGTCTTGGTTTCATCCCATCTACTTGTGTGTTTATAGACCAGCCTTCTTCCGAGACATGGCCACATACGTCTCGTCGAAGCCTTACAATCAAAACATATCGTTTTCGCCTGCATTACTAGCAGTAATACTTTCGATAACATTTCCGGTTCTTTACGGATATACTGAATTGACCAACATTTTGATTCAACATGCCCAAACGTTACTTATGCAAGAAATATTAGGTCCTGCAACTATAGGTACCATCTCAGCGGTTTTACACCACGCAATTAAGTCAGTGCAAGAAAACAACAAATCTTCTATATGGACTTTTAGCGGTTTAGCAAACAGACTTTCTGAGGACATTGATCTTTATTACGACCCTCAAAAGCTCAACATGTTTCTTACTGTGCAAAATATTGAATGTCGCGCAAGGCTCGCTTGGGCCATTTTCTATTGGGACAAAAACTTTAGTCTATATTTAGGAAGGCTACCCAGCATCTTGCGACAGCCATTTCCAGTATCCGGGAACATATTAGATTATAGTATGGATTCGGAGCAATGGAACCCTGTACTGAGTAATTTGCCATTTAAACAGTCTTTAAAGACCAAGGAAAAAGAAATCGATGCTCATATTGGAACTGTAAGCTCGTTGACAACAGCTTCTATTCAAGTCAAATTTGGGTTTCTTGCCAATATCAACGCCTTTATTGAGAGGGTTTACGGAGCCAAAAACACTAGTCTTGTTTCCGGTATCTTTTCAATTGTTAACTCGCCTTTGTCAATTTCTAAATCCTCAGAATATTTCTATCAAACTAAAACATTTTTGGAAGAGATGACAAACTTTTGGAACTCTACCCATACAGATCTCAAAGCTGTAGACTATGATGCACCAAATTCTGGAAAAGTCGTCAATCCATCTATTATTGCTAACAACTTGATCTACAACTCCTCAATCTTAATTGTTTTGCTTCCTCTCTCATATCTAAATGATGTTTTAGATGAGTCCGAAATTGCCATGGGTATTGAATCCGGGAAGAATATAGTTCAATTACTTCATTTATACAGCTCGCTCTATGGAACTTTTAACTTAAACTATTGGCACGATTATGCGCCTTATTTGGCATCTCAGTATTTTATGTCACTTCTCCAACGGAATTCGAATCGTCCAGAAAAAGACGAACTTCTTCGCGGCTTACAAGAATACTTAAAGCTTCTGCGTATCTCTCATTTCCTTTTCCCAGATATTCAGGAAATCAAGGATCGTATAGAGAAAACACTTTCAAATTATTCTGCTTCACTTTTGAAAACATCACCGACAGTTTCGAACTCTCATCCTAACTTAGATATTCCAATAGCCAAAAATTACGGTTCACATCAGTTTGGCCACTCTAATAACATGAGCATACATATGCCCCATCAACCCATACCATTTGATTCGACTTCTCATGCAAATCCGGCAGATCCCCTGTTACAATACAAACCTGGCTATATGATTCCGACACATCAGCCAACTATGTCTCTGCTAGATATACCACAGCCTGGGCTGATGAGACCATTTGGAACTAATATGTCATCCCACCATCAGCAGTTGAATCCCTTTATAATGACCACTACTCAAGGTGATCAAAGTCAATTTGATCAACAACAAATTGGCTTGATGCAATTATCTCAGGCTCATCAGCGATCAATGAATTCATATACTTTAACAAGAGGTGCTATTTCTGGAATGAGTGATATGTCATCGACTGGCGTGACAAACTATTACAGTCAGTACTCACCTTCTTCGAATCCAAATCTGAAATCAGTTAATGCTACTGAATTGGCTGCCAGTGAAGTGAATTTTCAGTTAGGTGATCCGGCAGAACTCAATCCTAGTATTCTCGTTGACTCATCTGGTAGAATTACAAATTCTGAAAACAAAGGGGTACAACCTCAGCATGCTACTAGTAATCCAGTTTCAGTCACAGAACATAGAAAATTGTAATAAACATCTATGCAGGTAAACTCAGCATCCATACCCACCAATTTTAGATAACACGCGTACTAATAGTTTCCTACACAGTTGTCAAGCTCTAGAGATCAACATTATCACGAGTTTAGATTGCTAACATATATAGAATTATCAATACATATCATAGACAGTCTTTGAATTTTGAATATAGATCATTGCACTATAACTTATAGTGTTTTCTGTTTTTAAAAATACTGAATTTAGCGATTTAGTTTTTACACAATACTTTTTTATTAAATTTACAACTTACTGTGCTACAAGTAACTTTTTTCAATTTTTTTTTGGATAAAATGTTTAGTATATACGCGTACATAGTTTATAAAATATGTTATATATAGTTCAAAGCTATGTTTATGATTATAATTTCAGATAGAAAAAAAGTTCAAAGTATATTGAATTGTTAGATTTGATCAATATTTTATGCTTATATTATATGCCCATGTTACTATTGACCTTTTTCACTTTTAATGTTTCAAAAAATACGTATTTGGATGAATATAAACAGTTTTTGCATCTGAATTTTTGATAAAACAAACTGAGCTGAAATGTAACTAAATTGGATAAAATCACTACTAATAGGCTTCATGTCTTGCCCAAGAAGTACGTATATTTCATAAACATCTGTATCATCTTCGTTTCAAAGTATAGCGTTGCACTAACAACAAAGGTAGAGTTGCAGAGAACATGAGGTTTTTTGGCTTCCAACAATGAGCTTATACTTGAAATTACATTATTTAATAAACATTTGCTACCTGGACATGCCAGACCAATATCAGTTTAGTATTTGAAAATTTATAGTCAATTCTCCTAGAACTGCTAATCTCGGTATTCTCACAAAATTCAGCTATTCTTACTTTACAAAGTCTTTTACATGATCATAGATTTTTTTTGAACTTTCATTAAAACCAAGGTTTTAGTAAATCAAAATTTGGATTTTACAGCAAAAAAATATTGGCACATATGGTAAAGATTGGTAGTATTACAGTAAATCTCTTTGTAAAGATTGGTATGATGATTTCGGCCACCCTTCACAGCTAGCGTACTTGTTCATTATAATAATTCAAAATAAGTTGAAATCTATCAATAGTTACAATGTGTTAACCACTCCAATAATACCAATAAATTAGTACGAGACTTCATCATCATATGCTACTAAAAGTACGAAGACCTGTATTGAAGCTATCATGTTTCAGAGATTGAGGGTTAAGATAAAATGTAACCCTATCCCTATGGACATGAGTTGCGTGTACGCTTTCATTACAAGGTGGAACATTATCTTACAGTTCAGCTATTGTTTGCTTGCTTGTGTATTGTGTCTAAATGTAGATCAATGCGTAATGGGCCCAGACAGGTAGAAATAACAGCATGAAAGGTTCTCCTTTTGTTTGCGCACCTTTCACTACTCGCCAGCATCCATCCTTATCTATACATCTGCACAAAACTATAGAATCGAGTATTCGGAGAAATCCCCATGACATCAAGGTAGATACAAATCCAGTTATGAATTTCGTCTTATAAACATTATTGTCTAACTCAACAATATTATAGATATCGTGTTGAATGTATGAGAGTCATTAGTGGACAAGGTTTAAGAAACACTCAGGAGTATTGACATAATCTGTTCTAGACGCTTTGAAGTCTCATAGACGAGACGAATTCATTGAATGGATCAAAGGCTTACTGGCTGTAAGTAGATACTCTGAACACTTGGCTTCAGGTACTAACATGTATGATAGGTACCGTTTGTTTTACATACCGGTCCAACTTCGTATCTCCGAGCAGGAGACGAGTCCAGAAGTCAGGCTGAAGCCCGTAGAAGATATGCTGAAATCTTCTTTGACGTCGAAAGATTAGTTGAAAATCAAAGTACGTTTTATTTTGCTCGTGAATAGAACTTGTCTAACGCTTCAATCCATACAGTTTACATGCAGAAAATTGGCAAAGATAATTTGGGCAAGCTTAGACAACTGGTGCCTACCATAGGCACATTTTTTACAAAATTGCCATTGGAACGTGCCTTCTATGTTCAGGACGAGAAAAGATCTATATCAGCTCGTCGTCTTGTCAGTCCAAGTTTTAACGATATTCGTTTGATTCTCAACACGGCACAAACTATGAGTCTTGTTGGTGGCCGTGACCCATTAAAATTGGTTACTTTTGATGGTGATGTAACTCTCTACGAAGATGGAATGTCTCTTACTCCAGATAATCCAATCGTACAGCGGCTCATCAAACTGCTAGAACATGATATTTATGTGGGTATTGTTACAGCCGCAGGGTATTCTGAAATTTCGGGGGAAAAGTATGAAGTAAGACTTAGAGGTTTGCTTGATGCTGTTTCCGAGTCTGAAACTCTTACTTCAGCCCAAAAGGAGAGTTTGTTGGTTATGGGAGGAGAGTCAAACTTTTTGTTTAGATATAGTGATGAAACTGCTCACCTCAAATGGGTCCCTCCTGAGGAATGGTCGCTATCAGAAATAGCCGACTGGTCGGAAGAAGATATCAGCGAAGTCTTAGACTTGGGTCAAGAAGTTTTGGAGACCGCCAAGCAAAAAATGTTTCTTCCAGCAACTATCATTAGAAAGCTGCGAGGAGTCGGTATTGTTCCACTCCCCGGCCAAAAGATTTGTCGTGAACTTTTGGAAGAAATTGTGCTCACTGCCCAAAAGAGACTTGAATCTAGTGTTGCCGGAAAGAAAGTACATTTTTGCGCTTTCAATGGAGGCAGCGATGTCTGGGTCGATATTGGTGATAAGAGACTTGGAGTTCTAAGTCTTCAACAGTATCTCGGGGGTATCAGTGGATATCAAACTTTACATGTTGGAGATCAATTTGCTTCCATTGGTGCAAACGACTTCAAAGCAAGACTAGCTGCCTGTACTGTTTGGATCGCTAGTCCTTCGGAAACTGTTGATATAATTGACGAACTATTGGCGTATCTAAAAGAGAATGCTGTGTACAGCATGGTAGGACAATCCCCATTATAGGCTTCTAAATGTTGTATGAAATTGTCTTGTATGAAGAATCAAACTGCTTGTGCAAATAAAAACTCTTCTTCATTCATTTACAATATTTGATTTTAAAACAGGTGCACTCGGGGATTTAGAGAAAAGATAATTGGTTTTGGGAATGATTCAAAGAAAATGTTATAGTCCCTAAATGATGAACAAATAAGATATGACCGTATCATCTTTTTAAAAGTTGTTGTGACCGATGGCTGAACCCATTTACCTTTGACCTTTTGGACCAAATTTAAAAGCTATTTTTAGTAAAGTAGATTGCAAATAGACTAGTGAATTTGTCTTGAAGTATTTTCTGAAATGGATCCTACCTTTTCGAATCGGGTACAGTTTTAATATTGGCATCGTGGGCGATAGACATTTATAGTACACTAGTGAAGATTAAAATCTATAATAAGAGCACAAATGCAAAATGCTATAGGTGTATGTCTAAAGAATACAACCAGAAGACACCCAAATTAAACAATAAAGAGTGATCTAATATTACTAAAATATATACATTTATACATGTTAACAAATCAACGATTTACACATGTCGATAAACAGGACTAATTCCATCTTTAAAAAACATAGAAATTATTTCTTGAAAGGATAAGCAACTTCATCGTCTTTTCTAAGCCAAATGAGTTTCTTTCTCTTTGTTGTGACGTGCTCAACCATAACTTGATGGCAATACTTTTTCTTAAAGGTTCTGATAAATCTAGGATCCCATAGCTCGGAGGCAACTCCTAAATCTTTGCAGCATCTCATCATAGCGTTTGACTTGCAGCCCTCAGTTGCAGTTGGAATACCATTGGAATCAAAGTAATCTTGTTCACCGCGTGCCACAGCTACTAACCGCCCCTCAGCAACTAAAGCGTACTCTCTAGTCACCAATTTTGGTGTAACAGTTGTTTGGCCACGCGGAGCCAATCCCCAGCCACCAGGACCAAATGCTTTATTCAAAATTCGTCGGTACTTGATTTCGGGCAGGTAAATAAGCCCATCTGGCTTAATCTCAATGTCATCACTTTCAAGTGGAGCCGTCAGAATTTTGCCTGCTTCGGCTGAAAATGCCTTAAGTCCCAACCCATGATAACTCTGTGACCAGTCCACAACGTCATCAGCTGCTAAAACCGGCTCATGAAGCTCTACTTTAGACGACACTACATCAGCAGAAGGCGTAGATTGCTGTTCTGGTTCTGAAACCTCCGGTTCGGTTGGTTCTTTAGTTTTAGGTGGTGTGGCAATCGTAGGAGATTTGGAAGTGGTAGCCTTCTTGACTGTCGAAGTAAAAGTCTTCCTTGGAGTACTACTAGAAGAAACCATGTAGTTCCTTCTCAGAGCACAATTCACGCTTCTGAAAACATTCGGTGCCGAGATACTTTGGTTCAATCTGCATCTAATTGCTGAAATCATTGTTGTGAGAATTGATGTTACTGAGCCAAACGCGTTGAAATTTATACAGTTTGTTTTAGGAAAAAAACTCGCGTCGCTGGGATTTGGCGTAGAGCTTATAAGCTAGGGTTAGGAGTGATCTGAGTATAGATCTGTCGTAACTTGAATCTTTTCCCTGTGTTTTATATAGTAAACAGAGCTGGTGTTGGATCTGCTGAAGAGCTGAGATTTTTATGTAGAGTTACTTACAGGTTTTAAATATGTTTCATAAGCCCAAGGATTTTTGATCCAAGAGGTTCGTACGTGACTGGCAAGCAATCAAACAGTTTTGCCGAACAGCCATGATATTGGGCTTGATTTCATTGTGTTAAGCAAGACGTGCTGTATCAAGTTTGTATTAGGTTCGGATCCACCTTATGCTATATATATTCGTGTATTTTGTATGATTGTATACAAATGGTGGTTCATATGTCGTGATCGAGACTTTGTGTAGTGTGGTATGTTACAGATTCAGCGTCAAAACTTGTATTCATTGGCCATATGGTCAAACAAAATGTTACAATAAATATAATACCTATTTTGTTCTATAAAGTAAATAACTTTAAACATTGATGAAACCCCCCTATGTATTGCTAGCCACTCAGTTCCTTTGATCCTTGTCGAATCCGAGGCCTACCTCGTTTTCGCTTTTTCATTGGATCACTTTCATCAACCTCGTTGAATTTCTTTGACAATCTGCTAGTCATTCTCCTTGACATAGATCCCAAAGCCGCTTTTACCGCATCATCAACCGTCAGTTTCGGGGAATCGTGCCGTGAAGACTTGACGGATTCAATATGCTTGGGACGAGACAAGGGATTGATCGGAGCACGCAGACTATTTATACCGGAAGATGCAAACCCATTAACACCAAAAGGAGCAGGAACCGACAAACGAGGCAAAGGCCGTACAGCCAAGGGAGTCAAGGTATTTCGAAGTGCCGGTGCACTATTAGGAGGCCGGCCTCGCCTCGGCTTCGACGGTACCGTAGGAACAATACGATTACTTGCTGGCCTTGCCTGGTTTTTAATTGTATCGGAGTTCGAGCCTTTAAATTGTGATGCAACATTAGCATTTGACGATGGGACAACCAAAGGAGCTATTGAATGTAGTGAGGTCAGTGAAATTCTACTTGAGTTCGGTGGTCGTCCTCTTTTAGGCTTATTGACAGTCTGAAGTTTTACTGGAGAGCAATTGTTTGAAAAATCGTTTCTAGTTGCTTTGTTGTCGTTGATAATCGATGATATTGAATTTCTTTTAGGATAAGTTGAGGAAGGCGCATTAACAAGGGATTTTACACTAATTGACCGTTCCTGGTGATGAGTAGCATGATTGAGCTGAGTGGAATGAGAAATATTTGTAGTATGTTGGGCATGAAAAATCGAGGGATGAGATTCAGATGCATGTGGAAGAAAATGAAGTTGCGTTTTGTTGTCAAATTGAATATCTAAAGCCGCTTGTTTTGGTGGGGATTGCGATAAGTTGTCGTTTTGTATAAGAATCTTAGAGAATTCTTTTTGAGTGTTGCCAGACGAAGCTCCTATACTAGGATTCTTTGGAGAGTAACTGACAGAGTTGATCATTGAAGAAATATTCATTTTCTTTGTGGGTAACGGAGCTTCATTTGATGAAAGAAGAGACTGAATTTTCAAAGATTTTGATGGCTCCGCAGCAACATGTACGGCCGAGGAACAATCTGGCGTATTATTGGTAGAATTTTGCTCTGGCGAAATAGACTGGTTGAGAACCGACGCATTGTTTGGTCTAAAATCTATAAAAGTCATGCTAGTGTTTGCATGATTTTTGTGAGATTCACCTACTGCATTTTCCTGCAAAGGATATGATGATTTAACCGGTTGTGTTGATGAACAATCGGCCGTTTCGCTGTTAACAGCTGGAAAATTTAAAAGCAAATGCGGTGAAAATGGATGTTGAGATTTCCGGTTGTCGCCTATATTGCTATTTTTCTCTGACAAAGAAAGATCTCGATTCTTGTCCTTCTCAACAGCAGAGAGTAAATCACTATCGCATGGTTCAGCAGTGTTTCGTTTCGGAGAATCTTGATTCAACAGCTGCGGGCTTTCAGCCAATTTCTCAGAAACAATTGGCGTAACAGTTTCGTTTTCAACCACAGATGTAACAGACAAATTTACAGGTTTTAAGCTTTCTTTGCCTTTAGTTACGTTTTTTCTTTCGTTTTCGTCAGTAACGGGCAATGGAGAAGAAACGGGGGTTGCGTTATCATCACTGTCCGTATAAGAGTTCGACGTATGTGATTCGTGTATTTCTGGACCTTCACTTGAGCTTGAAGATACCACTAGAGGGCTGTTTACAACCTCAGAAGTTTGTGTCTTGGGTGGAGGCGAAGATCTTATTGTTATCACTCGGTTTCTTAAAGTCTTGGTCGCTGTTTCTAGATCTAGAAGCTTTTTGGTTTCCTTCTGTCTGTTTGATTTCGACAAGGGCAGTTCGGTGTGAGCATGTGTTTCCAAACTCGCCGGCGAGTGCGAGCGTATCAAACGCTTAGAAGATCTAAGAACAGTTTCAATGCTTTGATGCTGCTTTAAATTACCTTCCAAAATTTTAGATTTTTCAAGATTCTCTTTGGTATTGTTTACGCCACTTCTCGATTTTAGATCTGATTTTTTGATTCCACCGGTCGAAGTATGTATTGGTTCAACAATTTCATAGTCATCAGCGTTTTCTTTTGAGCCTTTGCTAAATGAATCTGGAATCTCGGCACTTGCCTGTATTTTTGTAATGGATTTGTTGATAGATTTAGGTTCGGAATTGGCTGTTTTTCTAATTTTGTGTGCAACACTTGTCTTCATCAGCCTCTTTGTCACGGCTTTGCCCGTTGTCTGGTTCAACTTCGATTTCAGTTTTGAAAGAGATAACGGGTCTCGTTTTGATAGAATTTTCGTGAATTTCTTGGAATGTCTCATTGGAGGGGTAGCGCTACCACTAGAAGCCCTGACAGATTTCGAAAACTTCTCAATAATGCCTCTGCAATTTGAAGATCCGCAATGACATGTTTGTTTTACTGCCCCATCAAACCAGTCAAAATTATAATCATAGGTGAGTTCTGCTCCTATTGGTATCTCATCGATAGAGAATAAACCAATCCGTGGTTTCCCTTTGACAAACCACTTTTGCATCTCACAGTTTGGCGAACAGGAGTGATTCACGAAGCGTGCAACTGATCCGCGGATACCAGAATCAATCACTATACCCTGACCAAGAGATAGTGAGTAGTAGTGCTTTGACTTCGAGTAACATGTCTTCATTCTATGCTGCATCTCCTGAATAGAAATAACGTCTCCACAATATTCGACGATCAGTTCGTTTGTAGTATATGTACGTGTAGCCCGAAGACCAAAGCCACGAATATCATACGACCGAACTTCAAAGCCTTGGGCATACGCCTTCCCTTTCTGAATATCACTGGCCAACATATCAAATGCTCTATTACCACAGTCCTGAGCTCCAAAAGGGCAGTTTTTTTCGTTGCATTCATAGAATAACATCCGGTTGAAACAGTCTTCGCCACACTTTTCAGTGCATTCACAGGCTGGGTTTCTGGGAACTTCCGGTAAATCGACATTTGACCATATATCTATTGAAGAACAAGAGGTTAGAAAAGACTCACAGACGGGACAGAATACTGTTTAAGACAAACGTACTCTTTGTTAGATTCCTCCAAGAGGGTCTTTTGAGGTTGGTGGGGTTGAATATTGTGGGTGGTATTAAAAAGTCGCGTTGTCTGTCAAGAACTTCTTTTGCGTGGACTGGAAATGGAAACTTGAATGTTCTGCTTGCGGGAGATTTGATTGACTTGTCTGCAAATATACCGGAATCAACATATTTGATACTTTCTGGAGTCAGCGCGCTTATACCAGGGATCACTGTCAAAGGCTGTGATGGAACATCAGGCACATCAGGCATATCAGGCTCATCATCGCTTTCGTCTTCTTCAAAAAAATCTGATTGGCTTTCATCGATATAGTCGCTGGCTTCTTCTGATGGCTCACGGTTTTCAATGATTGAATTAATGTAGCACTCCACGAACAGAGAATCAACATCCGGGATTTTGGAATAAGTAAAAAAGTCTTTAAAAACAGTCCGTTTGGTATCAGCGCGTAAAACGCGTTTAGACCTGCTATTATGTGCATTAGCGGATTTGCCTTCGATAGGCATGTTGAATCGAACTATTGCTATGAAAAAGCTGGATGGAATTGGATGTTGTTTGACAAAAAGAGCGAGACCAAAAAGTGGAAAGGAGAAAGATGAGTTTTTCCCAGCAAGTATCAAAACCTAAAAAAATTCAAAGGACTTTCAATAGAAATAGGTGACCACTGCCTGGACAAGTTACAACATAAACTCTCGCATCTTTCTAGCCCAAGAGCATTTTGCTGCTCAAAAATAATCGCTCTCTATCGAGTGTAAGTCTGATATTTAGTCCTTCAAATCTCGATCAGTCTCACTAGAATTCTATAAAAATGACTTATGTAATATTTTAATGACTACATGTACTCTAAAGATGAGTATGATAGGTACCACCTATATCGTAGAGGAAGGGGCTTGTTTGCAACCGCTTTTTATTGGTTTCTTTGTGTGTACAACGCCTACTAAAACTCATAGATGCATATTATTATGAGACATCAAAAATTTAGTAAAACATACACTGACGGGGTTGGATTAAAATTTGACTCAAACAGTACTGATAGATTTTCAAAATACATTTCAACAGATTTGACCATTTAAACGATATAGCCGTGCTAAATATATTTAAGGCGACGGTGGAAATGGGAGAGTATAATAGATATCCAAATAAGTAGATTAAGTACACGATGAAGCAAGCTGAATAGGCCAGCCAATGCAACATCAAATTGGACTGTAATACTGATGATTTATGATTGGTAAATTATCTAGCCTAAAAAAATTGATAAACAGGAACTTTTTAGTTTCTTTCATTCAAAAGTAGTTTAGCAATAGATGATTGTTTAAAGAAAGTTCTGGCCCATCGATAATGAATAATTTTCTATTTGCTTTATCATAATTCACATTGTTTCAAAATACCTACTCCCTGAAGGTTTGGAGCTACTTTTAGATGCTTCACTTACAAAATCATTTAATTTAGTGCACAGTGAGTAATAATGATTTGCTGCAATAGTTTTAGCTAATGCACCATACAATTTGTGTAACTTGAACATATTACAGTTCTAGAGTACTACCGCATATTTTGAAAACTGTTTTTTTTTCTATAATATTGTCTTTATAGGCACAGTAGTATTATGATTCCTTTAAACAAAACAGCTTTTGTTAATTTTAATATATCAATCATCTCTTGGCTTCACAATGACTTTTTGAAAAAGCTTACATGTATATATTTAGATTTGAAGAGTATTGTACCTGTTATTCAGTGCCCAACTTAGGAACATGCTTCAACATTGAAATTAAATAAAGTCCGAAGTATGTGATCTCTAAAAAATACATAAACTATATCCATTCAAGTTTTATTTCAGTTTGTTTTGCTTAGCATGACAATTTGTACATTTGCACTCCTGAAATAAGTGTAAAGAAAACCCCATCATTATAGAAAATATATTTAACCAACAGATTTGATAAATTTCAATAATTCAAAGGCTTCTTAAACGTTAACGTACCTAATCCAACATTTTGGTAAGAATTGACTGAAGTATCTAAAAGCCAAAGATCTTGAAAAATGAAATGAATATCACTAAATGATATTAGTACAATACGTGTCTAGGATTACTGAATTTTGACTGTGAAACGCTTGATTGGTAGAAACAAAACTAAAATTGTGAGTGAGCTCTTTGAATCTGCTACTTTTAAATAAAAATCGACAATAATTTTTTAAGCTATAAGTTGTAGGACAAGCAAAAGGCAACACTGTTGGGTCATCTCACATTTAACCATTGCGGTAAATGAATATCAATATCACGAGCGGTAAATGTAGTTTACAACGTTGATGTAATTTGATCACATTACCCTGATGTGTATATATCAGTTCTATTTGACTGGTACTGTTTTTATACTTTGAAGTGCAGACAGGTTTTTTCAAAAAAAGATTTCTTCTTGATATGCTAAAAGCTGTCTCTGAAAAATTTTGCGCCAGCCAATAAAAATTTAGATAAAATTTTGCTGAGCACCAAGTAACGTCGTATTCTACAAACAATTTACTCATATTAAAGAGTGTAGTTAAGCCTTTGTATACAAGCTAGCGTGGCCCATTCAAACCTGAAAAGCATTTACATCTATACACATCTCAGCTTGACTCATGTACTTTTCTGTCCTTACATGCTTTTTGCGTTATGCACCCGCATTCTATGTATATGCTATTACCATGAGCATCTAATTGGGGGATTTAAAACAGCTTCGTATAAAGTGACGTTTTATCGGTGGGCTACGCAGTTGACACACATTCAGAATTTCCGGCTGACGGTTATTTGCTGAGGTTATGTAGTGGCTCCCCTTGTGTCTTGGTCCACAGAAATAATAATACCATGCTCAAGTCATATTTCTCCAAACCATACTAAATTCAGATTAAACGAGACTCGCCATTTTTTTTTTTGATTGATTTCGAAAATATGATCACCATTTACTGTAAGTATTGACAAAATAGAACTTTTGAACATTTAAATTTATTTCATTGAGATTTTTCTTAAAAATGGTATAATGGCTTCAACTAATCTCGCAATAACGCTCTAAAACAAGTATCTATAGTTATGTCAAACAACAAAAAAAACTGTTTGAAATTGTTTAAAAAAGCTCTAACACAAAAAGTGACATTCAAAATACAAATTATTGATCTAAAGTCTCATTTTTGCTGAATATGAGTATCAAATTTCTTATAAAATACGAGTGGTTTTACTTGTTTCTGTAAGGAGTGGTCTAGATAGTCATTCATTTGTTAAGCTAGCAGTAAATCATTATCAAATGTTTATTGGACTGTTTGAGGTTTTGATCTGCATCAAAGCAAACCGCGTATTAATATAGTGAATGGGCTACTCATATAAATATGATGAGATTCTATCCTATGATGTATGTACGCTAAAACTTGAAAATCATAGCTAATAATGGTAAAAGTTGTTTCAAGGCATGAAAAATTGTAATGAATATTATTTTTTGCTGCTGGAAAAAAATGATCAACAAAAAAAGGCAATTACTCTGCAAAACAAAAATTAAATAGCCCGACTTCTAAGAACACTTTTAGACAAAGGCCGTCATTGGGATCTGAAAAATTACCAGCTTGTACAGGATACTTACAATTCAGTGCTCTAAGCTGAAAGCAAACTCATGAATTTCATTATTTGTACTTTTGTATGTGTCGATCTTTGTATTTAAATATGAATGACACAGAATATTTGTTTTTGTTTGAAAGTTGGCAGTTAATAAATCAATTAAACGCGCATTTTCTAAGTATTGGCACATGCTTGTGTATTTGAATTAATCAACAGTATTCCAAATCATTAGTGGTAATTTTCTAACCTAGATATACAAAGGTGAACTGAAGTGTCGTCTTGATGAAAAAGTTTAGATAATTATTTTTGAAGTTGATAAATCAATTATTAAAGCTAGCTTTTTACATATATTATAATCATATCAGGAATAAGTAAATCACTTTTCAGGAGTCTGTAAGTTCGATAGAATTAAATCCGACAGAAGAATTAGGACAATCAACCAATATACTTTTGAATAAATTAATTCCCGAATCATTGCCTATGACACTCCTGATGCCCAATAAAGGGAGCCATATATTGGTGGCATTCACTACTTCGAAATAAACATATGGCGTTGATGATGGTATAGACTTGATGAAATGAGTTGCTGGTATAGTCAATTTAGCAGTAGCAATAAAAATCAGAAAGTCACTATAATAATCATTAATATATTCAGTTTCTTTTGTATCCAAAAACTTTATATATGATTCCTTGATTCGTTTCAAACCGAGCTTTTGACTTTGTGCTGAACAACAAACCCAAGCATTTAAAAAAGTCGTAGATTGATTGCCGCATCCCGCATAAAATTCCGTACCTCTTGTGTGGTACATGCTATGGAGATGACTGGACAATTTTGGATTAGGCAACGGAGTAAAAAACACGCCCTTGAAACTGTATTTATAGCTTTCGTGTTGTTTGCGGTCTGTGATATGTTCTAGTCCAAGGCCTTCAAGCAGCTGCTTAGAGGCGTACTTGATTCGGATCGCTTTGCCAACTGGTGTCAAAGGTGAAATACCTGTATTTGAAACGTAGTCTCGGTATGAGTCAAGGTCCCAGTGGTCTTCGGTCCTGGACAGAGAAAAATAGATGTCTTCTACTTCAGTGCTGTAGCGGCGTCTGAAGGATTTTGACAACTGAAAAGGTTGAGATCTTCTAATAACTTGCATTTTTGCTGATTGTCCGTCGTAATGTAAAATCTTTCATGTATGGAACAATAACAAATTTATAGAAACTCAGTATCTACTTGAATCCTGTCCTGACAACATACATCGGTGATGTGATGTAACAAGTTGTATAGAAAGTTTTGCTAGTGAAACAAAATTTTCAGACAGTTTAAAAATAGCCATATCCTGTGCTCTGATTCACAAAGTTGTTTTGACCAGGATAATCCCTGAAATCTGGTACTCAAAACTGAATGAAAACTTGAAGTAATTTTCAACCACCTAGGTTTTCTAACTTCACACTCAGAAATCGTTGTACCATGAAAATTAATCAAATTTTATGATCTTTAAATTGAGATTCTATCTGAAATTTTTCAGAAACTTAAGGGCATACCGATATATGATGCTTTGGCATAACCAATGTGTAATAGAGCTCAGACTTTAGTGTACATTCCAGCAAAGAATTCCAGCAGTAGTCCTGAGTTTGTAATCTGACCTTTGATAGGTTGCTTGATTGGAATCTTTTATTTCCATATTTGATTCAATCTGAGTTACTATCGCCAGTCTAGTGTGAGGGTAAAGGCGGTTCTTGTAGAATGCTCTAATTTTAAGACGCTTGGTCTACATATGACTTTTGTACCAAAACTCTCAGAAAAATGTACATGTCCGTCGTTTTCCCATAATCTGGTAATGATCCTTCATAAACGATAATCCTTCGAATGCGCTCTCTATACATAATAATATTATTATTATGAGATACTAATCCAGTAAACCAGAAATAATATTCTGGCAATTGCCCAAACCCAACATAAAAGCAAAGCACGTGATCATGGAGGAAAATCCGGGGATTTCGAGTGAGCTTCCCCTCAGACTGCAACTACATGTATAACACATTTTTAATTCAAGTGCCTAGGCTAATAAACGTTTGACGGCCTGTACATGTACTTATAACTAGATATTTCTGGTAAGTTTGTTTTGTCCTCTTTTTATTTCGTATTTTCGACTGTACAATGGCATCCACAATGAGAATATCAGCCTCTATTTTAACACTGTCACCTTCAAATCATATCTTGTTCATGTTGCGACCAAAGTCTGGTACATTTCCGACATCCTATGTCTTTCCTGGAGGTGTGATTGAGGAAGGAGACAATGAATCTCTGATGCATTGCGGTGTTCGTGAGGTTTACGAAGAAACTGGACTCTTGATTCGTGGCGAAGGAAAGCTGGACATTGTTCATGAAAAAATACAATGGACAGAGGCCAAGAAACTTATTTCACCTTTCAAAGAGGAAGCGTATTCCAAAGAGTTGAAAAGATTCAGTACTTGGGTTACTCCTCCTACAATGAAGAAGCGATTCCGCACTCAATTCTATCTACACAAGACTCAGACCCAACATGATTTTAGCTCAACCCAGCTGGATCCCAAGGAAGTTACCTCTCTCCGTTGGCTAACGCCCAAACAGGCCCTTGAAAAATTTAGAGAGAAGGAAATCAGACTAATGCCTCCGCAATTCTATCTCATTAAAGCGTTAGATGAGTTCGGTGTGGAAAATGCAATTGCCAAACTGCAGGATCGGACATTTGAGCCTGTAGTTATCGGCAAACAGGATGGGAAGGTAATCATGGACTGGGGAAGAGGTGAGTCAGGACTTATAAAATTTGACAAAGATGGAAGTGTCAGTGAGATAGATCACATCCGGAGAAAATCAAATCATTCCAGTATTTAAGATACAAACACAAATTGCAGATGTAACTTCATGTACAAATAAATAATCTGATTTTAAACAAGTAAAAGCTTTTGATTCATAGCTAATAGGCTTCATGTAAAAATTAAGCCCTACGGGGGGCTCGAACCCCCAACCTTGTGATGACTTTAATAGATATTTAAGAGTCACACGCTCTACCGATTGAGCTAGCAAGGCTATTTCTTATTCAAAAATTCCAAGGACCAATATCATGAAAATGCCCAATAGTTGCAATTAACACCAAAGTTTTGTTTGAATCAGTTGGCGCCATTTATAATTGTGAACAAATATTTCAAAGACTCATAAATGCCGTGAAAGGCTAAAATAAAGGTTAAAAAGTATTCGAGACATTGGCACAAATCGTTGAATACTATGGTTGAAGATTTTAAAATTATTGAAAAAGTGTCGAATACAAGTCTGGAGCTGTAGAAACAGTTCCGCACATGTTGACCAAATATTCTATCATCCAGTTGGAGCGCCAACTTCCATTATTGATCTTCTTTGGGATCAGCTCCTAGGTTTCACTCGACGCAAGTCCAGGACTTGAAGTTGCTCTTGAGTTTATTTGCGACAATTCTGCATCCCTATTTTTTTAGTAAAGGTACGTTCTTTCAGAACAGCTTGTCAGGTGTCCGACTTTGATATCAGACCATAAGTTTTACTATGAATCTGTAGAAGCTCTTCTAGACGCTTTGACAAACGTTGCATTCAATATATAACGACAGAACGAAATTGAAGTCTAGTAGCGTGAGACACAGGCACATCAATCATGTACATAAACACAGATATAGTGCAGTTCGCGATTATTATAATTAAGCTAGTCATCATTGCTATTATCACTCAGATGTTTTCATAATAACTTAATCTAGTAAATAATATGGTTTTTCTAAATTTCCCAGGCAGGAAGGTCAAAATTTGAACAAACATAAATACTAAGGTTTATAGTGTATGATATCTCTAGAGGAGAATTCAGAATAACAAAAAGGTTAGTCCTGTCTTTGAATGACATAAGACATGGAAATGATAAAAACGGACGTAAACTTCTCCTTAGGATCTCAAGTTTTGTCCTGGTAATTTGAATCAACTACAATTAGATTATGGCTCAGATAAAGTAGACCTGCTTCAATATATTTTGAGAATAGTATAGCTGCCAGATCAAACTCTAGAAAGCTCAATTATTTCCGAGACTATGAAAGAGAGCATGTAGGTTCACACGGATCTAAAGCTTGGATGGATCCATAGACAATTTGTATGAGTACATATGAAAACTATGTAAAACAGTCTATCAAAAGATACCAACGTGTACCAGTTGAAGCCTGGGTTCGGATTATTCATACGATAGGACAATCCAAACGGACATTGATCTTCATCAAAAAACTCAAGTTTGTCTAGACTATCAGATTTCCTAGTATAGGCTATAAATATCAGCCAAAAATCGAATGCTAGAAACGATGATGATAAAAATCAGGTTAATCCAATCAACGTTTGGATATATGATAATCACAAAGTGAACAACCTTTTTTCGAAAATAACCATACTCTCAAAATTTATCTAATTAGACTCACATCAAAGTAAAACCTGAAACATAAAGCTTCTTCCAAGTCCACAAGTGCTTCTAAAATTTTCTCAAATACGTTGAGCTGGGTGCGATCCTTGATTGTAAAACAGTAAACAAAGCAGATATGCTTGTGGTTTCGTACAGAACTGTGAAGAATCGTACTTGTATTGACTAACACACCATAGAACTCTAACCATAACGGATATCAGCTCCTTCGCGAGAGCTCAAGTTTTGTCCAATATATTTAGTAGTACATTAAATTGACTACTGTATATCATGAGAACTAAAAATAATAATAATAATTCAATTAAAATCTAAACATATGATAGTCACAAAATAGACTATATTTTTTTAAAGATTAATTGCTACATTCTATGATTACAAGTTAGATTTACTTAGATATTAAGCAGCAATAAGTATACCATGATCACAAATGTACAATCCACACGGTAGCGACACAGGTTCTATATAGCGATGTATATCTTTGATGAAATTGGTGAGCATGTGAGGATTCGAGCCCGGTCTAGGCTTACCTAAGACGTTCGGACGATCCGGACGGACGTCAGCTTCTTTCAGAGAGCTCAAGTCTTGTCCGGCCTATCTAGATAAACTAGGATAGACAATGTTTACTAAGAGACAATATGGTTTGTAAATAACAATACTTTCAAATTGTTCAAAAGTGAACTCTCGAAGGTAAAGTCGTTTCTACGACTACGAGGTTTATATAAGAATATCTGAGACATGGGTTAGGCCAAGTCTCTTCTTAAGTCGTAAGAAGTAAACAAGGGAAAGCGCTTGTGTTTTCTTACAGAGCATGTGAGGATTCGAGCCCGGTCTAGGCTTACCTAAGACGTTCGGACGATCCGGACGGACGTCAGCTTATTTCAATGAGCTCAAGTCTTGTCCGGCCTATCTAGATCAACTAGGATAGACAATGTTTACTAAGAGACAATATGCTTTGTAAAATAACAATACTTTCAAAGTTGTTCAAAAGTGAACTCTAGAAGGTCAAGTCGTTTCTACGACTACGAGGTTTATATAGAGATATCTGAGACATGGGTTAGGCCAAGTCTCGTAAGAAGTAAACAAGCGAAAGCGCTTGTGTTTTCTTACAGAGCAATAAGTGCGTTAGTGGTTTAGCGGTAAAATTCATGGTTGCCATCCATGAGCCCCCGGTTCGACTCCGGGCTAACGCAATCTTTTTAACTACTGTCAGATTTATTGGGTATCATCTGGAAATGTTATGTGCACCTGAGGTTTTCGAAAGCACGCTTTAAAAAGTTTTGCATACTTCGGAATGTACAGAGAGAGCTGAAACTTGAAATCAATCATTTTTGAAAAATTAGCCTAAATTCAAATTTACAAAAGCATTTAAAACAACAAATCAACTGTTCTCAGCACCGCAAGGTCTCATGAAACTTAGACCATAGATTGATTGAAATGACAGGCTGACGATAAATCTCAAAACGAGACTTTCCAAAATACGACTTGTAAATCAAAATTGATGATACTTAATTTTAACACAATTGAAAAACCCAAAAGCAATAATGACTCGGAATTTTTACATGTGTAAAACATATACATGAATTCTTATTGCATCCGACTAGTCCAAATACGATGCATTATGTGTCGGGTCATTTTAGTCTCACTAAAATAATGATCTTGGATTTGGCTAAGCTACATTTCAAATCAAATAATGCAATGCCATCAGTACACTTGAATTGTAAAAAACAATCATTATATTGCCTTTAAATATGTAGGCACGAGTCGTTTCAGAGCTAACTAGTATTTTTAGTTGGAATCTTTTGTATTCTAGACCTATTTGCGTGATATACAGCGGCAGTTCCCACAATAATTATATAGCTCGCGACACCTGAAGTGATGGTCTGAACATCTACTAATCACGCAAGAAGATACATGATTGTATGTCATTACATTCACATGAAAATTGTCGAATACTAGTCATTTAGTGTAGACACTTCTTCTTGCGGCCTATCGAGGTATTATTGTCGTCAATACTTGCCAAAATGCCTTATGCATAGCTGTTATACCTCATTAACCTCAGCAATAATGATGCGGGGGTACAATAAAATCTATAAAGTAGTGAAATACGAAAAGTCCTGTAGCACAATTAATAATTAATTTGATTCATTAATTACTATTCAATCAAATAAAACCAAATCAGGATCGCGGTTCAGTATGTCACGGCTATACAAAAAAAAGAAATTACATCTCAAATTAACAGAGTATTTGATCGAATCAGCTGGCATAAAACTACAAACCGCCCTTGCGTTTTGATGCCGTAGCTCAACTTGAAATATTGACTGTCAATTTAGTAGAGCAATACATTAAGGTATCTGGCGCAACTTGATACAACTTTGTGACGCACAAATCAAATCAATTACATCTTTCAAAAGGTATTTTGCTTGAAAACGGCATTGTAGTATACTTGTTGATAGCAAAGTGTAGTTGCTATAATTGTGTCAAGTAGATCCTAGGTAAAATCGCTTGTTCATAGAATTCAACTGTTCACCTGATTAGTACGCAACATCCAAATATCAAATATATATATGCCTATTATGTGTATATTGAATATTTAGCTTAAGGTATGTCACTACAGTACCGTGAAAAAATCTTACTATTAATTCATTATTCACACGGAGCGTTACTGAGCTATGTTATTTTTTAGACTCTGATTTCGATAACTATTATGTAGCTTTCTTTGTTCAATAATATCAAGCCAACGTTTTCATCACTACTCTGGTAAGATCAAAAACGACAGAAAACAATATATTTAATATTTCACCAAATGTGGAAGGAAGGCTCGGAATATGAAACTGAAACACTTTGTACCTGAAAATCATTTTCAAACATGACCATATGTGACTACCATACTATGTATAATAGATAATACATTTTCAAGTTACAGGTTTAAACTCAAATCAGCTTTAGTGACATGAATAGCTGGATACACACTGTTAAAACTCTTAAAGAAATATACTTGCAAGGCGAATTAGATTACTTAGCCCGACCATAAATAAGAAAAGTGCTTATATTGACTGTCATAGTTTAAGTAAAACATTAACTATAGAATTATTCAATCCCTCCCGTTATGCACTTATCACCATGCATTCGCATATTATTACTTACCATGATTCTATTCAAAAGCTATTCTATAACTTTCTGTGCTTGTGGCTGAGAAAATATAACATAAATTTAAAATATGCACCTGAGGTATCCAACAATAGTTATTGCTTGACAGCGAAGGCTACTGATTGGAATATGATGTTTTAAAGAATGACAAGTATTTTAAGCTTATATATCATATAAAACAGTCACATGAATCAAATACATTTTGGAATACGTGATTTATAGCAAAGCGTTCTTGTTTTTAAACACACTTCTATTAAATTTTACTATACAAAGCTTTTCTATTGAAATAGGTGTTTTGAAAACAGACTCAGACACAAACCATTTTCACTATTTTTTTGGTATCGTCAGAAATATGTTTCAATATTGAGTAAAACAATAAACTGGTTTTTAGAACTGTTTCTTTAAAAAATTTCAACAAAACATGGTCAATTTTCATAAATTGTAACAAATATCAGAGCCAAAGAACAATTATAAAAAGGGACAATTCTCTGTTGAAGGACGACTCTTTTTTATATCAACTCTATCATTCTCTCAGCTCTACAACAGTAGTTTTTGTTCAGTCTTTATTCTTAACTTAGTTAAGCAGTTGCTCTTTCAATCTTCTTTTTATTTAAACAATTTCTGACTTTTTTGCAATGGTTCAATACACTCTTGTTTTCGCTTCTGTATTTGCTGCCGGTGTTGCAGTCGCAGCTCCCATTCTTGAGGCCCCTGAAGCCGCTCTCACTCTCAGCGCTGAACAAATTGCTGCTGCTCCTCAACCTATTGTCGGTAATGTTTTGGGATTTCACCGCAGCAAGGGTAGCAGCGGTACCAGCGTCATTTACGTTGGAGGTGGCGGAAGCAGTAGCAGCAGCTGCGGCAGCGGTGTTTGCAGAGTCGGAACTTCTAGACCTGCTCAACCCATGCAACCCCAGCTAGTTCCCTATCCCGTTCCTCAATACATTCCTTACCCCAGACCTGCTGGTTCAGGCTCCAGCTCCAGCTCTTCTAGTTCTAGCTCCAGCTCCAGTTCCAACTCTGGCAGCGGTTCCAACGGTGGAAGTGGAAATGGCGGTTCTGGAAGCAACAATGGTGGCTCTGGCAACAATGGCAATAGCGGCAATAGCGGCAACAGTGGAAACAGTGGAAACAGTGGAAACAGTGGTAACAGTGGTAACAATGGTAACAATGGTAACAGTGGTAACAATGGCAACAATGGTCAAAATGGCAACAATGGCAACAATGGCAACAATGGTCAAAATGGCAATAATGGCAATAATGGCAATAATGGCATGAACGGCCATAATGGTCAAAATGGTCAGAACGGCCAAAATGGATTCAATGGATGGAATGGCTACAACGGTTACAATGGATACAACGGCAACAATGGATATAACGGCAACAATGGATACAATGGATGGAATGGCTACAATGGTAACAATGGTAATAATGGCGAGAATGGCAACAACGGCAACAATGGCAACAATGGCAACAACGGAGAAAGTGGTAACAACGGACAGAATGGAAACAATGGTGAAGCCGGAAACAATGGTCAAAACGGAAGCTCCGGTAATTCAGGTAATGCAGGTAATGCAGGCAACACTGGTAACGCTGGTAACACTGGTAACGCTGGTAACGCTGGTAACGCTGGTGAAAGCGGAAACGCAGGTAATTCTGGCAATTCTGGATCTTCTGGTAACTCCGGATCTTCTGGAAACTCTGGATCTTCTGGATCTGATGGTTCTAATGGCTCTTCTGGATCCAATGGCTCTTCTGGATCTAATGGCTCTTCTGGATCTAATGGCTCTTCTGGATCTAATGGATCTAACGGTTCTTCTGGAACTTCAGGTGGCAGTAGCAGCGGTAGCAGCTCCAGCTCCAATGCTAACGCTGGTTCTAACGGCGGCTCTGGCTATACCTGTGGTGGTAGCGGATCCAAAGATGGTAAAGGTTCCTCTGGCGGTTGTGGAAAGCACTAAATCCAAAGACAGCATCGGCGTGTTCTGGAAACACAACAGTCTTTTGGTGTTGCTTGAAAGGTTGCCTTTTGATAAGAAAACCTCTTTGAAAATGCCGGTTCTTTTTCAACACTTCTCTACTTTTATCTTATAAATTACAATATACAACGTCAAATAGCTTTTAATACAACTTTCTCTTGTTTCTTATTTAACTCTTTCTGTATGCTCATTTGTCCAAAAACTAATTTCCTTATTAGGATGTTTGTCAAAATCTTATTTGAAATAATTTACAAATCAAGTTGTAAGTGCGATCATTGCATAAGCCTACTATCAAACAGAAGATACCCAGATCAAATATCTGTATCTTGCCAAACCTTGAATCAGATATTGACATTCACATTGATAAATACCAGCATCTGAGTATAGCTCACAGTGTAAGAAAAGATGGAAAATGTTTAAACTATAGAATTGCATAAAAAAGAATACAAACAATATTCGAAAACAAACAAAATACGCTCAAATCAGAGAATCTGAAAAATTGTTATTACTGGAAGACGCAGCAGGCTGAGACACAGCAGGCTTAGGCGTAGAGGGTTTGGGAGTAGAGGGCTTTGAGGATTTCGTGGTGGCTTTTGTAGAAGACCACAAAGATCCAAAAGCATCATCGCTTGCCGCTTTCTTTTGATTTGTGATACCTCCGTTCACGGTGACAGCAGAACCACCCAATGTGATGTTAGTATTAGCGATAGGAGCAGCCGCAAACGAACCAAAGCCAGAAGAAGACGCGGTGTTGGAAGAGAAGCCGTTGTAGCTGGGTTGCGCACTAGTGAACGAGGAAAATGTGTTGCTGTTGCTGTTGGTAGAAGGGTTGGATGCAGGAGCAGCAGCAGGGGCTGACGAGAAAATATCAAACAAATTATCGCTTGTAGGTGCAGCAGGGGCTGAAGGTTTAGATACTGGAGCGGCGCTCTGGAAATCGTCAAAGTCGTCGTCATCATCGTTTTGAGCGACAGCAGGAGCAGCTGAAGAAGACGAAGCGACATGTGAGGTTGATGATGAAGATGCGGGAGCAGGCTCATCAAACGAGAACAGATCGACTGTAGGAGCAGGCGCAGGAGCGGGTGCAGATTTAGATTTAGAAGGTGCAGCCGATCTGGAGGAGGTAGCTGGGGTTTCAACTTTGTACTCTTCAAAGTCATCATCGTCGTTGACAGAGTAGCCACCAGTAGTGGCACTGCTACGCGAGTATCCTGGACCTTCGTAATCATTACCACCGAAACCACCGCCGTCACCGTACACACCACCAGAGTAGCCACCAAATCCTCCCGCACTGGAGCTTTCACTGCCAAACCCGCCGTACTTCTTTCCAGTTCCACCGAAGCCCGAAGGACCGCCACCAGTGGTGCCAATACTTTTAGACTTTTTAGACTTTGCTGCCTTTCTCTCTGTTCTAATTTTTCCCACGTCGTTCAGCAAAGCGGTCAATTCCTTGGCGCGCTGGCGAACGTTAGATCCGTGGTCTTTACCTTCCTTTGAGATATAGTGGAAGTTTTTGAGCATTTCGATAATAGCGACATGAGAACGAGCGTAGTCGACAACGCGTTCCGAGCCGTTTTTGACAAGATATTCAAGGAGCTGTAAACTCTTGTAGATTTGTCTCCATTCGCTTGAGCTTTTTTCGGTGAAGCGACGGTAAATCATGGGCATGATTTCGTGGAATTGAGCGCTAAAGCAAGTTAGATTTATTTAATAGAATAAGGAACAACAAAGAAATACCTACTATGAGTTTGTACCATCCGCGATTTCCTAGGGACTATTAGCAAAGGCAAAGACCAGAGTGAGAGCGGAAGATTAAACATACCTGCATTAACGTACTGGAGGCACCCCAGGGTTCATTGTTTGTGGCTTCGCGGACCTGCAAGAGTTAGATTGGCGCTGAAGAAGAAATCAGTACAAATCTTTGACCTACCTTGGCTTCCATCTCTGTGAAGTTCAAGACGGCTGTGTCTGAAAGTTAGCATTTTCAAACAAGTTTAGGCTGGTTGGTCACATACCATTCTGAGCCTTACGAACGTACGCTTTGACGTCGTAAAGTGAGATGTTGGAAAGAGTATCTTTGAGGCTATCCATTACGAACAAATACTGTCCATGCAAGTCTGGGCAAAGATAAGGGGTCTCTTGAAGATAATTGCAAGATTAGAACCTGACGATTGAAAAATAAAAGGTTTAGAAGAGGGATAAAAAGGCCAGTTGTTTAAAATGTGCGTAATTTTAAGCAATAGCACTTGACCTTGCCCTGGGATACACGAGTCCCGTTTAGGAAATGCCAACTATAGATGAAATAGATAAAAACGATATACACAAGAAAATCTTTATGTTTTACAGGAGCATTGAGCAGATGACTGTTAAAGGAAAAAGAGTGTCGATAATGATGAAGATACCAAGTTCTAGACCTTGAGGTTTGCAACTCCGGCATCGAGATCGCCCTCGTCGTCACTATCATCAACATTACAAAGACCGCGTTCAAACATCTGGCGTCCAGTAAGCTTGGGCTGTCCCTTGCTGTCCAAAACAGCGTGAACATCAACCTTAGCATCAAGGTTGAATTCAGCTCTGAACTTGGCGCGCCATTCCTTGAAGGATTCTGGCGTCACAGGAGTACCGTTGAACTTTTTGTTTTCTTCTGCTTCCTGCCGCAGAAGCTCTTTGACACGGTCGGCTTCGGCAGCTTCAAATTTGGATTGTACCAGAGCCTCTGCTTCTTCTTTCAGCAAAGAAGCCAGAGTGAAGATCGAAGCCATGCCGAGATTGTTTTCTGCCTCGTCTTGAAGTGTGCGCTTCAACCCAACTGTATCCTTGGCCTGAAGCTCAAGCAGAGCAGGCGGGATTTCTGGCAGTGCGGTCGCATTGTCTTCGTCGTCATCATCATCGTCTTCCTCATAGTCATCTTCAAATTCCTCATCTTCGTCATCAGAGCCGCGCTCTCGGACCCATTTCTCGCCGACTTCAACGTCTACAATAGGCGCAACTTCGGGGTACTCTGCAGGGTACTCAACAAGCAGATCAATGTACTGCACTGGTAGCGGATCAAGATCCAGTGTAATATGAATGATGAAGTTGGTATCGGATATTCCTACAAACAACATACAGAGGTTAGATCTAAATGATGATGCCTGAATCAATCAAAAGCACATACTTTCCAGCTCGTCTGGATAGATTGACTCCAAGACGTTTAGTTCTTCAGCCTGTTCTTCTAGCGGATCCATTTTGTAATTGTGTGTCTATAAGAGATAAGCGGATATAGTTGAAACAATCCGAGTCGGCTGTATCTTTGTGGTTGTAATTAGAAAACCTTTTGGCAGAACTTCGTTGAATGTGAGTTCTGATTCTAGCGTTTGTTCTTTTGCGTTTCATTCCGCTAAAAATTTCAAGGACCTGGAGACAGACACGCAGGGTAACTCAATAAAAACCAATGGGCTAGGGTAGTTCAGCCTCGCTTTTCTCTGTAAGCTCGCGATCGGGTTGAGCTCGAGCACCGGGCGTAGTTGGTCTCGGACTCTGGTGCTTGAGACCCGTCGAAACTCGGATTTTGAAAACTCGCTAGAACATCGAATAACAGCACACTTAAGAGAGGCGTCGTTATTGTCATCGGTTTCGGATCCAGGCTGGACGGCGCTTTTGAAATGGAAATGAAGAACGAATAAGCCGTTCGGACAGGCCAGAGATCAGTCGGATATTTGAATAAGTCGTAGCCGCCAGTCTGCTAGCACACCCACCTAATAGCGTTATCCAGCCTCAAGCTCGGGAGTGAAAGTCTTGTATTTGTCTCTCTTTGTTCTCTTCCTTTTTTCTCCATCTTCTTTTTATTCGTAATCTTTCTAACAAGCAGCGAGAGCGCAAACAAACTATTCAAGGGGCCCTGGAATACTAAGTTCCTGAAAAAGGTCAGCGGGAGGGACTTCGCTCGCTTGCAGCTATGTTTGGCATTCCGCGATCAACACTTAGAGGCCGCATTCAAGGATCGATCAAACTGCGCTACCCTGTCCAAAAGGGCCAGAAGCTATCACAGGTTGAAGATGAAATCATGGTTCAAAGCATTAGCAAGCTTTGCTCGCTTGGCGAAGAAGTGTCTTTATCCCGCATCAAAACCACTGCTAATGTTCTTCAGCAGTACCGCAATTCCCGATTCGTAAACGACAATAGCGCTACTAATACCAGCACCAACTCAATTCCACGCACAGTGGACCCAGAGACTGGGAAGGTTAACCAAGTGTGTTTGGAATGGGTCAGAGGCTTTCTTGGTCGCCACCCTAAACTAATGGATGTCAAGGACCAGATTCTAAAAACAGAGAAAGTTAAGGGTCTGTCTCAAAAGCTCTTTCACAATTGGTAACAGACACTGCGAGCCCATCTCATCAACAATGAAATTAGTCCTGTCCGTATCTTCAACATTGACTCTACTAAGTTCCATATTTCACAGCTCATTGCTGACGGCCATCGTCAAATAGTGTCTTCTGACTCTATCCCGTTTGCATTTAAAACATCCCCGCAGTCCGAGCCTTTTGGCGTGTTGGAGTGCCGCAGCGCTGACGGAGTCTCGTTAGACCCCTAATTTATTTTCAATCAGAACTCGACGAACTTTAACGAGATCATGGCGGAGGTTGATAGTCCGGCGCTCCCCTTTGGCGTAGCAGAAGACACAGAGCCAATTGAAATCATTTTGCTGGGCTGGTTGCATCGCCAATTTCTCCCGTTCATCTCAGTTCTACCGTCACCTGTTTATCTGCTGGGCAGCAAAAAGCAATCCGCCAAATTCATGGATTCTTGCGTACAAAACAACATCCAATATATTACCATTCCCTCGCATGCGCTACATGAGCTGCAGCCCCTAGATCAATGGATTTTCCCCAAAATCAAGCACGACTTTTGCATCAAAGTCGAGTCATATTTTAAGACCGTCTCCATGAATCCTTTGGCCGAGCACATTCCGGCGCGCGATCTTCTTTCGTCGTTCCTCTCAGCGCACAAATTTGGAGTTGCGATGTCTACAGCATCATCATTACCATCATCCGCATCGTCATTGCTACCTCAGCCTGTGCAGTTTTTAACTTCTCCTCCATCATCTTCATCCAGCGAGGAAGAAGGCATGACCCCGTCCTGCACTGTCACAGGCCCATATCGCAAAATTGCCATTTCGGAACTCATTGATTCTGCCAATATCAACAACACAATAGCTAGCAAAGATTTGCTCAGCTCGCCATCTAGCAGTTGTCAAGTACCACTGCCCTCTTTACCTGATATTTTGGTCATAGCTAACGAGCTCGAGCGAGACTTGTTCGAAATTGCATCAATCCAGTCCACACCAGCAGCACCAAGTGTTCCATTGCCCTCTATTGCATCGCCCATAGGAATTCTTCCCAGAGCAGGAACCGGCGGGTACCAACGGTACATCCAGCCTTCGGAAAGGTCTTTGTACTACTAACAACACGATCTATTTATCCATTTACATAATTTATTTTGCTATAGCAATACACCATCATGTCAGTTTCATTATCACCGTTTCCTCCTTCTTTCGTGCGAGTTTTCTCAGCGTTTGTTCATTCACCATTACTGGTTCTGGCTTACGCGCAGTGACATCATTTAAGTCTGTGTATGTGTTGAGTTTAAACCGCATACAGCAGCAGGCTGCATACACAGGCTGAGTACATGGACTGGACTGAGCTCTGCCAAAAAAGGCAGGTGTGGGGGTAAGCGTAGGGCCAGGGTTGAGCGGAGTGGCCTCTTTGAGACAACTGCCAGATCTGGCAAGTCACAAACTGTTTGTCTAAAATTGAATTTCTTTCTACAAAACAGAATAATATAAATATAATATAACTTGACCATGTTTAAATTGCTTTAATACTTCAGCATCCCACTAATCGTATCAACTAGACCCTCATTCAAGTGACCGACAACTTCGGGGGTCAAACTGTTCAGGCACTGGTTCAAGTACTCCTTCATTCTGACTCCGTGGACAGGATCCTTTTTGCTAAGCTCTTTTTTACGCTCGAGCTCTGGCATATGCTCAGGCGCCTCTTCACGAACGTTTGATTCGTACTGTTCGTCAGAGGTATAGTAGATCTGGGCATCACCAGCCGCATCCTCATTGACTTCGTCAAGTATCTGTGTGAATAACGCAAGAATGTCCGGGAGCCTGTTAATGACTTGCGGGTGATGGGTTTGAACCAATGCAGTGAGTCCAAGCGTGTTCAGCTTGCGGTCCTTGGGATGACCCATGTTGTCAAACCGGTCGAGCCAGGTCTCCATCAGCAAGGAGAGACCGGATTGAGAGTTGCTAGTTGATTCAAGTAATTGGATAAACATGGTGTTTGATTGATACACGAGGCGCGAGAAAAAGCACAGGATATTGACGCAGGTAATGGGCGATGTGTCTTCGTGAAACAGCAGCTCCAGAAGTGTCGCAAACAGCCCGGAAGAATGCAAAGACTGTGCGTAGGTATCAAATAAAAGCGCTGTCGCTATCAAGTTCAAAGTTCCAAGGACCCAAGTAACAGAGTCCATGTTTAAAAACTTTAAATACTTTGCAAATAGTTCAAACATGGGCTGGCCTATATTGTTTACCACATACTGAGCGTCTAGCAGCACATATGACTCGAGGATTTTCAATTCCACTGTAAGCGATTCGGCGTTGGATTCGAGTAGCTCCAGCAGCGCCGGACACAATTCCATGAGTTCCGGAATCGGTGCAATAGCGTTCTCTACCAGGTTCTCCCATAATGGCAGTGCGTCTTCACATAAATACGCGTAATCAGGCAATTGTTTGTTAATTGAAACTTTGAGCATTGGGAACGCTAGTGGATAGCATTGCGACGATTTGGCTCCAGTCGCAGTCACTAAACTGGCCAGCGTTTGTAGAATGAGCCCCTTCATTTGGAAGTTTTCTTCCTCTAGTTCCCACAACGGCATCAAAATCTGCAGAATCAGTTTAGCGTATTGCGCAATTTGAACTTCTACCCGGTCAACTATGACTGAAAGTACTTGCAATGTAAACTTTTTGGCTTCCATGGACTGGAGCTCAGATGTCAACATTCCAAAAATGTACTCTAAAAATGTAGGCAAATACGGTAAAAAGTCTTCAACTTTGGTATTCCAGTCGTCCAAGGTATACCTCAATGCTTGACAAGAATACATTTTGACAACTTTGTCGTTCAATGGGTCTTTGGGGTCCATAAACCCAGCTAGCAGCTTATATATCTCAGCTCTTCCTTCATCCGTACACTGGACACTGACCCATTCCGATACCACTATCGCAATTCGCCGTCTAATCACTTTATACTGGTCATTTCCTGATTGCCGACCCTCGGGGATAAATGTCGACTTCATCAGCGCTGTGAAATCAATGTTTTCGAACGGAGTTGACGACGCGATTGCAAACGCATTGTATGCTACATCTCTTTGCAATACGTCCTGACTGCCTCCCGTAGACTCCATAAACCCCAGCACCAATGGGCCAACAATCTCTTTGAAGTTGGCCAGCAAATCAGCAAACACCTTCTCCGCACAAGGCCGGGCCTGGAACTCCCAAGCGTCGTTCATCATTTCAAACACCCATTCTTCGGGATCCAGTTTCCACGACTCTAAATCTCTGGGCGTCAACCGGAAGTAGGATCCCAAAAGCATTTCGCACACGCTTGTGATGATTTCTGTCGTGAAAAACTGTGTTTTGAGCTTGTCGTATGCGATCTTTGTGTTTTCTTTTTCCTCGTCGTTCCTGTATCGAATAGTCGACACTCCATTTTTATAAAATAATGCAATGATTTCTTTGAGCAGCAGCATTCCTTGTACAACGACCTTTTCCCACAGTTCGGCTGCTTGAATTTCCACATCATCATCATTAAGTCCTACATTTTGTAATAGCGGCGCTTTACTGTGAATGACCTGCAAGTACAAATGAACCAAGGGCAAGGATCCATTCATCAACACAAACGAAACTGCTTGTGACCGGAACGTCGCCAAATGAATCTTTGTTAATCGCTTTAAAAAATTTGAATCCTCGGAGTTTGCATTTTCACTGAACCCCTTGAAGTGTACAACAGTCTCTTCGAAAAATTTCACTGCCTCAGGGACCTTGTGAAATTCCGAGAACCCATCTGCCAGTACCTTGCCCGCAACCTTCAGCGAAAGATACGCCACTTCAAATGTCGCCAGATCGCGCTCATTGAAGTACTTTGTAACCAAGTCCAAATACAATGCATTAGATGTGTCCATAAGTTTGGGCGCAATATCCAGGAACCCTTTACGACTAGCGCCGAATTTCGTAATGGACAAAATCTTTACAATCTGATTCACAATCCCCAGCAAGTTATTCAATTCAACCAAATTATTATTCGAATGCGCCGCCGACATCAGCTGAACTATGTCGTCAAACACCGAAGGCCATTCGCGCGGGAAGTCAAACTTGACAATCCTGGCCACAATCAGTGCATTTTGCGTATTCAGTTGCTTGTTAGGCTCCCTCGTGATATCAAACAGCCTGCTCCTGATTACGCTTTTTTCACCATCGCTAATCCCGTTAGACGCCGATCGCCGCCAGTACCGAATCAGCCCGTTCTTCAGGTAGATGATGGCAATCCAGCGGGTCGCTAGCCCAACGCTAGGATCCAGGTACACCTGCTGTAAAAACTCATGAAACCTCGGCGCAGTCTCCCATTCCTTCAATTTATTCTCTCCTGCTTGCCGCTGCATCGCATCCACCTGCGAGCTTGCAGCTTGCAAGGCTTCAGAAACGTCCTTAATACTAAGTACACTCATATCTCGTCAAAGTGTAAGTCTAGTTATCAAATGCCATTGATAAAGAAGGTTTACATGTGTCTACCAGAAAATTTAGCTGTATTTCCAGGGCTAGGTCGTGAACTGAAAACAGCTTTTTGTGTACCACTTTTTCAATTGTTCCGTCCCCAGTGTATACCGTACTCAATTAGCGCTCTTTAAAAATGCGCTAATCCACAAATCTACACATTGAGTCCAAAACCTGCTCGCATTCAGTTGAACCCAGTCAGTGACCAATATTAGAATCATCATTTATTCAGAAATAAATTTATAGCAAATAAAAAAAATTTATACCATCTACGCGGATCGTTCTTTTAGTAGCTATAAAGATAATAAATTAGTAAGGAGTGACAGGAAAAAATGAATAAACACACAGGTTGAATTACATGTACCAAATCAACAGGATCTGTCGCTTGATTTGTACTTTCGATGGACCCACATAATAACCGTCTCGTAGCATAGTGCGTACTGTCGTAAAACCTGAACCATTGACAATCTCTGCCGCCGGAAGTTGTGCACGGTGCGATACACGAGGTCTTTGGTTTCAAACAAATCGTTCGGGTACTCGCCTACAATGCTCGGTGTGCGGCCTCTGCCGTTCGAGATCGAGTTCCGCTGGCTCCTGCTGCTGCTACTGCTGCTGTGTACCATGGGATTGTGAAACGGTGCTTCTTTGTTGTTTTTCATAAACTCGTTGTCCATGATGCTAATCACAGAGTCAACTGTGCAGAATGTTCCGGTACGACCGCATCCAGCTGAGCAGTGCACTAACGTCCAAGGAATCGGCTGGTCTGAGTCGTCACTCGCCTTCATCGCGTCGCAAATCAGTTTATTCTTCACTTCGCACAATGCAATGAGATCCTCTGGCGATGCTGGCGAACCCAGATCAGGCCAGTCCTTGTACTGCAGCTGCGACACTTTGTGCGTCGATCCGTCGGGACCAATGAGCCTGAATGTCCGCAAAATCACCTGCGTGCCGGTCTTTTCTGTCAATGTCACATTAGTATCGTTGACCAGCTCCAGCTTCAATGGCCCGTACATTCGCGAGTCCCAGTAGTTGTGGCACTTTATGACGCCGCCCTCGTCGACCGTTGTGAGCATTACAATCACAGGAATCCGCTTATCCCATACTACGCGCCAAAAGTCGTTGAATGTGTCGGGCAAGGGGCCTTGTGTCGCAATGTACCGAATCGGCGTGTCCCGCGCAGTGATATAGCTGGCGTTGATGTAGTCGCAGTTGACGTTCGGCGTGTTGGCAGTGGTGTTTCGCGGAGTCTGTGGCATAGGGGTTTCATCGGCTCCGGGCAGCTTCACACGGGTGTGATCGTACGGCCAGATGTTGTTGTATCTGTTTTTGGTTCCCTTTTCAACTGCGGCAGAAAACGAGTATTTGACGTCACCTCCATCCGGCGTGATGGGCGAAAGAACTGTTTCATTGAGTTTCAAGGCAGCTCGAAGAGCGCCACCACCGGTGGAGTACGTGTGATCCATGGCGCCGTTGAAAACGCGTTTGATCCGGAAGTTTTCTGCCTCTTCGATATCTTTGAAACGACGCGTAACGCTTCTGGGACCCGAGTCCTTTTTGATAATGTCCTGTAGCCATATCGGGAAGTACGACTCAACCTCTGGCGTGTTGAGATCTGTCGGCAGGTTCAAAGGTGACGCGGGCTGCTCGGTGTCAATTGCTGCCAAAGAGTTTTGCAAATTCGACGCAAATGGTCTCATTGGCCCTTCGGTTGTCGCGCTATCGGGCAGACTGAATCCGGCCAATAACGGCGCAGGTAAACTTGGGTGCAGTGGTTTGGAATTTAGCGAAAGCGTGGTGAGTGGTTGACTATTGGAATTGCTGTGGCTCGTTTGACGCCCACTAGAGCCGACAGCAGTGGGAATGGTCCCGTTTGCAGTGGAAGCAGAAGTGTCTACGGACGCGATGTCGATCAGATCGGGGTATTGTTTGACCCAGGCAGATAACCCGCCTTTGAGGTAGCTGAGCTTACCTTTGAAAGATGCTGCTCTGCCAAATTTTACGAGAGTGAAACTGAGAGAATTAGGTGGGGCGTCAGGCCCAACAGATTCGGTATCTTGATCGTAAAGAATAATATGCTTGAAGTTTTGTAGGTTCTGAATGATGGAGCGCTGGTTCTCAATCATGCACTCGCTGAACCGGTCCACACCGTAGGTCGGGCGCTTGAGCAGAGTTGTCGGAATGCATATATTGATGGCATTGAACAAACGGGCTTCGCTGTACTTACCAAAAGGCCTGACGTCGATTACAAGGATGGTACTGTCAAAGGCCGCGGGATGAAGGTCGAAGTGGGCGACGATGGTATGGGCGAGGGAGGGGATGCGGAATTGGTGAGCAGATTATACACATCTTCTGTGGAAAGCTGCTTGAGATGCGGAGGAAGTTCTAAAGATTTTTTATTCAGCGAGTTGACGGGGAGCGAAGGTGATCTGAATCTATGCTGTTGGGGGAGTTGAATCCGCGGGTTGGAATTAGTGAATGGCGGAAGCGAAGACATACCACTGGCACCACTGCCAGCAGCGGCAGCAGCAGCGGCAGCGGCAGCCAGATTGTTTGCGTACAGGTTTGGAGGGAAATAAGACACACTTCTTCGCTGGTCGGGAACGGGGACTGCGTTGAAACTGGTGGAAGGGGTATTTACGCCATCATTGCTAGAGCTGATGGAAGGCATGCGTAAACGCTGATTTGGGGTGGGCACGGAGTTTAAAGAAACAAATGAAGATGAAGATAGTTTGCGTTCAGCAGTTGCATTGTTTTCGGGTCCGGCGCTGCTGTTGTTAGTATCTGTCGACGCAATGTTGTTTGTATTAGTGTTTTGGGCAAAGTAACTGTCAAAGGTCGCAGTTTTGCCTATTGACTGAATTGAGCGATTCGAAATAGAGTCAAACGGATCAGCAATCTCCTGACCATTCGGGAACGGCGTTTTCAGGTCGGTTTGGAAGAATTGATCTGGCTGGCCTGCGGTCGACGCAGCTGCGAAACTGGCAAAGTTAGTGAAGCTGCCGTAGTTTGAAAAGTTTGCTGCTGTGTATGTGGGCAGAATTGACGATGTGGAGGCTGTAGAGGCCACAGAGGAGTGGCGAGATGAAGTCCGGTGTTGCAAAGCGGGCGCTTCTGAGGCAGACGTTACCGGGAACTCTGGCAAAGACGAGGCAGGGAAATGGATGGACGGTATCGACGAAGAGGATCCAGACAGCGATGGGAAAAAACGGGTTTTCTTGTGGTTGATGAATGGAGGAGGTGGTTACAGAGCCAGATAAAGCGGCGACAGCATCAGCAGCAGAGGTGGCATTAGCGGGCGAAAGCTGTTCGGAGCACCGACGGGCAGAACAGTCGGGCAGCGGCGCCGAACTCTGGTTCACGGGTTGAGAAGAAGACCCGGGCATGACGACTGTGGATGGCGGAATGCCTGAGTCCATGAAGTAGAGAGCAGGGCTACGGTGATTGCGGTTAGGCGGTTTAGTGGTGGTGGTGGTGGCGGCGGAGAGCTTGGAAAGAAAGGCTGGTGATCTCTGTTTGGCTGGGAAAAAGAAGAGAAGTGAAAAAAAAGGGTAAGAAAAGTGAACGCTGCGAGGGAAAAAAGCGAGCTTTGTTTTTGTTCTTTCTCTTTCTCAGCAGTCGTCAGGCAAATGCGTCTGAGCAAGCACCCGGACGAGGCTCCGAAGACGAAGGACGGGTCCGAAGCGCCGGTGCTCGAGGTCCCGGTCGGTGCTGGAACCGAAAAGACATTTTGGGACCCGGAACACCAAAGCTCGGGACCGGTGTAGAGCTGCGACCGAGACTCTTCTGAGTGCCTAATGATACTGCAATTGCTACTGTCGGGTCTCGACGGAGCTCGTTTTGAGCCGGGTGTTACACAAGGCGGGTTCCGACTATGGTGATGTCACTGTGCAGTGGGTTACCCACACGAGAAAGCAGCTCATGTCTGAGTCAGCTGATCAGAGTGACGTCGACCAGCATCAAGTCATATAAGCGATGATCTAAAGTCTAAAGCGTAACTGAAGCGATTTTGAAACCACCAGAAAACAACCCAAACGCGCTTTCAAAGCCAGTCATTGCCTGGTATCAACAGACACAACGAAAAATGGGCGACTTCATCGTGTCAGACAGCTCCGGCGACAACAACGATGCTAAAGAGGACTCATCGATCAAGGAGCTGCGACGACAGATCCAAGCAGAAAACTTTAGCATCAAACTGCAGACTCATATGCTGAAACGGATGCTGGAGGAGGACGAAACGCTTGGCTCGGGCAGCCCTGAAGCAAAACTAAAGATGTGGAAGCAGGTCGAGGATATGAAGAGAAGAATTGCGGAGACGCAACGCAAGGCTGAGAAGCTTGAGGAGAAGATCCAGGATCGCAGGAGTCGGCGGCGAGCCAAAAACAGAATTAAAAAAACAAGGTCGCGAAAGGTGCGGTACCCTCATCACCATCACAACGCGGGTCTAAGCGATACAGCAGATCTGTCGAGGTATCTAGAAGAGATGTCGTTTTCGGCGGTCGAGAGGAAGCAACGGGATACAGAGCGTCGATTTCAGAGCAGATTTGGAACGACACTGCTGGATTCGGACGCGAACCCGCCGTTGCGGTCTCAATCAAAGACGAAGTTCGAGTTCAGTCCGGATCCTGTTGTGAATGGAGGGTTTGCAAAGTCAACAGCTCATGTGTCGCCGCCGAGGACCCCGCCGCCGCGATACAACTGGAAGATCCCCGGACGGTCCACGACTAATGCCACAACAGCAGTCGACGATCTATCTACTACTCTGTCAGAAATGGGTGCCAGAGACGCGTATGTTCCCGGGAATCCTTTTTCACGCACATACAATCAGGTTTATCAAGACCCACGAGGCCGTTGGATCAGTGTTGACGAGTACGACGAGATGAAGTATGAGCTGGAACGACTGCGGCGCGCTGTTGAAGTGCGAGACCGGGAAATCACCAGACTAAATCAAGAAGCTGCAGGTCCAAGCAGCCATAAAGAGTACCTACAGCAAATGGCAAAAGAACAGGAACGTAACGGCGAGATCCAGCGCAAACGCGTCATTGCAGTTTCAGCGCTCACTTGGATCTACGACTCTATTCGCCAGATCCAGGGTATCCCTGACGACATTCTGACTACCCTGAACGACTGCATTTCCGATATTTCCTCACTCAACACGCAAGACACACACAACAATCTTTTTGAAGACGCAGCAAGACACTCCAATTTCAAGTATAAACAGCAGCCGCTTCAAACCGTCACTCTGCCGCAGCAACTCGTCATTTACCAGTACGAACTGCATCGCATCAAACAGCACCTCTCGGACCTCATCTACACCGTCCATCTCAAAAATCAGCAGCTCAAAACCTCGTCCCAGCTCGCTCACCTGCGCATCGAGTTCCTACGTTCCCTCGGCTTCATCCCTCCTCCCACCACCGATCCCTACCTTGACCCATACGAACGGTACCTTCGAAATAAATACATGAAACCAGAAACTGCAAGACTCAAATGGCGAACTGCGATTTTCTTCGTGCTTGCCGCCAAACGCTTTGTCCGAAGACGAGACGCGCGAATCTACGAAAAACAACGGCTCAAATTCGAGCTCTTGGATCTCGGCAACAATCTTTTAAAAAAACACTGACCACCATATACTCTTATGATTTACGATCTAAAAAAGATACATTTAAAAGAAACAATTTATAACATTGAAACAATTAATCATAAATTCTCTAGTTCTATAAATGCGCTCGCTCAAAACTAAGAAGTAAATTCCAGCTGGAAAGTAATTTGCCCATTAAAATTGGGCGAGATCTTGACCTGCTCATGGAAAGAAGGAACATGGTCAGCACTCCATTGAGGCAGCCCACCGTACGAGATAAAAGTCTCGCCGTTCGGGCCTTTGTCGGTAGTGAATTGAGCGGGTTTGTTACGTCTGGCACAACTCAAGACACCGTCGACAACATCACAGTAGCCCTTAGAAGACCTCAAAGTAACGCCTCCAAATTGTGCCTCGCTCATAGTAAAGGAAGCACAAGTACCAGTGGTGAACCAGTTACCGTTAGAAATGATACAGCCAGGTTGGCCAGTAAGCTTCAAGTATGCGCCCTTCTTGCCAGGAGGGCCAGGAGGACTAGGCCCACCATGTCCAGGAGCGTGTTGGCCCTTAGGCACAAAGTAGACGTTTTCAGGGCATTTGTTAGTGCCAAGCTTATCAATGGGCAAAAAGTTGCCGCCAGCCACAGCACCTTGTAAACGGAAGTAGTACCAGATCTCTAGAAGAGCACTGCCCTTACAGGAGATGTAGACATCGCGGCCGTCGTGGCCCTTTTTCAGAGCGGCTTCAATGTCAGAGCGCTTGTATGATTTAGTGGTGGAAGGAACGATGTTGTTCTCTGCCAGGGTCTTGAATGTGGGACGTGTTTCTTGGAGAGCAACAACTGCATTAAAAAAGTCAGCGGCGTAACGGTACTTGGCGGCAGTTGCAGGGTAGCATGAAGGATTGACTGTAGACATGCAAGTTCCGTGCTTGTTGAACTCGTGAAGCCAGAGCTGCTCGTCAGAATGGCCTTGATTCTTCCAAGTGTACTTCATCTTCTTCAGCAGCTCGTCTTCGCCGAGACCTAGCAGGACGTCGGTGACGTTGGTCAAACCCCAGCTGGGGTTACAGAACTGAGCGTAGGAGCCGGAGCATCTGTCAGACCAGAGACCGTGAGTAGTGAACAAGTCATCAGGACCAGTGGCAGGGTCGAAATCCCAGAACTGAGTGGCCAAAAACAGGCCGTTTGAAGCCTCGACACAGCACGAGTCAGCGGTGCCAGGGGTACAAGACAGAGGTTCCTGTACCGGGCACTTGGGACGAGAGTCGGTAGGGTCCAGTTCAGGCTTATTCAGAGAAGGAGCAAAGTATTGCAGAGTGGCAGTGGCGTAAGAAATGAGCATAGCAATCACGCCAGAAGACTTGGACATGTCAACCACAGAGTCATTGAACGAGTCAGAGACATATGAGGAAGCAATGGTAGAGTAGAAGTAATAGCCAATGCCGAAGAGGCCAGTGGCAAGAATGCAAATAGCAAGTAGTCGTCCAATGGACTGAGAAAAAGAACGAGACTTCATTGTGAACAAAAGACGCGATGTCAAAGTGGAGATTTGTTTATTTAAGAGTGAAAACAGGAAGACTTGCGTGGATGAAGGAGCGAAACGTGGGAGGGCTCAAGAAGAGAGCGGGATGAATAAAAGAGAGTTTATGGGGCACGGCACGCAAAAAGAATGGAAATGGCAATTGAACCGGTGGCAATTGGACAATTGTCGTGATCTGTGTTGGGTGGTGAGTCAGAGAAAATGGGCTCAGAAGTGAAAGTTCTTGTTTGTTTGTGGTTATGTTGGTTTGGTTTGTGGGGGAGAAGGGAAAGAAGAAAGATCTGGCACGATAAGAATCTAATCCAAAACTGGCTTTCAACCCAAAAGCAGCTCGCTATCATCACGTGGGTCCTTGTTTTGCCCCCAGATCAGTGAAGCAAGCTGCAAGTCTTGACTAATCACTTGCTCCGATACTTAACAGACGGTGATGGCAATGAAATCAAGACCTTTGAGCAACTGGAATTGTACTTGCTATTGTCAGCGAGATTCAATCAGCAAAAAAACTTTTATAAATCACTGTGTAGTTTAGTATATATTCTTATGAGCAAAATGCACTTGGTGCTCTATATGTACTTGACTCTATAGCTAATAACTGATTGAACAGGCAAGCCAATCACGACGGTCCTGGAGCGGGATCTGTCCACTCACCAGTGTCTAGATCAATAATTGCTGCTTTGGTGTAGTCGCCAATGGATGGAGCACTAACGCGGAGATTGGCGTATGCCAGACGAATGTACACTCTGCGCTGCTCAGGCCGACCATTGATATCCCACACAGGATCGTCGATATACGACTTGATGGAGAATGAGGTTGCGTTGCCACGATACTGTTCTAAATCGTTCACTATCAAGCTGTATCCGTTCCACTGTGCGGAGTCCGATGCATCTGAGTTCGGTTTGAATGCCTGCCAGGCAATTGCAATGTCTGTGATCTCAGTGCCATTGGCAATGCCAATAGAACTGTCTCCATGCTGGATGCACGGTGCAACAAACGACGGGAGCCCGCCGACATTGAGCGCGTCGCCGCGATTTAGCTGGGCCTCTGTCTGGATGATTGAGTCAAAGTCCCATCGGGCAACACCGCTGACATAGAGTCCAAACAGCAGTCCGGAAAACAGCAGCGAGGAAGACGTTTTAAAGCCGACTCCGGGAAGCAGAACAAGCCCCAGAATGTAGTGATGCAGACGCAACGTTTGGTTCTGGAATGTCGCAAGATACACCAGGCCAGAAGCAAACAAAATGTACACGGTGATGTACCGTTTAAACTTGCCCAGACGCCAAATGACAAACGCCTGGCCGAGCGCTGCTACCAGAATGAATCCAGCAATGCAGATCACCGTGATCAAACCGCCGCTTTGCGAGTTAATGTCCTCCACCGTGAGTCTGTTCACGGGCAGCATTGAAAACGTGTAGTTTTCCAGCAACGACACCCAAAATCCGCCTACCCACAGCACACACTTGGACAGTGCTTCTTCCAAACCAACCAGCTGGTTCTGCATCGAAGCTTTGTAGACCACATAACAGCCAAACATGTACGGCATGAACCGCCGGAATCCCAGCGAGATCAGCTCAGCCCTCATATACCCGTTTTCGACATGTTCGACTGGCGGATTGGATCCCAAAACCACTGTCCAGAAGCCCATCACTGCAAACGTCCAGTAAAACACCGCGCCGCTCTGAATGAAATACGCAAATACCGCCGACATTATAACGTTGAACCAGATAATCTGCATCCGCAAATCGTTACATCCGCTCACGCTGTAGTTCCCGTCAAACTCGTCATCAAAGCTAAAAGTGTAAGGAAACACCGAGTCAAAGCCCAGGCTCTGAATCCCGCTGCCGCCCTTTTGCGCATCGAACCCGCGAGCAGGGCCCTTGAACAGGATCCGGGCACAGAAGCCCCGTCTGTTACTGGCCACGCCGTGATGTAGAGCCGCCGGACAAATGAACGAGTCCGCTCGGTATGTGTTGTTGCTGCCTCCAATCACATACGGCCGGTAGATGCTTCCATACGTTCCAACAGCAGTCTCGCTCCATGTCTGTCCGTCTTCTTTGCAACTGGCAGGACACTTAAACACAAACTCTTTAAGCTCTGAGGCACCACAATTCTCGCCGTTGATCCCGCAGTTCTCATTCTTGCCCTTCCAGACAGCATATGTTTCTGAGCATGACAGAACTGGGATTTCTACTCCGTTGACCGTCGGCGTTTCCAGGATTGAATGCGTTACCAGTGTCCAGAACATGGCAGCCCAGCCGGCCAAGTACAAAGTAACAACGAGCACTTTCAATCTTCGGGGCCAGCGTTTTGTCAGGTTGCGCGGAAAGTACTGTAGGCTGCGAAACACAGGAGTCACATGAGGTTCAACCGAGGGCATAGGTCCGTCCAGGACTTGATCAAATCGTGCGAAAAACCCTTTTTTATCCGATGGGAAACTTGAGTTGTTGGCATTGTGGTGGTCATCATGCGAGATACCAAAGTCCTCGAAACTGGACTGTGACGCATCGTGATACAGCCCAGTGGCAGGAGCAGTTGACCTGGGCGAGACAGGGTCTTCGATTGATGGTCTTTCTTCGTCAACCTGCGAATGGTTTGAACCAGGCAAGAGTTGCTCGTGGTCGTCACGCGACAGAGAGTCCAAGTACTTGTGAGTCGGCATGAGTTTCTTGATTTCAAATTCAGTTGGCTTCAAACTACCAATGATTCCAGACGAGATCTAGCTTGTAATTCAACAAACTCTTCAACATCCAAAATGGCAGATAATCTTAGACAGGCGTTCAGGAGATGGTTAAAGCAAGAAGGAGGTGTTGCAAAAACCACTCGCCTGCCAGTAGTTATAAAGATAATGGCACCCATACACTTAAGGCGCGCGCCGAGAGATTTTCTCATTTCTTCCAAGGTTTTTTTTTAGAAACTGTACCAAGAAATCAGGCTGCGACATTTTGTCTTTTGAATTTGAAAGTATACCGTCACCGCTTATTTCTGGGCACTAAAAAACTCGCTTTCGGTGCAAAAACTTGATCACAACTGCTCCTCTTCGGACTAAAGCCCATTTCAAGTGGAATGCTTCAGATCTAACGCCGATGTCAATGTCCTATTCACAAAGAGCTCTCGTTGGGTCTGACGGCTAGATATATTTTCCAAAAGGTCGGCGTCTTTGGTCTCATGTATAGTCCTAGCAAATGTACAGTACATCAGGAATCTGGGTAAACTTTCTTCCGGTCCTAATCCGAATAACGTATCTGCACGGCTGACCACTTTGTCAAGTCAAGATTTAAACTACAAAATAGAAACATTCAACTTTTACTTTTCATTCGTGATAATAGCTTTTTATAATACATACAAAATTAACGTCCATCTAACCCATTCATGTCATCATTGTCACCTTCAAGGTCAATGCTTCTCTTGCCAGAATTATTGCGCATGCCTGCGAGCGTCTCATTGGTGACTTGTTTACGCACCTTCTTCTCCATGCGGGCAATCTCCTCTTCAGCATCCACAGCATCAGCTTGTGCATACTCCATAACCAACCGTCTGCCGAGCAAATGCGTGCCTTGTAAACTAGCCATAGCGTTAGCGGCTTCTTTGGCGGTCAAAAACTCAGCAAAGGCAAACCCTCGAGCGCCGGAGTTGTTGAATTTTCGCGGCAGACGCAACGATCGTAGTTGACCAAATGTGCCAAACAACTGGTAGAGATCTTTCTTTGTGGTTTCGAACGGAACGTTTTTGATTAGCAGTTTGGCAGACTGTGGCTTTTTGCTCGAGGTCTGAGATTTTTGCTGGTCTTGTCCGCGATGAGATAACTTTAATTGCAGCTTATGTCCGTCCAGAACCTGTCCGTCCATGAGCCCAATAGCAGCATTGGCGGCAGCAACCGAGCTGAACTCAACAAAGCCAAATCCCATACTGAGTGTTGCTCCAGAGACCTTGGGGTTGGGCTTGGTTTTAACTTGAGCCACAAGAAACCCGTCGAGTGATTTGAAAAGATTGGTAAGTGCCTGGGAGTTGGTTTCAAAGTTCAGGTTCTTGACAAACACAGATGCTCTTGAGACAGTCTCATTTGTAGCAGGTTCTTCTGTGGTTTCTGATTTAGTGTCAAGCATCTCGCTCGCTGAAACCTTGGCTTCTTTAACCTTCTCAGGAACGCTCACAGGACCCTCTGGTTCTCCATCATCGTCCTCGTTCTCAAACAGTCCCTTGGGTCCCTTTTCCAGGTACAAAATGGATGTCTTGAATCTTTTATATGCTAGTTTGGTAAATGCCGCTCTGGCTTGTGTAATGTGCTTAAACAAAACCATAGCAATACCTCCATCTGGGGGCATCAGCACCTTTTTCAAATCACCGTACTCGCTAAACAGTCTATAAATCTCTTCAACGTTAGTATGCGGTGGTAGGTTCTTGACCAAAATAATTCTGTCATTTTTCTCTTTAGTCTTTTGAAACGCCAACAGATCGACGCCCTTTGACTCAAAGTACTGTCTGACACTGCCAATGACACTGGCCTCTGCAAGCGCCTGCTGAACTGCACCATTAGCCGAATCCGGCGAAATCAACTGTGATTTTTTAATTCCCAATTTAGCTGCGACTGACTCCATCACTGCATCAGTGTTCAGGTACAAAGTGTTCCAACTGAATTGCTGTTTAGCAGCTGCTGCCTTTCGCCTCAGCTCTTTCTGTTTTTTCAATGGCAAGTTCTTGAGCTCAAACTCGTCGAGTCTGTTGTCTTTTTTAGCCTTGGCCGGTAATACATGCAACAATCTTCCTTGGAAAATCTTCTTGTCAAGATCCTTGTATGCTCTCAAAGCGTCTTCTGGCTCTGCAAACTGAATATACGCAAACCCCTTAGACTTGCCGGTTCGTGTGTCTACAGCGATATGGACTTCTTCCAGCTCACCGTACTTGGCAAATAGGTCTCGGAACTCGTCTTCGGTGGTTGTGTAAAGCAAGTTACGCAAAAACAGACGACCACTAGCGAGAATCTGCTCTTCTACAAGTTCCTCCTCCGACTTGACGGGTTCCGGTGTAGTCTCTTTCACTTTTTCCTCTTCTTTGAATTCAACAACCTCTGGCTTTGACACTTCCTCCTCGTTCTCGGCTTGCTCTAGTGTTTGTTCTTTGATCAACTTTCTTCGGTTCTTCAACCAGTCCATATCTGACACCTCTTGGTTATCCGCAAGACCGTCGTCTTCTTTGACTTCTGATAGCGGAATCATCTCCTCATCCTCATCGTCTTCCTTTTTCTCTTCGGCCGGTTTAAATGCAACCATTTCCTCATCCTCGTCTTCTGCTTCAGGCTGTGTAGTCGATGGTCGGAAATCGTCGTACTCGTCATCACTCTCCTTTTCAGCCTCAGCAGCAAGTTTCTTAGCCTTCGCCTCTTCCTCGTATGCAATTTGATTGGCATCCTTAAGGACTTCGTCGTTTGCCCAAGATTTGGCCTGATCTCTGTTATCAAACACCTCCAAATACTCTTTCAGCTTATCATCATTTTCATCAACAACCGAAGTCTTGGCCTTTTTATTGTTTCTCTCCTTCTTCTTTTCCTCGCGTTTCCGCTTCATTTCCTCAATCATTTGTTCTTTCTTTCGCAACTTTTCACGAATCGGTAAATCTACATCGTTGTCGCCAAACGATTTGGCAATCTCAACAGATATTTTTGCGGTATTCATGAAACTCTCATTAAAGTATTTCACGGCATCTTCGGCGTCAGACTCTGATTTGAATCCAATAAATCCAAATCTTCTTGACTGGCCCATCCGGTTCCGCATCAGTCGCACATCAGTCACCGGGCATTTCGCCTCGAAATGTTTGCGAAACTTCTCTTCATCAACATTCAGTGGAAGATTTTTCACAATAACTCTCGACCTATGCTCCTCCAGGTAATTAGTAACTCATGATCTCATTAAGCATTATCTCTATATTTCTATACCCACATTTTAAGTAGTTGTTGTCAATGGTCTTGAATGAGCAAGGGCTCGTGGAAAAATTCAATACAGAAAAGTAATACTCCCAGTCAGTGCCCCTAACCCAATAATCCCAAATCCCGGAGTTGCGAGTCGCCAGGAACCCTTGATTCCAAAGGGCTCAAAATATTGCCTAGGGTCCCATACAACATGGTAAACAGGAATGGATGCTGCAAGGCCTGTTTAGCACTCCAACGGACTTTGTGATCTACTCTGACCAAGCACAGCATGAAGTCTAGCGCGAGTTTGGCAGTGGGGTTTGGAGTCATGATCCGCGCCAAATTTTTAATCATGACTGAACAATCGTCGACTCGTTTGGCAGCCATTAACGATTTTGAAACAAAGCCGTCGTCCCAAAACACTGCGTTACGCTCCTTGTACATGTCAACTGGCTCAATCACCTTTGTGATACAAACAACGCTGGTTCCTAGATGGTCGTCTAGTATCAGTTTCCATTCGTCTCGGAACGCTCGAAAGTGAAAATTGACAATCAGTTCAAGCAGAATCACCCCAACACTCCATACATCGATTTTTTCGTCAAACTCACCATCACCTAGTAAAACCTCGGGAGCCCTATATCCAGGTGACTGTAGCTCAAAATCTTCTTTGTGCACTGAAAGATCATTTATAAGCGTAGCATTTCCAAAATCGATCAACTTGACTTTGGATGTGGTCTGTTTATCCACGTAGAGTACGTTTTTCGGCTTGATGTCGCAATGGGTATATCCTTTATTGTTCAGTTGGACCAGTGCTGATAGCAATTGTATGCCAAGTTTAGCAAAGCTTTTGTATGGATCGTTTTCGTCCAGTCTCAGCGCGCGAGACCAGTCTAACAGCTCTTGTATCACAACTGTGCTTCCTTCTTCCTCTAATTCATACCCGCCCCACGACTTGACGCATGAGTCCATCTCGCCTAGCGAATCTAGGATCTCGGCCTCTTCCACACCTACTCTTTCATATCCCGGTTTGAACCGTTTTATGGCAATTGATCGAAGCTCATGGTTATACGGCAATGCCAAATTCTCTGCCCGGTAGATGTGTGCAAACGTGCCTTCACCTATCCGCGATAGAATTGTGTAATTTTTCAAGTCATCAGAAGAAACCTCCGGAGTTTCACGGCTAGTCTTTTCATCAACATATGCGTGATCAGACATGGAAAGAAAACAAGCACAGTTCAGTTATTTTCTGGGATATGGTTTTACTGCGAAAGAAATGTTTGTGCGCATGTTTACGAAATAATGAAATCCAAAAACTGTGTATGCAAGAGCACTGGGCTAGGATATTCCCATTTAGGTGGTTTGTAATATATTCAGAATGAATCTGTCATTCAAATCAAGATCCATAAGATGGCAGAAGGAGCAACGGGAAACTTTGAAGCAGAGGCAGATCATGAATAAACGGTCAATTAATAAATGTGCTAAAATCTCAGAGTAATTTATGATTATAAAGTATAGATAATATGCATACAAGGTGGAATATCTGATTTAAATCAATCTCTTATACCCAGACTTGCTTAAAACCGTCTGTGCACTTGGATTTGCTAAAACTTCTTGGACTTTCAGATCAGCGAAATCACAATCGCCTTTCGAAGCTTGAATATAGACAATAGGACATTTTGTTTTGTCAAATGTCTTGCGTGCATGATTTGTCATAGTGCTATGTGCAATGATCACAGAGATCAGTTCCGACGTCCCGCTCAACTCGTTAAAAGTGGACATTTTTTCGTCGTAAAAGTATTGATAAGATCCAATTGACTCGAGAATATTCTTGAATTTTGAGTTGCTAGACTTACACTGAATTAGTAGATTTACAGGTTTTTCAAGAGTGAATTGCGAGATTTGCATTGACGCGTTTTCAAACATTGGAAAGGAAAAGTACTGATTTACTCTAGGAATCACAATGACTTTGTTTCTGGGGATTGTAGCTGTTATATCAACTCCCAAATCCCCAGGTCCTCCAATCATTTGGTTGTTCACTGTACCTGCTTTAGCCAGTAAGTTGCAACAACGTCCTTCATAGATTGTTCCTTGAGCATAGTAGCTATCAGGAAGTTTGTTACGGTTCATGAGCGAAGAAACAAACTTGGTGACGCAGAACGGTGATGTTTCTAATCCAGAGTGATACGATATAGTGCTGAGATATGAGCGTCCAATATTGGGCATTCTAAATCTGGAGACAATGCTAGAAATCATTATAGTTGTTTTGTTTGCTAAAGGATGTAGCTAGTGTTGGTGATGAACGAAAAATAGCAATCTTTGGTAGCAGGTTGTTGTAGATGACCTTTTTGGAAATGAAATGCTTTGTCTATAGTGAAGAGTTGGAACGGTGGTTGGGTATAAATACTGTTGATCGTAGTTGTAAAGCAAAAACGATCATCTACGATGATGTAGGAGCTTTGTTTAAAACCATCCAGCATCCTTACAACCTATGGTAAATTCAATAGCGTCAAGCAAACCGTGAGGTGTAGAATCGTGTTTCACAAGATATTCGAATATACCTGCTAAATAAATAACCTCTCTAAATGGTTACAAGAGTTGGTTTTGAATAAGGACGCTACTCAATGATCATGTAAAACGCTATTGTTGAAGCCTAATTAGGACTTTGGTGGTGTCTGCGAAAAAGGCTTGTTGGATTTTTGTAATGTGTCTAGACAAACTAACAAAAGTACTTACTTGAACATGACTGTAAGTTGATCTGGTTTGGTTTTCACCTATTTGCAGCTTTAAAGCTGTTTCGATATCAACGAAGGAGAGCATTTTGGTATCAGAGTGGAATTTGACTGGCTCGGATACCTTCACGCTGCTTTCAAGGCATTGAGCACCGAGTAGACTCTGTATCAAAACTATCACTGTGACTTAAGCAGCTACTTCAAAGACGCCAACATTCCAGCCTTGAAAATCAGCTCCGCTGTAGACTCAAGTCTATACGTGCTGCACATCACAAGTACAAACTCGTCAAGATAAACTCAAAACAAAATGATCTGCTTAACACTCATACTGAGCGGAAAGTGGAAATGCGGATTATGCGCTTTCAAGCCGCCTTCTGGCACAGTTGACACTTTGTAAATGACAACAAATTGACATGATAACCCCGTGTGCTGTTACTAACTGACGCGGAAACATAGCGATCCCAATGGATCAACGATCCACTGATTATCTGTGCCATCAAAGAAAATTTTCTCGTTTGCAGCTGAGATCCATATGCTCACCGGCAGGAGTCTGAGACATGTAATTGTCAGTAGCCCCCTATGCACTGTGTACAGCTCCCACACCCGATCAGAAATTCAACGTATATTTTCTATACGGTCACGCCCCTACGATGGTGATTTAAGATTAAAGTCGATCACTTTTAATTTCATTGACGTATGTGTGTCCACTGTAATAATCCGGTGGATTTCCTTGGATTCTTTTTATTAATTATCGTTTGAGACGTTGAGCGAAAAACTGAATGTACAATACGTCCTGTTCGTATCTCAATCCTCCAACATTCCGCGTCAAATCTTCGCGCTTCTCATATGCAAAAGCTTAACGAAAATATACATTTACATACAGACTCTGGTAAACTGCGTACGACTTCCATTCGCAGACAAAGGGTCCACGAATGACCAGAAATTGCAAATGCTGTCGATTGACGGTGGTCTTTGATGCCTCTGCAGACAGTTTCTCGACTCGTACTGTACATTTCGTGGAAGAAATTCCGTGGAGATTTCCACCGCATATTATTTCTATATCGATCAAGAATCAGCGGATAATATCGTTGTCGTCGTGGAGTAGGGGGCGAAGGGAAAGTACACGATACGGATAGTTTCCGGTTGAAAATATCTTTGTGGGAATCCTCGGTTCAGCCCCTAGATCGAAGTCATTCTTAGACCCAACTCCAGCAATGGAGATAGCACCTGGCATCACCGAGACCAGAAAAGTGGTTTAAACGTACACAGGAAACGTGTCTCTGAGACCACTATCATACATTTGTGAAGATTCGCTTCATCAGTTCTTTAGTTTTGACATCATATCTTCTGTGCAAAGTCAGAGTCTTCAAACCGCATTGTTATTATATGCCACTTGACTTCCATACGTGATCTTCTCCTTCAAAAAGTATAAATCATCACGTCGCTTCATCTGATCTCCACTAGGCTAATTTTCCAAGTTTGTTTTAGCTTTGATTCAAAATCATGTCTTTTACTCAGACCACTCTTCCATGATTCGGTACTGTTCCGCTGTGCATTTCTCTGCTTCGTCTCCTTAATCAGCCTTCAAGGAGTCTTTGGATTGTATGTCATACACCATGATTCCAGGGTTTCCTTTCTTGATGTCGGCATTACATAGACAAACGCCTGTTGTTTTGATTTCTTTCAGGAGTATTTCCGAAATCCCATATCCTTTTATTTCACACAAGAGTACTCTACACAAGCAGCTTTTCAGATCATCACTTTCATTATCCAGATCGCCCTATCTTTTGTCACCTTCTTCACAGAGACCCGTGTTTGAGGATTTCCTCTGAAGCCTTGTTCCCCGTTTTGCGTGCTTATGTAACCGTCTGTTGCCTACATAAAACGGCTACAACGAAATTCATGCCCTGTTTTCGAACTAGCGAATGCCCTTTTGGGCTTAGTCTTGGGTTTTTTCAGATTCTTCTGTGGAGGTTTTCATGCGCTTTTCAAGCAACAAAAAAACACCGTGCTCAGCAGATAACGCCAAAATGTGTAGTCTCATGGTGATTTGAGCGGCTCAAACTTTCTCTATCTTTAATCACCTTTATTCTTTTTTTGTTGAGACTCGGACTCGAGAACTTCATTCGTATACGCTATCAAAGCTAATCTTTATCCCCACAAAAGGGCTATTCGAATCCTGGAACAGTAGATCGTATATCGATACTTTTGAACAGCTTGAAATTAAATAAATATAATATTAATAAATAGAGTAAACATAAAGAATAACAATAATAAATAAAATGCAAAGTCCGTAAAAACGGGGGGGAATAATGATAATCAAATGCAGTCGCCTCCATCACGGTTTGCGAGTGGGAGAAAACACACTGCTCTGAGTCTTGATTGGACTGTCGAAATGTAAGAGTCTCTCTGCCTCTGGTCTTTTGTAGTCAAAAACAGGTTGCAAGCCAGCGAGTCTGGGAAGTGTCTTGACTCTAAAAGACTCTTGCAATAAACACGCTGTCTTGGCTTTCTTGGATTTTCTTTTGCCTTCTTCATCCTCTTCGTCCTCTTCTGGCAGCTCTTCTTCATCAGTCTCGCTGGCCCCTGTACAAACGGCACGTTTTACTACTCGGACAACATCCACTCCAAAGAGCTCACTTGGGGTTTCATCAAACCCATCAAAGTCAAAGAACGGAAGACGTCTGGCAGGACCACGTCGTTCAGGGCTGCCGTTACCACGAGGGTTATGGTCGTCATCGTAGTACAGTCTGCCTGGTGAATAAGGAAACATTTCCTCGAGTTCCCGAAACGGCGAGACCATGTTTTTGAATGTAGACGGAGATAAATGTCTTTGTGCCAACTGGGTTCTTTGAGGCGTAACAGTGTTGGAGGCTCTACCAAACATTAGCCCCGAGCCAATAGATTTACGTACTGGAGATAGCAAAGCGTTGGAAACTACCTGTGTCAGTACATTTTCGTCGTTTGCTACGGGGACCCATGATGCGGTAGGTGCGTTGAGTGTTGGGATAGAATCAAGTGTTCTGTTGAGGCGGCGTCGTTTGCCAGAGCCTTCATTTGGGGAATCATCTAAAATTCGTTTGTTGATAGGGGATGCTGGACCCAGGTATAGTTCGAACTTTGGACGTTTGGGAGTTGTGCTGGGTGTCTCTTTGAAAGTATGGGTCATTCTTGATGACATGTAGTCATCCGTGCTATCATCGGTGTTGTTATTATTGTCAATACTGCTGATAGTAGTGTTGGGGCTGTCGGTTCCAGAGTTGCTACTGTAGTTACTACTATTGCAGCTAGTGTTGTTGGAGGGAGTAGAGACTCTGATAATGTTGGCAATATCTGTAACGCCAGTGTTGTTTGTGATATTGTTGCTACTAGTATAATTAGTACTACTCGAGATAGTGTCGCGATATCTACTTCTCGTATCGGGTCCTTCTGCAGTAAAAGTAGTGGTTGACATGGCAGGGTACCCTGCAGAACGCTTAGAAGTTCTAGTTTTAAAGAACTGCGCGCCGAATTTGGGCTCCACAAGCCAGTAGTTTCCCTTTCCAGGATCACCTTTAGGTCTTTCCTGCTTGATGAAGGCCTTGTTAAGACTCAAATTGTGGCGAATCGAATTCTGCCAGCCGCTTTTGCTACTGCGATACCATGAAAATGTGTCGTTGATCCATTTGTATATTTGGGCAAGTGTGAGTTTTTTCTCTTTCGACTGCATGATTGCCATTCCAATCAGAAGCGCATAGGAATAAGGCGGTTTTGATCCATCGTCTACGATTGTCGGAAACGCAAAATCTGTGTCGAAAGAAGCCTGATCGGAAATGTGTTGCTGCTCTAGCTCTTGCTTGGCTGGTTTGGATTCGTTACATGACTCGTTGAGGGGCGAGCTGCTTGCCGGCGAGATAAGCTTGGGAAACTCGTTTTCCTTCGAGTTGCCAAAAGATCTTTTAAGGGGAGTACTGAATGCTCCGTTTGCAACCGCTACAGCAGCTGCTCTTGCTGCCGCGCTGGACTTTGAGGGTAGTGGAGACGAGTCCAGCAAGAGAAAAGGGGTGTTTCTCAGAGGCCCAAGAGTATCCGAATCGGGCGTTGGAAGAGTGGGTTTCATTGAGTTGTGGGCTGTGGAGTGCGATGCGGCGTTCACGCTTGGAAATCTGGTAGGCCTTGAATCTGGCGGAGTTAGCTTTAACGAGGTCGAAGGCGGAGGAGGGAGATGTACAGAGTTCAGTGACTTGAGAATATTGGAGGAAGAAGATGCTGAGGCTGCAGTGCCCTGGGGTGAGCGAGTATGTTTCATCGAATGGTTCACGAAGAATACGCTGCTGTTCAGCGAGTGAGAGTGTTGAAGTGGGGAAGGAAGGAAAGTGGCGATATGGCGATGGGGTCGAACGAGAAGTAGTAGGAAGATCTAGATCCGAAAGAGAATATGAAGGAAAAGAGAAGGAAAGAAAGAAATAAAAGAATCGAAAGAAGCAGAGGAATCTCAAACAATTATAAGGAATCGGACTTGGGCCTGGGGCGGTAACCAAATAAAAAAAGAAAGTTCACGACAGAGCTAAAGTGATGATGGAATGCACAGAAGACGGGCGAATGAAAAAAAAGAAAAGAAATGGACCACCACCTCGACACTGTTGTGCCAATTGTGGCAGCGACGAGACAATCCGCGACAGCTAAGAGCAGGAACCACAAAACCTTTGTAGTGGTCTACATAACAACAACTGATCAGTAGTTGTGACGGATTTGGTAACGCTCACAACATGTGCGGCGACGCGTAACGTGTCTTATGTCGTGTTTTTGTGGTTAATTTATGTCAGCGAATTTGTGCCAAATGCTCTGCAAAAAATACAATAAACGTTTTTCTGCTTTTTAAATACGCATGTATTAATCCAGCGCTTAAACTACGCGTAAATCTCGCGTCGAGTCGTGTCTTGAATATTATATAATCATTATTTGGTTTGGGACCTGAGAATCTGTGTATAAACGCATTCATCGATACAATCAACCACTGTCAACCACCTGTATACCTCTGTTCTTCCGACCAGAGATTCGACAATTCAAGCAAGCTACATCACAGCCGCCCGGAAAGCCAGTGATCACAAGTGTAACAGCACAATGTCCACGAAAGCAGTCGCTCACGTAAACACTATATACCCATCAACTGTGGTATACCTCACAACCACCGATCAGTACCAAATCATCGTGCCCGAGACCGATTTGATCGTTCAGTACCAACTCCCCGCACAATACCCAAATGTCTCGCCTATCATCACCTCAGCGGCCACCGGCACTCATCAGGCAAACTTTGACAAGGAAAAGGCAAGCCTGATTCTTGACTCGGTTTTACCTTTTAATGATGAAGAATCTGAATCATGGCTGCTCGACTACATTTCTGCGCTCAAAGATATGTACGACGATTCTTTGGTGGAATTTGACGAAGAGCCAGATTCCAAAAAAGTGGAACATATAGTCGAGGCTGGTGATTTAGACCCAAGCATTGCCCATAACTGGATCGTTGGACGGCCCTTGAAAGATCAAAAGTCCACATTCATGGCGTTTGCAAAGGAGGTAAACTCTTTCGAGCAATTTGTGCAAGAATTGAAAACTTTCAAAGGCGAGTCTCACATTACACAAGCAGACCATGTTATTACGGCTTACAGAATCAAAACCGAAAATGGAGATGTAGTCGAGGGCTACGAGGATGACGGTGAAACAGCAGCAGGAGCACGTTTGCTACACCTTCTAGTGGTATGATATATTGATTTGTTTCTTTATTTTTCGTTTCATCGAGATCGCATAAACTAATTTGTTGACTAATATCAGGACTCAAATGCAATCAACGTTGCATTAGTTGTTGTAAGATGGTGGGGCGGAGTCTTCTTGGGTCCTGTCAGGTAAGAAAACTGCACAAATATTTCCCACTACTATCGCTAACTGCTGATTTTTCTAGATTTCAACACATAAATGAAGTGTCCAAAGAAGTTCTTGCCAAAGTCCTGAACTAATCTTGTCGTTTCGTCTAAAGCTTTGTGTGTTTCAGTGTAGTTACATTTTTATAGAACAATATGCAAAATTATGACGATTTTGATTTCTTGTATCGTGATTTGGTCTTATCAGGAGTGCCAGAACCAGATATACTCTTCAATTGCCTTAGAATCTTGAAGTTGGCCTTCTCTCTCTTTGCCTTTTTCTGTGGATCTTCGTTATCTTCATCCTCGCTTGTCTGTGGCCGTTTTCTTTTACATCTGTTTTCGTCGCCGCTGTTTTCATCGTCATTCTCTTCCTCGTTCTAGATTGAGTAGTTAGACACTAGACTCCCGTGGATTTTTCCATTCTATCTTTGTAACATACCTCTTCTTCAACATTTTCTTCTTTTGGCTTGCCGTAGGTTCTTCTACCATTATTATGTGAGCCCCCCTGCTCGTATATATCGTTGAAGCTCACAACTTCGTCCTTCAATGCCGTAGCAGCCAAATCAGGCACCTCTCCAAACTTATCCTTTTGCTGCAATGACCATTGTGAGGAACCTATCAGCTTCTTCTTTTCTTGAACCTGCTCTTCCTTTTCAGCTTTGGCTTCGCTTTGTTTCATAAACTAAACCCACATTAATTGCGACTCAATAAATACATCATCATCATATTGCTTACCTTCATGCCCATCAGCCCGCTGGACAGCCCTTTTCTTGGGGGTACAATGTTCATTTTCTTGGGTGGCATCTTTATCTAATGTATATTTTGTGCGGATCTTGCTGGTGGTTGTCAACTCTGACTAGATCTTCAGTGATCGAGTCTTGGTGGTCGACAGTTTTCGTGTTGGGAGAAAAAATTTGAAAACTCAGCCGTTTCTCATTAAACTATAAGTACTATCTCTTAAGTTTATGATATCGACTGCTATTCTCGACTTCTGTAGACGGCGCCAGCAGACACAATAATGATATTCAGAGGTTCTTTGTTTGCTTGGGATTCTGAATCTAGTGCATTCACGTAATCGGCTGATCGTAGAACTACATGATCACCTTGCCACCCAATGTTTCTTTGAATTTTCGCGTACAAGGGCTCAAAAATCAAGGGTTGGGTTCAATCTTTCTAATACAACTAATATTATTTTGTTTCTCTTCTTGCGCGTCAGGGTGTGCATGCAGTAATCGAGTAACTCTGTAAACGTCATTCCAAGGAAGTTCACGCTTATTATTTGCGGCGAATTTTCTGAGATTTCAAAGGCGTTTTATTAAGCATCGTTTGAATTGCCGTTGACGCAGCGTGTGTATCTCCTACAAAAACTGGTTTTTAGATTTGGATTGGAATGTTGCAATGCAACTCAAATTTGCCCAGATTTGTGTGATTTCGCAACGAAATAGTGACAATACTTGCCTTTGATGAGAATCTTTGTTCTAATAAGGGTCAAATTTGTTTTTTGAAATGAGATTTTAACCGTTGATTAGTCGTTTCTGAAGTGTATGATGGCATAGTGACGATTCCATCAATACATTACTTTACCTGTCTGGAACACGCGTTTGAATCTGACAAAAAATATCAGATCTATATATCTGTCAGGCTAGTCAGATTAAAGATTCGGTAAAGTATAAGTATAAATTGCCTTTTTGTTTGATTTATTGGAAAAATGCATTTGGCAGATTGTGTTTGAACTGTAAAGTTTTGAGATCCTTCTTAACAACGAAGATTTTATGCTTTGTTTACCAAAGTCTCATCCTTCCATAATCTTGGAGGCACCCAAATATGTTTTTGTCAAGTCTTCAAAAATATCTGCATCATTTTCGATAGTAAAACAAAGAGGCACTATTGCTGCGGATTCTAACAAATTATAAAAAACCGATAATTCATTTTTGTGGGCAAAGCTAAATACAGTTTCAAAGGACAAAATGATTTTCCAAGGAGGTTGGTCTTGTAGATTTTGTTATCAAATGCTACCAAAATTAGATACATGCGAATATTAGCTTGAATTTGTGCTTTTCATAAATTCAAGTACTTAAATCAACATTGAAATATATTGAGCTAATAACAATGCGTGATGTTTGAGGTCAAAGACCTAAATCATCTGGCTTTGATGTGATCTCAATTGATAACATTTCCCGTTACGTTCTAAGCTAACGAGGTAATTCCGTTATATTTTTACTGAAAACTTTTCATTTCCAATCTCACTGTTGGCTCCAATTCACGTAGCAGTACCCTTTCCGGCTCTCTGCGTAGCTTGCTCATTGGACGTCGCCTGACAGAATATTTTTAATTGATGAATCTAGCACACCAGATTGAGTTCAAGGATCTGCCATATCGGGTGAACTTAAGAATATCAGGATTTCTATTATTATCATTCAAAGTAACGACTACAGATAATGACAAATTATTTTTGCTTTGATATCTTTTGGATGGATTCTGGAAACTAATCCCTTGGGTAAGACTCTGTCGGAATATTTCACAGATTGTTACTGTTTTATCATTGATAGTGACAGTATGTGCTCCATATCAAAAGTGTAGTGTAAGGTTTTTGCCAAATTCGGAAAACTGTGACACAAAAGGGCAATGCTTTTACAATGTGTGAAAACCAGCTTCTGTTACTCATGAGCATTGCAATCTTGAGGATTGAAATTACAAAAAAGGGCTATACAAGTTGCATTGATTTTATTGAGTCTGGAAAGAACTTGTGATTCTGGTTTAAATGTTATGTTGTGTATCAATATCAAAATTCATGAATTATAAATGGATGTTTTCAGAATTCTGTCCTAACTAAAGCTTTCATACAAATAAATGATTTTCTTGAATTCAAGTTTGTTATAAAATACTCTTAAACTATTAGAACCGATCAATATCTTTGCGCTTCAAAGTTACCAATTCATAGCTTACAGTATTCTTGCAAATTCACCTTTTGCATTGCACAACTGTCGAAACGTCTTTATACATACGCATTGATCACGTGATCATGATCAACCTAAAATTGCCTACCTGACCAGACGCGTTTTTCATTTTTACTTTAAATCAGTAATCGCTGTTAACACAAAAATGACTACGGATAACGAACCCAAGCCAAAAGATTTGAAGCTTTCTTCGCAATTCACGAACCTGATTCCTGAAGCAGCCTTGTATCACTCACTAGTCGAGTCAGAACGTCGTATCGATGCTCTTCTTACAAGAAAAAAACTTGACTTGCAAGACAGTCTAAGTAACAGAGGCTTGAGTGCAACTGGCGGGGCCAGAAAGCGACAAGTGATGCGTGTTTTCATCAGCAACTCGGTTCAGGATCAAGCATGGCAGCGAATGGATGCATTGGATGGTCGCGACTTTGATTTTGGTATCGGTGGAGGTGCTCCCGCTTCTTGGACCCTGAGAATTGAGGGTAGACTCTTGGGTGAGGACAAAAAACTGGACGACCCAACACGTCGACCCTTCAGTTCATATTTTACTGGTATCTCGGTTGAGTTTGAGAACGACGAATTTGGAGGAAGCGAAACTCATATTGCTGAATGGCACGAAACTCCAATGGCTCCGAATGTTCAACCCACTGAGTTTGATGTGCTGGATATCAGAAGAAAGGGATCGCGATCGTTAAAGGCTAAAATCACACTGCAACCCAAGCAATATCCGACAAAGCTCACAGTGTCTGAGCCTCTTCGTGAGTTGCTCGGTTTGGAAAGAGAGGAAACCAGAGCGAGCGTTGTGTTGGCTTTGTGGAAGTATGTTAAATTTCATAATCTACAAGACTTGGAAGAGAAGAGAGTTGTAAGATGCGATCTTCCTTTGAAAAATCTTTTCTCAGCCAGTGTTCAGCCAAATGGTGCAGTGATTGACAAGTTCATGTTTCCTCAAATTGTTCAACTTCTTGAGCCTCACCTTTCACCTCCTGCACCTATCGTGATTGATTACACTATTCAAGTCAACAAGGAAAGAAACATTGGAGAAAATGTATACGATATTGAAATTGAGGTTGAAGATGAGACACACAAAAATGAAACCAAAGAGCTCTTGAAAAACTGGGACGATTCAAAAGAAATCAACGATTTGGATGAGCAGATTGCCAACACAATACAGCTTCTTAACAGCGGCCGTCTAAAACACAAGTTCTTCCAAGATCTGGCACAAACTCCCTCAGAAACTATTCAGACTTGGCTGGATTCGCAAGCCAGCGACTTGAGAATCATCATGAGCGACAAAGGCTTCAACGAAGAGCAAGTGCGACACTCTGACTTTTACACTGACGAAGTCCTCAATCAATCTGTACATCTCTTCCTCAACAATAATAGAAGGTAGGCACTTTACAATCCTTGTTCTATAACGTATCTATATATTGACTGGATTAATTTTTGTTTCTCTGACCAAATACTTCCTTATTACTTATGGAAAAATTCCCTTGTAGTTTGTTTGCATTGCAATGCAGATGTGTTGTAAACAGATTTCATTAATGTAGTGATTGGGTTTAAGAAATACCAACAAACATCTTGGTTCACAAAGTGCAAGTTCGTCGTCTGCAGATTTGAATTATTTATACTAGTGCCAATACCAGTCTGTTCTTTTTGATTTGTAGATCACCATACCTTACACAGTTTTTATTCGATAACATTAGCTTCAGTCAACAGCCCTTTCACACTGCTTTATGTCGATGCCTCGTCTGTTTTAAAATGGAGGACGTCACTAGAGTTATAAACAAGTTTCTCATTGATCAAATTCTCAATGCTAAAACTCTTGAGGATTGTATACCGAGTGTCACAATAAACCTGCCTACGGCTGAGTCGAAACAGCATGCAGCTAAAGACAGTCTCAAGTGGATGACGGACACCACAATTACCAGATTCAAATCACAGCTGTTGGTATTACCAGAAAAGCAAGGTTTCAAAGCCTGTGCAGTTTCTTTTGAAGATCTCAAGAAGCAACGCCAAGAACAGATGGATGTTGAAACACTACCAGAAAATATACCTGAAAATATACCTGAAATGGAACTGAGTGTGTCACCGATTCCTCTAGACCTTTTGAGGCGATTTAAAAACACTATTGCTTCATATAGTGATGAAAACATTCCTTCTGATGAAGCACTTTCATCAAAACGCGATGAAGAAAAAATAACCGTTGAAGTGATTGAAGGTTCCAGACATAACCAAAAGTCATGTAGACGTACAACCGATTCCCATAACTCTTCAGCTTCAGAAGATGTGACAGCAGTCAAAATAAAAGGATTGCCAAAGTCAGATGAATCTAGATCAACCAGAAATGCTGATTCGCCGCAGACAAGTGAGTGATGATTAACTGTCAAGATAAATCAATAGGGAAACTACTAACTTTTTACATAGAAGAGACAGAAGGGATAGTCTCACAAATCAACAAACGTGCCAGCGAGGTAGCAAAAACTCATGATCACTCTAATTGTTTTGACGTTGAAACAATACCAGATGACTTACTAGAAGTATTAAGATATCACTATCTAAGCCATGACCCAAATGACTTATTAATTGATGAAGAAAAGTTCAAGTCCCGGTATCATTGTGGAATAGAGGGAATGAAGAGAAGACTAGAAGCAAATCTGATACACAATAAGTATTGTCATGCTCCCAGTGTGGCTTCATATATTGAAATGGTCACTCACGATTCTGATGTGGTTGGCTTGGATTATTGCGATGAATTGAGAAAACTTCTAGTTATGCAGACTCTAGCGATTGAAAAACTTTTAAAAGCCAGTCAATCAATGCCATGTGTGAAGCGGGATTTTTGTACTTTACCCGCAAATACAAATAAGTTTGACATTCAGAAAACACTAGGCAGTATTAGTCCAACTACGCTTTTACAAATTCTTGATGCTCCGTCAAGTTCCACAGTGACACCTCTTAATGTGACTAAACAAATTGCTCCTGACAGTGCTACCAATGATTTGATGAATACGGGGCCCGAACAATTGATTGACTTTCAAAGGCTTTCTAGAGAATGGGATAAGACCAAGAAAGAAACAGATTTTCACAAAGCTATATCATCATCCTTGGGGGAAAATTGTCGAATAACCCAAGAAGATGGTATGATAAAGATAGAGTATCTACCCGCGATTGAGCAGGTAAGACAAATACAACGGCCAATTCCCGTAAAAAAGATAGAATCGCATTCTGAGATTGAGCCAGTAAAGCAACAACAATTGCCGAAACCAGTAAAACAGATAGAATTGCATTCTAAGATTGAGCCAGTAAATCAACGACAATTGCCGAAACCAGTAAAAGTACACACCCAAACCGAGCCCAAATCAACGAAAAAACAGCCCGTGTCTCCAATTCAGACGATGAGAGAGTTTGAAAGGATTCAAGTTGTTAATGCTGCAGCTCTGACAAACATATTTAGAAATAAAAATTACACTAGTAAAGGGCTTTCACCAGCCTGGAAACTTAACAATATGGCTATAAAAGTTGACGATCCTGATGCGTGCAAGTTTTGCACATTAGTCCATGCACCAAATAAATGTCCATGGTCCGCCAATGGAAAGAGGTCACAGTATTGGGTTTCAAGCTTTGACACCGAACCGCCTGCTATGTCTACTGCCGAATTTACATTGAGTATTCATAAAGCATTAAAAGAAAAATGTCAAAATTCTGAAAAGCCTGTTGCATCGATATTTTTTGATGGCACGTCTAGTGTTTTTCTCCGGCCTAATAAAATATTTGGTTTCATGATGCGCCACCTCAAATCTCCTGGTTGTCACTATTATATTCCGTATACAAAAACAATGAAAAGCGTAATGACATGTTACACGGCACTAGAGATTATCGAGAACAATTTCATAATGAATCCAGAAGATGAGCTATTGGAAAATGTTCACAACTTTGCTATTGAATCCGACCAAATTAAGATCAACTCTGAAAAGATCATAGAGAAATACATATCAACGATGGACCCTCAGATTGCTCAAGATATCAAGAATAAAGTTCCATTCATATTTGAGCCAGAAATAGCGAAAACAAAAGTTAAAGAAAAAAAGATACTTGCGTCATTTGCCAAAATGAGAGAAATGTGCCATGTTTTGGCTATTTCATACAGAATCGAGGCTGTAATTATAGGTAGGCTTCTTTTTTCTATAAAAGTTCCATCTCTAGAACAGTACAAAGAGATGTATGATTTTATTGCTTTTATCTATAAGACGCGAAAACTTCAGCTTTTGTACAAGCCATTAAAAAGCAACACTATTCAACCTGAACTTCATGTTAGCATCAACGAAGAATTGGGTTGTTATGGATCAGTAATAGTAGCTGAAGGTAACCTTATGGGGTACACCGTTGGACAGTCAGGTGACCACGATCAAGACCAAATGAGTCTAGGGGAAACAGCGTTTCTTCAAGGAATTCATTTATTTTGGGCAACCATGTTAGAAGACATGAAGTCGCTGAAGCTTGTGGTATCCAAAGTCAAAGTATACGTGGATAATTGTAAAACTGTTGAATTGCTGCAGCGCTATCTCAAGAAAAATATCATGAGCGTAAACGTTGCGACTAACTGTGACGATATCTTTTTTTCGGGGACTGATGAAAATTATGCTAGAGTTTTGACAAACTGCTATGATGGGGAGAATTTGGTTACTGCAGTAAAAAAACTGCCGTATTTGTATAATTGGAATTCGTTGGATGTGTATTGACAATAATATTATGAAGACAAGTGTAGCGCACTCTGTATATTTTATTTCTCCAATTTTTCTAAGCTAAGGTCGATTCATCAGTACACTTTTTTATCTATAACTAGCAGTAGTAATGACCATGAATTTCATTCATTGAACAACAGAGATTTGACAGTGTTGAATTCAATAATGTTTGTAATATGTGGCCAAAATCACATGTTACAACTAGAAGCTCAATCATTTTGCCGATGCTGAGGTTAATCACTTGTTGTATTAGAGAATATAGAGGTTTGTGTTTATATTTCAAAAAAACTGATTACACGCAGTATACACTAATTGCACACTAATCTATCTATTTTTCTTCTATCAGCTTTGCAAACTCTTCGAAAATTTGAATACTGTCGCCATCGCAGTGCCTGGTAATTGTAATTGCAGAAGCGCGGACCGTGACTTTAACGGTTTCAGCAATGCGAGTCCTTGCTATTAAATGTGTCGTAACAGCTCCCGAAAACGTGTTCCCGGCACCAATTGTATCCATGGCTAGCTCTCGGGGCTTGAATAAATGCACAAAAATTTGTTAGAATTCAGAAGCTGAATTATCATGGTATACACCACTCCAGCAGTACCTAATGTGATGATCGAGTATTTTGAAACTCGAAATTTTGAAGCAATCTGAGACAATACTTTATCAACGCTATCTTCGGTTTTGAATTGTTGGCCTATTATTACACCAGCTTCTGAGAAATTGACAATCAGGCAAGATACGTTCGCATATAGAGTGAAGTCCGAATCTGTATGCACAAGTGACAGGTTGTATACAATCAGTTGACTATTGGATTGAACTACACGTAAAGCTTTATTAACAGCTGCAGCAGGAATTTTGTTTTTAGATCCTCGGGCTTCACATCTGTATCTTTGCGTTGGCTCTGTCGTACACCAGACTGCAATTCAGAATTGTAGCTACGCTCGTTCGTCCCCCTTTCACAACTCGCACTTTGCTCTCATCAACAATGGTGAACTAGAGGAATTTTTTTAAATTTATCTCCAGATATGTCGTTGTTCACATATCTTATAAGATCAACCGACTTTTTTTTTATCGAATAGAAGTATGTATTTATATTTAAAATCCTCTTTTGAAAGTAAAAGGTTGTCTACTCAGTTGAAGTTCAATAGAATTTTCTGCCAATTTTACTTCCAGATGGAACGATAAATAGTCGTTCTCAATTGCCAGCACTTAGGAATACAAAAAATAAGCCCTACGGGGGGCTCGAACCCCCAACCTTGTGATGACTTTAATAGATATTTAAGAGTCACACGCTCTACCGATTGAGCTAGCAAGGCTACTTGATTTCAAAAATCTAATGATACATTTGATACATGATACTGGTATATTTTTGTTATCAGTTGATGAAAGCTGTTTTGGATTTGTATTATTTTGGTGTATTGGAATGGGGTGGAACGCAGATGAGAAGGAATAAGGGGTTTGGTTGATAAGTTGTTTGGGAGTGATTTGGTGAAAGGTAAAGGTTGGAGATTTGGATTGAGTTATGTTCGCAGGGGAACGGATTCGGTGACCAGCGTTATTCAGAAGGGGATCAGATTGTCAACTTTGTGTACAAAATATCAATTCAATTGAAGGTAACTTTATAAAAGGTAAACGGGATGTGAACCCGGTATTTATAGAAAAAGAAATATAAAATAATAGAAAACTAGTTGATAACAACAGTTGCGTTTCAGGAGGGAACGCTGGAAAGACGCAGAGAGGTTGAAACCACTTGCGGCCTTTGTCGTGGTTACTACGACATTGGCTCAATATATATCTGAAGATATCGCTAATAAGACAACTTTTTTGGCAAGTTAAGGCTGTTAGTTTGGCAATATCTTGGAGGTTATACGTTTCTTCTATATTCCATTCTTTGACAAATGTGGCACCCATTATAATATAAAGCAAAACCCCAAATGAAGCGTGAGAACGTGAGGGATAAGTACCTGGATCAGGTACATGAATAAATAATATAGCCTACTTTGTGATTGTCATATATCCAAAAAATCATTAAATTGATCAAATTCACATTCTATTCGTATTTTCCAGTGTATTTTGGTATGATTTCTATATTTAACGACAGTAAGCAGGCCTTCATTTCAGTGAATAGTTATAGTTGTTTCATATATTAAAAATTATAATGGCAATCTTAGTAAAATCATAACAATGTTCTATTTCGCTTTTTTTCCAATTATTTTTGCAAATCTTGTAATATATCAAACTCGAGTATTATAGAATTATCATATATTAAGTGAAGTAGTTTAATACAATATCTAGCAATCAACCTGATCTTTCTTCAGGAATTATAATGTATAAGTATGAAAAAGAAGTAAACAAAACTAACTATCTGCAATAGCATCCGAAATGAGTGTAGTAGAAGGATTTGTCACAAAATCAACTTCCGTAATACAATTGGCATTTGCAATCGTGTCTTGCTTTCATGAAGGTAAGATTGACAATAAATAGTCATAAAGATTGTACAAGTTCCTCTTCAGTGTTTCTATTTTAAAGAAAGAGTTGCCTAATAGGCTCCAGGCTTGGTATCACGCTTAAAAGAGGGAGCACCAACTGCAAACACCTTCCATCCTGGACCTGTAGGTCTTCTAAGCTTCCATTTTGAGGGATCTGGATTAGAAGTATCTGAGAAAAAATCAAGATATGATGCTTCAGCGTCGCGTTTCCATGTAGAGCCAGGATTATAGTGCTGGACGTACCAATCTTTGAATTCTTCAGGAGAATCAAAACCAATCTCAGAGGTGTCTTGGAAAGATTTTGTAAAAGCTTCGAACTCGTCTGTCTCAAGTACAGGTTCAATTGCCGTCTTTGTAGATGCGGTTGTATCTAAAGAGTGAGACGTAGAAATAGTCGAGTTATAGTTCAAATGACCTTTGGCAAGAGAGTCACGCTCGAATTGAACAATTGGAAGTGCATTTGCACGACCGAAATATCCGCAGATGACTGCTAGAGTAATAATAGAAAGCTTCATTGCAATGAACAACTCGTTTTTAGCAAAAAAGAATGTGACACTAATGGATATTAGTATAGATAAAAAAGTATTGGATGAGGTTGCTGAGTGTTTTTAATAGGAAGAATGAAATGAATCTAAATTTCAGAAACATTTTTGCCGTTTTATATAAATTTTGAAAAGTAAATGAGAAAGCTTTAAGGTTGTTAGATTCCTAGATTTCTGTTACACCTCCGGATTGATCCTGATACTATAAACAATGTCTCAAAGAATTAGATGTTTCGGCAATGATATCAAAATTCTTTTTATTATCAATATGAAAATGAGCAAAAAATGTTACACATTCTCTTATTAATCTAATTGTTTCGATTCTGTAAACATCTCAGTTTTATGGCTGATCTAACTTAAGGCAGAATACGTTGATCATGATATCTAGTATTGATATAGCAAATTGACTAAAAGCAAAAAGATTGTAGGCGAATTTGTATCAAAGTGGTAGCTAAGCAGATTCGATCATTGCTTTTTTGCCGAAAGTTGTAGTTCGAGTTGTTTGCAATACATAACATTTGTTTGTTATTATTTGAATTGTGTTAAAATTGCCCGTTGAATTCCAAATCGGGAAATATTTTCAAATTTGTAATATTTTAAATACATACAGGCCTGTCTAGACGGTTTCAACATTATACAGGTCACTATAGGCATTGTAAAAATGATTAGCAGCAATTACTTTTTACACGTCTATTTTTTTCAATGAAACGTTTGATTTTTTGTTTTTATTTAAAGAGGCTTTGCCTAAAAGTTATATTTAGACACACCTAATCACTGGAAATGCTGGTCTTGAGATATTCGACATGTCACTACGCTTTTGGGAAATCTTTGAGGTTTGTATCCTGATTTTAGTTGTTTGATGTAACATTATGCTTTGACTTTGAATCACTAATGGCTTATAAAGTGCTACTATTATTACACGCAGATTTCGTATATGTGTTTTTTGTGATTTCTCGTAAATTTGAATATACCTTGTCTAGTTTTTTGACGCTAGCTTTCAAAGAAGTTATAAACAAATTGTGTCGTTTTGGGGAATGTGTTGAATATCTTGAACACAGCCATTTTTTGCTTATGGAAATTCAAATACGCTCAAAGGGCACTAAGGATATGTATTATAACAAAAAGTTTTGCACACTCTCGCAATCTAGATTAACTGGGAGTTTATTAATCCTAGAGCTATCATTACCTATAGCACAAACCAAACTACTTATCATAAATGTGTGAATTCTCCAAATTGATTCAGAAGTATTTAGTCTCGTTTTTCACGACCGGTTGAGAGTTGACAATCAATTGTTGCGTTGAATGTGTACTATCAAGATCTTGACCCAGATATCAACTCTAGTCTATCTGGGTCAAAAATAAATGTAAATTTTGCCAGAGCTTTCAGCTTAAATTTGATTTTTTTCAGGATAACAATAAACATAATATTATTAATTAGCATACAAAAACTTATAAAATAAAAATAAAAACAGTAAACTACGTAAAAACATTAAAACATTTCAAATACTTTTTTCCATCTAGCTCAAACATCCGCTCACAAATATGGCATCCACAAGTTATCACACTGTACCATAAATCTTGGATTGACAGCTTGCGAAATTAGATCAATAACTGTCTGGTTGGCGGGGGTGCTGCCTTGGCCAGTAGTCATGGCCAATACACGCTTGACAATCATATTGACATTCATCATTGTTGCTTCGCGAAGCTGTTGATCATTAGGAACACTTCGGCGCTGTTGAGTCACATACCAACTGACAAGCTCATCACGGACAAAAATGCTGAGATGTTGATCCAAATCTGTCAAAGACTTAGCGATAAGAGTCACACCAACAGAATATAGACCTTCAAGAATTAACGGGCCCATCAAAGCTTGAATATTAGGCGTCAATCTAAAAGGAACATGTTCGGGAGACTGGAATGTTGGAGGATTTTTAGCTGAAAGCATCGGTAGCATATCAGTAGACCAAACGTTACCGCTAGTAGCGTTAATAAAACACTTGTGTGGATATCGGTTGCTGATACTCATGAGGAACGTCATGAAAGTAACACCGGCATATTGATATGCAAACTGCTTACGGAATAGCCAGTATGATTCGTAGTTCTCAAACGTTCGCTCAAAGTAATCTCTGAGAATAGTACTTGGAACAATCGTTGCTTGAATGGCCGTCAGAATCTCCATCTTTGTACTAGCAATGTCTGGTTTAGGAAGCTTGGGATCGTAAGCTGCTTTCATCTTCTTTGCAGTGAATTCTAGTGGTTCGTCGCGGCTTCGGCCTTGACGACGACAGTGATCTTCGTAAATTGCATGCATTGAAATATAACTTGGATCATCTTGAACAATTCTGATATGCGGCGAGAAGGGGACAGCTGAAGGTAGAGTAAATTGTAGATTTCGCTTTCTGGTCTCTTTTTTATGAGTGAGAATACCGTTAAGGATCTTGAACAGTTGTGTAATTCGCTCTTCTCGTCGACACTGTCGGCCTGATGGATACTGCACTGCAAATTTATGGACACTACCGTTGTGTCCCAAGATCTTGATGCGCTTGTAACTTTGGCAGAACCCTCTAACTAAATCAACAGTTGATAGCATTCTCTCCAGCTTCACAAATGTGGCATTTGTCATGGCTAATGGGTTGTCATATTGTCCTGGTATGTCAATTTCTTCAAACTTCTGGTAGTGGAACTCACTCAAGTGTGGACTCAACGCCTCTAAATTGATGGAGCTAGGTCTCTTATCCAATCTTTCTTCGTACAAATCTCTCCACTTTCTCAACTTCTCAATATATACCTCAAACTCTGGTTTCTGCTTAACAAAGTCCTCTTCAAATGATTTTCGTGCGTACTCAGGAATAACTGTCTCGGCGAACTTGGCAATGTTGGCCTCTGTGGGCAATTGTCGATCTTTTTGCATTTGGAATCGACCCATATACTGGATACTTTCATTAAGCAATGCCATAATCAATCTATAGGTATCCTCATCAGGTGTACACTTGAAACGTTGGTAGATCTGGTCCACAAATGCTTCTAAAGATAAAGCCAATAAAGGGTATGCCGTTTTGAGAATGTTCAAAATCTCTTCAACATGATCCCAAGGTTGTGGGCCACGATTTGTTACAGGAGCACCACCGCGTGCGGCATTCATGGCTTGTCTTTGGATAGTATTATACTCCTCACGGTATGTTCTCAACGAAAAGAACACACTTTGCGGATAAGATTTACCAATCTTCGCCAAAATATCTCTAGGATATCTTGAGTTCTTGTTCGATAAAGCGGTCAGTAGCTGAGGAATATATGTAATCCAGTACCAAACAGGAGTGTCGCCACTAAACTTTTCAAAGACAGAGGATATAGTACCAGTTGGATCGTCAATTGCCAACAACCACAGAATTCTACCCAGAATGGGGCGGGTCTTGCCTGACTTGTAAAGTCCAGCTGCTTGTAAGTAACAGTTTAGTGCTACACCTGCTTGAGGAATGTCTGTAGGATTCTTTTGGAACTGACGTTCCATAAAATGACCCCACTCGGCCCAAGCCTTAGGATGATACAAGTCAATTTGAACTGCTGTAGAAAAACTATGATTGGCTTCTGTGTCGGCATTCAATTTACTCATAAACATTCCCTTAAGCGTGAAGAACTCTGCTTTTTGTTGAGATGCAAAGTAGGCGAGATTGGTGTTAGAAATGACATCCAAACCAGTTTGGTACTCGTTAGGATTCTGATAATAACACTTGGCCTGTTCTCTCAGTTTTAAAAATGCTTCTTGAATCTCAATATTAGGCAAGTTGTAGATCTTGTGTAATTGAGCCAAGCAGACGTCGAGCATGCCATGCTTACGTGCCACATGGGCAAACTGATTAATAAGTGAGGCCAGCTCATGGTAACCGCGGTATCCAAAGCTGCCATTCTGTGAGACTTTTGTCAAAGGAGTCAAATGCTGATTCATGACCACAAAGACGTGCTTTCGCCAAGCCACTAGATCACCCCAGATATTGATGTCATCCCAAAGATTCGGCAATCTTTCACGCCAAGCTTGAAGAATACCCTTAAGCTCTTGAGACATTGTGTCAAGGTTACGGGCACTTGTGTTGTGCAAGGTCATGTAAATTTGGCTAGCTTCCATAAATTCCACATATTGTTGAAATGTATGTAACAGCGGAACGTGTGCTCCAGTGAGACGATTGGGCAATGAATTCCACTTACGCAATGCAAGTTGAATACCTTCGTCGCAACGCTTAGAGAGCTCAGATTGGGTTTCAGTCTTTTGCGCAAAGCCTTGCAAAACCATGAAGGTTTCAAATACTTGCCTGCGGGGAGTTGGAACGTCCATGACCAGCTTGATACTTTGCTCCAAAGGCTCTTTGTCATCACCCCAATCAGCTACACGCCACCCACACTCGAGTAACAAATCTGTGAATGTCTCGTGTTTGGCGAGTTCTGTCAAAATCTCCCACTGCTGCAATTTCTGAGCACAAAGAATCCAGTGATCTTCCCACAAAGCATATTCCGCTTCGCTGTAGGGCAAGGCGCCACTCCGGGCTTTAATTTGAGCATTCTCATACATTTGCATAGCACGAGACCACATACCGCATTGTTCAAATGATACTGCAGTATTTGTTTCGGAATACTTGGCTCGGCGACGCCAAAGACCATAAAACATATCGTCTTCTTGTAAACCAGCATACATCTCAGTTAGTGCGTCCATGTTACTCTGTGTTGCTTTAGCACTTTCAATTGCAGGTTTATGGTAGATAGACTCCAAAATGTGCAATCCATCAAACCAGCAGTTGAAATTGGTTGCAATGTACTTGACCAGATGTGGAGGCAATTGTTCGACCTTTGAAGCACCTTCAAGTAATGACTGAACCACGTTAGGGTTCTTTTCCATTTGTTTATTATGATAATCCTTTGAAAGAAGTAATATCATAGATTTGAGGAACTCAATCTTCTCCTTTTTAGGTATGGCGTTGGACAGGATTGGGAACAAGTTTACCCACATGTTGTGTACTAGCTGGGGCGATTTGTATTGAATTTCGGAAAGCGGTCTAAACATATCGTTCGCAGTTATAGTCGAGATTGAGCTGATGAAGTTCACACGAGAATCAACAAACTCTTGAAGAGACTTGGGTACGTCTTCTTGAGGTTTGTATGTTTGCGGAACAGCTTCTAAAATTTCTGTGAATCCAGCAGTTGTAAAGTCTCGCTTGCGCAAAGATAGTGGTGACAAATTCATTCCACCATACAAAATTTGCAGAGCCTGGTTGAGCCATTGTGACTCGCAAAGGTATTCCCAGTTCTGGTCTGAAATGACATAACTCAGTCTCTTCGGGGCGTTATCGTCTAAACTGTCACTCAAAATTCTAACAAGCTTCTGACGGATCTCAATATTTTCCAAACGTGTTCCGACCATAAATGAAGGCTCCATTCTAACAGCCAAGTCAGTTCTATTGGTAGACCTGTTGGTATAAATGTCAACCAAAATCTCATAAAACTTTTGTGCAAGCAGCTTATCACCCCTTGCTTCAAACACCACCATCTTTGACAAAATTGCAGCCTTTTCTTTGGTTGTTGGAAACAAGTCAGTTTTTGAAAACACCCAGTGTCTAGTGGTGACAATCATTTTCAGACACAACTCGGTATCAGAACAACGTTCAATCAAATGAGCAAAGTATGCCAAAAACACACGACGTTGATCATTGAGGTCGGAGATTCTAACAGACGCTATGTCTATTATCATGGACAAGAGTTGAATTACGGCTTTGCCCTCAACACCAGATTCAGGCTTTGAGTCTTCTTTAATAGAGCTTCCATTGACAGCTGGAGTAGTCGCAGTGTTAGAAGTGGCAGGAGCTCCAGAACCTGTGGTAGAAGTAGGTGTAGATGCAGATGTAGCTGGTTGTTGATTTGGAGTAGCTGCTGCACTTGTGTTGTTTGTGTTGTTTGAAGTACCACCACCACCTGTAGCGTCTTTGCCCAATTTACCAAATGCCTTCATTAGCGCTTGAATCAATGTTTCATCAACCTTGGACGGTCTGAATCGAACCAACGCCCAAGACAACATAACACCCGAGGCAACCGAGCCATTAGAAGACAAATTTTCTTGAATTGAGCTGACGATATGAGAAATAAATTCAGACACTTCAGTCGAATCCTCGTCCTCGTCAGAGTCATTGTATTCTTCGTTGATCGCATTGAAAATAATATTTAGAACATTCAACAATTGGGTCAAAACCTCCATGCGAGAGCTCTTGATACATTTATCAAGTAAGAACTTGAGGTATTGAATGTTTCCCACGATCCAATTTGAAGATTTGCGGCTAAGAGTAACAGCAATAACCTGAAGAGCGTTTAGACACAAAGTGAGGCCTGGCTCCTCATTGATTTCATTTTGCACAAAACTCTTGTCGAAAAAGGCCAATTTGACAGTAACTTCTGGCCAGTGATTTTTGCCGAGCAAATGATACAAAATGCCTAGTGTCTTTTTGCCTAATGAAGACTCGGATATCTTTAGAGGTGATACACACAGGAACCTGATCAAATAGGTGATACAAGCCTCACGCTGAGGAAAGGGTATAGAGTACTGTGGAACAACGTCTTTTTTCTCATCGTCGGCGTTTGCTTCATCTTGTTTCTCCTCGCCTTTATTTCCGTCGTCATCCTCCATTTTGGCATCTTTGTCAAAATCATTGCCCTTTTCATTTGAATCGGCGCCAGATTCGTCGTCTTCAAATTTCCGTTTGACTCCTCTGGGCGCATTCTCAGTGGCTTGGTCATTAGCCATGCGCTCCCAAGTCAAGATCAAATCTGCCAGATCCACCGCTAAATTTTGATTTTCCGCTGGTGCATTTGCAATCAAGCTCAGTTTGGGCATAGCCGAAATGATATTTGCAACAAAATGATCGCGGAACTCGAAAAAGAGTTCTGGGTGTCGCACAATAAATTGATAAACGTTGATGACTTGATTCACATTACTTCCGTCTTCAACTAGTACACGGCGTGGCCACTTTGCCCACAATGGGGAGGCCACTCGGGATTTGACAACGGGGACAAGCAAGTCTAGACCTTGTCGAACGAGAATTTTAGCCTCATTTTGATGCGTCTTCAACAAATGAATATAGACTTGAATCACCATTTTGGGTAAAGTATCATACACAGAAACAAACATGGCAACGAGGACATATGCACTTTGCTTGCTGATGATGTCTTCCAGCTTGATGTAGTTCCAGCCGTACTTGATTAGATCTTTTTTGGCGTCGTTAATAAGACTTGAGCAGTGCTTAATCAGTAAGGCTGACAGATTCAAAAGCTCAAACCTAAAATAGTCAATAGTGCCGTAAGAATCCTCGTGACTATCTGGGGTATTATTTTTCCAGATTCTGTCATGAACAACATCCAAAAAGGTTTCGCTTTTCCCATTTCCAGTAGGCCGCTCCAACAGGTGAGACAGATCACCGTTGCGATGAGCCTCAACAACCAATGTAGCATTGATAACGTTTTTCGTGATAAAATGTTTGGCATCCACACAAATATGTTTGGTTGTAACAAAATCGATGGATTTGAGCAAGTACTTGCGTCGAGCATCCACATCTTCAATGGACACCATCTGAGTGAACACGAAGTTTTGCAGTTGCGAAGTGACGTCTAGATCTGAGGTACATACTGCATTGACGACAGAGAGAAGAGCATCAATATCCATCGTTTGTTGCAAATATGCAACTAAAATAGCCTGCAGCTGCTCCACAGCTTGGCTAACCTGAAGTGCTATCTGTGAAAGTGGGGACTCCACAGAGACAACAGATGTCATCATGGTATGGATCATATTAGACATTGTCGAAATAACTTGCTTCGAGTCTTTGACCCACACCTGATCATCAACAATGACGGAGCTCAAAATGTATATGGAATTGCACACCAAGTTCACGCTCTCAATCGAATTGTTGTTATTGGCCTGCGCAAGCTTGTCCGTAAGGTTGCTAATGTTTTGGCGCGCATAGGATCGCAAAGCTGCACAAGGCTCCATCGCCAGCATTGAAGCAAACAACTTTCCATAGGTTCGATTGCTCAGTTGATCCAGAAAGTATTGCCAGGATTCGGCCGGATATCTGTTGATGAATTTGGCGACGGGCTCTCTGAACGGCGAATTGTGTTGGCGTCTGATCTGAGTCTCCAGGTTGATCAGATGCTTCATTAGTTCAGGCATGAACGTAAACGCGCCGTTCGGCAGAAGATGGAATACGTTTAAAATAGCAACAATGATATTAATGTTAGAATCCGCTTGTAGAGTTTTAATCGAATACCGTTTCAAAGCTGCGGGATCTGACCACGCCTTCAAATGCTCAAGTAACTTGTTACCAATCTCCACTTTGAAGTAACTAGTCAAAACCTCCAAAAGCCTCGCCAGCCCTTTTAGACTGGGAACATTAAGGCGTGTATGATCGGAAAGCGTTAATAGAATAGGCTTGAGGCCATTTTGCAGAGTTTCTTTGGGAAATCTGTTGTTGTGAGCTACAACAGTACGAAGACCAGCATGCGCTGCGTCTACAACTTTACTGGAATTATTGTAAAGCGCCTTGAAGAAGACAGCCATGATCTTTGCTCGTGTTTGCGGGTTTTGTATAGCAGCGTATTCCGGAATCGTCAGTGCGAGAGACAATAGTCTGATACTGACAATACGAAGCTGAATTACCTGCTCAGCCGTACGATGCTCAAACATTTTAGTAGAGTTATTAAGCGACTCATCCTCGGCCTCAATCAATGCTAAGGCTTCCATCACCAGTCTACTAAGTTCTTCGTTGTAATCCAACAACCGCTCTTTTAACCCCAAGCAAAACGTAATAGCGTCGATGTGGCCAATCTGCATCAAAAATGGAAGCGCTCTCAAGGGTTTGGTGAAAATAGGAGGGAGCAAAATGGTGGTTACTGGAGCAAGGATTTGAGTAACCGATCGATTCGTAACCCTGGAGAGAACCTGCAAAGCTTGTTGTGAAGTTTCACGGACTACTGCATTTGCATTGGCCAACTCATAGGCCAAAAGTCCAGTCAGTTGCTTGTATGCTCTTTCGGCCATTTTTTCCTCTGTAATGTTCTTGTTGCACTCTTCCAAGACATAGAGCAGCAACTCGCGTGCTTCATTTCTGACTTGCGACGGAACATCGTTAGGAATATCTTTAATAACGAAAAACATGGTTCTCACAAACTCAAGCTGTCTATCGTTGATCCAGTGTATATCGACGTCCAGTTCCTGAACGAGCGTTTTGAGACCAAGGCATGCACCTGCCTTGCGATAAAATTCTGCCTCAAAACAGGTATGTGAAAGCTGCCCGAAAAATGATTTGAACATGGGAAACTTTTGGATTTCATCTGTGGTACCCAACAGAGCCAGTCCGGCCTTGAATATGTGAATGATCGAGATCTTACCAGACTCCTTAACTTCGTTATTAACATGGCAGAGCGCGTAAATAATTGCAGTCAAAATGCCTTTGGGATCAAGGTAGGGCATACCCTCGTGCTCTTCCAAGTTGAAAGGCAGCTCTAGTCTACGCTTCTCAATCACCAAATTTCCAACCTCCAAAAGCACACAGTGCTCGCAAATGTTTTTGATTAATTCCAACGCGTCTTCTTTCACTTCTGGGATCGATGTCGCATAGAAAATAGCCTGAAGCAGACGCTCAAATAACTCGTTTTGTAGATTCTTTTCCGTCATGTCACAAAATTTGTCGTATCCGAGCGGTTTATCCGGTTCGGGAAATCCTGATTTGAGAATAATCGATATGCAGGACTGGATATTTGCGGCTAATTTTTCAGGAGGTGGCGCGGAATTGAAAAACATTTTCAGGACGGTTGCCAGGTACTGGAATGCATTTTGTCGGTAATGCGCAGCTAATCTTTGATCCTCTAAAACTTCTAACGCACAAGACACAGCAGGCGTGAGTTTCAGCGGTTGCGATTCAGAGATGCCGTTGATGTCGAGCATTACACTAACTTCTTGCTGGAGAACGGACAGATTCTTGAGATCAGAGGGCGGCGTCATGTATCGCCGATTTCTGCCACCGAGTTTGCCCAGGATTCTTAATGCATTGTGACTGTGGTGATGATTATATGGCAAAGGCTTGAGATGTTTCCAAAGAGCTTGCATGATTTCATCCACCACAGGCTCCATAATGGGATCAAAATACTCCGATGTAAGGTTATCTACACAAAGCTCCAAAGTTCTCAAACCCTGATTGACAAGTTCAGTAGGACCGTTTAATGAAAGAACTAAAGGACGCATCAGGTAACTGAGGTAAGGAACCAAGACGCTGAGTCTAGCTGGAACGGTAAGACATAATTCTACATAAATTTCTCGTTCCTGAGGTCGTCTGGCAGTCGCAAGAAGATTGTTTAAAGATGTCAGAAGCACCTGTACCAAAGGAAGTACTTCATTGTAGAGCGCTTCAAACCGTCCTCCGCCAATACTTCGGAACAGGTTTCTCAAAAGATGGAAATAGTAGATTGGCTCTTTTGCAGTAGTAGTAAGCTCCAAAGACTTTACAATCATGTTACTCAAATGCGGCAGTAAGATGTTTTCGTTCGATGTGGGGAACAGGTTGACACCCATGAAACAAAGCTTGAATAGCCGGATCAAAATTACCGATGTGACGTTATCACCATCGCCAAGCTCAGGAAGCTTTTTGATCAAAAACGATATCAAGAGAGACCCAAAATTGGAAGAAGTGCTTTCGTTTGCCAAAAAGAATTGGGGGATATAGAGCAGAGTCGTATCTTTGAATGTAGCTTCGTAGAGAAAGGGAAGCTCTGCTTCAATAACCTCAATAAACGAGGAAGGGTCCAAGTGGATAAAAATAGTTGAAAAGCTCTCCATGAGATCAGTTTCATCTTTAGTACTGCTCGTAGGAATATTCGTGTTGGAAAGTTCAATGCCAGTGCCCTTAGCTAGATCTTGAGTACTAGGCTGAGCGAAAAACAAATGACCCAAAAGACCTTCTCTGAATAGTTTGCGGAAGATGACAATCTGCTCGTAATTAAACATTCTAGCAGACTCTTGCCATTGCGGCATAGTAAACTCAGGAAGTGGAGGAGGATTACAAGATTTAAGGCCAAACATGACAGTTTTCAGGAATACCATCAAGTTTCTAAATAGGTATTTAGCATCCTGCAGCTCATCGTTGTTTTGCTCAGCATGTATCTTAATGATGCTTTCTTTAAATACGTCGAAAAAGTCTAGTTCTTTAGATGCTTCTTTCTTAGGAGCAGAAGAAGCTTCCTGCGTATTATTTGACTGAGAATCTACACCGTTGACCCCATTTCCAACAAGAGGAATAGACATGTCGATTTCAAGAGTCGTGGCGTACTTTTTGTTTAGTGATTCTTTCGACTTTTTCTCATTTTCGTTAAAAATCTTGTTACTTTCCATAACGTGGTCGTAAGTCTTGTTGAGCATTTCAAACCGCTGAACAAATGCGTTCAATATAAGAACCATGATCTGGCGTCCTTGTGACTTGTCGGGTAAGTTCATGATGCGTTCGACGAGATTCAAAAGGAGTTTGGCACTCATGATTTGGAAACTTGTTGGAAGCGTGACAGATAACAGGTTTTTGCAGTAAACTACGACGGTTTTCCAAAGCTGCTCGGTTGTAAGTTCGTTACGAACATGATGAATCAGATCGGCAATCGTGCTGTACGCCAATGGTCGCAAAGTTTCGTGGACTGTAAGCCCATCACCAATGAGCACTTTTTCATTAAGAAGAACGTCCACCTTGGGCACGAAAATAGTTCTGAAATCAGTCGAAAGAATATGTCTCGTGGCAACAAGTAATTCTTTTCTCGCAGCAGACAGCTCGCAAGGACAGTCCTTCAACAGTCTTTCTACAAAGTCGGGGATCATGCCATGATACTCGTTGAGAATCGCCGAGTAGCTTCGAAGCGCATATGCGAGAAAAGACATGGTTTTGACTTGCGCCGCGATGAATTCGCCGTAAGCTGCTCTGTTCTTGGTCTGTGGCGAAATAGAAGTGTGGACCTCGCCTCTAGCCGCAGCGGCAGCGTGCGCGTTTGCTTGTGACGGCGCTTGGAGATTCAGCATTTCAATAATGTGGGGTATAAACTCCGTCAGCGAGTCCTTGACTACATGTTTGTTGTTGGAGTACAGCAGAACGACGATGATGGGGCATTCGGTCAAGACCTTGAAACTGTACAGACAGCGCTGGAGAGGCTTTGAACTATGCTCGTTTGAAAAGTCGGGGCCCATTGACGGGGACAGCGGACGCGGCGAGTGGAACGACGATACTGGAGTGTTGCCGGTAGATTGTACTGCGTTGATTGAAAAAGTGTCTTTGACAACCTGGGGGATATTCTTGTATATCTCCATGACGAGTTTGAGAAACGGCTGCACATGATCCTGAAGATGCGCTTTGTATGTTCGGTGAAAATTCGTCACGATCTTCATGCAGATGACGCCGTTGTCTTCGTTGTCCACGCGTAGAAGCTTCATGATAGTATCTAAGATTTCGACAGCATAGGGCTTGAGCGCTTCATTGACAGGTAGTCGGTGAATCGTGTCTAATGTACTGTTTCGTAGACGCTGGTGATGGACCTTGTTAATATCTAATCGAATTCAAAAAGCAATGGGTGTACCTACGTGCTCTGGTGAGTTACTGTTGAAACTTGGATTAACATGTTCGAGGATATGCAATAGAGCCGGCACTGCGCTTGTGAGAAAGTTGGGGTACTCGCCGTTGCTCAGGTAGAATTCTGACGACTCTCTAAGTTCGGTAACAGATAGGAATTTTGATTTGACATCTAGAGAGATGGTTAGTCCTGGTGGCAAGCGTTCAAAAAAAAAAAAAAAAAAAAAAAAAATCCGCAGAAATCACATACCTATACTATCATCCTTTAGTCGACCGGCTATAGCCAAAATTTGGGAGCTGGGGCTGGCCATTGTGATCTATCCCTCTAGGCCGTCTTGAACCGTCAGTCAATAGTCGTAAGTAGGAGTATCCTGTCTAGTAACTTACGAGAAAAATTCAATGTGTGGGGCGTGCCAATTGGGTATGCGATTCACGTAGGCTGATGATTGATTTGGAAGAGTATTTTGAGTGTGTGTTTGTGAAATGGGATCGGTGATATTGTGTGTGTACACATAACGAACGTGAAAAATACACAAAATAAAATAATAAAAAAGTACAAAAAGGCGGAAATGGCATTCGAGAAATCTAGCGGTTTCTGACTAAGATTGAAGTAAGCATATGTGTCTAGTTATGTAATGGTTTTATGAGATAAGTCTCTTGATTTAAAACGTAAGTTTCAGAATATCTTTCCTCGAAATCTGAAAATTTCAAGTTCGCGGATATAATAAAACCTCAAAGCCTTTTCCTCCACAAATAGTTGCATTGGGTTTCAGACCTGTACATAGCGGCTTTGTCCCATAGGCGTGGTATGCAAATATGAGATTTGCGAAAGAAAATTCATGTGCTTTAAGATAAATACAAGTTAAGGAGTAGATTAGCATAACCAGAGTCCTGGGACTTTTGAAGTGGATCGTCGAGTTGGGAAATGCCCTGAACAAGGCTTTGAACAAGATGAATAATTTTAATGTACACTACTTTTTTTTTCTAATCTTGCGTTGCAGATCTCTTGGAGAGTAACAATTAATCTCTGCTGTGAATCGAGCTGCAAAATACAAAATAGGCTATTTGAGTCTATTCTGCAGGACCCAAGTTTACACCTCACTGGAATACAGATTCTCGAGAAATCTAGAGTGTGTAGTAGCAACATGGCTAATTGGAATTGGATACAGTGGGCAGGCTGAGACTCGGGAAGCAACCTAATAATCACGGAAGAAGAGATCAATTGAGGTGTCTGCCATTTGGTGATTCGAGCACTGTATAGCGAACCACTTTTATAGGTTAATTCAGGCACTACGCGAGCTCAAAGTGGCATGGCTGGTACAGATAACTCTTAGGGGTTTGGCGCGCAACTGAACGGTTGCTACTCTCTCGTTAACCGCGAAACTAGAGCCTACAATTGACACCTGCATCCGATGACGACGCTCGACGCATTGTACGGGGGCTTCGGCAGTGGCAACTAGAAGCATTATTCATCCAGCAGTACACATCCGCCCGTAAATCTTGGAAATCATCATCATCGTCATTGACTGTGTACACGTAGAATTAATTCAAGCGCCAACCCGTCAATAATTCGCTGCTCAAAGGGCAACAACGGAACGAAGAAGGTGGATCAACGGGCGAGTTTGTTTTGCGAGTCAGGTCTGTACTTTTGTTATTTGTTTTTTTTGTGGTTTTTGGCTGGGCAGTCCTGACGAAAGAAAGGGTTGGATTGTACAGTGTTTCCATGATTTTGAAAGATACCGTAGCAGAATAGCAGAATTAGAAGCTGGCAGAATTCACCAAAGCAAAAAAGCAAATGCGTTTTTAAAGAAACACACATGTAATGCAACAACAATGATAAATGTAAATGTAGAAATAGAAATAGAAATAGAAAAAACAAAAAAGAACTGCGCAGGTATGGGATCGAGAAATGTCTCGATAAGCATAATCACAGGATGAGCAGCAACGTTGTTGGTGACATTGCACAGGATCCCTGTGACACTTTGCACTGCGATCGCTGGGCCTGGGGAATCAACGGTCCAAGGAGCTTTGGCAGATTTTGCAGATTTTGCAAACGTTTGGATTTCAAATGAAAGACGTAAGCTAAAGCGTTGGAGACAGAAGGGGACTTTTACATCAAGGGCAGATTTGAAACGTAAAACATCAGTTGATTGTGCTGTTCAGACACTCGCATGTATATGGGTGGTTATTTTCGTTGTAGGCAATGGTGTTCCATGGCCTGTTTTTGAGTCGAGTACAGAGACAGCTGCGTTTCAGCAGTGGGAACTTGAACAGTTACGCCTCTCGAGAATCAGGCAGGTGATTTGAAATGGCGAGATAATCACCATACAATTATCAGAAAATCTGGCCAGGTTTCGACAGATATCAGTGTAAAATACCCACACGAAACAGCTTGAGCGGTCTGAGAACACAACAGTCAGACTACTTGTTTGGGTGCATTCCAGATGGTTGTCGTCCAACATTGGATCTGGATCAGCGCATCAACATCATCATCAGCAACAGCAACAGCGCGCAGTCCAAGCGGAGCCAGATCCAATGAAAAAGAACGGCGGTGAACAGACGGAAGGGCGGCGGCGACGATGGTGATTAGGAGATACAGTAAGCCGTATCGAGATCAATGTTGGCGCTCTCAGATGCAATGCAAGTTGCAAGACCCTCTGCGATGGAAGGATGGGTGTGCAAGTATGACTTGTTGCGCATGCGTGTTTATCAGAAGCATTCACTTGAGCCTCCCGCCCTGAATTTCCACTGTCGTGATCTGCTCCAGAGACCCATTTGCGACGGTGGAGAGAGACGCGACGCTTTTCTTGCTGGACGGTTCTGGTTTAGTTTCTCGCCGGAACGAAAGAGAAAAAGAGTCTCGAGCGTGGATACCCGCTCACACTGGCCATGGGTGGTCATTGCCGCGACCAGAGCCTCTTTCGAGGGTGGCAAGTCCACTGAGCGGGAGTGACCCTCGTTGGCATTGTACACACAGCGTGGAGAAAGCGCTATGAGTGTCTAGGTATGTATATTTCGAGGTACCGTGGAACAAACAATGTCTGTGCCTCTCTGCAACGTTCCCAGACCCACCTTTTTTTTCCTGCTTGCATATCCATTGACTGCAACCGCGCTAACCCAGAGCGTTATACGGTGATTGGGAGAGAGTTTATGTGTATTTACATCTCCATACCAGTGATGCGATGATACCCAGTGATTCGTTCATTCTGTTGATGTACATCTTGATGCGAAACTGAATGTAATTGGTGATGATCTACTACCAGTCTTCTGGCCGCCCTAGCTACACAGCGGTTTTGTCCTGCTCGGGTCGGGATTAGGACAATGGCGCGTAGTCCCATATAAACTGCATTTATTTCGCTATGTGGAGCCTTATCAAAACAAAGTTATGGGTACCCCGAACATGACGAAAACAGGCAAATGTAAACGATTTTGGCATTGCTCGCGCTCCTCAGCCTGAGAGTGTACAGGAGGAGGAGGAGGAAGAAGAAGAAGAGGAGGAGGAGGAGGGGAATGAGAATGAGAGGAATACAAATCAAATTGGCAATAATGCCATTAAGAGAAAGACATGACAAACGCGCTGTCGTGTCTACATATATTAAAGATTATTCATATCACATCGTGAATGTTGCAAATTACTGAAAAACACGACACCCGCCTTGTAATTACTAACATCATTCATGTTGCGTTGGATCGCAGATGAAGAGGAAAAGCACTACACAGCTCGTGTAGTGGGGATCCCGTTTGGCCAACACACACACTTTGTTGTTGTTGTTGTGATCTTCTGCTTGAAGCCTGTCGATTCTCAGCAGGGCATGTATGTCAAGTCAGTATCGAGCATATGCGCTCCTGCTTTAGCACCAGCCGATGGTTTGTGTGTGTATGAAAGAGAGAATGAGAGAATCTAATAACATTTCTTTTGTGGTCCCTTTTTTTTTTTCTAGAAACCAGTTGCGTCCTATTCGGGTAATATCCCGAACAGGGCATAACCCCTATCCAGGCACAATAAATTCCCACACAAACTATCCCAAAACGTCATGTAATCCCGTGCAAGTCCAGATTCTAGGCTCGCTCGTTTCTTTTTTCAGTGTAGACACAATTTATAGTTTTATTTGTTTTTCCATTTGGGTTTGTCTCTTTTTTTCACTCGCTGCAGCAGAAACCATGTCCTGCGATATACATGCTTATTACAGTTTTGCGCGATTGATTGACAGAGTTGAGGAGGAAAAGAAAACAAAATACAGTATTCTCGGCCTGTTGAGATATGTAAACTATCTAGCTGTGGGTACTATGGCTGGAGAAGCGCTCCTTTATGCCTGCAGAGGGAGAGGGTCTTGGAAAAGGACTATATATATTTGGCCCCAATGTCCGGCCTTTTTCTATTCTACTCAAAGTCTCTCTCGATCACCATATAGAATCACCCATATACTAATACGTATATAGATACTTGTATTCATATATATTCCTATATATATGTGCATGCGCACCGACCATCGCCATCAACAACAACAACCATCGTCATTGTCATCGTCTTCGCTAGATCGCTAAGCCAGATCTTACTAACAACAACAACTACAACACTACTAAATCGACCCATCTCTTCTATACCGCAATCGAACACACACAATGGGCGAGAAATTCGGCAAACTACTAAAACCCTTTTGGAACCGCCGGAACACCAGCGAGGCTCCAGACCTGCTTCTGACTCCTCCAGACAGTCCAGAACTCGGCACTGAAACAGAAACCGAGCCATCCCCTTCCAGTGTTTTTGGAATGGGTCTCATCGAGGCAGCGGCCCTGACAAGCTCGAAGCACAGCACCATCAACTCAGAATACACAAACCTCACCGGCGACAGCCTATGCGACCCACAATACATTGAGCTCGTTCCGTCCATCATTCTCCAATGCATCCTGTACATTGAAACGTACGGACTCGACGAAGAAGGCATCTACAGAGTCAGCGGCAGCGGCAACGAAGTCAAAGACCTGCGCACAAAGTTCATCGCTACCCCAGACTATCGCATTCCTCCAGGAACAGACGTCCATGCCGTCACCTCCCTGCTGAAACAGTTTCTCAGAGAGCTCCCCGACGAACTGCTCCCCGTCAAACGACATACTTTTCTGGCCTACGCCAAACAAGAACTGGGCAACGAGCCCGACTTATTCTCCTCGGCCATGGCTATGAGCAGCAACACACAATCAGCATCGTCCTCGTCGTCGCCACAGCCGCCACAAATGCGTCTCAGCAAATTCACCGTTTTCTCGCAACAGGAACAAGATCTCAACCCCATCATCATCCCCACCCAGATCCTGCAAGAAATCCTCCAAGCGCTTCCTCTAACGCAGTTCGCCGCCGTCCAGACTCTCACAAAACACTTTGCCCGGGTCGTTTCCCGAGCCCAATTCAACCGCATGACGCTCGCCAGTCTCTCCCTCATCCTATGCCCGACTCTGCGCGTCCACAAATCTGTCTTTGTCGCTCTGATTCTGCGCACGCCCGACGTCTGGGTCCATTTGCATCCCGACGAAGCCAACATTGCGCCAAAGACTATGATGTACGATCCTCGCACCATCCTGTCACACACCCAGCGCAAAGACGAGCCCGACCACCGCTATGCCCCCTCGGTGTCCTCTTCTGAATCATCTGGGCTCTCTGCCTCCATCCAGCATCCCTACGAGTACAGCACGCCAAACCGCAGTGCTCCTTTTGCCCTCACCACCACCATCGCGGCGTCTCCCGTCACCACCGCCGCCACTTTGGTCTCATCTTCATCTGCTTCCTCATGCTCTTCAAGCCAGTCCTCCTTCACCGGCCGTCAGTACGACTCTGACACTGAAATCACGGATACTATACCTCAGTACTACTCATCCTCCTTCTCAGAGGGCCCAGTACCTTCCAACAAACAATACTCAGAACAGAGCTCGCCACAGCTTAGTACCTACCAAGCTCCGCAGTACTCTAATACTCTTCTGAGCCCGCCAAATGCATACTTGTACTCCCAGCCCGACCAGGCCTCTTCCGCGACGCTTTCAGCGCCCAAACCTGATCCTCGTCGGGTGTTTCTGCGGCGTTCTTGTTATCCCTCTTCAGAAACGTCCTTCTAAAGTTGCATGCTTTGTTTGTTCTATAACGTATTTATTCATATTTCATACCCGTAATACTCTAATCCCTCTTTTTTAATGATGTTATTTTTTATTTCAGTTTTCTGTTTTGTATCCACAATTTATTAGTCTGACTCCTTCTATAGGAATTCATTCATATCCCGCCCCCATTTTCAACACTAATAATATTTCTGCACAGACTCCTTCTACCCATGATACTAATAATTAACCGTTTTTATTGTTTTTTTTTTAATTCTATTTTCAGAGTTGTACACCTAATAATTATTTCATGGATCTTTTGGCATTGCGCTCCTTTTGGATTTGGTTCTTCTTGACCATCTTCTTTCTCTCCAATCTACTAAGAGCTCTGGGATCTCTCAGCTCATCGCCCTCCTTGTATCCCTTTCTCTTCTTACCAGTAGCAGCGTCGACTCTGTTATCGTTCTTATTGCTTCCCTTACCATCGTCAACCTCCACAAGCCATTGCTTGTCCAGCTTCTTGTTGGCACCACCGTAGCCCCACTTGGGAATCCATTTGCCAGTCTCGTCGTCGTAAACAAGCTTGCCGTCCTTGGCCTTCTTTTGAATTCCCTTGCGTGCTGCGAATTCCTCCCATTTGGTGGCGGCCTTCTTGGCCGGCAAGGGCTTTTCACGGGGCAAGCTGGACGAGGGAGGAGGAAGAACAAAGAGTGTCATACTGGAGTCTTGTTGCTTGTTGGTGCTTGTACCGGAAGAAGCGCCGGCAGTGGTCTTCTTGATGGGCAGTTGAAGCAGTTGTCCAATGAGCAGTTGGACGTTGTCGCGGGTGACTGAAGTCAATCTAGCCTCAAGCTCTTCATTTTCTTGGTTCTTTTCTTGATCTTTGATCAGACTGGCGACCTCAACAGGATTAGGATCGAAAACAGCCAAGTTGCCGAAATCGTAGTTGACGGGAATCTCCTTCTCAACCTTTGTCGTTCTATGATTCAGTTAGTATTCCGGTTCTCCTCTGTTCTTTCAAAGTGTTGTTACATACTTCACTTCTGATGCCATTGTTGTAGTATATATGTCTCGAGTTTGAGTAACGTTATGAAAATAAATATGAAAAAAATGCCAAACGGAAAAGAAAAAAATGCGGATCAAATCACAACACCAATGAATTGAAAAATCTCAGCGAAAAGAAAAATCAAGTGTGAAAATAAACCGTAACTTGATGGTGAGTCCAAGGAGAAAAAAAAATATTCCATTTCTACGTTGGGAGAATTCAAATGGATGAGAAAACCGTTTGGCAGAGAGTATCCCAGAGAGATGCTGACATGTTGATTAGCTGTGTTTATGTAATCTTTAACGAGTTCACTGCTTGATATACAATGCCAACTAGAATGCGCTCACATACAATGCCTAAGCAAAAAGACTGCACGGGTCTTCTCCCAAAACAGAAAATCAAAAATTTGACAGCCATTTTAATCACTACTTCTCAACAAACAATCCTTTCTAAAATCATATTATATGTACTAGTGTTCTTCTATATTGTATTTTAGAAGTAAAAAAACAAATCAAATACGAGTTCTAGAAAGATTGTTTGTTGAGAAGTCGTGATTAAAATGGCTGTCAAATTTTTGATTTTCTGTTTTGGGAGAAGACCCGTGCAGTCTTTTTGCTTATTTATTGTAGTAATAAGGTGAATACGACAAGCAATCATCGTAGCATTTGCAAGCGCAAACTCAAGACTGATTGTGGCAACACAAGTCATTTTCAAGTAGCAATGGCTAAAAAATGTTGGAAAAACCGATATAATAGTGTTAACAGTACATGTAGCGTTTTAATACAGTTGCTGATATCATTGCCATCTTCAAAACAAATCAATAGAATGTTGAATCGTAAGACATGCATTCTGCTGTCGGAAAGCACGCTTGGATAGAACAGAACAGTGCAGTGTACTCTACAAAACTATGTATATGCTTATACACAGATCATCGAGACATGGCGATCTGTCTGAGTTATTGAAGCTCAGCTGAACTGGCCCCAATGCCGCAATGCTGAGAATCAAGTGTATCCAATTGCGGACCAGCAGGTCCTCTACAAGCTCGAACTTTTGTATTGAGAATAAAGAAAAATTTAGCAAGTAAAAAAAAAGAAGTTTCATGACTCCACCGTACTTCACATGGTCATACTGGTCAACTTACAGATTATTAAATGGAACAGAAAACTATCGTACTGGTGTAAAGTTAATTGCGAGTGTGCTTCTAAGGTTTAGCATTCAGATGACTGTCTCAGATGTGTACACACTCCGAAGACAAGTGAAAGGTTAAAGTTTATCAATGAGGATCATAATATTATAGAAGAGTTGTTGAGAGAAACGCAAGAATTTTTTTATTTCTGATTTCCAAGACGTCAGACCCTAGTTCTTGACAATTTCTGCTTTCGTGCAATTGACCAAGTTACACTCAATCACCCAATGCCATTTCGTCATGTCTAGTAAGGGTCTGCATGGAATACGCTGACAATCGACCAAGCCTCAAATGTACGTTTTCCACATTGCAGAACAACAAGCTGCACTACGGACCCTCGTCCGCCTTCAGGATCCGTACTGAAACATTGAAAAACTTTGTATAACATATTTGTTTTTTTGTTGTTGTTCTGGTGATTTGAATTTTACGAGGAATAATTTGGTCATTGCAAATGTCAAAAGAAGACGCCACTGAGACCCAATCAATTTATCAGTGCGAAAGAATGTAAGAATAAGACGATAGTTAGAATGGGCGTCTTGGTTCCTCCCCCTCGGTGCGATGATCAAGGAGTACATTATGGGATTTATTACCTCCAAGCGCACTGGGACCGAGATGTTTTGTGGGCTCAAGCTACGTCGAGCACTGCTTCTCAATGAATTAGTCGGGAGTATTAATGAATCCAGAATACACCAGGCTCAAAAATATATTACATGGCAGGCCAGCAGCAGGAACCACTTTGGAAATTAAAAATCTTGACAAAAGAGAAGAAGGTTGGGAACTGAAAACCACTTGTCAATTAGAGTTTGCAGACATAAATTGGTTTAAAATCCACATACAAGAATAATAATATTTTTACTGATACCCATAGAAAGAAAAGCTTAATTTGCTTTTGAATCCCACCCTCATTTTCATCATCACCATTAAAGAGGTCTGCGGTAAAAAAAATTCATTAATAGAAACAAGAATCAGAGTTTCTCAAAGTTTGACTGAACTGTACGAGGCTCGCACAAAGTTTCGGAATTAGGTATAGCCTCTAGACTTTGTTGATGGGCGGCCGTTCCCACCGTAGCGATAGAGATAGAAGTGGTTCCAAAACAGGTCTTTGACGCGATTGTACACTGAAATCCGCCAGCATGGCCTGAGTAAGGTCATTCTTCAAAGGAGTCTGGAAGTGCAATTGATATTTGATCATGGCAATTTATGAAATTGGTCGTTTGAATACATCAGGTGGTTTTTATTGTTCATGTAAAGTCCAGCAAGGTGGTCAAAGTAACAAGCACCAACTGTGATTGGCGAAAAACATCTAGTGCCAAGTTTATATGTTTTGAAACCATGACAGGAATCGGAACTTTGTCACGATAGCTTGTTTCCGCATATTGAAACAAGTTGTTTGGCGAGCGTCATGTGATGAATTCATGGTAACGCAGTTGGTTCCAACACTACAGAATTTGAAAACGCTCGTATGGTTCAATTTCTCTCACCTGATGGCACATCAGTAAATGAATTACTGCTACAACATCAATAGATTCAAAACGAAAATGACTGTAAATATACTGTGGGTGCATCCGAGAAGGTGCTTTTGGTCAGTTGTGAAGAGTGGGTGGACGTATCTCAACAATCAATATGCTGAACTATTGAATTATCAAGGTTATCTGGGGGCTAAATCAAATTGCAAAATCACAAAACTTAGCAGACATTATGGCCATGATTTTCAGTTTCAGAATAGTTCGAAAAAAAATCTGGCTAATAACTGTTTTGTAGTGTTGAACTTATACTGTGACTGGCGAGACATAGAGAAAGATACTGTCTGTGTATAGAGTATCAAAGAATTAGGCAAGGACCAGAATCACTGAACTCAAATTCTCGGTTATTTTTTTGTTTCTCGTGAATAGACTATAATGTCTTGGGACCAGAGTCACATCACACGTTTAAAGTCAACAAATTTTTACAATTAAAAAAGCGCATTTGAAATTTACAGCATGTTCAGTATTGTGTTTAGCTATAGAATCTGTGCCTGCGTTATTGGTCATATCTGTTTTTGGAACAACTCAAGACAACAATCTTTGAATATAAACTTCAAGTCATGTTGGTGTTTTACACGCTTACTCTCAGAGTACGCAATTGATTTTAAGATACATAACTCTGAAACGGTTTGTGAACGTTCTGTCCATGGACACAAAAGATTACACATGTAAAGTACAAGACTTGCAACAGAATTCATTTTATTCATCTGGGCTGGTCTTATTTATGGTTTTAATAATGTGTAGTTCTCATAAATCTTTGCGTTTGGCTGTTCACTTTGAATGAATTCTAGTCTTCTCAATTAGTATATTACTCACTTTTGCTTTAAAAAGATATGAATCAATAGCCATGGAATGTATGTTTTGAAATATTGCTGACGTTGATCCGGCACAACTTTGATTTAGATCTATCATAAGATTGAGCTGTAAAGCAGCATATCATAATTAGTAACGACGATATGTTCCAAACCATTATGATTTTCAGATTATAGTTGAAACAGGACGTTTGAATATCTTTTGCCTTTTCACACGTTCATCGGTCTGAGATTTGATGTTTTACCTACTGTTTTTAAAATTCAAGTCGGTTGTTTCTTTCAACTCCAATATTGTTTCGCTTGTGAGCGCTTGTGGCTACAGATTGTGGCTAAATTCTCGTTGCAGCAAAAATCTAAAATACGATTTCTGAGACAATAAATTTTGTTGTCGAATTTTGATATGCTGAAAATATCATAGTAAGTCGTGTATAGTATGCTTTTTACTTTCAAAATTTACTAAACACTTGTAGAACTAAATGAACAAAAGTAGTCATGTAAAAATTATATCAATACTATATTGTCGAATAGGCTGTTTCTAAACCATTGTCACATGTGAGATTCTATCATTCTTGAGTCGTTTTTCAATATATGAAAGTTTCCAATAGCTCCAAGATTCATTGTGGATCTCGAGCATTTCAAACTATAATAGCACACTTTCCATATCGGTTTATGAAATAGATCAAAAATGTATATTATACTGCTAATGATGGTTCACACATTACGCAGTTGTACACAGAAATATCTCATGTACAACGAAAAGGCCACAGATTGAGTTGTGATGATATGTTATTGTAGAAAGCACCACAGAAGCTTTCTTCAGAGTTGTGAGCGTATTCGGTTTTAAGACATAAGCCTACGATTTTCCCCGTTGTCACTGGCTTTGATGCCCATTTTCCAAACAGGATATTGGATTTTCAAAGAAAGCTATTATCACACTCACTGAAAGCATTACTAAAAAGTCCACTCTGATGCTTTTCTATTTAAAGAGGATTACTATTTCAATTTTTTCATTGGGGTCCTTCACCCACAATTTGACACATCATTTTCTACCTTTGATTTGAATCACACTTGAAGATAATCACTATACCATCAGATCTATTCAATAAAAATCTATACAAGTATTCTTGTACTACTCGAACTTACTCAAACTCGAAGTTAAATGCAATTTCAACGCTCAATTCTTTCACAAAAATGCAATACTGCGAGTCAGATCAATTTTTTATCTAGTAATTTTTACAAAAGACGTTTTTCATGCTGAATTAATTTCAAGTGCTTTAGAGAATACACAGTCATTGCTAATCTTACTAAAAGATCACTCTATTACATCTTATTTTTGACACTCTTTAGTGCTAGTAACTTCACCTCTAATACAGAATCCGTTGAGAAGATCCAGTCAAGCTGATTTCAAAAATCATTACCACAGCAATAGAATAGACCAAACTGGTGATTACAGATTCAAATAGGCAATAGACAACATTACCGGCAAGTCTTTCACAAAAAGCGAGATACGATGCACGGCTGAGCAGCATTATAAAATGTCTTTTGTTGATTGGCCTGCTCCCCGTGACCGGCCAGCAAACCTCGGCAGTTTGCTTTCAAAAGCCTGAACGGGGATCGAATTTCAATTTCGACTCTGAATAAAACCCCGATATCTTTCCCTAAATTCTTTTTGTCCTTCTCCATACTTTTATTTATATTTTTCACACACATTTCAGCTACCCATTCAACACCACAGTTAACACTAAAACATTACATCACAATGGCCGAAGGAAACTACGAAGCAGTTGCAGAAGCTATCAGAAAGATTCTACCCAACGAAGACTACGATGATGGTTCTACTGGTCCAGTTATTGTGAGACTTGCGTGGCATTGCAGCGGTACCTACGATGCTGCCACCGGTACCGGAGGCTCAAATGGTTCGACCATGAGATTTCCTCTGGAAGCCAAAGATGAGGCCAACAATGGTTTAGCCAATGCCAGAAACTTCCTCGAACCTATCAAACAACAATTCCCTTGGATCACCTATGCCGATCTCTGGACATTTGCTGGTAAAGTTGCACTGGAGGCCATGGGAGGTCCCACCATCAACTGGAAGCCTGGCCGTGTTGACTACGTTGAGGAGGCTAATGTGCCACCAAATGGAAGACTTCCTGATGGAGCTAAGAGACAGGATCATTTGCGACACATTTTCTACAGAATGGGATTCAATGATCAAGAAATCGTTGCTCTTGCCGGCGCTCACAACCTTGGCCGATGCCACGCCGACAGATCAGGCTTTGAAGGTCCATGGGTTCCATCTCCTACAAGATTCTCCAACACCTACTTCAAGTTGCTGCTTCACGAAGAATGGATTTTCCAAAAGAACAAGGTGGGTGTGGACCAATACTACGATGAAGATGGCGATCTCATGATGCTGCCAGCGGACTACTGCCTGATCGAAGACAAGGACTTCCGTGTCTGGGTCGAGCGCTATGCTGAAGACAAGGAGCTCTTCTTCAAGGACTTTAGCAACGCTTTCTCCAAGCTCATGGAGCTGGGTGTCCGTCGTGACAGGGCTACTGGCAAGGCCAAGATCAACTACATTGACAAGATCAACAACGTCGACCACAAAATGTAATTCTGATTCAAATAAAATGTAAATTTCACAAAAAATACCTGTACTCACTTATTCCATCTCGATTCCCATATCTGACAGCTCATTGAAAGGACTTTTGGTGATATCTTTTGCGACCAACAGGTGCCCCCGGTACCCCCACTTACAGAGCCGTCATTCCGCGCATTTGTGGCTCTTTTGCAGTCAACCCCCCACAATCGGTCCAGAGATCAAATATTACATAATTTGTTAACTAATTACCCCACAGTCTTTGTGTTGCATTTCTTTCATGTGCAAAAGTTACCCGGCTCTTGCCTTTCCCCAGCCTTGGCCAGCCCTCCGAGGTCTTAATGCTCATGCTCATGCATTTCGCCGCGATATTTCTACTACTCTCTCTCTCTCACAAAACCATAATATATACACCATTGCTAAAACCACACTTCTTCAATCATCATGTCTGTTCAGTCCAAAATGCAGGGCCTGATGCAGGCATTCACTAAATACTATCTCGGGCACCGCAAGGGCGTGTCGCGGTCTGTTTATGCGGCGCTGTTTGTGTCGCTTCTACTAAGGTATCGGTTTTCGAAATCGAGCAAAGGCAGTAGCGGCGTGGGGGGTTCGTCGAAACCAGGGAGAAAGGGAACCGAAGTCAACCGCGTGTTTTTCAAGAATCTGGTGAGGCTTTTGGCGATAGTGTTCCCTGGAGGAGTAAGAAGCAAGGAGTTCTGGCTGCTGTGCACAAATACTGGGTTTTTGGTGCTGCGGACGATTTTGTCGGTGTATGTCGCAACCCTGGATGGCAAACTCGTGGCATCGCTGGTCAAGGGACGAGGAAAAGAGTTCCTGCTGGGCATCGTGTGGTGGATGATGGTAGCGGTACCGGCCACCTTCACCAACTCCATGCTCCAGTACTTGCAGGGCACGCTGGCAGTGCGGTTCAGAGACAGGCTGACAGATCACATCCTCAAAGAATATCTCAGCGAGAAGAACGCCATGTACTACTCGATTCATAATCTCGACGACAGAGTCAAAAACGCAGATCAGGTAATCACGGTCGATGTGGTCAAGTTTGCTTCTTCTCTTGCAGAGCTATACTCAAATCTGGCTAAGCCCTCACTAGACATGTTTTTATACTCGTGGCAACTGGCAAACAACGTGGGCGGAGAAGGCCTGTTTGTAATTGGTAGTCTGATTCAATTGAGTGCACAAGGACTTAGAATGTTGGCACCGCCGTTTGGTAAATACGTTGCCGAAGAGGCCCAATTGGAGGGCGAATTCAGATTCTTACATACCAAGCTCATCGACTCTGCGGAAGAAGTTGCACTATACAGAGGTCATCGTGTTGAAAAGAACATTGTTGATATTGGATACTTCAGTCTAGTCAAACACGTCAATAGAATTTTGAGAAGAAGACTGGCCTACGGTGTTATGGAGGACTTTACTATTAAATACTTCTGGGGTGGATTGGGCTACGTGCTATGCGCGGTACCAGTATTTTTCATGGAGAAAAGCACTGGTGGTCTAGGAGACAGAACACAGGGATTTGTGACCAACAGACGACTTTTGATGTCCAGTTCAGATGCGTTTGGAAGAATCATGTTTTCTTACAAGGAGATTGCGCAATTAGCCGGTTACACCTCTAGAGTCACTGGGCTACTGGATGTAATGCAAGACATTCGAGATGGAAAGTACGAAAAAACCACAGTTTCAGGATCAGACTCTAGAATTCAAGGAGACATTGTTGAAAAGTCCGACATCAAATCCCAAAAGGGAGAAATCATCATTGGTTCCGACATTAAATTTGAAAACGTTCCTATCGTCAGTCCTAACGGCGATGTCTTGGTCAAAGATCTCTGTTTTGAGGTACCTCAAGGTCGGCACTTGTTGATTGTCGGCCCCAATGGATGTGGTAAATCTTCGCTTTTCCGAATCTTGGGTGGACTGTGGCCAGTCCATGGAGGCACAGTCACAAAACCTCCTTCGTCAAGTATTTTCTATATTCCTCAGCGACCCTACCTTTCCAGAGGCACGCTGAGACAGCAGATCATTTATCCCAAGAAAGAAAAGGAAAACACAAAGTCTGACGAAGAGCTGAAAGCAATTCTTGATGTGGTAAAAATTGGAGATGATCTTCTTGAAGATTTCACCTTTGACACGGAAGCTGAATGGAAAGAAGAGCTTTCTATTGGTGTCCAACAGAGAATTGCCATGGCTAGACTGTTTTATCATTCTCCGACATATGCTATTCTAGATGAATGCACATCGTCTGTTTCGCTTGAGATTGAGAAAATCATGTACACCCACGCTACCTCATTGGGCATTAGTCTTTTAACTGTTTCGCATCGTCCCTCACTATGGAAGTACCACGATCTGATCTTGCAGTTTGACGGACATGGAGGATATGTTTTCGCAGATCTGTACGCGGAGGAACGGCTGAAGCTGGAGGAGGAAAAGCTTCAATTGGACTTGGTGCTGCGGAGCATGCCCGATATGGAGAAGAGATTAGAAGAGTTAAAGCGGATAGAGGTGAATTAGTCTTGGTGGCGTTGAGCTGTTGTAACCGATGAAGTGATGTTTTTTAATGACCGTTTCTTATTTATTTATACGATTAGATTTACATGATTTTAATTTAATGGTTTTTTTTATGAAATCGTTTGAGAAAGCGTTGAAAAGCGATAGTAAGTCGGATTGTATCTGGAAGAATTCAATGAGTAAACGTACACGTTTTGTATCAAGAAATCGATATATTGATATCATTTTTGACAATTACAATAGTCAAAAAAAATCTCTAGAATATTGATGAACTTTACTTGACAAAACGCAAAAAAAAATGAATAATAAGAAATAATGGTTTTTTTCTAATATCTTTATCAGAAGGTACCAACTTGCTTTAATTCGTGTCCTTGAAATTTTACTTGATCTCAAAATCAATATGTCATAGTCTAGTTGTTTTCTATACAGACAATTAAACTGCATTTCTATTACAGAACAAAACTCTTGACGATCCAGTATTTGTACTCGACAAGAAAACGTACTTTCTCAAATCAGTTACCGGTAATAGCAACAGTATATCATTTATTTCCAGAGATTCGGGGTTTTGTCCTTCAGTACAATCAGGTTGCACCTGAATTCCTGGTCTCTGTGCGGTATCTTTGTGGAAAACAATAGGCTGATTCATGTAATGGCAATACATTAATTACTATTTGGAGACTGTTTAGTATATGTTTGTTTTCGCTTTCAATGATCATCAGATTTAGTATCAATTTTGTTTTTCTTTATATTGAGTTGGCTTGAAGCTAAAAAAAAATCTGGAGTTCAAGTCGGCTGAGGTGTTCAGTCTGTCCTAGAGCTCTTCTACCGAATCTTTCACATTCAGCTCTCCAATTCTACAAAATCTTTACAACTTGATTCCGCTTAAAAAAGTTTTGAGGCCACAGCTTTGGCCTGCTTTTTGGCAGCTACTTTGAAAGCACAATAGCATTGCTTCAAGTTTGTATAAAACTATGTACACCATTCACCAGTTGTTTTGACTTTAATCTACAAGAACCCTGTTTTTTTCAAAGTCGGGCTCAATTGCTGGCGCTGTTCATTGTAATCTAAACGATTAGCTGTCCGCAATTCTGTAGTAAAAAAGGCAATGATCAAAGCTGAAATTCATAATATGCTAATACGCAATGAACATTGTTAATGAAGACTCTCTCGCCATCTTACAACTCTTATACGTTTCTACAAGGATGGCATTCAACGTTTTTAAAATGGTGTAACTGTCATAACCTTTTTTGGATCAGTATCCAAATTAGGAAATATCAATGGCTTAAAGTGGAAGTATTTTGACAAGCTGTCATTTGGCAGATGTACGATTCTCATTTTGAAATCACAATATTGAAACTTAATCTTCATTTCATGTAAAAGCCATGAAGCTAACCTTTTCCAAGCCTGAACATCAATAGCAAACGCCAAAACCTCCAGTACAACTGATTACAACTGGCAAAACTAAAGACAGTATATATTATCGGATTGCACATGCGCTGGTCTATCCCATAGGCAATTTTGATACTATACAGCTTGTAAATATTTCGATTTCACTGCAGACCAAGCAGATAGATGCTTCAATGGCACCAACATAGAGACGATAAACGGATTGTCATCATCCAAGGTCTTCCTTTTACACCTATTTTCAAGACGTACAAATGAATTTGGTACTATCAAAGCACTGGATGTTTGAAACACATTGAAAGCACTATTTAATCAGCCTCTATGAGACAAACAATGAACTGTACGTTCTTTAAAAGGTCTGGGAAATAGGTCACTCTTGAAAAAGGACTTTATGATGCATGTGTGCTTCATTATAAATGCTTTGAAAATAACTGCTCAAGATGGCTGTAGATGCCTTTTACTCAATAGCTAAATTAAATAAAAGACTTTCAAACAGTAAGGTCATGATACGGAACTACGCGTGTTTTGAAAGACTTGATTGTGAACATGTATTTGGACCGTTTAAAAGTCGACTTATATGTTATCTATGTTTACAGAGAGAAATATGACACATCACTTTCTACCAACCTTGAACGACAAAACATCATTTTTGCCGACATCAATTTCAACATCCTCAGCAATTTTGACGCCGCCAAGACCCTCAATAGCAGCCAACGGGACATCACCCATAATCTTTCTTGCGGCTTCTAGAACAGTGGTACCACGCCTTAACAAAACACAGTCTCGGAACACCTTTTCTCCTCCAAAGTTATTGATGTTCTTTACTGGGTAAACTGGGACCAGTTCCAGCACCTCGGCTGCTGCCTGTAAGACCTGTACAACACCGGTGGAACCGAATCTGTAAAGCACCAAGTCACGGACGCTTTCAATACGGTCGCGTAGTTTGTCATCGGGCAAAGGTTTCAGGTCGGATTCGGGCAGATCGTCCTTCGTATCAACAAACTCGGTACCTTCCTCGTATTTGACGTAGCCTTGTTTAACCAACTTTCTGATAAAGACCTCGGTGATTGCTGATGTCAGAATAGCCTTGGAGTCTGCATGTTTCTTGATAATTTTGGATACGTTTTTGTCTGCATCAGGATGATCAATCTTGTTGAGCGCAAGAACAGTTGGGAACTTGACGTTTGTAAATGCCCTAACTACACGCTTGATATCTTCGTCTTGCCATGTTTCCAAGGGACCCAGATTTTCCAAGGTGTTGAGAGCTCGAGCAACTGTCTTTGCAGTAGATCCGTAACCACTGAATTGTGCTTGAAGAGTATCAACTGTGCTTGATTTGGTAGCAGTGTGTCTACGCTTGATTGAACCCCATCTTTCTTTCAGGTTTCCTTCAATCCAGCGGAAAATCTCATCTTGAAGCCAGTCAATATCGTTAAGCGGATCATATCCTCTTGTCGCTTTTCCCTCAGCATCTGTAGTTCCCGAAACATCGACGACATGGATCAATGCGTCCGCGTGTCTAAGATCATCCAAAAACTTGTTTCCCAGTCCCCGTCCTTGATGAGCTCCCGGAACCAACCCTGCCACATCCAAAAGCATGATTGGCACATATCTTTTTCCGTTTGAACACCATCCATAGTTGGGCTTGCAGTGCTCCTCCTTACCAAATCTCGCACAAGCACAATCTACTTGTAGATATCCGGTAGCTTTGTTTGGATCGATAGTCGTGAATGGAAATGATCCAGTTTTGGCGTCTGCGTCTGTCAAACTGTTGAGGGTCGTCGACTTTCCACTCGATGGTTTTCCAACAATTCCAATCAAAGGGTCTCTTGCCATGGTTGTTCTGTAATGTCTAATGCAGCTTTGAGAAAGGCCTCGAAAAATGCGTCTAAAGTATAAAATAGGGGTTGTTTGGCAAATGGAAAGATTTTAAAACGGAACCGATAATTCTAACGGCCATCGCATGATTCGGAGTTTTTCAGCCGTGGGCCGTTGCTGCCATTTAGTGTCATAGTCACGTGTATTTATATATTAGTACTTGAAATATGTTACATATTATTTATATCTTGTGTCTTCAAAAGTGCGGGTCGTCGCCTCGGCTCGCCAGAAGCATTCCGTACCCGACGCTCCGGTACCCGAGATAAAGCCCGGCCGCAAGAAGAAAGCCGGCAACGAAAAGCGATGCGTTTGTGATTCTGGTCTTTGAAGCTAGCACTTGTTCCAGTAGCTGAATGCGTCGTTTCAGGTCTTCGGTCGCGTTTTCTTCTCTTTCAAGGGACGACGTGAGCTCATAACCGTCGGACTTGGGACGACTGGTCGAGTTCCAGTAGCGTTGAATGACTTTGCGCATCAGAATGCCAGTGTAGATAATTGCGAGCGAGAGAAAAAGGGCAAGGCACACAATGTCCAGCATCTGCTTGTTGCCAACAGGGTAGTAGTAGTTTGGGTCTTTCGATTTCATCTTCATTGTGACTGAGTTGGGTTTTGGTGATCTGATGAAGCTTTGAGGATGAGTTTGGTTGTTGATTAAATGCTGGACTGACAGGAGGATACAAAATAACAGGAGGAGAGAAATAGTGGGTTTTGAAATGTCAGTTCAAAAACAGAAGATTTTGAAAAAAGATCGATCAGATAACCCTATTTGTGACAGGTCCCAGTTGCCATAGCAACTATGAGCACGAGACTTAGCTTACTCACGTCAAATGTTAATACTTAAGTGCGATTACCCATGTCTTATATACCGATTCAGTGCAGTTCAGTCCCAGTCTGTCTTGTACCATCAAACCTCCACACTCTCTTGTAAATCACGTCTTGTCGTCAGGAAGATATTTTCAAACACAACTCAATTATCAGTCATGTTTCGTGCAACGTTTTTCAAAACCTTTGGAAGGCGAAGCTACTCCTCTTACAAAACATTCAGCAACAATCCCTCAGTTTTCAATAACCCAACAGAAGTTTTCTTCAAGCACTGGCGAGGAATTGCGGCGTTTGCCACGGTCTCGACGGTGTTTGTGGGAATGCACATTGAACGAGCGCCGATTTCCAATCGTCGGCGGTTTATGTTGATTGGTCCAAAGATTGAACGTTATCTAGGAGATCAAGGGTATCAGGATGTTATGGAGGAGTTCAAGGGCAAAATGCTCCCCGAACATCATCCAGAAGTGCTTCGGGTCAAAGAAGTCATGAAGAACCTGATTCGCGTGTCTCCATACGCAGAGGACAAAGAAATTGATTGGCGTGTACATGTCATCAACGATCCCAAACAAAGTCCAAACGCTTTTGTTTTGCCCGGTGGGAAAGTGTTTGTATTCTCAAGCATCCTGCCTATCTGTGGTAACGACGATGGTCTGGCAACAGTTCTTGCGCACGAGCTGGCTCACCAGGTAGCCCGTCATACTGCCGAAAACATGTCCAAAACGCCTTTCTATCTCATAGCTGGCACAATTCTCTACTCTATTACTGGTTCTCGTTCACTCAATTCTATTATTACAAATTCGCTTTTCAAGCTCCCCGCAAGCAGAGAAATGGAACGCGAGGCAGACTACATTGGCTTGATTCTTATGGCGCGCGCATGCTATAACCCCAGCGAAGCAGTGCACGTCTGGGAGCGTATGGCCAACTTTGAACACCGTGCGGTCACAGGTGGCATGCGTCCTCCGGAGTTTCTTTCTACCCATCCAGCTACTGCTAATCGGATTGAGAGTATTAGAAGCTGGCTTCCAGAAGCTCGTGAGGCTCGCGTCACTGCTCGTTGCGACGAAAGATACTCCAGCCAGCTCCCAACGTTCCTTGGCTGGAATCCAAGCAGTGTAACAGAAATGTTTTAAGCAGTCCAATAAATAATCTCAGATAAATTTTTAGTAGGTATCTTCATAAAATACAAAAAAGATTGATTGTTACTTGTCAATTTACACATCGAAAAGACTATTCTACTCCTCCTCGCTTTCAGATCTTATTTCCATTTTTGTAGGACTAGATCCTAGCTCAGGACTTGGTCTCCGTCTTCTTCGCTTGTTTGATTTAGACGAAGATGCTGTAGCATTAGAACCAGTTTCTTCCATTGATTTTTGCATAAAACTTGTCATGACGCTGCCCATAGACCGCAGTTGTTCGCTCATTTTCATATTTTCACTCACTAGTAGCTGAACTGTTTTAGTCAGTTCAATATCTCTGTTAGACAACTGGGACACAACTTGAAGCATCGAGTCAGATGTGTGAGTAAGAAGTGTTTGCATTTCGGGAAATGTGATCATGCTGGTTACTGGATCTGGAGCAGCAGCCGGCACAAGTGCAGTAGAAGTCGATGGCGCTTGAGTTGTTTTCGCTGTGGAAGACTGCCGGGCTGCTTTGGACGAGGTTGATGATGCTGATGTTGGAACAGGAGTGGGTCCGGAAACAAACTTAGATGCTGGTTGCTGAGCCCGTCTTTTGAGCGCCGGTTTTTGTGGCGTTGGTTCAGGCAGAGCTTTCAGCGTAGGCTCTGGAACATTATTGTATTGATTTCGTGCTGGATCTTGCGCAGTGCTCGGTTTGGCAGTTGTTGAAGCTGCTGGTTCTCTCAAAGATTGTGTTTTAGGCGCAGCAACTGCTTCTTTTTCATGCTGTTCTTCTCCACGAGCCTCTTCATGGGGTGGACTCATGTTTTGAACGTTTTCGGTATCCGATTCAACATCAGAATGTTCTTTTACCGCATTCAGCTTTGTATTGTGAAGTGGTTGCTGCTGCTGTTCGATATACTCCTGTTTAATTTTTATATTAGAAGTTAGCGCCGGTGATGAGTCCTCCAATGCTGTACGGTTGCGCTTGATCAGACGCTGTTGCTCTGGGTCTGGCGAAGACTGGACAGACGGCGCCTTTGGTGGTGAATGATGCGATTTTGCCCGTGTGTTTATGGTCCGGACTGGGGTAGATGCGGCTGCAGTCGATGTTTGAGCCTTGCCTCTCACGCGTCGGGATCGCGTTACAACGCCAGCGGCAGTCGTAGATGCAGGTTCAGGATTTGCCGGTTTGTTTGCTGTACCATTCTTGATGGTTTGCTCTTCATTGGTGTCGTTGGACTTTGGCCGACTACGCTTTGTAGTTTGAGATTTGGAATCAGGAGCGGGCGATGCTTTACGAGGCCTTCCTCGTCGGCGGCTGGATGTGTTTGATGCGACATCGGGATCTTTTTCGTTGTTGCCCTTTTCACTCTGGTTGATTTGACCTGATTGCATTGATCCTTGACGCGAGATCTCCATCAGACTGATTCGGGGACCTTTCACAGGTGATTCGATTTCCCATGGATCTCTGGCGTTTGAAGCCTCTGGCTTGACGAATTTCCGACTGTTGATTGGCTGAACCGGTTCTTTATTAGGTTGTTCCTGGACATGACCAGGAGATGAGTGGCGTTCTATCTTGACTAAAACTGTTTCGTTTTCTTTGTTTGTGTTTGGTTCGGGCTCATCAATCTGGTTCACTGAGTCGTCGCTTAGTTGTTCTTTCTTTAGTGCTTTCAGTTTCTCGGTGTTGACCAGTTCTTCGTCTGTGCTTATGTTCATCAGATCAGTGCTTACTGCTGCTTCGCTTTCTCGCTTTTTTTTTTCTTCAACCAATTTCCTCCGTTCCAGCAAACTACGGCGTCTCTCGCTGCTTGGACTCTCTGGATCTCCTCTATCCAGGTCATTTTCGTTCAAGCCGCGGCCCTTCAGCAGATTCAGTTCCTTTTTGTAGTTTGGTTTTTTCCGAACTTCTCTTGCCGCTGCAATCCACGCCATAACAGCTTCCTGCTCAACGCTATCGCCGTTGGGGAACCTGATTCCGTGATTCAGCACTCTCTCTACGTTGTCTCTGAACCCGCTTAGCGATACTGGTTTACGGGCTGGATGGAAATATTCGTCGCACCACCACAAAAAACACCTATGCACGTCTGTCCATTTTCTTCCGTCCAGATATGGATTGGCCTGGATCACTAACGCCATCGAAGCGGCGACACCGTGGATCGACCATACGCTTCCTTCACTTCTCAGAGAAGTTGCTGAAGGATATCTGTCTGGATAAGGATGGATACCCAAACTGGGCATGTATTGTTCAATATTAGTCAGAATATCCTCCACCGAGTTTGGCTTTGGCCTAGCTTCCACAGATGATAGTTTGGACATGACCGTATTTCAAAAAATGTACAATCACAAACAAATGGTTTGGGTAATGAGTTCAAATGCGTGTATCGACGATGTACGAATTTCGAGAAACGCGGGATGTGAATAATATGGAAGATGTGAAGGAGAAAAAATCAAAGTGGGAGAGTCACTGGGGAATTGGGAAAACTGACGCGTTTTCATTTTAGTTTTACGCGACACGAGTTTATAGAGTTTTCTATGAGAAGCACGCTTTTAAATTGAATTGCAACGCGCTGAATGCGGAGTGGATCAGAGTTGCACGTTGAAATCAACGATTTACTGGACCTGGGGGATTTTAACAGAGCAAATGCTAGCATACGTCTCTCTATTGAGACTTTGGACGGTGAATCAGTAGTCAGAGTAGGTCTGCCGACGCATTTGAGGGTTCGAAATTGTGCAAAGAAGCTGATGAAATTGTTTATGAAACGAAGAATTGGTTACTGAACAATAATATACAAGAATATCCAATTGATAGTCCAATTTGTTAGCTTCAAACAAAGTCTTCCCAGTATTGTAAGCCTTTTGAAACATCACCTTTTCAAGACACTAGACTAACAGGCATAAGCCGCTAAGTTAGCCGACAGGACTCGGCATGAAACGAATCATTTCACGTAGCCATTTAATTATTATCTTGACAAAACGGTTTAAATTGCATTGGCGCTGCTTAAACTGTGCCTGCCCGTTGACTTCATCGCCCAAGACAGGGCAGGGGTATCTTCAGCCCCGTCTTGAGATTTCGAAAAAGACTAGCTTCCACCACCATCAGCCATCGCCAGTCCAATCGTCATCCAAACGAACCGCATCATGAGTAGCCAAAAGCATATTGTAACGACTTTGCCGCAATTCGAGAATACCAGCGTCTTGGTTTCGCTATTTGAGGATGTCACCAACAGCCTTGAAATCAAAGACAAGATTGCCGCTCAGCAGACGGATGCGTCTACAAACAACCTAGACTACGCTTTCATTTCTACGGCGTCAATATACTCGTTGGAACAGCTCTTTGCTGCCATCTACCGTGCAATGACTGACAACGAAGCCGGTATTTCTAGAACCAAGTCGATCCATTCCGATATCATCTTTTCGCTTTCGCCGACAAACAATATAATGGACGGATTACGAAGATTCGGCGTTGCCCCCGACTCGAAATCCATCGTGGCAGTCAAACTCATCCAAGGCAAAGAAGAATCAGACGTTGAAAAAGCACACGAGGAGCTGGTGCAGATTGTGCAAGGAAAAGAGACTGAAGTTAACGACGAAAACCTGGAGAAACTTTACGAACCCGAAGTGCTCAAGAAGAACTACAAGCTGCCCAAAGACTTTGATCTCGAGAACCGACGACTGGTAAACTCTGTTTTGGTTGGATCGCTGACTCTCAGAGGCCTTTGAACAGATACCGTTGCCCACGTTTTTCCCGGTAAAAGAAACGCTTGTTCGCGATGGCATCATCGATCCTTGGTCCCATTTTCAGCGTTTCCATCCACATTCCAATGCCGTTCGAATCTCTGAAATCATGTGATATAATACATCTGTGTAACCCCGATCTGACAATCTCATCTCCCTATATTTTACGTCTAAATTGTGCATCTTTTCCCTTTTTTTTCCCCTTCTTCTTTCCTTCTTCTTTATCGACGAGTATCTGTATTATCCGTTTGTTCATGCTGGGCCGCTACTAAGCATCAAACAATCCTTGGAACCATGGAGCGTGACAACCACATTGCTCCCATAACCAATCTGGAGATTGAGGAGCCTTGTGCGGAGTCCCAAGCCAGTATCTCTTCTAGAGTGAAACATGATCTTCCAAAATTAGTGAACGCTGTGCTCCCGCTCGTGATTGTCGGTCTTCTTGGATACGCCGTCTATGTCTACTGCTATACGTACTGCTGGTGCGAGATCATCCAATATCAAAGCAGGTCTACAGGGATCGCGTTTCTGGCTGTGTTCAGCACGCTGGCGTTTCTTGTCTGTATTTGCTGGCTCATGCTGGTCATCGTGGGTCCAGGCAGATATCGCGTAGATCTGGAGAAGGAACGAATCACCGACAAAGACGTGTTTCTGTGCGACCCGCAGGGCTATATTCCATGGTGCTCTGCCTGCCAGAGTCCGAAGCCCGACCGGGTTCACCACTCTGCAGAGCTAGGGTACTGCGTGCCCAAGATGGATCACTTCTGTGCTTGGATTGGGAGCATGATTGGGCTCCGAAACTACAAACTATTCATTCTTTTCCTGCTGTATCTATTCGTTTTGCTTGCATTTACACTAATTTCAACTGCCATCTACGCCAAAGAGTATTTTGTTCGTGGCCGTTTCTCGAAAGGCCATTTGATTGTGATATTTATTCTGTCTGCGTTTTGGACCATACTTCTCGCCGCGTTCACCGGCGTTCACATTCGTTATATACTACTCAACACTACGACTATCGAACAACTAAGGTCGAAACAAAATAACCTTCCCATCTACAACTTTCGCAATATAGACGGCGCCAGAGTGGTGTCTCGAATGCGACTCAGCGATCCGACCCCTTACGACATTGGAACTTATAATAACTGGAATGCCGTCATGGGAAGCTCTCCGCTGCTGTGGTTGATCCCTCTTCCCACACCTCAAACCCAACCTTTTGCAACATTCAACTCTAAACTTCTTCAGATATTCCGCGACCGGTACCAGAACCGAGAAGAAGGCTACCTCGCTGAACCCGAGGTCCCGCGAAACCGATTCTCGTTAGGCGGAGAACCCTAGCCCATAGCCATCTTGATCAAAAACCCACACGCTCTTTTCAACAACAACAACTCTCTTTTCTTATCTTTTATATTTATACAAGATCACAGAATGAACCCACCTAATCATTCGACAAGCCGTAGACCGACGATTCTGCCGTCGCAGTCGGGATCACGACGATCGACACTTGCGCTTTCGACATTAAAAGCGCGTCAAATGACTCATTTGAATGCGCAGCTGGCAAAGCTTCAACAGAACATGAGCGAGCTCGACGGCCTACTACGCGAAACCGCGACGCACGCAGAGTGTATTCGGAAAATTGGAATTCTTCACGGGTCTCTGTATGTTGTTTGTTTGTATTTTTACGATTACGGGATTGAAGCAAAAAGACGGATTGCTAACGAGATTATCAAGGTTCATATCGGCCCATAAAGTGATGGAGGACGAAGCGGAGGAGAAAATGAGAAATCGCGAGATTCAAGGTCAAGAAGAATGATCTGTAACGATAATATATACACACTGGTTTTGCGGACAAAGTGCAAAGTGGAAATTTACGCGTCGCTTGTCCGAATTAAAGGCGATTGGAATGGGAATATTTAATTTTACATTCTTTGCTCGGTATCCTGGTGGAGTTTTTTTTCCTCGTCTTGCCGCGTTCCGCTGGCTTTGTATTGAGCGTTGAGCGTTTGATCCTCATTAGGGGGATTTCAGTCTGATAATCTCCACTCGGATCATTAATACTTTAATCTAATAGGGTGATATATATCCAGACGACGTAATGAATACTAATTATTTTACTTGAGTTTGTGTTTGATTAACGGAAGTATACGTACGATGAATTTTGGTCAACTATCTCGAGATAGATCTAAGGGGTTTTCAGATTTTGAGCAAAAAAGGAGTAGTCCATCTGAGATATCTCCTGTGAAATATTCATCAGTAGCATCAGCACAATATCATCATGATTCCCAGTCATAAGTGAGATCAAAACGATCAACCGTTTCCAGACGTGCCTGAAATTCGACGCTCCCAAAAGCAACACCCTAATTTCTCCCACTCGGAATTTTTTTTTTCTCTCTCCCCAAACGTACACTCTCTCTGCTTGTCGACACACACACACAAAATGTCTGAACCCGATCAGAAAAAACAAAAGGTTGAGAGCCAGCCAAAGGCCGAGGTCCAGGCAGAGATCGAGATCCAGCCAAAGGTTAATGGAAGATTAAGATGTATGTTTATTCTGCCCAAGAAGGCGCGGCAGTGCAACATGACGAGACGGAAGGGCGAGAAATACTGTGCTCAGCATAAACTTGTAAGTGTAGATGGTGATTTGCTTATTCTTGTTTGTTTTGAAATGGCGGGAAAGACTGACCTGTGAATCTTTTGGGGGATTAATAGGAAATGGGCGAGAATGGTGAGGGAAAGAGGAAACGGATCAAGTGTCCGATTGATCCAGGACATAGTGTTTTCGAAGACCAACTGGAATCGCATGTCGAGCGGTGCCCTGCACGAGTCCAGGATCCAGACGCAGCTTGGTTCAAGCGCAATTTGAATCTTGTTGAGTCGCCCGAGACCACAACAACAGCACCAGCAGCTGACCCCGAATCCGTTGACTACAAATCCTGGTACACACGACTAGAAACAACTTACAACGCCGTACTCAAACAGAACGAGCCAGAAGTATTGGTTCTTGACCACGTCGGGATGCAAAAGCGGATGCAGGAGCAGGAGAACGCCAAACACACGATCCAGCAGGGCTCGCTGATCGGACACATGCAGCGGATAGGCGTGCTGCAGCGCCCGCAGACCGCGGTCGTGGAGTTTGGCTGTGGCCGCGCCGAGCTGTCGCGATACGTCAGCATCGCGCAGTTCCACACGCGCCCGGATCCGCCGTCGCGCAGACGGTTCTTGCTCGTGGACCGGGCTGGTCATCGTATGAAGTTCGATACTAAGCTGGCGAAGGATTACGCCGAGATCATGGATGGCGGCGTTGAAAACAAGTCGGAGTTCTTGGAGCCAGAGGTGTTTAGAATCAAGGCTGATATCAAGGACCTGGATTTGGTACAGGGATTGAAGGAGTTTAGCGGGGGAGAGATGCCGGAGTCGGTGTGTGCTATATCCAAGCATTTGTGCGGATGCGCGACGGATTTGACGCTACAGTGTTTAGCCAACGGCACGACTGTGCCCGTGAACGAGAAGCAGGAGAAAGAGAACAAACCTTCACTGCGTGGTGTCGTGATTGCGCTGTGCTGCCGCCAGGTCTGTAACTACCAAAGCTACCCACTCGCCGGTCGCCAGTTCCTTACTGAACATGGTATCATCACCTCACCACAAGACTTTCAAATCCTGGCCAAGATGACCTCGTGGGCGGTGTGCAGTCGACGACCCGGGGTCGACACCAAAGACACCGAGTCGCATTATACAAAGCTGTCGATCGAGCAGCGCGAGCAGTGCGGGCTTTGGGCCAGGCGGTTTTTGGATTATGGAAGAGTTGTGTTTTTGAAGGGATTGGGAATGGAGGTGAAATTGTATCAGTATGTGAAACCAGAGGTGTCGTTGGAGAACGTGGCGCTGGTGGCACATTGGCCAGAGGAGGAGGCGTGATCCGAGAGGGTTTGAGATATTGCCAAAACGTAGAGTTTGACTAGTTTTTGTGTATATATTACAGTTTATATTTCAGTACAAAAGTTTATTATCCAATCTGTCATTATCATTGATAATCTATAATAGGTAGAAACATCATATCTTAGGTTATTGCCTCCAGGAAGTTGTCCAGAGCAAGCCTGTGCTTTTATTTCTGAATGCAAAATTTACATTTATACGCAAAGAAAGTATTGAAAAAGTGAACTTGAAATTTCTTCGAGCACTCTAGGGATGTCGGGAGAGAGCTAGAAGAGAGATACCAAAAACAGCGGATACATCTTGTTTAAAGAGTACTAAGTCATCAGATAGGAAGCGTGAAATGCGCTATCAATTTGTATCTTGATTTTGAAAAGTGGTTTCGGCGGTTTATGAAACCTGTACTAATAGCACCAAGAGTGAAGATTAGCTAGAAAATTAGTCAATTTTGTAAATCTTTTCAATGATCAGTATGAATATTGGTCACGAAAGACAATACACGTCAAGGATCAAACCAAGCATCAGTGGGATGGCCATCGAGAAATACATGAATTGCTTGACTTTAGACAAGGACTCAGAGAACCAGCATTTTCTTTGGTCAATATGTTCTAGAGTGAGATAGGAGAGAATCTCTGAAAACATTTTTTTGATCATTGCTGATCCTAATGGACAGTGATATGAGGTTCAGCAACAGTTCATCTAGTCTGGATGAATGGCTTGAAATTAAATATTATTGTTGAAACGTGTATTATGAATTGGATACACAGGTCATGACGGATTTTGGCGTACACGTTTGACCCTATGACAATCACAGGCTTTGCTCCATTGACACTTGTTGTAGTCGTTGAGAATCTTCGAACAACTTAGTCCAAGTACACGGTTGAATCAGCAAATTGAATTCAGCAATACTTTCATCTATATAATCCATTACATAGACCATCACCATCTTTGAAATCAACATTTCGTAGTCAAAAAACTTGCCTTTTCAGAGACCTTTTCAGAACCCAGTTTGGACCGCAAACAAGCAGAAACAGCATTTGCTCCTGAAATAGGAAATACGATAACCAAAACGAGGAACTGTACACATTACGTGAATTCGATGTACACAGTTTTGGGAGTTGCAGCTTCAGAGATGTGTATACAGACTTCCCATTTTTATCAGAAGCAGCAGAAGATAAAGAAGTGTTTAACATAACACACAAAAGAAAATAAAAAAAGAAGATGGTTGGGAGGAGGTGAGGTTCTGGAGGATACAAACAGAGACAGATAACAGCTCGCTGCTAAAAAAGATAAGAGCCAGGTGATCTACAAAAGGATCTCAAGAAGCATGGGGGATCATTTGTGATATAATAATAATCAAGATAAACGCAGAATGATGGACAGATCACATATTGGAGAGCCTCAAATTGATAATGAGGCAGAATATCGTTTAGACTTGGCAATAAAGTGTTGGTGATTGTGGAGAAAATGGGGTTTGAAGCAGACAGGTCAAAAGCTTTACTCGCTGGCACTTGATGTATAATTTAGTTACTGAGTCTGTTACGTACACGTCCGTAAAAGTAAAACATCTAGCGGATTTAGCTCAGTTGGGAGAGCGCCAGACTGAAGTACAATACTCGGTCTTGTAATCTGGAGGTCCTGTGTTCGATCCACAGAATTCACAATTTTTTTCATCTTCAACCTTGGTAACAATACATATGCTGTCTTTGCTAGAAACGATGATTTTTCAATCTGTATTTAATAAAACCAATGACCCTATTCTGTAAATCCTGATGACCCCTCTACACAAAACCTACTTGCCACAAACCTCATCGTCGTCGTCAGTTATGCGTATGCTTAACTCTGTCTGTACATACACCCAATCAGCCGCGCAATGCCACGAATGTGTTTGTGCTACACTCACAAAGTGCTTATCTAATGTACAGATACAGTAAGAAGAAAAAAAAAAAAGAAATATGCTGAACGGTGAGGCTGGGTCCTTCAAATGACGCTATTTTTACACACAACAACAACCACAACAATAACAACGTTGTGTAAAGCCTTTCTTTTCTGAGATATGGATGAAACGAACAATGATAATGATTGATAGTGATCAAAGCAAAAGATAAGTGTCTCTCTGAGGAAAAGAATATAAAATAGACCTGAAATCCAGTAAAAACATTTTTATTTAATCATCTTCATCAACAACAAATCAATCAAATTAACATCATCATCAACAACAAATCAATCAAATTAACATCATCATCAACAACAATGGATCCTTTAGTTCTCACTGAGATGGCCAAATTCATTCACATTCCAGCTGCTGCTTCTGAGCCCAGCTGTGCCGGTGTTTCTCAACCCACTCTGATTTTGCAAGACATGCACACCGGATTGACCGGTTCACGGATCCAAGAATGCGCATGGTGGTTCAACAAGAGCCCACGCCGAACGATCAGACCGGCCCTGGTCTCGCGCAGAAGCTCGCTTTCTACTTATTAAAGGCATGAAGATCTGCTTATTTATTATCAATTTGTTTTTCCTATACTTTAAATATTCATAATCTCAATTCTATACTCTTGTTCTTCTTATCTTTGGTGTCTTGTACACAATTCCTTGATAACACTCAACTTTAAATTCCCAGCAATGTGTATATACTGGGTGTATTGTTGTGTCTTGGATCAGATAAGTTTCATCGAGATAAATACACATTGTACACACCAGAACAACCATGTTTCAAGAATCTCACAAAAAAAGTATATTTCCAGTGTTGATCGTGAGGTTCGGAAAAAATTTAGGATTACATAAAAATGTGTACTAAAAAAGAAAGCTTCCCCGCCAGGGGTCGAACCTGGAATCTTTCGCTTGTGACCATATGAAATCGTAGGCGAACGCCTTGCCATTGGGCCACGAGGAACTGCTTTATGTTTTGTTGGATGTGAAAGAAATACTGATAGTACTTAAACACAACAATCAAATTGCGAGAACGTAGCCGGAATGATGAATGTGAAAGGTGTTCATCATGATAAATCATGGAGCTCTTGTCGAGAACATAACCGCCTATTGAAATACTAGTCAAACTCACTTACTCTCACCATCAGAATACGTTAGAGTTTGAATAGATCATTGCAAGTAGCTCGTCGGGTTTCTTACTTTGACCTCGACTAATGTGTCCATTATGAGGTGTAATAGTCCTTAACACTGACAAATGAATCATCCATTACATTATGAAGCAAAGCCCCAAAAAAAAGGCGTGACAAAATAGAACATACGCACATGAATAAATATAGTCTACTTTGTGATTATTGAATATCTAGACTGTATGGTCAAATTAGTATTCTAAGTTTGATACATCCACGCTTTTGCTGAAATATTTGAATGTCAGCTCAAATGTAAGAAAGCAAAAAAGACTTGCTGTAGTACCAAACAGTGGTATTTGGAAAAACTATGTACAGTAGCAGACATGCATATTGTAGAGTGGAATAAGTAGAAATTAGTTCTTGAAGTTTTGTATGAGTTGAATCGACTGTGAGATACAATTGCCATATCTGAGAAATATAGCTGGTTAAGAAGTGATTTGAAACGCAAAAAACACTTTAAATTGTGCTACATCATTATTTGCACGAACGATAGAAGAAAATATATTGCATGAATTTCTACAGTAGCAAGCCTTGAGCGGCACCACACTACAAATAATAGAACAGTTTGTATCAAATTAAAGATTGGTGAAAAGGCTTGAGCCAGAAAAATAAAGGAAAACTAATTATTTGATTTTCGTGGATGACAACTGTGATTTATGAAATCATTTGCAAGAGTACACATGGGAATGCTGATTTAAGAATCAGCTTTGACGCAAGCGGTTTGTAGCTTTTGTAACAAAATTTATACATTTTATTTCTGACAAAAATGCTCTTGCTGAGTACGTTTTGCGTTTCAGAAAACAGTGCTTTTTTAGCGATAGTACTAGGCCAGACGTGGTCTTCATGAGCTAAAATTTAATAAAAAATTTATACTACTTCGTAATATTAGATGTGAAGAAGTATGCTGTAAATTTCCACTGGCGCTCGAGGCTCGTACCAAATACCATGGATATTGCACCACTTAGACTAGCATTTTGTAAGTGTATTTCAGGTCAAAAATCCTCAAATGAAAATCACCTTAAGCACGGTCATACTACAGAAGCGACTATTACCAGAGGTAAAAAAACATCAAGTAACTGACGTAGAAGGATCAACTGCTGAGTATCCAAATAAAATTTCCTAGCAGCAGAATTACCAAAAGACAACTTTGGAATAAGCCACTAGCAGCCAGATGTTACTCAAACGTTGAATTGTTGGCAGTAAAAAAATTACTGAGAATTAAATCATGCAAAATCTCGATTACGGCAGAGCTAGTTGGTTCTGAAATAAGAAAACAATTTTGAGTCCAAACAAGATATATCAAAAGTGTTAATCTACATACAATAGAAATAAAAAAATCTAAAATAGGAGAACACTGTTGTTTGATGATACACAGGCTGAATATTAGCAATACTGGCTCAAAATCTTTGATCTGTACCCATAGAAATATAACCTGAAAAGTTAGCAAAAACAAGAGTATCCTAAAAATTTAAACAGTGAAGCTTTCACAAGTATCCAATATTGAAAAAAATTAATATTATAGCTACCAATGTACTCCCTATGGATTTATTGCCATGGCAAAGTTGCTAGTGCAGCGGCATCGGGATCAATGACAAATCCATGCTAATACTACCAAATCTACACAACTAGACTTGTTTTGCATTGACCAAAATGAAAAAAGGCACCACGGCGCCTTGCCTTATGAAAAGTCAGAGTGAAGCGCTAATACTACGGATATTGCAAGTTAATCTTACATTCTGAATATAAATACTCGAGTGTTATTCATGAATTTTCATTCTCCAAATCAAATCATACCATCTTGTTGATCAGCATCCATATTACCACAACCAAACTTTGTCACTTTCAAGCAATGTCAAGAATCAATTCATCTTTACCTTCAGAGGCTGGGCCATCCGGACCAACTACTCTCTCATCTGATATTGAAACAGAAATATTCCAAAAAGTAGACATGTTTGTAGCTTTTCTTAGACATCCTAGATACGCAAGAGAAAAGCCAAATTTTGAAGAGTTTCTCGTGCTTATTGAACGAGACGCATCATTACAAAGAGAACTTCGTGCTCAATCTGCCACTGTCCAATCCGACAAATCAATCAACTCTCTTACCCGAAATAATCAAACAAATACCCGCACATCTAATGGGACATCAACTAGCGCTCTTACCCAAGCCAACCAGACAAATACCCGCATAAATAATGAACCACCTACTCGGTCTGTCAATCTAAGAGCAGATCCCAATTCTGTTTGGGCTGCAACTCCACAAGATCGCCTAACTCCGCTTCAGACTTGGCCAACCCTGACAAATTCAGCACCAAGAAACAATAATGCCAACGAGACCGTCCCCAGAGACAGCTTTGAGTCCATGTATTATCCCAGGGATAGAGTACAAGTAAATTTACAAAGCACACGAAATAACACAAGCTTGGATCAACAGAGCACACAGAGTAGCTTCAACTTCAATCAACAGAGCACCCAAAATAATATCAACTTGAATCAACAGAACATACAAAATAACACCAACTTGAATCAACAAAACACACAAAATAACACCAACTTGGGCCAACGGAACACCCAAAATAGCACCCACTTAAATCCTATTCAAATCAACTATTTAAATACTTTGTACAGAAGATTTCCTGTAACTAGCGCGGCTGTAGATACACCTACCAGCAATAACAACGCTACTCAGACTACTCAAACCAGCAGATCTCAAAGATACCGATCAAACCTTCTTCATCTGTTGCCTGAACCAGAACCAGAGTTTCAACTAAGTGATTTTCAATCAACTTTGAGGCACGCCCAAACAGGCAATCGTCAGTCGCGCCGGACTCAACAAAGAATTGACAATCAAAACCATCGCTCTTCCTACGAGGATTATCTTCGAAACGCCCCAAACACATCTAGGTTTCATGCAGCACAGGGCTCTTTAAGTCGACATGCAGTGAATGGTACTTACCGCGGAAACTCGTTTCACCACGCTCAAAATTCACAAAGCCATACAAACGACATTTATGCGTCTCACACCGCGCAAAGTACATTTGCCCAAAATGGAGCTGATCTTTATGATGACGGTTCATCTAGTTCTCCGAATGACATTATCAGATCATACGTACGGCCAGATAGTACATTTTATAACAGCATTATTCCTCATGGAAACACTCCCAGGCAAACCCAAACATATCGTACCTTTGAAAACAACTCCAGGCCAGGTTTAGCTACTCACAGAAATCTCGCTACTCAAATTTCTCAAAGGTCTCAGGCTCAACAAACTCATACTGTACCTCGTCCTACAACTGATCCCTCTGTTCAGCCCACTTTTCGGATTAGTCAAAGCTCAGATTCCTTTGCTCGTGCATCTGAGTCTCGTCCATTGCCAGCTTCGCTACATCGACCACATGCAATTTCTGATGACCATACTGAGGCAGTTAGAAGCAGACAGGAGCATGTCGGACTACCTGGACTTTATAGTTCTTCACAATCTCGACCCAGAATAACTGTTGAATATATTCAAAGCGTACCGGTTGATCCCAATAGTTCAGTTCCAAATTCAACACCGCTTCTCCAGCCTTTTCATTCCGCTGTCAATAACAATCAACCAACGTTTGCATCAAGTACTTGGCGCTGCGTGCCAGAATCTCATAACGTCTCTTTGGGTTCTTCTACTTCAGCTTTGAGAGTAGAAGCTAGCACTCGTTTATCTCACTCTGAAGTACTTGGAAACCCCTTTGTAGATTACAATCCTGCTCAAGTTGGTAGATTGCATACAAATGGAAATCTGAATACCAGACTTTCACCATCGCCTGAAAGCTTATCTACACCATCTGTTTCTACAAATGAGAGTACTCAACTCGCTCAACCAGAAGAAAACCAGCCTTCACCTGCCAAGTCTATGCCTATCAACGAGAATCAACACCCTACTACCGAATCATCATCAAGCACTGAAGGTCCCATCGCCAACGCTCAAGATGACGATTCTGATTTTGAGATCAATTGGGAGTATTTCCTTCGAAATGATTCCCCTGTGCCTATACCCAATGATTTGATTGCTCAGATGGCAGACGATAAAAAGGCGTTGTTCATCAACGTTGGAACAGAACAACAAACATTGTACATTCACAGACTTGATTACGAGCGTGCTCGAGCTTTGGGATACTCCCCGATTAGAAGAAAAGAACCAAAACCCAATCAGATCCCTCATTCGCCCAAACAGGAAGTTTCTACTCAATCCAGTAGATCTGGACAATATCCCAATACAACAGAGAGCGATCCAGTACCAGCTCCAATTGATTTTGATCATATAGATGCAGATTCCGAGTCTTCAGAAAGAGATTTTTCTGACGGCCTACTTGAAGTATTGGACAATATACTTGCCTTTAGAGATTACGACAGAGGAGATTATTCTGACAGTGATCACGAGACTTTGAATTATTATCACGATCGGGTAGTACGCATCAACGATCCAGAGCACGTATTGCAGCGTAACAGAAATCCAATTCAGCAAGCCGAGGATTCTACCTCTGTGCCGTTGGAAAACGCTGACTGGGATAGCAACGAAGACAACAACGCATTTATGCGCTTTGACGCTGGGTCATGGGGTGTTACTGATTCATTAAATTCGTCCAACGCGGAGAACTTGGAGAACAACAGTGCTGAATTAGAAGGACAGTTTTATCAGGGTCCTGAGAATAGGAGTGATGACGCACAAAATTTGGATATAATTGCTGAAAGTGGTTCAGATGATTCACTAGTGATGATCCATGTCCGTGGGAGACGGCTTCATCGTTTGTAAACTTATATTTATTAGTGAATTGAATGTTTTATATTTTTTGAATGTCAATGAGCAAATATCAAAAGCTATAGTAAGTCTCGAGTATGTATTCAAAATATATTCAATGCGACACAAAATTCACACTAATAGCTACTCATACGCATTTTTTTGTTCGAATACTTCCAAGTCCATAATATCCAATATCTGCAGTACATTTTTCTTTTGTCTTTCGATGTTCACTAGTTATCCATAAAATTGATATTTTTGACCCGTACGAGTTCAACTGTAACACAATTTCAAACAATTTCGGGCTTTGAATCTCTCTTGTCAGGGTTTGCAATACGTTTCGAAATTTTGAGTTCTGAGTATTAGCGTGTGAGAAATGTGTAAGTCGGATTTATTTGTAGTAACGCAGCTATCTTGGTTTACCCCAGATTTTTGTGCGCAACAAATCTGATTGGTATTTTACTTTAGACACTATTTGTGATAGCTGTTGTCCAATCTGATATTATGATTCATTAAGTACACTGAAACAAATAGTGAGATACATACAATTACTTCAACACATTCATACACAAGCCCATCTGTATCTTTTTTAAATATTTTTAATTCAAACTTTTCGCAATAAAAGAACATTATAGCTCTTATACTTTACAAACCATCAAACCTTCATTTTCAACACTTGCGGCATAAAGCACCTTGCGTTCAGGAAGATACAAGTACGAAGTCAAAAAGTTAATACCCTCGGGGAGACCGTGGTACAACACTTCTGGCTCTTCATAATTGTTCGCCTCTTTAAATAGAAGCGCGCCGGCACTCACCGTTCCGCGCTTGAGTATCATTTTCTTAGCAATGCTGTAAAAGTTCGGGAATATTGTGACGACAAAGTCAGAGGTTCCGGGGACCCGACGAACGTTATCCAGAGGCTGCCCGATGAAGTGGCGCTTGCAGGTGTCGGGCTGCTGTGTGTTGTCGTCTGCCAGTCCGCACTGGTAGATTGCGCCTTCCATTGAGTCGGCAATCACGACTTCGCGACGGGCAGGCAGGATCTCGAGTCCATTGCCGTAGTACATTTTGGGAGGATGGAACGCTGCGCAGTCGGTGATTTGCGATTCTGGGTCGAATTTACAGTGGACAACGTCGACGGTCTTGAACATGCCGGCGAGCAGGTTGAATTTGGCGGTAAAAGGAGATGAGAAAAAGCGGTCGTTGGTCACGTAGAACTCCGTAGGAGACAGAGCAGCAACTGCGTTTGGAGTCTTGATTTTATCGTGTTTGATGTCGTAAAGGTGTTTGGCCTGCGACTCGCCTGGAGTGTGCTTGAATACCGAGATGATGCTTCCCGTGCGTTGATGGTTGATTGCAAACAACAGATTGGCCGCGCCATTGTCGACATGCACTAACGACAATCCGTGCGAGACAAAGTCCTGGCCGTCGTAGTTGACAATCTTCAATTCTTGTGGTTTGTGTCCCTCGGCAGTGACATTGAAAGCATACAGTTTATCACGGTAGACAGAGTCTGCTTTTGAGTTTCCATACAAATTAGCAGGTGGATACCACTGATCACGATTCTCTTTCTGGGCAGCGCCAAAGTAGATGGTCTGTCTGATTTCGTCAAAGACCATGTCTTCAATTGCGCCTTGCTCCAGCAGAGTGCAGTGTTCATGGTTGACGTATGGAGAGCTGAGACTGTGCAGGCGCGTAAGCGGCATGTAGGCTATGAAACTCAGTAGGCCGAAGAGTGCGCCGTACGCTATGAACAAAAACATGATTGTTGGGGGGTGAGCCGAGGTTAAAAAAAATGGAGACTGGGAGTAGGATTGGATGGTGCAATTGAGTGCGGATGTTAGTTGAAAAAAAGGAATTGATGAGAAAGGGTTTGTTAAATGGATTTTTTTTAATAGTTTTTGCTCGTTTGAAACTTTTTCTTGGATTTAAGAAATAGCTCAAAGGTTGCTTCTCGAAGTGGAGTTTACAGTAAATGCCCTTGCGAGTCAGGTCAATTGACAAATCTGGAGTATGAAAACTTAAAAAGTGAGGTTTAAGCAATCGTTGAGAAGGAGAGGGTTGTTGGGATGAAAGAGTGTACTGGGGAATTTGCCAATGACAAAAATGCCTTGCGGAGTGTGCCCCTGATTTCAATGGCCATAAACGCGATTTGGCATAGAATACTTAGTCGCTGAACACAGGCTACCCATTGATGAACCTTAACAAAGAAGACGTTGTTTGATTTTACAAGGAAATTTGTGAATTTACTAGTAAAATCGTTGTACTTTCGATCGGGGGGTTTGGCTTATTTGATTCTCTATTAGCATCTGTCATTAACATGATCCCACCGCAAGTCAACCCAGGGTTTAGCGTACTTTAGGATCCATTACAGACGCACGTTAGAGCCATGAAAGCATTGATCCGGTCTTTAAAATTGTCAAGAATATAGTATGTTTTGTATTGTTGGTTTAAGGAAAAGTTAGATACATTAGCGATTTGATCCAGACATCAGCCCGGCAATTGCACACCGATATCTCATTGATTTGTTAAAAATATCAGAGCTAAACATTAAATGATGACCTTTAATAAAACCATACCAGCTTAGATTGCTTTTGGCGTAATACACTGTACATATTGCTTATAGGAATGACCGCGGGTGAGGAACTCTTTGAGTACACAAAGTGGAGGGAATATAGTAAAAAGGTCGAATTCTTAAAAATTGATCAAAGCTAGGTGATAGTTGGATCGTAGTTACCGATGAAATTCACATCTAAAAGAATGAACACTGAACAAGGCTCATTGTTTGTATTGAAGCACAATTGAATCCTAATTGAACAATTAGACTCGATGATGATCAGCAGCCAGACCAAGAATTATAACTTCAATCTGTTTTTTCTGAACAATTGCAGACGTTTCTGCCAGTGTTTTAGAAGAAACGCATCTTAAACAAGGTCACAATATTTGAAAATTTGTAGGTCAAGACTCTCCGAAGTCTTGTGCCAAATCAACCGTCCATAACCTTTGAATACCCTTCCCCAACCTTTCAGCTAACAATCAGTTGTAACTACTAGACCTTCTTCGGATCTACACATTTTCCTGATCGAACAGCTATTATCCTAAAATTTACATTTCAAAACCAACTCACACAATCTTCACAGACTACAATATCCAAGCACTACACTCCAGCAAAGCCAGTTCCCCCAATACTTTTCACCCAAAAGCTCTAATTTGTTTCTGAGCGCAAACAAGCCAAGACGTTACGCATGGACTCGAATACATCTTTCTAAGCTCCGTAGTTTACAACGGCTCAGGACTGACTGTATGTAGTTGTTAGGATTGTTTAGACAGATAGAAAGCAAGTCACACAATTGTGGTCAAATGAAGCGCCTTCTAATTTACCAGGATCAGAATCCGATGGAGAACGGATGATGATAAAGAAAGTTATAGACTTCTGAACACAGGTCCAAAGACTCGACATTTGCATTTGCTGAACCCTGAACTACACCTGTCTTTTGAGAACTCGATTCTGTTTCTTCACACAACTAAACCTCAAACAGCCCGTCATCGTCATCGTCATCGGCACCGGACTCTCTAAAACCACCCATTGATCTTGCCAAAGTCCAAGACCAGTCGTTAACATCCTTCCAAGACTACAGAGCCTCACATTACATCAACACCGCTTAAAGCTGCTTGTAGCCCAGTTCTAATTAAGACATATTGGCCCTGACTAACCACACCCGCTACTGCTTACGTCAAAATACCCCACACAGCTAATAAACCCATAAAACTACATGATCTCATTAAAAGGCCTTCTCATTCCACGGAATAACCATATCTCTTATTATACATATATCTCAAGCTTCTCATTTTTCATATTCTAATCCAGTAGAAACCAATTAGTCACCATTCAGTCAACCCACTTCCCTTGCTACAACTTTTCTCCTGCCGTCTCAGATCAACCTTCGTATATCACCGCTCCAAGTCTGCGCTTGCTTTGCACTGTCTGCAGGACATCCGTTTGCAACAGGTCTGCCGCGCTCGGCCGCTCAAACGGATCAGGTCTCAGCATTTCCTTCACAACTCCGCGTAGCTCCAAGTCTCGTTTCATGGTCCGCGTTCTGCTGCGACCAATGCTTCCACCGCCACTCCCAACCATATCGAACCGCAGAGTCTCCAGCATCGACAAGTCGCCGGAGCGAAGACGACGCCAGTGATCGCCGTATCCGGGGAGATTGACGTCCCAGATCATCTCGAGCACCATCAGTCCGACCGAAAAAACGTCTGCGTATTTGGTGTACACTCGGTTCAGGATCTCGGGCGCAAGATACACTCTGTCGCCTTCTCTATCACTATCCCACTCATCGGTCTCCATGCTCCCTCCACCTTCACTGCTGCTGCTATCACCACTCAGAGCCGCGGCTGGCCACGGCAGGCCAGCAGGGATACGTGAAGCCATGCCAAAGTCGCCAATCTTGAGCGCTCCTTGCGTCGTGATCAAGATATTCGAAGGTTTGAGATCGAGATGAACAACGTTGTGCGCGTGCATGAACTGCAAACCTTCCAACACGTCCAGTGCGATTTTGGCGATGCGGAAGCTATCGAGCCCGGCGTTTGCAGAAAGAAACTGGGCGAGCGTGCCGTTGGCACAGTACTCTGTGACAATGCAGCGGCCGAATGAGTCGACGTACTGAAGAAGCCGTTGTTTGGTGCCGTGCTTGGATGTGTCTGGCAAAGAATGGAGGTATTTCAGGATCGCTACTTCTTCGTCTAGCATTCGCGCAGTCGCTACTACAGCCGACCTGCCGCCATTGCTGCTGCTTCGAATGATATTTCGGGTGGCCGGACTAAACTGTTTGATGGCCAGCTTGACGCCGTCCGACTTCCTGATCCCGGAGTAAACAACAGAAAACTCGCCTTTCCCAATCATCTGCACTCTCGCAAACCGCGCACGAATCAGGTCGTGATCGGTATCGGCCTGTACCATCGCTTTCGCCTGCTTGGACCGCGGTTTCGTAGCACTCATACGGCAAGGCGAAGGTGTCTTTGCGACGCGCTGTTTTTGTCGCCCGTGTTTGGTCGGGGTCAGCGGGAGCACTGTTGTCGATGTTGATTTTGTTGATGCTTTGGGTCTGGCTAGATTCGAATTCTGTAAGCGCGCAAGTGCTCCGGCAGATGGAGTGCTCGCGTTGCTGTGCATCCGTTTAGTAGCGCCGCTATTCCGTGCCCGCTTTGTTAGCTGCCCCGTACTGAGAAACACAGCTTGTAGAGGTTTGGCCAGTTTGTAGCTGCGCACCGGTGTGGCGATCGGGGTCGATTCTGTGGCAGGAGTCGTAGATAATGATGATGACACAACAGAAGGGATAGTGGATAAAGGGGTCGAGATAATGGAAGGAGTCGAGACCAGGCGAGGCTGGGCCCGTTTCTTCTTTGTAGGGGACTGGATATCTGGCGTAGAGGCCAAACGCGTATTTGGGGTAGGCGTTGTTGGCGACGGAGGCGTTCCCGGATGGCTTCCAAGGCACCTGCGATGTTTTCTAAACTGTTTACTTGACACTGTCATGAGTGTTTTTGATTTTAAAAGATGATTTGAAGATGGTGAGAGAAGAATGGTTGGAGATCGGGGATGAACGAATGAGGAGAAGAGGAAAGGGAGACTGATTGGTGGTTGTCTTTGAGAAGCAGGGGGGATTTGAAGCATGACTATTGACGATGATGATGTTGTTGTTTTGTGTTGACGTAGATTGGGGTATTGATACTGATCTAGATCAGAGTAGATTAGAAATGATCAGAGTATGATCAGGACAAGTTCACGAAGCCAATTGCTTGTTCCTGCCCATGGCTTTGAACGGGTCCACCGGTGATTCCTGTTCTTCAGATGGACCGAGTTCCGAGACCCGACTGATAAAAAGGAATCGACAAGAGCCAAACAAATCAAAAAGACCCTATAATCGCCACTCTTTCCTTCCATTACTCTCTCCATCTCCTTTCCTCTTCTCCATTCCTCTTCATCATCACCATTTCAACCCGAACCCGACGGCTTCTCGCTTCTTCCCCCGGAGAAGAATCCCATTTTCACACATTTTCTGGGCGTGCTCAAGTTCCACCGGGAAATCCTCTCAATCAGGCAAGTCTTTCCCGATTTGGTTATAATACACACAGTTACGATCGCTTGAAAGTGTCGCTAACCACACTGCCGAACTTGCTAGCCAACGGCTTTTTTGATGTTCAAAGTGGTTAGTGCATGGTTTAAACTTGGTTACTTACTGCTTTTCTAACCGTATTCATGACATAATAAATGACACATTCTTTTACTGCGTAGTATTTATTCTTTGGGTCTATAGATGCCTGATATTACTCGCATATTCTATTTTTTTTTTTTTTTTTTATTTTTTTTCCATTGATTTTTCATTATCTGGCGCATTTCCTTAAATAAAGCAAACAATCCTCCAAAACGCTGTTGTCATTTCTTCTTCTTTCTTTTCGTTATTCATTTTACTTTTGAGCTTTCTAAACATCAGCAAGACTATTCTGCCAGCAGATTAGACATTTATTCAAGCAAACTAATCCACAACGACTCCTGGATTCCCCCGACACTCGATAGCAACCAACCAGCTTTCCCCCAACATCTTTATTATTACTCTATATTATTTATTGCACAGCAAAACATGAGCAAACGTTTACATCAAGAAGAAGACGAGATCTCGGAGACCGAGTGCGAGCAGCCCACTTCGTTCAAGAAGTTGAGACTGACCGAGCAGTATCTTTCCAACGAGCTCGAGTCCGCGGCCACAGAGTCGGTTGCTTACAACAAGTACACGCAGTTCGACGATGAAGAGGAGGACGAGTACAGCGATGAGGAAATGCCGAAATTCGAGTACAAGTCCAAGTACAAGCGTAACGAGAAAGAGAGCTCTGCCGAGCTGCTTGAGAAGATCAATTTCAACCGGTACATTGATTTCAGCAACAGCAGTGGCAGTAGTAGCAGAAGCTCGTTCTACGACGACGACCTCGATGATGCAGCTGGATTAATGCTGGACGTTGAGCAGCTGGCGCACGGCGACGAGATCAAGATTATTGAGCATGATGATATCAACAATATCTTTGAGATTCCTCTGACCACAAACCCGGATACGTTGCTACAGTGCGTTTCCGCCAAAACCCCCGAGCAACAACAACAACAGCAGGCCAAACATGTGCGGCCAAACAATAGCTACAGACAGCGTCTGCTTGCCCAGAAACGCGCGCAAAGCGCCGACAGCCTGTTTGACGCGACCACGAGCATCGACGAGTACGTCCATTTTGATGATGAAGACGACGATGCAACATCTGCCACGGCCGAAGACGAGGAAGAAGAAGAGGAAAGCAGCAGCAGCAGTGGCGACGACGAATCGCTACAGCAACAACAGCAACAGCTTGTCAATAAAAAAATTCCGTTCTACTATTACTTCAACCGCAACACTCGTCGGCATAACAGCACTTTTAAAATCAACAACATCATCAATAAACGCAGTTTGAGGTCAGGTAAAATCAGACAAATGCTGTACTGAATAAAAAACCTTGATTTTGGACTGTTTGTTTATTCTCTATTGAAGCCCTCCAAGATTTATTGAATAGCAATAGGGTGGGTTTCCATGTTGTATTTTTTCCACGCGGATTATTGTCTAAAAGGCAAGATTTTGCTTCAACTTTGAAGGCTTTTCAAATGACAGACACCAGCGGGCAACCCGCAATAATGTCCGGATGCTTTCTACGAAAAAAACCCATTTCAACGTCGTCCACACGCTCACACAAAGCCGACGTCGATCGCGACTTTTGTGAAAAAACGTGGCAAGTGCCGGCCACAAACTCTTCTAATCCCAAACGTGTCGGGTTCCTGGGCACCAAAACAAAAAGCACACCTTGGCAAAAACGGCATTGCTGTTTTGTAACGTATTTCTCTTCTCTGTATATATTTCATGTGTAATATTATTATTCTATTTTATTTGAATCATAGCTTGTTTTATAAACGTTTTTCCGTTTTTCGATGAATCGTATTTAGTTTCTGCTTGCTCCATAACTCCTCGAATCAAACGCTTGTTTATAATACAAGTTCATAAGTATAGACTCTATTTACAAATGATAATGAAATATTCGCTTTTGTCTTTTTCAAAGCTGGCTTGTAGTTCAGTCTCAATAAAACCACGTTTTTATGGCAGGAAACGGTTCATGATAGATTATTCCTGTAGACTAGATCATTTTCGATCTCTGGATCATGCTCAACATTCGACCAAGTATGTATTCTGTACACTTTGTTGGTTTCTAAAGTGTTCCGAATTCCGAGTGAGATTTCCCAACCTCTTCTTTACCTATCCGCTGAGTCACGTATTACACCAAGTTTACATACTTATAAGTAATCATGATGTAATGATGTCCTCAAGCTATGACTAGTTATGACATATCCAGATCTGGATAAATCTAAAAAGAAACGCCTGTCGGGAGGGATCCGCACTTTGCCGGATAAGTGTGGTTGGCGACTTGCAGCATCGAAGCGGATGTTCTGAAACGCAAGTGTTCTTAACTAGTTTGGTCTCAAATGTAAATATGATATAGAACTTAGGATATAGTTTCTCTATGAGTATAAGTTGTATATTACAATGATTCAGGAACCACTTGGCCAAAATTTCATCTCGGATCACCAGCATCTATGAACGAAACTGAACCTTGGGCAATGGTGCTCTTGCACTGTTGCAAGTCTTGTAAGCCTAGTCTCTACTGTATGAATAGTTGTTTTTGAATCAACATAATTGACCAACACTTGGACTCTGCGGTGCTTGCCTTCTCCAACAACACCAGACTCGTGTTGACGCCGGAGCTGTCTAGATACAGCAATGCAGAAGGGAATGAAAACAAAAGATACTTTGATTTTCTTTCTTACCTTTTTTCTTCTATATCTATATCAAAATACTTTGTTTTTTCTATTCTCTGTTTATATCTGGTTCAATTGTCATTCCAACTCTGTAATAATGCAAACATACACTCTTGTCAGGTACCAGTTGATAGCTGTGACAGTGGTATCGCTCCTAGCGTGTGCATGGATCCTAGGATCAAAAACATCCAACACCAGTCAGTCTGACTTGTCGCCTTTGATCCAAAACCTCATTGAGACACTGGATAAATCTTCGACTCAAGGGACCCTGGTCGAGTCAGTCAAACAGCCCGAGCCACGCCTAGCCACTCCCTCCAATTCCTCAGGAATCACCACTCTGTTCTCCATTCTTCTCACCTCCGCCATCTTTTCCTGCTCGACGCTCTACATCATGCGTATCAAAGACCAGCAAAAGAAAGAGCTTCTTGACAGCCACTACGGATACAAGTCCCAGTTTTCGCAGGTATACGGCGACCTTCGCCAGGAACTGGAGCGGTACAAAGCGGACTTGGTGAGCGTTAAAAAGTATCAACGGAGCGAGACGGAGAAAAACGTGATGGGCATTTCGCAGCTGTGGTCAGAGGTTTACAGGCTGAAAAACGAACAGGCTTCGTCTGCTATTACCGAGTACTCTGCAGCAGCGGTCACGACAACGACATCGCTCTCTGCAAATAGGGTTCTGGTGCCCAGAGCTACCAATTCCGCAAATAAACCTTTTACGCCCAAATCATACACGACTACTGCGACCAGCGCCACGGTTAAACCGTATGTGAGACCAAACGCCCCGGTTTCGCCAGTCAAGAAGTCAAATTTGCTTAAGACCGAGTTTGGAACTTTTGATATTTCGACGACGGAGGGACGGCAATCATGGATCAAGGCTATGAATGATAAGAATAAGGAATCAGAAAGTAGTCCTGATACTTTGGAGAGCGCAAGGATTGAGTTTATTATTCCTAAACTTGACAAAATCAAGCGCGAGAATTACGGGTACAAGGTTACAATGATGTCAACCAGTAGCAACAGCGGTAACAGTAGCAACAGCGGTAACAGTAGCAACAGCGGTAACAGTACCAACAGCGGTAACAGTACCAACAGTGGTAACAGTAGCAACAGCGGTAACTCTGACACATTGGCTGAAAAGACATCAACCCAAAACACCACCACTATTTCCAACGGCACTACCATTGCGCTTGATCCTGAACAGCAACAGGACAAAGAGCAGCCGATATTGGTTTTGGTACCGCCAACTCTTGAAGAGATCAAAGCCAAGCTTCAAGAAGGCGTTGAGAAAAATTACAGACGGGTGTTTATTCCGGGTAGAGGATGGGTAGCTTTGCGCAAGCTTCAGGAAGAGGTTGATTCTATGGCTAAATTGGAGAAGGAAAATTGTCAGGCTATTACTGTATAGATTTTACCGTGATTTTTTCATCTTTGCTAGATGAGAAATGGGTTTACATGCTTTTTATATATATTAAATAGTGTGTCTGTACGAATAGTATTTATGTATATGAAAGCGATAAACAAAGCAGTTCGGAAAAAGATTACCTAAAAAGAGGTTGGTGAGATTAAAAGCATGGATATTGAGGTCGACACAAACGTGCAAAAGGGGAGAAGTGAGGCTAAATCAAGTCAGCTGACTATGGAAGGATCACGGCTGGTGGGATTGAAAGAGAGTGATAACAAGGAACAGACTGTGATTAGAGCAAAGAAAAAGCCATAAATGACAGTGTGCTAATGATTTCAGTCATTGACAATATCATTCTTTTTTGCTGTATTTTTTTTTTTGATTTTCGATTTGTGACATGAAACACTGTAATTGGATCTCGGAAGGCGACTTTGCGTTGTAGGTGTCGATTGTGGATTGTGCTTTTAATGCCAGCGATCAAAAGTGTTCGGTTGAGTTGTGCTAGAAGACTGTTGTTTGATCAAGATCTTGTTGCAATTTTTGTATTTTAAAATAAATGATTTTTTTATTTGATTTGGCACTTTATTGAAAATACTATGCTTGTTTTCTTTCAAGACACTGCAATTAGAAAATTTATTGATGGAGATACCAATCTTGATGTAGAAACAATTATCTATAACAAGGTGACGATATTGATGTCTTTATTGAAAGAGCCACTGTGATGGGATAGACATCACAATCTCGTTTGTGTCGGCTTTAAGAAAAGTAGACTCCGGGCTGTATGTAAGGAGGCTGTGGCCTGTGCTAGGCTTGTCATGGAGAAACATAACACGCATGTCAAACATCTCAGTATCTGAAACTCGATTCGAATTTGCAAACCCGAGAAAAGGAAAACAACTTCTATAAACGTCACACAAACTGATCACTATAAACCATACAATTGAAATATATATTATTGACAATAAGCAGCGCTCAACATTCTCTCGCAAAAGAAAAAAAGATATTGGTTCCTGATTTTGTCAAATCATACACAGTTCAATCATCATTACAGATATTTTGACATAAGACAAAATCTCAATTATGTGCTCGTACAGCTCCAAGTCAAACGTCATGCTTTCTATCCAAACTTTCCCTTTTCCTGCATAATTTTGATAAAATTAAGTAGTTTTAATTTATTCATAAACAAGTTCACATCTACCATTGAGCTTCAACTTGAACACATGGAATACATTTACCCAAACTCCAATTAAAATTACATGGCATATAAATATACAATCTAGTCTCAGTCTTTTCCTATTTCCTGGTTTTTTTCTCTCTCAATCACAACAAATAACCATGTCATCATATATTGCGACTCATACACATCCATATGATAACGCAAGTACTGCAACACCATCTTCACCAAGATCGTACGCATCCAATGCGTCTACATACACCTCTATGAGCTCCATCCGCTCGTCACGAATACCGTCTCGCTCACCATCTATAACATCCACAGCGTGCTATGTCCACAACAAATTTGATCAAGCGTTTGATGTTTCCAACGCTCTCAAAGCACTATCCACAGAAGACCTCACTACGCTCTCTCACTCAAGACTAGTCAAGACCGCAACAGGAGTAAGAGAATTGGCCAAAAGGCTCGGACAAGCCAACATCCGCATGAATGTAAAATCCGTCATGATTGTGACCAAGGCCCGCGATAACTCACTAGTATACTTGACGCGCGATTTAGCGTTTTGGCTTATCAAAAGAGGAGGCACAGATGAAGGAGTTACAGTGTACGTTGACTCTAAACTCGAGCACTCAAAAAGATTTAATGCAAAGGGGCTATTACAAGAACATCCGCGCATAGCAACCCAGCTTAAATACTGGACCGCCGAGCGCGCGACAAAGTGTCCTGAACAGTTCGACCTGGTCATAACGTTAGGCGGCGACGGAACAGTACTCTATGTATCTGGTTTATTTCAAAGCATTGTTCCTCCAGTAATCTCGTTCTCATTGGGGTCCCTGGGGTTTCTTACAAACTTCAAATTTGAAGAATACAAAGTTCACATCAACCGGATCCTGGAGGCCGGCATTAATGTGAATTTAAGAATGCGGTTTTCCTGTACCATTTACAATGAAGTCGGGAAAAGACTAAGCACGCATCAAGTTTTGAATGAAATCGTCATTGATAGGGGTCCTTCGCCTTGGGTCTCAATGCTTGAACTATACGGCAATGATTCTCTGTTGACGGTAGTGCAGGCCGATGGGCTCATTCTTTCTACGCCAACAGGATCCACCGCATATTCCTTGTCGGCTGGAGGCTCTTTGGTACACCCGGAAGTTTCCACCATCGCCGTGACTCCTATTTGCCCACATACTTTATCTTTCCGGCCCATGTTACTTCCCGACTCAATGGTTTTGCGAGTAAACCTTCCCTTACGATCTCGTTCTACTGCATGGGCTTCATTTGACGGCCGTAACCGATTTCAACTCCAACCCGGATACTTTGTTACTGTCAGAGCATCACAATTTCCCTTTCCTTCAATCACCTCGTCGCCAACTGAATACATTGACTCGGTGTCCAGAACACTCAAGTGGAATATCCGCCAGCAGCAAAAACCGTTTGAACAATTGCTTTCAACGCCTACACTTAAACAGTACAACAACGACAATCTGGATATGATGACATCCAAATTAGACCAAACCCGTCTCCACCCTCGCCGTGGGTACTTTGAAATTCCCGGAATAAACGAAGACCAATATGACATTGATTATGATGATCAGTCTGAATAAACTTTATAAAACATAATTAAACTTTTGGCGGTTCACACAAGCTTGACATGATACAGAGCCTCAAACTCACATACAAAATTTTGAAAAATTAACGCGTTCATACAGACTTGGCGTACAGGAATTTGTTCTCCGTTTATCTCAAACATCTCTTCGCGTAGTCTTGAATGTAATCTCTGCTGCTCTTCACTAAACGGGCTTTCTTCAATTTCATCTTCATCCATAGACTCATCAGTTTCCAGATCTTCAGCTGAAGCAAGCCCAACCAAAGACTTTATGGAAGAATAAGACATGATTGAAAACGACCTTTTATTCATTTGCGGTTTCAATTCCTTGACTACTAATTTGGGTTTTGGTTGCAGTTCTAGATTTTGACTTTTTAGTTCCGCAACGAGCAAATTGAATTCTGCAATTCTCTTTTGCCAATCTCTTATCACATCGCTGAATTCAGAAATTTTGGCCAACAGATGCTTGGTAAACCAGCCATCAACCAAGACCCAGCTGTTGAGCCCCAAAACGGTCAAAATCGATGTGAGCATGAGATTTTCATTTGAAGAATTGATAACGTAATTATCAAACATTGTTTTAATCAATTGGTATAAAACAGAGGACGGTTTTGGATCCAGAAGATGATGAAATGCCAAAGGACCTTGTGGATAGCTTTTTCGTAGTTCGTGATCTGTAGCAACAAACCAAGCCATTTCTTCAGGAAGAAACATCTCGACGTCTTCTTTATTAGGAAAATGAGTCTGGTGCCGAGCTGAATACAAATCGTACCGATACTCATCCAACATTTCTTTGTAAGCCTTGGTTGTGACCATGCCACGAACAATATCTCTGCAGCTTGACTGGACATTTCTAAGAAGCTGCAGTTTCTCTTCTTTTGATGGCGTTTTCAGTTCGCTCTTAACAAGTATAACCGTATTTATCAAGTAGGGATAATATTTTTCCAAAATAACTCTAAATCCCTTTAAAGCCGTGATTCTTGTACTTTCGCTCTTTGATCGTAATAATTTAAGCAGGATCGAATTAAGTGAAACAGAAAAAGATTGATCCAGATTCCGAGATGAAGGTACCCGAACTCCCTCGCTAGAATATGATATAGAAAACCCCACAAAATGACACATCATGCACTGTGTGAGAAGATTATGATCCATCTTTTGTAATATGCCAATAAATAGTTTAAAAAGATAAACATCATCAGGATTGGCAATCATTGTAGGATATAACAACTGCCTCACGAATGAAAAGTCAAAATGCATGACGAGGTATTTTTCAAATCGATGTGATTTTGACGAAACAGACAAAAGATCCTGCCAAAACATTAAATATGAGAAAAATGCTGATCTGCTTTCAGTGTCACAATCATCATTCATACTGATTTGCGAATACAGTGCGCTGATGGTAGATACCATTGACGCAGCTAAATCACTGTTGATGACCCAATTCACGAGCTCAGGAGATTTCGAAATTATCTCCGTCAAGTGAAGCAAGCTCGTGCGTAAGTAGTCTCCCGATTGATCATTGGCATGAACATTTTTAAGAATTAGATACAGAAGCGGAAACTCTCTTCGAAATTCGGTTTTATTTTGACTGTCCACACTTCCTGGTGACTTTTGCTCCGGAGCGCCACCCACCTTTTCAATAACTCGAAACCATTTTAGCAGAAGCCCGTCGTATATTTTCATCAAAGAAGAAATCTCAAGTAACAGTCGACTGAGTGATATTTGTTGAGATTCGGAAATATCACAGGTTATGATGGATTGAAGAAATGAGGTGAAGCCTATGATCAGATCCTGATCGTTCGCTATCTTGACTTCGCAAGTACAAACATCGTCTATCAGTACTTGCGCGAGGCTAATCACAGAATCAACGACATCTTCGGGGAACTCTCTCAGTTTGGATCCTAGTGCCACTAATCCTAAATTTTTGAGAAAGTGTTCCACACAAGATGTACGGCTTTTCAAAACAGGATGATTCAGCTCATCTTCAATCAAGTCAATCAAGCTGTCTACAACTTGTTTCAAATTCGTGTAGTTTCTCCTGGCCTCTTGTCTCTTATCAAGTAGCTTCTAATAAAACAAATCCAGTTAGTATCGACACAAAATAACCAAACAAGACTATCGCTCGTACCAAGATTTCGTCCGTTGCACTCGCGGCTTTCTTAAGCCGCTCGGAATAAATTTGATTATCTGAGATCACATTAGATTGGCCTAGAAACATGTCCCAGAGCGGCCTCATTTTGTCGGATCTGATTCATTTAGAAGATCAAAGATGACACGCAAATAGAAACTTTGAAATACTTTATTACCATGACTTGCTGGTAGGAAAAATAGACTAGGCAGACCAGTTGCACAAACGATGAAACAGGTATGAAATTACGCCCTAACCTTTATCTAGTGTTGGCATTAAGAGAGCAGTGAATTGGGTGATGGAAAAACTTTGATGCGAAGCCAATAAAGCCGCTTCACTACATGCAGTTATATTCAAATTAAGCTATTGTAAACTATCAGAGGCAAGCTCTCTGTGCACAAGAGCTTTTAAAACAACGACGGATCAAATGGCTGGAAGTCTGAAGCTCCAACTGGTCGTACTTGTGCCCGCTCATCAAAGTATTCTTGATCAACCCAGGCCTTCATAGTAGCAGAGTCATAAGGACCGTGAACCTCATCGGTTCCTTCCCATCTAAATTCCCAAGAAGAAGACGTAGAAGCTGGCTGATTGGCACTATCGTCTGCCTCAGGGCTTTGAGACCGTTTGCGTTTCAGTGTATATGACTCCCCTGTTAACTTTCCATACTCTCTTGAAATCTCTTCCCGAGACATTTCGTATATCGTAGATACGTTTTTTTGTAAAAGTGTATCTGCACAGTGTGTGATCTCTTCAATTTCTAATTTGATATTGGCTTCTTTTTCACTTTGCTCTTTGGTGTCGTTTTGTTTAGCCTTTCTCTTGTTTCTGTTTGTTCTCGTGTGTGACTTTCGGAGCCCATTGAGACGCTGAAGAGCTTCCAATGGCGTCTCACCAATTTGCAATATATCCATCAACCGAGTCATCAAATCAGACGAAGCCTCAAACACCTCCATATTAGACTCCTCTTGAGTTTGTCTCTGTGCGTGTGCATATTTTGCCTTTTTGATTTCATTTTTACTGATGTTTTCCAACCATTGGTCTTGATGTGCATTCTCGTCGTTAGCATTGCGAATGAAGTTTCCATCCTCATCAAAATTTCCTTCTTCCAAATCGTCGCGGAGATTGAAGCCTTCTAACTTTGGCTCATGAGTTTTCGTTCTGGTCGAAACCGTTTTGGTCGCGTCATCATCGGGGTTAACAAAATAGTCAATATCCACATTTACCTCATTGACGTCTTCTTCCTCATCTTCACCGTCTGATTGAGCTAATTTGGCTCTTAAACGACGTTGCTGTTCAGCATTCCCCTCGTCTTCAATTCCCACTTCCCTTTCAAAGTTCTCAATATTCATCAGTTTGACAGAATTTGAAGCACTCTGCTTTTCTTTGACTTCGTCAGCTTCATTGTCGCTATCTGAAAACATATCGTCGTCGCTGCCGTCTTTTTTTTCTTGCGCTCTCAATTGCTTTTCATGTTCCTTTTCGCGCCGGGTCTGGCCATCGTCTGAAGAGTCGGAATTGTACCCTGAAAAGTCATTCAATTTACGTTTGGGTCGCGACCCTTCTATATCTTGTTCAAGTAAAATATCATCATTGTTCTTTTTATCAGCAGTGGCGTCGTCATCCAGGATTAACGTGGCTGGATTTCTTGAGTCAAATCTCAAGCGCTTTTCTGACCGTTGACCATTTCCAGACATTGCGAGGTTTGGGAGTTGGGAGAATTGTTAATTAAGTCGATGTTCAAGCTTTAGTAATAAATACCTAGTTTTTGACTTTTCATTAATTCACACTTTTGATTCATCACAAATCTCACTTATACAATCATGCCAGAACAACAGCATACCGAAGATCCTTTCGAGGATCTCATGAATCTCGAAACAAAATTTTATGAAGAAGGATACAATGACGGTATGGCGGATGGACGTAAGACTGGTTTGCGCGAAGGTGCGGAATTTGGTATTCAGACCGGATTCCAGCGTTATATCGTGCTTGGAGTCCTGCGTGGACGAAATCAAATTTGGAAATCAAAATACTTGGACGTAGATAACACTGAGATTCCCAACCTGGACAGAATTCAAAAAAGTATCAAGGGATTAGATAGCATGCTGGAAGAGATTGGACTCACTAATTCAGATGAGGACGTCGCCCAACTAGAATCATTACTACGAAGAGCCAAAAGCAAGGCCAAAACAATTGCATCACTCGTCAAAGATTCAAACGAGTTAGTTTTCCATGATGGCACGGTTGCCTTGAAGTCGACAGAAGACGCTATCGAAGATTTTAGAATGTGATTAACAATCAGATCATGAAAAGACAAAAATGATGATAATGTGTCATTTTACTTGTACCTACATTGTTTGGACAAAGTTTGGGTAGCTGTATTATCTGCTATTGCTTGTCTCATTGGGGTACTACAATTCAGATCTAGATATTAGATATTTATTCGTGTAATTATGCACTAGATAACCAAGTACTGATCGACTATATGCCTTGATAATTTCAAATTACCACTGACACTGTAAATCAATTGAAGATTGTAAGCAGCTTGTGGCTTCAAGTTGTATTCGTAGTTTTCTGTGTCGGGGAAATCAGTTAAAACTTTCATGTAATGGTGTACAGCAAGGCTGAACAGTCCAATACCATGAAAAGCTCTTCCTAGATTGTAGTAAACCTCTTGAGCCTCCCATAACGTTCTTGTAATTTCGGATATATCAGTGCCCTCCATCAAAGAATCTTCTTGATTTTGTTCTAAGAATTTACTGATAACCTTTGCATCTTCAGTACGGACATCTCTATATTCAAGGAAATAACTGAACGCTTGAAGAATCTGTGAATGTCTGTTAAGGGTTTGACGTTGCAATGCACGGTACAGATTAGTGATTGCTATACATAGCAGTACCAATGGCTCCTTAGGCGCAATTCGGTAAGCCCTAGAAAAGTAATCTAATGCGTTGTTAGACCATGTTTATTGTAGAAAGCACATGTTCACAGTATACTCACTTAGTGCCGAATTGTAAGAACGACTCATCAACAACATTGAACCATATATTGTTAGTAGCAAAGGGCCCACTTCTTTGAATTTGATTTTGCTAGTTACAGCAGCTGCCCCAAGAACCTCTTTGTTGTCTACAATTGACTCAGCAGCTCTCAGTTGCCTCTTCATGAATTTTTGTATGTTAACAGAACGGAATACTTCAACTGAGGCTTGGGATGATGCTAACAAACAAGTGTGTAGTCGGTAACAATCATTCACAAACTGGTTCGTGAAGAGAATACCTCTAGTTATATCACTGCTTGTTACCGGATCGTGAGATAAATATGAACAAGAAAGTTGTACGTATTTAATAATCTCTTGATACCTCGTGTCGTCAAAAACCACAATATGTTTTGCCGCATTCAGAATTTTATATGCACTTTCAGTAGTATCATAAGTAGCCAAGAGAATAGCATACTACAATTTCGCAGTTAGTAGATGACTCAAATACAACACAGATAACACATACGCTCATAAAAACATCAAACCAACTGTCAATAGGTATGCCGCGAAAAGTATTGGTCTCTTTAGGCGCAGTTGATTCAAGATCTAAAAATGTTAGCAATTGGCTCACACAAATAGATCACCGAGAAGAAAAAAAACACACCTATGTCATTTTGCTGTATACTGCTCTCCATATTGTCCAATCTCGCGTTGATATCTCCAGCCTCCTCTCTTCTCAAAATATGAGCTCTCGCTTTTTTGTTGAACCGTTTGATAGATAAAAGAATGTTGATCATATTATTAGCAATCTGAGTCCATTCCGTAATAGCAACCATATTTTCACGGTTTTCAACAATTTGATCCCAGTGCCTTTTTAGATTTTTAAAACTAGATGCCAACTCATGCTCAGACGGCAATTGAGACCCCTTCGAGACCCTTTTTTCCATAGTTTTGTTGAAAGCCCCGCCGATCACAGCGCCAGCGCTAGATTCTTTATTTGCATTAAAATGTTCCGAAAGTTTTGCTCTGATATCACGCACTCTCGAAATAAGCTCCTTAGCTTCGTCGTCACGATTGAGTGCCATGTATGTTTCAGCTAATCCTACTAATCCTTCCACATTATTCGGGTCCTCTCCTATTACCAACCTATAATATCCTTCTGCTTCTTCATAGTTTTTTATTCCATATTCACATCTACCAATTGCCAATAAAAGTTCAGATGTAGTTTCTTTTAATTCAAGTAACTTTGCAAGAATCTGCAAAGCAATCTCGTACTCACTGCATTCAATGTAGGCTTGTCCAATTTCCCAAAAAAGATCAATGTATGTTTCTGGATCTGATTGCAACAAATACGTGTTTTGATGTAGTGCCTCATCAGTATTGTTCATTCTCAATCGAGCCAACAACAATTTACAGCGGATGTCCAAAGGTAAAAGATATTTCTCGTTATCTTTCGAACTCTTTTTATATTCAGCACGTTTCATTAATTCCAGTCTTCTTTCGTCAAACTCGGCATCGTCTTTTCGCTCATCCCACCATGTTTCGGCATTTCTATCAAGAAGCCATCTGGATACAGACTTCACAGTCCTAATGCACTTATGCCAGGCGCGTTGTTTGAGATACAGCTCGGCCAATGCATTAAGCTCAGACCATCCAAATGGTTGCACAAGAAGAGGATCGATATACGTCAATTCTGTATTTTGTTTCAGGATATCTTCAAATACATTCACAGCATCTTGTAACATTCCTTGACTCATGTATATTTGAGCAAGCTGATTCGAATAAGCAGCGTTTGATGGTTCTATTTCATGAATTTTTTTCATTAAATTAGTGGCATTGCTCATTTTGTCCATCGTTGCATACAACTTAACAAGTTCAAACATAGTTGCTGTATCAGTATCATCAATATCAATAGCTCTTTTGTAGAAAATCGCAGCCTGGTCCAACTTTTCTAACTCAATGCTGATTCTGGCGACATCAATCCAATCGTCTTTGTTCCTATCTAGTAGAGCGGCTGCAACCTTTGCTCTTAGGGATCTATCAATGTCACCCAAATCGGAGTAAATCGCGTCTAGCAACATGTAAGGAAGTTTGGAGTGAGCATCGCGGGCAATAGCTTCTTCTAGTAAGGCAATTGCGTCACCATGATTTGAAGATTCATACTCGGAAATTGCCATAGTGTAGTACAGTTTAGCTTCGTCTTGAATCATCATGGCCTTGGATTCTGATACAGACTTTGCTTTTCGCCGCAAACTGTCTTGATATACGTCTTGGTTTTCTTTCACAAACAACTCTCCTCGATCGTCGTCATAGTACTCGTCATCATCACTACTGAACAAATCACGAACTTTTTGATTATCTTGAGCTGTTTCGTTTTGGTCGCGAATAAATTGGTTTTGATCCTCATCTTGAGTATCAATCCAGTCCCCATCCCCCTCGTCAGAGACATCAATATAGGAACCATCAGAAAATTGGTCATTAAGACCAGAATTTATTTTTTCGGCATCAATTGATTTTGAAGCTGATGCTTGTGTAGAGTCGGCTATAGATGTTTCTGTACCAGTGAGTCGGCTCAGATCCATGTCATCAAGATCAAAATTATCCTGTCCCTCGAGCGAACTCTCCAGCGACTGAAGAAGCGATGACTTGCGTGTTCTTCTGGTGTTTCTGCGTGACATAAGAAGTATACAAGTAAATCAAATGTTGTGTTTAAATGATACTGAAGGGTTTTGGATTGTAGAAAGCAAAAAATAGAGTTATGCCACAATTTGAAGTAAACATCTCAATGTCCCATTTTGCTCATAGAGATCCAGCAACCCTAACTGCCACCCACTAATACACATCCCTGTTCTGAATTTCTACTTTTATTTCGTCCTTAACACTTTCTTCATATCTACACATCTATACTATCCTTAACTGTATAGTAGCTAATTGAAATATTAAAAATGTCAAGGACAGCTTATTCGGGCATCCCATTGAACATGCGGATGGACACAATCAAGCATCAGATAAACGATGTTGATCAAGATGTTCGCTACATGGGCTGTAACGATTTGTTCAATATGATCAACAACAGCAAAGAAAACGGAATTTCTCCTCACTCATCGCTTCTTTCAGAAGTTGAAGCAGTCATTATAAAGGCTTTGGCAGATCCTATTTCAGAAATCCAAAATTTGGCAATCAAATGGTATGTTCGTTATCGCCACAATTGCCAGTAAGTGTACTAATTGTGAAATAGTGTTCCATCTCTCGTGCCTCTTTTGTCAGTTGCACAATTTCAATCGCTTTTAGCAAACCTTTCGTCGCCTCTCTCTGAGCGTGTTGAGCCAATTGAAGGCTTGGATCTTTCAGTTTATGCTACCGCACTAAGAGCTGCTATCAACACAGCTCCCGCCACATCATTCAACAATCGCATTGTAGTGGTTACTCTTCTGGATAACGTACTAAACTCTATCTCTGGTTCCATCGACAACTTGGAGGTTTTGCTGGCGTTGATCAACAAATTTGGTGCCACATTTGGCCCTGACCAAATGAGTCAAACACACGGAGTTCTGTTGACTGCAGTCCGACGTGAAACTGGTCTAGTAAAGAAAAGAGCAATCACATGCTTGGCCTCTGTGGCAAAACTCTTCAAGCCCGCAGAGTATCGTTCTCTGATGGAATTTGTGGTATCAGATGCCTCTAACGATCCATTTCTTTGCGGATCTCTGGCGCAAACTACTCCAGAAGAATTTGAGCAATATACTTCAGTAATTATGCCCAAACTGTTTAGCTCATTGGGCATTCCTGAAGAAGATGAGATTGACCAGGCCGAAATATCCAAGAAGGAAGAAACGTTCTCGGCGCTCAACACTATATTCAACAAATGTGAGCATTTGGATGATCACATTTCGAGCGCTCTATCTGCAATCAAGGTGTGGCTGCAGTACAATCCTTCTTTTTACGATGATGGCAATGACGATGACATATTTGATCCTAATTCAGTTATGGACAGAGATGATGGTAATGGAGATGACTATGGTGACTCGGATTATGATGGTGACGATGACTTTGATATTGATGACGCCGAAGATGATGATCAAAGCTGGAAACTAAGGCGACATGCTGCTACTTTGGCAGCTTCGGTAGCGTCCCATAACACGGATAACCTTCCATTTATATATTCTGAACTTTTGAAATTCTTGGTTGTTCGCACTGTCAAAGAACGCGAAGAAACTGTTACTATCACGCTTTACACTGTTCTCACTACTCTCGTCAAGTTGCTTCCCGGGTTCAGCTCTAACAATCACAAAAAAAGAAAATCTTCTGACGGAGCTACAACTTATCAAGATCCTGTCTCGAGCGTTAACGATATTTTCCCCACAATTCTTAGATACGTTGCAAAGGATTTGGGGGATAAGTCAGTATCGGACAACGTCACACAAGAAGAACTCAAACTTGTGGGAAGCATTGTTGATGTCACAAATGTCATACCTGAGGATGAAGGCTTCACTCTTATTGAGGCATTGTCTAATGTTACTGTTACGCCTCAGGTTTTGAAACTTCTTATGTCGCTTTTGAATTCGCAGTCTAAGGGCTTGCTGAGTCGTCAAGTCAAAATATTGGTCAGCATTGTTGCCAAAGGTATCTCGGATACGTATTACAGTTCTGTAATTGAAGGACTAGAGTGTGTCAGATTGCTTTTGCCTATACTTGCAAAAGAAAAACAAACAAACCAAACATCCGGTTTAGATATCAAAAGTGCACTTCAGGAAAAAATCCAAGACAAAAACTTTGATATCGAATGTCGTCGGAAAGCCATCTCTTGCATGAGTTTATTGATTTCTTCCGGGTGTCTTTTGGAAAACAAAGATATTCTTGACGCTTCTAATGTGGTAGTCAAAGCATCTGAAAACGATTTATTAAGAGTCTCAGTACTTAGGGCTATTACTGATTTTTCAAAGTATGCTGTCAAGTGTGGAGCATTAACTTACGATTGGATTTATGATGTTGCGATAACTGTCACACAACTTCTTCAACAAGATATGTACAGTGTGAGCATTGAGTCACTCTCCACTTTGTACACACTTGTTGAAATTCTAAATCAAGGTAATAAAGTATCGTACTTAGATCCTATTGCGAGCTCACTTGTTACATTTGTTCATGGATACAAAGACCCTGATGTCAAAGAAATAGCTATAATTGGTGCGGTAATTGATATTTTTGCAGAGGTTGTTAATCAACTACAAGACGAAACCACTAAAAAAGATATTCTTGAATACGCCAAGGTCGTTGTTGCACAAAGCTTTGCTCCCAAAATTGAAGAACCTATTTTGAAGTTGGTTTCTCGTGTCGACGATCGTCTATATGAGGAATATTCTCACATGATTTCGGTCAAGCAGGGACTCGTTCCAGCCGCACTTGCAATCATCATAGTCAACAAAAAAATGTATAATGAGATCGACGAAATCCTTCAAGCAATTGCTGACCATGGTGTGAAGACTGAAACAGCACTGATTGTTTTTGGAAACGTCGCAAAACGTATTCCTTTGGAAAAAGATTTAGCGCCAATCTACAGTTGTTTTGATCATCCAGACGAAGAGGTTAGATTGTTGGCTTCCAACACGCTGGGTGATGCAATCATCGGAAACACTAAGAGATACCTGCCGCAGCTAGTCGAAAAGCTAAAGAATGGCAATATGGATTACCTTCATTTGCACGCTTTGCGAGAAGTGATCAACTTTTTGGAAAGCGAAGTCAAATTAGACATGACACAGATTCAAGAAATCTGGTCATTGCTTTATGAAATGCCACAAACCCCAGGTTTTGGAGACAAGGAGTATCGTGTTGTTGGCGAAATCATGGGCAGAATTTGTTTCATCGAACCCGACCAATACAAAACGATTTTTGTCAACGAGTTTACCTCGGATAAACTGGATCAACGCATTTCTGTCATTTACACCTTAAACTTCTTCTTTGGATTATCGTCTGAAAAACAAGACAAATACTTGGGGCCTGTTATCTCGCAGATTATTGAGAACTTTACCAAGTTCAATATCAACACCCGCCGTTTACTGCTTGGATCCATTACTTCAGCTATTCATAGCAAAATGTACCTGCTTCTTCCAACTCTTTCCGATTTGGTACCATTGCTCTATGCTGAAACTGTGGTTAACAAGGAATTGATTCGAATGGTTCCAATGGGACCTTTCAAGCACAAGATTGACGATGGGCTCGAGCTGAGAAAGGCAGCTTACGAGTGCTTATTTACACTAGCTACGTCTTTGCCTACGGAGTGGAAGGTAAACCATCAAAATACCATTTTCCGAGCAATTTTCAATGGGCTTGAAGACGAGCACGATCTATCTATTCTTGCTTGTGTAACTCTTGGACAGTTAGCAGAAATGAGTACATTGTTTATTCGACCATACGAACCTGAGGATGACCGAACAGCAATTGAAATCGTGTTTACAAATCTGCGTCCATTATTGGAAAAAGCCCGCAAGGGAATGGCCAATACAAGCAATGCATCGCTGAAAGTTGATGTGGAAAATTCGGCCGAGCTAGAGCGAAGCATTATCCGGACGTGTGATGCTATTGATTTAATTATCGGAGATATGAATTTTTCGTCCTGGGTATCATTTCTGGAGTATGTCAAAGATGGCAAATCTGGATGAGTAATTTCAATGATTGATTTGCCAGATACTGTGTGATCCGTTTAATTGGTATGATGGCTAAAAAGAAGAGGAGCTGAATTGTAATTGAATTACGAATATCATCAAGTACAGATTGTTTATTCAAAAATATTATTATGTAGTCATTAAATCATTAAGGTGTGACACTACACAATAGGTGATACCGTTTTACGAGAGTGTGCTGTAGAAAGTCAAGCTAAAGAAAAGAAAATTGAGATTGGGATGGCTATCGGGGTTAAGCTGCGATTTCAGCTCTTTCCCATCCGGTGGGCTTCGGGACTGAAAAGTCGGCACTAGGTTGAGGTGTATTCTTTTCGTCGACAATTTTCAATGCATAGGGGTTACGATCCTGGACCTGAACCAAGTTACCGAAGGTATGGTTGACTTCGCGATGCTTGGCTTCGTCAGCTCGCACGTAGTAGAGGAGATCAAGCATAGTAGCTCCGGGCTTCATATGCCAGTAATCTATAGCAATTTGAGGGGCAGGGGCTGTCTTCCAGGCATCGAGTCGACCGGCTTCAATATCTTCAATACAACGGGTATATGTGACGACAGCTTCCTCCTCCAGATAACCAACAAATCTGTGACATACGCGGGGGAACAGCAAGTAGGCAACAAAGAAAACATTGTAAAATACACCTTGAGCACCAAGAAGCATCAGTCGCATAAAGTATCCCGGCTTGAATGCTTTCAGGAATGTCAAAAGGTGCATACGTTCATTGAAAGCCTCTTCAAGAAGAGTTTCAATCCAAGCCTTGTCGCGTCTCATAAGACGCAAAGAGTGAAGATGACGGACAGTGCCGCCGACCATTCCTGGAACCCCTGCAACGGACTCAAGGAAAATAAAGCGCTGTAACCATTGACGTTCGGTCATATGATACTTGGGATCGTTTTCTTTTCCAGGAGGAGGATGACGATATCTAGTGAAAATATCGAATCCAACTCTCACTGCTTTGAGTAAAGATCTAGCCACCTTATCAGATAGGTTTTTAGGAACATGGTGAGAGACAGATACATTTTTGAGTTGAGTTTCAGTGGCCTCGGGGTGCTCCCAGCCAACACAGAATCTATGGTCTTCAGAAGCCTGCTTGCTTTGGTCGGCAAGAGTCTTAGACCAGTGTTCGCGGACTTCATGCTGCTGCGACTGTGCAGAGAAGGAATGAAATCCAAGTTTGGCATGTCCAAGCATGGCTGTTCTCAAAACAGAGGTGGATTGGGCTTTTATAGCCAATTTAGAGAATGAGGCAATGTTTAATACAGTAGACATTGGTAGTTAAATAGTTGAATGGTTGAGATGATGAGGATATACAAGTTCATGAAACAGGACTGTTGATGAGTATTTATATCTATCACAGATTATCCAAATTGTCATTCATTGTAAAAGACCGTTAGAGGGATCTGAAAATACGGGAAAAGACAAATATTGTGCTCCGGATATCTTTGAAAAAAAAAAAAACAGTAATGGATTTGTATTTCTTTTTTGTTTTAAATCAGGGTTCCATCATTTTGTCACTGATGGCAATCTGGCACTTGGATACTGTGTTTACATCTACGTTGATGATCATGGTGAATCTTGTGGACACTAAACGGCTAGAACTGTGTTTGTATCAGCACTGACTCTAGTCAGACAAGATCTTTCTAGTTACCATACTAACTGAATCACAGACAGACTGCACATTGTTGATCTTACCTCTACCCGTTACAATTCATCTACTTGTTCAATCCGATTTCTACTGTGAGCTGCGGGCTTTCAGGGCAATCGCCGTTAGGAATCTGTGTGTTTACAAAAGTCCAAATTGGGAAGCTACAGTCCCGTTCCCGACACGAGCAAAATAAAAAAGTCAAAAGTCCCGGACGGAGAATCTCCGGAAGAGAACATTGAGAAATTCAAAGGAAACGGGCAAGACAGAAACAGTGGGCCCCACATCTGGGTGTAGTCCCCGAAATTCTGGTTTTCGAAACTGACGTCTGGGATTTTTGATCCAGATGACCTTGGTTCCGCAAACCCCGTTGGGATACTGTTCACCGGTAGCGTCGCCCGCCTCTCAAAGAAGAAGGTTGTACGGGACTACACGTGGGTTCGGGGTTACTTGAAGTCACAGTATTGAGAAAGATATTGAATCAAGTTGTTTGGCATTAGATGACATTTGGTAATGTATAAACGGTGGCACTACCGATATTACAGGTGGCGACTAAGTAAAAATCAAGGCATTTGTTCTGCAATTTAAACAGAAGACAAATAGTTTTAATGAATGCGTCTAGAAGTCCAAAGGTTAATCTATCTTGTGAAGAATGAGAAAAAAAAAACTTCATGTTTCAAGAAAATTAAGCGCAAGGGGGCGTTTGCAAAATCAAAGTCCAGTTTTTGATGTTTTTCCGTGTTGCCAAAAAAGATGTTCCGATGAGTTTTGCAAGGCATAATATTGACAATAAGCGGGACCCTATAGCTATTGATAGAGTCCTTATAACTATTCGTTGATACCTACTAATCATTGTCTTCACATTTTGAACCTACCAACACAGTTTGATGAGATGGCAAAATTCACTGAGCACAAAAATTAAGAGTTGACAAAGATCCAAAATGAAATAATCTAAACTGAAATTTGATCCTGAGTTCAAACATTATTCTGGGTGAGTCTGTTTAAACAATACGATTTTCCGTATAGTTAAATCAAAGGTCATAAATCTCTTAATAATGAAACCTTATTAAGAATCATCTGGTACGTCGGAATGTTTGATTAGTGACCTCAATACCCGTAGAACTGTGGGCTTTGAGTGCTCCGAAGTTGTATTTGGGCGCGGGTTCTGATTGATGTTACTCATGCATTCGAATGGCTTGTGACAAGACTATCATTCGGACTTTGCTAACGCAACATTAAGATGCAACTGAATACCAAAAGAGCATGTTTAAACGATGCAATTATTGTACTTAATTTCTTCAATTTACACATAGTAGTCATCGTTGTCACAAAATCATAGTTTTGATGTTGTGTCTATAATGCAAGCTTACTGAACTTTTGATGGCACACGCTATCATTCTCACAGTTGTTTACGATTTAACCATCTGCTAATCTCTTCCAGCGCTTAAAACTGCCCAACTTTTGAAAACAAACCAAATTTGGTACATTTAAGAAATCAATCAAACCCCATATTTTTTAGCTTTTCCAAAACACCGCGTTTCGTGCTCTAATTAATTTTGTGGGCTCAGATCTTACAAAATATTATGCGCTAGTACTGATTTTTCTTTGTTCCAAACAGGCACGAATTGTTACTATATTATTATTATGATGTATTATAATGAAATAATGAATCAATGAAAGTCTAGACATATAATAAACACAAGGCGAACTATATTCATTCATGTACTTGATTCAAGTGTCTATACCTGACGTTTTCAAGCTTCATATTGGCTATATGTATTTATGTAATGGATGCCTCATTCGTCAAAGCGCCAAGACATCTATTGCAATCTCATAGAAAGTAAATTGTTCCAGTTCAAAGTCAGAAACCCGACGAGCTGTTCTAGAATAACGTGTCATTACGATGAAAAAAGGTGTGCGATAGTCTTGCGAATAAACTCAACAAATTATAGGATATTTAGATGCTGATGCCTTACGCCGTCACAATTGCCAGTACTCCGGAATACAGCATTTCATTGTTCCTACAGCACTATTAAAAGTAAATACTGTTATCACAAAACATCTATACAAACCAAGATAGCAGTTCAAATTATATCAAGACTAGTTTCAATTATGTGTCTCTATAGTCAACTACAAATCTGAAAATCATGTGAGGATTCGAGCCCGGTCTAGGCTTACCTAAGACGTTCGGACGATCCGGACGGACGTCAGCTTCTTTCAGAGAGCTCTAGTCTTGTCCGGCCTATCTAGATCAACTAGGATAGACAATGTTTACTAAGAGACAATATGCTTTGCAAATAACAATACTTTCAAAGTTGTTCAAAAGTGAACTCTGGAAGGTAAAGTCGTTTCTACGACTACGAGGTTTATATAGAGATATTTGAGACAAGGGTTAGGCCAAGTCGTAAGAAGTAAACAAGCGAAAGCGCTTGTGTTTTCTTACAAATCATTAATCGGTAATAGTTTAGTGGCTAGAATTTCCGCCTGTCATAAGTCTTCTCGAAGGCAGCACGCGGGGGACCGGGGTTCAATTCCCCGTTACCGAGATTTTTTGCTGGCTTGTGATGTAGTCTCGGTTTTGATATCTAGAACCTTTGCATGTGTATCGAGGAATAAATTGTACATTTGTGTGAAGTTTCTTTAAAAGAAATTGAAAAGTTCGAAATACAGGTCACTGTCCTTTAATTTGATTACAGAATCAAAGTGTTCACAGAAATTGTACTATTCCTTGTGGGAATTTATCACACCCAGTATCAGTATTTGTATCTACAAAATATTATATAATTGGTTCATGTACCTAATCCAGGTGCCTATGCCTCGTGTTGACACACTTCATTTTGGCTTTTGCTTCGTATTTAAATGAAGTTTGAGGCCAAATGGAATTGAACTTGCCTAAAGAATTTTTTGAAAACTCGTTATGGTCTGTTATTATCACTCAGTACACCAGTTACACAAAAAAAATGTATTTAACAGAGAATTGGACAATATGAACAGTCTACTTCTAAGCAGCCAATGGTATTTGATTCGTAGACTTCTATTATTAGGTACAGTTTTGCCCAAAATACAAACTTAACACGAGGCCCTAATGCAGAATCAGTATGATAGAAATTGTATTTCTATTGTTCCTTGAGCTACGTTTTTTGTGTGAGGATTCGAGCCGTCTTTGATGATATAAGACATAGGCGGAGTCCTAACGGACGTCAGCTTATTTCAATGAGCTCAAGTCTTGTCCGGCCTATCTAGATCAACTAGGATAGACAATGTTTACTAAGAGACAATATGGTTTGTGCAATAACAATACTTTCAAAGTTGTTCCAAAAGTGAACTCTAGAAGGTAAAGTCGTTTCTACGACTACGAGGTTTATATAAGAATATCTGAGACATGGGTTAGGCCAAGTCTCGTAAGAAGTAAACAAGCGAAAGCGCTTGTGTTTTCTTACACATTCCCCCTGTTTACAAAGAGTCGTCCCGACTCGTAACAATAAAGAGGACGTGTCTATAATGCGCGTTAGTAGAAGCGAAAGGCAAAGGAGTATACTTATCCTGAATGCGATCGCGCATTGTTGTTTCATTTTGAGTTTGTAGTGAGAAAACCTTGTTTGGTTGACGTGTCAAAATCGCGATAAATTTTTCTGTTTTTTTTTGTTTCAGTTAGTTTCTTGATGTCTTGTACGTCTGTCTCTGGTTACCTGGAATGATCATTAATAATGGACATTGAGGAGACGCATCAGCTCTTCCCCCGGCTCAAAACGCCTCATGGTACTCGGGCGCTGGGACAACCTGGTCGGGCCTCATTCTTCCCACTGAGTGCGGCAGTCTTATGGGTGGATAGAGGGCATTTTCTTCGACTCAAGTCAGTTGCTGTACGTCAGGGCATGGAGGTTAAGATCGTGACAAGAACAACAAGGTTTGTATCAATCAATAGTTAGGATCACGGGGACCCGAGGGGCTTGAAAAGCGTGTCGCTACCATGTGTGAGGATTCGAGCCGTCTTTGATGATATAAGACATAGGCGGAGTCCTAACGGACGTCAGCTTATTTCAATGAGCTCAAGTCTTGTCCGGCCTATCTAGATCAACTAGGATAGACAATGTTTACTAAGAGACAATATGGTTTGTGCAATAACAATACTTTCAAAGTTGTTCCAAAAGTGAACTCTAGAAGGTAAAGTCGTTTCTACGACTACGAGGTTTATATAAGAATATCTGAGACATGGGTTAGGCCAAGTCTCGTAAGAAGTAAACAAGCGAAAGCGCTTGTGTTTTCTTACATTTTGGTTTACGTTTGCATAGCTCAGTGGTAGAGCGAAAGATTGCAAATCTTTAGGTCCCCGGTTCGATCCCGGGTGTAAACTTTTTTGGTTTTTGCAATCATGAAGTACGCTTGTTGTTAATTGCAATAGCTCTGTTTAATCAGCCCAAGTGTGTGTTTTATTTCATTTTTTGATAGTAAATTATTTACTTATAGATGTCCACAATTATCTGCACAGATTAGTAGAAATATATGCTTTTATTGCAATTTCAATTTACATCACTTTTCTGTATCAGATTCAAATCCTATAACTGTTAGCTCCACTTCAGAACTTTCGTCTACTACATTATTTTCTGTTTCTGAAAAATCCTCTTCTCCATTTTTCTTTTTTGTATCCTCACCTTGAGGCGACACACCTTGTGGGGGAGGATACGGAATCTTTGTAAATCCTGGTCCAATATATACACACATGGCTACCGGATATCCATCACTGCGAAGATGCTGGACCGTTGTTAGTCCTTCTACTCCAGACGGGATCAATTCAGATATCTTGAAAGTGTTGTTAGTTTGAGATGTCTTTGATAAATAACTTTGCTCGAGGGTAACATACTTCATCAAGATTGCTGCTCTTGGGAAGATACAGAACTATGTTTTCTGAGAATTCAAACGCCCTCTCAACGCATTTTTGACTTGAAATTAAAAAAGTTAGTAATTGTGATCAAATTATGGGAAAAGCTGGAACTTACATTGAGTAAGGCTCACAGGAGCTTAGCTCCCAAATCCGCTGTTTATTGTATGACGTTCCACCCCACGGAGGACTCAGAAACACAACATCAACCTAAAGATCATTACTAATGTCAGTTATTGGTTCAAAAGCGAGTACTAAATGCAAAGATGTCATACCTTTCCAATGGTTTCTAAAGTTTCAATATCGAAAAAATCGCCTCGATGAAAATTGATCCAGTCTTTCACTTGATATATTCCTGCATTGTGAATAGCGTGCTCGTAGTTCTCTTCCACGATATCCAAATATTGAACTAAGTAGCTGTGTCAGCATTAAAGAATACCAGTTGGACTTGGATCTTCACTTACCATTGTTAAAGTCGTACACAAACTGAATAGTGTTTCCGCCTATGCCTCCAAAAGCATCAAGTATACTGTTTGCAGTAGGAATTCTCAAAGCGATCTGATTCGATATAAACCTGTCTCTTGCGTTAACATTGTCTTTCTCAAATATTTTTTTAGATCTTTTGTTTATTTGTTCTTACCTTGCAACAGCTTCCGGTGTTACGCTGTACCACATATCATGATTCAGTTTGATTCCATCGCTGTATCGACTGAACAGTGTATGTCGTCGATACCAAAACTTATGAACCTCCTTGGGCAAATCTTTGGGAGGCCCATTTTTGTTAACCTTTCCTTTGATGGCGGTATTCTGTTTGCTTTTAGACTTTGCCATTGTGGTCTTTGATGCTAGTTTTTATTGTCCTTCGAGCGCAAAATTCGGATGATACTTGGTATGTAGAGGTGTGTATTGGGGGGAAGAAGAAATAATTTTAATACTCAACCTAAAGTCAGCCGTACATGCTTAAAAGCAATACCTTGACCGTATAATATTTGTTCACATTCACATAGACCATCAAGTCTATGCAAATCAGAGTGATATTGTTTCCATATACAAATTTTTTTCTGCAAATTTAGTTAAGTTGTTATAGTTTGGGTAGTTTAAAAGAAAAACTCTAAGCAAAACTTATGTGTTCTTAGATTCAAAAATATCGATCGGGTCTTTGGAGCTTCACACCTAACTGTTGCTCAGCATATGATCCAAATTCAACTTATCAAAGAATTTTTTAGCATATCGTCGTTTGAGTTTTGAAGATTTGCCAGTAATTATTGACCCAAGGTATTTTTCTAAATTGCCAAATTTGGGTGCTGAGATTGGCTTAAGAATACACTTGAGAGCGTTAAGATACGCTCTTGTGTTGCTCCAATAATAGATTGAGTCTTGAAGATCAACGCTTTCTTCGTCTACCGTGAACACTTCAGTGATATCTTCAATATCATTATATATCCCCAGCTTCTTGTGCTCGGATGTAATGTCATAATCGGAGAATTTGAATAATTGTAGCAACGAACTGAATCTGACCGTTTTGCAATAATGATTTTGTACCTCTTCAATCACCTTTTCAGTTCCTTTTAACTTCAATCTCCGGTTACAAATTTTTGTATTGCATCTCATACTTTGCTTACTGTCCATTACCAAAACTCAGTCGTCATAGTTAGACGTTCTTTCTATGTGATCTAGTTGTTGGAACTGTTGGGTAAGGCTGTTCATTTGTCTCACGTTCAGTATATAAATTTCTTCAATAAGTGATGGAGCCTACCCTGAATAAGTCGGATTTTCCAATTTGTGATACAGTCCATGATTGTTCAATTTGTTTTTCAATGATAGATCTAACTCACTTTCTAAATTGCATTGCATCTTTGAGTGTTTCAAACCATACGTTAAGGGTGTAAACGAGTCAAGGCAATTTTTGCGAGGCAATGTAGACACCTGCTGACATAGTTTATATAATATTAGAATAAGACTCAATCATTTTGTCTACATTTTTGTGGGTAAACTGAAGATTTTTGGCTGGAGATTTCTCAGGTCTCGAATACTTGTCATACTTTGTTTAGAGGTCGCGCTGAAATTGCTTTTCGCTTACAATCATTTTTATTGGATTTATGACACATTTCATTCATGAACAAGTTATTATTTTCAATCTGGTTCTTTAATACTTTCTCTTTAGCGCTTTTCCTCTTACCACGAGCATTGGTTTTCCTAGTCTGTGTTCTCTGTTGATGTCAATCTCTGAGTGTAAGTTCCATGGTCACTAAGTGCGGTTTTCTGCAACTATTCGCGCCAAATATTCTGGAAACAAGCTGTTCAGTTCAAAGTATCAATCTTAGCTTTGAAATACAAAAAGACAACCTTCAATTTTTGTAGATTTATAATTGAAAATATCACACTTTTCAAGTAAACAGTTTCCTTTGTGATGAAATTTCAGAAACGGTCTGTATCAGCCGTTCATTGTTTTTCATACACACTCTCCCAAAGGAAGGAAAAATTCAAAAACAAAAATAGCCACCGTCCACAACAGATTGTGCAAACTTTGATAAAATGGTCCGTCTTAAATCGCGATACATTCTGTTTGAGTTTTTATATCCTGACAGTCTTTCTTCGGGGGTTCCAAAACAGTCGGATGGATCTGTGCTACGACAGCCTTCATCCAAAGGCGTTGATTCACGATACGTGATTAAACATGTTCGAGAAGTGGTCAAAGAATACTTTGGGGATTACGGTGCTGGAGTGACCGGAGGTACACTGATGCTTAAATACTTTTCAGCAGTTACATCTACTGGTATTCTAAGAGTATCGCGAGATCACTTTAATCTGGTTTGGGCCGCACTTTCAATGATTGACGATATTCAAGGCCGACCAGTTATTGTACGAGTGGCTAGAGTCAGCGGAACTATCAAGAAGTGCGAACAAGCAGCCATTGCAAGAGACAAGTCACTGATTCAAGAGGTTGAAAAGGGATCATCGCTACAAAGGTTTTTGAGCGGTGCATCAGCGAGCGATGATGATATGGAAAATGATGAAGGCATTTATGGAGATTGATCAGCATAAATCATGAAGCAATATGGCAAGTTCCAAGATATTTCGGAAACCTCGCGATAACCCGTTCTATACGATGATGAAACGAAAACACTGCTTTTAGAAAAATGTCACAATATTTACTATGTTTAAAAAGTGTTCTATGCTCTTATTTACTAACAAAAAAATCAATTTTATTTATTCTTTTTTCTCCAAATATAGTCTTGCCCACGTCGGAAGAACAAAACTGGCCTCATGAATATCCTTACTATAGTATTTGTTTAGTTTCCCTTCTTCTTCCTCTGTCCAACTTCTTACTGGTTTCTTTAAATTGGCTGTGGGATCTTTGCTACACACAAAGAGTCCTAGTTGGCCCGAAGTGTAAGTGGGAACAGCTACATAAGCATACTCTACGGCTGGAAAGACCTTACGACAGCGGTCACGAAGCGACTTGAGTAATGGAAGGTTAAGCCAAACGTTTTCAGAGGCTTGGGTACAGACAATTCCGTTAGGTGTAAGAGCATTGTAGAGAAGTTGATAATAATGAACATCAAATAGTGCAGCCGCCGGCCCATCTGGATCAGAAGAGTCTGTGATAATGACGTCAAACTTTTCATTCTCTCCTAGCGAACCCAAGTATTCAAATCCGTCACAAATTTTCACCTGAACCTTGGGATGATCCAGACCTTGAGCCATATGAGGCAGGAAGCGTCTAGAGATGTTGGGAACTGTGACATCGATCTCAACAAGAATTGCAGTCTCTACAATATCATGCTTTACAATTTCCCGAAGAACACCACCGTCGCCGCCGCCCACAACTAGGACCCGTTTGGGAGCCGGATGATCGTTGAGTGCAATATGTGTAATCATTTCCTGATATCTAAGTGATGATGTTAGTACATTATTCAAACACCTGTATGCCTCTTAATAACGTGTTAGTGGATGAAACTTACGAAAATTCATCTCTTTCGGTAGCTTGGATAACTCCGTCAAGAACTAGTACATTCCCGTAATCTGTGCTTTTGAAAACTAGTACCTGTGGTCAGAAATCGAAGTTAGTATGCTTTGATCTAGGTATCTCCAACAACATAAAGGCAGATCAAAACAAGAACTTACATCCTGAAATAGAGATCTCTCAACATGCAATATCTCTTCGACCTTTAATTGCAATGCCTGTCCTGGAAAGCTTGTGTCTGAGATCTCGCTAAACCAGCCATCTGGTTGAATTTCGTTAGTCACTTAGATCTTATGTCTAGGCATGGATCCCACTCTATACTACACACCTTTAATTGTATGATGAGTTAACTGAGTCATTCCTTCCAAGTATACGCAGTCTAATACCGAAACACCCAGTCTGATATATCAACCGAAAATCCGAACGATGGAGTAGAAAATTGTTAGAAAACTGAGTATACTTTTTGCAAAGAGAGTTTTTTCAGACCAATTCCCGATGGGGTCGGCCGTTTGGGAGTTTTTGGGTCCCTCACGTGAGTAACTTCCTAATCTGAAATATTCTGTAATAGTAGTCTGCTATTACCCGTTTTAGAAGTACGCCAATAACCAAGTTGAAGAGACAAGGGACTCGGTAATATAAACAAAATAAGAGTGCTTGATGAGATTCCAGATGAGCAATAACTGTCTTTTGGATAATGATGATGAATATGATAATTTTTGGTTTTAATTTGGCTTGAAATGTAGATAGGCATTAATATACATTGTATGTGACTTAACAATAAGCATCAGGTTAGATTCTGCTGACAAGTATTCTAATGTCGACCAGTAAATCACTTTTGTTACATCAGAAAGCTTAGAGACGTTACAAACACCTTTCATGAATATGCATTGTTATTTTTAACAAGAACATGTTGTTATCTGTTTTTCATGATCTAGAGAAATCTAAAATTGAGTTGACAGACATGGCGCTTCTCACCATGCGTGCTTAGATCACATCTACATCTGTAGCAGGAAAAACCACAAAAATATATTTTCAGCATTAGATATTGCCTTGGTTCATCAATAAAGCTATTCAAACTTAAAGAATACATTGCGATATACTTTGGACGGTTGATTCTTTTTGATATCTTCACAATCCGTAGTTCTCTCTATATAGTTCTTGACAAAGATTAGCCTCGGCGTGAATCCGCGTCGCCCTAACCCAACTTTCTTTTCTCGTCCTCCCCACAAACCCTCTTTTCATACAGCTTTGCCCAGGTTTTCGACCATACTCCGCGAGCATTGTCATGTCCTCGACTCAGCCCAACAACAGATTTGCGCCAGCTACGGCGCCTGAAATCATTCGAGCAAACCAAAAAGACCAATCGGTCAACTCTACTTTACTACATTATATCCATGATGCAACACGACATGTCTTTGGGGCTCGTTATACCCACACTCATCAGTCACAGCTAGAAACACTAGCACATGCACTCTATCTAGGTTGTACAACTCTGCTAGGAACCAGGACTTTAGGCGAAGAATACACAGATATTTTATATGACGGCACACCGAGCTTGGTACGGAGAGCCGGATTCTTGGGCGTTAGCACGCTTGTTCCTTTTGTGCTGGGCCGCTTCCAAGCGCGTATTGGACGATGGGCTGAAAGATTGAGAGCACGGCAGGGGGAAAGTCACGACAGCGATAGAATATCAAAATGGGCAAAAGTAATTGAGTACTTTTGTCGCTATTGTCCAGATATAAAGACGGTGTTAGCATTGCATCTGGCAATTTTTTACTTCAACGGCGTTTACTATCAGCTATCTAAGCGTGTGCTTGGCATGAAGTATGTATTTGGGCATGCTGTAGACACATCTCAAAGAAAGATGGGATATGAAGTCCTAGGTGCGCTGATCTTGATTCAAACAATGTTCAAGGTCTTTAAGGCAAGCAGTTCAGAAAGCTCAGAAAACACGCAGGAATCCTTACAGAACCAAGTGAATTCAGTCATTTCTTCCCCACCATCGCTATCGCAGGATTCATCAGAACCAGGAGAGGCGCTTTCAGAGAAGAATTCTGATTCCAGTGCTTTACCGCCGCCTGCGCCCATAACTGGGGTTGAAATAAATCTTGAAGATTCTAAAGCTTTGGCTTACATTCCTGCGCAGTCAAGGGCATGTTCGCTGTGTCTAAGTATGATGAAAGACCCAGGAGCTACTGTGTGTGGTCATGTATTTTGTTGGACTTGTATCACCGAATGGTGCCGGGAAAAACCAGAATGCCCGCTCTGTCGTACTGGATGTGAAGAACAACATGTGCTATTGCTGAGATGAATTCAAATACCATCAGTAAAAGAGAGACCTGCACCGCCAAAAATTACTCTTGGTATGTCTTGATATATATCATAAAATGCCTAACTTGATCAAGCCCGAATCAAATGCATAATTCTAGTATTGACACCATGGCTGTCAAGAATCATAGCAGATTGAACACACAAGAATCTGTAGTGAAATTCGACTATAGACAAGCAATAAATATAAAAAGCTTTAATCAAAAAATTCTAAAAAAATATATTAAAACATTATGCAACTGTGAAATCAAAATTTCAAAACAAAATAAAATATTAAAAATGCATTTACCTCCGGGTTCTGATTTATTCCCGGCTAGTTCTACCACTGACAGGCACTTGAGGTAAAGGTCTGCGGTCCCGGATGTATTCATGAACCATGGCATCGCTGGGTGTCAGACGTCTTTCCGGCGGCATTATCAAGCACGCAAATACGAATCCTTCTAGTGCTTTGTCTTTCCAGCCCAGCCCGAAATAGGGATCCCTCAAAGCGCCAGGTGCACGCCGAGTAGTCTTGATGGCTTCGCGATAGGTTTTCATTCGCCCTATTGCCTGATTGTCAGGCATTAGACCACAGGTCTCAATGATCTTGGCCATTACAGAAACTTCATCGTCGCCAACGAACAACGGCGTACCCGTGTACAGCTCTGCTAGAATACAACCCAAAGACCACATGTCAATTGGTGGGCCATATTCCATTCCAAGAATTACTTCTGGCGAACGATAAAACCGGGACTGAATGTAGGTGTATACACGCTCGGTTACATGGCATGAAGACCCAAAATCAATAATTTTGACTGAATTTGTTTCTGACAACAAAATGTTTTCGGGTTTGAGGTCACAATGAATGATACCATGAGACTCTAGGAAAGCGAGACCAGCAATCAGCTCTTTTGAAAAAGACTTGATCATTTTAGACGGCAAACCTCTGAATTTGTTGTACTTCAAAAGCTCGTAGAGATTGATACCGAGAAGTTCAGTAGTAATGCATAAGTGGTCTCTGAAAATGTAATGGCCCATGTACCTAATCATGCTGTCTCCGCCCGAAAGTGTCCTCAAAATACCGGCTTCGATGAACCCCTGGGCGCGGAACTTGCTGCGATTCAAAATGATCTTTACTGCAACGAGACAACCGTTTTTGTGATCGATGCATTTGACAACTTTGCCAAAACTACCTTGACCCAACACTTCTAAGATCTCGTAACGATATGCGATATGATCTCCTTTTACAACTTTGTAGTCGCCATTCTCGTCGTCAAAGTTACTCAATTGCCTGTGATGCTGACGACCTACATGGCCAGTGAAATATATATGCCGGTAGTCCAGGATTTCGCCTTGTTCGTATAGACTGAGCTGGCGCTCGCGTAGTGCGATCGATGGCCCAATGGGTTCACTTTTGCGATACAGTTTACCGTAGTCGGTTGAAGGAATTTTCTGCAAGATGTTCCGTATTTGCTCATTTTCTGAATCAGGGGCTACCATAGTAACCTGTTTAGGGGTCATTGGCTTTCGGTATTCGGGGCTCTTTAACGGCCGCGAGCTAATGTTGTGCCTAGGCTCAGTTCGGGTAATTCTAAAGTCTGTCATTGTCTGTGACTTTGACATCGATTTAGCTTGTTTCGTAGGTACAGTGGGCACATGCGGTTGATCGTTTTTTCTGGGGATTTTGATCCCAAACACCTCGCTTTGGCGAGGCACTCTGGGTACCGTGGGCAGTACTTCAGTTTTGCGCCTGGCTGTTCTGGGCGTACGCTCGTTAGAGACCGATGACGAATGCTGATGCCCCTTGTAAGGTGGGGTGTCCACCATGAGATCTTTGCGCCTAGCTGCAACCGATTTTTGGCGTCTTACAGTATCCCCAGTTGGAGTTTTGGGTACGCGTATCGTAGCACTTGAATGTGTAGGCTTCTTCACTGGCGAGATTGATTTCCGTCGAAGTGTGGGTTCCCCTAGCCCGTCGGCCCCTGATACGTTGCCCATCACTGAAGACAAGGATAGAGCTTCGAAATGCGTGGAGAGATCTGACTGTTGATGCTGATTGGACATATAAGACGAATAAACAGTTTTGAACTCGAGTTTCGGCATGGTGTGACTCAGATCGCGTTTATGACCAGAGGGTGATGATATTGCGGCTATAGCCATAGATGCATTGCGCGGGCGTGTCGCCGGTAGCTCTGGTCTTTTGTGAGAAAGCGTTTTGGTGCGTTCCAGCTTACCTGTAACAGGGGTTTTGCCCAACGGAGATCTGTGAATAGGCTGCGGCCTAGGCTTTTCTGTGACGGGTGTCTTGACAGCAGCATACCTGCTATGTGCTGAGGGATTCTTGAGCTCGACCCTTGATTGAAATACATCGCTTTTCCTTGGTCGGGCATAGCCTGGAACAACAACGTCTTGTTTCGGAACATGCTTAACTTCTAGAATGACGGGCTCGTCGTCGTCGTCCTCATCCAGACTCCCCTCTTCTTCCACAGTTTGAAACGGCGCCATGTTTTTGACAGATTCGCTTTTCGGCACAGTTTTGCGCGAGGCCCCTATTGTTGGAATCGATGTCGACCGGTTCATTGCAAGACGGTACTTACTCACTGGGAGCGACGATGATGGGAACGAGCGTAGCAGCTTGTTCTTGAAAGCCTCTTCATCTAGCAACGCCGACATTCTAAGCAAGTCTGAGCTAAAATTAGGTGTTGGTGAGCGCGCTTCTGAGTGTGCAGTAGGAATGAATGCAAGTCACTGAAAAGGGTCGCCAATGTGAGAAAGAAAGCGTGAGTTCTTACGTCCACTTTGGAAAGGAAATCTTACCAGGATTCTTGTATTTTCGGCGTCCTGTCGTCGTCCTTTTGTTTAGAAAATAAACAAACGATGCTTTGGGGGAGAGACGCCAAAAGCAGCACAATTACCTAATTGAGTGAAGATGCTCGTGATAAATTCCACTTTGAGCTGCCTTATTTCCACTTTTGAATCAAATTCCAGGAGGCCTCCACGCTGATGCTAGGCCATGGAGGGACCCAAACAATGGCTTTGATGAAGACGATTGAGTTTGTTGGGCATTGTTTTGGCTGAACTGTAAATCAAACAAAGTGCACTTGAAAGGGAGAAGAGGGTTTGGTGATACACAACGCCAATGGATGTGTACACAGAGTAAGATGTACAATCAGAGCTCACTGAGGAGCGCATTTGGCGTATGCCGCGCTGTGGAGGGTCGCGTCGCGTATTCTAGTGACACTAATTACGCTTTTTACGCGTTTCGGTCTTTGTCAAACACATGGTTCTTTCCAGCGAGTGAATCAAGTCCAGAACATCAGGCAAATGAAGCAGCATTTTTAAACTCAAAGAGCGCACCAGCCACAGAATATCTTATGAACCAAGTGTTCTTGGGTAAGCTATAAGGTCGATCGATTATACAGACAATGCTAAGGTTCAAGTCTTACGCGACGAGATGTGTACACATCTATTCAGCATCTTCTTCTCCTTTGTTACTTCGCAACAAGTACAGCTCGCTCTTGAAGCAACACATGATGAAGGACAAGTGAACTAGATTCATGTACTGCCAGCATATTTGTGGAGTCACATGTGTATACGAAGACATTGTTTGTTATCGTATGAGTTGGTGATCAACAGCGCGAGATTGACTAATTATTTAATTTGAAAGTTTCGCGTTTTCGCGTATGTATTTCCCACCTCCATCCCTTTTATCCTGGATATACCGTTATCTTCTTAACAAGGCTCGAACATTTACACAATGCAAGTCTCAAACAAACGATGTTTTAATGACAACGATATGGAGGAATTTCCTTCGTGTGCCACGCCGAAACGGCATATGGCCAAACCTCTCAAATCACACATCACCAACAATACTTTAAAGAAGCTTATGGCTGGCGCGCGTCAACAAGCATCGCTTCAGAGCAACAGATCCGTACAAGAACAGCATCAGCAGAAAGACAATACGGAATGCTGCACGGACTGCTTGCGCCAGTCTGAGCTCGAACAATGCACTTTCTGCGAATCTCGAATCTGCGAATGGTGCTTCACTCGCCCAGTATACAATAGCTCTCAGGGCAGCCAGGATCTGATATTGTGTTTACCCTGTTCACGAAACCCTAACTAATCTCATGCCCTAACCCTTTCAGAGCAGTGTTTCATTTTTGTGCTTAAAATTTTACTTCTCACTGAGCACTACATTACTTTCCCTTTCCTTCACCTCTGTTTCCAACAGATATCCAACTTGTCGCATATTTACATAGATGTTTACGTGAGTACCTGCACATTTGCAGTCTGCCGTGATTCGCGGTGAGACTGTTATAACGGCAGCGAGATCGCGACGTTTCAAAGTACTTCAAATGATGACTATCAGCACTGGGCACTGAATAATTTTATGAGTGACATGCTTATAGTAGGCCTAGAAAACCTCCGTTACTGATCTTTACTTGAACTCGTTGATTTCTGTCTGTTCAATTCTTGTGGCTTTGTTCTTAAACATACTAACATATTCTTTCAGATAATCAATATACTCATTGCATTGAAGTCGGTGTCAACGCGTTACCACGTAGATTTATACATTGTTCAGAGATCAGATGATGATACAAATTAAAACAAAAGACAAGCATATGTCTGATTCTTATGAAGAGTTTTTTCCTGTCTGATTGATCTCTGAAACATGCTAGTTAGATAACATGATGCCCAAACGAATAGATTAAATAGTTTTCTTTCCCACTACATGTATGTATTCGTCTATTAATGAATTATGTTATCAATGATCCTTTTCTCCTTAAACGGTTTCCTCGATAAACTCGCTCTCGACGGGCTTATCCATCAAAGCAGCATGGCCGCCGATGGTCACAATACAAGCACCGACTAACCACAGAATAGTCGAGATGGGACTCGCGAAAATGCCCAACACGAAGGAGACACCGAAAAGACCGGTGTACAACTGCGAGGAAGTAAACACTTTGCCAGCAATTTCCAAGTCAGCGCCTTCCAGTCTTCCAATGAGGAAAAGTCCAGCAACGACCAAAACAACAATGAAAAGCAGCAGAACGTTGGTCAACAAAGCGTAGAGCGAAAGCAAAACAAAGATGATGGAGTAGTTTGTGGAAAAGTAGCCCAGATTGAAAGTGATACGGGAATGGGCCTCACCAACACTGGTGGGCTTGGAAAGACGTCTGAGATCGAAAAAGTCACCGAGAGGTTTGACATTGGAGAATCGTTGAGTCAAAGCGGTGCTGTCGGTTCTGATTCTTTCAAAGTTGAATCGCTCTCTGAACGATGCTAGCTGTGAACATTTTAGATTAGATCAGGGGAATCCGCCAATATCAATCAACACAAAAAAACCTTACCTGGATGTTTCCGAGACTGCTTGCAATTGTATCCATTTTGAAATGCTCTTTGTTTCGTTTCTTGTTTGTTTCTTGCTGTGATCAAAAACTCAACAGACCTGATACTGAATAGATTAAACCACCGTGGGAGGATGAAGAATGAATTGCCTAAAAGAACAAAGTTTTTGTTTGGAATTGGAAAAGTATACTCTCGAGGCCTGGTTTAAGTAGGAAGAAATAAAATTTCTACGTGGCAGAAATGCGTTAAAAAAATGGGCTCCTTGATACACAAATGCAAAAAAAAAAAAGCAGCAGAGATAGATCTTAGTGCATTCAACAACAATGGCAGCCACTTCTACACACCTCTGATTCGGGGCTTTGTTGATGGATTCGGAAATGCCGTGGAATCACGGTTGACATAACGTTATGTCTCGCATACAATGACTCCACAGCCACGTCTTACGAGGTTCACCACCATAGTTTAACTTCGCTACGTAAGCTACTGCCTGAGTTTGCACAGGGCGTTACACAATAATCACCGCCTGAACAAGCCTCCAGACTTGTGATTCCAATATTCTCAAGGGACTTCCAAGCCGGTTTTCCACTGCTTGATTCAATAGTACCATTAATCATACATTTGCTTCTATACATGTATGGTCATAGCCCCTTCTATCGTCACCTAGCATAACCACGGCAGAGGCTCGGCTCACCGTTTGAGTCAAACATCACAACTTTTTCACTCAGTTGTTTCGCTTCTTCTGCAAAACTGGCTCCTGATCTGGCTCAATCGGTCTTGACTTTTGCTTCTTGATCCATAATACCAAATAACCACCTGATAAATCTGATGATCTTGGCTATCAGACTCTCATTGTTATACCCAGTCAGCAGTGCATTTTTCACTGCCTCAGTTTGGTCCAATACTCCTCCGGCTCCAGAAGTAGAAGCTAGACTCGATGGTTCACCAGGATTATGATCAACAACTTTCACAGTTGGATCAACGTATACTTTTTTACCTTGAACAGAACCATCGTCAGCTGTCTCACGAGGAACATTGGTTTCAGAACAAACTGTATCGTCCTGAACACCTCTTTGGTTATCATAGCTCGTATCCTGACCTTCCGTCTCTCGTCTTCTTGCAGTAGCCCGAAGGTGATTTCCATCCTCATTGTCAGACCTATCACCATCGCCATCTTGGTTTTCAAACACATCCTCATTGCCCTCTCCCCCCTCATACACCCTTCCATCTTCTCCATCATATTCGTGATATATAATGTATTCTTCGTCTTCATCTTCATCTTCCTCATCCGAATACAAATACTCATTCTGTCCAACACCTTGACCCACATCCTGATTCCCATAGTTACCATATCCTTCTCTGTTTTCACTATCGTTCACATCACCAATATTTTCCTCAGAAAGTCCAAACAAACTACGACGCTGCTCAGAAATTAAAGAGGATCTCCCAGACCCCCTCAGCATCACGGGTAGTTCTAAAAAATTACATTAGAAAAGACCAATACCAACACTCAAAATTCAACTTACCTAGATTTTCGTAACTAGATCCAGGCTGCTGATTGTCCGGACCTTGCGGATTCAAAATTTGCGCTATACGAGATGGCTCCCTAGTCAGATTTCAATGTTAGATCAGACAAATCACTACCCAATCTCTTTTCAATCCTACCCTTCGCCTGGCTGAGTATCTGTGTTTCCAAGAAACGCTCTCAGACTAATTTCGTCTTCACTCGTAAAATCAGGTCTTTCTTTGAGCCTTGTCAAAATATTGTTACGAGGTGTGCGCGGGAATTCGGATATTCCCATTTTCTTCAACGTCTCCCTAATATCAGCTTCGTCATTGCTGGGCAAAACCCTGGGTTCAGTGATGAGTTCATAGTTAATTGTATCGGATTCTTGATCTCTTGGTACATATTATTAGTTATAGCTTTGACCTAAGACAAGTTATGCACAGAAAGATTGGGAACTTACGTGGCATTGGAATCATTACCAGGATTGACAATACCAGGCTTGTCGTCGTTTCCATCCTCAGGCCCGTCTTTGCGGTTATCATCATCTGTTTTGTTGCCATCAGAACCTTGTTTACCTTTTTTTCTATTTTTGATTCCAGGCACAAGCTTTTTCAATAGTTTACTTGAGCTTATCCCTTTTCCCTTAGTCTTTTTATTTTCCGGTTGAGATGCACTTGCTTCCACAGCGACTTTAGGCGGCTCCTCTTCTATCTTTTGCTGTTGGATTTGCCTCTGTTTGGCTTCGGTTTCTTTTGCGTGCTTTTCGGCATGCGCCGTCAGTGATTCGTAAAAAGTGGAATGCATTGGAGAAAAGTCATCCTCAGCTCTAGTCTGAGAGGAATTGTGCATTACATCTTTTGATAAAGACTGTCCAGAAGCTTCACCGGCTTGTTTTGATTCTGAAAGACTTTGGAATGGCTTGATATCTGGGTAATTTGGGTCAAAGCTCTTTTGAAACAAGCTACCAGTATCTTCTAAGCGCTGACTCTCAATAGATCTGGAGTTTTTCAAGTACAAACTGTTTCTACTAAGGTATACGCTATTGTCACTGTAACCTCTATCAATAGACTCTTTCCGGATCATATCAAGTGCTTCCAAAAACGTATTTTTTTTCTCTTTCAAGGTGGTATCTTCAATACTACCTCCACTGAGCCCTTGGTTGATAGACTCTCTTCTGAATTTGTTGAATTCCCGTAAAAACGATTGATCATCGTCGGTATATCCCTGATCTATAGAGTCTTTCCTGATTTTGTCCAATGCTTCTCGAAACGTATATTTTTCTTCGCTGTTATGGCTACTACTATCCATAGACTCTTTCTCAATCTTATCTAAAGCTTCCAAAAAAGTAAATTTCTCTTCTTTTTGGCCTGGTTTCCAAATCTTTTTTGTATCCGGGATGGAAGGAGAGCTACTGATATCTTGATTTGGAACTGGATCCAACTTGGTTTCTCCATCTTCGGCCATCAGCATGGGATCAACTACTGTTGAAGATTCCTGTACGTAACCCTTGATCGTGCTGACATCAACCACAGTAACCGGTCTCAAATGGACTATTCAGTTTGTTAGAACAATCTACCGAACAAAGTACAATATCAATCTTACCTTCAACGCCGGTGACAGGATTTTTCCAAGTGTTCGTCATATGAGCCTGAAGAATAGTTAGCTTATTGTTTCTTCGTGCAATTATCAAGATAAATGTCACTGTACTGCTTCCATGAAATTGTACTGCATCCCGTTTGAGTCTATTCCAATCGGACTCGCTTCGTCAACTTCCCATTTCCCGTCTACCAGATACCTGTACACAATTTTGGGCACGTTGATTTCCAAATCCAGTATAAAGTGACCCTCAGCAGAGTCCTGTGGAAGGACGAAAGATCTTGCCCAGTTATCAAAAGACCCCGTTACAATGACTTTTTTGGGCCCACGAGGCCTGCTGCAAGTTAATACCCTAAACTATCATGATATCGTAAGAAACTTACCAGAAAAACGAATAAATCATAGCTAGTTTTTAGTTAGTTGCTCACCGCCACATCAAATGTCAAAAGTTACAGAAAGGCTTGATCGTGTATTGATTTTTTTTGCTTATATAGAACAATGTCGAACGTTCACATTGTTGATGTTGCCAGGTGCTGTACACAATAGATTTGTAACAAAAAGGCATTTCTAGTTACCTGAAATCCAACTAAAAATGTTGACTCTGATACAGATCATTTCGAAAGAAAAATATGAAATGAAATAATAAAAAATTAACGATTCTTGCGAGCAAGAAACCCAGTAAATTACAATATACACGTAGATAAATACATCACCTAAATACTCCAGATCTTGAACTTTTGAGGAGTCTCAACACTGATAGGATTAAAAGTTTCTGAAGGTTTGACCGCGTCGTCTGTATTATCGGCTGCACTGTTAGGCGCACTCGATGACGAAGCAGTGTTGAACTCAACGCGAAGCTTTTCACTAGCAATTGCCATAGCCGCTTTACTCAGTTCAGCAGCTTCTTCAGGGGTCTCGGCGTTGACTGCAGCCTGCAGCTTTTCGTTCACAAGGAACGCTTGCTTCTTGAGCGACAGTCGATCAACAAACAGCTGTTCCCGAGCGTTTTCAACTGCAAGTTTTTCTTGAACAAGAGCCTTTTCAGCAATTTCAAACTTGGCAAGTTTGGCTTTGACCTTCTCCAACTCCAACTCTACAAGAGATCCAACGGTATTGCTCAGGGAAGCCTTTTCCTTCTCAGCAAGCTTCTCGCTGTTGGCGACAAGCACATCATTAACTTGTTTATCTTTTCTGGTAAGGAATTCCTTCAGGGCCTTAAATATCTCGTCGTTTGGCTCTAGGTTCTCTTTTCTGCCAGAAACGTTGATCTTGTTTGCGTCTTCTACGCTCGTATCACCATGGTAGTTTCTGACCAAGTATGGATCTTCTATTGGGAGTTGTAGGAACTTGTAGATGCAGCTTTCTTTGTTTCTTGTTCCAACGTGGTATGCAATGTTGTTCCAGTCATCTTCGTACATTTCAATGGCTTCCAAGAGCAACAGGACTTCTTGATCCGACCATTCGGAGTTGGATATCTGCGATTGCTCGATTTTGACGTAGTCGGCGCTGTTGAAATTAGATGGGAAAAGCCCGTTTTGGAAGCACAATGCGCTGATGGCCTGCTTCGAGCGCAGGTTGTGATATCTGATTTTCGTGACGTCGTCGCCGCAAGTGTAACAATTGTATGTTCTAGTATTAATAGCGGTAATTTGTCGCTGGCTCTCGTCGTGCAAAGCAATGGCGTCAGCAGCAGAGTCGTAGATGTTTTTGCGTAAACTCAGGTTTGCCAAACCTTGGGATTGTTTGTGTGCGTCGGCAGGCTTTGTTGTGGCAGCTTCCGACTCTTCTTTTGATACAGTCTCGATTGGCTTTTTATCTTGTGGAACGTACGGTTGTAATCCCTGTGGGGTGTCGAGAATGATTTGGAAATGGCCAGTGAATTGAGGCCCAATAAACGACGGTCTAGTTTCCGGATCTATTTGATAGTTGATAAGCCCCCATCTCTCTAAGAACGCGTGTATTCTCATCAAAGCGCATACATCTCCAGCTAGATTCCGTCTGCAAGCAGTGACAGTGAGGTACTCGACGGGGTTGAGCCTGTAAGTGTCAATCATGAAAGTTCGGTATTCATTGTATATTTCTGGCGTTTTTGTTCTGTTTTTGCCGTTGAAAAACTCTGGCAGCGACTGCTTTTCAATATCGTGGAATTTCGTTCTGTCGAACCACGCTGCAAAAGACGGGACAATGACACGGTGAGTCTGTTTGGCCAAAAAGCTTCTTGCCTTATCTTCTATTTGGCGACGGCTTTCTTCGTCAGTAAGCTTCTGGTCGATATGCGCTACTTCCGAGTCTTGAGGGACGGTTGTCTCAGCATGCTCGGCAGGCGCTGAGCTTTCTTTACCGTTGGCAGTAGTCATGATGGCCAAGTTTGGAGATTCAGGGTACACTTGTTGACGGAGAGGAAGGGAATGCTTTTAATAGAAAACGCGGTGCCCCTTTTGTTTGATGGGGGGAAAAAGTGAAAAACGCGACACAAAAGAAAAATTTGGGCTGGTTCAGCTGTGCCGGTCTGAAATATTCTGTGAGCGGAATATTGTGGTATCAGTGGATCACAAAAGTCCCAAATAGGATGGTGTTTTTTAAAAGGCTGAGGCACCGACCGGAACTCCGAATCACGAACGGGCGCTATGCTAAGGACCGGGACATTTACGGTCTCAAAGTGTGCCATCGAGTAATCATGTTTGAATTGTTTGAATTGAATATTACGAGAGGTTGTCAAAATTGCCCATGGCTACGCTGCAGTGTCGACGCAAACGGCAGTAGTCAAGGTCAACAGCTTTGACCAGATTCGACCTTCTCAGCCCCGAGACCAAGTTCAAGCGCCGCCAGATAAGTCTCCAGTCGACGATACTTGCTTGACCGAGTCTGCTCAAACTTACCATGCTATATGTTCTACAGCTGTTCCTTTGCCATCTCTCATGCCACTTCATGTAATGGGCAAAGGTCTTCACTTGAGCATCCATCACCAATCGTCAAAACAACCCGAATTCACTGGTCTAAGCAGGCAGAGGCCCGCAAGATTTTTAACGGAAGCTTTGCAAAAGCTCTTCGCGGATTACATGCGACAACTACGAGTCTTCTAAGTGCTTGGGATTCCAATTGGATTGGATTAACTGATCATCAAATTACCCTTTGTATGTACACTTAGCGGACTGGCGACATTTCCATAAAGCAACCTTCCAAATCTATAAAATTACACAAATAATCCCACTTCCTCCCGCACTTTTACCCACCCACCCACATTTTCACTCCGTCTCGCTCTAATCCCCTAATCACAATTACAATGTCTCTGCCCTCTGAATACGTCGAAGAACTCAACAATCTGAATAAGGAGATTCTCAGCAAGAAACCCACCAAAATCATTGAGTTCTGCTACAAGTACTTTGAAAAGCGATTGAAAGAGGAAAACAGCCAGCACCATCATGACGAAGTAGACCCCACCTTCAAGCACAGCGAGTCTTCCGCTCCCAGTGAAGCCGCCAGCGAAAAGAGCCAATTCTCCAGCTTCAAGACCTCCTTCTTCTCAGGATTCTCTGGCAGCAATGATAACCACCATCACCACCAATTAGCAGACTCCAAAAACATGCCCATCAATTTCAATGTTAACCGTCGAACTTCAGTTTCCGCTGAAAGCTTGAACCCCACCCATTTGCTGGCACAACAGCAACAAACCAGCGTTACTACAATTACCGAAAAGACTCCTGAGCAATTGAAGCGACTCAGAAACTCTGTCGGTAAGAACTTTTTGTTTAGCAACTTGGACGAAGAGTCGCTGCACAGCGTCTTCCTTGCCCTTCAAGAAAAGAAGGTCGAAAAAGATACTGTTGTTATCAAACAAGGCGACGAAAACGCAGATTACTTTTACATTGTCGAACAAGGCTCATTCAACTTCTTGGTCAATGGCGACTTAGTGGGCAAGGCCGAAACAGGATCGTCATTTGGTGAGCTTGCTTTAATGTACAATGCCCCCAGAGCAGCTACCGTCATTGCCTGTGAAGACTCCATTCTTTGGTGTCTTGACAGAATGACTTTCAGAAAGATTCTCCTTGACAAGACTTCCACCAAGAGAAAGCTGTACGAAAACTTTTTGAAAGAGGTCTCTATTTTGAAGGCACTGAACAGTTACGAAATTGGAAAGTTGGCTGACTCGCTCTCTACTGTTACTTTTGGTCCCGAGGAAGTCATCATCAAGCAAGGCGACGTCGGTGACAATTTCTACATTATTGAGAATGGTCAAGCAGAAGTTGTTCTTAACAACGAAGTCGTTGGCAAGCTAGACAAGGGCAATTACTTTGGCGAGATTGCTCTTATCAACGACTCTCCCAGAACAGCGACTGTCAAGTCATTGACTCCTGTTTCGTTAGTTACTCTTGACAAGAATGCTTTCAAGAGACTACTGGGCAACGTTGAATTCGCGAAGCATTAAACAAGTGCTGCCCATCTAATTATTAATTGTGTGTTTCTATTTTTCTTCTTCTTTTATACAATTGTCGCGTTATGTATCTAACTATACAATGTATTATATTCAAAACTGTGCATGTGGTCAGTTATTGTAAACAATTGATCATTGACTGAGATAGTAATCGCGTTGGAGGTACATCCAAACTAAGCTTGAAGAAGCCGTAATAGCGGGTCCGGCCAGTCCCTTGTCGAATTGGACTGTTCCGTAAACCAACCACTCCAAAGCAAAGTGCAAACCAGCAATTGCGAAACTGGCAACGGTGATGTCGTAAACAGGAGCCACGTTCAGGTGGTATGCGCCGTAGAATCTGACAACAGAAGCCAGAACAGTCCAAGTACCGAATGTACGGGCACTGAGATTGGTCACTTGCGTAGCGGCCTTGGGCGAAGAGTAGACCTTGCGGGTGAGAGTAAGATCAGGGAAGTAGTTCTGAATGGAGTTGAAAAGGGCCACGGTGGACACAAACAGGAGCCAGGAAGGCAAAAGACCCGGCGTAGAGGGAAGCGATTCGAGGACAGTAGAGACAAAGGTCATTTTTATTAACAGTTGAGCAAGGCGTACAGTGGATGTATGAAAGGTGTCTTGATTCTCCAGCTCAAGTGTATCCAGAGGATGTGATGGGGAATTTATATCTGGAGATTTCCCAAGATTCCTCAACAAACAGACGCTTCCAACACCCAGTGTAAATGGTTAGGGTATGAATCCTCGTTCAGGGACTGCTGGCACTTCTGCCTCAGCTTCTACATGGTCTCTAAGCAGACCCCATTTCCCAGATGACCCTGTGATTGGTTGATCGCCAGAGATATAGTGGACTTTCCAGGTTGCCAAGTAGTTAAGAGCTCTATGCGAAGATAAGAATACGGGACACAAAGGAGTGGGTTTTGGATTACGGGCCAGCATAAATGCGGCTGGACCCTAGCTCAATGCGTATTTGTACATGAGCAGGTCAGGTTCAGCGAAGAGTTGAGTGCAGAATTGCAAAACAGAGGTCTGATGAGAAGAGGTGTTGTAGATAGTTGATCTGGAATTTACTTACGCTTTGTAAATCAACAGACGTGATGTTTCTCGGAATACGATTAGAACTATTATCTTTTAAACAGCTCCAATTGTTGTGAAAGCCTAGCCAAATACAGCCCTTTTTAAAATCATTGACCATACACAAGGCGATTGTGCAGATGTGGATACTTGCAAATCTCCAACTCTAATTCACACTCTATTTCAATCCTTTCACAATTCAAAAGTCTATTCATATCAACAAATAAAAACAAAATGTACAAAAATACACACAAACCATCTATAAATACAAACTGGATGCCGAAACCAAATCTCTCTTGATCAACTCTAAACATTTACCCATCTTTTCTTGCAGGTCATTGTTACCAATGATCTTGGCAGCTTCTTGAATTTGTCTGATCAACTCTTCCAGTCTTCTGAACAAACGAATCAAACTTCCCTCGTAGACGTCGGTCATGTTGCAGATTTGCGCAAATGTAGCGCCCTTACACCAGTGGTACACAACGTCCATAAGCTCATGCTTGAATTTAGCAACGTAGTCTTCAACAACAACGTTGAGCTTGCATCCACGGTAGACCTTGGCTAACCGCTTAGCAGTCTCAATCAATGTATTGTAAGGAGTTTGCAACTCAGAAATAAGCATAGGCGATTCCTTAGTCTTTTCGTCGAAAACAAAGCACGACAGCAAAGCAGCTGACTGCTCAGGAGTCAAATCAGTAAAGGTACCGTTGAAAATCAACTCGGTGAGCACCAACTCGTCTCCACTGGAAATCTCACAGGCAACACGACCCTTAAGCTCGACAATATCAGTCTCAGAAGTAAAATCAAGCTGTCTCAAAACACGCTTACGGCAACGGAATTCCTCCATTTGTGTGATAGATTGAGCCTTAGAAAGCTTGGCCTTGACTTCTTTGCCTTCTTTAATAATGGCCATCTTAGATTCGTACTTGGCATAAAGCTCTTCTCCATTTTCCATAAGGTGTACTGGGTTACTGGCAACTCTATCTTCCAGAACTTCAATCTTTTTCAGCAACTTGGTGAAGTACTCGTCTTTGACTTTCATGTTTTTGACAGGGTCAAGCAGAGGAATACCCTCGGGGAATCTCTTTTGGACCTCATCAATAGTCTTTTTCACTGTCCGCCTTTGAGCAGGAGAGTCTAAGTCCTTTGGCATGAAAATACGAGAATTACCTACTTCAACAAGCGAATTCAAAGTAACATTAATTTGCTCCATTTTGCCACTCTTGGAATCAGATGCAGGAACGATACCAGGGTGTAGGAGAGGGTTACTCAAACGCTGCTTTTCAATAGGAGCAGTCGAAGCCATGAATACTAAAACCTTGACCAAAATAGATTCGTGATCAGTATAAGGAACTTCAGATCTAGGGTTGGGTCTTCGCTTCTCGAAATCAACGACAACACCCCATCCAAAGTCAAGTCCATCCACATTGACATGAACTAAACGTCCACCTTGAAGGAATGGTGTAATATAGTCGGGGTGTGTAATAACCTTGTTAATGTCAACCTTGAACTTCTTGATTTGTTGTCTTAGATCAAATAGTTCGCGAATCTTGTCTTCATCTTCGATTTCGATAGCTTGAACTTGTTCCTTCAATTCAATAAGCTTTTGCTCGTATTGTGGAATGTTTTCTTGGTTTTGGAATTGGAAGAAACATCTTTCCAACATGAACTCAGGCGAAATACCCTCTACACGTAACAAGTTAAGGATCATGTTATAACTCAGATGGAACGCAGAGTCCAATCTGTCAGCTTCACCCTTGACCATACTCTTAGCCACAGCAGGCTCCATCTGCTCGTCAAGCATCATAATGACGATACCACGGTCATCCAAACCACGACGACCAGCACGACCAGACATTTGGATATATTCACCACCAGAAACCCATCTGAAATCCTTACCATCAAACTTTCTAACGCTTGTGAAAACGACAGTTTTAGCAGGCATATTAAGACCAATAGAAAATGTCTCAGTAGCAAATAGAACCTTAATCAAACCTTCTTGGAAAAGAATTTCAATGACTTCCTTTAAAATTGGCAGCAGTCCAGAGTGATGGATACCGATACCTCTCTTCAACAAAGGCAAAATCTTGTTGATCTGAGGAAGATTACGGTCTGCCTCTGACAATTGAGAAACAGCGTTGTTGAAAACTTTGTCAACCATATCAGATTCTTCGGTAGTGTTGAATTGCAATTTACTGATTTGCAAAGCAAGAGATTCACAGTCGCGCTTACTGAAACTGAACACAATGACGGGGTTGTAGTTCTTCAGCATAATCATCTTGACAATCTTGTAAATATCGGACACATCCTTCTTACCACCTTTATGGATCTTACCCTTGGTGTGCTTAGCGTTGACATCCGCAACATCCTGTCCCATTTTTTCACCCAAAGAACCCATTGCCTTTTGAAAGTTTTCCTCTCTGAACTGACCCTTCTCGTCGACAACCATATGAATACCCTCACCTCCGGCAGGGAAAAGGTAATGTTGCAAGGGTGTAGGTCTGAAATTTGTGTAAACAACGTGACAAGGCTGGTTATGTGTCTTGCAAATCCACTCTGCAAACTGCATAGCGTTAGGAATAGTAGCAGACAAAAACACGTAGTGAACATTGTCTGGTAATAAAATGATGGTCTCTTCCCAAACAACACCACGCTCGGAATCTCTCATGTAATGGACTTCATCGAAAATAACCCAGGCAACTTCTCTCATAATCTCGGAACCTCTGTAAAGCATGGATCTCAAAATTTCTGTAGTCATGACCAAACAAGAAGCATCGGGGTTGATAGTAACATCACCAGTCATCAAACCCACATCACCAAAATCAGCTTGCAACTCTCTGTACTTTTGATTACTCAGAGCCTTAATCGGCGAGGTGTAAATAACTCTTTGCTTAGCTCTCAAACTTTGAGCAATAGCGTATTCGGCGACGACAGTCTTACCGGCAGATGTGTGTGCTGAAACCAAGACTGATTCGTTTCTTTCAATTGAGGCAATCGAGACGGCTTGGAAAGGATCAAGCACGAAAGGATATGTACGAGCCGGGTTGGTCGATTTGTGTTGTGAAATGGGAACATAGTCGTAGTTTGGGGGCAAAGCGACCTGATGGCGAACTTGATGGCTCAGCTTCACTTGCTCACCGCTTTCACTGTCTCCTGGAACAGCTGGTTTGGTCAGCAATCCTGCAGAGGCTTTGACTTCCATCGATCCTTCAGTCTCAAAAGAGTCAGCAACAACAGGATGTTGTTCTTTGACTTCTTCTTCAACTTTCTGCTTCTTGTTGCTAACTGGCTTGACCTTGGGTTCCTTTACATCTTCAGGCTGATTTCTCTTTCCCAAATTGGATTCCTCAGAAACAGAAGTCTCTTCAAGCTGCTTTTCTATCTCCTCGTTAGGAGATGTCTCAACAGGTGCATCTATCTCTGTATCTTCAAATACTCCAAATAAATCCATTTTGCCTGTTTCGTGTTGGATAGATGTTGCATCAAGAAGAGAAAAAAGACTTAAAATTTTTAATTTCCATCTATAAGGTCCCAATGTTCCTCCCAAATTTCAAGAACTTGCCTTCAGAAATCAGAAGAGCTGTGTCCCCGAACCCTGTCCACCTTGTGTGTATTGCTCTTACACCGACTCTTCAAATGGTGTATTGAACTACAACAAAACCATGGAATTGATATTTAAATAAAGACTGCTCTATTAATCTTGGTGAGATGTCATACTACAAGTTTCTGAGAAATATGACGAAGAATACTTATTGCTGGTAGTAGTCAAGCTTACCATTTTCCTCCTTGTCATGACAAAGTAAAACACAGCTACAGCAAAAACTACTCCTCCAACTAAATCAACCAGATAATGATGCTTCAAGTACATAGTGCTCCACCAAATCCAGCTAATATACGAATAGAAATAGAGTCTGTATCTTGGAAACAAATGCCCAAGAAAAAGTACATTCATTGTTGCAATACCCGAGTGTAGTGATGGAAAGGCCCCAAAAACTAATGGAGAAGCTGTGAATGTACTTGTATAGAGATCTAAACCAAGCAGATTGTCGACGCGTGAAAGACCTCCTGGAGATCCAGGCATTTCATAATTTGCAGGTGCCAACCCATTGTTATCCAAGTACCATGGTGGTGCTGTGGGGAAAGACAACTGGGTCATAACCCCAATGATATTAAGCCATCCAAAAGCAGCAGCAAACGCAGGCAAAGTACCAGGCTTCCCGATCCAAAAACAGAGAGTTGCAATAACAAACGGCGATCCAAAATGAATGACTCCATAGGGGATCCATGCAAGAATATCAAGAGCCCAGTGTTGTTTTTCTGATAGGATTTCACTTAAATTTCCCCCATATAATATCGTCTCCATTGCTGGAAGAATACGCACATAGATCCGTGGTCGCCATGAATGAGGAATATACTTACAGGAGTAGAACAAAATCAACCATGTAATGACCGGCAGCGTTGGTATCACAGCAGTTGATGTGAGGGGCAATAGACATCCCAAAATAATCAATCCTGCTATGAGAAACTTGAGAAATGTTCCAGGCGATTCAATGAGTGTAAAACAAGTTCCAAGAATCAATATTTGAATCAAATAACTGATAATTTCACTCTTCTTTGCAACACATTTTGATTGATCGAAATACCATAACTTATGAGCATATCTTTTTAACATCGTGTTATACTTCATCAAAACAATTCATCAGTTGAAAAGTTTAAAAGGTGATGTGAGAAAGCCGAAAATCAACAAAAATGCTTGAAAAGTATAACTCGTATCAACTTGAGAAGTAAACAAAATTGGAAAGCCGAGATTGTGGTTGATTGCAAAACATGAAGTCTAGCTTGTGATGAACTTTATAGAATTTTATTGTAAACGTTAAATATTTTGCTTAATATCTAGTATGGTAACGAAAACTATGAGCAAAAGCATTAACAATTTACATGTCCACATAATTTAGAAAGTGGAGATATGTTTTAGATTTACGCATCAAGTTCACAGGCAACTGTACAAAAATGTTTTAAAACCTACAGGTTCGCAAAGTCGCGACTCTTTGTGCTACACATCAATCAAAGGCATGGGTATTTCACTGATGTTTCACAGTAATCAATTATATTATTATCACTAACTACACAAGTTTTATGTGCAAAGTAATATAAAAAGACTAGATTTTTGCAGCTTTACAGCAAAGTACTGAGATCATTAGTTCCCGAATTATCGTTTGCTTGAATAGTTTGAGATATGGTTTCGGGACTATCAATCACGATTGTGGGTATATTGAACTGTGCCCCCTCTACTGAATATCCTTCAAGTGCATTGATATTATTTCTTTCTTCCTCAATCTCTTTTAATTTTGCCAAATCATCTCCGAGATACGAAAGTTTTTCAATAAGAGTTTCATTTCTGAGTCTTTGAATTCTTTCGTAGTTTTCCATATTTCGCTTCATCTCTTCGATGTCTGATGCTTGTTGATCGAGATTTCTCTTTAACTCCTTGCAGAGATCCATGATTTTCGCCATTTTTGGATCAGATTCATCCGTCTTGGGGCCATTTGTATTGATTTCAGAAGCTGGAAATACCTGGCTTACGGGATTACCGACATCTCGATTTTCCTCAATTTGGCTTTGAAGAAGATATTTGCTAGAAGAAATGACTGGTTTGGTATTTCCGTATGGACTGTGGTGACGTCCAAAGTAGGTGTCTTGTAGCTCCCTTTCTCTTTCAATAAAGATCTGTAGCTGTTTGTTCTTTTCAGCAATATAATGGGTCAGCAAAGACTGACGTGCGTTAGACATTGGATTGTAGGACATATTTCTTGTTTTACGATCAACTATCTTGTGAATGAGCTTTGAAGATCAATAAAATCAAAAGGCCTCAAAAAAGAGCAAACCTATTGGCATCTATATTCTCGTATGTTCAGAACATAGTTGTGTGATTGCTGGTGACAACCCATCAGTGACAGCTTATGTCTGTAATTATGCCACATCTGAACCGTTTTTCGTTAAAGTTCAAAATTATATGTTTGTTAATAGTGATCACTTGGCTGATATTTTGATCCTATTTGTTTTATCGTGATGTTGTAGAGTCATAGTGTAGCACTGTGGCTAATCAGAGAGTTTGTTGTTTATGGAGCGGATTTGTCAGTAGACAGAGTAAGTACCAACTGAAAGTTATTGGTATGTAGAGATTAAGCACCAACTGAAAGATATTGACGGATAGATAATGGACAAGAGTGCTTGGATTAAACTATGTAGAACAAAATATAAAAGTAGAGGAAAGAAACGGAATAATTATAAAATTTGAAATGAGGATAAAGAAGAAATTGGGATGAAGTTCCCAGGAGTGATGATCACCCATGGATGTGATAGAAGACAAGTAAAGATTAGTGCAAGTATGAAACATCAGGGATTAGTTAGAGCTCGAGGAGAGGAGTATATTGTGATTGAGACTCAACGTATAGAGGTCTCGGCACAATAATGGCGAAAACACTGAGCGAGGTTATAAGGCCCAATTTCACCCTATCCAAAGCATTAAATCTTCTTTTTGTAATTTTGCGAAATGTATAATGTCGGTGCCGCTTTATTCTTTATATACTAATGTCTACACAAATATATCCATCACTCACAATCATAAATCATCTAGAAAACGCCGTGTTCAGTAAAGTGCTAATAAGTACCATTTTTCTAGCAATTGGCATATTTCTTTCAGTGATATACATGCACTGGGACATTTGCTAGGAATTCATAATATCATTACTATATAAATTAATACCATTATCCATTGCTTCGTCTTTATCTTAAATTTCCAATAATATTGAATAACACTACATTTTGTATATTCAAGCGTTTCAGCGAAATTCAGCTATGGTTAAAACATCTATCACTAGCATGGCAGAGTCTATTATCAGACGCAACAAAGACTCTGAAGCGTCATATTCAAATAATGACAATTTCAAAAAGTCAATAGAAAACAAGCCTGTTTCCTCGTCATTACATAGAAGACCTTTAGTGCTATGTGCCAGCTTCGGGCCCCAAACAATAAAGCCGAGAAACTTACGCTGTTACGATGGCGAAACTACCGGTGATCTGGGGCTATTTTGTTTAGATGACCTTGAATCTGTTTTTGGAGGAGGTCATGACTACTATAACACTGACTCTGATTCTGATTCTAGTTCAGAGTTTGATCTTTGCATCAAAAACAATACGAATTATGAACGGGTAAATACCTTTACAAAGCGTGCAATTCTCGGGATCAAAGAAAACAATCAAACAAAAGTAACTACTTTGAAGCCTTGTCTTATCAAAAATTTTAAATCTCAAAGTTGCCAATACACTTATCTAAAGCACGTTCGCCAAAATGGACGATTTTACATGATGTACATTAAAGAAACTCAGTACACCACTGAAAAACTTGAGAATAGCTGCAACTCAGATAACCCACTTCAAACCAAATCAAGAAAGCTTGTCAAATCAATGAAGAGTGTGAAGTTTTCACAGAAACCTGATCAAATCGTTTATATTGAACCTAACAGATCATTTAGAACTAGAAGGGTTCACACATTGATAGAAGGTTGGAACGGAGTGCTCAAACGAATACTTGATGGAGTGTATTGATCTTCCTTTTTCTAGAATTTATTATCCAGAGATATTTCATATTGCATTTATGGTGGAAGATTATTGGTGATAGTTGGCGATTTATTTAATAAAATATTGAATAGCAAATAATAATGATAGGCAGTCATTACTCTAAAAAAAGTTCAGATGTATCCCCAGTACATAACTCTATCCAACAAACAGCAAAATCATTATGAATCTGAAAACATTAATGTTAGACTTTCTAGGATAACTCGCTCAAACCATTGAATCAATATAATATTCAAAGAGTCTAGTTTGTACTTCGTCCTGTATCCACAGATAAAACTCAGATCCCCAATTCCAATCAATGTTATGATAAAATGCAAGAGAGTAATTCGAAGCATAAGTAAATGCACCAAGTTCATAAGCTATAAAACCGGACATACTCAAGTATAGCGTCGTTTTTAGTACTGAAACGATGTTTCTAAGAGGTGTCAAACCAGATATGGGTGAATGCAATTCTCTATATGAAGATTTTACCGACTTTCTGTTCATTGATGATCTTTCGGTGGCCAACTTTATGATAGGTTCATCTGTAAAGCATGTGCCTTTTGGCTCATAGCATTTTCTCACATATAGCCATTCATTGTTTTGTGTACAATTAAGGTGTTGAATAAGTTCTTCAGCAGTATAACAAGTGGAAAGACCTTGTTTGAGCGGATTGGTCGAGACAAAATACGACATGCACCTAAATTTTCCAAATCCCCTGTATTTCCCGTTCACTTCATACGAGGCAAGTCTGCAAGCCTAATGACACTCAAGGACCCGTGTGAGTTCAATCTTTCGTCAAATACACAATGTCGATTAACGATTCGAACGTCAGTTTTTCACAGGGTTAGGTGTGTTTTTGGCAGGACTTGGGCACATACTTTTCACTTATTCAATTCGCATTGTTCGAGAACTTATTAGTTTTTTCAAGTACTGAATCGACACTCAAAAACAATGATTAGGGCAACAAATTTATCAAGAAATCTATTGAGACATAGATGTAGGTCTCAATCACGCTTGCTATCGTATGCTGCTACATTTATCAAGCCAACTATTTCCGTGGATTCGATTGTGGAAAGCGCCAAAGAAAAAGCTAAAATGGCTGGGGTTGATCCAGTATCTGTCGTTGTAGCGGCAACCCCACTACATACCTCAGGAATGACTTCTATGGCTTACAATGTTTACGAATCCACAATTAAAAACACGAAGAATATCCAAGAACAGTCCCAAAAGCAACTGCTTGCATTCATCGTCGATTCGATACCTTTTGGTGCACAAACAAATGCGGTTTCAGTGCTTGTATCAGACACTTGTATACCTGTTGAAGAGGCCGATAGAACTTTCAAAGCTGAAAATGGATCAGGTTCAGAAGAGTATCCAACATTTGCCGCAAAATCAGAACGATCATCAAGCAGAGGTTTAGTATCTGGCAGGGAAGTTTGGACAATGCCTAATCTTCTAGTTGGATTTGACATTGGTGGAAAAACAGGGCCACAAAAAGTTGGTATTCCCTTGGCAAATACGATATTTTCTAGCACAAATTTGTCAACTACGTTGATCATCAACGATGACTTTTTCAATTTTGCCAAGTTTGGGAATATCTCTCCTCAAGCTTTGGGATTTGAGCAACGCACAACTTTTGCACCTTTAAGAAAGCTCGATACCGGCGCCAAATTCTTGACTTCTGCAAAATCCAACATGCTGAAAACTATAGATGACAAACCAGCAGCAGGATTTTTGGAAAGATGTAAGGCTTTACAGGTAGCCCCGACTTCAACCGCGACATCGGCCGAAAAAAAGGTATATATCAAACTGGGTGATAAGGGCTATTTCGAGATTACTGCTGGAGGAGGAGGTTCATGGAGTCCTCGTGCTTCAATGCTTGTTGTTGATCCTTCTGCAAATCCTGAAGTCGGTGATACCGTTGAGTTTTATTTGTCAGATAAATCTATTACAATTCCAGAGGAAGTGAGAACCATTAATAACAAAAACAAAAACGATATCAATTTTGTATTTGAGTGCGGTTATGTTCAAGAAGAATTAACTAGCGAAGAAGGTACAGTGCACTATGATAACGACACTGTCATTGAGAGCCTATGGGGTCTAGGATCTGAAAGAGGATTTGTTATTGATTCCAAAGCATTTAATGCTCCTGGAGAACTTGTTCATTTTGTTCAAAATCAATAGATAAATTGAGAATTATAAAGGACCATAGATCAAACTGTAAATATGTATCAAGCTATTTTTTTTATTTTTTTTTTTTTTTTTTTGGCATAACTAAACTTCACGGAGTTGCAAATTATGTATGTGAAAACGTATATCTGGAAATGAAAACACGCTCAGCGCTAAACTTTGAAAACACAATTTCACGGCTTTGATGTACATTTGAGCAAAGCATCATGATGGGCATTCTCTGAAAAGGCTAGCCTAGGATGCAAGCTTTTTCTTCTCTTCCATAACATAAACTTGTAATGTGTCTATTTTTATAAATCACATCTTTGGATCATACATGAACAAAACTAATTTCAGATTCATGATGTTAGTTCAACAATTTTTATCATAGATTTTGGCCATAGCATCATTTCAAAAATCTTGGCAATAAATTACTGTTTGCAAGTTTTACGCGTTTGTAAATGATTGTATTTACTTTTAAAAAATCATAAACTGAAGTACATTTAGAGAATGTTGGTTTTTTTGTCAAGCTAACATTAGTCCCACTGAAACAGACCATTGCTTCTGTTTCGTGATAGTCCGGAAATCAAGTCAATAACAAGTTTTATATCAGATTTGATCAAACAAAATTCGGCCTCAAATTTTTCAACACTTTTGATAATTTTTTTGTTACAATGATTGATGAACCTTCTGCATTTGTCCAACTTTTGAAAATCGCTGATACTATTGTCACTAAGAACCACTCTCAATGCTTCCAGTTTAAGGGTTTCTTGCAACTTGACACTGAAAATAAGCTGGGGTAAGACAGAGCTAAATACTGTATCTCTTCTGGCTTGAATCTGCATTATTCTTTTGTAAAACTGTTGTTTTCCTTTAAAGTCGATTTCTTCAATATAAACATTGAGGGAATCCAAAGTATAGTAGTCTCTAAGCTTTTCACAAATTTTTTCAATGTGTTTGGATATATTGTAATCAGACATCTCATCTAATCTTCCAATGCTGTAAAGTTGCTTTAGAAATCTGATGGGATGGAGACTATCATATGTTGCAAATGAAGGTCTGCTTTTGTTTTTACTCGTTACACTTTGCGTTTCATACCTAGATGTCAAATGTGAGCTAAATACTGGCTCAAAGGCCTTTTCCTCTTCAAGAAACGGACTCTCGTCAGACGTGTCTGAGTATGTAGCGGGTCTTACACAATTATCGTTGTTTATATCTGACTTGTCAGGACTGCCTGAGAATGGACTTAAACTGGAATTCATTGAAGAGGGAGAAGACACACTTGTATCATCTAAATTTGCAGAGCTGAAAAATGTTGTTTCATTTGAGATTTGTTGTTTATTTGCACTCTGTTTGATAAAGTTATTTGCGAATAGCGATTCAACTTCTTTGGAATATTCAGCATTTGACTCTATAATTGGTGAGACAAAATCTGCACTCAAAGTATGAAGCAAATCTTCTCTATTTATTGAATGCTTGTAGCTGCTTGACCAATCTTCAGAAACTGGGGTCAAGCAGTTGTGTTTTTCAGAAACCATATTCAAAGAATCGCTCTTTGACAAGACTTCCCCGTTATCAATAACAACTGGGCTCGTGAACTTGTCGACGTCCACATATGAGCGAGCAATCTCCGAGGTTTCTATGTCGATCTTGTCAACATTAACAACCTGAGAGACAGGATACAGAAAACTGTCAGTAGAGACATTGGAAACGTATTTGGGGGTGTCAAATGAACAATCTGATACGCATCTTCTACTGCTGGATTTGAGATTTGACAACATTTAAATGAAGAAGCAAAACTTTTGAGCACAGAATAACACCGTGATCTGTTAAATGTGTTTTATCTATTCCAAGCTAGTTTTGAAATATTCTATTCGGAAAAAGCATTGTGCTATCTATCTTATCACATCACAATCGTGTTAAATTACTGATGTGACGCGTAGGCAAAATACCAAACTTTCAGCAATGTGAAACAGGCCTACAGTCTGAGTATCATCCTGAAGCCTTTTTCCAGATGCATTTTGATATCAACAATTGCATAGCTCTACAAAGTCAACTGAAAAGATTTACAATTGCAAATCCTCAGTCGAGATAATAACGTCAAATTTTTTTCTTCTTCAAGCAATGTATTCAAAGTTACACATGTCATTATAAAAAAACCAATATAATCCATAGACACTTGTCAGACTACCATACACACCCACCCAATACACCCCTTCCGAAGAAGTACATGCAAAGGGTCGAGATCATCGCACCTCATCTTCCCAAAAAATTGAAAAGAAAGGCAAAACATGAATTGGACTCAACACAAGGCTGAGATCCAAACAACCATATATAATTCTCACTCTAGGGTGTGCAGGGAAACTGCCTCATCAACCAAGTTGATATAGATTGCTCTTTAATAAAAGAGAAATGAGGACGTGACCTATAGAAATGATCCTATGAAGTACGTCGCTTGAAGAAAAAAAAAAAGAAGAAACAAGCAAAGCGAAGCGGGTTCTTGAAGTATTTATACCTTCGAAAAAGTAGGGTTGAGGGTACATTGGGAGTCTAGGGCACCTAACGGGTAAAGTATGTGGTACTTCACCTTGTTCTCGTTCAATGTTGACCAAGACAGATCTGAGTTTCAATGGCATTAGTAAATCTTGATACAAACAATGCCGTAGCATCAAACAAATGCAAAGGCTTTTGAATCACGTAAAAGTTGGGGGTTTAGCTTTTGCCACATTATAGATTTTGGCTGGTTAGCTCGATATCCGGATCTTACTTGATTCCAAGGAAGGTTTGGAAGCGTTGATCGAGTTCATGAAAGCGCTACCGCATTTACTTTTATGATGGTTCGCTAACTATTAGCAGCCTGCAAAGGTTTTGCTGCGCATCAAAGGTTGGTTCTGATCATCAGCCTTCTGACCCCCAGATTTCCCTTTGCAAATAGTTACGACTATGAAGAATTTGGCGCCATATAACACTGAAAACCTAAAACGCTTCTTTCGGGATATTACTACGACAATTTCTATAAGATAAGCAAATGAATCAAATGTCTTCTGTTATGTCTGTTTTATATAAAGGTATTTTATTTGAAAATATATCGTGTATAACCCCGAAACATAAGGACAATAAACAGATTATCATCATATATTTAAAATTGTATGAACTGTTTAGTTTCTATGTAGATCTACACTTGACAATCTGTTCATTTCTCTCTCTCTCTCTAGGCTACATGCACTATATTATTATCATTACATTTGGCAAGCCTTGTCAATTTGTATTTGATACAAATCCAATCATCAAATTGTGTTCAGCCAGCAGTCTTAGTTGAATTGTTTAGCGCACATGATAGAGCAAAATATTAATTCAGGCAAGCTTTGTTTGCAGTTGGTGATTGATTCCTATACTATGTACTCTAAAATCGTACATTCTTAAGACAAGTTTTTTTTTACAAAGCTTTACATAAATTGTTTGATAATTGTGATGACAAAAAATCAATTTTTCAAGAATTAACTATTTACCACAAGCATCATGGTAAGTGCTTTATCCATCCAATTATCAGTAGTCTCTTGAAGTTGAATTTATGATATCTCTAGATCAATACCAATAGCCATCTAGTGTAGATATGTGATCACTTCAAAGCTAGATACTGTACACTCTATTTTCAGCCCTAAACTCCCAACGAAGAACCCTAAACTCCCAACTGTTGAGCCCTAGACTCCCAATGTACCCTCAACCCTACTTTTTCGAAGGTATAAATACTTCAAGAACCCGCTTCGCTTTGCTTGTTTCTTCTTTTTTTTTTTCTTCAAGCGACGTACTTCATAGGATCATTTCTATAGGTCACGTCCTCATTTCTCTTTTATTAAAGAGCAATCTATATCAACTTGGTTGATGAGGCAGTTTCCCTGCACACCCTAGAGTGAGAATTATATATGGTTGTTTGGATCTCAGCCTTGTGTTGAGTCCAATTCATGTTTTGCCTTTCTTTTCAATTTTTTGGGAAGATGAGGTGCGATGATCTCGACCCTTTGCATGTACTTCTTCGGAAGGGGTGTATTGGGTGGGTGTGTATGGTAGTCTGACAAGTGTCTATGGATTATATTGGTTTTTTTATAATGACATGTGTAACTTTGAATACATTGCTTGAAGAAGAAAAAATTGACAAGTAAATCTAATGACGTAGTTTTCTGTCCCTGGAATGGCCTGCAAGTCTGTGAGTTAGATGAAGTTGAGTATAGATTTGTTGAACTGACGAGCTTGGAATTTGGCACAAAACAATGAAAAGTGTGCATTCTATCGCTTTAGGAGACTGAAGTTACATTCATGCAGGGTCTGATTGTTTTGCATAGGAACTCAAGGCAAAAGCTGAATGGTATCATTTATTTTATTTTGAATCAGAGATCGCATGTATCTTGATGGTACAGTGTTGATTCTCTCAGATGAACGAATTTGCGTAATTAAACAAAAAGTCGTTATAGAGCTATCAATAATGTCTTTGAAAAACAGTAATTCTTGTAAGATGTGCATGATACTTGAAAGACATTGTACCTGATAGCATCATCAACAGAGTCAAAATGTGTTGCAACTTGAAGTAAGCAATTTGAATATCAAAAAAAGAAGAATCTTCTTTTAAGTCCATATCAAATGCATCTAAAAAATCAAAGATACAGCATCAACAACATTCAGAGAATATGCGCTACATTTTGAAGTAGAGCCGCGACTCACCAGCTTTTCTCACTAAAAAACCCCCCAGAAACATAGCAACCATAGTGAAACTTAGACACTAAAAGTAGAGATTTGCTTATCGTAAAGTCAAATAAGTGATTTTAATTTTCATTGCTCTATGATATTATGCTTTCTCATTTATTAGAAACAATCTCACCATTTTTTTTGGGTTTCAAAACTGGGTGTCACCTGCATAGCCTGTACACATGAGTATATATTGCGTATGAGTTTTGCTCTCAACTATATATACCTATATCATCCCCTTTTATCTACATCCTTTCGCCAAACCTCATCCCTACGAAAACATCTACATCACCATGTATTGGAAAAACATACTCACGACAGCAACTGTGGCCATGGCCCTTCCAGTTCCTTGGACTATAACCGAAATATCACTTTCTAATGCCAAAAACAGCATTGAACGGTTATCTGAGATGGACCTTGCTGATGTATACGCCGAGTTGGATAAGACTCGCAACAAAGTTGCCGTCTACGTAGAAGAAACTATAGTACAAGGAAAAGACGCTTACGATGACTTCTTTGATGATTTATTTGGAACAGCAGAGTCAGAAGCAAGAAATATTGCTATGGAAGAAGGAAGTAGCAATGATATTTTGGAAATTGTTGGTCTCAAAAACACCAAGAAACCATGTCACCGTGGAAAGGGCAAGCACCACAAACAGAAAGCTCATCATAAGGATCATCACTCAAAAGAAGAACACGATAAATCAAATCATCATGCCGGCAAAAAGCACTCTGAGGAAATGAAGAATCACAAGGGTAATGCTCACCATGGAGCAGAGTCACATGAGAGCCACAAATCCTCCTCACACAGCGGCATGAAATTAGTAGGCGGGCCTCACAAGTACACTCATGATGGCGAAGGCAGACTTGGCTCTACACCCAATAAGCCCAAGAACATTTTCGAAACTATTGGTGCCTTTTATGGTCGGATTTTTGAATACTTTGGAAACTTGTTTTCTTCACCTTATTCTTATCATGAGTCGACCAAACATCAACAAAACATCCTTGACAACAGCCACGAGTTTGTTCAAATACCTCTATTAAACCACTAAAATTAAAGTCAAAAGGTTATCATGTTGGCTATATCTAGTTATATCACCTACAACCTCAATGTTCATTTTAAATATAAGCTCAAGCACTATTTTTTTATCATTTCCTTGCTATTGTAGAGTTGTCAAAACTCAAAATACATAATCCACTCTATACAAAAATTCAGTAATTTTGAGTGAGATCGAACATTTTTTCTCGAAATTTGTTAAGTTCGTGATGCTTTTATCATTGTTGATTTTTTCATAATATTATTATATTTATCTAGATAGTAGCGATACTTCACGAAGCTTGAATCTTATTGGTTTAAAAGCAAAATCACCAATTCTATTAGTTTGTTGGAATTCACACAGAGTTATACCAAACTGTTCTAACGGTTGATGAATACTATCAGAAGTACAGACAGTTTAAGCATAACAATATAATTTCAATAACTGTGTACATTTACATAACAGCTGCATCGGTTATCTATAATAATTTGCTTGTGATTCCCATAAACTATCAATTCCTAAGGATACTAAAAGGAATAATAAAAAAGAGAATGACATACATGATGTGATTTTCATCATCTATCTGCACTTCAAGACATTAGTCATAAACAGGAATCTACAATACAATTGTAAGCATAGGTTCATGTTTACATATTTTTTGTTTGAAAATCAAGTTTAATATAACCTATGTTAAGCAAACTGAATTTTTGCATCAAATAATAGACAGTTTCTTTCTATCATTAACATATTTGTAAAATCCACTAGCTTATAAAAAGTTTGGAGGTCAAGATCCGATAACACTTTTTTGATAGAGCTTACCAAAACTACTAATAAAGACACATTTTGCTTTCAGAGCAATGTATCTATTGTCGACCACTGAAAAACAAAATTTAGAACCGGCAAATAGCTATGAATCTCTTGACGTAATAAACAACGTTGATCCACAGATATCTTTGCTTTTGTCTCACAATCATGACTTGAATGCAGGTACAAAATCACTTACGCATTGCCAGAACTCTCAAACCCTCAACATACTGAAAGATAATTGCAGCGCTAGTCATATTCCATTAAATAACGCCAATGTGCTTTCAACTCAATCTGCTTACGCTTGTGATTTATCTGTTAGCCCTAGCTGTGACATCTACTATGAATCTTTTCAGGAGTTTTTACAAGCAGCCGAATTTAACAATTATAATGAATGGGAAATTCAAGCATCTGATATGCCAGCTCTTGACTTACCTCTACTGAAAACTGGTTTTGTCGACCAAAAATGCAACAATCTCAACCAAGAATACAATCAGCGTAGTGATTTAACCATGCTTCAACCTGCTGAGTTATCTACAAACTGTCAAAAATTTTACTGCAATCAGGAATTGTTCCAAATGAACCTGAACCTTCAGTCTATGAACCACACACTGAATTGCTGCCACGGCGTATACAACGACATCCAAAACAATATATCACAAGCCAATTACAATCGAAGCGTGTTATCATCTCTTACTTCTAGACCTCTCTATAACACTTGTCTCGATTTTCAACAAGTCCCTTCAATCAGACATACTCAGCTCCCCAATGCTCAATTTTTGAACAAGCCCTATTATAGCAACTATTGCTTAATGCAACCACCTATACTTCCGATCACGGTTGGATGCTGGCCTAATATGAAATCAGATAATTTTGCTACAAAAAATTTTATAGATAGCTTTTCTCTAGAAGACAATGACTCTATAAGCATGTCTAAATTCAACCAGTCAATAGTTTCAGCCGCCATAAAACCTTACAAATGCCTTTTAATATTTGAAGAAAACCTAAAAGCTGTTATTTTTTCTAAATATCAATGTAAGAATGGTACGGATGAATTTGTGCAAATCATAAAAATCGACTCTCATGACAGCAATAGCAATAGAAGGAAAAAGACGAGTCAATTGCCCAGAACTGACGAATTTACACGAGTATTTTTACCATTGGGTGTAACTTCTCGCGTCAAAACATCTAAAATAACTGAAACAGACATTTTACTTGACCTGTATCTTGCTATTCACGCTGAAAACGGGACACATGCCGACACAATTTCATATCTGGCCCCTGGCGAAATTTACATACAAGCTGGTTACAAGCCAAATAAAGGTGTTTCAAAACAAAAAGATCTTTCAGTGGGGGTTCCTATGATAATGAATAGAAGACATCAAGCCGAGGTTGAAACTACATTCATGTTATGGAACAGCGTTCGCCCTAAAGCTGAAAATTTTTTCAGAATGAAAAATAGAAGGGGAGACACTTTTTGCTTGGAAGAGCTAAAGCAGGCATTAGATATTGTCCTGTCAAGGCCACCTAGAAGAATCAATCATTATTGTGCTAGACAAATTTTGACAGAAGTACATTACACAAACTACAAAACTGTAGCCGAGCCAGATATTGAGTCCGACTGTCTTCACTCAATGAGCCGTGATCTAAGAAAGCATAACAACCTCGTTCCTGATGGTCTCTTTTCTGAGACAAACTCTGATGACATACCAGAGTCTATTGAGGCTAACATCGAAGTTATTCAATCCAAAGATATGCCTTATGTCAATAACAATAAGGATAACATCTATGACCCATGCTATTGTCGTCAGTTGAACTCAGAGAAACAAGCTTGGTGTGATTTGTGTAGTAAAGGTGGCTGGCATTTGCTGAAAAACTCTGGATACATGTATCATCAAAATCATAACCATGGTATCTACCCTGGGGGTAATATTTTTGAAGACCCATTGGTAATACGGGAAAGTCTAAGTAGTGAAGCCCACTGGGAAGGACAATGTGGTATTTGTTACCACTGGATTGATATTGATGATCGTGGCAAAAAACCGTGGAGTGCTTGGTTCCGCCACTACAAGCTCTGTGCTAATGAGTACGAGGAAATCAAAAGACTTTTGAGAGCTACTGGCTTGCCTCTTGGCCTCTTAGAAATCCAGTATGCACCTGGGGGTGTCTCGGCATGCCTTTGAACGCATTGTATACATGCAAGCACTATAGTATGCATTGTTTTTATTTTGTTTATAACTTTGATTCTGCTTTCGGTCGTGTATTTTTACAATAATAAATTTGTTTGACTTTGTGTCAGGGGTTTTTGTATCTTTGAAATGTTTTGTAGTTATTTGTTGTCTTGATGTTATAATGAAGAACTAAAAAGTTTTTAGTGACTAAAGCTAAAGTACTTGACGGGCTGTTACTAGAATACAAGTGAATCGAACAATCAAAATCGCTATTTGGTACGATTCAATCTTGCTTGCAGTATCTGGATTTCTTGTATGTGAATCATCATCATCATCAATCATTCCAATATCAAAATGTGCTTGGAGCGCAAAACATTCATGTTAAGAAACTGTAGTTCATGAGCCGTAAACCCTGTACTTTGGATCATGAGCGAATGAGACCATGAGTAGCTCAAAACCCAGCAGTAGCTAATAATTTAGTATTGTAATAGGCAAGAACTAAAATGTTACCATTGGCGAAAATCGCACTATTAGCTCTAGTAACCATTTCACATTGAACATCTCTAATAAGCATGGATTCAGCGCACTCAGCCTTCCATACGCGGGACTCAATGTTTGGTGCAGGTCATTCAGGTGCCATCACGTGTACACATAACAAACTCAATACTTGACTATTATGACTTAACACATAGAAGATGAGAGTGCTAGGGCTCTTTTAACTTCCGGAAGACAAAATCCTTATTTTATAGGTTATTTCCCGGACCGTTTTCTTCTTTCTTTTCCCTATTCATTAACAACCCAAAATAGCAGCATGGAAATTACTGAACTGGCGCCTTTGAAACTACGAGATGAGATTTGCGGCACTGCATCGGCAGAGTACGAATACATGGGACTCAGAATAGCGTCGGTGTTTGTTGTACTGGCGTCGTCTGCTGTGGGAGTGCTGCTGCCCATGGTTTCGTCTGGATGCCCGAAATTGAATCTCCCACACTGGTTATACTTTTTTGCACGATACTTTGGGTCGGGTGTTATTGTGTCGACTGCGTTTATCCACTTGTTGTTTGAAGGGCATGAGAACCTGAGTAGCCCGTGTCTTTCGGAATCGTTTCTCAAATTTCCATACGCATTTGGGATTGCGTTGATTGGAATCTTTGCAACTTTTTTGATTGAAATTGTGACAAAGTATAAGGTTTCGCGACGACACGGGAAGGGCAAAAACGGAGTGTTGGGTGAGCTGGGATGCTCTCATGGACCAGCAGCACTTGTAGCGCCAACAGAGCGCAACATTTTCGCCGCTTCTCGTTCGCATGATGTCAGTAGCAATACTAGAAGATCTGGAATTATCACGCAAGACGAGGAAACTGACGCAGGCAGAGTCGAAAAAACTGGAGAGAATACTTTCACTAGTGCAGTTTCTAGAACAACAACTTCGAATGCTGCTACCACTCAAGTATCCGCACAGCCTGGCGCGGACAGCAGCAGCGATAGCGACGGTGATGCAAAGCTCGCTCTTCAGGTCAGTAATATTTGTTTGCTAGAGTTTGGCATAGTATTTCATTCGGTATTTGTTGGGTTGTCAGTAGCAGTCTCTGGAGCAGAGTTCAAAACACTCTTCCCCGTCATTGTTTTCCACCAGTTGTTTGAAGGAATGGGATTGGGTGCTCGTCTAGCCCGTACTCAATGGCCAGCGGGCAGTACCTGGATATCTTGGTTTTTTGCTCTTCTTTTCAGTGTCACGACTCCTTTGGGAATCGCCATTGGTCTTGGACTACGCCAGACCTTTGAGCCCAACTCTATTCAGGCTTTGGTTACAACTGGCGTCTTTGATTCGTTGGCAGCTGGAATTCTTATTTACTCCTCATTAGTAGAGCTCATGGGCCGGGAGTTTTTGGAGTCTGACGAATTTGATGAGGCTCCATTGACCAGAATCATGGGTGCTTTTACCTGGATGGCTCTGGGAGCTATTCTGATGGGACTTCTCGGAGCTTGGGCATAGCTCCGTCATAAATTGTATAATAAAACTATTCCTTAAGCGCTTGTCCAATAAATTCATTGCACGAATACTTTGTTTGCTATTTTCGTATTCCGATGACAGATAAAATTGTGCTCATCTGGAGCGGTTTTTCAAATTCAGCTAAACCAAGTCGGGTTTCCCAAAATAGCCATTTGTGAAATTATCTACGAAAACGCTCAAAAAAGTTAAAACAGGACTTTTGAAAAAAAAAAATATAAAAAGGCAACTACAAAAAACAATTACAAAAAGTTCAAGCAAACGAAAATGGAAGAGCGAGCAAAAGTTTATGTTAATGAATGCTTTGCATCTTTTTGATGGTAGACTCCATCTGATTGATAGCGCTAGTAAACTCATTAAACAAATTATTGCGACGTTTTAACTTTTCTTCACGAGCTTGGTTTCGGCGTTTGATCTCAGCATCAATCACTTCGTTCATCTCGGCTTCCAGTTTATCAAGATCTGCAGCAAACTTCTGCTTCTTTGCCAGCATTTTGTCTCTCTTAGTCTCCAAGGCTTGCATATCTGCCCGCAAACCTTCTAGTTTAGAGGCATACGACTCCCGAAGTTTTTGTTCAGACTTGGTCTTTTTGTCGAGCAACTCGGCCAATTCTTCGCGTTCAGCCTTGATGACGTCGTAGTTGGTATCCGCAATCTGTTTTTCAAGATCTCTACCTTCTTCTTCCAGGGTCTCGATTTCAATTTCTAATTGCTTGACTATGCTTTTGAGAGACAATAGTCTTCGTTTGACACGCTCGTCATTCTTATCGTTGTTTCCAAGCTTGGACTTGATTTGCTCAAGCTCAAGCTTCATACTGCTCACCTTCTTTGTGTGTTCTTTACGATTCTTTTTTATAGTTTGTTTGATATCCGTAAGTTTCACTTGAAGCTGGGTGAGTGTGTCGAGTAAAGTTGTGATGGGAGAAATAGGCCGTTCAACGACCGCGCCCTGATCCACCATGACTTTTGTGCAAACTTTGAATTTGCCAACGGTTTTGTCCAGCACTGAATCAAACACCTCAAGCTCGTAGATCGTACCCCCTGTTAGTCCATGAATAGTAAGATCAATGGATGCTTTCCCGTTGTTTTCTTCTTGGTCTGGCCCGGTCTCCACTTTTTTCGTCATGATCTGACGCCAATGAACTTTGTTGACCTTGACTGCGAGATTCGACTCGTCAGAAGTGAAATTGATGATATGCAAAATGATGATGTTTTCGTAAATATGCGAGAGGTAGCAGTCCGGATATGACTGCGGAAGAACCTGGTCGTCTCGAGCAGCAATCACAATGCTGTTTGCAATGAGGGCCCACAGAGGCTGAGAAGGTTTAGGCCTCTTGTATTTGCGGGTCGAAATCTGCGAAGCAACGGCCAGAGCGTCATCGAATGCGGTAATGGTGACAGGACCCCTATTATCAGGATCAACAATTGACGCAGGGGTATCGAGTTCTTCCGTGGGCGGCGGCGACACGGTCATAAAAATCACATAGAAAGAAGCAAGTTGTCCTGGAAGATGCCACCACCAATTGTCTTCATGAATCAACAGGTCCATGCTCCCCGAAGAGCTATACAAAAAGTCTTTTGCAAACAATACAGCCTCAACAATAGCGGCGCCGTAACTGGCCTGCAGGAGTCCACCTCCTGCAATGGTCGACGCGACCTGCGAGATTGCAAAAAGATAGACGATTCTGGGCGAGACAAAAACCGAAACAAACGCGCAAGCCAGTGCCTTTGCAAAATATAGTATGGATCGCGGGATCTGTTGACTGCAGTACGCCAAATACACAAATGGCACGATATATGATGGGAGCTGGATCAGAAGCAATAGAACAGCGAGAGTGTCGATAAACGGCTTGGGAGCCAGAATGGAAGACGACGTCGACATCTTGAAAGAATGATGTGCCAGACTTCTCTTGTCTATAGATGTATCAATATTTAACGCTAGACAAGCAATGGGGGAAAGCGATGAAGTTGTTGATTGTATAGGAATCAAGAAAAGTAGCAGGAGAAGTTAGAGCAACTGAAAGCTCGCAGTTATAGTACCACGTGACCACATATTTCCTCCTGGCGTAGCCCGCATGGTCTGGCTTCTGAATGTGTTATCCGGATGTATTTGCGACAGCAGTGATGGCCGGTCACTCGGAATCCGGAGCTTCACGCTATGCTCAAAGCCTACCGAGCTTTGGACTTATCAAAAGCTTTTTGGAAATTTATTCGTTTTTTTGTAATTGACTTGGTTTGTCCACTCTGCTCTGTTGTGCCAATGCAGCTTTCGTTCGCAAAAGATTTTTCCTCCACATTTTTTGTCCGTCTCACAAGTCTCCAAACCAGCTCAAACAGCCAGCCAGCCAGCCAAACGCGATCACACTTCTCAACAAATCATTTAGCCAAGGCAGCAGCATTTGTCAAACCCGTACCAAAACAGCATATCTACATCATGTCTAGCGGAGCGCTAGTCAATCAGTTCAAGAACGCCATGTCGCGGTTCTGCTTCACGCCAGTAGTCATTACCACCAAGAACAAACACGTCGGGCTGACAGTGTCTTCGCTGACGAGCGTCTCTGTGACGCCTAAGCCAATGCTCAGTTTCAACATCCAGGTTCCATCGCGCACTGCCGACTTCCTGCACCAGGATCCGGACGGTGTCTTTGCCGTCAACGTTCTCCGTCCGCAGCAGAAAAGCGTGTGTCGATACTTTGGCAATCATCGCGAAGGCCGTCCGGGCGGCGTGCTGGAGCAGATCAACGGGGTTCACGTTGTCAAAGACTCTCTTTCGATAATGCTGTGTCGCAAGAAAGATATTCTTCAGGTCCAAGACCACGAGATCTGGGTGGCCGAGGTCGTGGATGTGCTGCCCAGCCCGGAACCGAACAACAATGGCGAAGAGACCAAAGACTCCGGGTCCAGCGGCGTGCTTCTCTACTCGAATAGAAACTTTCATAAATTAGGTCCACTGGTCTAGTGTATTTTCTGTTGTTTAATGTTTTCTTGTATATAACTATGTCTACGTTCTTGATTTTGTGTCTTTTGCTCTTGTGTATGGATCTGCTTCTGCTACGCGATGGTTTGGACTCGATGAACGAGTCGGTGCTCGGCGCTCGGTGCTCGGAACTCGAGCCACTTCTGAAGTGAGCGGCAGCTGAATCTTGTTCATTCATTCTTCTGTCTTTGTTGTTGTACTTGTAGTGCATGACCTAACCCTTTGATATCACCACACAAAACCACTTCAAAAAAATAAAAAATACAAGAGAAAAAAGCATCGCGCGAAGCTTGCACAAGGGAAGTTTTCCATCCAAACCTAGCCTGGTTCAACCGTATACACAAAAATACAAACACAAACACGTCAAAAGCGGGGACAAAATGGGTACTGACATTGCTAGTCGACGAACGCGGGTATTTTGGGGTCGGTCGGAGATGGATAAGCTGCTGACATGGATCGAAACCAATAAACCAGACTGTATCGGCCACGGACGGCGAGAAGACTGTGTCAGGATAAAAGCAGATGTGTTCTCGATGAGAAACGACTACACCATTAAAACTATCAAGGAGAAGCTTTTGAATATGGAGAAAAAATACAAAAAGGCACAAGATCTCAAGTACAACAACAACGGCACTGAGGCCGAGGTCGACAAAATATGCCCCTTTTTCAACAGAATTTCCACAATCAAGCGCGCTGTAGATGAAGCCGTCGCTGCCGGCGTCAGTGTAAACAGGCAAAGAGAAGATAGCGAACTTGTCATCGGTTCCAGTCGTAACAACATAGGCGGACCAGACAACGCACCGGGCGGCGGGCCTCACAATGAGCCAGATTCTGATTCTGTTGGAAACAATTCTGGATACTTTGAAGATGAACCAAACGGGGGCCAAGCAGCTCCGGGCCCCGGCTTGTCTGCGACAGGACAGAATCACCATATGCCGATAAACAGCGCGAGTGTTCCGCCAGGGAATGTTCTGACTACTGGCCATATGGGCGCTCAAAACGCGACAAACACGTCGGTTACGGCAAGCTCGATTCTAAGTGGCTCCGGGCCCCTCGACTTTAAAAAGCTGCTCAAAGTTTTAGAGACCCGCGAGCGTCGGCTAATGAACGAATCCAGCAAGCGTCTCGAGCTTGAGAAGAGGCGTCTGGAGCTGGAACAGAAGCGATACAAAGTAGAGGTGGAGCGCGAAAAGAAGATGGAGCAAATCCTTTACGACCTGGCTAATAAGCGTTGACAATCATTTCTTTCTTATTTTTATGGCCTTTTCTTTCCTTGTTCTTTTTATTCACTCTGCGGATTCGTCTTCTTCTTGAATGTCTCGTTTCAATCGTCTTTATGGTCTTTTCCCTGCTTTTATTATTTTTTTCCTCCTTCACAATACACTCTTCTAGACACTCGAGCTCTACCATGATTTTTGTAATGACGCTTTCCACCAAATATAAACATCTATATAAACACACACGACGACTCTTAATAACTAATCTTTTATTTTTTGCTGACGCGTCTTGCCAGACTCACTGCTTTTAAACGTTATCGCGAACTGCGATGGGCTTTCATGGATGCACACTAATTATTATTCATTACTATTATTAAAATACAAATCTACGCTATCAGTTCATGTCTCTCACTATCATATTGTTGAAGTCTATCAGATACGGATATCCCGCTGGTGGTGGATACGGCTGCTGGCTGTTCGTGAAGCCCTGAGCCATGTATTGTGGAGTGCTCTGCGGAGCATTGGCCGGAGCACCAGTCGAAGCAGTCGAGTATGGCTGTTGTACAGTTTGTGACGTTGGACCCATTCCACCAGTGTACTGAGTAGACCCAGGTGCCACATTATTGGCAAAGCGTGTCGACGTAAGTTGTGAGTTGAAGTGTGTCTGCGATGGATGGATATGGTACTGCTGCACCGGTCCTGAATACTGCGAGTGCCCGGAACTCGTACTCGAAGACAGGTTCTGGCCATGAATGGCAGTTTGCTGCTGCTGCTGAGGCTGTTGAGACTGTTGAGACTGTTGAGGTTGCTGTTGCTGTTGAGGCTGTTGTTGTTGCGGCTGCTGCTGTTGTTGTTGCGGCTGTTGTTGAGGCTGTTGTTGCGACTGTTGCTGAGGGTGAGGTTGTTGCTGTTGTTGAGGTTGAGGTTGAGACTGAGTTTGAGCTTGTGGAGGACCCGGGACTGACATACCCGAATACCCGTTGTTCATAGCTCGGAACTGTTGATACTGCGAAGACAGCAGAGCGGCAGCAGTTGAAGACCCGTACGGCGTGTTTAAACTAGGAAAAGTTTGATATTGACCTACAGGACCGTAAGACGCCAAAAAAGCTTGCGAATAATAATGATACATGTCAGCACTGTTGGCTGATAGCGCCTGGGTGTCTTCTGGTGAATCTGCATCATTTTCAGGAGGAAGTATAGCTTCTATTGGCGCGGTGACTTCAAACGGAACCGGTCTCTCTGGTTTCTTGTTGAGGTTCTGCAACTTGGCGTAATCCAACACGTTACCATACAGTATGGCTAGCACTTTGAGTACATCATAATACACCCGTGTTATTTCTTCGTTATCATCCAGTTGCAGTACTTTGACAAGCAGTTCTGTAATGTGAAGTTCTAGTTCGTTCAGCAGCTCATCGTATGCTTCTTTAGTGAGCTGTTTTTGGGAGCCCGGAAGATACTTTGCTACTAGGTACTCGTAATAATCTTTGTATGCCGATACGTTTTCAAAAGGAGTCATGACCTTCAGGGCCTTTAAGAAGGTTAATGCTTAAAAAAAAATTAAAGAGAAAAATGCCGACTGCATTAATGGTAAAGAGATCTTTAAGTCGTAATCAACGATTGAAATTGTATTGAGAGGAATCTCGGGTAGGGGTTATGTGCCGACCCACAATGAGATAGCAGACGATTAGCGAGTCGGGTCTCGATCGAGTCCAACCGGGCTTTCGGAATTTCATCAGATAGACATCGCGTACCTCTTCTATATCTCATGTAGAAGCAAACGCCTATTGAGTCTTCATGATGATAGCCCAAGCAGGATCCGAGGCGGACCGGTATTTCACGTTTTCACAGGGTTAGGTTCGCACGGGTTTCTGGGGTCGGCTGGCTGGCTGGCTGGCTTAGTGACTAGCTCCTGGCTTACTAGTGAATCCAGCCTCTGAAAGCGCTATCGCCAGTTCGGAGCATTTCCTGTTGAAGCAGCTACAAATGATGATTCCTAAAAAGGTGCCGAGGAAGACAAAACTTGCGGATGCCGCACTCAAATTGCTATTGAGCAACGACGTGCCTAAACAACCAGTGTCTACAAGCAAATCATCATCATCATCAGATACAGCCAAGTCGGCGCGTTTGGTTGAGAAGTCACTTAAACTGCTGAACACACCTGTGCCTAAATCTTGTATATTCTACGAACCAAAGATGATACCACCAGTAACGTCGCCTGAGCATGAACGATTTTCGGAGATTGTGCGGAATACAGCGGTCGTTCAGGCATTAGCCTCTCCAATTCGTGCTGACAAGCCGACAAGAGCTCGACACCCCAGAGATATGATGCAAAAAACACAGATCGGATACCAGATTCTGAATCGCAATTGGACCATGAACAAAGCAACGAGGAAACGGTTCAAAGGTTTAGAGATCAACATTAAAAACAGCTTGGTTCAAGAATTACTTGCCTACGTAAGGTCTCAAAGCATACAAAAACACCATCTGGTGCGGTTAGGACTGGCACAAAACCAAGATCACTACTATGTTTTGAGCTGGAGCACCGATCCGGTACCTGAGACTCCTGCTCTGAGAAAGGTGTATCTTCTGAATGAGCTACTAGACGAGTCCGAGTCCAACGAAATTAAACAATTGTTTCAGTCTACAAAATCATACAATCACGATCAAGATTACTGCGTAATTCCTTCTTCTGCTGGCCGCGATCTCGAGACGCTGCTCTGGAAGCTCAGTTTCTACTGCGAGAAGTAGGGCTCAACGGTCTCTCACCGTGGTGAAAATTTTCATACATTTCACATCAAATCAGGAAAATGTGTAGGGAGAAAAAAAAAACTATAAATTAATCTGTTCTCCCACTTGGATCCCCGAAATTTTTTCCTTTCAGACTACTCTGGCTCTTCAACCACCATTCGACTTCAATGTAAGTACTGAAGTTATCTTTGTTTTACTCAACACCAGCGAGATGACGACACTCGTCAACAACATAACAAGACCCATCGTTAAGTCAAGGCAGGCCTCTTGAGTTCCTTTTTGTGAACTCAAATAATCAATGAGCCTATTGCCTGTTACAACTTTGGAAGATCAACGGAGCTGGCTCTACTTATACTCTTTCGTTCTGACGGAGTCTGAGCCAGTTTTTTCAGCGTTCCGCTTTTGAGTTGAGTTACTGAAAGAGTCTTGTACTCGATTTCAATTTTAGTGCTCTTAGTAGTGGAACAAACATATTTTTGTATAAACACATTGTTTTGCTGTCGTTGTCGAAACTCGCGGTGCCTTTCTTGATTTGAATTGATTTCTAACTAAACATTTATAGATTGTTGAAGCAAAGGTTTGGGATTGTGTAAATAGTACTTTTATAGAATGTTTAAATATAAAAATGCATGTTTTGTTATTATGATTTAGTCAGTTCTATTCAAAGACGCGATGTGTGATTTGAAAGCATAGTTGGTAAAGACTTTGGCGTATAGTTGCGACATAGTCAATGCCACAATTTGATGAAAGAGAATCATGATAAATATCCATTACGTTCTTGTCTCTTGCTTGAAATTCATGATATTCTTTTTATGTATCTCGATGCACATTTACACAAAAGAGCTCATTCATGAAGCCAGGGGGTTTGACGTTGGAATCTTGCAAGCCTATTTAGTGTTGCTTCAACTTCTCCAATGCTGAGGTTGTCTGTAAAGCTATCTGACTCTTCTTTGCTGAAATCTGCAACAGCCCAATCACTTGTTCCAAAATACAATAACGGATCATTAAGATCATCATAGGGTTCATAATCTTCGTCTACATCCGAAGCATTGGGGGTATGTTGTAGATCGTCTTCATATTCATATTCATCTCCATCTACAGCCGAAGCAATTGAAGCATCATCTTGATGTTCTTCATCTACATCGAAAACGTTGAAACCACCTTCTTCATTGCCGCCTTCATTGTCACTTTCTTCCAAGACAGAACTGTCGTCGGTCTCATTTGAGGAACTACCCGCAGTATGAGAGCGAATCGATGAGTTGTCGTCTTCCCCATTCTCACTTTCACCCTCGCTTCCATTTTCACTTTCACTTCCATTTTCACTTTCACTTCCACTATCACTTCCACTTCCACTACCACTTCCACTTTCACTTTCATCACTTACTTCATTATCATTTTCATCACCCGAAGACTGTGGTTCACGATTAGTTTGTCGCCCAGGTATAGGAGGAGCGGCAAAAAGATTATTAACAGCATCGAAAAGATGAAAATCGGTGTCATCAAACTGTGGAACTCTAATGATTTCCTGGCTCGGAGGGTTTGGCAAAAAGTTCAGTGGAAGTAGATATCTTTCGAAGTAGCTTTTGATTAAATATGAAATTTGTTCAAACTCGTCCACATAGACTTGCAGGAAATCTTTATAAGTCAAAGAAGAGGGGATAGAATCTCTGAATGAGTGAATCAATTTTTTGATCCTGTCAAAGTCCTTTTTTTGTCTGTCTCTGGATTCAAAGGGTTCTTCTATCCATTCTGTATATTTTATGAGCTGACTCGACGCCCTTTTTATTTTGTCGCTTCTTCTCTTGAGTATTACCTGGCATATTCTGAGGGTCTCGAGAATTGACAAATTCAGTCTGATCTTGTGGAAACTTCTAATCGAAGTGCATATGTTTCGCAAAGTTACATTTTGATAAATTTTATCTACAGTGCCGGCTTCTGAGACGTAATAAAGATAGTGTTGAGGGACAAATTTTGAGGTAAATTTAGGATGGTCAAGAAAATAGTCTCGAAAGTAATTTTGAGCAAAATATGAAAAAACTGGTTGAGAAGCAAAAATAACAACAATACCTCGAAAGTTGATTTTGTGACCGGTGTACACTTTGCCTTGAAACGATACTGATGTAAAAATGTCGGTGTGCTCTGGATCCAAATCCTCAGGCAATGGTTCAGGTTCATCAAAAGGACATTCAACCTTTTCGGTTCTTTGTGGACCTGGTTCAGACGGGTCATTGGTAACAGCATAATATTCTTCAATTGGGCATTCGCCTAACTCAAGAAATTCTTGCTCCATCTTTGATTCAGTTGTTAGTAATAGTTTGATGATTCAGCTAGCTTGTTGTAATTGAAACACTTTGTTACTGGTAGGTGGTTTGTTAAATATCACGAATATAGAAGACAGCCAAGGGTATTTATAATATTCAAATTGAGTGCTGAAAGGTGGAAAAATCTGGTATTTTTGAAAAAACTTTTTGTTATACATATTACTATCTGGTGTTTTGTTTAATGCATGAAATGCCGATTAATTTTTTCAACTCACGGTATCTAAAAAACGTTGTGGCTTTCTGGATCACTCGCTTGTTTACAAGTAAAGTTGTACTTGAACACGCGTGATCTTTAATTTAAGACTGTTATAAATAGCAGAATTTAATTAAAGCTGTCGTTGAAAAATTTAGTTTTAACATGAACTAAGTCACTGACACGACTAGTGTGTGTTTATATAATCTGTTAACGGCTATCAAAAGGGCGTTTAAACAAGTCACTTGTGCATAGCTAACTAGAAAGTACAGTTATGAATTAATTTTGGAAACTTGTGTATTTTTTAAAATTATTCAGTTTTAAGCTCATAATTTGCAGCTTTTAAGTGCACTTGAAAAGTGATTTATTACAAAAACTTAATGAAATAAAAGGTAGATGTACGAGATAGCATTCTGACATCTGGATGTCTAGCTTGCTTGTTGTTCTTTACGTATATATCCTGACTTTGAAATATGTCATTTATAAAAGTTCACCTAATAAGTCTTTTTCGTTGATCTTCAAATTTAATTTTAATTGCCATAGCAAATAGGCCACCTGAGACCGTGTTTGCCATCTTCTAATTTTTAAGTGCGTCTAGCACTGGTTTAAATATGGTAGAATACTACTTAATGCTTTTCAACTGATACAATTTTTGTAGTTTTGTTGGAACAATAGCCAAACTCTTACAGTATATTTTGTAGTTTTTGATTCATCTACTAACAATTCTACATCCTTAGATACGGTCCTACATTAAAAAAAATTGAAAAGCCGTAATATACTTGAAGTTGATTATGATTATCAGTTTTTTGTACCTAACTGAACCCGACCTTTTACACACAGCAAAACTTTGGCAGACCGCTAAATGTTGGCAATAATATTTGTAGAGGTAATTATGTGTTCAAAGGCTTGATCACCACTTTCGAATCTTTTTTCGAAACCATACCATGTTTATATATTGAATTTGCTTGTAGCTCTCTCAAGCGCTGTGTGATTTGCTGTGGAGCGCAATTAATTAGAATTGATTTTTTCTGGTCAATAAATGAACAGCTTTAGTTTTATTCAGTGTTTTTACTCGTGTCAAGTTATCTGCCAATGCTCCCATGAGCTGTTTGCAACTGGTACAGTTTGTGAACTATTTTTTTGGGTTTGTTTGCCATCAAGGTATTCATCTGATTAGGATACAAACATTATTCTTGGAAGATATTTGTAAAATATATGGCAAAATAGAAACTCTCATACTAAGTTTCACATGAGTTCAAAGTAGAGTAACGCAATTTGGAGCTCACTACCTTGACTTTCAGTATCTAAAAACAACTATCTTTTTACTTGATAAAACATTCAAAAATCAAATCGTGTTTTATTGATTATAAAATAATAATATGTAGACTGTAATAAATGATATTCTTATGTCTTATAACTTCGTTTTTATCCACAACCAAATTTTCAAACTGGATATTTACATCATCTTGAATTGCCAAATGTGAAATCAGTCTACTCAAAATCATCGGAACTTAACTCAGAATCAGACTCATATTCAAAATCGGAATCGGAGTCGGAGTCGGAATCATAGCGTTGGAATCGGGGCCAATATTCAAGTTCAAATTCACTATCAGAAGATTCATCCGAGTTCTCATACGCTGAATCGGAACTGAACTCTTCTTCTTCATCAGTGACAATTAGAGTTGTATCAGAACTATCCCAATAACTTTCATTATCACTGGAAACTGTAGAATCAATTCCGGAATCAATTGTGGAATCAGTACTGTTGAATTCAGTACTGTCTAATGAGTTGTCCACGGGAATATCATGAATTTGTTGAGTTTGGAGTTCGTTGTGCACATCATTGTCTTCTTCAGCATCACTTGCTTCAGGAATAACTGATTCAATGTCAATTTCCTCGTTAATAATCTCATGGATATCATCCACTCCAGTTTCCTGATTGTTACGTAAATTGTTGTCCAAATTAATGTCAAAATATCTGTCGACAATATTTATCAACGCATCAAGACAGCGGATGAGACTTCTGGCTAATCTAATTCTACTATCTGTGATATGATCAGTTGGCAGGACAGATTCGTCCTCTTCCGAATCGGAACTGTCGCTAGAAGACGGCTGGGAAGGCAAGTCTTCTTCAGTAGTATCAATGATTGGAAGACATGCGCAGATTGGGTTATTTTGATTAATTTCTGCAGGAATCAGAGCCCGATCTGGCATTCTATATCTTATAGGAAGCCCTTTACTAATTTGAGTTGCTTCGTGATCTTTTCGGTTAACAAAGAATGGCTTAGTCTCAGATCCGGCATTGACATAGTCAGATTGCGGTTCTTCAGAAGAGTCATCGTTATTGTCAGTGGCAGGAGAATCAGACTCAGTTTTGTAAAAACTAAACGGCTCATCCCAGTATGCCCATTTGGTGTACAAACTTCTTTGGAAATCCATAGAAGTCGTTGGTGTCTTGGAATAATGTTTTATAAAGCCATAACAATTGTCTGTAGATTGCACACGGCTAGTGGAGTCATTGGAACTGGCAGCTTGAAATATGCGGGCCGGCTTACTGACAATGATCTCAATGTCGTCCTCGTCATACAAATCGCCCTCAGTAGAAAGTGGATTGTAGATTGATTCAGCATCTAGAGAATCATGCAATGGGGAGGATGGTGTGTTTTCCGAAGGAGGGGAGCCAATATCGTTGACAGATTCAGCCGCGTCTTCATTGCTAGCTTCATCTGAAGAAAAAGCCTTCACCAACATATTTCTAATGTGTCTTAAAACGAGCATAACCTGAATAATTCTTGTAATCAGAGCAAATTTGACAATAAAAATTCTTACTTCGGGACGAGCTGTCCAGTGAGAGTACTCTCTGACTGTGAGATCTCCTGATATAGCGTGCGGGTCTTTGCTGTTGATGCGAGATTTGAAGTAGTTGAGAAAAGACTGATTAGTTTCAATCTCGTGCACAAACTGTTCAAAAGTCAGTTGGCTTCTGGAAAATTGCGGATGGTCACAGTACGAAATGTACAATCTGATTTTCTCAAAGCGGTCAGCTGCAGTTCCATGTCTCTGATGATCAGGGTGGAGAGGAAGAAGGTTATCAAAACGGTTGTAAATAGGTGTTGTCATTTTGAATAAATGCTGATGTTTATAAATGCGTTTGAGTGTGGGTGTGATGTGTTTGCGTTTGCTGAACTTGTGATTTTTTTCTTGGTGAATTAGAAGAGTAGACTTGAGGAATATTTGCAGATATTTATATTTGTATTTGAGAATGTTCTTTTAATTATACAAAGTCCTTGTCGTTACGGGTACTGAAGATATTTCATGTATTTTATTATAGATGGCTCTTCATTCAGGCAAATCAGCAGTGTGGAAAACTTTTACGTGATCTCAGGCATCAAGCTAGTGCAGCAAGCGTCCAGGCTAGTTTGTTGTATGAGATTCATGTCAATATTACATTTCTGTACCAAACTATTATTTTCTAAAAAATGTCATTTGTTGTATTCACATTATAATTATGATATTCGAGTGAAGAAGCTGCTTTCAGCTGAATAGTATAGCGTTTTAGGGGGTTCGATACTAACAAACTGCTATACCATCACATGAAAAAATCCACAACTGTTCGAATTTACATGAGATTTACACTTGGTGTTGAGAAACTAGTAGAATAGCATATGATTTAGTTTTTGAGTCTTAGTTGATCGACTAAATCGCCATCTAGTACACACGATTCCTTCTACTTCTTTGATACTACCACCACATCTATATGAATCGTATAATTTCTACAGTCATCTTTCAGATATAGCTAATTTAAACTTGAAACGTTTGCCACAAAGTTTTGATTAGATGTTCTGATAGATGTGGGAAATATGCTATTATTTTAAACGTGATAGTATGATGGTCAACCAGGGCCAATCGGTGCCTCTTGCTTCATGCTTACAATTTTTTGACTAAAATACCTTGCCAGCAGTAGACAGTGTACACCATTCAGTTGGCTTACCGCACAAGAGCATGGCATCTGCTTCTTTGCAGTTTGATTGAGAAGCTCTTGAAATTAGGAGTCTCCTTTTTTCTTTTTTTTTTTTTTTTTTTTCTTTTTTTTTTTTTTCTTTTTTTTTTTTTTCCAATGAAATTTATACGGTTTAATAAGGTTTTTGTAATATCGTGCTGGTTGGGATCACAAAAGTCTAGTTTTGGACAAAGAATAGTTTGAATAGTGTTATGTACAAAATGGCTATCCGGCGTGTGTGCAATAAGTAAGATATAATGTGAAAACAGTATGCTTTTAGCAAGCGTTTTTGGATAGTTGTAGTGACTGTAAGGCAAAAGTTTTTAAGCTACAATGGCAATCTTGGGCAAGAGTTAATGGGTAATCATAGTGACTTTCTAGCAAGCCTCGTTGATGATGTTCTTCTTGTGATGTTACTGTTCCAAAAACACGTTTCAGTTAGCGTCGTTTCAAGATCCGAGCCCTTGGCTCCATCGTTCTTCCAAACGAGCTCGCAAATAGATCGAGGATCCATGAACGTAGCAGTCAATATCAAACTAACCTATAAACTGTAGGAAAACAAACGAGCCGTGCTTTCACCTACCCGAACTTGCACTATTGACGATGTAGATTGTCTGTTTCCCTTTTTTGTAGCTCCAGTATCCGTAACCATGTGTGACTATAAAAAGTCATCTGAGACTCTCCAGTTTCCAAAAATTCAAAGATATTTGGAAAGTCTTACTATAGGCTGCAATTTTGTTACGATTTCAACAAGATACATCAATTATTAAGCTGATAGGAACCAAGTTTGCATTTTCTCGCGATACTTGTCTAGCACGAATCAGCCCTCTAGTGCTATTTCGATTCTCGCGGCCGTACCTTAGTTCACAGTCTTTGCTAGCAAAAGCATATCGCGTACTATTTACAGATCTAGTACGTCAAAGTTAGAAGCAGTTGTGTACATATTCTCGACAACATTGTCAACTTTTTATAGTCAACGTGTGTGTGGAACCCTGTACACGACGGAGACCATACACCGTAGTACGTCTTTAGACTACAAATGTGGTCAATAGTACAATACTTGGGCTTGACTTAAACAAAATTGTCATTTCAAAAGAATACGATTCTGAGAGATGAAAATTAGGATTCTAATTTCTGTTTTTTTTTTTTTTTTTTTTTTTTTTTTTTTTTTTTTTTTTTTTTGCTATATTATGACTGACATTCATTTGAAGTCTTCATGTGTGTTGCTCTATACACTATCAGGATCTTTGTATAGCGTGGCTGTATAGAACGTTTCTATAAATACAGTAAACACTTGGCCAGCACGCTTTTGACGTAATCCAGCATCTCTATGATGCAGGTTCCAAAAGATTCTAGCGTGTGCTCCGTACATTTTATCGATGCACACATAGTTGAGATGAGTATTGGAACATGTATTCTGGCAATGCTAGTATCTGTTTTTTGGGTTGAGATGTGATGAAGCGTAAATGAGTTGAGCGGACAGAATCGACAACATACATGATCAAATCTGCAAATCCGAATCATAACAACTTGTCTTTCATATTACAATGAAATCTCGACATCAAACCAAACCTATAAACCGTGACTACAACTGACCATGATGTCAGAGTTCCCATATCCGTATTCAAGTGTACCCAACTTTTTCCATAAAACCAAAGTAATAATAACTATTTCCAGACCGGTTTTTGCCATCATCTAGACTCTGTGAACTCCAACCACGGCAATATTTAGGAGCGATGATCGCGAGATTATGATTAAACCATGCATTCAGCGCCAGTTTAGCATCTCCGTAGATCCAGACTTGGAGTTCCGATTGGATCTCACACTAATACAAATTAGCGCGCAAATTTTTTGTTTGATTGGCAAAGAGCACGTGAGCAAAGTAAGATTAAGTCTACACAGAGAAAAACCGCGGGACGGGGTCTCCGAAAGGCCAGCATCCCCGGATTTTGATTTTTTGAGAGCAAGAACTTTTTTTTTTTTTTTCTTTCAACAAGTGTATACATTTCGAATACATGATGTACATGGCCAAGATCAACTAAAAAATAAATAAATAACAAATGCAATTTTTTTGTTTGTTTGTTTGTTCACAAGTAGAGGTTTCTCTATAATCAACGAGAAAGCTCAGACTCGTAGCTTGTGCTAGAAGCCCATCTTTTGAGCTGGGGTCTTGACGGCTTTTCAGTGGTTTTGGCGGTGGGTTTGTTTGAGGCTTGTTCGGTGGCCCAGTCGACGTTTTCTTCGATGCAGCAGCCGTTGTTGCAACCGCACTTGAGGTGGTGGGTGGTGTCGGTTTGGTTGTCTTGCATCACGAGATTGGGATGGTGGACTTTGGCCAAACACGAGGATGGTTTGGGAGCGCCATGGGGGATGTAGGTGTTCTCGATCATGTCAGTAAGAGTTGAAGCGTCCATTGTGTGTTTGTTTGTAGTATGCAAAGAGGATGGGTGTTTTTGTGGTTTGTGAGAGAGAATGGGTTGTTTGAAGAGTTGATGATGTTGATGAAAAGCAGCGGATCAAGATGTCTTTATATATTTTGAACAAACTATACGAGAGTTCTTTTTACTTTGTTTGAAGTGTGTACAAGAAGTTCATCCAGTCCCTGATTTTAAGTGACTCAAACGAATGTCATGAAATGTAACAAAATGTTCATGTTCAAGTTGCTGCTTTTTGCTTTTTGCTTTTTTTTTTTCTTCTTCTTCTTTTCAATCATAGAGCTCCATTAAGGCTTTGCACCCAGCCGTGCACTTTTTTTATATTTTTACTTTGGTGTCCGCCTTTCCCGCGCTGCAGGCAGAGAAAGAAAGAAAGACTTTTGTAATCAGATGACCCAGTGCAAAAATTTGTTGGATTTTGAACGAAGAAGAAGAAGAAGGCTTTGGACAAGTGGATTTCTGAGCGTTGATTCAAAAATGAAATGAAATGAAAACACATGAAAAAATGACTGTTTCTTTTCTGTAAAACAACGGGCTGAACGGTGGCATCGGTGGAGTTCCAGCAATCATTCAGAATCATCACAAACAGAGGCATTGGAACAAGTCTAGATCAACTGGATTTTGGTGTTTCTGGGCTTACGTGTTTACAACAGCTCGGCATTCATTGGCACAACCAGTAAACAAACAACTATAAAGAGGCACTCGAGATTTACTTGCTACACACGATCATCAATTGCGGGATGGCATTGTGTCGTTTTCTTAGTTGTACCTCAAACTTTGAATCAAAACAGGTTTGTTCTTTCAGTTTAAACACGGATTGAGATTTTATTCCAAGATACTTTGGTCTTTTGTAAGAATTGAATAAACGCTCTTGTAATGAGATGTTTATGAAATACTTGAATGACGAAAGAGCTCAAACAAATCTGTAAAAAAAAAACGCGCGCGAATACTTTCTATTTTTTTTTTAATTTTTTTTTTATTCTTGCTAAAATCTGAAAAATGGACAAACGGACTCAACGTCATTTGACCCTTTGCAAACCTTTGCACAACGGGCTCTTCAACGTGTAACAGCTGCGCGTCTCCCCTTGCAAACACTGCCTTAGATTCAATCTGTTCATTTATCAAAAAAAAAAAAAGACTCATTCGAGAAAACCTGGGGAAACTTGTTATGTAGTTCATGTGACCATTAATCTTGGTGTATTGTATTGTACATTCAAGAATGAGATTGAAAAGTTGACACAGATCTCTGGAATCGGTTTCTAAATGTGAAGACCCAAACCTTCTCCTTTCAAAACTTTATTGAAAATTTTTTTTCACCGCTTCATGTTCATTGAATAAAGGCTTAAAGTATTGCATTCTTCAAATTCAGAAAACACGATTTGCCACGTATCTGCTCACGTATCAAGTAGCTGTCGAGTTTGAGGAGTCTCCTTGGAAAACTGTTTGTGTTGTGCTAGATTCCACTCGCGATTTCAGACATTAAATTGAAACACGAAACAGTCGCGTTCACAAGTCACGTGCAACATAGCATCTCGCGTCATGAAAATCAAAATTAATAATTAAACACGCGTCTCCATCACTCAAAATTGCCCTCATTATCATCATCATCATTGTCAGATCAATACAGTGGCACAATGACAGAATTCCATTTCTCAGCCATCACATCGTACACCACCGACATTTACAAAGTTCTAAACTCAATTGCCTCCAAAAAACAGCACCCTTCAAAAGACACACATTCATCATCATCATCAGCAACATCACCGTTTGTGCAAATAACATTAACCTCAGATGGAATAGCTTGCAGCATAGGGAAAATACAGTCGTCAGGACTACACAGAGTATACCTTGATAAAGACCTGTTTTCGAGCTTTGAAGTTCGGGGCCTGGAAGACGGCGAGCTGTCGTTTAAACTATCATTGGATCGGCTCATTACCTGTCTGAAAATGTTCAAAGGCGAAGGCGAAACTTGCCGGTTTGTATACAAGGGATCAGGACACCCGTTCATGATGATGTTCAAAAGCCAGCAGTCAACAACACTAGTCACAACATGCGAGTTCACCACATTAGACTTGGACGATGCTGACGACGACGACGTCGAACTAGACCTGAACAGCATTGTGCTTCAGGTAATTCTCCCGGGCAAAGTCATGTCTGGCGCCATAGCAGAGCTCAAAAGCATTGGAACCAAAATGCTTACTGTCTGCGGGTCCCAAACGACAACCAACAAATTCGCACTAATCAGTCATGGAGATCTGGGCATATCCCAATTCTCTTTCCCGGAAGAAGAGAACGTCATAATGTTTTTCAAGTTTTCGCCAGAGCTACTGGAAGACAATGATTCTTCGACTCCTTTGGACTCGGTGGGGAATTCGTATGATTACAATACTTTTCTCAAGGCTTATGACGCGATAGCATTGTCTACAGAGGTCAGTTTGAGATGTGACTCAAGAGGATGTTTATGTTTACAGGCAAGGTACGGGACAAGTGATGGTAAATTGATTTACGTCGATTTCAGGTGCTCGGCACTCATTGAAGATGAGTACGTTCGAATCATAAATGACTTTAGCTTCTAGTTAAACCCTTTCTATTCAGATTTTTGTCTTGTTAGAATATATCTTAAAAGACGAAATAATGATACAATATTTATTCTGTAACAACCAAACCACTGTCATGTTTATAAATCAGCGAATATAAGCCTGTTCCATCAAATCTTATCATTTCATCTCCAAAATACAACTATCCATAGATTCAAAGCGATGAAGGTTCATCGCCTACTTTATCCAGTTTTACCTTTATTTGGAGCTACTGTTGATGCCCACAGAGATATCAATGACAACTATGACGATCTCGAGCCTAAATCTGATATTGTTCCCGGCCGGTATATTGTGGAGTTTGAGTCAAGACTAACGGCTTCACCTTACTACACATCCTCGCAAAGCGGCGATGAAGAACTAATGACTCAAAATGTGTTTTACACCGAGATCAAAGCTCTTGGGATTGACGCCAAACCCGTCCGGAACTTTACGAGCTCCTTATTCAATGGTGCGTCTTTTGACGTAAAGACTGAGGAATTGGGGACTACTCTGCAAAGGCTCAAAGAAACCGAAAACGTCAAGAATGTATGGCCGGCAAGATACCTGAAACTATTTGATTATGCCTCGTCTTCTGGTGAGGTGCCAGTTTGGAATCCGCACAAGTTCACAGGTGTGCAAGAGCTACATGACCGAGGACTCACAGGGAAAGGTATAACTGTCGCTGTTGTTGATACTGGAATTGATTATGATCATCCAGCACTGGGCGGAGGAATTGGAAAAGGGTTCAAAGTAGCTGGTGGTTATAATTTTGTCGGTAATGGATACATGGTTGACGAACTCAGACCCAATCTCAATCCTAAAGATTGTCAGGGTCATGGTACGCATGTAGCCGGGATTGTCGCTGGCCAAAGCGAGCAGTTTGTCGGTGTAGCTCCCAACGCTACCATCTTGGCCTACAAAGTCTTTTCTTGCGCTGGCAATCCGACTGATGATATTCTGGTTGCTGCCTTTGAGAAGGCGTATTTTGACGGAGCAGATATTATTACTTGCTCGATTGGGTCAGCGGGTACTGGATTTTTGACTGATCCAACGGCAATGCTGGCGTCCAGAATTGCCGAGCTTGGGATCTTTATCTCTATTGCAGCCGGGAATGAAGGTGATGTTGGGCCTTACTTCCCCAGTAGCCCAGCGTCGGGCGAGTTGGTTACCTCTGTGGCGTCTGTTGAGGCCAACACGGTTTTGGCATGGAACGGGACTGCGACAAGTCTCAATTCTAGTATTCACTTTGACTATGTCACGACTACTGGATACGCGCCTAATATTACAGGTGTTTATGACCTGAAGGTCTTTGAGACTTGCAGCCAAATTGAAAATCTTACGCCCAGTCCTGACAACCAAACAGCGATTCTGTTCCCAGCCGAAGGCGTGTGTACGGGCACCAAATTTTATGACAGAGTGAAGAATCTTGGATATTCTGTTGTGCTGAACTACCTGAAGAGTCCCAAATCAAAGCTATGGTATAATCAGCCTACTTATGGTGAAGGTTTCCAAGTTGATCTTTTCGGAACCACTACTTATGAATTTGGCAAATGGGCCTGTGAACACTCGAAAACGGGAGGTATCACAATTGGCATTCAGGGCAAGACGGATCCTATTCCAACGAGTTTTAGAGGAGCAGGGTTTATTAATACATTTTCTTCATGGGGACCTACGTATGATGGCAGGTTTTATCCGGATGTCTCTGGACCAGGTGGTAACATCTTTTCTACTTGGTTGAACGGTCGGTACTCGATCATCAGCGGTACTAGTATGGCAACGCCTTATGTCGCGGGTACTGCCGCACTTTACTTTGAAAGTATGGGTGGCCGGCCACCTTCGTTTCGTGCCGGCACGGATCTTCGCAAAAAGCTGATTGCAACCTCTAATTTGGTCAAGCTGTATACCAGGGGTCCTCGGGATTCAAGTGTTGATTATGCGCCTATTATCCAGCAGGGATCCGGTCTGATTGACGCTGTAAAACTGCTTGATACTAAAACGCTTATCGACTCTGATCCGGCGTTTTCATTAGTTGGCGAAAAGGACTTGAACAAGACTACCAGCATATTTATTCAAAACAATCACAATGAAACTAGAGTCTATAAAGCCAGACATCAACACGGCTTACTGTTTACTCTAAGTCGGTGGCAGGCAGAAGTCTGGCGTTTTTCCCGCCGTATACACATGTTGGATTGAAATCGGAGTTTGTATCCGGATCAACGTTCACGCTAGGTCCCAAAGAAACTGTAGAATTCCAGATCCGGTTTGCAGCTCCTCCAGAAAGTGTTGAAACCGAGAACAATCCTATTTTCCAAGGCAAGGTATTTTTTGAAAGCGGCAATGAGTCGGTTTCTGTGCCGTATGTGGGGTCGTATAAATACAATTTCAAGGTGTGGGACTCTATGAAGCCAAGTTTGTATTCTGTTGATGAGACTCGTGGTTGGTCAACAGTGGGGAATGAAACAAAGTCTTTGGTGGTTTCAAACAAGTCGATTCCGAATCTTCTTTACTCGATTAATTGTGCAGTTTCTTACATGAATTTTGCTGTAAGTTATTTTACGTTTTGGTCTGATATTGATACTAACAAAATAACAGCTTGTTGACGAAACTTTTGATATAGACTCGTTTAGTTATCCCTTTAGACCTGGCAAATCAGGATACATTGATTCATTGGGTGCTATCACGAAAGAGCGCTTCCCATACTACTATGTTGGAAAAGTCAACTCTGAATTGGACTTTCCTTTTAAGTCATTTTCAAATGGTACGCTGATTCCAGATGGGAAAAATTACCGAGTCTTTGGTGCATCATTGTCATATCCGAAAGATATTATCACCAGTACTAAAGACGACTTTGAGGTTTATCTTTCAGATTACTTTGATTTCAAAAACGAGGGAACATTGGGGTCCAATTCCACTGCTCTGTTTTCGAAACAAATCATTTCTGTGACCATGATGAGCTATGATTCCTACAGTAAAATCACGACATCGCCCTATGATACTATTTTTGTCACATTGACTTTTGCTGGATTAGGCGGGGTCAAGAAAGGAGACAAGGTATCGATAACGTTGCCAGAAGAACTGGGTAGCTTTCCTCCGCCGTTTAAATTTCAAACCAAGTCTGGAGTTGATTTAGGTATAGCTTCTGTCAATCCAGAAACCAATGAAGCAACATTGGAGTTTACTTCTGATATGACTACAAGATCGTTTTTCGGTGGTATTGTCAAAGGTAAAGTTGGACTTTTTGCCAAATTTAAAAACCCCGAACTCATTCGTCCAGGCAGAAACTTTTTCAAGTTTAGTTCAAACAATGGAGTTGCTTACCGGTACTTGTACTTTAAGATTCCCGATCCCAGCGTACCCCGTGTCAGGTGTAGGTCTGTGACGCTACCTAGCAGCCCTGGAGGCGCGTCTTTGGGGAATGTGGAAATCTATATTCCCAAATCATCGGATATTGTTACAACTAGTATTGCAGTTGCTCTTCCACACAATGCCACTGTCGAAGTTCCCAATACAAAGGTGATTGCTGCCGCGAGACTTCCTGTTAATTCTGATGATGGATTCAGAGATACTGAAAACTATGGGGAAATTGTTGATCCAAGCCGGTGGAAGATTACAATGGAGGAATCAACAGCAGTTTTAAAACTAGAAAACCCGCATTCAAGCCCGGTGTATTCTGAGATCACAAAATACGTTTTGCCTCTGAAAGGTGTTGGGTTATTTGACTATGCTGTAAATATCCAATTAGAGCTCAGAAACGGTCAAAAAGAATGGATCCAAACCGAGAGTTGTGATTTTGATCGAAGTGGAAGAGTTGGAAACTCGTTCACGTTTACCATAAACTGAAGTAATCTCAAGTAAGTAAATAATATACATACGATATTGAGCTTAGTTATTAAACAACTGATAACAAACTTCAAATTGACTATATACAGGTGAAAATAATTTACAAGATTAGACCTCAATGACAATACCAGGGCCTCTTGTGCTGGAAATAGTGGTTTGACCCAGAATAACAGGCTTCTTACTTTGAATGTTACCGGCGCATTCACGGATAGCACCAATGGCTGCAATCAAATTGCTGACGATTTCCTTATCCGAGAAACCGATTTTAGCAACAGGCAAGGCAATGACACTAGCACCTGGCTTTTGACGGAAATCAAGCTTACCAGCCGAAGATTGGAGAAGAGCAGCAATATCAGTACCAACGGTTCCACGTTTGGCACTAGGCATCAGGCCCTTGGGACCAAGGACTCTGGGGAGACCGGCTTGAGCCATCTTGGGCAAAGCATCGGGAGTAGCAAAACACTTGTGGAATTCGATGCTACCAGCCTTGACTTGTTCCATGAGCTCCTCGCCACCCACAATATCAGCGCCGGCGTCCAAAGCAGCTTGATGAGCGGCCTCGTTAGTCGTGAACACTGCGACTTTTTTCGATCCGGCGTCCAGACTCTTGGGCAGCTTGACAGCGCCCACAAGAGGCTGAGTACCTCTATCAGCGACTACACGGACCGACATGGTCAGAGTGGTAGAATTCAGCGGTTGTCCGACCTCGGCAGCGCGCAGGTACCGCAACGCGGTCAGGGTAGGCAGGAACAAAGCGGTGTCGAGCGAGTGGTGAAGAGCCTCGCTACGGAGCTTGGACATGCGTTTTTGCTCTTTACGCTTGATGGCCTGTTGCGCGGCGTGACGTTCACGCTGAGCGGCGATCTGCTTGGCGGTGGCACGCGAGACACCGGCGTCTCCGGCTTTGGAGGAGGTCACGGCGGTTCTGATGAATTGTTGGAAAGGGCGGATTCGTAACGAAGAAATCATGTTTGTAATGTGATGTGTATTGATAAAATTGGTGTGCGAGGTTCCAATATAATCTGAACAAAAAATCAATATGTTTGTCCCCTTGTTTTTTATGTATTAATGAGTGGCGATTGATCTACTGGTGATGGTGATGATCAATAATACCAATTCGAGAAGCGGTGGTGAATTGTGTGTATTCTTTGGGACCGCGTGAAATTTTTTTTGTTTAGGCACTGAAGATCTGAAATTTTCACTGCTAAAATTTCACAGCTTGAAAATACCAAACCTCCAAGAATTTACATGCGGGATGAGGTTTTTGAACCAATCAAATCGACAAGATGCTAGTCGTAAAGAGGACCCAAACAAACGCACAAACCATGACAATAGATATAAATGATGTTTTAAAATTAATTAGACTATATACAATTCTAAGCATGGCAACGACTAACAAAACAGCGTTTCTTTCACCTGGATCTCGTTGGTATAGCCTCCAAAAAACACATGCATTCTTTCATACAATATGCAAGCATCTCTGCCCAGTCTTCTTTTCATTGATGATTCTTTTTGACAGGTTAGTGAGTCAGGTACCATCTTCCCTTTTGTTGTCTTCTGGCAAGAATTCTTCTACCACCACGCGAGCGCAGTCTAGCCAAAAACCCGTTTTGGCGCTTTCTCTTCAAAGTAGATGGTTGGTATGTGTGACCACGAGCCTTGAATCTCTTTTGCAAACCATTATCAAGAGGAGAAACAACGTTGGGCAATGCGCTGGCAACAGAGGGTTCTTGGACAGTGACAAGAGAGGTAGAGTTGGGTGTGAAGAGCGAAGGAATAGAGGTGGCTCTGGTGGTGCTAGGAAGCATAGGGCGATGTCCATTGGTGAACATGGAAAACGACCGAGACACAGTGGTCAAGGGACTAAATGATTTACAGTTAGAATATGGCTTTGGATAGGTGTTTGGGGCATTATTGCGATTCAGTTGATAGCGGAATTATGATCATTATCCAACATCCAGTTATTTCTGAACAGGCTCCAGCAAAACAGTAAATCCACACCGGTGACTTTCTATACTAACCTTGAAGTGATGCGTCTAACAATGCTGAACATTTTGTTTGTATAATGCGTATGAAACTGGCGATAAAAACAGTTAGAAAGTCGACGATCGAACCTGTGGAAAAGAAAAATGGAGGAGAGAAAAAAATCAAGCTGCGATCATACTCACTAAGATAATTTCCCAATTCAGTAGCGTATATTGCGGCTCAAGGTCAAGGGTAAACTGCTTATTATGATTCAATCATTAGAAAAACCTCCCAAAAAAAAGCAGATTCACAATTTTTTCGAGACATTTTTCATTGACGACGAGTATTTCCAAAACTATAAACGATTTCTTGCTTTAAAAGTCAATCAGTAAAAACATAATAATAATGTACAGATACAGATCCAACATTCCTCCCACACTACATGTTTTGTCCTCGACAAGCATGGCAAAGGACGAGGTTATTACCGATATTACACAATTTCTTAATCCTGATCGATCTTTAGAAGACGCAGAGTCCGCTGCGCCAGCCGATGTTTTGGCTGCAGCTTTGACTAAAAGAGACGATGTCACTGAGCAACTCAAGCGTCTTCTCGACTCTCTTAAAGGTATTGAACGTGCTCCTATTGCCATTCCCAAAACAACATATATTTTGGTTGATCATGATGAGAATCTAGCGGGGAAGAAGCGGAAAGCCGAAGACAATGGAAACCTCTCAAAAGCTGAAAAGAAGAAGCAAAAGAAGGAGAGAAGAAAGCAGGAGAAGGCAGCAAAGGCTGAGCAACGAAAGGCCGATAAGGAAAATGCCGAATCTTCTAGTGACGATGATGACGAAGACAGCGACTAAACCTGATTATCTGCATTTATATTATATCACGGTTATTTGAATTAGTTTTTGTAATTATAGAATCGCTCATGAAATTACATTGTAGACTATGCTAATTTACTCTATTCTTTATATGTATGTCTACTCCAGCTCCATGTTTTCTTCGTCTTGCAATTGCTCGCGACGTCTTCTGACCCAGCTGATAGCTCTCTCCGATTGAGCGCCTACAGGAGCCGCCAACTCCACAACCTTTTCGGCAGCGACCAAACTTTCGTCGTTTTGCAAGAGCTCGATAGCATGCTTTGACCGCTGGAAGTCCATATTGACAAGCGCAGTGTGCAGAATACGCAACAACGACTCGTCTTGAGTAAATGTGTATGCATTCGCGTAAGCTCCAGAAGGCCGGTCTTTGGCAAGTTCGTGCTGGACACCGGCATTGACAAATAATGCAACGTGCTCGGAGATGGCGCCGTGTGGAGGAGAAAGATCAATATGACTAACATGCGATAACGGAAAGACTTGATTGACGGCGAGGATTTTCATTGGTTCTTCCTCGTCATCATTAGAAGTAGCAGACGTGATTCCAAAAGGCAACAACTCAGTATCGTCCATATGATGAACTGGATGCCAACTGGCTTGAAACATGACTCTCCAAGGGACTAATGTCGAAACAACGTTGTTCTCGTCGCAGATACATGGATCGCCTTCTTCACTAAAAAATGCGTTTTTGATTGTGTTCGACGGGAGTGTGTCGTTTTTCTGTAAGAATTCGTTTGTAAGAGTGTTTTCGATAGAATAGCTCAAACTTCCAGAGCTAGCTTGTCTAATTGTCATGATGTTATCGTTAGTGTCGGCAATTGCAGTGACGACAGTTCCACAGGTTTGTTGCGTAACTCGCAATAGAATTCCAGAAGTTGTGAAGTAAAACACAAATCCTTTATTTGTCGTGACTTGGGCTCTAGTGGTAGAAGTCACAATACTGTTGATTTTGCCGTGAACAGCCGAGTCGAGCTCATGAGTCCATGATCCTCTGGTGCCTTGCCCATTGAATCTGTACATCAACTCACCTTTGTTTGTATCTGCAAAGAAACATCCAACACTGGATAAACTTGCCAGATCATACAAAGAATCAGATTGAAAGTGGTACTCGCGGAACGAAGAAGTATCAAAAAACGAAACAGTAAAGTCGTCAGTCACTGTCCACACATATCCCACAGTATTGATTGTCAAGTATCGTCTGTTATTTTTCCACTGAGAAGAGCCTTGTTGAAAAGACTTTAAAAGCTGTGGGCCCAAACTGCGAGCTGAAGCGTAAGCACGCTTGGCTTCACGCGCTTTTCTCTCCAGTTCTTCTCCGTAGTCCGCATCAGGCGACCTTGCCCGCTTCCCCGGATTCTCATTGTCAACATACCCCAGATTATCATCATCGACAATCCAGTTATCTTCGTCAATAACATCGTTTGCATCGATGTTTTTGAATTTGGAATCGTCATCCAACAGCTTTAGCTCAGCTCGGAGTTCCTCGATTTCCGTCATTTTGCGGTTAGGCTCTTCAGCCAATGCCCCGGGTCCATCTGGTCGGAATGGAGTGAGTGAGTATTCTTTGCTGACCAGATCTGAAATAAAATGAATTGCACCACTTGTATCACTCAAACTCAGATCGTTATTGTTGGGATTCCACTCAACTTGAACAATGTTTCCGTCAAATCGCAGACCTTTTGACATCTTCAACGTAGCCAGATCGTAGATCAAAACCAATCCTGAGCTTGTTCCTACACTCAGGTATCTGTCATGCGAGCTCCATGCGACACAAGAAGCAGAGATGTTTTCCGTGGACGTGTTTGAATCGTTCACTTCATCAAAATCGAAAACTGCAGGCGCGCCAATATTCCAGCTTGCTTCAGTTTCTTTTGAAGACAGTCTCACAATTTCAATCTTGTCACCATTGATTCTGCACAAGTGAGTTTGTGCTTTGTTGCGCACACCTTCTTCGTACCCAGATTCGTCGATGATTTCCACGTTTTCCCAGTTCCCGACTTGTATTTTTCGACTCTTGCCAATACGATCTCTGACTATACACCACCCGTCAACGACTTGCACGCTTTCAATTTCCTCTGGTACTCGTGATACAACTTGTCGGTTTTCGCCGTGTGCCGTATCATATGAAACAACTGTGTCTTTTGTGTAAACCAAAACGTTTGTATCATCCACAGCAATCAGCCCCATAGAATCATCGTCCTCTTCATCTAGTTCCACTGTTACAGGCTCGTCAGGCTTGGAGGGCGTAAACTTTCTCAATACACCATTTTGCCCAATTGTAAACAGGTGTTTACCGGAAGGCGAGAACGAGATTCTCGAGATTCCTGAAGAATGAGCGTACTGCTTAACGTGTTTCATTCTGGTTATAGGATGCGTAGGTGCGTATATGGAGGAGAAGAAGAAAAATGAAAAACGCGTTTTTATTTTCATCAACCTCCAAATTAGGTAATTTTACGTGTAGGAGAGCTTATGCAGCGACTCGAATAGCGATCCATAACAAATCGCTATTCGGTAACAATGCTCAACTTTTCAATTGCGTCTTCGAGATCTTGAATCAAGCTTTTTATTAGATCTTTTGGCTAATCAAGACGCGTTATAATGCTGATTGGCATGAAATACAATACCAAGTGCTTGTGCTGACATAATCACTTGTAGAAGCGTGTGGAGCGAAATATTTAGTTACACCTCCAACACCCTTTTCAAGCAGATTTCTAAATTTCATATAATCATTCATCCATAACCCACAATGAACCAGCAATCACAATTCCGAATGACGCAGCCGGTGGCGTTGGGCGACTCGCAGCAACCCGTTCTAGAGCAGATAGAAAAGATTAAAGACGCCTTTGATCCTACAAGTTCAACATGTCAATTCAAAGCAATCTTTTACAACGACGTTGGCAAGGAACGATCGTCTTTATACGATATACCGCCACACATGGACCCGGCGATGTACGAAGCTGCAGTACGGGATCGGCCTTCAGAAGGCCATGTTCCTGTTTTGGCTGTAGGATTTTCCGACCTGGAGAAACGGGCACAATTACAAAAACAAGCTGTTATATTTTCAAGAAACCAGTTACATGAACTCAACTCCAGAGCAGAAAAGATCATGAAGACGCATGATTTGGAAACATTGATTAAAATGAAGCTGGCTCAGAAACGAATGGCCGAGTTGGAACAAAGAGTGGGTAAAGTGGCTAGAATGGTACAAGTGCTCAAGTACTCTGGGTTCGTGATGAGACCCGAGGAGGAAAAATGGAAGAAAGAGATTGCTGAATTGTTGGAGCGTGTAGAGGACCCGGCAGTGGTGGGAAGAATCAACGAGGTTTGGGCGCGGTTGTCGAAATTGAAGTTCGAAAAAGAACAAATTATGAAATCGTCTCAGTACACCGAAGGTAGCATTGACGAGGAAGAGGTCGAAAAACTGGCAAGGATTCTGAAAGAACAACAGGACGGAATCGCGTATCTTGCCGAGATCATTCAAGCCGACAAGACCAAACTCGACAATGCATTGAGCTACAAAAACATGTAAAAAAATCTTATGTATACAATAATCTACTGCTGCCATTCCTTGTTGAGTCGAACAACGCTCAAAACCACCATCACGCATACTGTGCCGAGTAAAGGCAGGTACACTGCGACCTTGTGCTCGTCTGGGAAGAACGCCCGCTGGACTATTTGCTTGTCGAAAAACGCATTGTGAGCGTCTTTCATGGCGAGACCTGCGTACCAAACCGCGCTGGGATCGAAAGATCTCAAAGTGTCTAACAAAAGGTGAAGGTATTTCAAAGAGCTTTGCGTTAAATGCGAGACGAATTTAGAGATTGCAATCATGGGGAGTGCATGCGCCAATCTAGATAACGAGCCTAGAGAGTTGGTAGCATCTTTTAGTGCGCGCAGTGTTGTGAATCTTGACAAAGAGTTGATTCGTAAAAGTGGATACTTTGCTGGTTGGTTTATGGCGCCCAACAAAATGAACAATTGCCAGGTGAACAATCGTAGAATTGGCAAAAGATCTGGTTTGGCAGAGTTTCGAGATTGGGACTTATCAATCTTGAGAATCTTGATTCCACTCCATTGAGGAATCAAAAACGAGTTCGAGGTAGAGTCCTGGATCTTGATGGGATCGTTGGCGTTGGAAATGTAAATAACAAAGTTAATACTAGAATAGGATTGGATAAAATTGACGGGCCATTCAGCGAAATCGGCAAATGTGGAGATATCTACGCCCTCTTAGCGGTCCTTTTAATCAAACTCGGAGTATTACTGAATTAAGGAATCAACAGTAAATTTTGTGACTTCTCTCTTCAACTCTTTCAAAACAGGCACAAAGTACTCATTCATTGCGGCCTCTATATCCCACTCTACCGGAGTTCCGTCTTCGATAAAAAAGCGAGAATGTAATGTGATAATCTGGGGTATAAGCAACGACTTTACAATCCGCTTGGTACCCGGGCTGGAATCACTGTTGTTCTTCGCCAAAAATGTCTGTCGCCAGTCTATCTGCTATTTCTACTGCGTTTTATGCGGTCATCAAAATATCGTGACAAAAGTTTTCACTGCTAAACGACTGCTTGACACAGACGTGATTTTTCGAGCACCTGGCACAACCTTGATTGCAAAGTTCGCATTCCCCGGTCTCCTGTCAAGCTCCAATTGCACACCAATAACCAGCCCTTTATTTTCCAGCGCGATTTTCACCTGCACCTTCAGCTTCTCGTACAGATTCTGTTCATTGTCATAATACTTTATCCTCTCATACGGAAGGGGTGCTCCGTAGATTGACGTTGTCGTACAAATCACATTGGTGCTCCAAAGAGAAAAAGCATGACCGCATATAACACAATTATCAGCCGCCGCGTGTTTAATGTATCTTTAGACTCGGACTTCTACACGCGTTTAGCCAGCCCGGCCTAAGCATGGTTGTGTTGGATGGGATACAGTAAAAGGGAAGGACAAAAAGGGTCGAGAATATGGGCAAGATCTCATGAAAGTTGTGTGAACAGTCACGTGAAAATTAGCTTCAGAATCGAACATCGGGGGGAAAATGTAGAGATGGTTTTGGAGAAACACAGATGAAGTTTCCGGGCGTTAAATCGTCTTGGACTGAGCCGCTTCTTCAAGCTATTCAAGCAGTAAACGCATTGGCAATCGCGGATATCGTTTCCTCATTGTTGAATACAAGTATTTTTGGAAGTTGTAGTGTACAACTTGAAGGGCATTTAAGGTTTGGCAAAGCATTATGGTCCCAATTTCTCCCAAAAGCTGCTCTTACCAATTTGGCCCCACTTTTTTTCAGCCCTTCACAACAGTCATGATTTCACGACGACAACGAAAAAAACTACAAGGGCGATGGAGCAACTTGACAATAACAAAAAAATAAGGAGAATACATGCAAAAAGATGCGACACCAGCAGGACTCGAACCTGCGCGGGAAAATCCCAAAAGATTTCTAATCTTTCGCCTTAACCGCTCGGCCATAGTGCCTTAGTTGTGGAAAAGGTGAGCTGGATAAGCTTTATCGAGTGCCAGTGACAAAAGTATGTGATAATTTGATGTGTTGTTCAGTAGCTTTCGAGTCTCCATTTTTTTTATTGATAATCTTGCTTGACTCCCTTTAGTTATTGACATACTTCTCTTTGCCATTTCAACTGCAATTTCTGTAAACATCAAGACTTCGCGCCCAGTTTTCTCACTGCTAGGCTACTGTTTGACGCAGACCTGATTTTTTGTGCATCTCGGATCAACCTTGATTGCCAAATGTGTGAAAGGTCACGTGGTTACAGGCATAATGGAGTCGAGCATCTGGGCGAAAACTTGGAGGTGGTTATGGAGAAATAAAAGACGCAGCTATCAGACGCAGATTGTCTTGACCTGAGTGAGTGTTTGGAATCAGACAAGCGGTGAACGCGTTGGCAATCGCGGAAATCGTTTTTTCATTGTGCAAATCTAGTATTTTTAATTTCATAATTTCTTGAAGGGTGTTTAAGGTTTGACAAAGCATTGTGGTCCCAATCACTCCCAAACGGTGTTCTAGCCAATTTGGCCCCACATTTTTCAGCCCTTCACAACAGTCATGATTTCACGACAATGAAAAAAACTACAAAGACGATGGAGCAACTTGATAATGACAAAAAAAAAAGGAGAATACATGCAAAAAGATGCGACACCAGCAGGACTCGAACCTGCGCGGGAAAATCCCAAAAGATTTCTAATCTTTCGCCTTAACCGCTCGGCCATAGTGCCTTAGTTGTGAAAAAGATGAACTGGATACTGTTTGTCAAATATCTGTGACAAAAGTATGTGATAAATCAATGTGTTTTTCGTGGTTGTTGTTAGTAATGCTATTTGAGTATACATTCTGATCTTGAACCTCCACTTCTTTTGTTGATGGTCTTGCTTAAGTCTCTCCGGCCATTGACATACATTTGTCTGCTCTTTCTAATGTGTTTCCCGTGAGCATTGAAATATCGCGACCAGATTTCTCTCACCAAGACGACTGCTTATAGTTTGCAAGTTGTGTGAACAGTCACGTGAATATAAAGCTTTGAGGCAAACATCCGGGGAAGAACATGAAGGTGTATCTCAAGAAACGGGAAACGAAGCTTTCAGATATGAATCACTTTGACCCTGGCCGAAATTTAGATCGAGTCAATCAGTAAACGCGTTGATAATTGTGAACATTGTTTTTTCATTGTTCAAAACAGATATTACAAAAAAATTGTTATTTCTCAAAGGGCATTTAAGGTTTGGCAAAACATTGTGGTCCCAATTACTCCCAAACGGTGTTCTAATCGATTTAGCCCCACTTTTTTCAGCCCTTCACAAACATCATGATTTCACAACAACAACGAAAAAATCTACAAAAACGATGGAACAACTTGATAATGACATAAAAAAAATAAGGAGGAATACATGCAAAAAGATGCGACACCAGCAGGACTCGAACCTGCGCGGGAAAATCCCAAAAGATTTCTAATCTTTCGCCTTAACCGCTCGGCCATAGTGCCCTAATTGTGAGATAAGTTTCTTGAATGTGTTTTATCAAATGTCTGCAACAAAAGTATGCGATAATTCAATGTATTTTTCAGTGGCTTTTGCAAACAATGCTACTGGAGAATTCGGACTCGGGCTTTGACACACGTTTAGCCAGCCCAGCCTGGGGCAGTTTATTTTTAAGACATGTATAGGTTGGACCGAATTGCAAAGGGGAAAAACACATGGGATGGAATTTCTGCTAACTTTTATGTCGAGAGGCGATCTCCATGGAAAAAGCCTAGCTAGAAGAGACTTGACAGAGCTAGAAAAAACAATCCTCAATGTAACTAGGGTACTCAAAAAAAAAGTCAAGATGCCTGGAGTCAAAGGTTCAAAAACAGAACCGCCAGTGTGTTTTATCTGTCTATTATGAACAATGAAATATATCATATAAAAAACGAGTTCATTAATCAAGATCACAAAGACTGCTCCAAGACGTATCGTAGGTATGATCATCCAGCTCCGAACTGGACACGGTGACATTGGTGAATACTATGGCCGAGGATGTACGAATCATTGAACAAATGTTGAGTACCAGTGTGGGACTGAGGAAACAGTTTCACACATATTAACGGAATGCTCTAATTCTCAGCTAGAGTGTCGAATCCTATCTCCTATTTCTCCTGAACACAGCCTCAAAGTCCTGTTTGACACAATCAAAGGCCTTGACGTCGTGGTCAATTTCATTTGCAACTCCACCACACCTTCTACTTCATTTATAATGATACGTTCTTCCAGAACAGCTCGTCGAGTTTCTGATTTTGACTTTAAACAATGTACTCACTATGAGGTTGTCGTGCAATAAAAGCTGCAACTCTTTGAGGAATGTTCTCGATCAGCTCTCTGCAAAATGGGACAAGTATCTTGCTCCATTCTTCTAGAGTTAGCACATCCAATTCGTCCAACGTAGGAATATGGTCTAGACGATTCCATACCCCTGCTTTGAGACGACTCCACATGTTTTCAATTTAATTGAGGCCTAGCAAATGTGCAGACTACTTCATAACAGTATATCCATTGTCTTCGAGCCATTTCTTTGCCATTTCGGAGGGGGGGGGGGGGGGGGGGGGGGGGGGGTGTTTGGGATTGTTGTCCTGCTGGTAAATAATGACATCAACACTGAAACCAAGTTTATTCAACGATTCTGGCACACAATAATTCAGAATTTGCACGTATCGTTGAGTTTTCATCGGCTTTTCAACTTTCATACTAAGTTTGACACCGTTCCAACCCATGCAACCCCATATTATTGCGTTTTCGCCGCCCGCTCTGACCTGTGGGAGTAATGTTATGATTCTCCAGACCTGTTTCATTCATGTTTATGCACTGAACAGTGTATTCATCATGTCCAAAACGACATATCTTGATCCCATTTGACCATACTACACGTCCCAGTCAATAGCTAGCCAATACGCGCGCGCAAGAGGCCATAAGTAACGGGCTCTTTTGTGAGACATTTTGAGGTATGAAGCCTATTTTGATTTGATAGCCAGAAAACCGGATTTTACCAACTCTCTTCGCACAGTTCAGTGTTTTGTCGTTTTCTATTTAATCTCAGAAAGATGTTCAGCAACTTGAGTGGCATATCGAAAGGCTCTGTTCTTGATGAGACGGTATGCAAGATGTACATCTGCGTCTGAACGAAAATTTGAGGAACCACCTTTGTTGTTTTCTTGCTTCAAATCAACACATTTTGCAAATTTCTGACAGTAGCAATGAAGACACCTTGCTTCTTTGCTATATCCTTGTATTTCTTACCAGATCTAAGGCTTGCGATTACATTACGGTGTTTTTTGTTACTGATTTTTTTATGTTGTTGAATGGTGGTATAACTAAATGTGAAAAGTGAGGAATAGGTTCAAACCTATATGTATAGTTTCTTAAGAAGCAGCGCTTTCATTTGGCTTAGTTTTACATTGATCATGGGATAACAATGGGCGTAAGATGTGTTTGAAATTTTGTTGAAGGTTTTGAAAGGGATGGTGATATTAGTTTCCAAATGCGGCGTAGCAGTATAAACACGTCTCACCACACCAATATAATCTCAATTGCACCCATGTTAGTATCATAAGATAGAGAAATTGAAAGCATATTCTATTGATCGTGAAATCTGTATAATCAAGTTAGAGGGAATTAGGAAGTCATGCTTGAAAACCTTTTTGAAAATTATGTGAAAGGGAATATAGTTAAGTGTAAGCAGGCGTCTAGGTGTGAAAAATCTGGTTGCGATATTTCAATGCTCACGGGAAACACATTAGAAAGAGCAGACAAATGTATGTCAATGGCCGGAGAGACTTAAGCAAGACCATCAACAAAAGAAGTGGAGGTTCAAGATCAGAATGTATACTCAAATAGCATTACTAACAACAACCACGAAAAACACATTGATTTATCACATACTTTTGTCACAGATATTTGACAAACAGTATCCAGTTCATCTTTTTCACAACTAAGGCACTATGGCCGAGCGGTTAAGGCGAAAGATTAGAAATCTTTTGGGATTTTCCCGCGCAGGTTCGAGTCCTGCTGGTGTCGCATCTTTTTGCATGTATTCTCCTTTTTTTTGTCGTCATTATCAAGTTGCTCCATCGTCTTTGTATTCGTTCTGTTGGCGTTGTGGAATCATGACTGTTGCAAAGGGCTGTGGAAAAAGTGGGGCCAAATCGGTTAGAGCAGCTTTTGGGAGGATTTGGGACCACAATGCTTTGTCAAACCTCAAACGCCTTTTGAAAACTTACAACTTTTGAAATATCTGTTTTGAACACCGTACAACAATATTTACAGTTGTCAACGCGATTACTGCTAGCCTGGATTCAATTACCGACTCAGTTCAAGGCAATTCACGTCTGAAAGCTTCATTTTTATTTCTCCAAAACCACCTCCAAGTTTCCGCCCAGATGTGCGACTCATTATGTTTGGAACCACGTGACTGTTTACACATTTGGCAATCAAGGTTGATCCGAGATGCACAAAAAATCAGGTCTGCGTCAAACAGTAGCCTAGTAGTGAGAAAACTGGGCGCGAAGTCTTGATGTTTACAGAAATTGCAGTTGAAATGGCAAAGAGAAGTATGTCAATAACTAAAGGGAGTCAAGCAAGATTATCAATAAAAAAAATGGAGACTCGAAAGCTACTGAACAACACATCAAATTATCACATACTTTTGTCACTGGCACTCGATAAAGCTTATCCAGCTCACCTTTTCCACAACTAAGGCACTATGGCCGAGCGGTTAAGGCGAAAGATTAGAAATCTTTTGGGATTTTCCCGCGCAGGTTCGAGTCCTGCTGGTGTCGCATCTTTTTGCATGTATTCTCCTTATTTTTTGTTGTTGTTATTATCAAGTTGCACCATCGTGTTTGTAGATTTTTCATTGTTGTTGTGAAATCGTGATGTTTGTAAGGGGTTGGAAAAATGTGGGGCCAAATTGGCTAGAGCACTGCTTGGGAGGAATCGGAGCCATAATGCTTTGTCAAACCCTAAACGCCCTTCAAGATATTACAACTTGGTAATATCTGTTTTGCACAATAAAAAAAACGATGCTCGCGATTACCAACGAGTTTACTGCTTGTCTGTAATTTCGAATACTCGTTCAGCCTAATGCAATTCACGTCTGAATGCTTCATCTCTGTTTTTATCAACTCTACCTCCATTTTCATCCCCCGATGCTCGATTCAAAGCTTATATTCACGTGACTTCACACAACTTGCATACAGTAATGCAGCTTGAATAAGCATAATTTGGAACCTAAATAGGGTCTTTAAAAGACCACTTCACTTTCAACAGACGATTATACTTGAAGATAGATATTTATATCAAATCATTTATACATAATCAAAAGAAGAAGCGGTAGAGCTGAATGATATTTGTACTATTCGTATAAAACTGCAGTTTTATGTTTGTTTTGCAAGTACAGAATCCATTCTTGAGTCCTATTTAGATACAATTATGCATTTTCGAGATACATGACTTTACTACGCAATTGAAGTCGTGACAATGATAACAATTCAATTAAAGCCTAGATATACACAATGTTCACAGAGTAGACTGTATATCCACTCATGTATCTGATCCAGATGCCTATGCCTCATGTTGTCATGCTTCATTTGGGATTTTGCCTTATAATTATAATGTATGCCACATTTGTCAAAGGCGTCAACGAAAACTGCGTGGCTTCTTCTTCTTCTTTTTCTCTTCTTACCTTAAGTTCCCACGTTATTTGTACATACCAGCTCCTCTCATCAATCTGTACTAATAGTTAACTGTCGCCTTGTGCCATAGAATATTAAAATCGCTCCAATATTTTCATTGTGCAAAACAAATATTTTCCAAGTTGTACTTTCTTAAAGGGCGTTTAGGTTTGACAAAGCATTGTGGGTCCCAATTTCCCCTGTAATTCCTCCCAGAAGCTGCAACCGATTTAGCCCCACTTTTTCACCAGCCCTTCACCAAACATCACGATTTCACAACAAACAATGAAAAATCTACAAACACGATGGTGCAACTTGATAATAACAACAACAAAAAATAAGGAGAATACAGGCAAAAAGATGCGACACCAGCAGGACTCGAACCTGCGCGGGAAAATCCCAAAAGATTTCTAATCTTTCGCCTTAACCGCTCGGCCATAGTGCCTTAGTTGTGAAAAAGATGAAACTGGATACTGTTTGTCGAATGGTCTGTGACAAAAGTATGTGAATAATTAGATGTGTTTTTCAGTGGCTTTCAAACCTCCATTTTTTTTTATTGATAATCTTGTTTTGATTTCCTTTGATCATTGACATACATCTGTCTGCCATTTATACTACGTTTTTCCATGGACATTGAAGCATTACGATCAGATTTCTCATTGCTGGGCCACAGTTTGACGCAGATCTGATTTTTTGTGCATCCTGGAACAACCATGGTTGCAAAGTGTATGAGAAGTCACGTGTATACACACGCTTTGAGTCGAACATCTAGGCGAAAACTTGGAGGTAGAGTTGGAGAAATGAAAGACGCAGCTTTCAGACGCAGATCTTCTTGACCTGAGTGAGTATTTGGAAATCAGACAAGCAGTGAACGCGTAGGCAATTGCGGATATTGTTTTCTTATTGTCGAATCCAAGTATTTCTAATTTTATAATTTCTCGAAGGGCGTTTAAGGTTTGACAAAGCATAATGGTCCCAATTTCTCCCAAAAGTTGCTCTAAACCAATTTGGCCCCCACATTTTTCAGCCCTTAACAAACATCACGATTTCACGATGACAACGAAAAAAAATCTA